>JAIUCV010000070.1:652500-2122500 GCA_026724425.1 Erythrophleum ivorense | reverse complement strand
CACAAAACCTAAATTTTTTTTTTTCATCCAGGCCCCTATTTTTAATTTTATTTTAGGCTCAGGGCCGGCCCTGCCCATGACCGGTGCTTGAGTCGGCACATGCAAGTGACCATGAGAGACGTGGTAATGAGATTGCTTAGCCATAAGCTTCTCTTCTGCATGAGCGGCTTTAGCTACGTGCATATCCATCTTAGCCTCTGCTTCCTTTGCCTTTCTCCGCTCATGCGCTATCTCTTTCTCCTCTTTCGTCCGTGCCATCGCCTTCTCCGCCTAAATTAATCAAACAACTCCTAAATAATCTTTTTTTTTTTTTGCATATTATACGGTGATATGATTAAATAAATCATGATTACAAGTTGATTAGAACCTTCTCATCAGCTTTTGCTTGGCATATAACCATCTTCTCCTTGGCAGTACTAGCCATATCACTTAGCTTCTGTTTCGCCGATTGCATTTTTTATTTTTTGCGTTTAGATTCTTTTCTGTTTCGTTACTATCGAATAGTCTATGTTTGATTTAAATAAAAATGTATGAATAGGATTCGTCAGGCCAAACCGGTCATATTAGTGCCACGTGCTATTATTAACGTCGCCACGTTTCTTGGCTAATTCCTAGCCTTCTGATTAGCTGCCACGTAGGGATGCTTCGTTGACTTACAGATTGATATCCGTTACAATCGCCGCCTCTACCGGATTTTATCCAGTTCTTCTTACCGTTTAATTTCAACCGGGCCGAAATTGGCTGTGAACGTTTGGTTTAACAAATCATCCAAACGTAAACCGAGATAATTGAAATCAATACCAAAAAAATCTCTTCCGGTTTAGGCTTATCTTCGCGGAGTCAGAGAGAACACTTATCTTCAACCTTTCGAGTTTCGACGTAAAGCCGGGAAAATCAAAATCCCCCAAAAAAGATGGCTCTGGTTTTACCCTGTACATTTTGTACTTCACTTCAGCTTCAGCGGCGGAGTTTTCCGATCAATCGTCGACATTCTTCGATTTTCCGCCGAGGAGCTACGACGTGCGAGTACCGAATTCCGGTAGAAATTTCCAGCCCAGCAGATAGAGGATCGTTGGCTGTTCCTTCGCACAAGGTCACTGTACACGATCGACAACGAGGAGTAGTTCACGAGTTTGAAGTCCCAGAGGTGAGTTTTTCCTAGATTTTGATCCGTATGTATCTTTGATTTTTGCCGGAAAATGTTGCTGCGTTTGCTGTAAACTGCAATTAGGGATTGTTCATAGCTTGGGTTACTTTTTTCTGGATTCCTTGTTATGATTAGAGCTATTCCTCTGGTTAATCTGATCGAGATTCTTCTTAAGTTCAAAATGCTTTCTTTCTTCCATTTCGATGTTGAAATTCGTAAGCTGAGGAAATTGAGAACGAAATCCTCTGAATGTGGCTCTATTTGGTATAAAAAAAATATGAATCTGTTCGTAGTTTTGTAAAATTAAGCTCATGTCTCGACATTGTATAGTGTGATTGACATAATCCACTTTCTTCCTGTTGTTGATACATGCAGGATCAGTACATATTGCACTCAGCTGAATCTCAGAACATTACTCTTCCATTTGCTTGCAGGCATGGTACTGTTCTCTTAACCCCGTTTAAGTTGTTTACCAAGGCCTTCTAAAGTGTGTGTATGTTTCCTTGTCTTCTACATGAAAATTTAGAGGTAATGTGGATGATTAGGATTAAAATAAGCCAGTCTCTAATGGAGTTGTGTTGGAGCCATATGCATGAAGAATATAGTATTTACATGTTATTAGTATGCTTTTGGCTAAGCCGCTCTACTTAGTTATGTGTCTCGTCTACAGTTTGAGTTTAAACAATCATAGATGTGGCTTCTTACGTTGGCAGGTTGCTGTACTAGCTGCGCCGTACGTGTCAAATCTGGAGAGCTGAGGCAACCACAAGCATTGGGGATATCAGCAGAACTCAAGTCCCAGGTAATAATATCCCTTTACCTTGTGTTTTAGGGAGAGCATAGGTTTTGCGAAGAGTAAGCTGGAACTAGAGAGACAGTTTGTGATGATGATAGTCCATGTCCCGTGAAAAAACTAGGACCAACTCTCTGATGGATAGATAGATAGACCTAATATTGTTACACTGATGCTGTCACTAAGGAACTGATGCCATCGAAGAGATCAGACATAATATTGTAACCAAGATTCCAAATGATTTAAGATTCCAGTTACTATTGGGAATCTAACAGTGATATGGATGTTGCACTGCAGGAAAGAGATGATTACGCCCTTGAACTCGCAATGGGAGACGAGTAGAAAAAAAAAAAAAAAAAAAAAAAAAAATGTCTGTATTGAAGAAGCTGAATATGCCGACACCACAAAACAACCTTAGAATAATCTTAATTTCTTGGTTGTCTGTTAATAGTAGTTTTCTTACATATTTCTCAAAGAAGAAACTCAGACCATGTAACTCCTGTTTAGTGATTGAAAATGAGTTCAAACGTCTCAGGATTTGAATCTATATATGGATAAAGTTTCTTTTTGATCTCTCTTCGCCCTTAACCGAACGTGTACATGTTTTTTTAAACCAAATAAGCTGCAAAAACTGTGGCAAAGTTAAAGCTTCATTTCGTCTGGGTTTACTGAAAACAAAACACACACCATTACCCTATCAATGCAGCCATAAAAGCGGAAGCGTATCCATAACTACTGGCCCCTTAACGAGGTCGCTTACTAGGACTCATGACCCGACCCAGGAGAGTCAAGTATCCTATATCCTCATTGAGGACTCTCCTGATGATAGCTCTGCCTTCCACCTCGCCAGCCTCGTTAATCTGCCGCTTGAACCAGCCTTTATACGTTATGTAGAAATTTGCACTTTTGGCGTTGAGTCTCTCACTCGGCGGATCCACTTCTTCGATAGTTTCTATAGCCACTTTTGTAATCTGCAACTTGGCCAGATCCGCCTGCACACAAACAACATGTTAATTCTTAATTCCAAAGACCATGGAATGTCTAAATGTCGTCGTCATTGATATGAAAAAAATAACTACCTTTTTAGTCCGCCCATAACCATCTACACAAACTGCTAGTTCCAGATAAAGACGAATCCAATCATTGTCTTGTATCTCTGACTCCTTCACCTAAAAAAAACAATCATCAAAACAAATATGATGCTGTGTCTTCTTAGTTAATTAATCTTACCACGTAAAATCTTTTTCGATTCCTCAAAGCATTAATCGATGGCCATTTAGGCAATTCACCCTTGTAGAAACCATCCGGAACTCCGTCAGCATGAAAATGAGGAATGAAGGGCATCTTATTCTCGGTGGTCACTATGCAAAACATTCTCTTCAAATCAGAAATTGAGATTTATAACCTTTGACTCGTACAAAATAAAAAACAAAACGAAAAATGCACCTGTTTCGTCTTTACGCCTAGCAACAGAGACAGTCATATCCAATTTTCCATAACTTTGTTCATCCACTCGAACCTGAAAGGTTTCCTCCTTTGAGCCGGCAGCTGCATCTAGATCTCGTGCAACCAGAGTTATGTAGTAAGAGGACACACAGTTCATCGTTCTGTTGAATTTCAGCACGGCAGAGAGCTCGAGCCTTGTCCCCTAGACATACGAAGAAAGGAAATTGAATGTGGAATAACCGATATATGCAACAACATATGTCTCGGTCAATTTAAAGCACAAACCTTGAGTATATTGTAACGATGAAGCCCCGCCTTAGCATAAAGGTTGACCTTAGATTGCCCATCCTTAAACCATTCTGGATTAGTGTAGGAAGACATCCCGACGGCTCTGTGACATATTGAATCATCCTCAATGTCAAAACCCTACACATCAACATCAACAAAGAATCAGTAAGTCAAAAAGGAACAATAGCCATCTCCAACATAAACACAAAAACAGAATCGAGAAGATGAAAGACTTACATCGGATTCAGCCACTTTAAGCCAGCTCCGCTGACGGATACTCAGCTGGGGAGATGGGTTTCCAGAAGAAGACTGTGAAGCTTCTTCTTCTCCACTCCAAAACCGACCGGTGAGTGTCAAGTACCCTGTAGACTTGTTGATGAATCTCTTAATAATAGCTTTGCGTTCGAAAAGTGTCCCGTTCCTTCTGTTCACGTCTTGAAACACTATGTAGAAGATTTTGCACATTGACTGCGGGTATGGTATACTTCTTATGGCAACTTTCACAATATTCAAATCCACGAGTTGTTTCTGGTTTTGGAAACAAATGCCACTAGTTAAATATTATTAACAACAATGTCACCCATGGTCATGGTTATGTGATCATTGATATCAGGTCTGGGACTTTTTCCCGAAACCCGAAACCCGGACCCGAACCGAACCGAAATATCCGAAATCCAACCGAACCGATATAAGACAATTTACCCAATGGGTAAAATATTTAAATACCCGTGGGTATCGGGTATTACCCGAACCGAACCGATACCCGATCGGGTTACCAGAATGACCCGAATTATAAATAATTTTTCTTTTTTTTTTCAATATTTCTATGAGTTTTCGGATATATTACAATTTTTGATTTTTTTTCATTTAATTTTTCAAATTTTCAGATATTTTTGGGGTTCTCGTGATATTTTCCGAGATTTTGAATATATTTTTGGGTTTTCAGATATATTTTTTAGGTTTTTGGCTAATAAATACCCGAAATACCTGAATCCGAACCATAACCGAATTTTTTGGGTAATATTTTGTCTTAGAATTATGGACCCGAACCGATCCAAAAATACCGACCCGATACTCCTTAGGAACCTATATGGGTATAAACTTTATCTACCCGATAGACCCGGACCTGAACGGTTCCTACCCGAACCCGACCCGAACACCCGATGTCCTAGGCCTAATTGATATATGCAAGAGAAAAAAAAAAAAAAAAAACTTACATGTGTAGCAAAATTGTTGTCAGCACAGTATACCATTCCCAAATACAGAGAAACCTTGTGATCCTGAAACTCTGAAACCTGCACCTGCAAAAGCAATAAAAGCATATATTACTAATTGACCAATCATGAGTCATGAGCAAAGCAAAATTGAGGGTGTCTAAATCTTACCTGGTTATCATTCAAGACTCTCTCTGTTGGCCAATCAGGCAACCCTACATTGCGGAAATATTCATCTTCACTGTCATCAGAATCAGAATCCTCAGAAATTGCTTCTCTGAAATCACCATTCTCGTTGATTTGTCTGGCAATGGGGAATCCAAGATCGAGTTCATCATCACTTCTTTTACCTACGTCCACCAATGTACAGAAAGTTTCTGGTGGAGACTGGTCCAAATGAGCTTGGAAGAAGATCTTGTAAGATCCAGCTGAATACGATGGTCGTGTCTGAAACTTCTGTAGACCATCGAACTCAAACTTTGTCCCCTGAGAGAATAAAAAAATTAAAAATTTAAAGTGGTATTTGTAAAGCACCAATAGATGGAAGAGACTATAAAGTTTGCACCTTCAAATAATTGTAACCTTCAATCCCCATCATAGCATAATACTTGATCATGGTGCGATAATAATAAGAATCATGGTCAGAAATCTCTTCACCATAACCCTAAGACACATTAGGTAAAAAAAATAAGTTGATAAAACATAAAGTCTTATCAACTTATGTCATATCGCTTTTACGTAGACACAATAAGTTGATAAAACATATGTCATATCGCTTTTATGTAGACAACTATGTTATGTAGCTTTTATGTTTGAAGTGTTGTGTTAAAAAACTCTTCTTTCTTTGATGAACTAGATGTGTTATGTCTTCATGTTAAACCCTTTTAATGTGTTGTACTTTTAGACTACTCGTTTTTCGTATTTTTCTGCAATAAAGTCTTAAACCTAAACCCTAAGAGTATTCGAAAGTGCAAACCCTAACCAACATATTGAATCCTTGGCAAACAGATGCCACATAAGACTACTCAAACGCATACAATATTCAAACCCTAAACCGTCAACTCTAAAGTGAAAATAGTTAATCTATTGCATGTGTCCTTTGGACTTTCTCACATAGAGTTTTTAAACCGTAAACCCTAAAGTGAAAATAGTTGATCTATTGCATTTGTCCTTTGGACTTTTCAAAACCCTAAAGTGAAAATAGGTTATCTATTGCATGTGTCGTTTGTACTTTCTCACATAGAGTATTCAAACACAACATATTGGATCCTTGGCAAAAAATATGCCACATTTGATTACTCTAACGCATAGAGTATTCAAACCCTAAACCGTAAACCCTAAAGTCAAAATTGATGGTTTTGAAAAAAAACTGCATTAATATGTTACACCTTATACTTTAGAGTGGAAATTGTTTGTTTTCCATGACAAGTAGTGCATTATATAAATGTTAATTCCTATACCCTAAAACCTAAACTTGAAACGAAATTGGTTTCCATAAAATCTACCGCAACACAGTGCTAAACCAAATTTATATAATAACTCTACCATTCGCACATTAATCTACCATCATTAATCACAGAACAACCAAATGAAATTCTTTTTTTTTGGTTTTTCGTGCTGCGAAATCTACTACCATTGACAATAAATCTACCAGAAAATATGATTGTCTACCATCAAATAAATTATATCTATCGCACCAACATTTATCTATCATCATTAACCAAACA
This sequence comes from Erythrophleum ivorense, assembly GCA_026724425.1. Taxonomy (NCBI): domain Eukaryota; kingdom Viridiplantae; phylum Streptophyta; class Magnoliopsida; order Fabales; family Fabaceae; genus Erythrophleum; species Erythrophleum ivorense. The sequence continues at coordinate 2,115,885 of JAIUCV010000070.1, read as the reverse complement.
TCTACCATAACTGAATGTCTACCATCATTAATAATAAATCTACTACAATTTTATAAATCTATCGTCAAGAAAAATAAATCTACCAATCGCCAGCCATAACTCTACCAATCGATAATTAAGTCTACCTAACATATGTAACTCTACCACAACATAATATTTAATCTACCGATCTGTTCGTAACTCTACCGTTTCCAAATAACTCTACCACCACCAATAATACGTCAGAATACCAAAACTCTACCAGTCGTTCTAAAACTCTACCGTTCAAAAAATAAATCTATCATTCCACACTAAATCTACTGTATCATGAAATATATCTACCGTTGACGACTAAATCTACCATCATTGGTTCGGTAGATTTGTTTTTCGCAAAAGCTGACGTGGCAAACTTTCATTAATGGCATTTTCGTAAATACGAATTTTTGGATACAAAGAAATGAAGGTAAAATGGGTTGAAAAATATTTTCAGCTTGGTAGATTTGAGGAGGTTGTTCTAGTCATTAAGACATAATAAAAGGTTAGTGTAATCATTGCCCCTTTTTTAAATGACATCTTTTTTTCCAGTTCTTCTTACATTTTAATTTCAACCGGCCGAAATTGGCTGTGAACGTTTGGTTTAGCAAATCATCCAAGCGTAAACCGAGATACCTGAAATCAATACCAAAAATCTCTTCCGGTTTAGGTTTATCTTCTTCGCCGAGTCAGAGAAGACACTTATCTTCAACCTTTCGAGTTTCGACGTAAAGCCGGGAAAATCAAAATCCCCCAAAAAAAGATGGCGCTGGTTTCACCCTGTACACTTTGCACTTCGCTTCAGCTCCAGCGACGGAGTTTCCCGATCAATCGCCGACATTCTCAGAGTTTCCGCCGAGGAGCTACGACGTGCGAATTCCGAATTCCGGTAGAAATTTCCAGCCCAGCAGATAGAGGATCGTTGGCTGTTCCTTCGCACAAGGTCACTGTACACGATCGACAACGAGGAGTAGTTCACGAGTTTGAAGTTCCAGAGGTCACTTTATCCTAGATTTTGATCCGTATATGTATCTCTGATTTTATCCCGGAAAATGTTGATGCTCTTTGCTGATTCGGGACACAATTCATCAAATCCCTAGCATTATCTTCGTTGCATCAGCTGCAGTTAGGAATTGCTATTAGATTGGGTTCCTTATATTTGGAATTTTTGCGTTTGATTTTGCGCTGACTGTAAATACGGAACGCAATGTATGCTTTGGAATGTTGATTTCGAGTATCTTCTGGCTCTAGGTACTGGATTCCTTGTCATGATTAGATATGTTTCATCTGGCTAATCTAATCGGAGGAAAATGAGAACGAATTCCTCTGCGTGTGGCTCTATTGGTATAGGCCAATATGAATCTGTATTGTGTAGTGTGGTTGGGATAATCCACTTTTTCTTCCTGTTGTTGATACATGCAGGATCAGTACATCTTGCACTCAGCTGAATCTCAGAACATTACTCTTCCATTTGCTTGCAGGCATGGTACTGTTCTCTTGACCCGTTTAAGTTGTTTACCAAGACCTTCTAAAGTGTGTGTATGCTTCCTTGTCTTCGACATGTATCCCCTTCTTTGAAATTGTAAAGGTGATGTAGATGATTAGGATTAGGATAAGCTAGTCACTGATGGAGTTATGTTAAGAGTCATATGCATGAAGAGTATAGTCTAAATGTTCCTGTGAGATTTACCTGTTAGTGTAAGCGCTCGACTTAGTCTACAGTTTGAGTTTTACAATGCTTAAGCTGTTGGCAGGTTGCTGTACTAGTTGCGCCGTACGTGTCAAATCTGGAGACCTGAGGCAGCCACAAGCATTGGGGATATCAGCAGAACTCAAGTCCCAGGTAACATCCCTTTACCTTGTGTTTTAGGGAGGTAGGTTTGTGATGTGGCCAGAAACAAAACTAGGTTGGATCTACAGAGAGAATGTGTGATGCTGATAGTGTCTGAAAACCTAGGACCAGCTCTTACTGAATCAACAGAAACAATGCGAAACTCAGTGACTTTTCATTCTCCTAAGTGAATCTCATCGCTTCACATTATACAATGTCAAAGACTTATCTAGCTGTTAGCGTTTAGAGAATGTGTAACGTACTTTAGATGGAACAACTTCTTTTCTTCTTAGAAATCAGTTGTATTTAAGCATAGGTTTAATAATTAATAGAATAGGTGTGCTAATCCTTTTCAAAGCGTAATGATATTGGTACTTAGAGATGTTGGTGTTCAATTTTTATCTTGAATTTAAGTGGTGTAGCTTATACATGCAGGGGTATGCACTTCTTTGTGTGGGTTTCCCAACATCTGACCTTGAAGTAGAAACACAAGACGAGGACGAGGTAACTTTTTTTTTATAAGAAGCACTCTAATGAAAAATCCAAGAACTCGCTGCAACAACACACTTCTTTTATCTTATGCAACAAACAGGTCTACTGGCTTCAATTTGGAAGATACTTCGCACGTGGACCAATTGTAAGTTCTCAGAAGAAAAAACAAATAAACAGCTTGATTCCAATTTTCTTGTTACAAGTCTTCTATATCCAAACCAACGAACGAGAATACTAATGGTGAACATAAATCGATAGGCTGCAATCCGTTGAGAAGCTTAGGGATTTTGTTACTCCTAACTAAACATAACATAAAACCAAGAAACGTAAGCGTATGTTGATAAATGGATAGATAGATAGACCTAATATTGTTACACTGATGCTGTCACTAAGGAACTGATGCCATCGAAGAGATCAGACTTGATATTGTAACCAAGATTCCAAATGATTTAAGATTCCATTTACTATTGGGAATCTAACAGTGATATGGATGTTGCACTGCAGGAAAGAGATGATTACGCCCTTGAACTCGCAATGGGAGACGAGTAGAAAAACTTTCTGTATTAGAGAATGTTACTTTCTTAGTTCTGAATCTCGTTGGTGCATATTCGTAAATCTCTTAATGAACGCAAAACAACTTGGTTGCCAACAATTCAACATTTTTATGAAACCTTAACCATAAACTTCATAGTTTGAGTTTGCATATCTCTGGTCTTATAACACACGAGGTTGCTTTTTAGAACTCTGCTTAGTATCCAAAGCTTTTTCTCGAATCGAAACCCGACCCAGGAGAGTCAAGTATCCATCGAGGACTCTCCTAATGATAGCTCTGCCTTCCACCTTGCCAGCCTCGTTAATCTGCCGCTTGAACCAGCCTTTATACGTTATGTAGAAATTTGCACTTTTGGCGTTGAGTCTCTCACTCGGCGGATCCACTTCTTCGATAGTTTCTATAGCCACTTTTGTAATCTGCAACTTGGCCAGATCCGCCTGCACACAAACAACATGTTAATTCTTAATTCCAAAGACCATGGAATGTCTAAATGTCGTCGTCATTGATATGAAAAAAATAACTACCTTTTTAGTCCGCCCATAACCATCTACACAAACTGCTAGTTCCAGATAAAGACGAATCCAATCATTGTCTTGTATCTCTGACTCCTTCACCTAAAAAAAACAATCATCAAAACAAATATGATGCTGTGTCTTCTTAGTTAATTAATCTTACCACGTAAAATCTTTTTCGATTCCTCAAAGCATTAATCGATGGCCATTTAGGCAATTCACCCTTGTAGAAACCATCCGGAACTCCGTCAGCATGAAAATGAGGAATGAAGGGCATCTTATTTTCGGTGGTCACTATGCAAAACATTCTCTTCAAATCAGAAATTGAGATTTATAACCTTTGACTTGTACAAAATAAAAAACAAGACGAAAAATGCACCTGTTTCGTCTTTACGCCTAGCAACAGAGACAGTCATATCCAATTTTCCATAACTTTGTTCATCCACTCGAACCTGAAAGGTTTCCTCCTTTGACCCGGCAGCTGCATCTAGATCTCGTGCAACCAGAGTTATGTAGTAAGAGGACACACAGTTCATCGTTCTGTTGAATTTCAGCACGGCAGAGAGCTCGAGCCTTGTCCCCTAGACATACCAAGAAAGGAAATTGAATGTGGAATAACCGATATATGCAACAACATATGTCTCGGTCAATTTAAAGCACAAACCTTGAGTATATTGTAACGATGAAGCCCCGCCTTAGCATAAAGGTTGACCTTAGATTGCCCATCCTTAAACCATTCTGGATTAGTGTAGGAAGACATCCCGACGGCTCTGTGACATATTGAATCATCCTCAATGTCAAAACCCTACACATCAACATCAACAAAGAATCAGTAAGTCAAAAAGGAACAATACCCATCTCCAACATAAACACAAAAACAGAATCGAGAAGATGAAAGACTTACATCGGATTCAGCCACTTTAAGCCAGCTCCGCTGACGGATATTTTGTTTTTTTTATTTTTAATTAAGGAACAGAGGTAGTATATTTTAAAATCACTTGCGTGTACTCCTTGTATCCCAATTTATAAGCTGTTTTGGAAAAAAAAATTATTCCAAAATATAAGCATTTTTCAATTATCAATACAATTTATACTTTGAGATATTGTGTAACCAATTGTATTCTACAGATTTTTGGGATATTTTAGCTCACATTCAGGAAGTCCAGAGCAATTGCACCATCATTTTCTGAAGCCATGAGTTCTTGCTCAACCTTTTCAAGGCCTTTAGTCGCCGCTTGCATTTCTTCAGCCATCGTTTTCAATTCAATCTGTAATTTTCTCAGAAACAATTAAGGCAAGCTCTAGCATCTCTTTGAGGGAAAGAAGCAACCATGAATAGCAAGCATACCTTCGAGGCAGCTTCCAAGTGAACAAGGTCATTAGCAAAATCCAGCAATTCTGGCATTTTCACACCAACAAGCTAAACAGTGGAAAGAAAATAACGCATTAGGTTCATCTTCCAACAGCACCTTCGGCAACTAACTGCAGAACCATTATCTTACCAAAAAAAAATGAGCTCTACCTTGCATAAGTAATGCATCAAAGTCATTTTGTTATTTTTTGCACGGGTATCAGACAATTTAACAAGACTGTCCAGTTTGAAACCCACAGCAGATCCTGAAACACAAAGCACTTCGACATTAACAGAAGAAAAGACATCATGAAATCGGAAATCAATAGGACAACATGATACCTCTCGCAGTTCCGTGATTTAGAGCATTTCCCAGTGTTAAGATTGTTTGCATAATCTGACGTAACTTTGAAGACTCCTTCACCTGGCACATGAAATTGACACTTAATGACCAAGATGATGATACATTACCATGATATAGAAGATCTGACCCTCCATTATACCTCTATCGTGGCAGTGTTTATTGTATCTAGGCAACTTCTTAAGTCTTCCACCTGAAAAGGACAAAAGAAAAAAAAAACAAAATCAATCACAACATGTCTTAAGACAGGAGAGACCAAATTCACAAAGTTTGACATTTCTACCTGAGAAGTAAAGGTAATCTTAAAGCCAAACACCCATAATTTTGCTTCTATTCGTCGAACATTCATTAGTTCCGTTCCATGGAGAACTGGTACATTTGCAAAGTAAAAGAGTCAGAACACAGATTATAAACAAGTATCATCCAACGCTTTAAGAACTGGAACAAACCTGTTCACATTTTGCAAGCATTTCTTTGTCACCAGTATAATTCTGAAAACAGAAACAGCATGAGTTAGCTTCTGGCATTAAGAAATTGCTGAAAGGAGTAAAATCAACAGGATCTTTATTCTGATCGAGTTTGCTAGTTATGAAAAATCACATTAGCTAAACCTTTTAGAAGGGAAAGAAACTAGGCTTTTCGAGCCAAACAGAATCTATGAACCTGGTACTAGAGAGAAATCTAACAATAAGCTTTAAGATTACCCTCAACAATTCCATTTCTTCCTTAGTCGGACAAAATTTGACAAGATTTTCAACCTGGTCGATGTCCAGAGCTGACGAATCTAAGGCTAGAACTTCGCTCTTAGATAAGAAAAAGAAATGATGTCCTCAGTTTATAGAAATGTAAACACGATGTAAAAGAGATGCAACTAAGTAAAATGTCAGATATGTAAGCACTAAAACGACAGCTTGCATGCATTTTCTCTCTTAACATCCACCTCACAAAATCGTTTCAATGCTAAATTGAAGGGTAGAAAAGATACTGACAGCAAATACTTACAAGCATATCTGGTAGAGGAATCTTTATTTTCGTAAGCATTTTTCTACAGTTATTTGCTCTTCGCAGGTAAACCTGACACAAAACACAGAAAAAAGTTAGTACGGGAAGTAATTTATAGACGAGAAACATAATCATATATATTAGTTATAGACTATACATTTGACTGAATAAATGGAATTTGCAGAGTAGATCAACAGTCAACTTTTTCTAGCAACCAAAGAATGAAGTTAGCTTTAAATCAATTAATAATCATCTGGTTACTGCACATTCTTTAATAATCAAGGCAAGTGTTATACGAAAGACAGAAGCTCATATTGCAAGCTCTAACATCTCTCATATTGAAAGAAGCAACCATGAATAGCAAGCATACCTTCGAGGCAGCTTCCAAGTGAACAAGGTCTCCTCTCAGGCCTGTTGGGCCTTCTTCTTCTTCCTGCTGTATGTAATGATAGGAGGACGTGAGGCCCCGTATGTAGCATCTTGGTCTTTCTTTTGGCTTTCCTCACCGTCTTTCTCACCCTCTTTCTTTTGGCTTTCCTCACCGTCTTTCTCATCCTCTTTCTTTTGGCTTTCCTCACCGTCTTTCTCATCCTCTTTCTTTTGGCTTTCCTCATCGTCTTTCTCATCCTCTTTGCGGTACATCTCCGGAATAAAAAAGCCAGACAGAAGATGCTTTGGCTGAGGTGTACCATACACATATTTTGCTTTGTCCTCAGAAACACCAACAATCATATAAACTGTGGCTAGTGAAACCATCACAACCCCTTTGTTGGCCACGTTGGTGCCGTTGCTCATTCTGCACTCTGCTACAACCTCTCCATTGTATTCCTTAATTTCCTGTATTATCACAGAATGATATTCATCAAAATCCCCAACCGAGTAGTCATCTGCTGGCCCACGATAAATCAACTCTCCTTCATCCCACAAGTTGTTGTAACAAAGTAGGTCTGCTCCAACCGGATGATCAGCAACCATTTTCATAGCTTCCTCAAATGAGTCGATTTTTCTAACACCTTTTATTTTCCGTTCGCTTAGCCAAGGGTCCTCTGCACTTGGAGGTTCGGTATCATAGCAATCAAACACCGGGCAAACTTCTTCAGGGATACCATATTCTTTAACGTGGAGTAAGCATTCTCTAACCGAATATCCATAGCATATATGTGGAACCGGAGGATCCACTTTTCCAACATTCAAACCTTTCTCTTCTTTTTCCATAACCTTCTGTTTTCCGATAAGCTTTCGATCGCAGTAAGCATACAGGTACCATGGGCAGAGGCGAATAAATTCCTTGTCCCACTTGTTGATAACTCTACCAACACTGACTAGGTCTGCAGTTACATACGCCCAGCATATAAAGTGATATAGCTGATCTCTGATTTCACCAAATATTTCTCCCCATGATGTAGGAGCCACCAATTCCCTTAATTGCTAAAGAAAAGATTCTGGTAAAGATTTGTATTTTAAAGTAGAAATAAATATCAAAATAATTTAAAACTTCAAAGATTTTTATATACATAAAAACTTTAACTCCAAAATAGAAATGAAAATGGGATCATCCCATATTTGGGGGAAAATATAGTATTTTCTATTTTAGAGTTGAAAATGAGATTGGATTGGAGTAAAATTAACTGCAAAAATGACAGTAAAGATGAAAAATGGGATTGAGTTGGAAATGTTGTTAGTAGGGTTTTTAAATGTTAAAATGCAAAAAATAAATAAAAAATGTCTAGTTATCTAATATACGTATCCTGAAGAAGAGATTTACCAAATGTTAATATATCCAACCATGTCAGCATCTGATTGGTTCATGTTTTTTTTTTTTTTAAATGACATCTTTTTTTCCAGTTCTTCTTACATTTTAATTTCAACCGGCCGAAATTGGCTGTGAACGTTTGGTTTAGCAAATCATCCAAGCGTAAACCGAGATACCTGAAATCAATACCAAAAATCTCTTCCGGTTTAGGTTTATCTTCTTCGCCGAGTCAGAGAAGACACTTATCTTCAACCTTTCGAGTTTCGACGTAAAGCCGGGAAAATCAAAATCCCCCAAAAAAGATGGCTCTGGTTTTACCCTGTACATTTTGTACTTCACTTCAGCTTCAGCGGCGGAGTTTTCCGATCAATCGTCGACATTCTTCGATTTTCCGCCGAGGAGCTACGACGTGCGAGTACCGAATTCCTGTAGAAATTTCCAGCCCAGCAGATAGAGGATCGTTGGCTGTTCCTTCGCACAAGGTCACTGTACACGATCGACAACGAGGAGTAGTTCACGAGTTTGAAGTCCCAGAGGTGAGTTTTTCCTAGATTTTGATCCGTATGTATCTTTGATTTTTGCCGGAAAATGTTGCTGCGTTTGCTGATTCTCGTCACAATTTTATCAAATTCTTAGCATGAGGTACAGGATTATGATGATTGTTACTTGGTTATATCTGCTTAGAAGCTGCAATTAGGGATTGCTCGTAGCTTGGGTTACTTTGATTATATAACGATTGCAATACGGAACGCAATGTACGGTTTTGGAATGTCGAGATTGAAGTATTTTTGTTGGATCTGGATGCTGGATTCCTTGTTATGAGTAGAGATTTTTCATCTGGTTAATCTAATCGAGATTCTACTTAAGTTCAAAATGCTTTCTTTCTTCCATTTCGAAGTTGAAATTCGTGAGCTGGGGAATATGAGAATGAATTCCTCTAAAAATGTGGCTCTATTGGTATAAACAAATATGAATTTGTTCGTAGTTTACTATGCTCATGTATTGTAATAGTGTGGTTGGGATAATCCACTTTTTCTTCCTGTTGTTGATACATGCAGGATCAGTACATCTTGCACTCAGCTGAATCTCAGAACATTACTCTTCCATTTGCTTGCAGGCATGGTACTATTCTCTTGACCCATTTAAGTTGTTTACTAAGACCTCCTAAAGTGTGTATATGTTTCCTTTTCTTAAACATGAAAATCTAGAGGTAATGTGGATGATTAGGATTAAAATAAGCCAGTCTCTAATGGAGTTGTGTTAGAGCCATATGCATGAAGAATATAGTCTAAATGTTCCTGTGAGATTTACCTGTTAATATTATGCTTTGGCTAAGCGCTCAAGTTAGTCTACAGTTTGAGTTTTACAGTGCTTCTTCTGTTGGCAGGTTGCTGTACTAGTTGCGCCGTTCGTGTCAAATCTGGAGAGCTGAGGCAGCCACAAGCATTGGGGATATCAGCAGAACTCAAGTCCCAGGTAATACCCCTTTACCTAGAGAGACTAGGTGTTTCAGGGAAGCATAGGTTTGCGATGTGGCCAGAAACAAGAGTAAGCTGGTACTACAGAGACAATTTGTGATGATGATAGTCCATGTCTGTGAAAAGCTAGGACCAACTCTTATTGAATCAACAAGAGCAATGTGAAGCTTTAACCAATGGCTCAATTAATATGTTGCATTGTCCTAACTGAATCTCATCGCTTCACATTATTTAGTGTCGAAGACTTATCTAACTGTTAGCGTTTAGGTAATGTATAACGTATATAAGATGGTAATTAGAGCTTGATTTTCCAAGTTTATCTTGCATTTAAGTCTTGTAGCTTACACGTGTAGGGGTATGCGCTTCTTTGTGTGGGTTTCCCTACATCTGACCTTGAAGTAGAAACACAAGATGAGGACGAGGTAACTTTTTATAACAACTACTCCAATGAAAAAAATTCAAGAACCGATGCAAACAATGCTTATATATATTCTCTCATTTCATTCTAGTTACACACTTCTTTTATCTTATGGAACAAACAGGTCTACTGGCTACAATTTGGAAGATACTTCGCTCGTGGACCAATTGTAAGTTCTCTGAGCAAAAATATATAACCTTGGTCAGGCCAGCTAATTCTCTTGTTACAAGTCTTCCAAATCAAACCAAGGAACGACTAACAATACAGATAGTCAAGTATATCTAGATAGATCTCTAGACTGCAATCCGTTGAGAAACTTACGGGTTTTGTTACTCCTAACTAAACATAACATACAAACCAAAAGAGATATATACTGTAGTCTAATGGATAGATATATGGATAGATATATACTGTAGTCTGTTAAACAACTTGGGAGATTTGTGATCACTAGGACTAGTTATGGATTTGATGTTGTCAAAGATTTAAAAATTCCGTTAGTCTTTTTTTTTTTTTTTTGGCATTAGGTCTTTTAACAGTTTTATGGATGTTACACTGCAGGAAAGAGATGATTACGCCCTTGAACTCGCCATGGGAGACGAGTAGAAACAAAAATTGCAAAGTCACAAAACTTTCTGTATTAGAGAAGTTAGCGGAATGTTACTTTCTTAGTTCTGAATCCCGTGGTGCATATTCGTAAACCTCTCAATGAACTCAAAACGATATTCCGATTAAAACTTGTTGCCAACAATTCAACATTTTTATGAAAACTTAATGAAATTTTAACCATAAACTTCATAGTTTGAGTTCGCATATCTCTCCGGTCTTATAACAAATAAAGTCTTTTATGCTTCATAGTCTTGATTGTAATTCTCTCTCCTATATGAGTTATCTATTAAAAAAAAACAGAAAACCACACACAACGAGAAACAAATCAACGCAACAATCCAAACGCGCAAACTAAGGGGGGGGGTTATTGGGAGATGAATTTCTATAGAGTTGATAAATTTTGAAAGTTAAGAGATTTGTTAAATTTATGAAGAGTTTATGTTAGATTTGGAGAGAGATTGTATATTCATAAAATCAATCAAAATATTTTGTTATAATAAATTTTGAAAATCTAAGGGTTATAAGTAGTATTTTGGAAATCTTGTTCTATGAGTTAAAATGTTTAAAATCCATGTCCCAATAACAAGGATTTTAATGGATTCATGAAATCATTAAAACACAAACTTTTTGAATAACAACTGATTTTGTATGGACTTTATAAATCACCAAACCAATAACAACAGATTTTAATAAGATTGTTAGAATTCACAAATCAATAACAAAGATTTCTGAAAATTTTAAGAATTCTTACAAATTCATCTACCAATAACCCCCCCTTAGTCACATCATCGGAGGAATCATAGGAGGACGTGAGACCCCATATGTAGCATCTTGGTCTTTCTTTTGGCTTTCCTCATCGTCTTTCTTTTCCCTTTCCTCATCCTCTTTCTTTTCTCCTTTGCGGTACATCTCTGGAATAAAAAAGCCAGACAGAAGATGCTTTGGTGAGGTGTACCATAAACATATTTTGCTTTGTCCTTAGAAACACCAACAATCAAATAAATAAACTGTGGATAGTGGAACCATCACAACCCCACGTTGGTGCCGTTGCTCATTCTGCACTCTGCTACAACCTCTCCATTGTATTCCTTAATTTCCTGTATTATAACAGAATGATATTCATCAAAATCCCCAACCGAGTAGTCATCTGCTGGCCCACGATAAATCAACTCTCCTTCATCCCACAAGTTGCTGTAACAAAGTAGGTCTGCTCCAACCGGATGATCAGCAACTATTTTCATAGCTTCCTCAAATGAGTCGATTTTTCTAACACCTTTTATTTTCCGTTCGTTTAGCCAAGAGTCCTCTGTACTTCGAGGTTCGGTATCATCGCAATCAAACACCGTGCAAACTTCGTGCACACTTCTTCGGGGATACCATATTCTTTAACGTGGAGTAAGGTTTCTTTAACCGAATATCCATAGCATATATGTGAAGCCAGAGGATCCACTTTTCCACCATTTAAACATTTCTGCCCTTTTTACATAACTTTTTGTGACTCAATAGGATCACACTTTTCCACCATTCAAACATTTCTCTCTTTTTTTCATAACTTCTTATGTCCCAATAAGTTCTCGATCGCAGTAAGCATACATGTACCATGGGCAGAGGGGAATGAATTCATCGTCCCACTTGTAGATAACACTACCAACACTGACCAGGTCTGCTGTGACATACGCCCAACATATCATGTGAAATAGCTGATCTCTGATTTTACCAATTTTTCTCCCCATGATGAAGAAGTCACAAATTTCCTTAATTTCTAAAGAAAAGATTTAGGTAAAGAGAGTTAGATTTTGGTAAGGAAAAAGTTATTAAATCTTAATAATTCCGCTACTAACCAACGTGAGTTGGGCTAGTGGTACTTGAGGGGTAATCCCAATATGTTGCCCGCAGTTCGACCCCTGTTGGCCACCGGGGCTTTCACATGGTCTCTCCGGGCCACCAGGATCACGTCTTACGACGCTAGTCGGGACCACCAAAGGTGGGGCTCGTAAACCTGGTTTACCAAAAAAAAAAAAAAATCGTTGGAATGTTACCTCTTTGTTTTATCTGCCAAAAGAGAACACCCACGCCAATCTTATCATGCAAGTAAAATCCACCTTCTCGTTGGTCTGTTGAGTAAGGAAATGTATCTACGTCTGCTAGAAATTTAGCCTCTTCATCAGCTAATGACTTGTTAGACAATCTACAGAAGTTCCTTCTATCAAGTTTATCCCTGGGAAGTGGTTTGGGTTCCATTTTGTCATCACTACGAAAACAAGAATAAGACAAAGAAGAATAGCTGTTAGGACCACTTATCTTCAACCTTTCGAGTTTCGACGTAAAGCCGGGAAAATCAAAATCCCCCAAAAAAGATGGCTCTGGCTTTACCCTGTACATTTTGTACTTCACTTCAGCTTCAGCGGCGGAGTTTTCCTATCAATCGTCGACATTCTCCGATTTTCCGTCGAGGAGCTACGACGTGCGAGTACCGAATTCCTGTAGAAATTTCCAGTCCGGCAGATAGAGGATCGTTGGCTGTTCCATCGCACAAGGTCACTGTACACGATCGACAACGAGGAGTAGTTCACGAGTTTGAAGTCCCAGAGGTGAGTTTTTCCTGTATTTTGATCCGTATGTATCTTTGATTTTTGCCGGAAAATGTTGTTGCGTTTGCTGTAAGCTGCAATTAGGGATTGTTCATAGCTTGGGTTACTTTTTTCTGGATTCCTTGTTATGATTAGAGCTATTCCTCTGGTTAATCTGATCGAGATTCTTCTCAAGTTCAAAATGCTTTCTTTCTTCCATTTCGATGTTGAAATTCGTAAGCTGAGGAAATTGCAAACGAAATCCTCTGAATGTGGCTCTATTTGGTATAAAAAAATATATGAATCTGTTCGTAGTTTTGTAAAATTAAGCTCATGTCTCGACATTGTATAGTGTGGTTGGGATAATTCACTTTTTCTTCCTGTTGTTGATACATGCAGGATCAGTACATATTGCACTCAGCTGAATCTCAGAACATTACTCTTCCATTTGCTTGCAGGCATGGTACTATTCTCTTGACCCCGTTTCAGTTGTTTACCAAGGCCTTCTAAAGTGTGTCTTCTACATGAAAATTTAGAGGTAATGTGGATGATTATGATTAAAATAAGCCAGTTGTGTTGGAGCCATATGCATGAAGAATATAGTATTTACATGTTATTAGTATGCTTTTGGTGGCTAAGCCGCTCTACTTAGTTATGTGTCTCGTCTACAGTTTGAGTTTAAACAATCATAGATGTCGCTTCTTACGTTGGCAGGTTGCTGTACTAGCTGCGCCGTACGTGTCAAATCTGGAGAGCTGAGGCAACCATAAGCATTGGGGATATCAGCAGAACTCAAGTCCCAGGTAATAATATCCCTTTAACTTGTGTTTTAGGGAGAGCATAGGTTTTGCCAAGAGTAAGCTGGAACTAGAGAGACAGTTTGTGATGATGATAGTCCATGTCCCGTGAAATAAACTAGGACCAACTCTCTTATTCAATCAACAAAGAGCAATCCGAGGCTTTAACCAATTCATGACTTTTGCATTCTCCCCAGTGTATTTAGAGAATGGTACTTAGAGATCTTGGTGTTCAGTTTTTATCTTGCATTTAAGTGGTATAGCTTATACATGCAGGGGTATGCACTTCTTTGTGTGGGTTTCCCTACATCTGACCTTGAAGTAGAAACACAAGACGAGGACGACGTAACTTTTTTTTTATAAGAAGCACTCTAATGAAAAATCCAAGAACTCGCTGCAACAATGCTTGTATGTATATATTCTCTCATTTCCTTCTAGTTACACACTTCTTTATCTTATGCAACAAACAGGTCTACTGGCTACAATTTGGAAGATACTTCGCACGAAAGTTTTATGGGCATTGGGGCATTTTAACAGTTTTATGGATGTTTACACTGCAGGAAAGAGATGATTACGCTTTTGAACTCGCAATGGGAGACGAGTAGAAACAAAAAATTGCAAAGTCACAAACTTTCTGTATTAGAGAATGTTACTTTCTTAGTTCTGAATCTCGTTGGTGCATATTCGTAAATCTCTTAATGAACGCAAAACAACTTGTTCCCAACAATTCAACATTTTTATGAAACCTTAACGAAATCTTAACCATAAACTTCATAGTTTGAGTTTGCATATCTCTGGTCTTATAACACACGAGGTCGCTTTTTAGAACTCTGCTTAGTATCCAAAGCTTTTTCTCCAATCGAAACCCGACCCAGGAGAGTCAAGTATCCATCGAGGACTCTCCTAATGATAGCTCTGCCTTCCACCTCGCCAGCCTCGTTAATCTGCCGCTTGAACCAGCCTTTATACGTTATGTAGACATTTGCACTTTTGGCGTTGAGTCTCTCACTCGACGGATCCACTTCTTCGATAGTTTCTATAGCCACTTTTGTAATCCGCAAAACCTGACTCGAAAAACCCGAATCGAAACCGAACCGAAAAATTAAAAAAACCCTAAGTCTTTTTATATCTCTAAATCCGAAAACTCGAAACCCGAAAAAAACGTAAAAAAAAACCCGGAAAAAACCTGAATCAAATCCGAAAAAATCCAAACCAAAATTTTAAAAAACTCGAACGGTTTCTATATCTCTAAATCTGAAAACCCAAAACCCAAAAAACCCGACCCAAACCCGATCTGAAACCTGAAGTCCGAGGCCTAATTATAACCATGATTTAAAATTCCTTAGTCTTTTTGGCATTAGGGCTTTTAAAAGTTTTATTATGGATGTTACACTGCAGGAAAGAGATGATTACGCCCTTGAGCTCGCCATGGGAGACGAGTAGAAACAAAAATGCAAAGTCACAAAACTTTTGTATGTATTAGAAGTGACTATAGTGAGTGTAATTATTTTCTTATTAATTCTGAATCTCGTGGTGCATATTAGTACATTTCTTAATGAACTCAAAAACGATATTCGGATTAAAACTTGCCCGAATTCAACAATTTTTATGAAACCTTGTGAACCCTGAGTTATCAAAAAAAAAAAAAAAAGAAAAAAAAAAAACCTTGTGAACCCTGTTAACAACCATAAACTCCAAAGTTCGAACAAACTTTTGTTTGCAAATCTCTAGCCTCTAGTGAAACTGTAACCTTTGGTTCTATAAGTAATGGTAAAGAAACACTATTCTTCAGTTTTGGATGTGGAATGCATAATTACATATGTTTGTGGTCCATTGTGAGAGGGAAACGTAATGGTCTTGTGACCATAAGAGTTGATATGAGATAATAATGCGTGTGGGCATATGATTATGCTTTTTGGTATATGATGCTTTGTTCCTTTGTTATCTAGCAAACTTTATTCTTACATATATTATATTATAGATTAATTTATTTTAGTAGAAGTCTAGAACCTTGCATAGAATATACCTCTTTGATATTTCTGAGATTGGGCCTCTTTTGAAATAACGACACCAAGTTGAAAACCGATTGAAAAAACACTCACCAACCGTTTTCATAATGATACGTTACTGTCTCAGTTTCTGTGTGCAAAAAAACCCGAAATTTCTGGTCTGGTTTAGTTTGGCAGTTGCTTAAAGCTGTCAGATTTTCAATGGACTTATTCGATGTTTCCATGTACTTTTGAGTGTGATACGTTTTTCGTCTGAGATTAATTTGGGGGTACAATTGCCTCTTTTTTTTGCATGTGTTCGTTCTGTGTATTTTTGTCAAGCGTTACTTTATTTATTTATCTTAAACAAAAATAACAAATAATTGCGTTTTGTTTCTGTTTTCTACTTGGCGTTTCAAAATTTTATTTTTTCCATTAAAAATATTGTCGGTTTAGAGTTTTACTGTAGTTTTCACTTTTCAGTTTAAAAATAAATAAATTTGTTTTTAGTCGAAATTATATAGAAAACTCCAAGAGTTGACTTTGTTTTTTTTAAGTTTACAACAATATCAATCTTTTCTTCTTCTTTTAATTCGTAAAAAAATTAACATTTATAGGCATTTATACTGAAATGATGAGTGTATATACCATTCAAGCAAAAAAATTGTTATGTTGTTGAGTTTTGCTAATTGTCATAAAACTCGCTTTGGTGCGCCACATTATTGACATTTTGTTCTACTGGATGTGTTGTGGACCAAAAGTTGGACATGATAAGTTAGTATTTGATACGGTAAGATATTTTAGCCATTAACTTCTGGTAAGTGATGTGACAGGAGATGTACATATAGATAGATTTGGCTGCCGAAATTCTTGAATTTTGATTTTACCTTTATTTCTAACGACTGTTAATAGCAATTTACTATTGACGACTAGTCAAAGAAAGCATTAGAAAGGGAAAGAAAGACAAAACATTCAAGAGATGATATCTATCTCAAAGTCACATGGATCTTCTTCTACGGAGCAAGAAAACGAAGTTAATCTTATCCAAGAAAAATAATGATTTGAATGTCATTAAACTTGCCGTGATCCAAAGAAACGAAACGAAAAGACTTTTGAAAGACACTTCGACCAACCAAAAGATCATTCGTAGACGAACCCGTGAAGTCCAAATTACTTCAATTATCCAGAGACAGATTAGCGTGGAATTATTCAGAATTTTAGTCAAATCGAGAGACAAAGCCTTTTTGGTCTGTCTTATTTATCACATATCCATCGTACTAGGATACTTTTTTTTTGTTTTTAATTGCTTGCAAAAAAAAAAAAAAAAAAATAGTAACATGGCATTTACCTTTGTGTTATGCGTTTAAAACATAAAACACGTACTAAAAGTTCTTTCTCCTCAAAAAAATTAAAACAGTACTAGTACTGATCTAAAAGTTTAGCTTTTATTCCTGAACGACTTTTACAAACTGGTGAATCACATACTTCTCCAACAAAATAAAAACCAAACATAAACACTGAAAAGAGACAACTCTATACAAACGGACAAAGCGACCACAGTCAGCTACTTCGACGAATTACATATTTAAATTACTTCGGAGAATAGTTTCAAACTCATAACATCTCACCGCCGGATTCTTGATCGAAGAGAGAGAGAGAGAGAGAAAGATTTGCTCTATATTGCTCACAACTCATACATAAACGACCCACATCAATTTTTTTAACTGTTAAACTTCAGATCCGTCGTACTCGTTGAACCCTACAAGCATTAGCCCTAACAAGCATTATCAAAACCATAGCAACCAAAAAACAAAAACATTATATAAAAAACACATCATAAATCCCAACGTAAAAAAAAAAAAGAGATTCATTTTGGACGGACTGAACTTTTTGTCCCTGGATAAAGAGAACTAACCCCAACAGATGTGACGAAGTTACAAACGGCACACTTCACAGATCCTGCTCCGTACTGATACATCAGTAGCATCCTGCAGTTTCCGCAATTCACATGCGCTACTTGATTCGCTGATTCCACATGCAAGACACAAGACTTATTTAATTAATACCGGTAAGCCAAACTGAAACTTAAGAACCACAAAATGAAAACCAAAATCCGGTCTAATTGGTTTTGTGTTTTATATCAGAAAAAATCGTAACTATATATTCTAGGGTCCCCAAAAAAAAAAAAAAAAAAAAAAAAAATTAAATTGGTTATATTTTATATATCCAAAACCGATATTATAGTAGACCCGCAAAACAACAAAAAGATAAAGTGAAACTTACATTTCATTTTGAAACAATTCCGGATAAAAAGATATAACAATTATTATGTAATATAAAACCAAACCCAACCAATTTTTTTTTTTCTTTCCTAAACCGAAAAAAAAAAATCAATTTAATACATCAATATGCATGTGTGTAAATAGCCAATGCAAACCTTCGAGGGCGAGATTAACGGTGTGACAACAAGAACATTGAACACTTGTAGCTCCACGAATGTACATTAGAAGTGTATGGCATCCTCCACATACCAGCTGAGCATTCTCTGTCCCTGCATTGTCCCAGTTGATACAAACGTAAAATCTCTATAATTGGATTAAACTATAACTAACCAAATAATATTTTGACGAATCATTACCCGGTGGAGGGACGGCCGTGACGGCGTTACAAACAGCGCAACAGACGGAGGATGCTCCAACAGGATACATCAGAAGGTTTCTACAACCTGAACACACCAACTGGCTCTGTCCACTTGTACTACCTACGAATCTCAAGTTGTTAAACAAAACAAATTTTTGGCGAAAATAAAATAAAATTTAATGGATTAACGATGAACTCATGTGGAATAAACAAATGGGTTTCTGGAAATAGTTTTAAATCCATATGGGGAGCATTTGTTTTTGTTTTTCTCCTTTTGGAGAAATTATTTAGGATAAATATGAAGAATCCATGAGGATAAGCAAAAGGAGAAACTGGAATATTTGTTTTCTGGACGGATCCATGAACAATAAAAAATAGATTTTGTAAGAACTAATTACAAATCAATCATGAAATAGATTTTTCATCTTTTTTTTTGCTAAATTATATTTTTAAAAGGATTTTTAGCTTTCGAAAACAGAGGATCTATCTGGGTCAAAACTTTTGTTATTTGGAAAGAAATTATACCATTTGCCGCCGGAGGAGTGTACGACGGCGCCAGTGCCGGCGGCGCCGGAGGTGTTGGATAAGGTGCAAGAGGGACTGGCATTATTCACTCAAAGAATTATTACAGAAAAATGGATAAATCTCTTCTCCCCTCTCTCTCTCTCTGTTTATATATTGTAATGCCTTCTTCTCTCTTTGTTGGTGTTTTTAATGGCTTAGAAGAAGATTACACATCTTGTGTTCTTCACTTCTTCTTCTCCCATTTCTTCACTTTCGTCATCTATTTAAACAAGCACACGGAAGCAATGATCCAAAAAGGGAAAACAAATCTTAATTTTTCTTAGCAAGGAAACAAATCCACAACAAATATATTAAGGAAAAAAATTAAATGCTTGAAACTTGAAAAACATGTGAAGACTAACTTTGGAGTCACACCATTACCATGAAGCTCTCTTTGACTAATTGTGGAATCTCGTTTTGGTATATTTTTGCAGTTACATAACGTTTGTGTGTGTGTATCTATCTATACGTGTATATGTATTGGGGAATCCGGAAAGAGGAATTTGAACTGTGAATACTTTGAAAATTGTATTATTTGAGGAGTGGGGCAAACACACACCCTCTCTTGCAACTTGCCTTTATCATTAAAATAGAGAGAAATATAAATCAATTTTTTTAAAAGGAAAAAATAGATAAAAGGAAATTTAAATTAAAAATCTAAAATTGTAGTGGGAGATTTTAAATGACAATGACACAAAAAGAGAAAATAAATCTTAACTATTTTTAAAAGAATAATATATATCTTCTATATATTATATATATTGAAAATAAGAAATAAAATAAACAAATTCTTCCTCTAATATTGACAATTTTGTTTTTAATCTAGTCAAATTTCACACCAGCTATACAAATATAACAAAGGTAACATTTTTTTTTCAAGCATTCACATATAATAAATAAAAATTTACTGGTTCTCCAATCGAAAAAAGTAATTAATAAATTATTTCATAAAAATATAGTTTGAGAAGAACGGATTAGCAGAGACTTTGTCAATAATATACATAATTAGGATTTTTGCTCTTTTTCTCTATCAAAAGTGTAGCCGCCATTTAAATTTATTAATGAAGATTGGCGTTTATCTGTTCTACTTTTTTTATTAATGTTTTATGTTTTTATCTTTTTCATTTAATATATTGAAATGCCGTTTTTGTTCTAACGTAAAAAAATTTCTCTTTCCAGTTATAATTTAGAATATTTAATTTCAGTAATTAGGATTTTGCTCTTTTTGTCGAAAGTCAGGCCGTCATTTGGAATTTATTAAGGACAATTGTCATTTAGCCTCCATTTGAAATTATTAGGGGCAATTGTCATTTAGCCTCCATTTGAAATTATTAGGTGTGGTTGTTGTTTAGCCGACACGATCCCTGAATTTTTTTTTTAATTGGGTTTTTGTTTTTCAAGCATTCACATATAAGAAAAATACTTTTTTAGTGGTTCTTCAATGGAAAATAATAATTAATAAATTATTTAATAAAATATATAGTTCGAGAATAAAATTGGAATATATGTATTGAAATTGGAATTTGAAGTGATTTGGGGTGATTTGATTTTTAATGAGTTTTTAGATGATTTTGTGTGAATCATAAAAATACAAGTGATTTTAGTTAAATCATTCTAAAATCTCATCTAAAATCAAGTGATTTGGAGTATTTTATGTTTAACAAGGAAATATCACCAAATCACTCTAAAATCAAATCTAATTTTTAAAATCCACTTTTAAAAATATTTCCAATAACATTGGATTTGAAAGTGGATTTTAAAATCACAAGTTCTATAACACTGGATTTTATAAGGGTTTTTAGACACTACAAGAAAACAGCTTATTTGCGACGGAACTTTGCGACGGAATTAATTCCGTCGCAAAGTTGCGATGGATTTGCGACCGTGTTGCGACGGAATAAGCAATCGTCGCAAGTCCATCGCAAAATTGCGACGGAATTAATTCCGTCGCAATTTTGCGAACGTCTTGCGACGGAATTGCGACTTAAGAAGACTTGCTCGCAATTCCATCGCAAATTTGCGACGGAGTTGCGAGAAAAAGATACATTCGCAAGTTTGCGACGACTTTGCGGTTACATTTTTTCGTCGCAAAGTTTTCCGTCGCAAATCCGTCGCAAATTTGCGATGGATTTGCGACGAAAAGTAGTTGGCCGACATGCGACCGGTTAGGTAAGCACGTGCTAAACGAAGTTTACCTAACTTTTGCGACGGAATATTTCCGTCGCAAAGCCGTCGGGAGTTCGTCGCAAGATAGTCGTAATTCCGTCGCAAAATCAAATCCGTCGCAATTCCGTCGCAAAATATCCATCGCAAATCCGTCGCAAATCCGTCGCAATTAAAAATCCTTCTTCTATAAATAGCCAACGTCGTGAGTTTTACAATCCACAAAAAAAAAAAAAAACCAAACGAGAGAAGGAAGAGAAAAAAAAAAAGAAAGAAGAAAGGAAAAAAAAAAAAAAACTAAAAAAAATGAGTATATATGAGTTACGAAGCTGGATGTATAATCAAAGAGATCCGGGGAGCGGCGAAGTGACGGGGGAGTTTGTTGAAGGATTACATGGATTCTTTAACCAAGCAAAAAATCAACCACAGGCATTGCAAACTGGTAAAATATTTTGTCCCTGTCCCAGATGTAAGAACAAGAAATATGTCGCTGTTGATACTGCTAAAACACATGTATTTAGTAGAGGATTTGTACCAAACTATTATGTATGGTATTTTCATGGGGAAAATCAGTATAATACTACTCATCATGATGCGGGAACTAGTGGTTCGAGTCGTGGGGTTGAGGAACAAAATTATAACTACGGTAGTTATGATTATTATGGTCATGATCCTGATATAGTGGAAAATGATATTGGGTATCAGCTAGGGAATAGGTTTCATGATATGGTTACAGATGCATTTCATGAAACTACACATGCTCCTGCTGATTATCCTGTGGAAACAATGTCGGAAGAACCCAACATGGAAGCACAGAAGTTTTATGATATGTTAGATGCTGCAAACCAACCACTTTACGATGGGTGTAGAGAGGGACTTTCTAGATTGTCACTAGCAGCTAGGATGATGACAATTAAAAGTGAAGATAACAGCAGCGAAAGTAACATGGATAAGTGGGCTGAACTATTTCAAGAGTATTTACCGGAAGATAATATTTCTGCTGGTAATTACTATGAAATACAGAAGTTGGTTGCGGGTCTTGGGTTACCCTATGAAATGATTGACGTATGCATTGACAATTGCATGATTTTCTGGAAAGATGATGATAAGCTGCAGGAATGTCGATTTTGTCGGAAGCCGAGATACAAACCCACTACAGGAAGGAGGCGGGTCCCTTACCAACGTATGTGGTACTTGCCAATCACTGAAAGATTGAAACGGTTATACCAATCGGAAACGACGTCAGCGTCAATGAGATGGCATGCAGAACATTCCACACATCATGGAGAGATAACACATCCCTCAGATGCAAAGGCGTGGAAACACTTTCAGACGGTACATTCAGACTTTGCTAATGAGTCCAGGAATGTTTACCTAGGATTGTGCACAGACGGATTTGCTCCATTTGGTATGTCAGGGAGACAATATTCGCTATGGCCCGTCATACTGACGCCATACAATCTTCCACCGACAATGTGCATGCGCCGAGAATTTTTGTTCTTAACTATTTTAGTGCCAGGTCCTAAGCATCCGAAGCGATCTCTAGATGTATTTCTGCAACCTTTGATTGACGAGTTGAAACAACTGTGGTATTCTGGAGTCTGCACATTTGATTACTCGCAGCAACAAAACTTCATCATGCGCGCAGTTTTATTGTGGACGATTAGCGACTTTCCAGCGTATGGAATGTTGTCAGGGTGGACTACGCACGGAAGACTATCGTGTCCACACTGTTTGGGTAGGACAGAAGCATTTCAGCTGAGGCATGGAAGAAAACCTTGTTGGTTTGATTGTCACCGTCGTTTTCTTCTTCCCAATCACAGGTACCGAAAGAACAGGGTTTTATTTACAAAAAATAAATTTGTTGGTTTGATTGTCACCGTCGTTTTCTTCCTATCAATCACAGGTACCGAAAGAACAGAGTTTTATTTATGAAGAATAAAAGCAAACGCGATCCCCCTCCGGATTATCTTTCGGGACAGGAGTTGCTTGATCAAATAGATCATTATGGTGGTGAAGAGACATGCAAACGTGGGGGCAATTGGCATTGTACTGCAAACATGCCTGACGGATATGGACAAGCACACAATTGGCACAAAAAGAGTATATTCTGGGAACTCCCATATTGGAAGGATCACCTGTTGCGACATAATCTTGATGTTATGCATATCGAAAAGAATTTTTTTGATAACATCATGCATACCATTTTGAATGTCCGAGGGAGAAGTAAAGACAATAGGAAATCGAGGCTGGACTTAGCAGACATATGCGAAAGAGAAGAGTTGGAGATTACTGATGACGGCCACCAGCCAGTTCCAAGTTTTCGATTGTCTGCAGATGCGAAGAGAGCTCTATTTGATTGGGTGGCCTCAGATGTCAAATTTCCGGATGGATATGTTTCCAAATTCTCGCGATGTATAGAGCAAGGACAAAAATTTTCTGGTATGAAGAGCCACGATTGCCATGTTTTCATGCAGCGACTACTACCTTTTGCATTGGAAGAACTATTGCCGTCTCATATCCACGAAGCAATTGCTGGTAAACAAGTATTAACAATTTTTTTAGTTAAGTTTATATATGTACATATATATATAATTAAATATGTTTTTATTAATTTGTGGATGGTGTATATTATATTAGAGGTATTGGGGCATTTTTCCGAGATCTTTGCACGCGAACACTGACAGAAGACGGGGTAGAGAAGTTAAAAGCAAACATTGCTGTCTTGTTATGTAACATGGAGAAAATCTTCCCTCCCTCATTCTTCGACGTTATGGAACACTTACCGGTACATTTGCCATACGAGGCGGATCTCGGGGGGCCTGTGCAATTCAGATGGATGTATCCGTTCGAGCGTTTTATGGGACACTTGAAGGGAAAGGCTAAAAACCTAGCAAAAGTTGAGGGATCCATCGTCCAAGGAAGTTTGACAGAGGAGACATCTAACTTCGCGTCTTACTATTTTAGTCCAAATGTGAGAACGAGAAGAACCGCTACGAAACGATACGATGATGGAGGCGTTGCACCTGTTTATAGGCATGATGTCCCCAGCATCTTCAAAGAAATAGGCCGACTTTCTGGAAAGTTGAAGGAAAAATCGTGGAGGCGTGAAGATTTGAATGCGGCTCACAATTACATATTGCGTAATCTGGATGAACTGCACCAATTTGAGAGGTAAATTAGTTAATTGATCATTCGTTTATATATATATATATATATATATATATATATATATATATATATATATATATATATATATATATATATATATATATATATATATATATATATATATATATATACATATATATATATATACACATATATATAATCCGAGATTTTTGTGCAGCATATTTGATAATCTTTCCCGCCAAACATACCCTGATTTACAAGAGCATGAGTATGAGATTTATAAAGAACGTCACTTTGCTGGATGGTTAAAATTCTATGTAAGTGCTCTTCATTCAAATTACTCATATATAAACTAAAACCTAACACTACATATAATTAATTAATGTTTGTGATTGTACCATTTTTTTTATATAGGTGAGAGAGGGCTATCATCCGGAACCAATACCGATGTGGGTGCGTGAGATTGTGAACTCTCCAATAGGAAAGATCACTACAGCACCAATGTACTGTACTCGCGGGTACATTTTCCATACGTACAGACATGGCATGAGAAAGTCGACAGCAAATTATGGTATTCAGGTCCCGGGCGAAACAGAATTCTATGGAGTTTTGCAAGAGATCATCGAGGTCACATACCCAGGAGTTATCAACTTGAAATGTATTATGTTCAAATGTGATTGGTATGATCCGACACCAAATCGAGGGTTTCGCAGAAACAAGACGGTAGGTGTCACCGATGTAAATGCAACCCGGAAATATTCCAAGTTCGAACCCTTCATCCTTGCATCGCAGGCAGAGCAAGTGTGTTTTATTCCTTATCCTCGGGTTAGGCAAAGACGGGAGACTTGGTTATCGGTCATAAAGGTCAATCCAAGAGGTTATGTATATGGTTTAGACGATGAAGTGGCAATGCAGCATGACAGAGTTGCAGAAGTTTCAAACCCGATCGAATCCACTGAAAATATCATACACGTCGACCCCGAGAACAGAGAAGTTAAAGACGTCGTTGACGATTCAACTGAAGATGGAGAAGCCGATGAATTCGAAGAGTCTGCGACTGATGAAGACGAATGGGAGCACAGTGAAAACTCTTACGTATCTGCTGAAAATGATGAAAATGACGATGAAAATGACTTTGATGATTAATTTTGATGTTTTACTTTGTATTTTTAGTTGTTTTGTATTTTAAGTTGTTTTGTTTTTGTCTACCTAAATCGCAAATTCCTCCCCTTTTTCTTCGGTGTGCCTCTTAAATTCATCAGCTTTCATCTCTAAATCACAAACTTGAGCTTCCGCTGCTTCAACCACTTTAGCCCTTTCTTCAAGTGCAAAGCTTTTTCTTTCCAACTCAGCCTCCTTCGACTCTAATTCCCTGAACCTCTTATCCACTTCTCATTCCGCTGATTTCAGATGATCCATATAAACCAAAGAGTTATAAGGCAAGTATACAGAAGGATCATATTTCTGTATGCTGAGAGCCAGGAAGAAAATGGTGGATTAATAAAAATGCTGCAAATCACATTCCTTTCATCTTCTCGCCATTTGTCTCAATTAAGATGAAACTTTCCACCCAAGTTCCAATCAATCTGGTCCTCTTAGACATCAGCACACAATCTTTCCGTGGTTTTTCGTACTCGTCCTTCAACATTGGAATCTCAGGACGAGTACGAGAAAGCACGGAAAGATTGTGTGCTGATGTCTAAGAGGACCAGATTGATTGGAACTTGGGTGGAAAGTTTCATCTCAATTGAGACAAATGGCGAGAAGATGAAAGGAATGTGATTTGCAGCATTTTTATTAATCCACCATTTTCTTCCTGGCTCTCAGCATACAGAAATATGATCCCTCTGTATACTTGCCTTATAACTCTCTGGTTTAGAGGATCATCTGAAATCAGCGGAATGAGAAGTGGAGAAGAGGTTCAGGGAATTAGAGTCGAAGGAGGCTGAGTTGGAAAGAAAAAGCTTTGCACTTGAAGAAAGGGCTAAAGTGGTTGAAGCAGCGGAAGCTCAAGTTTGTGATTTAGAGATGAAAGCTGATGAATTTAAGAGGCACACCGAAGAAAAAGGGGAGGAATTTGCGACGGAATTGCGATGGAATATTAAATTTTTTTGTTCCATCGCAACTCCGTCGCAAATTGGCGACGGAATTGAGATGGATAATTAATTTTTTAATAATCCATCGCAATTCCGTCGCAAATTTGCGACGGAGTTGCGATGGAACAAAAAAAATTAATATTCCATCGCAATTCCTTCGCAAATTTGCGACGGAGTTGCGATGGAACAAAAAAATTTAATATTCCATCGCAATTCCGTCGCAAATTTGCGACGGAGTTGCGATGGATTGTTTAAGTTTTAGGGTTTAGGGTTTCCTTTTTTTCATATAACGTGGGTTTTGGGTAATATAATCTGATTTTGTACTATATTATTCAACACTAAAAGTATTTTACTAAATAAAATAGGTTTCCCTTGACCTCCGTACAAATCAAGCTCAGTGACTCTTACGACGTATATAACATTACAAACGGTTTTGTTGGAACATCGATCATATATATATATATATATATATGTATGAATGTTCAATATCTATATTCATATTCAAATTCATCTACTAATAAGCATGTATATTGAATATGTAAACCCCTTATTACACCGTCGTCAAATCTCTAAACCCTAAACCCTAAACCTTATTTTCCATCGCAATTCCGTCGCAAATTTGCGACGGAATTGCGATGGAAGTGCCCCATTCCTCGCAATTCCGTCGCAAACTTAGGGTTTCCATATCTTACTCCGTCGCAATTGCTTCGCAAATTTGCGACGGAATTGCGAGGGAAATGCCCCATTCCTCGCAATTCCGTCGCAAACTTAGGGTTTCCATATCTTACTCCGTCGCAATTGCTTCGCAAATTTGCGACGGAATTGCGAGGGAAATGCCCCATTCCTCGCAATTCCGTCGCAAAGTTAGGGTTTCCATATGTTATTCCATCGCAATTCCATCGCAATATTACGACGGAATTGCGATGGAAGTGCCCCATTCCTCGCAATTCCGTCGCAACATTGCGACGGAATTGCGATGGCGAGAAAATCTCTATATATGACAGGCCCCCGGTTTGAGCGAAGCTCAAACCAAAATTTCCCAACCCCAGTTTTATTTTCTCCGCGAAAATCCTTCTCTCCGACGCCGGTCTCTTCGCGCCGCCTTCTCGTCTCCGCCGTCGTCTCGTTCTCGCCGCCCCGTCTTCCTTCTCGCGCCGCCTTCTCGTCTCCGCCGTCGTCTCGTTCTCGCCGCCCCGTCTTCCTTCTCGCGCCGCCTTCTCCTCTCCGCTGTCGTCTCCGCTTCAGCCGCCGCAGCCACCGCCGCAGCGTCAGCCATCTTTCCCGCCTCAGCCACCGCCGCTGTCGCTCTCCTTATCTCTCCGCCGCCGGTTGCTTGTCACCGCCGATCTCATCTCTGCCGTCGACGCCCAGCCACCGCCGCCGCCGTCCGATTTGCTAGGTATATTTTTTCCCTGCATTTTTTCTCTTTTTAACTTGATTTTTAGATCATTGGAGTAGTTTAGGCTAGGTTAAAAAATATTGTTAGATAAAGAATTAGTTAGATAATTATTTTAGTTTAGATTGTTGATTAGTTTGTTAGATAATTATCTTAGTTTAGATAGTTGATTAGTTTGTTAGATGATTAAATTAGATTAGTTTTAGAATTTAGAATTTAGAATTTTAAATTTTAGATTGGAAATTTTAATTATTTGCGACGGAAATGTGATTAAATTAGTTTTAGAATTTTAGAATAATTTCTTTAAGTTTGTTACATTATATAATTTTACAATAACTTTAACAATTTTAGTATAATTTTAGAATAATTTTAAGAATTTTAGAATAATTTTTGGAATTTTATAAAAAATTTTGGAATTTTAGAATAATTTTTGGAATATATAATGTATAGTATTAATTATTTTTGGAATGTAGAGTAGTCATTAATATTAATTATTAGTGCATTTTTGATTTTTACTTATATAATTATTGTTGTTACTCTTAAATAAACCGATTTTTTTAGAATTGTTAGATTATTAAATCACAATTTTTAGAATTGTTAGATAATTAAATCACAATTCCGTGTTTTGTAGATGGAGGGGCGAAACTCTTTGCAGGACTACCAGCGTAGTCAGGGAGCGACCGGGGCCCACGGCGGCTCCGGGGGTTCCCGTGCTCGGTCCCATGGAGGTGGGTCCCATGGAGGTCGTTCCGGAGGTCGTGCTAGTAGTTCCTATTGTTCTACGGCACGAGAGCTGGAGCAGGAGCAGCAGCGAGACCGGTCTCGCTCTCCGTCCCCACCGAGACCGTCGGCCCAATATCGGGCTGCCCATCAGGCCGCTCTAGCCCCTTTCTATGCGGAGATTAGGGGCGTTTTAGAGGAGCCTGGTCATGATCGCCTCCGTGATCATCTTCATCCAGACCGCCCGCCGAGAACTAAATGGTAATTTTTTTAAAAAATTTTTATTACTTTTGTTGTATTTGATATTGTACATTTTTTAAAGTTAAAGGGTATTGTTTTCTTTTTCAGGTTCACGGATTCCTCCGTCGCTTCTGCGGTGACGGATGTCTTTGAAAAGGATTACCAAGATCCTTATACCAAGTGGAGGGAAGTAAAGGAACCCTCTCTCAAACGCTGGTTCGGTACTTTTGCGGTAAGTTTTAATTTGATTCTTATTTATTTTAAAATTTTTTTTTTTCCTTTTTGCGGATCACTAACATGCATTATATTATTGTTTTTTGTTTTTTTTTCAAGCACAAGTACCACTGGGAATCGGGCTTTACCCCTCGGGTTTACGAGGAGTTCTGCGCCAAAGTCCATGATCGGTTGTCCGATATGGCATATCGGAAGAAGCAGCAGTGGTTGGCGAAGGGAGATGATGCCAAGCCACCACACTGGGAGCAGGATGTGTGGGATCGGATGGTTGCGGCATGGTTGACTCCTGATCACCAGAAAAGGAGTGACAGCGGTAAGTCCGCTCGTGGGAAGAGCAAAAATTCTACTCATCGATCCGGCCGAACTGGATATGCAGCCCGCGCCCGAATGCTGGTAAGTTTTTTTTTCTAATTAATTTTTTTTAAATATTATAGTTAGTTCATTAATTTCTCATCATCTTTATCAAATCAAAAATTTTTTTTTTAGGCCGAGGAACGAGGGGATTCAGAGACGGATTTGCTGGAGGTTCTCGTTTATGCAAAGCGGAGGCCGGATGGGACATTTATGGACGAGGATTCTGAGGAGCTCTACAACACCGTTCACTCACAACTACAAGAGTTGTCTCAGAATGATGATCCCGAAAGCTCCGCTTCTGCTTCTTCTGTGGCCGTGAAGAACAAGCTTTTTATTGAGGTAAATTTGTATCATATTTTTTAGTTGAAATTATTTTAATTCTTATGTATATTGTTGATTTCTTAATTTCAATGTTTCTTTTTTTTGTTTTCAGTCCGCTCCCCGTAGAAAGGGGAAGATTCGGGGGGTTGGTTCTCTTCAGTCCCAAATTGATATTGGGAGCGGATATGTTTGCAGTTCCACTTCGAGTCAGCTACCGGATCCCTACGAGGTTGCTCAATTGAAAGAGAAATTGGCTGCAAATGAGCGTAAGGTTGCTGCGTTCGATAAGATGTTCGACCACTTGGGCAACACGGATCCGGTGCTCAAGGCGATGTTGGACAGTATCCGTCAAGAAGAGGAGCAAGGCGAACCCAGCGGACCGAATGATGGCGGAGTCGGTGGATCGGGACCATCGGATGAATTTTAGTTTATGTTTTATTGTTTTTTTTTTATGAATATTTTTATGTTTTTAAATGATATTTGAATTAAATTTTTATTTAATTTAATTATTGCTTTTATAATTTTATTTTTTTATCATTAAAAATAAAAATTAAAATTAATTTTATAATTGAAAAATTAAAAAAAAAAAAAAAAAAAAAAAAATTACTTGCGACGGAACGTATTCCGTCGCAAAGTTGCGATGGATATTTTCCGTCGCAAATTTGCGACTGCACCAGTTCCATCGTAAATTTGCGACGGAAAATATCCATCGCAAGTTTGCGCCGGAATTTGCGAGGACTTTATCCATCGCAAGTTTGCGACGGCACCATATCCGTCGCAAATCGCCCGCAAGATATTCGGTCGCAAATCCGTCGCAAGTTGGCGACGGAATATATATAGTCGCAAACTCCTCGCAATTTGGCGATGGAACCGATTCCAACGCAACGCCGTCGCAAACTTGCGACGGATTTAGTTCTATCGCAACCTTGCGACGGAGATAATTCCGTCGCAAGTTTGCGACGGCGTTGCGACGGAAAGGTCATTGCGACGTGAGATTTGCGACGGAATGTTTTGTCTCGCAATTCCGTCGCAAATCGTGATTTGCGACGGAATTGCGACAGTAATTGCCGTCGCAAATAACATATGTTTCTTGTAGTGAGAATTCAAATTTGAATAACACTGGATTTGTTATTTTAATACAAATCATCCTAAATTACTTCAAATCCCAATTTCAGTACATCCCTCCTAATGATTAGAGACTTTGTCAATAATATAAATAACTAGGATTTTTGCTCTATTTCTATGTAGAAAGTTTAACCGCCATTTAAATTTATTAAGGACGATCAATATTTATCCGATACCGATCGTGTAACTTTACTTTTTTTTATTAGTGTTCTATGTTTTACTCTTTCTCATTTAATATAGGGAAATTTGGCAAAAAAAAAAAAAAAAAAAAAAAAGGGTTTGTCCATTTACACACTTTTAACTTAACTTTGTCCATCTAAACTTTTTTAAAATTATTATCCAGTTTTACCCTTTAAATTGATTAAACCTTATTTAAGGATAATATAATTTTCAATATTCAAAACACATCTTTTATTATTTAACAAATTTAAATAAAATTAAATAAATAATACAATAAAATTAAATATACACCTGTAGTGATGGTTGGTGTGTAACATCATGTATTTTACCTCTTTTCAATATAATTCTAGATGGAAAAAAAAAAAAAAATTTAGCAGGGGCGATTGACGTTGATCCGATTCCAATTGTCGATCATTTCTTTTTATTTATTTTTTTAATGTTTTTTCATTCTCATATGATATTTTATCTACTGTTTTTGTTCTAGTCTGAGAAAATTTA
Source organism: Erythrophleum ivorense (assembly GCA_026724425.1). NCBI lineage: Eukaryota > Viridiplantae > Streptophyta > Magnoliopsida > Fabales > Fabaceae > Erythrophleum > Erythrophleum ivorense. The sequence continues at coordinate 2,084,498 of JAIUCV010000070.1, read as the reverse complement.
TCTTTCCAGTTATAATTTATGATTCTCTCGATTTATGAAACTTTGATTTTTGGGGTTTATTTTTCTTATACATTATTTCAAAAAACAAAATTGTTTAGCTTTCAATCCAAATCGTCTCTTTTTCTCCTTTTCTGTGTTTCACTATATTGCATCTAGTGTTTTACAGGAAATGTGTTATTATCATTTTTATTTTTTTAGTCAAACCTTAAGTTCATAGATATCTTAGACTCCAGAGAAATTGTTCACAACAAACCAAACCACCACCATGGCTGGACAAGAAACAAAGATAAAAGATACAATTAAACTCAACATTAAATATCTCAACTCATTAAAAATTGACAAATCTTTTAGAGATCAGAAGAGAGATAAGGCTTTAGGAGTCAAGTAGGACATCCAATGCTTTGAATCCAAGAAATGTTGCTTCAAAAAGAGAAGTTAATAGGGCGAGCTTCTTTGCAATTAAGGCTGAAGCTATCCAATGCATGTTAGGAGATATGTGGCCAACGAATGGGGCATAAAAGTCTTGAAGGTGCATACATCCTAAGTCCAAACTCTTCCAACCTACATATCATATTAATGTGACCAAGAAAGTTTGAACTCTCCACAAAAGGGAAACACTTCAAAGACTCACAATGACGAATGGTTTTGGCAACTTTTGTACTTCTCATTTCTAGGTAACGTTACCATAGGAGCAAAATATGAAAGTGAAATTGGTAGGAGTTTTCGAGTAACAACCTCAATAGACGAGGTAATAGACGGCTAAAATAAATCCTAACATCCTCATATATATTAAAGTAAATGAAGCGTCATGCTGAGGTAAAAAAAAGGTTTAACAGAGCTACACATTCCCTGAAAATCCGATAACCTTCCAAACTAAGAGAGTCGGGAACAGAGAAGTATGATCAAACCTAAGGCCTAAGGGATCGGGAAAGGAAGGGAGTTGAGCTTGAAGTAAACCACTAAGCTGCCTAAAGTTATCCCGATATTATATCTATATGGTTAGCAATTGTTGTTTTGCTTCGTTGTATTTTCTGTGAACTATGGATGTATTAATCCCATTTCTTTATTTAAGATGCTAAAAGAAGGTCGAATTAAACAATATACCATAAATTAGTGAGGATACATAGATCACATTTAAATTATGATGAATGATGTTGTAAGTTAATCCTTATGGTGAGCTTACATGCAACATGGATATGTTACGTTGATGATATTATATAGACTATAAACTCTGATTAAATTCAATATTTTGTTACAAAATCAAATGCAGTACCTAATATATTTCAATTTTTTCGCATAATAAATAGGTTGTGCGTAATATTTCTGGAGAACCTCTTCTTTGGGGATCAGCCTCTTTAGGCAAATCTTCATCTTCTATAGCATCTGAAGCACGAGCTCTTCTAATGGATTATGGATATGCAAGACATTAGGCGTGAAGAATTACCTCCTATATGCTTTGAAGGCTATTGCAAAAGCCTTATTGAACAATAAGTATTACAAGATAAAGCTATAGATATAAATGTTGAAAATATATACCATGATAAGATCAAATGTTCAATGGTTGCATATTTCAACATACATGAAGAAGCAATAACATATCTTGTACGATGATTATAAGACTCTCTTTGATATATGATATATATTACGAAAAAAATAGGTATGCTAAACTAAAAAACGGTATGCCATTGAACCAAATTACGACAGACCAACTAAGCAAAAAATAAAATAAAAATACCATGGGCCATGCACACAAGAAATTCAGTTACCCAGTCAGAGTAGTTTATCTGTCTTTTGTTTTACCACTATAATTTATTGTTTTGCCAGTTCATTAAATTCATCTATTATTATTATATACTCTAAATCATAAAAGTCAACTTATGCATATACATAAGAAATATCAAGAACAAAGTGGGTAAGGGTAACTATTTGGTTCAAGATCATATCAAGAATAACTTTAGTTGTTTCGAAAAAAGAAAAAAAGTACAACTTTAGTTTTTGGTATGTCATTATTTAATTATTTGATGGGCCCAATTTCACTTACGTTACTGTTTTTTTTTTTTTTTTTATAATTATTATATATGGTTATGGTTATGTCAACTACACTTCACATGTGACATGGTGAGTCACTATCTCCATAGTAAAATCCTCTTTTGTTTTGTTATGGATTGTATATAATTAATAATGATAATGTAATTTATATTTTAATTGACTGACTGTATTTCTTTCAAATAGTAAATTAGAAGAACCCAAAGTAAATTGGCAATTTATATACAAGAACATTTCAGTTAAGGTGCATCAGAAAATAGAATCTAAATTAAAACCCAGACCATGAGTTCGTAACCCACTAACAGGAACAGTCCACAATCAGTTTGCTGATGAAGTTGATAGGTCAGATGATTCTACAATCTTTTATGCATCATGCATCTATCTAGAAAAAAAAAAAAAAAGAGAAAATGCATTCGCAATAATACATTATTGCAGAGCTTACAAAAAAATAAAGTCGAGCTGTGTATATGATAAAATCATGGATAATGTTTTTTTATAATTTTCGATTTTTTATTTTGGGAAAATCTTTATTAAACCTTGGCTTCTCAGCAAGGAGTTCACGAGAAAGAAAAGAGAACAAAATAGTTTTCAAAAATAGCCTTTCTCATTAATTAACAAAGTTCATACACTTTCTTGCTTTTACTTATATAGTATACTCATGTATACAATACACTATTTCAAGCTTTTACAAAAACAGTTTTGTAGGAGATCAAGGCTTGAAAATGTAAAAGTTTAGTGAATGTAATATATGAAACTCTGATGAATGTCATGAACGATAAAAAATGAAAAGCACTATACCATTCAATACCATTATATATATATGAAGAAATCCTCTGATTCAAAAGGAGGCAATATGGGTACGTAGATGTGACAAAATGGGACAAAAGGGTCGATTTTGAGAGGGAACAAGACATTTGGAGGCCACAGTGGAAAATCCAAAGTACAATCTTGTCCAAAGAAATTGTAAAAGACAGATCAACAGAAGATGCCATTTCCAGAAGCAAGCAAACACACACAAACGAATTTCTCAATCTCATTCCATCACCACCAAGCCAGTACATGTATGTAATGTATGCATCTATCTATGTCTGTGTGTGGGATTTTGAGGAATGGGAGAGAAAGAATAAAAGGACAAAGAATTTTTAATTTAAGAAAAAAGGAGATAGAAACAGTAAAGCTAGGGTCATATTAGAACATTTTGGACATTGACGTCTCTTGGAAATACCAAAGTGGGACTCTTAAACATTTTATATTATTAAAAAAAAAATATATATATATATATATATATATCAATTTTCTGTAAAATTTTTTTTTTAAAGTAACCAATCAGATCATGACACATGTCGAAATTGTGTCAGACAACCGATTTCAAAACCTCTTCCCAGAGAACCGTTCTTCCCATAAAATTGCCACCTCAGCTGTCATGTCACATTTTTTTCTCCGGAAAAACGCCTCTTGGTATCTGCAATGCGGATGCTCTTACCACTACATCCAAACATATAAATACCAAAATCTAAAAAAAAAAAAATATATCTTAGAAATTGACTTAATAGACTGAATCTGATCAAATTTTTTTTAGCATAATATATCATTAAACCGAGCAAAACCAAAAAAAAAATGTTACAAATAATTTGATTTGTTTCCAATTTTCACAAACCGTTACTAAACCAAATCAAACAGTAAACCGGATTTCCATCCATCATAAATTTATATTACCAAATTCCAACGAGCAAATAAGGGAAGAAAATTAAAAGAAACGCTGTCGTTTATCATTGCATCTTTGGGCCAAGTTAGTTTTATCAATTAATGGACCCAAGGCCCAAAGATATATTATTGGCGCCGCCAGAAATAAAGAAACCGAACAGAGTTTCTCTCGCGTAACCTTTTGCCCTCTCTCTCTGCCGAAACTCATCTTCTTAGCCGAGAAATCTAGCCATCTCCGATCAGTGAGTTCTTCGTATTTCTCCGTCTCCATCACCGAATCTTCGTTTATCAATCCATCCTTTTTCTCCTGATAAATTTATTCCATTGATTCCGATCGTGTTTTTGGTTGGTGAGAATTTCATTTCCGACCTTTGTTTTTCAATCTCTCTAGTTTTTCCTCTTTCAGGTTTTCGTTCTCCGTGTAGAGGGAAGCGAGAGTATTCAGATGGGTGGTACTGTGAGGGAGAAGCACGTGAGAGCGAACCGGAAGGTTCGATCCGCCTTGAAATCCGGAGTCGATCCGTGTTGTTTGCTCGACAGGCTTGCTCTATCGAAATCCATGGTTGAGTCGGGTCTCAAAAACTTGGTTTACCATCCAGGTCTCAGTGGTCCTGGTCCAGCGCCTTGTTGCGTCCATTCGAGCCCTAGCGGGAAATTCGAGGAGAACGCGTGGGGTTATTGTACGGAGGAGCATTTGGAAGAGATTCTGCTGAAGCATTTGGAGTTTCTATACAGCCAAGCTGTTTCGAAGCTTATCGATTTGGGTCATGAGGAAGGTGTGGCGCTGAGAGCGGTTTTGAGTAATGGCCATTGTTATGGTGAATCGGATGTTTTGACGAACATAGTGAATAATTCATTATCTTATCTGAATAGCAGCAGCGGTGGAGGAGGAGGCTGTGGCGGTAGAAACGGTAACAGTGATGATCATCATCAATCAGAGACTGGTTTTACGGATTTGAGAGACTTGGAGGAGTATTCACTTGCTGGTATGATTTATTTGCTGCAACAAGTTAAGCCTAATTTGAGTAAAGGTGATGCAATGTGGTGTTTGCTAATGAGTGAGCTCCATGTTGGTAGGGCAAGTACTATGGAAGTTCCGAATTCAGGGACTAGGGCTAGTTGTTGTACTAAGGAAGATAGCAATGTAGAAGGAGGAGTTGGTAGTACTGTAGATCTTGCTGGTTTTATGGCACCGGCTTTATGTCGATTCCATGGAGGTTGGGATTTTGATAAAGGAGGAGGGCCTGAGTTTTCTGGTAAGGGGTTTGCTATGGGCAACGCTGAGTTGAAACTGCAGAGAGAGATTGTTTGTCCGAGGAGGTTTAATCTCTCGCCGTCCATGAAGTCTTTGTTGAAGAGGAACGTTGCAGCGTTTGCTGCTGGGTTTCGTGCTAGTATGAAGCAGAAGCAGATAGAGTCTGAAACTAGTGGTAATAGCGTGACTAGTACCACCGATCCTGCAAAGGTGGAGACTTGTGAACAGCCGTGTAAGTCAGGGAGTGAAGAAAGTGTTAGCTCGGTGTTGGAGAAATTCCGGGATCTGAACCTTGATGATACTCTTGAATTGGTGGGTGAGGATGATAAGGACGGTGTGATAGTGACTCTGCTTCATCAGGTCAAGGATCTCGAGAAGAAGGTAAAGGAAAGGAAAGATTGGGCGCAGAAGAAGGCAATGCAAGCTGCTCAAAAGGTCAGCGATGAGCTGGCCGAGCTTAAATCATTGAGTAGCGAAAGAGAAGGAATCCAACTGTTGAAAAAGGGGAAACAAGCGGTTGAAGAATCAACCTTGAAAAGATTATCTGACCTTGAAATCTCTCTTAGAAAATCTCTTAGTCAGAAAGACGCTGCCAATACGATTGTGAGAACGCTTGAGAATCAAAATGCAGAACTCCGAGCAGAGAGGGAAGGTGCCAAATTAAGTGCATCAGAGTCGCTTAAAGCGTGCATGGAAGAATCAAAGAAGGAGAAAAAATGCTTGAAGAAGCTTTTGGCGTGGGAGAAGCAGAAACTGAAGCTGCAGGATGAGATTAAAGCTGAGAAAGAAAAGATTAAGGCCTTTCATAGGGATTTTGCAAAGATCACACAGGATGAAAAGGAAATTGAGGTACGTAACGTTGGTTCATACGTTATCTTGATTTATACCTTGAAAGTTCTCTAAATCTTCACAAACTTTTTGGATCCATATTTTTCGTTCCTGACTTTTAACCTTTTTGCGGTTACATTCTCTATGTTCAAAAGCTAGCTCAAATATTTACTTGCTTGGACTGTGGTGGATCGCTGATATATGAAATCTATAATCTACTCTCCGCAGATCAAACATGAAAGGTTAAGCCTATCGGATTCTTTTATATTTTGGTGCATATTGTCATTTGCAGGCGAAATGGAGGCAAGAGCAGAAAGCAAAGGAGCAAGCTCTGGCTCAAGTGGAGGAAGAACAACGCTCAAAAGAAGCAGCAGAGGCACACAACAAGAGAAAGCTGGAGACTCTCCGGTTAAAAATCGAACTAGACTTCCAACGACACAAAGACGATCACCAAAGACTTGAGCAAGAGCTCTCTCGGCTCAAAGCCTCTTCAGATACTGACTCAGCCCACTTACCCAACAACATTTGGAGACCCGAAAAGTCTCAAGGAGAGAACATTGCGAAGCTGCTCGAAGAACTCGATAAGCTTGAAGGGTCTTACGAGAACGAAGCAAACAATGATCGAGAATGCATAATCTGTAGGAAAGATGAAGTCTCTGTGGTGTTTCTTCCTTGTGCGCATCAAGTTGTGTGTGGTAGTTGCAGCGATAGCTTCTTCTCGAGCAGTGGAAGCAAAGTCACTTGTCCTTGCTGCAGAGCTTTGGTTCAGCAGCGAATCCGTATCTTTGGAGCAACCTCTTGAAAAAAAATAAAAAAACCGAAATAGCTTCTCTTTGGGTTTCGAAGAGGGGATCTCAACTTTCATGTTTAACTTTGTAAGTACACAAAATAAAATGCTTAGGTTCTTCCTCTAAGCTTGCTTTTTTAATACTCGGAAGTTTTTGCTTTCGTTAACAAAAGATCTTGCACGATATACCAAAAAACTGCTATCGTGATTTGAAACTTTTTCTAGCTAATCTTGTTACGGATGATCGATCGTCCTTAGTTCGATTTGGAGGAAACAATCTCTGTAATCTCTTCTTTAAGTGAACAAAGAGCCTCTTAATATAATGGAGAATTTGCTGGCAAAAAGAATATCGTCTCGTTTGTTTATAAACAGTTCGTATCCTCTTCCCTTGCTCTCTACATAAACTCAAACTAAGGATCACATCATTAACTACTTTCGTACTGCGTCCAAAACTTGGAAACAGAAACTTGATATGGGGATTCGAAACGTGGAAACATTTATATTTGAAAAGAAGAAAAAACAAAGAACAGAAATGTTTTGGAAACAGATTTTAATATTGTCCCAAAATATAGCTGCTTATATATAATGTTGGATGTGCGTACCATGCGTGTGACAAGCGAAAAGATGTAATTATCAATTTAGATAGTGACATATGTTAATATAATAATATAAGTGTTACTATTGTTTTATAAAAAAAAGTGTTACTATTGTTGATTATTTATATTTTAAATAGAAAACAATTAAGATTATAGAAAGGAAAATAGAAAATAAAAATAAACTTTAGAGAAAAAGTAAAATTTATAAAACCGAAAAAATTTAAACTATATAAATAAATATAAAAATTGATGAAAAAAAATCTGGGAAAAAATTTAGAAAAAACAATACTAAGAAAAACTTAATTTCATAAAAAAAAAATATTTTTAAATTTCATTTTTAAAACAATAAAATAAGGTAGTATAAATTTTCTATCATAATTTTAGATCTTGAAGATTTGCTTTTAAGTTTAAGAAATATATTTATTTATTTATAATTAACTTAAATTTGTAATTTCTGTTTGAACAACAACTATTTTTTACATCTAAATTTATTATATTAAATGTAAAATATTTAGATAATACATAAAATAAAGAAATAAAACAAACATAATTAAGATGATGAGCTAGCAACAAAAGATCAAATGAACAGTGGCGGGTCCACCTAATGCAGGAAAGGGGCAGGTGCTACCACTATAAACATTGTGTTAATTTTTTTTTTTTGTAAAGCTCAAGTTCATGCCCCCACATAAAAATATTATTATGCTCACACTGTTTTGTTATATTTCCAGAACTTAAATCACACAACTAATTTGTAAAGAAAATCAACTATAGATCCATATTTACTAAAGCTCATATGTATTTTTTATATTACTCACCAAGCATATACACATAATTTTAATTTGGGTTAATGATCTATTTCCCTAAGCTTATCAAATATGATAATCTTCAATTCAATTTGGAGGAAACAGTAAATCTCTCTAAGCTTGTACAATTTGGTTTAAACATTAAAATTTTAGACTCTTCTTTAGGAAGGGAACTAAAATGTTGCTACAAGGCAAGCATTGATGGGTTTAGTGCAACAAAGTTCCACGAACGTTGTGATTTTAAAGGTCCATGTGTTATCATAGCTTACACCAAAGATTTCCGAGTCCGGATAGGAACTCGGAGACTGGTGTTGTGAGGATGGCTAAATCAATATTGGGTTTGTCATATGCTAAGAGGAAAGATGGGAAATAATCTATTTTTGGAGATGAAAGTAAGGTTAGTCACTTCGTCTTGATGATGTCTTGGTCTTTTGTAGCCCTTATATTGCTTCGTTGTATTAGATCACAAAACCAATCTCAACAAATTCCAATAAAAGTATCTAATAATTCATTTTTTTATGCAAGATACATGTTTGAATATACATACTTTTGAGACCTAGAAAGTCTATAAAAAGGCTATTTGTAAAATATAACTACTTGTTGATAATTAGGAGAATCTTGTAGTTTTATATTTATATACTATACAAATATTAAATAATTGGGATTATAGTTAGATCTTGATCCATGTAGAGTGAACTGTTCTTTTTTTTTTCTTACGTAAGAACATGAAAGTTCATGACCTCATTGGTCACATGAGCTTCTTGATAGTTGTCGAACATGAATGGATTCTCCATTTCCCAATCGAAATTCAAATCTGCAAAGAACTCTGGTGGATATTCAAATTCCGGTAATGCAAATACTTGGAAACCGGAATCTTCTTCTGTTTGTGATTGTGAATTTCTCTGCAAAAAAAAGTAATTATGCTTGAGTGACATTGATCCATTAACAAAATTTCCACCGAGTTTTTGGTTTGAATTCTTAAACCTTAAGCGATGATTCAAGGTTGAAATCAGGAGATGCCGTGAGTGTGTTACTTGTGTCATAGAGTGTGTTACTAGGGTAACAAGAACCCTTGCCTAGGTAACTTTCTTGACAAGAAATCTCAACATTGTTGCTCAATGGCTCATTTGAAACCTCCGGTGAACTGTTTTCGCATTTCTTAAGCGTAAGGTCATTCCTCTTCATCACACGACACAGCGCGAAGTCTCCCTGATCAAATGGAATAGTACCAAAAGAAAATTAGAAGTCAAGTTTGATTGCTTTTCTTTTTCCATCTTTTTTGGCTAGATTTATGATATGTTGTTAGTTTTTAGTTTTTACCTTGAAATTCAGTGATTCTTGTGAAGTGTCATTATCATAGAGCCGATACTCATGCATTACCCACTCGGTTCTACCACCAAAAGGGGCTCGACCAAGATAAAAAACTAGGGTTTTTCGACATCCGGTGACAGAAGAAGGCGAGGAAGAAGAAGAAGACTGACAAACGATTTTTCTATCTTTGCCTGTGGCTTTCCAGTAACCAGATTTAGTTGCTCTGTTTATTCGAGATCCATTCTGGTATTTTCTGTCTCGGTGACAGAAGAAAAACCATTCCATATCTCGGTTAGGCAAGAAGGATTTCTCTGCATGCAATGAAACAAAATGGTTTCCTTTTAATCATAAGACTGGAAAAGATATGGTTACAAGAAGGAACATACCTGGAAGTTCCCAAGGATCAAACTTGTATAAATCCATTAGTGGAATTATTTCGAGCTCTATCTCAAGCCCTTCGTTTCTTCTGTGTAGGTAATAACCCACGAGCTCTTCATCTGTTGGGTGAAATCTGAAACCAGGTGGTAAAGATGATCCCACCATCGTCTATATCTATAATTTCTCCTAATGATCTTTCAGTTTTGTGGATTGAAAAAACATTGAAAACCCCAAAAGTAAATAGATCTTTGATTGACTCAAGTTTTCTTGTCAAGAACAGAGTGATGACAAAACCTTAAAGCTCAAGGAACAATAACAAACAGAGTATATGATATCTGCAACCGAAAAAAAACAGTGGACCAAATTTAAATTTCAACAGGGAAATTTTATATTTGGAAAAATCAAAGAAAAAGATTGAATTTTGGAACTTAGAGAAAGAGGGAAAAATGTAAGTTTGGACCGTTTTGTATGGAGTCTATATATATATATATATATAGCAGTAGATAAAAAAGGCTTAAAGGTTGAATTAAAGTATGTTCAACACAAACTTAAATCAGATAGTGTTATGGTTATTAAAATAGTGTTAATATCTATTTTTACATTGGTTATGATAAAATAATACAGACCGAAAGTTTTGAAGATTACTTGTCTGAAACGTCCCACAAATTCCACAACATTTGGCCCACATGAACCAAAAAGTTAAGTTGTTGTTCACACTCAGTCACTTGAAAACTTATTGCCGGCTGTAATTTGTACATATAGATTAATGTCTACAGACATCTTGCGGTTTTTATTACCCATAACAAACCTTAAAACCAAAAGCTCATAGTTTAAAGCTTCATGGATTGGATGTCAACAAAACCTGCCGTTTTCAAGTTTATTTTCAAAACGAATTATCAATTTCTCAAATTTAAATGATTATTTCCGGCAAAAAAGAACAGATAAATGATTTTCAAAATGAATTATCTAGTGTCTAAAGGTTCAACAACAACTCTTGTCTAAATCAACATACATAGTATACACTGGGTAGATAGATGTGTTTAAAGTAGAATAAGTTTCTATTATGAACTACTATATCAATATTGGCTGATATAATTACTCGATGCTGATTTTTCTTTTGGAATTATAAATTGTTCGTGGAATGAAAATGTGAACACACGTCAAAATCGGGTCAATTTAGCTTTACTTCCACCTCATAGTGAGTTGGAAAAACATATTTATTAAGGAACTTTGTATTCATTAAGCAAATTGCCTGTGGCATCAAATTAATCCACATTAGTAAAACCTTAAATTATTTATTTATAATTTCTTATATCCGCGTTCTTCACCTTTTGGACATCACCAAACACTAGTATAGTAGTTTGCTTTATTTGTTCTTATATGTAAAGTTAGTTTCTTCACCTCATGGACATCTACAAGGACAAAAAGATGAAAATTGAACCCATCATTCAATTTGAGAGGCGTATATATTGTGTACAGAACACGGAGAACTATATAGATTATTCACTTTTATATGAATTTTTATAAAAGTAGGTTTACCATCAATATAATTTATCTGAATCAAAATATTATTATGTATTGAAAAGGGTGGATGTTTCCGAAAGTTAGTTTTAGGACTTAGGACTTAGGAGCTATGTTCTAAAAATCCCAGATTTTTCCGATTAATCGTTCGATTAATCGCTCGAAGGGGGGTAACCGTAGCGATTCCAATTTTACCCGATTAATTACAATAATCGCCAATTAATTCTGTAAATCGTATGTCAAATTTATACTTTTCTGAAATCTGATTGGTTCAGTTGATAATTGATTGTAAAATTCGATCCAAAAATAAAAGTTCATTCTGTTTAGAGTTATTTTAACCAAAAAAATATGTGATTAATTGTTTTCAACAAATCAATTTGGGGATTTATCTTCTAAACACAAACCTTGACTATTTTTGTCTTATGTAGTATATGTGAATTTGAAAAATATTTAATCTAGGTTGGAAATATATGATTTTCATACTAATGTGTTATTTTATATATTAAATGTTTAAAAATATATTAAAATAAACCTAAAATTCCGCCCCGGTTAATCCCCGTATTATTAACGGTTTTATGAAAAGTCGCTAATCGCTGCCTGACCGCTAATTAGCGAGAAACGATATTTTGAACTTAGCTTAGGAGTGACAAAGCTAAGTTTAGTTAATGATTTCTCTTTAAGCTAATTATTCTCATATGAGACCTTTTAACAAAAAAATTATTCTCATATGGTTTTTCTAATTCATAGCTAGCGAAGTTCTATGGAATCAAAGTTGGTACGCTAAACGGAAGTGTGAACTTGAGTTCTATTTTCTTTTGTATTCAAGCAATTTTCTCTTGCACAAAAAAATCAATTTTCTATAACTTAACTAAAAATAATGATTCAAAATGAAAAATCAAATCACTTCTTTCTTTTCATTCTTATTTTTCTTAACTCCACCAATTAAAACCTCCTCAAATTCTATCCAGACTCAAATCTTCTGAAATCATTCAACTAATCACATGAATCATTTTCAACATCTCAATATAAGTGAGATTGAACTAGCAAATGGGTCGTTCGAAAAAATCAATATTGGGCCAATGAAATAAGCCCGTCTAGCCCAAACTAAACAAGATTAGATTTTAGAACAAAAAAAAATGTAAATAGAGACGGAAAAAAAGAAGAAGAGAGAATTCACTCCATTTGAGAAGAAGAAACTGGTCGGATCGCAAAAAAGAGAGTGAGAGGAAGAGAGAATCCAATTAATGGCGGCTGCCACAGTTCTCGGCCGCTTATCGTTGATACCGAATCTATCTTCTAAACCAAAATTGAAATCAACCAGAAGAGCAACAACTTCTACGACTGTTTCTGTTCGAGCTCAAGCTTCTTTCTCCGACCCATTCGTACTCCAATTAGCGGAATCTCTCGAAGATTCTCTCTCAGCTTCTCCTTCTTCTACTCTCTCCTCCTCTTCTCTACCTCTCCAGAGAATCCGAGAATCTTCCGCCGAGACTCTTCTATCTACGCCATGGCCATCGCGAAAAGACGAGCCTTTTCGATTCACCGATACATCTTTCATCCGGTATTCCCAAATCGAACCCGTCTCGACCCAGCAGCAACGGGATTCGGAAATTCTAGACAATCTGACGGAAACCCAGTTCCCAAACGCCGTGATAATCGACGGATTCGTGTCGAATTTGACGATCGGTCCGTCGGATTTGCCCGACGGGGTTTACTTCGGGAGCTTCTCGGGTCTACCGGATGAGCTCACGAACCGGGTATCCGAATTCATCGGAAATTTCGATTCCGGCGATCTGTTTTGGTCGATTAACGGCATGGGAGCACCGGATTTGACTGTGATTTACGTTCCCGCGGGATGTAAGGTGGATAATTCGATTCATCTTAGGTACTTCTCCGGAGAAACCGGTGACCGGGAATCGAAACGGTTACCGGTATCGAATCCTCGGGTTTTTGTGCTGGTGGAGGAAGGAGGAGAGATTGGTATAGTTGAGGAATTTGTGGGTAAAGACGAAGATGGGTTTTATTGGACGAATCCGGTTTTGGAAGTTGTTGTCCAGAAGAATGCCAAAGTTAAGCATTCGTATCTGCAGAAAGAATCCATGGCTGCTGCTCATATCAAGTGGACTTTCGTCCGACAGGTTTCGCTGATTCTCTTCTTGTCTTTAGTAAATTTTACAATAGCAGCTTATGGCTTAAAGCCTTAAACTAGTGGTGAATGTGTTGGTAACAATCGAGTACAAAAATGAGAATCTTTAAGCTGAATTGTTTAGGAATGTGTCGTAGTATAGTTTTGCTGCTGCTGGAGTTGGAAAAGTTGTAGTATTTATGATTGAATTGCTGAATAGTTTAGTGTAGTTTCAGCTTAATGTAAGTTTTGTTAGTTTATAGCTTAGTTAAAAGGCTTTGGATGTTTTGGTATGGCTTGAGTGCTGGAATGTTGAAGAGAGTTAATAGATCATTGATGATGATGATCTCTGTAGGAGGCAGAGAGTGAATATGAGCTTGTGGAAGTGAGCACCGGTGGGAGATTAGGGAGGCACAATGTCCATGTGCAGCAGCTTGGGCCCGATACGCTCACGGAGTTAACGACGTTTCACATGTGTGTCAACGAGCAGACTCTTGATCTCCATAGTAGAATCGTCTTAGACCATCCTCGAGGCTCTTCTCGACAGCTCCACAAGTGTATTGTTGCTCATTCCTCTGGTCAAGCTGTTTTCGATGGCAATGTCCGTGTTAACAAGTAAAGCTCTCTCACTTCACAATTCGGTTTCGGTTTAGTCTTGATTTTCCGGTTTAAATTGTTTGGTTATATTATACGCAGATATGCTCAACAGACTAACGCGGGACAGCTAACAAGGAGCCTCCTTTTGAAGCCCCGAGCCACGGTGAACATAAAACCGAATCTTCAGATCATTGCTGACGATGTCAAGTGCTCGCACGGAGCTGCGATCAGCGATCTCGAAGAAGACCAGCTCTTCTACTTCCAAGCTCGTGGGATCGACTTGGAGACTGCAAGAAGAGCTCTCATTTCCTCTTTTGGATCGGAAGTGATCGAGAAGTTTCCGAATCGTGTGATCCGTGACCAAGCCAGGAATCACGTCAAAGGGTTGCTCTGAAGTTTCTGTCTTCACGGAGACGACGATGCTTGCTCTGATCGTCTGTATACATTTGTTCATTACTATAAGAGGCCTATCTTCTTCAGTTTTGGCCCAATTAGTTGTTAGGTAAATAAACACCAAACAGTTGGCTTCTATGTGGATTAAACTACATGAAGGTTTTTGAAAATTTGGAAAAACGTTATACATTGGTGTCTTTAATATGCAAAACGACGCGATTGCTGGGGATTAAGTGAAACGGGAAAACGGCGAAGATTCGTAAAAAACCACACGCTTTTTATACCGCCTCTCTTTCCTCCACTTTTAGCCTCCATCGACGTCGGAGATTCTCTCACCGCCTTTTCTTTCTACCGTCGCCGGTGAATTCACTTCCATAAATTCCGTTACACAATCTCGCGCCTGCCAGTAGCTTCGAAGACATATATCCTCAATCTCTAAATCTTCTCACTCTGTAAGCTTCGGCAAACCTGAACCTTAGTTACCGAAATCTAGGGTTTGCTAGCTTCTTCTCTTTGCTCGATGATTATGATCCTTCTGTGTGCTTATGAATTGAGGGAGTTACATTTCCTTTTAATCTTAGAGATTGCTGCACACGGTCGATAGCTGGCTAAGAGAAATCAAGCAGCGAAACGATTTCTTAAAAAAAAAAAAAATCGAGGCTCTTGCGCTTAGATAGTCGCACTAATTAGGTTTCGATTGGTATGTCAATAAAATAATTTGAATTTGGTAAAGATATGGGTTTTGATGTTAATGGTGCTTTGTAATCCCAAATGCAGTGAGAATGGCGAGCAATGATTTGAAGACCTGGGTTTCGGACAAGCTGATGGTGCTGCTTGGCTATTCTCAAGCAGCTGTTGTTAACTATCTCATTGCAATGGGTGAGTTTTTGATGTTTCGGTTTTGGATCATGGAGCTTATGAAACACTTTTTGCTAGTGTTATTAATTAACAATGGGGTTATTATCATCTTGCAGCTAAAAAATCAAAATCACCAACTCAACTTGTGGGAGAGTTGGTGGATTACGGGTTTTCTTCTTCTGGTGATACTCGTTCGTTTGCCGAAGAAATTTTCGCCAGAGTTCCCCGTAAAGCTGCTGGTGTGAATGTGAGTTTCTCAGTCAGAAGCTGTAGACTTTATTGCTCTTTTGTGTTTTCTCAGCTTTTGGAAGTAGATGCATTTTAGTTTCTTTTTTCTTGGATAAGTATGTATGGATATATGCATAGTTGTAGTTTTGGTTAGTTTTCTTAAATTTATGTTTGCTCCTCTATCAGCTCTACCAACAACATGAAGCAGAGGCAGCAATGCTAGTGAGGAAGCAAAAAACATATGCTCTTTTAGATGCTGATGATGATGAAGACGAACCTGTTGTGGAGAAAAGATCTTCAGCTTCTGAATCTAGAAAGTCAGATAAAGGCAAGAAAAGGTTTAGAAAGAAAAGTGGGCAGTCAGATGACAGTGATGAGGAGGTATAGTTTCCTAACCTCTTTGACAGATTCCTTTTTTTTTTCTTTCTTTCTTTACGGTCTGATAAAACTGTGAACAACAATGTAGGTGACTGTTAGAGAGGACAGTAGACACGTTAAAAGAAAAGTTTCTGAAGACGAAGATGATGGTTCTGAGGTATATCTGGAAACTTCGGGTGTTTTCATTTCAAGTTTTTTCTGGGTCTTGGTCTTTTGTTGTGGAAATTCAGTAACCACTAGATATTCTATCGATATGTGTGGATAACACCTGTGCTTTTATAATTTTCTTTGTTCTTGTTCACTTGGCACAGTCAGAAGAGGAAAGAGTGCGTGACCAAAAGGAGAGAGAAGAACTGGAACAGCATTTAAGAGATCGTGATACTGCACGGACAAGAAAGGTATGCCTCAATCTGATTCCTCGTATGCTTTTCCTGTTTTGTTCTCCGAATAGATCCTGTTATTGTAGCCAACCAGGGGCTAACTACTGTTGTGAAGTAGGTATAAGTTCTTAGTGAATGAGTAGGAATACTGAATTTACCAAAGAATACACATTCATTAGTCATCTAATCCTGTATGCTAAGACGGGTTCTCTAACCAAATGAGTATGTATTTAGCATAGTTCACTTACATAAAAGTCAGTGACATGTTCTTTACTTTTGTTTACTGATCAGCTAACAGAGCAAAAGTTGTCAAAGAAAGAGCAAGGTACGATCTATTATAATTTTTGTGTGAACATTTATTAACAATTTCTATGATACATTGTGATCTAGACGTAAGTCTTTTTGCCTAACAGTCTCATTATGGATTTTTTTTTTTTTTTTTATCAAAAACAGAAGAGGCTGTTCGAAGAGCAAACGCTTTGGAGAAGGATGATTTATATTCCTTAAGGTAAAGAACTTTTTCCTTCTTTTGTGTTGGTGTAATTTCTTTTTGACAGAGATAGAAGGTAGTTGCCTAGCATGATTGACGAGAACAATAGTGCACCTATATGTCGTATGTTTATTCCCGCCGTTGAAATACTATATGAAGTTGCAAACTTGATTTCCAATTACGAATTCTTGACTGTTTATCTCCCTGTTAATAATTCTTGATGGTGTTCCTACTCGTAGAAATAATTTGTTTGGAGGCTATTTTGTGCTGTCCATGTTATTGATATCTTTTGTTGGGTCTGATGCAGGAAAGTCTCAAGACAAGAATATTTGAAGAAGAGGGAACAAAAGAAACTGGATGAACTAAGGTACGTTACATATACATTTTTGCACTTTTCTTTTCTTGTTATTGATCTCTTCCTTTTAATTGATTTCTCTCATTTCCTCCCTTTCTCCATAGGGATGAGATAGAAGATGAACAGTATCTCTTTGGAGGTGAAAAACTCACAGAAACAGAGCTTCGTGAGTTTAGGTAATTGTTACGTCTTTCTTGCATCAAGGTGGCTATTGGCATGGTCAACATCTATCTTATACAAAGTGCCTGTTTTGATGAGTAAAAAAATTGCCCTTTGTCATTTAGTTCTTATGCATTTTTCTTTTTTTGCAATTTAAAAGTTATATGGTGCTATCCATATTTAATAAGTTATGTTGATTGAGCTTGGGTTGATCTGTTATCTTTGATAGATACAAGAAAGAGCTTTATGACCTCGTGAAGAAAAGAACACAAGATGAAGATGACGTAGAGGAGGTAACGTTTGCATCTTACTGGTTTAGAATCTCTCTCATGCTTCTTTAGAATATCTATATATCTAATACATCTGCTCTTACTCCTACCTCTCGGAGTTCAGTATAGAATTCCAGATGCTTATGATGATCAAGAGGGGGGTGTTGATCAGGAGAAGAGATTTGCTGTTGCTGTACAACGATACAAGTAAGTTGACAAAGAACGCTTTGCTAGTGATCCAACACATTCTAATCTGCTTGTGCTTGCCATATCTATCAATAGTTTATTTTTTTCAAAACCCTTTTGGGCGTTCTAAATCATCTTTTTGTTTTCTAGGGACCTGGATTCAACGCAGAAAATGAATCCATTTGCAGAGCAAGAAGCTTGGGAGGACCATCAGATTGGTAATTTATGTTTTTAACTCTATTTTCGTTGTCTCATCTTGTTTTTACTGCCCACTGATTTAAGTGACATTGTTTTTTTTTTTTTCTGAATTTAATGACATTTGTTATGCAGGAAAAGCAACACTAAAATTTGGTGCAAAGAATAAGCAAGCCTCAGACGATTATCAGTGAGATCTGTTGCATATTTTTTCTTTCATTCATATGCTACTGCTTTAGGATTTGTTTATCTCGTTTGATAATAGTCCTTTTTAGTTTCTCAAACATGGATTAGGCCCATGATCTAGGATTTTAAGAGTTTCTTTTTCCTTCGCAGGTTTGTATTTGAGGACCAAATAAATTTCGTAAAGGAATCTGTGATGGCTGGTGACAATGTATTGCCTATGATATCTATTAAACCTGATAATACCTTCTGTCATATGCTGACTTGTAGCTGACTCTGTGTTTTTGCTTTGCAGTATGAAGATGATATGCATGCTAAAGAATCTCAAGATGCGGCAGAGAAAACAGCTTTAGAGGAACTTCAGGTGCGATCTTTTTCTATTTTTCTTCCCATTAACTCTTTTTGATCAAGCTAAGCCACCAGATCTTCTATTTAGGATGTAATTTGGAATTAGTTCAGATTGTATGTTTCTTTGAATTAATATCCGCAGTATAAACTAAATTTATCCTTACATGTTCTTCCATCTATTTGTTTGGGAATCAGGATGTCAGAAAAAGTCTGCCAATTTACAAGTATCGTGAGGATCTGCTTAAGGCTGTGGAAGAGCACCAGGTGATTCGAGCTCTCAAAATCATTGCATTTAGATTACAGATTGTGACGTTCAGATTTAGAAAGAAAAGGTTTACAGTGTTGAAATCATCAAATAACAGACAAGAAGCACACTTTACCAAATCCCTATCGAAACAATATTTTCGGATATAACATTTGAGTATGTGCAAGTGATACAAGATCAACAGAGAAGGAAACCCTTTTACATAAAAGCATGCATTAAACTTCCGTGTCATGTACAAATGAAGATGTGGATTGAAGTGTTTGATTATGAAATTGTGCAGCATTTTAAAATATTATTTCTTTTATTATGGTCACCTCTACTACATAAAACCTGAAACCTTTGTCTTTCAACTTGTTTGAATTTTTAGGTTCTTGTCATTGTGGGAGATACTGGTTCAGGAAAGACTACACAAATACCACAATATCTCCATGAAGCTGGTTACACAAAGCGTGGAAAGGTACAGTCTACTTACCACGAATTGCAGCATATATTTAGAAACACATATTTCTTTCCAAGAGGAACTGTTAGTGTGCAAGTGATAAGTAATTGGTGTGTTATTATTTAGTCGAAAGATGTTAGCTTGTTGAGAACGAACTTCTTGTGTACTTTTCCATTTTTATTTAAAAGCTAATGTATTAGAGGTTTAGCTGCATTTAGGAAGAAAGCCTTTGTTCATTACCTTTATGGTTGGATGGGTTCAAAAGTAGAGAGCGGCTGGTAAAGTATTTTTTCTTTATCAAATAAAGTACCATACTGCTTTTCTATTATTTTTCAGGTTGGTTGTACGCAGCCCCGAAGAGTTGCAGCTATGAGTGTTGCTGCCCGTGTGGCTCAAGAGATGGGTGTCAAACTCGGACATGAGGTATTTTGACTTCTTTTCTTCTCTTGCTGCTAGTTTATTGTTACACAATTGTTGGTTCACTCTTCAGAATATAATAAAATGTGGTTGGTTGGTGCTTGTCACAGGTTGGCTATTCCATTCGATTTGAGGATTGTACTTCAGACAAAACAGTTCTGAAGTATATGACTGATGGAATGCTTTTGCGTGAGCTGCTTGGCGAACCAGATCTGGCCAGTTACAGGTAACAAATTCTTTCACATTATTTTTCATTGGTAATATTGAACAGCTAAACTTTTTTGATTACTGATTGCAAAACCTTTCAGTGTCGTTATTGTGGATGAGGCCCATGAGAGAACCTTGTCAACCGATATACTGTTTGGATTAGTTAAGGCAAGTGGATTTTCCGTACAGTTTATCTTCTTACATGTGTAATCAGGGTTAGATCCTTGGATAAATTGTGATCGGCTCTTCTTTTATTTGACAGGATATAGCACGATTTCGACCTGATTTGAAGTTGTTGATATCAAGTGCAACAATGGATGCAGAAAAGTTTTCCGATTATTTTGATTCAGCACCGATATTCAGATTCCCGGGAAGAAGGTATCCAGTTGAAATGAACTTTACGAGTGCACCTGAAGCTGATTACATGGATGCAGCAATAGTTACTGTGCTTACCATCCATGTGAAGGAGCCCCTTGGAGATATATTGGTCTTCCTCACTGGTCAAGAGGAAATTGAATCCGCAGAAGAGATCTTGAAGCAGAGGATAAGAGGTTTGGGTACAAAGATCCGTGAATTAATTATATGCCCGATATACGCAAATCTTCCAAGCGAACTCCAAGCAAAGATATTTGAGCCAACTCCAGAAGGGGCACGGAAAGTAGTCCTAGCAACAAATATTGCTGAAACATCGTTGACGATTGATGGTATAAAGTATGTTGTTGATCCAGGCTTTAGCAAGATGAAATCTTACAACCCGAAAACAGGGATGGAATCTTTGCTTATTACTCCGATCTCCAAGGCTTCAGCAACTCAACGAGCTGGCCGAGCAGGAAGAACAAGTGCAGGGAAGTGTTACCGTCTGTACACAGCGTTTAATTACAACAATGACTTGGAGGAAAACACAGTGCCAGAAGTACAGAGAACGAATCTTGCAAGTGTGGTACTTGCTTTGAAGAGTCTTGGAATTCATGATCTCATTAACTTCGATTTCATGGATCCTCCACCTGCTGAAGCACTTGTGAAGGCTTTAGAACTGCTCTTTGCTCTGGGTGCTCTAAATAAGCTCGGTGAATTGACTAAAGCTGGCAGAAGGATGGCAGAGTTCCCACTTGATCCAATGTTGTCGAAGATGATTGTTGTTTCTGACAAGTACAAGTGCTCGGACGAGATAATATCAATTGCTGCTATGTTGTCAATTGGAGGCTCTATTTTTTACCGTCCCAAGGACAAACAGGTTCACGCGGACAATGCAAGAATGAATTTCAACACTGGAAATGTCGGTGACCACATCGCTTTGTTAAAGGTTTGGACCTTCTGTTTCCCTTTTTTCTTTCATTCTCTTCCACTAGTTTATAATAGTAGTATATATTGTATGTTTATCGTCTTCATTGTTCTGTAAAGGTTTACAGTTCATGGAAGGAAACAAATTATTCTACTCAGTGGTGCTATGAGAACTACATTCAGGTACTGTGTTGTCTCTCTATGCTTATCATTGCGTTTGATCGGTTGTGAATCAATTTGAAATTTGTTGTGTCGAATATTTGTTCAGGTCCGGAGCATGAAAAGAGCAAGAGATATCCGTGATCAATTGGAGGGACTTCTCGAGAGAGTGGAAATAGAAATCAGCTCAAACCTGAATGATATGGATATGATTAGGAAGTCCATTGTAGCCGGTAAGTTCCTAATTCTCGTTTTCTTTTTTTGTTGATTCCAGGTAGTATAATTTCTTGTGCCTCTGCTAATGAACTTATTAATTTTACTACTCAGGTTTTTTTCCGCACACTGCAAAGCTGCAGAAGACTGGATCATATCGAACTGTGAAGCATCCCCAAACAGTGCACATACATCCCAATTCAGGCTTAGCTCAGGTTAATAGATTCCCACTCTAGAGAAATCAGAGATATCTGAGTATCTGATAGAATCTTAAAACTTGGAATATTGATGAGGTTCTTCTCAATGTTTATTGTAGGTACTGCCGAGATGGGTTGTATATCACGAACTAGTGCTTACCTCCAAGGAATATATGCGACAGGTAAACAATATGTTTCATCATGCAAAGGTTTAACCATATAATTGGATTTTTGAATTATTTCTTTTGGTTGATTCGTTTTTTTTGTATGCAAATGCAGGTAACAGAGTTGAAACCAGAGTGGTTGATTGAGTTAGCTCCTCACTACTACCAGCACAAAGACGTTGAAGATGGTATGAACCTTTTTCTTTATTTTTCTGTCCAGTTATACTGTACTTTGTCTTTTGTAGAAGTGGATCTTTTGAACTCTAAAGACAAAAACCCATCTTAAATATTTTTCAGCTGCATCAAAGATGCCCAAAGGAGCTGGAAAAGCTGCAATGTAAGAACTCAGATTGGGTCGTCAAAAGAATAGTGGAAACAGATGTGAGTCATGTGACTCGTGTGAGTATATATATAACATTTGAGTTTTGACAGATTGTTAGAAGAGCCTCTTTGAGTTTTTGTTAGATAATAATGTTATGAACAGTTAAAAATCAATGACCATTTGTTCCCATCGTATATAACATGAGAAGGTTTCTCACTAACTTTGGCAAAAGAATTTTGTAATCATAGCATCAACAACATCTTGTGTAGTAGCACTGTCATCTGACTTTCCTTGAGAGATAACACGCTTCAAGGCGGTTTCAAGCCGGTCTGCAGAGACATAAATTTACTCAATCATGATTGCAGAAATTCACAAAACATTATATTTTTGCTCTCTGAAAGTGAAAAAACCATCATGGAATACAATACAGGTTAAAGAGTTGACTAATGTAGTTTCTCTATTTATTAATATTTACTTGGTAACGCCAAAAAGTTTCACTATTAATACAATAAACCCAAATCTTTGTTCATTTTTAAATTATTCACCCTGCAAAAGGACTAAAAGTTTGAAACCTTCTGAATGGTGGAGAGAGTGTGTGGGTCACACTTTTTCGACGACAAACCATTAAGATGAGGCCTTCGTTTTCTGCCATACATCTAAAGATAGAACACAAACGTGAATTAAAGCTATTAGGAGCCCTCTTTATTTTTTCCCACTTTCCCTTTGAGTTTTTCCAGCTTTCCTTTGAGAAAACAGAGAAAATGGCACTAAGAATGTGGGCTTCCTCCACAGCAAATGCTCTCAAGCTCTCTTCTTCTGCATCCAAATCTCATCTCCTTCCAGCTTTCTCCATCTCCAGATGCTTCTCCACAGGTATATACAATAACATCCTTTACACAACTTGTATTGTATCTCGCACTGGTCTTGCGTTTTTTAGGACTGTCTGAAAACTTTTGGTTGGTGTGTTTGGGATTTTTAAGTGTTGGAAGGACTTAAGTATGCAAATTCACATGAGTGGGTGAAACATGAAGGCTCAGTGGCTACAATTGGCATCACTGCCCATGCCCAGGTAACAAAAGCATTATAGCTTAGAACGTCAAGTTTAAGATCAAGATAAGTGTCTGAAAGAGAAAAGATGTGCGTGCAGGACCATTTAGGAGAAGTTGTGTTTGTGGAGCTGCCAGAAGAAAAAGGCTCAGTGAGCAAAGAAAAAAGCTTTGGAGCTGTTGAGAGTGTTAAGGCCACAAGTGAGATTCTATCTCCAATCTCTGGTGAAATCATTGAGGTCAACACTAAGCTCACCGAATCACCCGGTTTGGTAAGTTTTTACATTTGAAACAATACCTCAAATGTGTCTTCTTGCGAGCCCCCGGATGCAAACCGATTATTCGATCTTTCGTTTTGTGTTAGATCAACTCAAGCCCTTATGAAGATGGTTGGATGATAAAGGTGAAACCAAGCGACCCGGCGGAGTTGGATTCCTTGATGGGTGCAAAGGAGTACACCAAGTTCTGCGAAGACGAAGACGCAGCTCACTAGGGTTTCTTTGCCTTGAAACCAAGAGACTCCATTGCTAAAGTTTCAATCTTTTTCACTTGTCAATGTTTCTTACTTCTCTCAGCGTGTATCTCTGTGATACTAAATTGGTTTAAACATCATGCAATGAGACTAATCACAGAGCTTTTTTTAACTCTTAATATAATAAAACAGATCCAAGAAGCACACAAAGAAAAGAAAATTTCATTGATTTGGATCATATAGTTT
Source organism: Erythrophleum ivorense (assembly GCA_026724425.1). Taxonomy (NCBI): domain Eukaryota; kingdom Viridiplantae; phylum Streptophyta; class Magnoliopsida; order Fabales; family Fabaceae; genus Erythrophleum; species Erythrophleum ivorense. The sequence goes on along the minus strand of JAIUCV010000070.1, from coordinate 2,060,697 downwards.
AAGAGAAACGTAAAAAACATACCACAATGGTCTACCTTTTCAAGACCAAACCAAAGTCTTTTACAAGAAAGACTTTGGTCTGTACATTCAACTCCTTCTTCCTATCCACGACAGAAACCGTTGGGCGTTGTCGGAGAAACAACAGCTACATCCGGAGAGGGTGAGGGTGAGGGTGATGGTGAAGGTGACTCGTCGTAGGAGATTGAAATGAGTTCACATCTGAGCTTCTCTGCCTCCTCGGTGTTTCTTTTGGTGACTCCGTTTGTAGTGGTAGTGGTGATAGGTTTCACATCTGAGGACGGTAGATACTCTTCTTCCTCCGGCGAAGTGTAAGAGATGGCGATGAGAGACTCACGGGCTTGTTCTTGAGAGATGTTGTTACCACTCGGTTGTTCCATCAAATGCCTTTAAGCTTCTGCATTGTTACAAATTTACATTTTCACGAGACTTCAAAACTCAATCCAAATCTCATCAAATGTACTTCTTCACATTGAAACCCAGTTACTATTCTCCAACAACAAAGAAAGTCTTGACTAATTAAATTAAGATATTACATATATATTCTCTTATCCATGGGAGGTTAAAACAGAACAGAACAGAACAGATGTATAAAAGTTGAAAGCTTTCCAACGAATCAAATCAACTAACAACACAAAACCCATAGAAACCAAACCCTAAAATCCGTTACCGACTCAATATTATCCCCAAAAAAAAGTCAACGCAAATTCTTTTTTTTTTTTTGAAAAACATTGATTGTTATCCTTGCGATTTTCTCGGGATTTGGGACAAGAACATACAATTATCCAAATTGAATAACCAAATTCCCATGAAATCGCGATTTTTTTTGTTTTTTTGTCTTTTTTCTCTCCTCTTTCCGAACAAATTTCTACTTTTTCTCTTGAAATTTTCCCAGAAAAAAAAAATTCTGATTCAACTAACCACAAAGTAGGAAACGAAAACGAAATCGGAGAATCCAAGGGACAAAGCACAGAGGAAGAGAAACGTACCTCGATGATTCGTACGGTAATGGAAAACGGAAAAGTTCGAGAAAGTGTTGGATAATTGGGTTTGATTTTTTATAGGCCATTTTTATGTTTCCACGTTTGTTTGACCCAAAACATTTTAATATTCTTTGCCAGCTAATTCACACGTCGACAACTAGATACAATTAGCAAGTGGGTTTCTAATTTCAAAAACCAGTCCTCTATTTTCTCTGATATTGTACATTTGACTACCCATTTTTTTATCGTTTGCTGTCATATTCACATTCTATTACAAACGAATAAAAATATTATGATACTTGTAGAAAAAGTTTAGAAAACATGGGAACATTAAAGGAAATGAAAATATGTTTTCTGCATATAATTAGGTGAGAGAAAGAAGATAAGGTAAAGAAGAATCAATTGTAATATATAGATTTGAAAATCTAATTTTCTATGCAAAAATAGTAAATGTAGATCTTAGAAGTATTAATTCAATACACAAAAACCCCCTGTGTCAATCCAGGTGACACATCAGCTTTTTTGAGCTTTCTGGAGTTGACACATCATTTAAAACAAACAGCCAATAGAAACATTCTAAATAATACCAGTCAGCAATTTTCTCGGTTTAATTGCCACATATTTGGTCCGATTTAATTGATTTCTTCGTTTCCACCACCCGGTTTTGGATTAGTCTTCTTTTTCCGGGAAAATTTAGTTCTTCTTCGACAACCACATTAAATTGATTCGCGAACAAATCTCCTTTTCACTCAGCTTCTTCCTCCCTTTACTCTTCTTCTTCTACGAAATTTGCCTTAAGAAATCTCTCCTCCGCTCGCAAATAGATCGGTAGTTCATCTGAATAAATCTCACCGTCTTGCTTCTTTAGGTCTAATGTTTGTAGATGACCCAACGCTACTAACCTTGAAGCGTAGACGACTCTCGAGCATCAATTCAATGGAAACTTCTTCAGCTCATGTGTGACATGCTTCATCTCCCTCATCGAGAATTTTTCCTACTCCCTTTGGAGTTCACGAGAATTTTTCTATGGTTTTTTCCCTTTGTTTGTGTCGAGAAAGCTGCAAAGCTTGCGAGTTTTGAGCAGCAATTGGTCTCTATGCGTTCAGATTTAAAGGTGAGATTCTCTGAAAGATTCGAGTCCATATTCGTAATCTCTTAAGATTCTTGTTATTTAATCTTTGTGAAGAGGTTAGAGAGCTCATAAGAAGCCATTTCATTACTCTTCAGGCCGTTCATCTACCTGTAGTAACACGTTTTTGATATTTGCTTCTTTGCATAAAGGAGAGCTGAAGGTGGACGAATGTTCTTTGGAAGCAAAACACTTGAGGCTTCAAATATCGGGTCTGAATGAGAAGTATGAATCGGTGAAATTCGGAGCTGCATTGCTTGAAACTGAGTCACTAACGTTAAGGCGAGAGAAAGATGAGTTAGAGAAAAAGTATCTTTCGCATTAGAAGGAACTTGAAGCAATCTGTTTGAAGCTGAAAAATGCACAAAACGAGACTTCATCGGCTAAGAAACTTGTGGATTCATTGAGAATGGGAGCTGAAGCATCCTGAAACAACGAGAACAAACTCCAGACGTCACTGCTGGAGAAGAGCATTGAAATTGACCAAACTAAGAGCCGTATCGAAGAGCTTGAAAAAGTCTGCTCAAAGCTCGATAGTGGGGAAAGTAAAGCTTCTTCTGCATCTAAGAAACTTGTGGATTCGATGAAAAGAGAAGCGGAAGCCTTCCGTATGAATGTGAACGAGCTCCAAACATCGTTGCAAGACAACTTGAAAAAATCTGCTTGAAGCTAAAAGATTCGGAAGCAGAGGCTTCAACAGCCAAAGAACTTGTGAGATCGATGAAAACGAAAGTGGAGTCAGCCCGGAGCAACGAACACAAACTCTAGACATTGTTGCAGGAAAAAAAGCATTGAAAATGACAGAGCTAAGGGTCGAATTGAGGATCTGGAGAGACAAAAGACGGAGCTTTCTGTAACGTTGGAGACAAGAGTGAAACAAAACAAAGAAGCGGTTGGTGAATGGCAGAGTATCATCAATGCCGAGAAGGAGAAGAACACAAGGGTGAATTTGATGCAGCGAGAAGACTCTTTCATGGTTTCTGATGAAGCAACAGCGCTGCAGCAGCTTGTGAAGCGTTTGAAAGTAGAAGCAAGCATAACTTGTTCGGGTTCGGATTTTGAGCAAGAGATGGAAGAAGATACAGTTTCACAAGAGAGCGGGAGAGGTATGATTGCATTTCGACTATTCGGACATTCAGTATTATGGATAAGTTTAAACAAAATCCTGATGAAGAAGCATTTCGACTGTTGCTATATGCCTTGTGTAGACAACTATAAATACTGCTTAATCGATATGCTTCATACTTCAAAAAAGAAAAAAATCAATTCAACATCCAAAAATATGTGATATTTCTCTCTGATTTTTATTTATTTTTGCCTTCGACGACTTCTTAACTTCTGTTCTTTTGCATTTAAAGCTTTTAGCTTCTCTTACGTTGGGGCCGCTTTGTCAAAAAATATAATCTACCAACATAGCCAACAATAACAACATAACAAGAAACAAAAAAAAATTCACACAACCTATTCACTTGCCTAAACTAAAACTCAATTATAAACAAATAATAAAAAGAAAACAATAACAAAAATATATCCCGCGGCGTAGTACGGGTCAAAATCTAGTAACTAATAAAGAAAGAAGCGTCTCATGTCTCTCACACTCTCACAGAATTGAATAAAATATTAACAACATCTCGAAAAATAAGTGTTTTATGATGACCTGAAAGAACAAAATTGTAAGCCAACGGAGTTATAATTTATAAACCTCACACAAAAACATGTATAAATGTAATACCACATACACTCACAGCCAAAATAGCTTAGGCTCTATGTTGTAAGTATTATAAATACAAAATTCAGCCGACATCAGTAAAAAAACTTAATTTCTTAAGATCAGTTTCTCTGATAACAGAGAGAATAGTTGAATACAACTTGTATGTTAAATAGAGCTTTTAGCCGACTTAGGGGAGCAAGGGATTGCAATTAGGCTTTGACACATGTAAATTCATCATCATTTAAAAAAACATCAAATTTGTGAATGCTCTCAAACGTTACACGATGTTGTTACAAGTGAGCCTTAGATGATATTGATGCGCTCTTGGGTCAACGCTTCTGTTCTGGCTGGCATATAGTTGTTGCATGTCACCTTTAGATGATGTTGCAGCATAATATCAAACTTAAAATCCTCTACATGGTCTACAAAGGCGTAAACGCTATTGTTAACAATGTCAAACACATCTCCAAAACCTTTGATTTCAACACTTTGGAGAGTCTTCCTTTCGGGATTGAAGTAGAAAACATAAAACGTGCGTTTAGATGCTTTAGTACAATCCATCTTCAAAACAATGTCACCCATAGCTGTCGCTCCAGCTACGTAAACAGTGTGGAGACCAGTGCGGCCATCAAGGAACTTATCATCCCGTAAAGAGTAGACATTTTTCGACCATTCCCCTTTTTCGACATCTTCTAGAACCGACAAACGCAGCTCAATCGTACGACTTCCACCAGCGTGAACATGAACCAGACCAACCCGACCTAATTTGCCCTTATAGTTTATCAACTCACTATGAAAGCGTTCTGCGTAAATAAATTTGAATTTCTCAGACCTAACATCAAAGCAAACTAAGCAAACTATCCCATAAGAGGTTTCATCACTTCTTCTTCGAGCTACGTAATACAAAACCCCATTGATGCATATCCCTTTTCGTAAAGGCTTATGGGTGCAAGGAGCATTGGATCTTTCTCCACCTCGTTTTCCTAGTTCCTAATGTCAGGATTCTAGTACTACCATTATCAATGAACAATACCTTGAATTGCTTGTCAATCGGATCAAACCCTAAGAAACTTTTTGAGTATACGTCCGCTTTCAGTTTAGGAAAGCTCGCACACAGCCCCGTGCTAGGGTTAGTTATCACATGCACGCTGTTTTTCACCTCTTTTGAGATCCAGTTACCATGGATATACATCAAACCAGAGGCACGACCACAAAATTCTCGGCACATGCCTTGGGGGACCTTGATATGAGAATCGGGGGATACTACAAGAGACGACTTCTCATACGGATTTTGAGGCTGAGGAGACGAGAAGAAGTGCAGCTCGCTGTTTTTAACTTCTTTGATGGCGAATAAGAGACGCGGACGAGTGTGGGACCTTGTGAGGAACAACTCTGTGAAATATGGACCGCAAAGTAGCTTCGACACGAGAAGACACTTTGCGACTGACTTTGCAGGCTATCTGGAGAATATCTCGAGAAAGATAAGAGATCAATAGGGATGGAATTCATCATGGATATATGAATACAAAAACGGAACAAACCATCTCAGACTCTCTAATATACCGTATAACTCTATAAATTAATATTCGTTTAAATTATAAACATGACAAATTAATAAAATCTCTCCATCCCGAGTTGGGCCGATATAAAATATGACACAATTCGATAAGATAATAAGATAATAATGTTTTTAAAACTCCTATGTAAAATATGTCCCAATAATATTATAAATTAATAATTATCATATAAAGCCTTATAATATATATATATATATATATATATAATGTTGTTTGCTTTTTTTTTTAAGTTGAAATCTTTGAAGCTCATCTCTAATTTTATTGCATCAAAAATTCTTTTTTAAATGCAAGAAATTTTGAGAATTATTTTGATGAAAATGAAAGCAATAATTTTGCATATCAACGAACGTGTAATAAGTGAAAGCATGTAAGCTTCATAAATCTCTCACATCAAAATACCATATAGAAATTATAAGGAAAATTAAAAAAGAATTTCAAACAATATGACAAGTACAAAAAATGTAAACAATAAAGTAAATACAGAAATATTGAAGAAAAAAGTTGATAAAATATATTTTTGTTAAAGAAAAAAGATAAGAAAATATATGTTTAAAGGGAAACTTCTTATTTAATGTAAATAAAGTTTTAGAAGATTATCATAATTACAACAAAAAAGTTCATCAAAATCGATTAATTAATAACTCTATAAATTAATTAAATATCAAAGTCCCGACATTATTAATTTATAGAGTTTCTATTGTATATACATATTTCTTATATATATATATGGTTCAGAGGTTTGGGTTAATTTGGTTCGATTTTGGTTTAAAGGCATTAACCGATCATGATCGTTTTTTTCTTGGAGAGTCTGTGGGCCTTATTGGTTGCGGTTGTAGAATTTAAGCTATAGATTTTTTAGTAAATCAAAGAAAAAGTCAGATTATAAATTTAAAATTCACAAATCTATATATATATATATATATATTTTTTTTCTCAACATTTAATATTACAATATTTATTTAAAATATATACTTATTATTAGTAAATCAAAGGAAAAGTCAGATTATAAATTTAAAATTCACAAGTCTAAAATATATATTTTTTCTCAACATTTAATAGTACAATATTTATTTAAAATATATTTATTATTATGTGAATCCTTATTTAATATCAGTTAATAATAATGTCTATATATAATTCAAATCCATGTATAATGATGATGTTGATGTGCTCCTAGTCCTAGGTTTACGCTTCCGTTCTTGTTGGCTCATAATTGTTGCACGGGAGCTTCAGATGAAGCTGCAGCATAATATTAAATTTAAGATCCTCTACATGGTCTACAAAGGCGCAAACTCTATTGTCACTACTAATGTCAAACATATCTCCAATTCTTAGTTGCAGATTTGTGTTTCACTTTTATAAATGAGAAGCGTGATTTGGCTTCAGTTGCAGGTTTTTTATTTGGTTTGCAGGATGGTAAGAGAGGAACAAGCTTTTGATGTAGGTTGTGTTTTTATTTTGTCTGTTTTAATGTTTAACAAATCGGCTATGATGTGTTTTGGATTGAAGTTTCCTGAGTTTTAATGTGGTTAATGATTCTTTGCATGTTGTTAATCGTGCGAAGAATTCCAGCAAAGTAATGGAGATGTTATCCGTCGGCTACCATAACATGCACTTAGGGTTATTTTAATTGTTTAGCTTATAATATAAATAGAATAGGCCCTTTGAAGATTCGTGAAAAAAAAAAAAAAAATGTCTCTGGAAACGAACCATATCATTTTTTCAAAGAGCCATAGAAGAAGAAAAGTTCGACAAGAAACATGCATGTCAGAGTACTAACAAAGTTTTTTCTCGAAAAAAAAAAAAAAACCATGGCAGAATACAAAGAGCAACAAAGATGGAAACCCTAGTAGATGTTAACCAGTTCATCTAATGCCATTTGGTTTTAATTTGAGCGCTTCATAAAATTTAACCTAAGTATTAGAGAGAAAAACTAATACATACTAAATGGTATATAGCTCTTTACACATGTGTAAAGATTTTAAATTAAAGTATTTCTCTTTGTTTTATTGAAAAGCTATTTCCATTTCTTCTACACTATTTCTATTTTTTCACGTGGTTACCATGCAAATCTTGGAAAAAAATATATTAGTAAATATGGAATTTTAGATCTCATAATTAGCTGTCCATATATACGACAATGTAGATAAAAATCTTCAATTTAACAATGATTTCTTTATAGTTGGATCACGAGGGGGAACTTGGGAATTTGGGTCACACTGTTTTAATTTCAAACAAAACAGTAATGCATTCGTTACATCATAAAACCAATTTCCAAAAATATGTGTCTCGTGTTTATTCTTTGTGTAGGGGTAGTTAATGGATTATTAGTACCATACAAAGTAACATATACTAAGTAGTGTTAAAGATTGTCCATCAACAGTTTCTTACATATTGATAAAACTCTTGAAAATTTACTCCATTGTTAGATTTCACATCCTTGTTGCGTGTATTCGTTGCAAACTCACAGAAGTTCTCTCTTAAGTGATTAACCACTCGAGCTTGGTGAATAAATGTAATTTAATTGACAGGCACGAACCGATGATTTTATAATTCGGATATAAAGATTCTAATATCGACAAAATGTTCCAAGAAACCAACTAAAGAATTAAAGACCAACGCAAAAATCCTAGCAAGCACATCTCTTATACGTCTTTGAATTTTGCTTCCCACTGTCCCACTCCCACCTTTCTTTGTTTTGTACGAACAAAGAGATTTAAGAAGATGACGAGCGATAGAGTATGAATATTGGTGACAGAACTCACGAACACGAAAGACTTTTTTTTTTTTTTTTTTTTTTTTGGGTCAAACAACAAAAGACTCTTCTACATCCATATGTTTAAGGAAATATTTGATAAATATATATGAGAAAACGTAATGTAATCACTATATAAATGTAATAAAGGACATATATCACACTTGATGTACGTATGAGCTTACATAAGCCAATCAAAAGCCACTAACGAGGTTCTGCTAGACAGTTCGTCATAGATGATATATGTTACATATATTAACGTAAAGTCACATCGACTACGATTATATTAACATAACATAGTAGTTTCTTATATGGCTTTTTTAGTTTCTTATGATGAGATAGTTTTGTGTAGTGGCTTAAGTTGGAAAAATATAATTATAAATCCATGTATACTTAATTTACATAAGCCAGAAAAAAGTAAGTAAACAAACATACTTTTATTTAACCAAACTCATGGTGTTTTTGATTGACTTACGTAAATTAACTATACGTGACTTATATATTGAGGATTTACCTTGTTAATTAGGAGACTAGGTCTGGATTTTTCTCTAAGATTTATCCCGGTTAACGAGCAATCACATTATGAAAACAAGTATAAGTGATTTCCTATATTGGTATGTTTTTTTAAGAGTTTCATTCTAAAAGTTAAAAAAGTAAGATTTGAGTTTACCACATTGGCGTGGATACTCAGTCTTATTTTATCACATGCTTTGGAGATTAGTTTTCGGTTTAGAATCCTCCGATTGTTCAAAAAGAAAAAAATCACTGTGGGAAAAATAAACATATAAATGAATCGCTACTTGGAAAATGTGTAGTGTTTGCTGAGATAAGAAGTTTAGAATTGTGTTCTTACAATTTCTAACAAAGCCATAATCTGCTCGTTATCAAGTTTGGATTTTCTTGTCATTTAAAGATCATTCTTAGATGCTTTTAAACATTTTATAAGAGATAAGGATAAAGCTGAAATGATACCTAAAATGATACTAGGATCCGATATATAATGCCCGAACAGAAAAAATAATTATATAAGAACACTAAGAATAAGTTGGTCGTGGCGTTGGCTAAGAGAACGAGCTTAATTATCTCAAAGATAAAGTTTAAGTTCTAGAATATGCAAATTTTTATTGACCATATATATATTCAAAATTTTAAAGACCTAGAGAATATTGATGTAATCAAAGATAAACAAAATATTCAAAATATTCAATGGTTAGATTTTCGTTGGAAAATAATAAGGCGATTATGTACACAAATAATCAGTCATATCATATAAGATCACGTTGAATTGTAGTAATGCCCTTTTATCACAATGTAGTAAATAACTCCAAAACACAACTGCGAAAGAAGAAAAAAAAACATAAGTATAAAAAACACATTTTGTTTTAGCACTGATGAGATCTTTAACACACAACCACAATAAATTCAATGATCACAACCACAATAAATTCAATCATTGAATATACGGATTGATTTTTTAATGGAATAAACTTAAATTTCCTATATGCGTTTTATTCGACAAATTTTTTGATTCGATGTTAGCAATAGTAGTAGCCTTAAAAGGTTTGCTTTCAAATCAAGACCTAATTGTCGTCCTTTTAACTTGTCTTAATAAAAAAATATTAATATGTAAATTGTAAATGCAAGGCTTTATGTAACGTGACATCACCGTTGTACAAAGCACAATGAATAACATGAACAGTAAAGTAAGTAGACGCACTTTCGAAAGACCAAACAAAAACAGGCAAGAATTTACAATAAGACGACATTGACAACAATGTTTAAGAATGTCACGAAAGGAAAATTTTAATAATTAAAAACTGCGATTGCTCATACTTAATAACCACCACATACACACAAGCCAAGTGGACAGGTAGGCTATACTAACTCATGGCTGATCGTTTGAGCTGAATCGAACTAAATTGAATTTAAATTAATTTTTTTTTTTTTTGTGCACAGAATTTAAATTAATTTTTATGCTTCAAAAAAATATATGAACTTCATTTTCACTGAAAATTAATATACCAAAAAAAAAAAACCACTTTGTTTTAAAAGATAACTTGTGTAAAAATGTACCAAACTAAACCGAATTAGACTTGATTCAAAGATATTTATAAATCAAATAACCCAAAACCGATTAGAAAATATTTTTACCGTAATAATTCTTTATATTTAGTCCATGTGTAATCTTATTTGATTGGGATTGTCGGCATATGTGACTCAGCTCATTCGATCTGATGCGAGCCAGTCTGCAACAAACTGTAAATCATTATTGTGTCATACATCTGTAGACCGTCTTACAAACTCGTTTTCAAATTCAATCGTCTAATTTCATATTTACTTTTCTATATATATTTTTTATAACATCTAAGAAGACAATTAGAAAGACAATTATTGACAGATAATTTAACTATTTTATATAGATTTATCATGAATAGCTATTCTTGAATCCGTTCTAAGAATTTTCTTTGTTTGTTCTTACTTTTCTTATGCGAGCTTTCTTCCAATAACCTTGATAAATCACATTTTTTTAGGATTGAAACTCAGATCTTTTGATATAGAAACCATTAATGAATTTTTAGCCAACTATGGACCAAAGGAGCTTCCACAACTTTTCTATATTTAATATATCATATTTATTTTTTATTTTTAAAAAAATAGATAGTTCTAGTCATAAATTCATAATATAAAAAAAGTATATTAAAGAACTCATATAACTTTATAGATCTAAGCAAATTTAAGAGTGTCTATTAATGGTTACATAAATAAAATAATTATAATTATTAGTAGGTTTTGTACTTATATGGTCCCACTTCAGTCATATAATTGTCGTATTCGTACATTGCACTCATTATAATTTTTAAAAATTAGGGACTATGATTTTGTATATAAATTGAATCTACTTTTAAACAAAAATTTAAGTATGAACTCTAAATAGTCTGAAGGACGTACGCAATTCGTTTTAGACTTAAGTTGCTTTCTTATACTTCTCTACTCTTTTTATTTTTTTTCTATAGTTTTCTCTTTTCTTTTTCCATGCAAAGTTGAATTTTATCATTTCTCTCAGTTGTAACTAACTTTATTCTTTGTTAATCAATAAAATTTACATTTTAAACAAAAAATAATTTTGTTTGAATTGCTCTGTAAAATGGCAGGATAATTAATGTTGGCCGTACCAGACTTAGAATTAACATAAACCACCGGTTCACTTGGTGAACCACTAAGCCAATCCTTTGAAAAGTAAAATGACCTTTCGTTAACCACCAGGATGAATATAGGGCCGTACGTGAAGAGTCAGTTTAGACATTAAATCACAAATAATGAAAGCATAATTCAGTTCCCAATGGTCATTAAAGAAGCATAATTGCGATTATACCGACCACGACCACTGTCCTCCGTTTTAGAATATAAGATGTTCTTTTCTATAATATAAGATATTTTAGAATTTTTAAGATACTTTTTAGAAATTTCAAGAACTATTAATTAAAAGTAACTGAATTTTTAAATTTTTATTGGTTAATATTTATTAAAAAATAGTTTGATTAAGAAAACGATGTATTAATTGTTAGACAATAAATGTTTTTAAATTTGTGTGAAAATTCTAAAAACTTCTATTCTGGATTGGAAAGAGTATAATTTAGTATGAAATTATATAGAAGCCCATCAATAGTTGTCGACCGAAATGAGACATGTCACTCTACATATATGTGGATTGATATAATAACAAAAATACTTATAAGTGGTGCAAAATTACCAAATTTTGCGAGGCAAAGGTTTGATAAATTAAAGTTACTATATAAAAAAATATGCGCTTATAAGATAATGGATGCTGCATAAGTTGCAAACTTATCTAATGATGACTTATTAAATTAAATTTAGAAAGTAATACTAGTGGCCTAGACAAAGGAGCCAAGTGTACTAATTGAAGACAACTAGAACGCTAAATTAAGACAAAAAGCATTATAGTATGGAAGAATTAGGTCATGATTTGCTTTATATTTTGATAATTTTCCAAAATAGTCGATAATGTATTATGTAATGATGTACAAATGTCTTAACTAGTAAAACGTAATCATACCTCTACAAGATAAACTACTATTTGTTTCCTTAAATATGATTGACCCGTTTGTGTCACCTCTGAGCAGTGGATAATTAGTCATATAGTAGAAACTCTATAAATTAATAATGTTGGAACTATGATATTTTATTATTTAGCAGAGAGATTATTTGGATCAAAACTTAGTTTGAGATCGAAAAACTCTATTAGTTTATCGAATTATTAATTTATCAAGTATTAATTTATAAAGTTTTTACTGTATATGATATAATTTCATGAATATATTAAATAGACAAAACAATTGTTCTTAAGATATTTCTTAGGAAAACTTCTGCTCTTATGATATATATGGATAGAAAATTTGTTTTTTTTTAAAATAGAGAGAAATACTGTTCTAAGTTTATAATTTGGCAACTTTCTTTTATAAACAAAATCGAAATCGGTATGAACTAGATGAGCTAGCTAAAAACATGTTTTAGGAATCTTCAAGAGTGAATGAACAAAATATCTAGCATTTTTTTGGTCGAAAGAATAAAATATCTAGAGAATTATCTAAAAGTCTGGTTTTTTTAGATCCTGAAATTTTAGACGAGATTAACAATGTCTAACCCAATCTATGAAATTCCAAATATACTTCATTTTTTATATATTGTACTTATTGCTAATAATTTTCATTATTTATAGAACTTACAAATTGAATTTCTTTAATTTATTTTTGGTGAATCTCTTTCTCAACAACCAATGAGATAAATAAAATCCAAAACGAAAAAAAAAAAAAAACTGATGATCAAACATCAGTGGTTTTCAACACTTTAGAAAAATAAAAAATAAAAAGATAAATGTTTTTGAAGCCACACAAAGACAATATAATTTAGAGATTCAAAACAAGAATTATGCATTAAAAAAAACCAAATGAGACAAATAAACATTTATTTTGTGACTTAAATTCTGTACTACATCCAAATATGTGTGTATATATTCAGGTTCAGCAAGCACAAATTTTACAAAAATGTGTTCAACATCAAGATCTTCTTTCATCTACTTAGTTTGGGCAATATTTTTACAATTTTGGTTTATTTGGAAGCAGTTTACCAAATTATTTAAATTCTTGGTCTTTGTTTTGTAAATTTTGTTTTCAATTTTTTTTTTTAATTTTGGTACTTTTCATGTATTTTAAATTTATTATTTTTTATGTTATTGTGTTTTTCATTACATATATGTCATTGTAGCATTTTAATCTTTAGTTAACAAAATTATAAATAGTTATTTTTATTCATAAACTAAGTTTTATCTTTTGTATTTTTATATAATTTAGGTAACTAGATAACAACAACATATTATTTATAATTTTATTTTTATTTAGAATATAGAGGATCATTTTCTAAATAGAAAAAGTTCATCTCCAAAACATAATTAATTATGAATATATTCTAGAAACTCATTACTCCATTTTAAAATTGGAAATAAATACTGGAGTTGGAAAATATTTTACAAAAAATTAAGTTTGGAGTAAAATAATATAGAGTGGAGACTGTGGAGTACGTAAAGATGTTCTTAAAACAAAATTTACAAATATTTCCATAAAAGAAATCTACAAATTTTTACAGTAAAACCTCTATAAAATAATAATGTAGGGACTTTGAAAATTTATTATCTTATACAGTTATTATTTAATAGAAATATTTTATCAAAAACAAAAAAGTTTATAAAAATATATTTTTTCAGTTTTTTATTCAGTTTTTCTTATACTTATGTTAATTTTACATTTTCCATTTTGTTTATTTACTTTTTTTTTCTTGGTATGAAACATTATTTTGTTTTAATATATACAAGTCTTTTTTTGTTTTCTTAGCACAATTGAAGATACCACTAAAAATTATTGATGCAATAAGGAAAATTTGAGATAAGCTCAAACGAGAATCCAACTTTCAGAAAAGACAAACTATATTGGAGTCATATTTTACTAAAATGCCTTAGATATATATGCCTAAGTTTTATAATTATTATTTTAGCTTGCTGTTGGACTATATTTTTACATAGGAATTTCAAAAATATTATTATCTTATCATTTTATCGCATTTTGCTATTTTATACACTGGTCCGAGTTGAAATCGGAAAAATTTATTATGTTATAGTAATTATTATTTTATATAAAGGTTGTATTGTATATGGTTTTGATTAGACCAGATCCTGTCTATACGCAGCCTAATCTAGTCCAATAAAATTTAGTCCTTAGTCCCACCATCTGTATATGTAAATATATAGATATAGTGATAAGTGAAGCCGATGATGTAATTTATCACACATAAACAGTATAAAAAATAAAAATAATATAAAAAAAAAGTATGAGATAGACCTGTGTCTTCGTGCTTAGTAGAGTAAGGTTGTAGTGGACGGGCCTGTGTTGTCCTTTTTATTTTTTAGGTTTAGTATTGACCCAAAATTCACTATATTCCTATCGTTTACACAACAATCATTGAATGCTTTACCACACACAAAAAAAAACAATCATTGTATGCTGTCAAATTAAAATTTCTAAGGTAATTAATGTTTTTATAACGATGACATATATTGGGACTCTGCTAATCTTCTCGAAGGTTTTTAGATCGACACATCATACATTCTCATGCCACTATAATTTTAACATTGGAAAAAGTAACTTTTTAATGTTTTTTTGTCAAAATGTTACATGTAATTAATAAGTTTTTGAATGCAACATCAAAAAAAATATAAAAAAAAATTATGTTCGCTTCTTTTTTTCCATTTAGCGGCTCAACGTTTTCTTTGAGAGGTTCAACTACGGCATATTATGACTGCGGTTAGCTAAATTTTTTTAATGACTTGATTTGGAATAGAGGTAACGGTTTTTGCTTTGGTGTCTTTGTTATGTCTGTGAGAGATGTTTCTTGTTCGTGTGCAAGGCCCAGATTGGTGGCCAGAGGCGGTTTCTCTGGTTATCCGTAGAGGCTCCAATGCCACCGGATGTAAAAGAATTTGCTGGAGTAATTCCATTTCTGTGTTAGTCTTCGGAAAAGATGTAGGTGCTCCTAACGATGATATTTGAGGGCTGGTTTCGAGTGGAGTGTTTTCGGCAAACAACACAAATTTTCGAGCTTGTATTCGAAACCGGTGTTTTCTCCTTGAGAATCTGTTAGGTTTGCTTGATATGTGTCTGCCTTATCGCTTGGTTCGCTTTTTGTTTTGCTGTTGTAATTAAGTCTTTTCTTGTAATTTTCCGTCTTTCACAAATTTTAAATTAGTATAATATTTAACATTTTACCAAAAAAAAAATAAACCATAAGCAAATATAAAGTCACCTATATAAAAGTATCTGAACTTGTAGTAAACAGACTATCATAGTCTGTCACCTATAAAGATGAATTTTGCAACCATTAAACCACTAGAAATTAATTAGTCACATTGTTTATTACAAACAATAGAGCCGAATATAGGCAATATAATCAAATCCAACCTCCAAATTTTTTTAAATAAAGCATAAGCAAGATGGAGAAAATAAAATCTATCCATGTATGTATGATGCGCTATGAATATATATGAATTGGACCAATGAAATAGAATTAAAGTGGAGCTAAGCAATGGATTCAGGTTATTGTCTCATTTAAAGCCAAATAGATTAATTATGACCGATTTTTTATTTTTAATAAAGAGTATGACCGGATTTTCACGATTTATTGACCATTTATATTTTCTTAAAAAATTAGTTGATTTATCCAAATTAATTTGGTTCGGATGTTGATGTCTTAATAAAATAAAACAAAAGAAACCAATAAATATATAGGCACACACAAATAAAGTGGGATCCAACTTGAGCTCCTGCGGACTTTTTACATATTGAGTTTTTTTTTTTAAAACATATTTATTAGTTAATATCGCTATTGTGCAAATGAGGGACATTGGTAAAGCCTGATAAGTGATTCGTTCTTGATTCTCTACTGTTTAATTATAATTTATTGTTAGCAAAAGCAGATCTCTTTTTTTTAATGGATGTTGTTATGTTTAAAAAGGTGATTTGGTTACGTAAGAGAGAAACTTTGATAAGTAAGTGGATGGACGTAATACGTGCAATTGCTTTTCAGTTCCTACCCAAGTCTTTACAGTTAATTACTCATTTGATTTTTTTGGGAAAGTTTAATGTTCTTTTTTTTTACTTAGTTACACAATTATTCACCCGGTTGATTAGTTTCAATATGAAGTTTCACTTGTACATAATATGTATATCATCGTTAAGGGATTAGTTTATGATTAGTGGTTATAAGATTCATTTCGACTGGTGAAAAACAGTGGCATTTAGAATTATATATCACTAGAGGGAAAAGTTTTATAGTTATTGTCATAACTAAAACTGATAAGAAGGGTAGAAAAATAATAACAATGGGGTTATTTTTTGAACCTAAAGAAACTTAAACTAATCACAATTTTCTTTATAGATAACACATTTTCTTTACTTTCGAAAAAAAAGAAGACATTTGCTCATAGTTGAAAGGCTAGAGTTCGAGTTTTACACTTTTGTATTATGATTTTAATTATGGTTAGTCATTGTGAATGCTTTAAAATAATAAATATCTATTTTTCTTACAACAGACAAAGATTAGTCTAGATTTTAACGTTAAAAAAGTCACAACTTTCCCCATGAGAGAGAGAAACAATTCCTTCTAGATCTACGTTTCTCTGTTTCTGGATTTGATCTGCTCTGTTTATGGATTTGTTCTGCTCTGTTTGTTCAAATCTCTGTAAATAACTTTCTTTTTGTTGATTTATAAATTTCACATTCCAACAAAAAACTAAAGATTTATTATGGATTGAGAAACTAGAGTTTGGGTTTTCTCACTGAGATTTCAATCATTGTTTTACAAAATATTCATTTTTACAATCTAATAAGTCAGTATGATATTTGGTATGACTTTCGATCCGAAATCTCTTTGTTATTTATTTTTTTTAATAAATAGAGATCCATTTAGAAAGGAAAACTGAATAGAATATCTAAACACTTATTTTGTCTCTGTTTGATTAATAGCGAACATTGGTGGTCTGGTAAAGTTTTCGACGTAATTTTGTCCATTCTAAGATTTTTTCTTTGTTCAAATTATGTATATCCAACGGGAATTTGCTCATTTTATTAGAATTTTTATTCTTCAACTATCACTTGCTCACTTTAATTCTTCAAGTGTGAGTTGACTGCACAAAATTATGATTAAAAAGTCAAATTTTTAATAATAAACATACAATATTAAATAAAATAATAAATTCATCATAATTTTCATTGTTAAAACTAAAAAAATAAAATAAAAAATTTATGAATCTTTTTGATGATTTCTAATAAAATTCAAATTAAAATTTTGATAGATTCACTACAACAAAACAGGCAATTTCCATCGACATGTTGCGTCGACCCAAAAATTAGTCGTTAAAAACCTCTAATTTGCAACTAATTTACGACGAAAATTAATTTCGTCTTATAATCGTCGTAAACTGCGACGAAAAACAGTCGTCGTAAAATCGTCGTAAACTGCGAAGAGTTTACGACGAGTTGACCACTGTCGTCGTATAATCGTCGTAATTTAGGGACGAAATTAACTCGTTGTAAAATCGTCGTCTATTTACAACGGCTTTACGACGAATTAAACACTTAGACTTTAATCGACGTTAAAGCGTGGTCAAGTTACGACGATTTCACAACGACTACAATATGTAGGTAATGAACAACGAATTTACAACGATTTAATGTAAATATTTTTTCGAAGGAAAATCGTTGCAAACTTGCGACGTTTTTACATCAGCTGAATTAGGTGAGCACATGGTTTAAAACGATTCTTACCGGCTTTTTAACATCAGTTAAAGTCGATGGTAAGTGGTTGTAAAAGAAATTCCCTCGTTGGAAATTGGTTGGAAATTGGTTGGAAATGTCGTTGCAAATTCGTTGTTAATGTCTAAAAATTTTCTATATATACCGTGACCTCCAATACATCATTTCACTCTCAACTACTTAAACTTCTCTCTCTCTAAAAAAACAGAAAAAAACAATTACTTCAAAAAATATGTCAATTTATCAGATACGAGAATGGATGTACAATCGTCAAGATTCCGACGGGTTGCTGAGGAAAGAGTTCAGAGATGGGCTTGAGGGATTCATGTACCAGGCCATGACATTGCAAATTACGATCGAAAGCGGTAATAAGTACATGTATTGTCCTTGTCCAAAATGCAAGAATAGAAAATTTGTGCTTATCTCAAAAGTGTGGTCGCATCTGTTGAATAGAGGATTTATGCAGAATTATTATATTTGGTATTGTCATGGGGAAGGTCATGGGGGAAATGCAGCTAGTAGTAGCAGTAGTAATTATATTAATGAAGGAATGCGTTTTGAAGAAAATGTGGATCCCGTACTTGAACATCGTCCTGTTAATTACGGTAGAAGTGAAGTTCATAGAATGCATGAAATGGTAACAGATGCATTTCCGGAAACCGCAAGTACATATGGAGATCCTCATAATGTAGCGTATGAGGAACCCAATCCAGATGCAAGAAAGTTTTTTGATATTTTAGCAGCAGCAGATCAGCCTTTGTACGATGGATGTACAAAAGGGCACACAAAATTGTCAGTTGCAGCAAGGATGATGACTCTTAAAACTGATGGTAATATAAGTCAGTTTATCATGGATGGTTGGGCTGATCTAATTAAGGATATCTTACCAGATGACAATGCAGCTGCTGATTCGTATTACGAGATACAAAAGTTGGTGTTTAGCCTTGGGTTGCCTTCTCAGATGATAGATGTTTGTGTTGATAATTGCATGATATACTGGAAAGATGATGATAAGTTGCAGGAGTGTCGATTTTGTCAGAAGCCACGATACAAGCCACAAGGTAGTGGTCGAAACAAGGTACCGTACCAACGGATGTGGTACCTACCAATAAAAGATAGATTGCAAAGACTGTATCAGTCTGAGAGGACGGCAGGATTGATGAGATGGCATGCCGATCATTTGCAAACAGAAGGAGAGATTAGGCATCCATCTGACGCTAAAGCGTGGAAACACTTTCAGGCGGTTCATCCAGATTTCGCTAGTGAGAAAAGAAATGTCTACTTGGGTCTTTGCACGGACGGATTTAGTCCTTTCGGCATGTCTGGTAGGCAATACTCTCTATGGCCGATAATACTAACGCCGTACAATCTTCCTCCTGATATGTGCATGCAGAGAGAATTTCTATTTATGAGTATCTTGATCCCTGGCCCGAAGCATCCCCGGCGTTCCCTTGACGTTTTTTTGCAGCCTTTGATAGAGGAATTGAAAGAGTTGTGGTATACCGGAGCTCGGACGTATGATATTTCGTGCAAGAGGAACTTTACGATGCGGGCAGTGCTTATGTGGACAATAAGCGACTTTCCTGCATACGGAATGCTTTCTGGGTGGACTACGCATGGGCGGTTATCTTGTCCGTACTGCCTCGATCGAGCAGATGCATTTCAGCTTAAACACGGGAGAAAGACAAGCTGGTTTGACTGTCACCGCCGATTCTTACCGTTGAATCATAGATACCGGAGAAACAAGAAACTGTTTAGGAAGAACAAAGCGGTTCGTGCTCCTCCACCGGTGATTTTATCTGGAGAGTCTATAGAAGCGCAAATTGATCATTATGGCGCAGAGAGTACAGTTAAACGTGGTGCGAACTGGCACACCCCGGGGAATATGCCTGACGGATACGGGGAACAGCACAATTGGCATAAGAAGAGTATTTTTTGGGACCTTCCATACTGGAGCTCTCATCTTCTCAGACACAACCTCGATGTTATGCACATTGAAAAGAATTTCTTCGATAATATCATGCATACGGTGTTGAACGTAAAAGGCAGAACGAAGGACAGTGTAAAGTCAAGATTGGACTTGCCTGAAATTTGTTCACGGAGTGAATTGCATATTTCTAACCAGGGGGAAGTACCAGTTGCTATATTTCAGTTAGGGGCTGCGGAAAAGTTGTCCTTGTTCAAATGGGCAACGTCCGACGTGAAGTTCCCCGACGGGTATGTTTCTAATCTATCTAAATGTGTTGAAGAACGAAAGTTTTCTGGGATGAAAAGCCACGACTGTCATGTGTTTATGGAACGGTTATTTCCGTTTGTATTTGCGGAACTTCTACACCCAGAAGTACATGCGGCAATTGCAGGTATATTTTAGAAACAATATTTTATATATATGCATGCATTTATTAAATAATCTATATGGAGTTTACAAAATATCTTATGTTATATACAGCGATTGGAGCGTTCTTCCGAGATCTTTGTACCCGTACTCTTACCGTAGATGTTATTGGTAAACTCCAGCAAAATATTCCTATGTATTTGTGTAATTTGGAGCAGATATTTCCACCAGCCTTTTTTGATGTTATGGAACATCTAGCTGTACATCTTCCTTACGAAGCAGAGCTTGGTGGGCCAGTTCATTATCGGTGGATGTACCCGTTTGAGCGATTTATGGGGTACTTAAAAGGAAAAGCCAAAAATCTTGCAAGGGTTGAAGGATCGATCGTTTCTGGAAGTTTGTCTCAAGAAACTTCTCATTTCACTGACTTCTATTTTCCATCAAAAGTGCGCACACGTAAAAGGGCTACAAAACGATATGACGATGGTGGTGTTGGTCGGTCATATCCAGTGGAAGGTGTACCAGATATATTCACGTCAGTCGGCCGATTAGGTGGATGTATGAAAGAAGTATGGTGGGCAAACGAGAACGATCGTCATAGTGCACATACGTATGTCTTACTCAATTGCGAGGAAGTTACTACGTTTGAGACGTAAGTCATTTATGTTATATATATATATGATTATGCAGGTTGAATTTGATTAATTAAGTAACAAATATATTCTATACATTAATTCCTTGAATTTTGCAGGGAATTTTGTAGACAGGTCCGGGAGTGTATCGACGGGGTTACAGATACAGAACTCAACAAACGGAAAGATCAGCACTTTGCGGAGTGGATTAAATCATCGGTTAGTTTGAATTACTTACCTCAATTACGACCCTATTACATATAGTAATTAATTGAGTTTGTCAATGATTTGTTTATTAATATATAGGTTAATCCTGGTGACGAAGCATATCCGCAGTGGTTTCACGAGTTAATCAAAGGGCCAATATGGAGGATCACTTCTGCTCCTATGTATTGTACACGCGGATACGTGTTCCATACGTTCAACTATGGACACGAAAGGGCTACTGCGAATTACGGTGTTTGCGTTAGGGGTGAGGTTGATTTCTATGGCGTGTTGCAAGATATTATTGAAGTGCAATACCCCGGATTGCTTGGTTTAAGATGTGTTCTCTTCAAATGTGATTGGTTTGACCCAACACTCGGCAGAGGCGTTCGAGAGCACACATATGGAGTTGACGTAAACCAATCTCGGCGTTACAACAAATTCGAGCCGTTTATCTTGGCGTCGCAAGCTGAACAAGTAACATTCGTACCATATCCGCGTGTTCGAACATCAGGAATTACTTGGTTATCTGTTGTTAAAGTATCTCCTAGGGGCACAATCGTTGGAGATCAGGATGAAATTCCGCCAATGCAGCAAGATCATTGTTCGGTTATACCAGATCCGGCGGAGAACACAACAGGGTCTATCTTCTTAATAGATCCTCAAAACCCACAAAGTGTAAATGTGGCTGACGATACCAGTGATGATGATGAAGACGAGAGTGTTCCCGATGAATTCTCCGAAAGCGATGAACCGGATGATGATGAGTTCAGCGACCGAAATGACTCGGACGAGTATTGACAGAAGATATATTGTATTCTGAGATTTTGTATCATATTAATTGTATCATATTTGATATTTCTGTTAATTTGCACCTTATGTTATGAACTTCCCGTTTCGTTACTAATGATGAATAATTAAGTAGTAAATATCATCTCCCGTTTAAGACATATATAACTCTACTACATATATAATTAAGTACTAAGTATTAATTCTGTTCCAAATTACGACCCTATTACTATTTCCGTATGAAACAGACTTAGAAAATCAAATTTCCGTAACTTTTTCTTAGCACCATCGACGTAAAATCGATGGAAATGGCGTCGACATTACGACGATTCGATGTTAAACAGATGCATTGTGCATCGATATACCTTCGAGAATAAAATTTTGTTCCAAATTCGTGGTTATTTCGTTCCAATTGTCAAAAAAAAATAAAAAAAAATTCTTCATCACTTGTCGAGATCAGATGATCCCATATAACAATGTTTAGGAAAGCCTAAACATTTTGCATGGGATACTCTGACCTCAACAAGAGATGAGGAAGATTTATGATGTGTGTGAAAGAATAGAGGGTGAAGGTCATTTTATAGGAAAATATGGTCATTTTCCAACATACGTGGATAGTAGCAATCTTGTTGCACATAACGACGATGAAGAGACTGGTCGTCCTAAATTGGATGTAAGTTACGACGATTTTCCAACCATGCCAACAAAATTAGTCGTAAATTCGACGTAATTTGCAACGATTTCCCGACTAATCACAAATACATACCAAATTCGATGGTAAAACGTTTGTAATTTTGTTATAAAAAAATTTCCAACATCTAGGCCAGAGATCGCCCTTCCGGAAAATGTTCCCGACAAGGATTTCCATTTTCCGAAGCACGATCTCCGGATCTAGATGAAAGAAAAAGTCTTTTTTTTTCAAATGTTGAGTGTGGTTGTGAACCAGGGGGTGTTAGTCCTAATATAGAAATAATTTTACACTTAACGACGATTTTCCAACGAATAGTATACTTTAGATGGAAAATCGTCGTAAATACCGACGATTTGCAATCGACTACTGTACGTGCGACGGAAAATCGTCGTAAATTGCGACGATTTTAGGACGACTAAACCCTAAAATGAAAACCTAAACCCTAAAATGACTTCGAAGACACATCATATCGATTAGAAGGCTAACCAAGCAACAAAAATTGACTACATGACATTGAAACTAAGTTTGTAGATGAAAAATCATTGAAAATGTGTTTTCATAAACATTTTACATAGTATAAGGTTTACTTACATGTATTATGACAAGATATTGTCAAAATGAGGTTTTGAAATTTTTTTAGTTGTTTTCATTTCAATTTATAACTTCTTATTCACAGTTTTTAAGCTTTTCATACTTCCATTCAAGCAAATAAGAGTTTGGGGCGAGTTTGGGGTTTAGGGTAAAAATTAGCGACGATTTTGCGACGATTCGTTGGCAAGTCGTTGTTAAACGGAAATTAAAAAAATTATTTAATCGTACCAAATCGAAAAGTGATAGTAGGCGCCGTAATCTTCGATTCTAGTTTACCATCGAATTTACGACGATTATAGTTTTCCATCGATTTTACGTCGGTCCCACAAGAGTCGACGTAAAATCGATGGAAATTTGCAACCATCTAGCGACGACAACGAAATATTTCCGCTTCCCGCGTGCGGGAATATAAAACGAATTGAAAATATGTACCATCGATTTTACGTCGACTCTTGTGGGACCGACGTAAAATCGATGGTAAGTTGCGACGAATTAGCAACGACCCCACTTTCTCCGTTTCCCGTGCGGATTCATTAATGTTATGGAAACTGTATATTTCTCTTTGGTTGGAAAATCGTCGTAATTAGCGACGATTTACCAACGACACTATCCAAGTCGTTGGTAAATCGTCGTAAATTGCGACGATGTACCGACGACAACAAACTCTATATATATCAGCCTCGCCTCAGAATTGCATCGCCACAACTTCTTTCTAACATTTTCTCACCAAAAAAAACACTTTCGGCTTTCCGTTATCATTACAAACAACGGTTAGTTTTTTATTTATTTGATTTTTCATTTATATTTGTTTAATTTACTGTATTTTTCATTACAAACGGTTTAGAAATAGGTATTTAGAAACGGTTTAGAAATAGGTATTTAGAAACGGTTTAGAAATAGGTATTTAGAAACGGTTTAGAAATGGGTATTTAGAAACGGTTTCGAAATGGTTATTTTTCATTAGAAACGGTTTAGATTTGTTAGATTTCTTATATATGTTTGTTTTTATTAATTTGCAGATGATTCCTCCATCCGGCCAAAACCAGTATCATCACTTCATGGGTGCTTCAGGTGGTTCTAATTCTACCTCGGGGGATACGAGGGTTCCGCCGACTCAGTCGCAGACATCGCAATCTCAGGGATTTTATCCCCCCCCGCCACCACCGCACCACGATCAACCCCCGCAATTCCATCAACCCCCACCACAACACCAACAACCGCCACCGCCGCCGCTCCCGCAGCAACATGTGCAACTGCCTCGGCCCTATGCACATATGACTATTGAAGAGCTGCTAGCATTACCCGGACGGGTAAATCTAACTAGACTCCATCCAGAGAAGGAAGATGGAGCATTGTGGTAAGTTAAAACGTTTAAAATTTTTAAAATTTAATGTAATAATTTAATATTTATATAATCTCTTAAAAATATTAATTAACAATTAACATTTTTATAGGTTTGGTGTCGAAAATTCGGTCTCGCGCACCATCAGCGACATCATCAAGTCCTATTTTTCCGAGGCTCATCCAAATTGGTCGGCAGTCAGCCAAGAGATCAGAGATACTTGGTTTAAGATGTTTGCGGTAATAATTTTTGAACTTTTTTAATTTCTAATATTTTATATTTACTTAATTACTTATATTTGATATATATAAATAATTTAATTATAAATTCGTTTTTTTCAGCAACGGTACACCTGGGATCAAGCTCATAATGAGGAGGTGAAGGCACAATGGAAGGAGAAAGCCAAGTTGCGTACAAACAACACCGTCGCCGACTGGAAAAAGAAATGGCGGACAAAGGGTAACGACGCAAAGCCGATATGCGTCAGCCAAACGGTGTGGGACGGATTGGTTCAATTCTGGATGAAGCCAGATTCCATAGAGACCTCTATGAAGTGTTCTGCTTCCCGTTTATCGGTTGGTCCTGACGGCCAACCGAAGGTCGTCCCTCACTGCTCCGGTCAGACGTCTTTCGCCGGAAGACGTTTAGAGATGGTAATGTCGCACTTTCATTTTCTTTTTAATTATTTATGTATACAAATAATATAAATTATAACATAATAAAATTAGTATAAATTAATTAAATTCATTTTTAGGCTGCGGAGAGAGGAGGTGCGCTCCCTCCATTGACGGATGTTTGGGAGAAGACCCACAAGAAGAAAGACGGCACTTTTGTATCTCCGAGAGCAGAGGAGATATGGAACGACGTGAACGCAAGGGTCGTTGACGAACAAACGCAACGCTCCCAGCAGCTATCTCCCGGGGGATCCACTCAGGTGCAGTTGAGCACCCCCGAGATTGATCGCATCTTCGTACAGGTAAATATTAATTTATTGTTAATTAATTAAATTTTTTTATATATATTACTCTATTATTTAATATCAATTAATTCAATGTTTAAAATGGCAGGTCGCCCCTCAGAATAGGGGTAAAACTATTGGGATGGGATCAATTGCCAAGGTTCCTGTTGCTTCGGCACTTGCTCCGCCCCGCCGACGATCCGACGATGAAGAGCAGACCCAACTGCGGGCCAAGATTGCACGTCTTGAGCGGGAAATCCAAGATGAGCGTTCAGAACGTTCAGATAACGACGCCATTTTCGAGCTCATGGCTAGGGAGAACCCGCAGATTGCCGCAATCTTGCAAGAAAAAAGGCGTAAACGAGAAGCGCTAGCTGCAGCAAGAGCGCAAGAGGCCGACGAGCAACGGGCAACGACGAGCGGGACGGCTGGTGTTATGTCCCCGTCGGATATTGAATTTGTTTAAATATTTTTTTTTTAAATTTTGTAAAATATATTTTATTTCATTTTATTTTATTTTATTTTATTTCGTTTTATAATTTTTATTTTATTTCTTTTTATATTTTTTTTTATTATTTTTATATTAAATCGTCGTAAATACGACGTATAACAATGTCGTTACATCGTTGCAAGTGGCGACTCATTAACAACGTTATCGTTGTTAAATCGTCGTAAACTTGCATCGGTTTTACAACGTTGTCGTTGTAAACGCGTCGTAGAATGGCATCGGTTTAACAACGTTTATATGCCTCGAATTAACGACGATTTCAATAACATCGACTTGACAACGGTTTTTCTTCATTTTGGTTTTTCGATTTTGTAATTGACCTGGTATATTTAACCGGTGTTTTACGACGACTTTGTTTCGTCGTTAAGAGAAATGGCAAATACGTCGTTAATCGATCGTAAAGTTTACATCGATCTAACGACCAAATTAGTATTTCGTTGTAATTCAGTTGTTAATGTTACATCGAATTTACGTCGATTATAAACAACGAGTTTACGACGATTATTGTTTCGTCACAATTTACGACGATTTTACGACGATTTCGATTTTACGTCGATCGATTACCGTCGATTTGGAAATCGATGGAAATTCGATGTAATGGATGATTCCCGTCGATTTTACAACGATTCATGCCGATGGAAAAGGCATGTTTTGTTGTAGTGATTATTTGACATAAATCTTAAAATTATGATCATATTTAATCCCCGTAATTCGCTGGATCCGAACTAAAGATCAATATATATCGCAAAAAGTTATCTTAAATTATTTATTTAGAATTTTTTAAGGTATATTAGTGAAAATCATGATGCATTTACAAATTTATTTAAAGTTTTATGTCTATTATTCAAATATTGGTTTTTATTTTTGAAAGTTTGACTTTGTAATCATAATTTTGTGCAGTCAACTCACACTTGGGGAATTAAAGTGAGCAAGTGATAGTTGAGGAATAAAAATTCTCATTACAAATAATTGGAGAATCACATTCGGATCGTTTTTGTTTGTGGTTTTTCAACCATTGCAGTTTAGACGGGCGTTCTAGGGAACAAAAAACTCAAAGGAGAATCAATATTTCGGTAAAAAAAAATACTCGATTAGCAGTATTTTATATTCAAAGTTATGAAATGTATATTATTTGATGGTCGAATATTTTGAACTACTTCAAAGTCAAATGAAACTAACCTATAGCGATAGAAACCTTTTATCAAAAAAAAAAAAAAACTATAGCCATATATATTACGATCATGCATATTCTCTAGAGAAACTGTAACATATATCTTAACTATAGAGTTTAAATAGTTGTCAAAGATAAAATACCCGGTCCATGCGATGCATATAAGTAGATGTTGTAAATATTCTAAATTAATAGTAAAAAGAGTCTAAATATAAGAGTTTTGTTTTCTCTCTAATAATTATTCTTATTATTATTATTTTGTTTCAATCATGCTTTACATATATTTTCAATTTTACTTTGGTGACGGTAGTTAAATTTGGAAAAATAAAATGGGCATAATCAACTTTAATTGAAATTTGTTTGTCTTCCCAAAGAGTGCGCATTTGATTCCACAAATGTAATGGAGAAGATGATTGCTTTTGTAGAACTTCATCTTTCTTTTTCCTATGATAGGTAAGATGAACTTTCATAGTAACGTGACATTTCCCATTTCGTTTCTTTTAAAAGTTAAAAGTTACTTTCATCTTGAATACAAAGGTCATTGTCTAACTCTTGCATATAACCAAGAACATGCACCATACATAAATTGTGTATATGTCATTAACGTATGCATGTGTTTTGGCATTAAACATTACCCGTATAATCGATTTCACCATATAATCATCGAAAATGAAAATTAATGTCTATTACTTGGTTACATTTTTTTATCCAACGTTCAACCGATTTTTTTTTTTTGGGTGCTATAAAGCTATCTTTTCTAGGTTTACTGTAAGCCAATTAGTCTGAATAGTTTTCATTTTTTGTTTGAAATGTTGTATTTTCATGTATATAAAAACTCATCAATATTTATCCAAATATTATGAAAATCAAACCGATGTAAGAAATAATAAGATCGTCAAGGTAAAGTTATTTTCTACAATTTAAATAATCACCTTTTATTAAAAAAAAAAAAAAGATAAAAAAAAAGATAACCACCTCTAACACTTACATGAATCAAAAATCGGCCGACTAATCGATTTGTTGTCCAATTAATCTTGTTCTAATAGGTGGAGAATAGATCCGACCTAACTATACACAGTCACGGCCAATCCAAAAGTATTAAGGACTTTGGAATTTTTTAATCATTTACTAAAATAATATATTCTAGAATTTTTATTTGTACCGATTGTTGAAAAACAAATATCAATTATCAAGATCATTTAATTATAGATTGTTTATGATTGGTTATGACTTATGAACCCAGCATATATGTTTTTTACCCAATTCAAATTTATATTTTATTGTTGGAATTTCTTTTTCAAAATCTAAGAAAAAGTCAGTTTAAGAAACAAATCTTGGAATCTTTTGATTTTTGGTCCCCAAACAAAACCGTCCTTTTTTTTTCAACCTTTCCAGATAAATTATATCTCCGAACCTTCGAGCCAATCTGATAGCGAGGAACCTACAAACAAAAACAGATGATTCGGACCAACAAGTCGGCGATAATGTTGATCGTGTGAAAGATCAACGTAATATGTTTCTGAAAATATTTCTGAAAAGATCAACAAGTCGGATGAACTGGTGAGATGTTTCTGAAAATATTATTGGCTGCTACCATATTGTCTCCTGGCGAGAAAGATGTAATAGTAATTCCATCACTTTATATATAGTTTTATAAATCAGTAAACTTATTGATTGACTAGTCGATCATCTACTGATTAATTAATCTAAACACCAGTTAATCAGTTATCATATGGCTTGTTGATTACTAGTGATATCGAGAAATTATCTAATCGATTTGTTTAATTTATAATGAACGATGTGATAAAATAATTGTGGTGAAACTATATAGCTCTTTTAAACTCAAAAAAAAAAAAAAAAACTATATAGCTCTTTTTGTATCATGTTTTTTTTTTTTTTTTTTTTTTGTGTTAAAGGCAAATGTTTTAAACTTTTAAAAATTATGTGTCGACTATGGATTTTAAGAACCAAAACAATAAAACTTAAACTACTTGGTTGTAAATTTTACACGTATAAATGCAGATGTACTAGTACCATCCTGTTCAAGTAGATGTTTTGTTTGTCAGTGTTCAATTCGATGTTAATTTATAATGATTTTGATCTTTCGTTTTTAGGTCCACACGAGGAAAAATGGACAATTAAAGCCGGAAAATTGCAAACTAAAGAAAAGAAAAAGCTATGTAATGTCTGTGTCAGCGATTTAAAGTAACATTAACAAAACAAAGTTCATCACTAGAGACATGAATCAAAACAAAGATAAAATATAGAAAATTATAGGCATGCTTGCGTTTAATTAGGTTGTAGTATAAACGATATTTCTTTGTCAGTAGAAATTGTACATGCAGATCCCAGGAAATCACTGATCATAATGTTAGGTGCTTAAGTCTTCGTATAAGATAATCTCATGACCATATAAATCGTAAACTGTTTTTTGTTTATATAATTATGACGATAAACATTAAGCTATACTATCTGTGGATGCAGTGTACGGTTTCACTTTCACATGAAGATTAAACTGAAAAGTAATATTATGATTAAAACGTTATTTGATAGCTCTGAAAATAAGAATGTTTGGGGGTGATATATATCACGAAGCAATGAACAAAGAGTGAGTCCCAATCCTCCCAGAAGAGAGATCTCCAGTCGTACGTATCGATCTAGAGAGAGTTTGTATAACTTTGTGCCTCCGTCTGTCTTTCTATCTTGTCTTGTCATTTCATAACATTTATTTTTTCTACTATAAGTCTTCCATCGACTAGGCACATAGTAGATGGTTCAATAGGTAATGTAGTAAGTGGCGTAACAAGTTGTTGCATGGTTTAGCTTCGGACTAGGGTACCTAAGTGTTTTAGAAGTCTAGATCGATACTTACTTACTACTTTACTTGCGACAAAGATAAAAAATCTCTCTAGATCGATACTTACTTACTTACTTTACTTGAAGTTTAGTTGAAATTAATGATCACCACAAATAAAAAAATACCAGGGACAAAGCGCCTTCGTAATATCTCTCGCGTATTTGCACTTGGAATCTTTTTAGGTGGTTTTGAACTAAGCATTACTTGCTGTAACATCTCTTTAGAAGCTCCTTGTGCTCTGTTTTCAATTTGATCATGTTCTGTTTTGCTAGCTTTCATTCATTGTTCTTTTCTTCTTTTTTTTTTGCTAATTTTCTTTTTATTTATAAACATTTTATATTTGTTCATTAATAAATTTGAAATTTTAAGATTAAGAGAATTTATAGCGTTTTGCATTAGGTTGACAAAAAAAAAAGTGTTTGCATGAAAAAAAAAAAAAAGGTTTAAGCCTCTGCCTCGCCTTGAAACTTCGAAGATCCATCAATTGAGCCACAGAACACAAAGATATTTGGGGAGAAGAGCAAAGATTTATTTTCTTATAATTTAAAGTGAGCTTTTGAGATTTGTTTTTCTCATCGTGCTTATGATTTATTTATTTATTTTAAAATAAATATCATTAAAAATAGGTATTGGGCATGTGTGTCCCATGTAAAATCAGGGCCGTTCAAATAATCTTCCAAACTTCTATTTATTCTCATCCTCCTCTGCTCTACAACATCCAAGCTTGAACTTGTTCTCTGCTTCCTCCTTCGTCCTTTGTTATAATTCTCTCATATCACTTCACAAAAAATAAAAAATAAAAAAAAAATACACCAAAACTAAAAGTATTTTTCGTTATCATTCTCTTACCAAAACTCACATACAGATAAACAAGTATCAACAGAAATGTCTTGCCTAGAGATTTATAACAAAGATGTAAGTAACGTTTAAGCTTCTCCCTTCAATTGTTTCTTTTGCTTTGATATTAATCAGAGTTTGAATTAGTGGACCTTTACTTTTCTTCCTTATAAGATTTTGTTTATGTGTGATTAAGGTTCTTGTTTCTTGAATTACTTATGCGACTACCAAACGAATATTTTAAAGTAAGAAAGTATAGTAAAATTTTGGAAAGCTTTTGGTGGTTCAAGAAGAGCATGATAAAAAAAAAAGGACATGCTTAGTGCAATGGAAAGTCACGATCTTTATGTGCAAAATACATTTAGCTCAACATCTCTTCTTTTTTCTTCAAATTTTTTTATTTTAATAGACAAGCTTTTGATTAAGCTCTACAATTTTGGCTGTATTATAGCTAATCTTCTTTTGTAACACTTCTCTTTTGTTTTCTTTGTTCTTTTAAAGTCGAGGATAAATCCAAATAAACTCGAAAATTGTGTATACGAAATGAGAACGTGGCAATGCAGAAAATTTGATTCTCTAATAATCAACTAAAAAACGTTTATAGAGGAAATAAAAAAAATTGTCGAACTTATGAATCTTCTCCGTATCAAGAGATAGAGGACAAAAGGTGGTAGATACTACAATAGAGCTAAAACATATGGAAAGAAAAACTGGAAAAAAAAAAAAAAAAAAAAAAAAAAAAAAAAAGAAAAACTGGAAAAAAACTGAAGTGTTAATATAATTGAAAATGCAGGTAATGAAGAAGAAAGAAGGAGAAGAAGAAGAAACAAGAGATGGGACTGTTGATTACCATGGTCGTCCCTCTATTCGATCCAACTCAGGACAATGGGTTGCTGGCATCATCATTCTCCGTATGTCTCTCTTCTCTCACCAAAAATAAGATCATAAACTATATATATCACAAGAAAATCTTCACATTTGCAACCAAAAAAAAAAGAAAAAAACAGTTCTAGAAAACGAAAAATATTTTCTTGAATTTTTCAACTTTTTATAGGAAATCAACTGTAAACCGGAATTAAAATCAAAATTTATCAAACCGAATTAGAGAGATCGATATCAGTTTCGAATAAGTTTTAGATGTATCAAACCGAAATTGAAGCAAAATTTTATCGACACCTTAAACACATAGAACCTTTTGTTTAAGTTTTTTTTTGTTCTTCACGTCCTTTTCTTAAAGATACCACATACAATCTCATGGTCCTAACATAGGTATATTTATTAGGGTCCATACATACTATTATCGATCGTGTCTTCTTTCTCTTGGACTCATGTTTTTATCATCTCTTAAATCATTATTTTGTATACAGAAACACATGCTTACATATATAATATATGTAACATTATATGATGTATATCTAAAAGTGTGCAGATTGATTGATATGCATACTTATCTTTGAGGTAATAAGTTATCAGAAACTAGGAAAGTGACAATAGAGCTATAACAAAAATTAAATTTTAACTTCGAGTTATACGTGAACGTGTCAAGACATATCCATGTGTTCGAACGTAGGCTGCATGTTGTGGTTAATAACCCCAACCACATGACAAATGCATATATTCATCATTCGTTACTTATATTATATATACCTATGATGAAAAATAGTTATCAGCCATATGTTTCCTTTTAAATCATTCCCCTCAAAAAAAAATATATATATATATATATCAAACGCAACTTAATAGATCTGAATGATTGAGTGTGTTAACGCTTAACGGGTTTAGTTGTCATTTTAGAATAACTGAAATTGAAAACTTGCAGAGTTGTAAGTGATTCTATTTATGTCGATATATATTTTGGGTTTTGAAAAGATGTTGTTGATATTTCATTAACCAAAAAAAGAAACAAAAAAAGTTATTTTGAGATAGACGACACTAATAATAAAAAAATAATATAAGTGCAAGGAAAGCATGTGTTAGTGGAATTACGTTGCCTTACACGTAATTGCCCATCTCGTCTTTTCATGACGTTGGCTTATGCCACGTAAACTTCTTCACATTTGTCTCCTAATATTTTCAACTATTTAACTTATAAAATCTGAAATGTATTAAGATTTCAGTAGAGTCCAGCTAATAGTTTCAATAAAAAATGAGAAGCTTGTTTAGTTACCGATTTGTATTTCGCATGTGGAATTTATTTTGCTAAGTCTCAATTATTTGTACAATTTGATAAATCAATTTAACTATAAAATTCGTTAGAAGGTGGAACTATTATAAAGTAGTCGTCATTAAATACTATCCAACCAAAGAAATGTTAACATCACCTTGACGAACACGGAACATACTTTCAATTATTCACAATCATTCCATTCATTCATCAGTTCCGGTTTCTTTCAAATAAAAAAATAATGTTGCTTGTTAACTCACTAAACCAGTTTCTAATCGAATTTTGTTAAATGAACCGGTTTAACAGTGAACCAGGGGTTGGCGACACTGGCGTTCTTTGGAGTTGGAGTGAATTTGGTGCTGTTCCTAACGCGCGTTTTGCAGCAGAACAACGCAGACGCAGCAAACAACGTTAGCAAATGGACAGGAACCGTTTATATCTTCTCACTGGTCGGAGCGTTTCTCAGCGATTCTTACTGGGGTCGTTACAAGACTTGCGCTATCTTCCAAGTCATTTTTGTCATCGTAAGTAATATCAATAAAAAGAAAAAAAAAGTTTGCACTTGGAATTTGGGTATTGCGTTTTGGTGTAAAAGTTGGAATTTTAAAGCTGATATAAGAACATGTGAAAAATGCAGGGACTTTCATCGCTATCGCTATCATCGTACATGTTCTTGATCAGACCAAGAGGTTGCGGTGATGAAGTAACGCCGTGCGGTACACATTCCACGATGGAGATCACAATGTTCTACCTCTCGATCTACTTGATCGCGTTAGGTAACGGCGGTTACCAACCAAACATTGCAACGTTTGGAGCGGATCAATTCGACGAGGAGCATACTAAAGAAGCCTACTCAAAGGTCGCGTTTTTCAGCTACTTCTACCTCGCTTTAAACATGGGGTCGCTCTTCTCGAACACCATCTTGGGATATTTCGAGGATGAAGGAATGTGGGCGCTTGGCTTCTGGGCGTCCACTGGCTCTGCCATCTTGGCTTTGATTCTCTTCCTCGTTGGAACACCAAGATACCGATATTTCAAGCCAACGGGGAATCCTCTAGCGAGGTTTTGCCAAGTTTTAGTCGCTGCAACGAAGAAATCATCGGTGGAGGTGCCGTCGAGAGGGAGAGAAGAGATGTATGACGAAGATAGACAAGGCAAAAATGCTCCAGGAAACACAGGGAGGAGGATTGTGCATACTGATGAATTCAAGTAAGTTGCCACTAGAGCATTTCTAACAAAGTTTCTGTGACTTCCGTCCCAAGTTTCACTCGATCCTGAGTCTGTTTTTGCAGTTTTTTCCGCATAATATTTCAATGCCATGAAGCGTTCTAACAAAGTTTCTCTTTGACTTTTCAGATTCTTGGACAAAGCAGCTTACATCACAGCAAGAGATCTTGATGACAAGAAACAAGGAGGAGTGAATCCATGGAGGCTATGTCCGGTGACACAAGTGGAAGAAGTCAAGTGTATTCTTAGACTGATGCCGATTTGGCTATGCACTATAATCTACTCTGTAGTCTTCACCCAAATGGCCTCTCTGTTTGTTGAGCAAGGCGCGGCGATGAAGACCACGGTCTCTGATTTCAAAATCCCGCCGGCAAGTATGTCCAGCTTCGACATCCTTAGCGTGGCCTTGTTCATCTTCATATACCGCAGAGTTCTTGAGCCACTAGCGACCAGATTCAAGAAGAAGGACGGAACGAAAGGAATCACCGAGCTTCACAGGATGGGAATCGGACTTGTCATCGCTATCTTAGCTATGATCGCAGCCGGTGTTGTTGAATGCTTTAGACTTAAATATGCAGACAAAAGCTGCACTCACTGCGATGGCTCAAGCTCCTTAAGTATCTTCTGGCAGGTAAAAATCAACACACAAACTCCTAAAATCAAATCACTTAATAAAATTATGAGTCTTAATATATAATCTTTCTCTTCTTTTCAGGTTCCACAATACTCACTCATAGGAGCATCAGAAGTGTTCATGTACGTTGGTCAGCTTGAGTTCTTCAACGCGCAGACACCAGATGGGCTAAAGAGCTTTGGGAGTGCTCTTTGCATGATGTCAATGTCGATGGGGAACTTTGTGAGTAGCTTGTTGGTGACAATGGTGGTGAAGATCTCTACAGAGGATCACATGCCTGGTTGGATTCCGAGGAACCTTAACAAAGGCCACTTGGACAGATTCTATTTCCTCCTTGCTGCGTTGACCACCGTTGACCTTGTGGTGTACGTTGCATGTGCGAGGTGGTACAAGTGTATAAAACTTGAAGGGAAAGATGAGATGCAGATCATGACGAGTGATGATGACAATGATACAGACAGTGATGACTATGAGGAGCCAATGAAGGATTCTAAAGTCTAACAAACAATGTTGTGTTTCTGATTTTCGGTTTTTTTTTTTTCTTTTTTCGGTTCTCCGGTGATGTAACAGCAAACTGATTTTATAAAATAAAAAAGGCTAAAACCGGGTTAGTCTTTTTTCGTCCAAAAGACTCTGTCGTTTTAATGGTCATGTAATCTGTGAGTTTACTCTTACCATTAATATAAGTTGTAAGATGAATGAGATCACAGAAATCCTCCATGCACATCGATTATTTATCGCTTAGTAGATATACAGGGTTTGCAAAACAAAAAAAATCAAAAGTGGATTAGATTAGGTGACTTGAGTTTATTAGAGATAAAAGAAGAAGAATTTAGAGGCCAACTCTTAGTTCTTTCTTCTCATTGGTCCAGCTCAGCATCATATACTTGTCAATTTATTCTCGACTTTAAATTGCAGCAGAATAAAGAAAACGAATGAGAAGTGTTACAAAAGAAGATTAGCTATAATACAGTCCAAATTGTAGAGCTATAATACCCATTTATTCAAAATCAGAATAATATCAAATCAAAAGGAACAAGGGAGAATTACTTACGTCTTTGTTATAAATCTCTAGGCAAGACATTTTTGATGATATTGGATTCTTGCCTAGAGATTTATAACAAAGACGTAAGTAATTCTCCCTTGTTCCTTTTGATTTGATATTATTCTGATTTTGAATAAAATCATTTTATGTATGTGAGTTTTGGTAAGAGAGTAATAACGAAATAGATTTTTAGTTTTGGAGTTTTTTTTTGTGTGCGAGTGATATGAGAGAACTATAACAAAGGACGAAGAAGGCAGAGATGAATAAATAGAAGAGACACACAAGTCTTGAGAGTCATGAGAAAGTCATGAGAGTCAATAGATGAATAAATTTAGCAATGTTTGTTATTTCTGTTGAGAGTCATGAGAAAGAAGAGGCACACAAGTCTTGGAAGAGTCGCGATCAAATAGATTTGTGAGCTTCATATCTCTCTCTCTCTCTCTCTGCACCCAAAGAGATTTATCTCTTATTCTCTGTTATATTCTCGAAGCAATAGTTTATTTACAATGTGTATCATTTTGTAGAGAGAGACATTTATGTGAAACACATAAACACATCAAGATAAGCTAGAACAAGGAACAAAAATAAAGCTTCAATAACTTAAAAATATATAAAGGTTCTTTGATTCACTGTGAGTGACTCAAACAAATATGGATCATCAAACCGTGTGTAAGAGAAAGAAAACTGAGCAAAAACTCAGAGATGTCGAAAGTTCAAGAATTATATAAAAAAACATCAACCTATCTTTATCTTACGGACTTGTATGAGATGTGTTGATTCTTCACGCCAAATGGGTTGTGCACCGCTTTGGACAAGAGTTACATGTTGTCCTTCCTTTAGCATATCCTCGTCCTAAGCGATAAACAACAGATAAGTGTTAGCCAAAACTGCTTCTGCAGTTAGAGGAGACAATGTAAGGTTGATAGATGAGACAATGTACCTGTAAGAGTTTCAGAGACCGGGCATATGTATCTTCAGCATCATCAGAGAACTCCATGTATATAGGCATGACACCTTGATAAAGAGCCAGCCTCTGCATTATCCTTCTCCTAAAGATAAGAAACAAAAACATATATATCAAAACCCAATTCATCGAATGACAGATAAACAAAGACTCACTGGTTTGTGAAGGCGAAAATAGTTGAGGACGGGCGGTAATGGCTTAGAAGCACTGCCATGGAGCCGGTTCTCGTGAATACAATCAACGGTGTGCTCAGTGTATTCGCCATTATAGAAGCATGAAAAGCAAACATTTGCCCCATGTGACCCTGCAGCAAGAATGTTGTTATCAACATTCACATTTGACTAAAGAAACATAATATCTGACATGACTAATGTGTGTGTGTGTGTGTACCTTGTAAGCAGTGGTACGGAGTGCTGTAGTTCTGACAGGTAGACTCGCCTCAGTTCTCAACGCCACGGTATGCATCACGTTAACAGCTTTCAGCGGAAACCTAACAACAGAGGATCAAAAATATATAAGAACATTTCAAAACCAGTTCTATTGATGGGAAAGGTAAGGGGTTTCAATTTGAATTACGAACTTTCCGTGTGCGGTTTCACCAGAAAGCATGATTGCATCTGCACCTTCACGTACTGCAATTGCAATGTCAGAGACTTCAGCTCTTGTAGGTGTTGGATGATTAATCATACTCTCTAGCATGTTTGTGGCGACAATCACTGGTTTATGAATGCTCCTACACCTTCTGATTATCTCTTCCTAATAATCAAGGCATGATAACAAAAACCATAAATACCAATAGAGTTTAAGCGTCTAAGGTATTCGCAAGCCAAGTCTTGAATTTACCTGTAACAATGGGACCTCTTCAATGGGAAGCTCAGCTCCAAGATCACCACGAGCAACCATCGCCTGACAAAGCATTAATAATTATATAAGCTAAGGATTAAGCACCAATATGTAAATTCTCATGATAGAAAAAGACTCTGAAACCAACCCCATCACAAGCAGATATGATAGAAGGAAGATTCTTTATAGAGTCTGCGCTTTCGATTTTCACAATCACCGATATATCCGCACTGCAGGCTGTCAAAAACATTAGGAAGTTTCATTGGAGTTTCACAGAAAACTTCATCACTGCAACAGGAGAGACTGAAGAGCAGAGGACAAGACTTACAATTCAGATAGTTCTTCAACTCATGGACAACTTTAGCATCCTTAACAAAAGAGACTGCATAGAAATCGACTTGATTGTCCACTCCAAACTTAATGTCTTCCCAATCTTTATCTGCAGCGAGTTTAAAAACCAACATTGGATAAAAAAAACCATCCTTGATGCAAGATATTGGGAAACATTTAACTGGTAATACCAACCTGTTATGGAAGGAAGAGTCGCACTCTTTCCTCGAACGTTCAAGTGTCGTCTAGACTGAAGCTCTCCACCGTCAATAACGACACATTTCACCAAGTCACTCGTCTTTGATTTAACAGCTAGCGACATCATCCCACCTTAAAATGAGACAAGAAGAAGCCATCTCTTGTTACAAGTTAACTACAATAAGCAGAAAGATACCAATACTATGTAAGCTCTTTACCATCCACCAAAAGTATGTCCCCAACTTCGACATCGTTTACAAAATCATCATAATTTACACTGACGGTGTCTTTAAGCGAGACACCTCTCTTGATGGTAAAGTTAAACTCTTGACCCTCTTCAAGAAATATCGGCTGAGGTACATCCCCACTTCGAACCTCAGGACCCTTCACATTCATAACATACAGATTAAAAGTAAAAAAAATCGAAGAATTTTCGTTTACAAAGAGACGAAAAGATCATACCTTTGTATCCAGCATTATAGCAATGGCTTTGTCTACAAACTGAGAATTGTATTCTTTAACAAGATCAATGGTTATCTGGTGAGAAGCATGATCTCCATGAGACATATTCAAACGAGCCACATTCATTCCTGCTTCCGCGAGCTTCCAGATCATTTCTCGAGAGCTCGAGGAAGGTCCAATCGTACACACAATCTTGGTCTTCCTCCTTGAATCGTTATTATCACTTGTTCTTGGTTCCGCAAATTTGTACGAATCAGCTGGAGAATCCAACACTCCCTACAATCACAAATCAACAGAAAGTTGGAAAAATCAAAAGGAATTCATCGATAAAACTCATGACCAATCGAATCATAACGTTACTGATTCCAAACATTTTCATTCGAAAGCATTTGCCTAATAGGGAATCAAACAGAACGTGAGAAACAAGAAAACACAAAATGAGAGCAAAAATTACCAATTTTGGGGAAACAGAAGAAATGAAATTAACTCACCAAATCGAAAGCGCCATTCCCTGCATAAGCCTTAACTTTCCGGCTATCCTCAGTGAAATTACTCGATCTGACGGAGAGAGACCATTGACGGTTAGCGATACCAGATTTCCCGCCGGCGCCGATTAGCGTTCTCCGGAGAGATGGCGGCACAGCTCCAATGTTCCTGGAGGAGGAGGACAGAGTACGATCCACCATCGTTCCCGTCGAGATTTGACCTACGGCCGCCATGTCACAACACCTGGAGAACAGAGGTATACAGAGGTATACAGAGGAGAGAGAGAGAGAGAGAGTGTTTGGGTTAACGTATAGTGGCGCTATATATGAGAGAGAGAGAGAGAGGAGGAAGGAGGGGCGGAGAAAGAGAGAGAGAGAGGGTTTCGTCTTTGTTTGTATTGATTTGGTGGACAGTTACAACTTACACTGAACCCTCTGACTCACTGAGAAGCAACATAGTTTTCTGATATATTTATTAGGGGGTGTTATTGGATATGGTATTTGAAATAAACTGAAATATAATGATAAACCAGTGTTATTCAATTAATGATTCTAAATTATGTTTTTAAATCCAATGTTATTGGATATCTTATTTGTAATCTATGATTAATAGATTTTCAAATCTATAGTGTTATTCAATTAAGATTTAAAATCCTGTTTTAAAATTCAGTGTTATTCAAAAGGTAAATGACTTTTAAATTTTTTGCTTATTGAGACATTTGAAATGAATTCCAATAGAGTTTCATAAGTAAATTATTTAAAACAGAATCCAAGCTATATTCCAGAGATTTTAGAATCAACTCCTATAAATTCTTTAAAATAAAATCAAAACTTTAAATCTGAATGATTATAAAACCTCTAGAATTGATTTTAAATACATGATTGAATAACACACTTTATATGTCGACTGGATTTTTTTTTTGTCTCTGTCCATTCGCATATTCCCACAAGCTATTTATGAAATGTACGGATTTTTGTGGATAATGATTGTACATACTGAAAACTCAACCGATATTGATTTTACAGAATTTTGGATTTTTATTTGCCAACAATATATCAAAGACTAAAATTTGATAAGCTTATCTTAAAGTAAATCGTTTTAAACATGATCATAATCAAGTTTGTACACAATCTCATTACATTGCATCTTTTTGTGTGGGCAATTCTCGCAATAAATGTGTGTTTTATTCTCCAAAAAGTAACTTTTTCGAGGTAGTGGTACATTCGAAACTTTTTACCTAAAAGAAGAAGTAATGGTAACAATTAAAACGTTTTCCGACAGTTTTTCTTGTTCGTCGACACGTTTCTTTCGCTGTTAAGGAAAAAAAAACAGTTATATACAGGCAAAAGCGAACACATATGTGCTTCACTTCTCAGCAACTTTCCAAATGGTAGTGGTAGAGGAGAGTCAACTGTTTCTCTTCTTCATACCTCAATCAAATCAAATCACCATTACTATTACCAAAAAAGATTGGCAAACTCATCTGAGCTTCTTCACAAGCAGACTTATCACCAGAGAGAAACACATTAGCTCTTCCATTGAGCACAATCCAACTACATCCTGGTGTCTTCTTCACACCTTTAAACCCCATCTCTTTCCTCATCTCCTTCTCCATCTCATGCCTACCTAAACCCGCATAGACATTGCATAGCGCCACATGTCCCGGTGCATTAACAGGATCCAGCTCTAACAACCGCATTGCAGCCCGTTCCGCTACTCCTTCTGCATCTTTATCTCTCCAGTTGAGCCCGCATAAGCCTAGCAGTGTACCGTAGACCGTATGGTCTGGTGTAAAAGGCAGAGTTGAGATGAATTCCTCTGCTTCTTTTAGTTTACCTGCTCGGCCTAAAAGGTCAATCATCGAGATGTAATGCTCGATCCCGGGCTGGATTGAATGTGTTTCCTTCATTGCTTTGAATAGTTCTAAACCTCTGGTGATGAGTCCAGAGTGGCTACAAGCTGAGAGGACTGCGAGAAACGTTACAGAGTTCGGTTTTACCTCTGCATCAAGCATCTCTCTGAACAGTTTTAATGCTTTATCCGCTAAGCCGTGATGAGATAACCCCATGATCATTGAGTTCCATGAAACTGTATCTTTCCGGACCATCTTTGTGAAAATCTCATAAGCATCGTCTATTGCTCCACATTTTGCGTACATTGAGACAAGAGAGTTTTGAAGGATGAGATCAGGATCATAGCAAGCCGTTGTCTTTGCGATCACGCAGTGTAAATGCTTCCCTTGATCGAGATTCGAAGTGGCACCCGCGGAACTTAGAAGAACAGAGTAAGTCGAGTCCAGTGGTTTCAGACCATGTCTCACCATATCTGACAATAGAGATGCAGCTTCTGCAAAAAGCTCGTTTTGGACTAGACCTGAGATCATAACTGTCCATGTAACCCCATCCTTATCGTGAAGTTTTTGAAACATATCAAAGGCTCTCGATACATCGCCTGCGTCTAGATACCCCTTGATCATCGATGTCCAAGACACTCTGTCTTGAAAGCTCTCGACTTTCTTGAACAGAGTTTGAGCTCGTTCCAAATCCCCTATTCTTAAATAACCGTTGATCATAATGTTGCAAGACTGCAAATCAAAGCTCTCATCGAGCAAAGATTGCGCTGAAGCAATCAAACCAGACGATGCATACATATGAACAAGACTTCTCGCCAACCTTCCATCGTGATCCACACTTTCCCAACCATTAAATATAACCTGTGCGTGCACTTGCTGGCCAAGACGACCAAATCCAGCACCAATACCACCACAAGCATAAGCAAGAGAGATAAGAGTCTCACCATTCGGCGACATGGCATCAATAGCCTTCTTCATTTCAAGAAAAAGCACCAATGCTTCTCTATAAAAATCATTCCAAGCAAAGCCACTAATCATAGCGGTCCAAGAAACGACATTTCTCTCAGGCATTTCACAAAACAATCTGTAACCTTCATCAACATCTCCGTAACGACAATAACCAGACACCATACTCGTCCAAGTAACTACATTTTTCTCACTCATACTCTCAAACAAGACTTTCGCTTCCTCCAATCCATCATTCTCGATAAACCCTTTAATCATCGCGTTCCACGACACAATATCTCGGCTAGGCATAGCATCAAACACCTGCTTCGCCTTCTCCATATCACCATTCTTAATCAAACCCGTGACCAACGTGTTCCACGAAACCACGTTTCTCTCAGGCATTTCATCGAACAACTCGATCGCATCTTCACTCCTTCCTTCATCACAGAGCGCAGTGAGCATCACAGTCCACGAAACCACATTCTTCGGCATTTCACGGAACAATGTCCAAGCTTCGTTCACTCTCCCGCATTTGACATAACCCGTCAACATCGCGTTGCATGTAACGATGTTCCTCTCCGGCATAACTTCGAACAAAACCCTTGCTTCGTCCAAGTATCCAGCTTTCGCGTATTTCGTGAGAAGCGAAGTCCAGTAGATGACACGGCTG
Organism: Erythrophleum ivorense; assembly: GCA_026724425.1. Classification (NCBI taxonomy): domain Eukaryota; kingdom Viridiplantae; phylum Streptophyta; class Magnoliopsida; order Fabales; family Fabaceae; genus Erythrophleum; species Erythrophleum ivorense. The sequence continues at coordinate 2,017,908 of JAIUCV010000070.1, read as the reverse complement.
ATACTTCCTCTCTGAGGAACTCTGTCGAGCAAGTGGCGTGCGTGTACGAGACCTCCTTCAGACAAACGGCGGAGGATAAGAGCTTCTTCATTAGAGAAACCTCGACGGTGGCTTCCGTAATTCGATATCGCATTTCCAGAGAATCGACGACAAGGAATTGAAGAATTCAGAGAGAGTTTCGAGAGAAAGTAACAAACTTTCTTTACACAGAGAGCTCCTCGCATTCAAAAACACTTCTCTTCAGGTTTAGAAATACTTAAACACCTAAGTTTGGTCAAACTTTTTGTCTGTTCCGTTGAGACGGTTTAAAAACGAAATCATATAAATTTATACTCATCATCTAAATTTGTTCAACTCATCAATTTAATCATTTTATTATAATCAAAATACTCATTCAATACATATTAATTTATATTAATTATAATTTTTCTTTAGTATATAAATTATAATTTTAAACAAATACAAAAAAATCAAACTAAATATATAGGAAAAATATTAAATTTATTTAAAACATAATTAATTATGGGAGAAAGCCGGGGCTGACTTCAGCTTGGGAGGCGAAACCGCGAAAGGGGTCAAGCGGAGAATGGTGTGATGGCTGAGATTTGGTGGTGAGCATCTTGTCGGTAACTGGATTAACCGGCGGCTATGGTCGGTTTGGATGGCGGAACCGGGGTGTTTCGTCGGAGCTTTTTTCTCTTTCTTTCCCTTTTTCTTAGGCAGAAACATAATCTCTTTTTTTTCTTTGAACGACAGAAACATAATCATTGTACCCTACGGTATATATGGAATTATGTATATCAGATTCACATTTTGGTGTCGGTGATTTTTGTTTTGGTGCCAAAAAAAAAAAAGAGAGGCAAAATACTTTCTCTTCTTTGTCATGACAACGTTTATAATGCGAATTACGAAATTCTAAATAATATGAAATTCTGGATAATATAGATGGAGATTCGCCCAAATATTGTTTGATATGCGGCAACAAAAACATGTAAAATTGGCATTATCATGATACTTTCAAAATAAAAGTACATGAAAGATATGTTTATTACGATGAAAGACTGCATAGCTGAACCCGATGAGGAACAACTTTTTCCGCAACACAATATACTCACGATGGACGGTCACATATGGATATGGTGCTCACTAGTTTCGTCAATTACATCATCATCCTGTATATATAGAAAAGAAAGATATATATGGTATTAGTTATACATTTTCTCGTGTGTTTATATATAAATCTTTCATATTTATCAAGAAAAATATATTGAATTAGTGGACGGTTCAGTGCATAAATGGTCATGCAAGTGATCATGGTTAGATAAGAGATTTTTAATGTTGACAAAAAAAAAAAAGTAGATTTGAATTTGTTACGCACCATAACGTTTGTCGAAGATGGTTGAGCTTGAATGGGCGGATTTTCCTGTACATACAAGTAACTTAAAATTACACACGCAAGCTCATAAACTAAAACAAAATCCATATATGCATATGTAATGGTGTACTAGTCAAAACGTTCGTGATAATCGTGAAAAAAAACAAAAGAAAAATACCGTAAATATTCCAGCAGATGTAGAGTGAGCATCATCAATTTCAGAACTTGTGGTTGTGCCCTGATATTCACCTCGACCACCACCACCATAACTATCACGACCATAACCACCACGGCCATGACTATCTTCTGGATAAGCCATTGAAAGAGGAACTGCATCTATAACATGTTCATTGTCCAATATGTAGGTAATTACCTCTTCACTATCTTGAACAACTGCATTTACTCCATAAAACGTTCTCTACATATATAAACATCAATTTTGTTAATAAATTGAATTAGCGTTGTTATTAAAACATTTTAATTTTTTTGGAAGATTAAACTGATATAAATTAGAATCAAATTTATGAAGTTGAAACTGCAATACTTAATTACTTTTTTTTTTTGACATTTGCAAATAACTTAATTACTTACTCTGTTATTTCCACGTAACATTTCTGGAATATGATGGAGAGCAGGAAGAGCAAGAATCTGTTGGCTTGAAAAAAAGAACAAAAATTATTAGCATCACCTTTAGTGTGTATGTGTGTGTTTCTTCTTTTTTTCTTTTCCACATTTTGAAGTATCTTCTGTATTCGAAAATTCTTATACTACAAATAAAGACGTTCAGGCAAAAGATAGTGAAGTCGAGTGTAATACAAGAATTTTCCATTAATTATAAAATAATTAAGTCTAATGATAGCTTGAAGAAAAAACGAGAGAGGATTCAAGAAAAAGAAATCTTGAAATCGTAAACACAGAAAAAATACCTTAATTCAAAATTATAGTTTGACAATAGACAGTATGTTAACGAACAAAAACTACTGCCAATTTAATTATCTATCATCTATGTTTTTGAGAAATTAAATAACAACTTTTTATTATGATACATAATAACATATTATTTATGATTTTTCTTTTAATTTTTTTTCATGCATTGGAAACGGAAACGACAACTAAAAAAAAAAAAAAAAAGTTTAGAACGAAAACTAAAACGAAACAATCGAGTACTAGATTTGGATTCCAATAACAAATTAAACTTTTCCATTCAAATTTTCCACGTAAACAGAAAAGATATCTCAATTCAAATTTCCCGTGATAATTTTGAAAAACAAACATACCGTATATTGTCGTGGTTCAGATTGAGAAGGAGAATCTGAGAGATCAGACATGTCAGATTGAGAAGGAGAATTTGAAAAATCAGACATGTCAGATTGAGAAGGAGAACTTGAGAGATCAGACATGTCAGAGACATTTTCTTCTCTTTCTTTAATGATGTCAGATTGAGAAGGAGAATTTGAGAGATTTGAGAGATCAGACATGTCAGATTGAGAAGGAGAAGTTGAGAGATGAGACATGTCAGAGAATTTTTCTTCTCTTTCTTTAATGTTGTCAGAGGATTTCATTCTTGGATTAAATTTGTGAAATCAAAGTCTTCCGATTCACCAGCCTCGTCACTTCATGACCCTTTAAGTATTAACTGGAAACACTAAAAATCTGATTGAACTGATGAATCTCAGTCACCACCAGGTGTCCAGGTCCACCACTTGTTTGTATTAGGAAAAAGAACTTTCCTTACTTATATTTTTTTTTCTTTACTTGTTGACCCAAAAAAGTTAACATAAGCTATCATATTGGAGATTAGTTGACTGATTTCAGTTTCTATATCTATCGGCGTCTTTTGGATGCACTCACATACTTTCGTTTTGGTTTTCTCAGTGAATATCGCAGAAAAATATACATCAAGACATTTGGATTTTCCTATAACCAGGCAAGTCATTTGCAAATCTTCAGTTTTCGATTGTAATTTGGAGGTCTCAAGTGTTCAATGTTGATGTATTTTCTGATTGCTTCAAGTTCTTAAATAAATAAGAAATAATGAAACTTTTTTCCAAATAATAAATCTGTTCTATACACCAAAAGCCAAACCAAACCATACAAATATATATCTTACAATTATTCCATTCATACATACACTGGAAACCATAACTTGTGAAAATCCAATCTTGTTGTCAATCAGCTGAGATATTCCGTCCCAACCAAGAGGTTCTTCTTTTCGGAGCATGAATCGAAACCGGGAAGTAGTACAAAGCCTGAGACTTTGAGCTTGAAACTAATGAAAACGGATTTGTGTGTGTGTGTGTGTGTGTGACTTTGTTAAATGTAGCTGTAATAGTTGTCACTGCCATCTCCTATGCAAATGTAAGCTAGAATAGCGACGACGAAGACAACGTAGGAAGAGAGATCAAAGGCTAACGCGCCCCAACCGATGAGCCCGGCGTGTTTTAGAATCGAAGGTATTGCGATGCTTCCAACTGCTGATGCACCAGTCAAGAACTTGGCTGCACTGATCCAGCTGAGTAAACAAAAAAAAAAAATTATGTTCTTGATAAGCTCAGAAGAGTTTTGAATTATGTAAAAGACTTGAAAGGAGGAATATGATATGGCCTCCATTGTTTCTTGCAAAATGCAAACGCAAACGCCAAACGCAATTAACAAAAAGCCTCTGGTTTGACTTTGGTAACCGTGTTCATTTGTATAAATACATACTAAAACGCAAACGCAAACAAATAGTCTGAGGCCTATATATAAATTTGTGTACCTATTGTCTGATTCACTGAATAGAGATGTACTATCCGATCCAGCGAAGAAGAGCAAAGGCATCGGGAGAAGCACATACATAATCACTGAAAAGAAACAGAGATGATTCAAACTAATCGCAAGCAAGGGGTTTTGCAAAAACGCGAGTTTCGTCGACACAAAAATGCAGTTTTCAAGTCCAACATACTGTCAAAACGATTAAAGATGAAGCCATGCAAGTTATAATTAAACAACTCACCACTTAGCATTGGCCACCAATTATCGAACAGAGCACAAGCCTGGAACAAAAAAATTAGTAAAAAGGGTTTAAACACAAGAATGGATCAAAGTATAAAGAGATAGTAAAACTTGCAAGAACTTCTCACATACCAGAATCTGCAATACGATTCCTCCTGAAACTAGGATAGCTAAGAAAGCTATCTTCCCCATATCCAAACAGGCCCGTATGTGTCTAGGTACGTCTGCCATTAACAAATCTCTTCTCTACCTTAGTCTGAATACTAACAGAAAAACCAAAGGGAAAGATAATCAGAGAGAGAGAGAAAGTTATGAGTTTCTTCTAATGATAACATCAAATTCTTATCATTCATAAGAAAATATCATTCAATGAGCCAATTTTCAATCAAAAAGAGAGTATCATCAAAGATCTGATTTTTTTCCAGTGGTGAGAGATCAAGCTCATTAGAAATCTGGTTTTTTTATTTTCTTTTTGTTCAGCCAGAAAATTCGACATAGACCTCAATTCTACTTGTCCACTCGCTAACTAACTGTAACGAAAACATATTGATTCCCAGAAAAATTTATACAAAAGATGACCTAATACTTGCCAAGCTCAACTACTATCAAGAAAATCGACCAAAAAATCGGATATTACTGAATCCAACTCCAACAGCCAGAATCAATTTCAATTTGGGGCAGTGTTTCACACGAATAATCGAAAAAAGCGAAAGTCAAACAACAATAGCGTCAATTTGAAGAATTTAGAACAGGAAGACGAGAATCATACAAACCAAAGGTTAGATTTTATGTAGGCCGATGATAACCCTTTGCGATCAAATCTGTTCACGAATCCGACTGACTGTTGAATGTTGATGAGAGTCCCTTCAATTCTCAAAATTTTCAGATACCTTCTTCTCTTTTTTTATTTTTTAAGGAGAAAAACAATTCTGTTTTTGTAATATCGGAAACTTCAGTAATCCAGCTCATCGTAAGCCACGGTAAACCGGGGGACAATTGACGGCCACGTGTTAGCTTGTGTGATTTTATTCAATCAACACCGGTTATATGGTATCAAATTGACCGGAGCGGTTTGAAGATAACTTACTCCGGTATGATCTAATCTGGACCAAATTTAAGGGGGGGGGCTCAAACTCGATTTGTTTAAACGTTTGAACAAATCCGGTTTAATTAGGAAAAACCCTTAAAAATACAAAGTTAAAATATAATCACAATCCAGTAATCCAGTGTTATTCAATTAATGATTATAAATTATGTTTTTAAATTCAGTGTTATTGGATATCTTATTTGTAATTCATCAAATTTTCAAATTTAGTGTTATTCAATCAAGATTTAAAATCCTGTTTTAAAATCTAGTGTTATTCCAAAGGTAAATGACTTTTAAAATCTTTATTTATTGAGTCATTTGAAATGAATTCCAATGGAGTTTCATGAGTAAATTATTTAAAACAGAATCCAAGCTATATTGCAGAGATTTTTGAATCAATTCCTATGGATTCTTTAAGATAATATCAAAACTTTAAATCTAAAGTATTATAAAACCTATAGAATTGATTTTAAATACATGATTGAATAACAACTCCTTAATTAAATATGGACAATAAATACACAAACATTTTTGGATCCCAGAAAAATACACAACTATTTTTTGGACCTTAAGCAATACACCAACTTTCAAATTATAAAATTTTGCAAAAGCGAAATTAATCTCCGTTAGTAAGTTAAACAGGAGATTAAAAACATCATTATTTCTTAATAACACATGAGTTATAATCGACGAAAAAGTCTAATTTACACTTCTTTGTTATCTCTGAAAATCGATTTATCCCCAAATCGATTTTTCAAATCCTAAATTCGATTTCAATCACTCAGACTCTATCTCTCTCTCTTTCGACGAATAAACAGAAGAAAAACAAGTGTTGAAGATGGAGCAGAGCCAAAGTTCATATGCGAGTTCTCATTCACGCAAAGGTTCAACCAAAATCCCTGAAATCCAAGTATTCTCTGTCACTGCAATAAAGCCACCGTGATGTCGAAATCATGGACAGACGAAAATCCCGGAAGAAAGTTTTTTAGATGTGATGTTCATAGCTTCTCCAGTTGGGCAGATAGAGAAAGCCCTCATGGTTGGCAGAAGGTAAGTTTACTAGAAGCTCGAGATGAAATTCAGTCCCTTAAACAAGAGCTTAAGAAGTCTCTGTCGAAAAAGAGAGATAGAATTTGAGTGATTAAAATCGAATTTAGGGTTTGAAAAATCGATTTGGGGATAAATCAATTTTCAGAGATAACAAAGAAGGGTAAATTAATATTTTTCGTCGATTATAACTCACATGGTATTAAAAGATAACAATGTTTTTAATTTCCCGTTTAACTCACTAACGGAGATTAATCCCGCGTTTGCAAAATTTCATAATTTGAAAGTTGGTGTATTGTTTAAGATCCTAAAAATAATTTGTGTATTTTTTTCGGAATCCAAAAAAGTTCATATATTCCAAATTTAATTAAGTTTGTGTATTTTTAAGGGTTTTTTCCGTTTAATAAAACAACAATTTCAACGAATATCAAATTTCAGAGCCATTTCCTCGAACTTTTCGATAAAGCTTCTAGCGAATTTGCACAAAAATACTTCTCTGTTATATACTTCCTTTGTTCCTTAATAGTTGTTGGTTTAGGAAAATGTATTTGCAATTATTTGGATGTATCTGGATGTATTTTGAGTTTAATACATCCAGATAATTGCAGATATATTTTTCTAAAAAATCAAATAATAAGGAACAGAGAGAGAGTATATACAATCATCTTCTTTTCAACCATGATGCTGTACTCAAATTCAGAAACCAGACATGATATATATTAATATGTATAGTCGATCAATGATCATTTTATTACCACTGAAAATCGTCAGTTTTCTAAGTTGATCTGATACATAGACATAGAAACCCTATCAGAATCTTCTAGTTACTTTTTAAACATTACTAGTAAGAATTTATTTACCTTAAAAGTGTTGATTGTGATATCAACAATTATACATGCACTACAAATTTAGTTTTTTTGAGCAAATGACTAACATGAAACAACAATAAAAATAAAGATTTTCAGTGTCTAAAACATTCCATTATACACAAAACTAATATTTTATTGCCGACAAAAAAAAGTAAAAAAAAAAAAAAAAAACATTTTAATTTTATTATTGAACAACACGTAGGTAACTGGCTGGGCTCCTGAAATGAAAAAGGCCATATAAACTTGGATAGGCCATTTCAAATTTCAACTGACAGCTGGCATTAGTAAAAGCTACATACAGCAAAAATCCAGACAAAAGGTATCCAAAAAACTTGCCCATTTCCTTCGATTTGTCCTCTCAGCGACAAAGAAAATAAAATTAAACCATCATCAGAGAGACCTTGCGCGAAGATCGAAGAAAACATTCTCTGTAAGCTTCCATCTTCTTCTTCTTCTTCTCTCAATTTCATGCTTCTATCGCGTAATTTTGATTCTCCGATTCGTTTCCATGTCCCGATCTGAACTAATTCGTTCGTAGATTTTTGTTGTGGAAATCATTTTCTTGTACAGCTCGTCTTTGATTACGAGTTTTCTCTGTTAGTATTTTTCAATTTCTATGCCGATTACGGAAGATCAATTGGTTTTCTCTCAGTTCTCAGCTGTATAATCGATTGGATTTGGGCACGACATCGAATTTCGTTGAATTTTGAATTTAGTTATCAAATCAGCCAGGACTTAGTTTTTTTCAATGAAATTCAGGAGATAAGTTTAGTGGACTGAAACTTCATTTGTCATTACGAACTCGTTGAATTGAGTTTTTGATCTTCTTTTTAACGACTGTAGGATAATTCTTTGGACTGATGAATTAAGGGGAACAATCAGAGTAAACCATTATAGCAGTTGAGTTGGTGAATCAAAAAGAAAAATGGCTTGTAGAGGTTGTTTGGAGTGTTTGCTCAAGTTACTCAACTTTCTACTGGCTATTGCTGGGCTTGGTATGATTGGTTACGGTATCTACTTATTCGTGGAGTACAAGAGAGCAACCGATAACTCTCTTACATTCACTCCGATTAACGTCGACGATCAAAGTTACCTCTCATTTGGAAGACCCATGCTTATGGCTGTGGCACTGTCTTCGCATGTGTTTGACCATCTTCCCAAAGCTTGGTATGTATGTCCCCAAGAAAAAGCTTGGTTTGCTTCACTTGGTTGATTCTTATCTTCTCTGGATTTGACACTCTCACGTAAATGCAGGTTCATATACTTGTTCATTGGTATCGGCGTGGCTCTCTTTCTTACTTCATGCTGTGGCTGTGTTGGTACTTGCTCGAGGAGTGTCTGCTGCTTATCTTGTGTATCCTGATTTGCTCAACTTTGCTTTTCTTATTAGATTAAATGCTTCCTTGCGTTTAAACTGCCACCCCAATTATTGGTATCATGATTTGGTCATTTAGGAAACGAAAAGTCTTTGCCTTTTGTTTCCTTAACCGTGTATAGTACTCTCTTCTTCTCATCTTGTTGATCTTGGTGGAGCTTGGATTTGCAGCATTTATTTTCTTCGACAAGAGTTGGAGACATGTGAGTTATCTTTTTGATTGTGTTTTCCTCTCATGATGGGACTGTACACATACTTAGCTAACCATTTTGTGTAATTGTTCTATAGCAACTTCCTTCTGACAGGACTGGAAACTTCGATACGATATATAATTTCCTGAGAGAGAACTGGGAGATTGTAAGATGGGTAGCTCTAGGAGCAGTTGTTTTCGAGGTAAGGGCAGTCAAAATTTTGATAATTTCTTCTCTTCTCCTTTGTAACAACTGTAAATAATCAAGGCTATATATATATGTACACTATGAGTTTAACTTGTCTGCAAACTTGTTTACGTTATAATACTACTCAAAAGAAGGAAGCAGAGTATGCCGATAGAAGGAACATGTCACATTCTCTTAATGATGTCTTGTTTACTCGCATCGCAGGCTTTGCTTTTCTTGCTTGCCCTTATGGTCAGGGCAGCTAATTCACCACCAGAGTATGACAGTGATGATGAGTTTATTGCTCCAAGGCGACAGATCAGGCAGCCATTCATCAACCAGCAACCCGCCCCTGTCACGGGTGTCCCAGTCGCTCCTACTTTGGAGAACCGCCCGAGCCGCAGTGACCCTTGGAGTGCACGTATGCGGGAAAAGGTAAACAAACATGTTTTAAAGATGTGGTATAAGAAGTATAAAATCATTATCAAGATCCCGAGACTCACTGATGGTTTTTCTTTGAAAAAAAAAAAACAGTATGGGCTTGACACATCTGAGTTCACATACAATCCCTCAGAGTCGCACCGGTTCCAGCAAATGCCGACGCAACCAAATGAAGAAAAGGGCCGATGCACCATCATGTGAGTCTCCATGTTAAAAAAAAAAAAATGTTCAGTCGATTTCTCTTTTCCTGTTTCTCTTTGTTGTGTGTGTAACAATCAAAGAGTGGGTGTCTGTTAAATTAGGGGTTTTTGTTTCTGGGTTGATGATGTGACTGACTCCTAGCATTGGAGATCTCTCTAATCAACCTAGTCACGTTATATAAAAACTCTTTTTTGTTGTGTCTGTGTAGTCTTTTGTAAGGACTATTCATCTTGGTTGTCTGATTCGGTACCCTATAATTCTTATTATATAGAGAAATTAATCTGCTTCATCTAGATTTTGAGACGTGAATTGTCCCACGTCCTTTCTTATTCTCTGTACGCAACTGTAACATCCAATGTGTGAAAGTTGGGTATGAAGAAGATACACTACGACATAAGATCTGTTCTGCTCACATGGAAGATACACTAGGCATAAGATTCGATTCGACATAAGATTAGAAGTTTTGGTCCTCAACTTGGCCAATTGCAGCGTGGGCATTCGAACACTCAAAACAGTGCCTAGCCATCGGTGTGGTCTGTAAGCTACAACATATCTTGTCCCAAACCGGGCTATTCAGTTGCTGAAAGAAGTCGTGAGAAGTCTCCTTTCAATTGTAGATGAAGTCATGGATTGCTTTCACCTTAGGGAAATCCAACATATTTACAGAGAGAGGCACTCCAATAGACAACAAGACCAGGTTTTAGATTCCTACCAAGACAAAAGATTCGGTTTTATACCATTAAACCAAAATAACCAGAAATCGAACAGTGTTGTATGTATTCATTATTCATAACTCAAAAATACAAACGATCATGATGATGAATTCCATCCCGATTTTCTCGAGACTGCCTGCAAAGTCAATCGCAAAGTGTCTTCGCGTGTCGAAGCAATGGGAGTCCATACTTTGCCGTCCAGATTTCACCGAGTTGTTTCTGACAAGGTCCTCCACTCGTCCGCGTCTCTTATTCCCCATCAGAGGAGCTCGAAAAGGTGAGTGGCACTTCTTCTCGTGGTTTTTGTGTGAGCTTTATCATTCGGTTGGCTTACAATTTTGTCCCTTTTTTGGTCATGATCATAAAACTCCTTTTTCGTAATGTTAACATTCTAGTATGTGCTTCTTTCTTTACTTCTGCATTCGTTTTTGTTTAATTTCGACTACTGAAGATAAAAGGTAGCACTTTGACTAGCGACGGTGTAAGAGAAACCCAGAAAGACACTGTTTCAAACTTTCAATAGACAAAAATGACTTTGGTAACCAAAAGGGTTTCTTGCAGCATTCATTTTGTTAATTTGTTTAGGTTCATGTATCTTAGAAAGTTGATTTTATTAATATAGCTCTGATGATGAACACTTCTATGGGAAAGCAAATTCAACATATTTTGGTTCCTGACTATAGTTAAAAAGTGAAAGTAAAATTTATAGTACCAGTTAAACAACAAATAGACAACATATTAAAGTTTCGTCTCTGCCCGCCGTGAAGATGGTGGATGGAAGCCATAGAGTGCTTTTTACCTGATGAAGGAAAAAAGTTTTGATTCCCAAAAGTGAAACCTGTAATGCATTCTAATTTTGGTATCAATGTTGAGAGAGCGCTTGCTGATATGTATAGGATCAAAATTAAAAGTCGAATTTTATATACTTACAACATTATGATCAACGTATTGTGCAAGGAAGGTTACATATTCGCTTGCACTAATTTTCACAAAACCCCTTCTTTCTCATAGCTCATTTCACCAGTCAGGCATCAAACCCGGGTATTTTTATATACATTGTATAATGTAATAACTGAAGAAAACAATTTATTTGTGCAACAGACAATCTATTGAAATTGATTCGGGCTCAACCTACTGATATAACTCGGCTCATTACTACTTTATACAGTTTGGAAGTCTCAAAATATTATAGTGCCTAGACATTGCTGTTGTCTGTAAGCTATTCAGTCGTTGAAAGAAGTGGGTAGTAAAGTAGTCGTAACAAGTTTACTAATTTTCAATTGAAGATGTGCTTTTTACCTCAGGGAAACAGCATATTAAATCAACTGGATTTAATGTTAACCGGGAGTCTAATTCCCATCACGTGTTGATGTTCTGTCACTTTGATTCTTAATTGCAGTCTTTTCAAAATTAAAAAAAAAAAAAAAAAAAAAAAAAACTCTCAAGACAAAAAGATCGGTTTATACTTTATACATTTAAACCAAAATCGAACAAAATTAACCAAACTTTGATTTGGTTCAGTTCGGAATAAATGCCCTAGGCTCTCCAACTCTTTATAAAGTTGTAATTTTTGTATTCATCAGTAAATTACGACGATGATGATGAATTCCATCCCGGTTGATCTCTTTCTCGACATAATTTCCAGATTGCCTGCAAAGTCAGCCGCGAGGTGTCTTCTCTCTCGCTGTAAACATAAGTTATCAAAGAAATTTTAAATTTAGTTTCACTTTTTATTTATATACTAATGCTTTACTTCTCATCTATCTATATATTATAAAAATTTAGGTAAATTTTGCTAGTCAAAGTCGACTCAATTACCTGTGTGAGCTTTATCACTCCGTTTGGCTATACCATTTTGTTGTTTCTAGACAAACAACATATTAAAGCTTTCTCTGCCCGTAATTAACTATTCGTAGTAAGAAGTCATAGTGATTGATTAAGTAGCTTGGCTGCCTAACACTCACATTTGTACCGTTTTCTGCCAAACATTTATTCTTTTATTTAACCCTGCTTAGGTTTCTAATTGTACCGTTTTGATCGCAACAATGTGTCCATTTTTAAGATGAATCGAAAACCGTTTACCAAAAAAAAAAAAGAAAAAGAAAAGAGAGTTTGCTCTCTCGCAGGTAACATAGTTCTTGAACAGTGTTTCCCAAGGCAACCAAATTGATTAGAGAACAGTATACATAAGAAACAATAGCAAAGACTCATAATCAGTCACCACCAATTGTATATAAATTTTAAAGAGAAAAGAAAAAAAGAAACAGAAACAGAATCTGGAACATGCGTTTAGATCTGCATGAGAAACCTATAATTAATTATCAAGACTCTGGAACTCAATCTTCAGAGTAAAGTTGCCTATACTTCTCCATATCGAATCAAGTAATCTAGTGGGACTGGAAAGAGAAGCCTGATCTTGCAAATCACTTTACCTTGCATCCTCTTCTTAGTAAACATATACTCTTCCATTACCCAAGTCACCTTAACATCATCTTCTTCAAACTTGAAAACCGGTTTTGCAAATTCCGGTTTGTGACAGAACTTGTAAAACCTCTTGAAACCAACAACCTTGCTGGTCCTCTTCGAGATGATCACTTTATCACGCCTTATCATCCTCCAGCAACCGCCATTGCATCCATCGCTTCTACCGCAAGTCTCTGTCTTGTGAACGAAGAAGTAGTGTCCCTCGTTTAGGACGAGAGAGGACTGAAGAGCACACACAATCCTCCACGGCTCCACACCGTAGACTTGCTCGCTACGCAAGAAATGGCTAGGCCAGTCGTTTCGGTTATCAACGAGCAACATCTTCAGATAGTATGAGATGATTTCATCTTTTGGTACGTCTTGTACACAAAGATCCAACCTCGGCAACAAACGTCTCGGAGAAAACGTTTCCGGTATCATCGACTTGATCAAGAAGGAGAAATGCTTGGCGAGCAAGGAAGTAACCTCGGGTTGGGGCAAAAGACGAATCTTGCAGATCACTTGATCTTGCTTCCATTTACTGATAAGCCTATACTCTTCCATCACCCATATTCTTCTCTGTTCATCTTCTTCTTCTTCTGATCGTCTCTTCTTCACCATATTATCACAGAACTTGAGGATCTTCTTGAACCCTAGAAACTTCCCGGTCTCCTCAGACTTGATCAGTTTATCACGACCCATGATTCTCCAGCAACCCGATTTGGATCCGTCGGTTTTACCGCAAGCCTCTGTTCTGCGTTTGACGAAGAGGAAGTAGTTAGGGTTATGAGCGTTGAAGAAGCCCCATGGATTCAGGTTGTACACGTGTGCGTTTAGGTCTCGGACGAAATGGCTAGGCCAGGATTTGGCGTTGTTGATCATCATATTCAGATAATATGAGATTATCACTTGGTCTTCTGGTTCGATTTGGTCATCGTCGTTATCATCTTCAGATGAAACAGAGTGATCTTCCATGGCTTCTTCTTAGGTGATGAAACTCGATCGATTGATCGAGAGAGACAGAGGGAAACAAGAGGCGCCAAGAGCAAAGAAGAGAAGAAGAGATGATTTATAGTTAGTTGTTACCGTTATCTCTCTCTATTCTGTAACTACCTTCTTCTCCACGGATATTTACTCTTGTGCCATTTTTCCTTTAACTTGCGTTTTTTTTTTTTTTTTTTTTTTTTTTTTTTTTTTTTTTTTTTATTAATATTCATTCGATGCTCATCTCTAAATAAATAAATGAGACTAATATTATTTAGAAGAAAGCATAGTGCTGATTATTGATTATCCACATTCTATTGCAATTTTATGTACATGGTTCTGGTTTTTGAACTTTTATGTGCATGGTTTTTACATAAATATGAGTGCTCTTTGCTAATTAAATCATTTGATCAGTGTTGTTCTTACAGAAGAATTCTGATTCGTACATGAAATGTGATTGATTTTGTTATTGATCATGAGCATTATTGATTTTGTTATTGATCATGAGCATTATTTCTTTCTTGATAAAGATTTGATTATGAGCATTTTTAAGCAGGGACATTTGATGGAGGAATAAGTGAATAACGTTAAAGTAGTTCAACTATGAAAAGAAATGCATGTTTGTAATACTCATCAACTTTGGACACATGAATCGTCGCCTCTTTATATAAAGAGAATTTGCACGCTATATTCAAAAACTATAATAATAAAATTATGATATTAATGGAGAAGTAAATACTAATTTTGGATACAAGAATATAAAATAAAAACTATTTAGATAAAAGAATACGAGAGAAAAACTGTTTAGATACAAGAATAATAATTTAAAACAAACCGAAAATAGTTCAGTCAAACCAGAAATCAAATCTATTAATTGATCTGGTCGAAAAAAAATCGGAAATATATCTGAAAGTCTCAAAAAAATTCGAAAAACCTAAAAACAATATATCTATAATATCAAAAATAATTCAAAATATCAATTCGGATAATTTGGGTATCCGATAGGGTACTGGTTCAGTTCTGGTATTATTTGATATCCACTGGTATCAAATATTTTACCCATCGTGTAATTTGTTTTATACCCAAAATCAATCGGGTACGGGTATTGTGGGTTAGTTCGGTTTGGATTTCGGGTATGGGTTAAAAGTCTCAAGCCTACTCTATCATAACAAAAATATAATGAATCGAAACAAAAATAACCTAAACTAAACTAAACTGAAAATATAAAAAAATGTATCCGTGCGCAATACTAGTGCGCGGGTCTACTACTAGTATAAAAATTATTATAATATTAGTATTCAGTAGAAATTAATTTAGGATACACTGGTCTAATGATTGTTTGACACTTAAAAGTTAAAACCTTGATTTCACAAAATTTTTGAAATAACTAAAATAGAGTCAAATATATCAAAGCAAAATCAAATTATTGTAAAGGGAAGATAAAAAAAAGTATGCACTGGGGTGCTAGGAGATTTCTGCAAATTGCAAACTGACAAGAATGTGTTGAATGCAAAACTGACGTGGAACGAATATTATCTTTTAGGATGGAATTATAATGAAGATGGTGCTAATACAGTTAATTCCGATATTGGATAGCTCCTCGTCTAACTCAAGATTCAGTTATATAATAATCATCAAATATGATTGAATTCATATGAGAGCGATTTCAGTGGATACAATTTTTGTCTTTCTTATCCTATGATATCTCAGTTTAGGTTGTAAATTGGATTAATTTGATTCAATTTGTATCCTCTGATTTATTACACGCCGAATTTTTGTGATCTTAATTTTGAGTGTTCACAGAGAGTCGCCAACAAACAGAAAGAAAAAAAAGAAAAAAAAAAAACAGAATCTGGACATCAGTTCTCCAAGGTGAAAAACACATCAATGTAATATCAGTCGCAAATTACCCATTTGTTTTCTGAGATTCATCATATGCCCAGATCCATCAGAAGAAAACGAAAAGAAAACACAATTCAATCGAATAATAATTTGAGAGAGATGTAGTTTTTAAGTCGATCAGAACCTGTCGAGATATCACAATAACATCACTCAATGTTGTCAGTGGATTGACAGACTGTGAAATTTTTATCGTCACTTCGACCAAACCAACCCCACAATTTTTCAGATTTCAAAAGAAAAAAAAAACAAAAAAACAGATGTGTAGAAGCTCAGAACTTCTTAGAGGGTTGTGTTTACCGTCAGCGATGAAGTTAGTTGCTAACTTCAATCTCTGGACACGGTTTTTTCATCACAGCTGCTACACAGATTTCGAAGAAAACGAATTGAACAAATGAGAACAAAAACGAATTTTTAACGAACAATAAAATAACGATTAGACCAGAGAGAGACGAGGAAACACTAGTCTGTTTCAAGTTACGGTGTAAAGCCTATATATATATATATATGCAAGAGCGGTTCAAGAAAACCCTAATTTATGCTGCATCGGTGCCTCCTAAATTGACGTGTGTCGGTGTGTGTTTTTTATTTATTAGCTGTTTAAAATATTTATTTCTTTCATACATATTTTGTCAACTATTTATTTATTTCCCCTAATTCCATATTTTTGTTATAAATTGTGTATCAAGTATCAACAACGGAAATTGTTATCAAATCTTGAAAAAATATTATATAAATCATCCACAAATCATAAGAAATTGTGATATTTTCTAACAAATTTAATTATTTTAAGCAAATCAAAATATAATTTTTTGTATCATTGATAATTCCGAAGTCTAAACTAAAAAGAAGAAAATGTATAAAACTCAGACAAGCGACAAAGCTTGGGTGAGAAAGAAAAGGAAAACATGGTTAGAGTAGAAGAGCAAAAGAAACGTAATCCGAACCTAATCCGATCCTAAACCGAACCTTGAACCGACACCAAAGCAAAAGAAACATCAAAGGAAAATGCTACTAACGGAGCTATCATCATGGACACGCCAGATGGTCTCACCCAGAAGATTAGCCACCGACAAAATCGTTAACTGCGGGAAGTAATTATTCTCCGCTACCGGTAAAGTATTCGTCACTATCACTTCTTGTAGCAAACCACTCGATAACCGCTCTATCGCAGGCGGGCTGTGACATTGATTCATTCAAGAAAACAGAGTCTCTCTCTCATCACAAGTTTTTCTTAAGATGAAAACGCAAGAATGGTCGAAATCATCGAGCTAATGGATTTACCTGAAAACCGCGTGCGTGCAACAAGCGTAAACTTCACGAGCACCCTCCTCATGTAGAAGAGCTGCTCCTTTCACAATGGTTCCTGCAAACAAAATGAAACTGGTTCTTAGTAACAAACATGATCATAGAAAACGGAGTTTAAGCGCGGTTTTGACTAACCAGCGGTATCAATCATGTCATCCACCATTACCGCCACTTTTCCTTTAACATCGCCGATTAGGTTCATGACCTGGGAAGAAGAGTATTATTAACAAGGCAAGAAACTGAGTATCTATAAAAGAATTTAAAGTTTTTTTACCTCAGCGACATTGTGGCCGTGACGCCTTTTATCGACAATGGCGAGTGGCGCATCAGATAATTTCTTAGCAAACGCGCGTGCCCTGGCTACACCACCCACATCAGGAGAAACCACAACCAAATCCTCTGAGGATATCGACTTACTAGCAAGATAATCAAGTATCACAGGCTGCAAATGTAACCACATGATTCAGGTAAGATTTTAGAGGACACGGACGGACGAACGTTGAAATCTTGAGTTATACCTGGCAATAGACATGATCCACCGGAATGTCAAAGTATCCCATGGACTGTCCTGAATGAAGATCACACGCAAGAACACGATCTGCACCGGCTTCGGTTATAAGGTTTGCAACCAGTTTGGCAGCAATGGATTCACGCCCTTGTGTCTAGAACCATCAATAAACACATAAAGATTTTCAAGTTCTTGAAAACCTCATCAAGAGTATGAGAACTATTCACTAAAAACAGACCTACCTTTCTATCAGCTCTTGCGTATCCAAAATACGGAATCACGGCTGTTACTTTCTTAGCCGATGCTCTGCGGCAAGCATCAACCATGATCAATAGCTCCATGAGATTCTCATTCGTTGGAGTGCAAGTAGGCTGCACCAAAAACACGTCACAGCCTCTAACACTCTCTTTCAGCTGAACGTAGATCTCTCCATCAGCAAATCTCTTTATGCTAACCTTCCCAAGCTCCAACCCCATATACCAAGCGATTTCCTTCAACAAAAGTTTCCAGGGATTTAGCAAATACTTTAACTCTTATCATGAGTTTTTCAACACAAGAGAACTTGATTTAAAACTACCTGAGAAAGTGCTGGATTTGCAGTACCAGAGAACAACTTCAGCTTCGTATTGGTTCTGCTCACTGATTTCTCCAGCCGGGAAGAATCAAAGAGCTTTGGAAGTGTCGTCTCATTCATGATTGGAACACGAGCGTTCCCGTTTCCAACATTCAGCGCCTTTGGCAAATTGCATTTCTACCAAAACCAAAACGCAATCAAAACCAAATTCACAAGAGATTCAATATAGTCTCCAATCTCCACCGTCACATTCATCTCTACATGTTACTGCTCAAACAAACAAATTCTCACGAAAGTGAAGATTACTAATCCCATAAACGCACTGCTAATAGCATCCACTTCAATCCAGAAAATCTCACGGATCAAAGCATTGATTCAACCAGAATATTCAATATCAAAAACATTCAACAAGAAACATAATGTAAATATCGAATTCAATTAACGGGAAAAAAATTGCTCACCGCGCCACCGGAAAAGCAGATTAGGGAGCGAGACTCAGTGTTCCTGAAGGCAATTGAGGAGCGGGAGAAGAGAGAAGAGGACGACGACGCCAGGTACGACGGAATCTTAACGCCGGGGGGAGAAGTCAGAGCTAGCGACGCCATATGTAAAATATACGTCTCCAACACCAGAATTTATATTATATATAAATACGTCGGGATTCTCTGAGTCAGTGACGCAGAATCAGATTCTCGTCTTGGAGGATTCCGAGACGAGAGAGACGAGAACTGATGAAGGAGGTAATGGTGAATTTGTTCTTCTCCGGCAATCTGAGTATGTGGACTCTTCTCTCTTTTTATCAATCTCAGGCGGTGCGGCGAAAGTTTTTGTTCTCACTTACTCGAGATTACAAAAATAATTAAATAAATATATTCAAATGAAAACTCAGAAACTGTATTGTTCCTCTCACCCGTGTCGTTTAGTGGAGTCAAAGGACACAAATTGTGTTGATTTTTCGGTTCTTACCTTTTTCTGAAATTTCCATGTGAGTATTATTTCTTTATTTTATATTGTGAATAGATACTATTACGAAATTTTATCCAATCTATTTAATGATTTGATTTACTTAATTTGATTCTATGATATATCTAATAATATGGAAATTTCTTTTAAAATTTTGATGGACATTCACGTTCTTATCCCTAATATATTAAAAGAGAATACATTACCAAAACAACTTTTCTTTAATGTGTTATTAACAACTTTGTCATTGTTGATATGTTATTATTAGGTTCATTCTCAAGAGATTTTTTAATTAAGCCAAAGATTATTAGATAGTTTACATGGAATGTCATTGCATATTATGTCTAAAGAATCAAATATGTATTATTAAACTAATCATATATAACTATTAATAAAAAATTATCATTCTCTTTCCTTAATTGGTAATTACGAAAATAAGTAAATAAGAAATATATGGGATTTAATTTAATTCTATCATAATATTTTTTTTTTAAAAATCATTATATATATCCTATCATCTTTGTTTAACTTTATTTTATAAAATAATTTGAATCACAATATAAAAAATCTAATGAAGAAAATCTAAAACTTTTTCGGTATATGCTATGATTTGAATTTTTAAAAACAATAATAATCACTAAAACTGTTAAAATTCTCATATTGAATATGTTATTGACTTATTGTGTGAAGGTGTAGAAATATATTATAAAAAATAGATGATATGCAACCATATGAGTATGAAACCTCATTTAGTAGGTATCCAAATGTAAATTTTTTTTTTATTCAATTTAATATGGTTTTTAATTAAACTATATAATTAAATCGAATAAAACAATTTTTTATAAATATTTTATTATAATCAAAATTTTGAATATTACTCTATTTGTTTCAACTTTCAATATAAAATTAATTATATTTTTGTTATTTTCACAATTTGGATTTTGCAGATTGTTTTCTTATTGGTTAGATTGTTTTGGAATTATAATAAAACGTGTTTAAGTTTTCAAAGAAAAAAAATAGTTTTAATCCGAACATAAAACTTCTTATCTTATTATATTGTAATCATTTGGGTTTTATGTATCTTGATTAAATCTATCATATTAAATTTATGGCTACGGTTAAATCTTTAGTATGTTTACCTTTTTAAAAAAATGGTTTAAGATACTTAATTTACACACTATAAACGAACACAAGAACCAAACTAAGGTAAAAATCTGTCGCATAAAATTTCGAAATAGATAAATATACATCTTTTTAATAAAATATAAATTCAAAAACCATCACTCTGTGCAGGGCGCGGGTCCAACCTAGTAGTCTATATAAGAAAGTCCATGAGAAATGCTGTAAAGTCCATACATTGCATCGTATATATATGTAGGGTTACTAAATTTGATATAGTAAATGAGAAATGCTGTAAAATTGATCCGATCAAAAGATTTTATTCTATCTAACAACTGGAAAATTTGTTAAATTTTTTATATTAATTTTTCTAAACATGCTGTAATATCCTTTTTCTGGTTATAAAAAAAACATGCTCAAAAAAAAAAAAATAAAATAAGAACATGCTATAAAATATCATTGTGTTTAACTACAAAAGATGGCTATATCATTATGAAATAATGGTGGTGCAAATGGTGGTGCCATATGTGGAATAAATAGAATTAGTGGAATATGATGAGTGGAATAAGAATGAGAGTAATAAGGTAAGTTACGTTGGTTTTTATTCATCTATCTTTTTTAAGATGAATAAATTTCAGTGGAGTAAAGTTATTTTCCACCAAAAATGTGGGTATTCTATAGGAAAGAAGTGTAATAATCAATTACACTAAAATTTATTTCTATATTCATGCAATCATTTGCACCCTTATATTCATAAAATCAAAGGTATTTTTTTGTAATGCAACACTAGTAGAAGAGAAAAACAAGACTACGGAAGTTGTAATATGCATATAAAAATTATCCTCTCTTTCATGCATGTAGATTTTAATTTCATAGCACACTAATTAAAAAGAAACTTTATTCTATGATTATACGGCTTCGATTATAACCTCCGGTTGAGTATGCAGAGCAGGTTGTACAAGACCTGTCGACTTGTAAGAAGAATCCAAACACAAATTCTAAAGAATCTCATACTTCTCTGTCTTTATGCCACTTGTTTCAAAGCAATTTTCATGCCACTTTAGGACTCTTCCAAAGCCATCATTAATTATGAACATGAAATTTATTAGAAGAAAAAGCTTAAAATATTTTCAACTTGTTATAAGAAAAAGAAAAAAAAAAGAAAAACTCCTAAATATATATAGTATATAGTTCCATATCTTTCCACAAGGATTTAAAGAGAGACCATTAAACATTGCTGGGTTCTTTTCGGCTATACTCAACTATTCAAGTAGACTGTGTCACATCATTAACGTTGGCCATTGAAAGCAAGGAAAGGTGCATAAATTTTAAAGAACAAGTCAAAAATCAAAAGTGAAGATGTGATTCTTTTTCTAATTTCAAATCGTTACAACTTACGAAAGACTTATTCTAGAACACTACGAAATAACATTGTGTGATTCTTCTCCTAAATAAAAACGTTACAACTTACAACAGACTTCTTCTGAAACACTACGAAACAACATAGAGGTTTAGACGAAAGGCTTGTTTTGACACGTCAGAGAACCGCCATATGGAGAATAATTGCAGTCACAGAAGTAAAATTTGGGACCACAAAAGTGAAAAATGTTGACTAAAGAAACTGTATAACTCATGAAGCAGTTTAAGGATCTGAACATGTAACTCTTGGAGATATTAAAAAAAAAAAAAAAAGGATGATAGCAAAGTATGTGAATCATTGCTGCTGACTGAAAAGTTTAAACATATTGAAATAACTTATTGTGGTCATTATCTCAATACATACTTAATTAGTTGGGAGACCGATGAGAGATGATAGCAACACTTTGCTTTTTATAAGCACAATCAATTGGATCAAAGCACAAAGCTGAAATCAGACTTGTGTTTTGCTAACAATACCTTTGATAATAATATGCCATTTTGGTGATTTAAAGATTGCCATCTTGTTTGATATGTTAAAATGAGCTCGAGGTATTGGTTGTCCAATTGAGGAAGACATAAGAACAGAACATATATGATATTGAGTTTGTTTATGAAAATGATGAAAGCAACAGAGCTAATGAGACTGAACACAGTGAAGCATGTGGAGATAGCAGTGCAGATATGAACTGAAACAGAGTATTATTAGTTCGTTTTCAAGATTAATGGAATCTATTTTATATAATAAGATCACATCGGATTGTTTCTGCAGACAATGCAAAGGACCACTCAAGAAACTACTGACTACCCGCAAGGAACCGACTGCCTCATTAGACTATATCAACACTAAATATGAAGAGAAGATTGTATAGTACTTGCAGTTGCCGAGTTATGAGAAGAATACAAACGCAGATTCTAAAGAATCTCATGCTCCTTTGATTCTTCATGCCACTTGTTTCTAAGCACTCTTCTTGCCACTTGAGGGCTTGTCCTGGACCATCATTATGAGCAAAAAGTTCATACATAAAACACAATAAATGTTAGCTTTATCTTTTAGATGAGACCAATTCTTTTAAAGTTTTCAACAAAACTAAAAGCGAGAAAAAAGGAGACCATTCTACCACAAGTAGATTGGGCCACATCATTAATATTGGCGATCGAAAACATCGAAAAGTGCACATGTTCAAAGTACAAGTCAAAAACGCAGAAGTGAAGATGTGATTTTACTTCAAGATTCACAAAAAAAAAAAAAAAAACGTTAGAAAATATTTCTTCAAAACCACAACGAAACAACATAGAGATTGCCGAAAGGCTTGTCTTGACACGTCAAAGAACGCCAAATGGAAAATATTTGCAGTCATAAAAGTATATCAGGGACCATATTTATTATCTGACTGACATAGAAAGACTGTACAAGTTTATGGATTTGAACACATGTACCTGTCTTTGAGATCACTATTTGTTGTTCAAATGGGCTCTGGAGATTGATTTTCCTGTGAGAGGAAACGGAAAAAAAAAACATAACAAATGTGATAATCTCAATCGCTGGCTAGAAAAGAAGCCCATTATTGCAAATAAGAGATTTGAGTTTGTACCACAGGGGATATATTAGATTGTCGAAGAGCACGAAGCTGCGTGCTTTCCATGTTTTCAAGTAATTGGGTTACCGTGTTTAGATGAACACCGCTGTATCCAGATATGAAACTTGGGTTAGAACACTACAACTACAAATATGAAGCATTATTGGGAGAATTTTCTTCATATAATCCTCAGTCATTGGTTTTTAAAGCTATCTATCAGAAGTTCAATCCATTAAGAGAACAAGATACTTATTCTTTTGGTTAAAATTGGATGCTGTTCAAAATAGAGTGATTCTTGCATGTCAAAAGAGATCAAACCTGTTCAATCCGCTTTCTATATGGGCATCCAGAGCTGATATCACTTGAGGAAGCTGCCCCAACGCCTTAAAAATTGGTAAACACATAAGAAACAAGTTCTTGTTCATATTATGCTACACCAAAATTTACATACTTGTCCTGTTGCCTTAGTCATGGAAGCTTTAGCCAAAAGATTCTTTGGGAGCTTTGCCAACTGAGCCTGTATATAGCAATTGTTCAAAACTAAAAGGAAGGCAGTTGAAGGTAAACGGAAATCCAAAGCTCATCCTAATACAAATTCTTAGATGCTTCTTTTATTAACCTTGCATAGTGTTTCATTGTAGCATATTAGCATGAAGCAGAAGGAGATAGTAACTAGTTTCCAATGAAATTAGAAGGCATCTTCTGCTTATTAACAACCACGAAACTGTTGCAGAAAAGTTAACACAGTCTGTGTTTATAGTCTGTATTCATCTTATCTTTACACAAATACAGTCTAAGCAGCCATTTACTGAAATTTGTGTCTATCTCTGAAAGTATTCACCAAATTCTATGATTCTATCAACACATCAACACTGTAGTTAAATCAAGCCAAAGATACAGACTAGAATCAAAACCAATCCATCGAGCAAAATCATATAATTCAACCTCACTAGTGAAACTAAATTCAACCGCTAAGAGATACAATTTCACACGAATAATGCAAACTGGATCAAATGTTCGAGGATTTTGGCATTTCATAAACCAAAACTGTTAAGAAGAAGAACATAAAGCTCATTTTCTCTCACATACAGAATCGCTAAAAGGTTATACAAAATTTGATTCACTCAACCAAAATCCTAATTCATCCAATCCCACGATCTAAATCGGTAGTATTATGCAATCACGCGTTTAAAAGGTGTTTCAAATTCAAGAGTGTACCTGAGAAGGAGAAGATTGACGCATCAGATGGAGAAGGTTAGCAGTAGAATTCACAGCTTGTGAGATCTGATCGGCGACGATTGCTTTCGACGTTCGATCACCGCCGCCGATACCTCTTGCCTTTTCCGATGCCGTCGCCATTTCTTTTCCAATTCTGGTTTGGTTCACTTCTCGTTGGAAAATATAGGCATCCCACTGTAAATAAAACAAATCTTCGTCATTCCCCTATACTTTTGATTGATATCACATTATTCCCAATATTTGTTTTCTATCAATTTGATACTAGTATCAAACCGGAACTGAATTGCGATTTACATTTCGGTTCATGAAAATCAAAAGCTGTGTAATGACTTTATATTGACAACATTATTGAAGAAAAAACATGTGTAAATGATTATTCTTTCTCTGATCTGTATTCAAGTATATAGTATGAAAAAAAAAAATGAGAATTTGAGTACAGACATTACAACAATATTCAACATCTTCTATTTGTATAACCTTTAGTATAAAAAAAGTTACAAAACCGGATCCAATGGATGATATATTAGCCAAGCCAATTCACATTCTCTCAGGCTCTATCCTACGGAGTAAGTCCCTCTAACGCAATACAGCTTTCTGTTTGGTAATGTCCTCTTGTGATCTTCAAATTGACACTCTCCAGAAATCTCAATATGTATCTTAATCTCTTCTTTTTCTTCTTCTTCTTGATCTTGCTGTTCGTTCTCGGTCTTGACAACAATAGAATGTCCAGTAGAATGTGACCTCCAAAACCGCAGATTCGATGCTTTCATCCGTCTTTCATAGCTCTCGATTTCGTCTGTCTGGTCCAAACTACCAATAGTAGTAGTATTAGGATGATCCTCGTGAACGATGATTGTTAACGTGTCGCCGCGGGACAAAGACTCGTCGTCGTGGCTTTCGAATCTAACCAGATCGGTTTCAGGAACAGCCGGAGAATCTTCTAGAGCGGTGGTCTCGTCTTCTACACCAAGCTCACGCCGGCATACGGGACAAGTCTTGTGTAATTCAAACCAAAGATCAATGCAAATCGTGTGGAAGAAGTGGTTACAAGTTGAAATGAGCCTCATGGTGTCATCATCCATGAAATCTAATAAACAAATGGAGCATTGGTCCACGCCACGTTCTTTCACGGAATAAGGAAACTCAGGGAAGGATTCAATGATCTTGGAGTCGAGACCGGCGTGTTCAGGTGGGATAGAGGGTTGGATTAGGTTACTGGGACGGTTTCGGTTACGGTGGTTGTTTATAATGGTTAGGAGTTTTCGGAAGAAAGATCCGCAGAAGAAGACGGAGAAGAAACTGGTCAAAATGATGAAGAGAAGACCACCGGTCAAAACTATGGTGACCGGCGTGGAAACGAGGGTGTGGACTGGTTTGAAACTGTTTGCAGTGGGAGGGGATATAGAAGACATTTTGGAGACCGTGGAGTTGAAAAACGGTCGGGTTAAGAAAATAGTGTGACTGGTTTCATAGATTGCTTGAGGAAGAAGAAAAGGGTTTTGTTCTGAGGTTACGTGTGAGAAAAGGTAATCTCAGTGGGGAGGAGAGAAACTAGGAGAAAGGTAAGGTCTGTTGTCGGAGTTTTTTGAGCGAGTCTTCGGTGAGAAAAGCTAGGTGCCAATTGAATATATATATTTTTTTCTAAAATTACTAATTTGAAAATAAAATCAGAGAAATTTGATAGAAGAAAAACTCAAAATAAGAAAATTTAAATATGTTTCAATATGATTTGTTTATGAAATTGATTTTCAAAAAGTTTGGGTGATTTTTATATCAAAATAGTTAAGGATGTGTTTAACTGATTTGGAAATTCAAAAGAGTTTACATTTTACAGGTTCATGTTTAAAACTTGTAAACCTTAGCCAGTTGCGTACCGGAAATGCTCCGGTTTAAAAGATGATTTGTTCGATACGGTTTGGTACAAAGAATGAATATTTGGACTGCCAAAAAGTGGAATGGATACAAAGAAAGAAAGATGCTTAGTGTAATTCAAGCGATAAATAAACAATCAACACAAACAAAGAAAGATGAGATTTCAACTTCTTAAAAGTCATATAATTCATATAATCTACAACAACAACAACAACAACAAGAGAGATACACGCAGCATTACAAAGATACAAACTCTACAAACAAACTGTACCACCACCACCACCGGAGTTTCAAGTCGGAAAACTAAAAAAACCGAACTTAAAAAAGAGATTGTCATATTCGTACTAGTTATCTAACCCATCTGTAGGGTAAGAAAGAAAGTCATTCAATATCGTCAATCCAATCACCATATATCCGACTGATTTTCGCCGGTCCTTTCCATTTCTGATGAGTTCTGATCCCAGGCTTCTGCGTAACCGCACTAGACGCTCGTTGCAATGCGATTCCGTTACTGTAACCGGCGTCTACATGATGAGGAACTCCCGGAGATGGAAGAGTCGTTGAATCCGACGACTGTCCTTTCGGGTTTGGTCCTGTTTGCTTTACCTCCGGGTTGGGCGATACTCCGTCTTTGCCTTCTCCTTCTTCTACGAGCCCTCCCCCAAACCTATGCAACTCTGCGAATCATAAAGACTCAAACTTTAAAGCTTACACGACTTGTCAACTTTCTAAAGTCATAATAAAGTTCAACTTGCATCAAGAACTCCTGTGTTTCATTACAAAATCAGAACCAATCAATACATCTCAGGCCCAATATGAACTAATAATGCTCTTCACAAGTCCTGCTACGAGCTTAAATGATACAAGTATCATCAAACCGGTACGCATCGTGCTATCTTTATAGTTCTATTGTAGCATCCTATCTAATCCATCCGTTAGTCTCCTATCGCCCTCAGGTTCCATTCTCACAGTCCATTCATAACGCACCATTGATTAAAATTTCTACTACTCCTATCTTAACTAACAGAAAGCTAACCGAGTATATGGCAATCACAGATGATCAAAAACCCAAAGAAAGCGAACGACTTGGCAAATGGGCTTACCCTTGCTCTCAGCTTAGAGCTTCATCGTCCAATAACCTCTAATAACATTCTAACATAGTACGAAAACTCACTAATAGAAATTGGAAAGCTTGGCAAAACACTGATATTAATCTAACAAAATGACATAGCAAAAAAAACAAACCAAATCGAAGAGAAAGCCGGTATCTTTTACCTGCAGCTCCATGAGCAAAATGACATTTAGCACCAAAGGGACAATACCCAGTTATCTCCCATTTATTGCAAATCCTTGTCTTCCAATTTGAAGGCTTCACAATTTGAATTCCACTTCCACTACCACCAACACCACCACCACCAAGCACTACCACGTTGCTACCAGAAGCACCACCAGAACCACCGCCACTTCCACCACCACCACCACCACCGTAACCACCACCAGGGCCTAAGCTAATCGCAACGCTTTCTCTATTCCTCGAAGTCTCATCGTGCATAAACGTACAGCTTTCTCCATAAGGACATCCTTCTTCAGTGTAAAACTTCTTGCAATGCCTTCCTTTAAAAGATCTCCCACTCTCAGCCGTCGATGACACCAAAGACGGGATCTGAAACTCCTCCCGCGGCTCAGCCACCGCAGCAGCAACCGTAGGTGTTCCTCCAGCACCGGATCTCTCCTCCTCGTGAGCCGCCACAATCTCCTGCCAATTCGGCGGTGGACGACGAAGCTCCTCCACTGTGTGAGCGAAGTTGCAATTCGTGATGTACGGACAAGTCCCCGCACGGAATTTGCAGCAGAGCTTCGTCTTGAAGAACATTTTCCCAATCGCTTTGGTGCGATTGCTCGCGGCGGTGGCGGAAGTAGTAGTGGCGGAGGAAGACGACGGAGAGCCTCGCGTTTTTTTGTTCGGAGGACCATTGTCGCCGGGGGAATTATCGGGATTCACCGCCCAGACGCGATTGTAGTCGTCTTCCGTTGCCCAGACGGCGCTATCGCCGAGATTCGGAAACCAATTCTCCGGTGGGGGGTTGTTTGTGGGTATCACGTGAACTACATCTCCGCCGGAATCTCGCCGATGATGATGACTCATAGTGTGAAATCAAAAAAAGCTTCTCCTCTAACCTAATCTTCGTCAAACGAGAAAAATTCGTAATGAATTTCACCAGAAAAAAAATCACGGAAAAGCCGAGAAATTTCGTGAATTCCAGAGATGGGTGATCTCGAGAAACATCAAATGCATCGTTTGCCGACAAATTTTGAGAAACCCAAGAAAAAAGTAATTAAAATGAAAAGCGATAACTGGAAAAATGAATATGCACAGAGATAATACAGATGGTTGAAGAAGAACAAGTATAAATTACTACTTAAGCCACTATGAAACATTCGTCGTCGAGATTGAAAGAAAGATTAGAAGAAGACATTTCGTAAAAAATCTAAATATTCTGAGCTTGAAAGTGAGAAATATAAAGGGAAAAAAAAAAACCGAAAACGTGTGGACATTGGATAAGATCTTAAATTGGACAATAACTTCAACAAAAGCTGAGTAGCAAACAAGTAACTAAATTAGGTAAGTCTAGTGAAAATAGTCAAATACTCCTCAAAGACATCATTACACATGAGATTTGAAATCATGAAACTGTATATTTTATTACACTGTATTAAATGATCACTCGGCATCCATATGTAATGAGTGCTGTCATTCAATGGATATGGGCTCTCTGATGTGATTTTTATTTGTGCCATTTTCGTAAAATCTTTGAGATCCAAACCTTATATACACACTGTAACACACACATACACCAGACCGATTGGATCAGATATACTAATGTACTCTATACAGTAGCATACAAATTTGAAATTTGTGTTAATATTCTTGAATCAAATCGTTTCGTACAGTAACAAACAAAAGACATATATCGGATTTGAATCAAATGGTGAGATGATGTACTGTCGCGTGAACAAAAGAAAGTTACTTTTGGTTTATTTAAATTCAGTTTGCATTGTGGACGCCTGTCTCTAGTAGCTCGCTGGTCTGCGATGGCACATCAATGTGCAACGTGTGATGAGTTCGAAGCTTGAGCAAGGCGCATATAGAGCCAGCAGCAGCAGTCAGAGTCTTAGAGTTAGAGCAGCGTGTTATCAAACATATGAGATATTTCTAAATATCTTTCTTTTTTTTAATCCAACATGAGAACCGATTTGACGTGGAATCTGATCATTAAATATGGAACAATTGATTGAAAAAGAACATAATTATATTATGTAAACATTTACTTCAAAAGTTCGTATGACTGTTGATTGGAAAAATAATGGCTGTGATTGGTAACATGAGTTACCATGTGGTATGGTTGATTTATGGGCATAACTCAAAAATGTTACCAATCATGATTTATTTTCAATTTTTTGTATTAGAGTTTGAGTTATAATGTGTTATGGTTGAGTTAGAATTTTGATGTATGTTCTTTGTAAAATAGCTAACTCAACTCAAATTTGTAAAACATGGGAAAGTGTATATATTAGAATGTTGTAGAAGTTGATTTAGGATTTTTAAAAAAAAAATCTTCAACCCACGTTTTAAAATATATATTTTTTTTTTTTTGCATTTTTTTTTTGTTTTTTATTAATTCTATTCTAATTTTATACTTCTAATAATTCATACATTAAATTATATATTATATCAATGTTTTTGAATAATATCATTGCAAAAATATGTATTCTTAAAATTTTATACCATAGTTCTTTTTTAATTATAATAAATATATAAAAAGTTATAAATTAATATATATATATTTATAAATTGATATATATATATATATAGTTATAATTATATAAATAGTTATAAATTAATATAAATTTAGGGCCTAGATTAATATTTATTTTATTTTATTTTTTGTAGTTAAATTTATAATAAATGTCAAATTATTTTTAATAATATATACTGCAATTTATACCGCATAAAAGTTACCAGTCAGCTGTTTTGAATATTAGTAACTCATATTTCTACAGCAAACCTACCACAAAAATATACCGTTTCTACCACATAATTTTTACTGCAACTTACATCAAATTATACTATTTATTCTAACTCAATAATAATACCACATGTCACCAATCGGTGCCAATATTTTTGTGTAGATGTTGCTTTCCAATAAATCAAATCGGTTATGTATATCGGTTGGAAGTCGGATGCATCATGTATAGGCGTTAAACATTTTGGCTTTTTATTAGAGGCCAAGCAGATTTTCTCAAAGTCGTGGATAAATTGTTGACCAGACATTTGGTTAAGTTCGTTTTATTGTGCAGCGTGTGATTGGTTCGAATGCTCGAGCAAGGCACAAAATGACAAAACAAAAGAGAGAGAGAGGAAGAGTGAAGAAGGAGAAGATGAAAAAATCTTTACACATTAACATATGAGATATATTCTAAAATATCTCTTTTTCCCTAAAATACGAATGTAAAGAATTAGACATGGTAGCTAATTTTTTAGTATACACTGTTTCAAAATTGGTGATTCACAAATTAGCCAATGATTTTAAAATTATAACTGTACAATTTGGTTTATTTTACTTTTTTGCAAAAATTGAAAGAACAAAAGTTTAGCATTAAAGACTTTTAAATTCTAGTCATTTACCTAATTTCCTGCTCTCTTTGTTTCATAATATTTTCTCACACATATTAAGAAGATATCTTTAAATTTCTATAATACCCCTAATTAATACATTACATAATTTATTTTTTGTTAAATTAATAAATAAATAAGGTTAAAATTGGAAAATTATAGGCAATTATGCATTAAAAACCTAAAATAACACTTATTATAAAACAGATGGATTATTTTATTATTTTCTCTAAATTTTGAACATTAATATTAGAAGCTAGATAATCTTTTACTATTGCATAGATAAACATGAACTGCTGACCAAAAAAATCAACATTTTGCTAAATAATTTTATGCAGCAGACATGGCGCCTAGCTCTTGTAGCTCATTTGGTCAGCGAAGGCACTTAAATGAGCAACGCATGATGGGATCGAAGCTCGAGCTAGGCACCAGAGAGAAAGAAAGAGAGATGAATCAGATGTTCTTGTTGTACACATAACCAATTGAGATATTCTAAAATATCTTTTTTTTCTCCAACTTAAGTGTAAAAGCCCGCTTCTTCAAATTTGTATTGTCAAAAATAAATATTAGACATGGAAAGTAATCATTATAATTTGGTGGTAATCACAAATTAGCCAATGATTAAAATTTTAAAACCACATGTAATAGTACAAAACATACTACAAATCATACTCAATGTCCAAGGCTTTTAGAATTTCCTGGATTCTTCTGGACGAACGTGTTTTTGACAAAACATCTCTTAATACACATGACTAACATAAACAAGTAATTGTTCAAGGAGATATAGAGTTTATTTTTAGAATTTTACAAAAACACAAAAATTGGTAAACTACATCTAAAGATTCTTTCTAAAATATGATGGTAACATAATTGAAACCTGTAATCTAGTAATTTGTATTTAAAAGTCATTATATCATATTTTGTATTTAAATTTGGGAGTGTGCATGTGTAATTATCACATGTTCTTATACTTTTCCAGATAAGAAACAAGCAACGAAACGTGTCAAACATTTCCTCTGTTCTTCTTATTAATCCTCCAAGAAACTTTGAATCTGACCGAGATTAGTCATAATGATCACTCGTATATATAAACCCTTCTCTTCACAACTCATTTGCCACATTAAACCAATCTGAAGAGAAAAAACTTCTCAACTTTTAAGTATTTCCACTTTCACCCCAAATCTCATCGATATTACATTCACACCCAAACTGTTTTAACTCATGTCCTCCAGATCGATTTACCGTACTCTTCGACCGGTGCTATCATCTTCAGCACGGTCCTTCGGTTTAGGTACTGGACCGGGAATAAGGGAACAAGTCATCAGCCACTTGCCAACTGTTCGGTCTTTGAGCTCCGACACGTCATCTCCGTCGACTGAGAATAACCAGCCGGAAAATCCTATCCGAACGGCCGACGGCAAAGTCATATCCACTTACTGGGGTATACCTCCGGCCAAGATCACTAAGTCGGACGGTTCAGCTTGGAAATGGAATTGTTTTCAGCCATGGGATTCATACAAACCGGACGTGTCCATCGATATAACCAAACATCACAAACCGTCCAATTTTACCGACAAATTCGCATATTGGACCGTCCAAACTCTGAAAATACCGGTTCAATTATTTTTCCAGGTAATTTAATCAGAACTTTTGATCGATACCATATCATTTGTTCGTTTAACTTTTCCTAAATTCAATAATTTATTTTTTGAGTATAGAGGAAGCATATGTGCCATGCAATGTTACTGGAGACGGTGGCGGCGGTGCCAGGAATGGTCGGAGGAATGCTTTTGCACTTGAAATCTCTTCGGAGATTCGAACATAGCGGCGGATGGATCAAAGCTTTGCTCGAAGAGGCTGAGAACGAGCGTATGCATCTCATGACCTTCATCGAACTCTCGCAACCCAAATGGTATGTATAATGTTGCATGTACCTTTCTGATCCTATACGAAATTCCACATATTTTGTTATTTTGTGTATACAATTAAAACATATGTTTATTGATCAGTCGAATTCAATGTGTTTTTTTTTTATATATATATCTTTTTCTAAAAGCAAAAATTGTGATTATTTTGTGTATTCGGTTTATGAAATTATATGAAATAGAAAAATTTGGAATGAAACTGAATTAAGTTGACAAATTTTTAATAATATTTTTTCTTTTTCTAATTGTGTCATTTATTTATTTTTATAACTGTCATTTATTCATTTTTTGAAGGTACGAACGAGCAATTGTGTTTACGGTCCAAGGCGTC
Organism: Erythrophleum ivorense; assembly: GCA_026724425.1. Taxonomy (NCBI): domain Eukaryota; kingdom Viridiplantae; phylum Streptophyta; class Magnoliopsida; order Fabales; family Fabaceae; genus Erythrophleum; species Erythrophleum ivorense. The sequence goes on along the minus strand of JAIUCV010000070.1, from coordinate 1,984,573 downwards.
TTCTTCAACGCATATTTCTTGTCTTATGTGATTTCTCCGAAACTTGCTCATCGCATCACCGGATACTTAGAAGAAGAGGCTGTGAATTCTTATACCGAATTTCTCAAAGACATCGATGCTGGAAAATTCGAAAACTCGCCAGCTCCGGCCATTGCGATAGATTACTGGCGACTGCCTAAAGACGCAACGTTGAGAGACGTGGTTTTTGTTATCCGAGCTGACGAAGCTCACCACCGAGATATTAACCATTATGCTTCGGTAAGGAGTTATCTATTTTATTTCTGAAGTGATATACAACATTAGGGATAAGAATGTGAATTTTCATTAAAAAAATACGGTTAATATGTGCAGGATATACAATTTCAAGGACACGAACTTAAGGAAGCTCCGGCTCCGATTGGATATCACTAAAGAATCATGACAAAGCTTTGTGTAAATGTATGAATATACTTTTACAAAAAAAAAAAAAAAAAAAAAAATGTATGAATACATTATGTACGTGATGTTAAAGAAAAAAAATGTTGGAATATATGTGGTTGTATCTCCATGATTATTTTCTGAATAAATTTGTAATTTTGTTAAGAGATTTCTATCTGCTTAAGGTTATCAAATAACTGGAGAGAGGATCTAACTATGGGCTGCACCTGTTACAGAAATTAGTTTGGCCTTCAGTAAAAAAAAAAAAAAAAAAAAAAAAAAAAAGAGGTTATCAAATAAAAAAAGGTTTCAAAAAGTTACATCACATAAATTTTCTATATCGGACTTGTTCTATAATTTAAGGCCCAAATTTGGTTTATGCGGCAATTTTGACCCGATTTCCAGAAGAAGCTCTATAAAACCCTGTCGAAGCGAAGCTCCTTCCTTTCCGACAACTGAGTTGCTTCCAGACTGGACCCACGTCATGAGACGAACACACGGAGCTGGTGGCAAAAGTAGAGACCGCCGCTACATCCGTCGTGACGTCGAGAATCGTGGAAATGTGAATCCAGTCAACGATTATCCAAAATCAGAGCATCAGCAACAAGAAGACACGACGACCGCCACGGATCGGTCGTCTGGTACTTCTCTGTCTACTTCTCAGCCATATCCAAACCTCGATCATCCTACAAAACCTCACCGGAATCCTAGGTCCAGGTCTCGGAGTCGGCGCGGCGGAGCTGGAGGATCAAATTCAAAATCTCGTCCCGTGGAGAAATCAGAGGTGATTTTCTCCGAACAGGATTCTGCGGGTTGCGTGGCTGATGAGCTGAGTAGCTTAAATCTGCAACAGAATTCGAATTCAGTTTCTGTGAATAACAATAATAATAATAATTCAAGTGGAAATTCGATTACGGAGGAGGAAAAGTTACATCTCTGTTCTGGTGATCATTCGAATTGTGAGGAATCGGAGGCGAAGAGAGCTGAAAATGAAGAAATCGCTGATGCTGGTGATGATGATGATGAGTATGAGAAGAAGGAGGATATTATGCTGACGATTCTGAACAATTTGCGATCAAGCGTCACTGAGCCAGAGCTAACCGATGAGCAGCTAAAGTTGAATGATCAGTTGCAGGAAGATGAGGTTAACAATAGCTATAAAGTTTTTGACTTTGTGATATTCCAATAGCTTTTATAGAATTTGCTATTTAGGGTTGATAAAAAGTGAAAGACTTTGAATCAATCTAAGCTCTGAAATGCTATTTCCTGTCAGAATTGATTTACTTGCTTTAAAGATACCAATTCCTAGTGGTTTATAATGCATCTCTCATTGTTACCAACTTAGTTTCTCTGTTCACATAGACTTACTGGTTTGTTTGAAACTCTCGCAGCTTCTTGCACTTGGGTACATCTATGGAGGAAACATGTTCATTATTGACCGGCATAAAGATATGCGTTACTTTCAGGTCAGAGAATAAGCTTCGTAGTTACAGGTTTCATATCGATAATGTGGCATAACAAAATGTTCTAATAGTCCCATACCTTTTATTGGTTTTGCAGATTCATGTAAACGTGGAAGCGACCAGTGAACATACTGTCTCGGCGAAGCTAAACTTACAAGCTGATTCAAGCAAAGAGTCAGAGGATGTCCATTACTCGTTCAAGGCTCAGCACCTTCCTCCGATTGTGTTGACATGTTTACTACCAAACGCTTATCCGAGCCACTTACGGCCTTTTTTCTTATTAAGCGCTCAGTGGATGAACCCTGACACGATTTCGAGTCTCTGCTCCATGCTTGACTCGATATGGATGGAGCAGCCAGGGCAAGAAGTCTTGTACCAGTGGACAGATTGGCTACAGAACTCGTTGATTTCTCATCTTGGCTTTGATAATGAGATTGTTCTTGGTCCTTATGGCGTTACATGTTCCAGAGATAAACGCGCTGTTTCTGGAAGTCGTTCTCCAGATGTAGATATCCCTTATATTAGGAGCTATGACGATGAGAAACGCCATGAGAGCTTCCTTAAGAGCTTGCACGAGTGCTGTATATGTTTCTCTGAATCTGCAGGTTTCGACTTTGTCAAGTTACCATGTCAGCATTTCTTTTGTGTGAAATGTATGAAGACCTACACAGACATACATGTCACTGAAGGCACAGTTAACAAGCTTCAGTGCCCGGATTCGAAATGTGGAGAGATTGTGCCGCCAGGTGTATTGAAGAGATTGTTGGGCGAGGAAGCGTATGAGCGTTGGGAAACTTTAATGTTGCAGAAAACGCTTGATTCCATGACTGACGTCGCTTACTGTCCTAGATGCGAAACCCCGTGCATAGAGGACGAGGAGCAGCTTGCGGTATGCTTCAAATGCTACTACAGTTTCTGTACGCTTTGCAAGGAGAAGCGACACGTTGGTGGGACTTGTATGAGCCCGGAAATTAGGCTTCAAATCTTGAAGGTATTGTTAGTATATCAAACCTTTGATCAATGATTAAGAAAAACTTAATAACGGGACTCTTTCTTACATGAAAATACTATTCAGGATCGTCAAACTTCTTCTACTCTTGGAGAGGAACAAAGGCGAAAGGAAAAAGAGATGATCAATGAGATGATCAGTGTGAGTGTGATAAAGAAAACCACTAAGCAATGCCCTTCTTGCAAGATGGCCATCTCGAGAACCGGAGGTTGTAATAAAATGGTCTGCAATAACTGTGGCCAATACTTTTGTTACCGATGCAGCAAAGCCATCACTGGTTATGAACATTTCAAGTTAGTGATTTTACATTTATATACATAAACAGGTACATATGTTATATTTTTTATATCTTGGAACTAAAATAATGATCTTTTAAGGGAGGGAACATGCGATCTGTTCCCACAAGATGCGATCCAAGAATGGAATGAAAGGATGAATGAGAGACAAGTCATGCAGATTCAAGCTCACTTGTTTGGACCACACGGTCAGTTTCCACAGCGCGGTCAGTTATGTCCTAATTGCCGCCAGTTCAACTCGAAGGTAAAAAAAGATCACCCTGTTCCATTACCAATGTTGAAACCGATCGAGTTCTTGGTATTAATGAGATGATTCTTGTGTTGGTTATTACTGTGTAGGCGGGAAACAACAACCACTTGTTTTGCTGGGCATGTCAAGCACATTTCTGTTATCTTTGCAAGAAAGTGGTGAAGCGAAGTGCTCAGCATTATGGACCAAAGGGTTGCAAGCAGCACACAGATGGGTAAAGGCATGTTTTGGAAATATCAAACTCAGAGTCTGTTTTCTTTCTCCAGAGGTTTTCGTTTGTTTTTAAGGTCCAAAGAAAGTTTGATGGGTTTGATTTGTTTTTCGACTTTGGTTTCAGTATTTATTATTCGCTGTTCTTGTTATGTTTTCTCATTTGCTGAAAGTTCAATAAAAAGATTGATGAGTTTGGTTCATTCTTTGAAGACAACCCATATCTTCTTACGCTTTTCCTAGATTCGATTAGTATTTTGACAAAATTAAGATAAAATAAAAACTCAAAACCTGTTGTTGGGCGTACAAAGAAGAACAGGGAACAGAGAGGTTTGCTTAAAACAAGGAGGTTCAGCTCCAAGATTGCCACGGTTTCTTGGTATGTACTTCGTGTATACCTTAATATTTTTTCTTCTTCATATGTTATAAATCGAGTCTTTTGTCTGCTTCTGTTTAATATGTGGCAACTTGAAGTGAAGAAGTGACTTTGTTGAGCCGATGATGTCTCTATGATCAAACATTATCTTTCTTTTTATTGGTTTAGCTATTTAATTGTAATATTGGCTTCTTTCAAATAGTTAGTTAACTAAGGTCAAGTTTGATTAGCGAGATAAAACCTAAATGTCTCTCATTCTGCTTTATCTTTTTCCTTCTCTTTGTCACTGTTTATTGGCATATTTGATTAAGTCTGGTGGAATCAAAGAAATCCAGAGTCTTCATTGAAAGAAACTCAGAGTTTTCAGCGAGGGTGAAAGAAATCTGGTTCTTGAAAACCCTGGAATTTTTCACTCTGCTTCTTCTGTGTGATGCGTGATTGTTCATCACTGGAAAGACAACGAGCCGTCTGATTCTGCATTGTTCTTAAGATCATTGATGATCCGAGATTGTTTCTCTCCATGTGTTCTTCTTCCAGGTTATATGACGTCTTTCCTAGCTTCAGTGGGGAAGATATCCGCAAAACCTTCCTCAGCCATCTTCTCAAGGAGCTTGATCGCAAACTCATCAGTGTTTTCAAAGACAGTGAGATCCAGAGAAGCCATTCAATCGCTCCCGAGCTTGTTCAGCCAATTAGGGGTTCCAAGATTGCAGTGGTTGTGTTCTCTAACAAATACGCCTCTTCAAGCTGGTGCCTTAACGAGTTACTAGAGATTGTCAAATGCAAAGAAGAATTTGGTTCAAGTGGTGATACCCATTTTCTACGGCTTGGATCCTTCTCATATCAGGAAACAAACAGGAGACTTTGGAGAAGCCTTTGACAAGACTTGCAAGAACAAAACAGAGGAGGAGAAACAACTATGGCGGAAAGCTTTGACCGATGTAGCGAATATCTTAGGATATCATTCTTGGAGTTGGTAAAGACTTTATGAATCAATATATATCTTGTTACTGTATATATCTTAAAATGATGTTTTCTTTCATTTTGTTTTGTTAGGGATAACGAAGCAACAATGATCGAAGCAATCTCCAATGATGTTTTGCGTAGACTGAATGTAACTCCATCTAAGGATTTTGATGACTTTGTTAGGATTGAAGATCATATCTCAGAGATGAGTTTATTGCTCTTCGTATGGAATCTGATTGATCTTCGTATGGAAGACATCAAAAGTGAGAAACTTTGGGAAGGAGTGCAGGTACAACCTGAAGCATCAGTTTGCAAATGAAAACTGTTAGCATCTCTGAAATTTGGTTTTGTTTTCAGACACTTTGGCCATTGGTGACGATGTTGTCACCTTCTTTGAAGATATTGGTTCTTTCGGAAATCCCAAGTTTGGTGGAGCTTCCTTCCTATATTGGGATTCTCAGTAAACTGACGCATTTGAAGATTACAAACTGCGAAAATCTGGAGACTCTTCCAAGTGGTATCAACCTCAAATATCTCCATCGCCTCGATCTAAGCGGATGCTTACTGTTAAGGAGCTTTCCTGATATATCAAACAACATCTTTGATCTCCAACTTTACCATCCTCAAATTCCTTTCTATGAAGGAATGCAACAAGTTAAAACATGTATCCTTAAACATCTCTAAACTGAAACATTTTGAGGATGCTGTTTTTACAGACTGCAGGGGATTAACTGAAGCTACTTGGCTCAAAAGTGGAATTCGGTTTCATGAAGTGTTTCAATTTGGATCAAGAAGCTCTTCTTATGTTCTTGCCAGGTGAACAAGTGCCTTCATATTTCACTCACCGAACAAGTAACGGAAGCTCTTTGGCCATTCAGACCGCTCTCTCTCAACCGTTCTTCAGATTTCGGGCTTGCGCCATGGTTGACGCTGTATCTATCTCCACACCTGATATCACACATGAGGCGACATACTCAGGGAACAATTTGATTCTTCCTCCCATCATGTTGAAGATGAAAATGATCATAGATTCGTGATCTATCAAAAGGCTAATCATGTGGTTATATTCGACTGTCGTTTCGCTCTAAGCAATGAGATGGAAGAGTATGGAGACAGCGATGTAGAGACGATAAGAAGCAGGAAGCGAATGCGGGTAACATGAAGGACCAATCAAGAATCAACTGGTATGATGATCATTTTGAATCTTTGATTGTGAACCTGGAGCTCTGGTTAGGTTTAGGTGGGACTGACACTTGAATTTCCTGTAGAGACATAAATATCCCTCTTCAAGAAACTTCTATGGCAAAGATTGATGAATAAGAACTCAGTTTCTGAGGTCTGCTAAGTTTTAGGAAGCAAAGGAGAACCAGTTGAATAAATATCTCTCTCTCTGTCTAGAAAATGACAAGAATGATTATCAAAACCTCTAGTTATCTTGTTTCTCCCGGTTCAGGTAACAATATCCAATATCAAGGACGAGCCTCATGCTTCTTTGTTGGATCCCCATTGCCATGTCTTCACTAACCACACTCTGGTTATCTTCTGGTCTTCCCTTGTGTGAAATTTATCATATTGCTTAATGAACTTACGCATGGTGATGGTGTATATGCAGTTTAGGTGCGTGTGTTGATATGTGGAGGTTAATATTACTTCTTCTTGTTGGACCTTTTTGAACCATCTTCTTGTCATTTTGGAAATGTTTGACTAAAAACAGTTTATTTTGCGTCATTCTTGATGTTACACTTTCTTTATAATAAACACTCGGTTAAGCTCTACCAAGTGTGATTCTATCTATATTCATGGAAAGTTTAACTAAAACCTTTTTTTTTACTGTAACGCTTCTATATTATTACAAACATGTCTGACCATATACGTTGTATCGATTGTCGAACATGCAAGTGGGCAAAAAGTATGATGATGCTCATCTAAAGCTTCCTGAGACATCTTAATGTGTTAATTCCATTACTTCAAAAAATGTTCTACATCATTGTAATGATTTGAAATTTCAAATACTTTCAGACTATGGCAGGAAATTTATAAAACACGAATTCGATGTAATTATTTTCCTTTTTCTAGAATAAAAATTTGGTTGCCGTGTCAGGCGAGTCATTCTGCCCATAAAACAGTGTAACAGCCAATAGTAAAACGACACGCAGGCAAATCCCGTTTACGAGAAAAAAAGCGAATGTCTATTTCCGTAATTTCGCGATTGTTCATGGGTCTCCCGTCGTCTCTCTTTCTCCTTCCTCGATCGATTTCAAAACTCCCTCAGATTTCTCTCTCTCTCTCTCTCTCTCTCTCTCTCTCTCTCTCTCTCTCTCTCTCTTGCTCGCTCGTCTTTCGTCTTTGAGATTCTCAATCTAAATTCACGGAGATCAAAATTGAAGTTCTCTCACCCGAAAAAAAAAACTCGTTGGGGTTATCAGTTGCTGAAAACCTAGGCTTTTCTCAAATCCCATTGTTGACTAGGAACTAAAAATTCGGAATGGATGGGGTAAAAAGCGATAATAGAAGCAGTAGCGACGTTGGAGGAGGAGAAGGAGGACCCGTGACCATGGAATCAACGGAGATTAAGCCTCCTCCTCCTCAACCGCAGCCTGTGGCGGTTCTAACTGCAAACGCGCCGCCTCCGTTCCTGAGCAAGACGTATGACATGGTTGACGATCCAGCTACCGATTCCATCGTGTCGTGGAGTGCCAACAACAACAGTTTTATCGTCTGGGATCCACCAGAGTTCGCAAGAGATCTTCTTCCCAAGAACTTCAAGCACAATAATTTCTCCAGCTTCGTCAGGCAGCTAAATACCTACGTAATTTTCCTTCTTTCCCTTCACATTTCTTCATAGTTTTTCTCATTTCCCAAGTATACAGTAGCACGGTTATGGACTTGGTCTCTTAGGTTTTATGGATTTTGTTTCATTGATCTGCTGAAGTTTCTGCATATAGTTGATGCTGATTTACTGAGCAGTGAGGTTTCTACCTTCTATTGAACAATCCTTTAGCCAATAGAATGGATAGTTAGATTTCTGAGTATGCCAATAGATTGAAGATTGTTATCTTGTCATTGTTTAGTATAAAACCTCAGGGTTTTGAAATTCCAATAAATGTACTGCATTTCATCGTCCATAAGCTCTATTAATAAGATTCTCAATCGCTTTCTTGTTGGGAGAATTAGGAATAAATTGTTGGTCCTGTTTGTCAGGACATGAACCACGGCTAAAACAGGAGCAACAAGGCTAGGCAGTTTTGGATTTAGAATCATATTTTCATGGAATGCAGATTCCTGGTGTAGTTAATGGTTTAGATGAAATAAAATATTTGTAAGGGCGTTGATGAAGCTGATACGACATACAAAGTTTGGGGTATAAGAAGAATAGCTGAATAAAGTCTCTTTTCTGGTTTAAGCGTGTTACTGATTGGATTAGTGCTTAAGATTTTTATTTTCTTTGTCTGTTTTGACTCTATGACTCTATGTAATCAGGTTTAGTAATAGTTTTTAGACAATAATAAACCTTCCTGAATTTTCTCAGCATTATTATGGAGAAGAAAGAAGATAAATGGAAAAGAGAGGAAGTCTCATGTTGATCATGACCTGAGTGCAAGGTTATTGACCTTCTGTTTTACCACGTATCATTTTGTTGTAAATGAGTCAAGGTTTTGATGGAGACAGCAGGTCTCTGAAAACCTAAAAGGCCAATGTGATCAGTACTGCCTGGGATAGAAACTAGATCATAAGTAGATATATGGGTGTTCGTTGTTGCCAATCAGTTGCGGGGATCATAGATTTGCTCTATACAGTTGCGTTTAGACTAAATAGTTATCAGCTCATATAGGCTGGATGGAGCTAGTATTGCCTATATAACCTTTTCTCTATAGAAGGTTGTGGTGAATGGAGCTTATACTGCCTAATATATGGTGAAAGATGATGAATTTTTCTGCAGGCAGTTCTCTTTATTAGTTTATACATGCAGACTCTGACATAAAGATTATACTGTTACATCATAGAGACCTTTTACTCTGTTAGTTTTCAACGATCTCTATTGGATATTTTAGTTTTTGTTTGGGTGGTAGGTAAGACCCATCGTAGGAACATGCATTTAGCTGTTTCGTGCTTCATCTGCTACGTTTACCTGGCTTCTGAATAAAATTTGCTGTGGAGCATGTGATTCCAGCTAATAAGTTACTTCCTGTCTATGGCTGTTTGAGTCTGTAAATAGTTTGGCAACTACGCTCTATGTTGAATTTTTTTTTTTAATTATTTGCACTTCTTAGGATTTACACTATCTGGCGACTAGTTTCTCATTTGTTTTGGTGGAATCCGTGATCATTCCATTGTTGCGTGCCTTTTCTTGAAACAGGGTTTCCGGAAGGTTGACCCAGATAGATGGGAATTCGCGAATGAAGGTTTCTTAAAAGGTCAGAAGCACTTGCTTAAAACGATAAGCAGGAGAAAACCTGCCCATGGGCATGGAAACCAGCCATCTCATCAGCACTCAAACGGTCAAAACACAGCCGTTAGTTCATGCGTTGAAGTTGGCAAATTTGGTCTGGAAGAAGAAGTTGAGAGGCTTAAAAGAGATAAGAACGTCCTAATGCAAGAGCTCGTCAGATTGAGACAGCAGCAACAGTCCACCGATAACAAACTTCAAACGATGGTCCAGCGTCTCCAGGGCATGGAGAATCGGCAACAACAACTAATGTCCTTCCTTGCAAAGGCAGTGCAAAGCCCTCATTTTCTATCTCAGTTCTTACAGCAGCAAAATCAGCCAAACGAAAGCAGTAGGCGAATCAGCGATACCAACAAGAAGCGGAGATTCAAGCGGGAAGGCATTGTCAGTAATAATAAGGATGATTCTTCTGCTTCTTCTCCTGATGGACAGATAGTGAAGTATCAGCCTCCGATGCACGAGCAAGCACAGGCAATGTTCAGACAGCTTATGAAGATGGAACCTTACAAAACCGGCGACGATGGTTTCCTTCTAGATAATGGTACTTCTACAACTACAGAGGGAACAGATATGGAGATTTCGTCGAACCAAGTTTCCAGTATAACTCTTCAGGAGATGCCAACAGCTTCTGAATCACCAAGTGGAGCCACTCCTGAAGGCGTTACAGTAGCTGAGTTTCCTCCGGCGACCGAAGAAGCCATGCCTTCGCCTGATGATCTAACCGAGTTCGCTGATATGCTAATGCTACCGGAAAACATCGCGGATATTCCTCCAGAGAACTTCATGGAGCAAAACATGGAAGGTTCTTCTAGTCTTTTCCTGGATTCAGATCTGTTCATCAATGGTTCTTTACCATTTGACATCGACGACATTCCAACGGATCTGGATTTAGACCCTTCGGTTGATGATTACGCTTCGCTTTTCAAAGACTGTCTAATGTCAAGCCCGCTTCCAGATGATATGGATTTAACAACAACAGTAGATCTTAAAACCAAGGAGGATGAGACAGAGCAGAAGCAAAATGGATGGGACAAAACTAAACATATGGATAATCTTACTCAACAAATGGGTCTCCTCTCGCCTGAAACTGAAACCGTAGACCTTTCAAGGTAATTAAAGATATGTTTAGTATTAACAATCTGACATAAACAAAAACTCTATTAAGTCAACTATATTTTTGCTTATATTGTCTTGGTAATGTTCATTTTCATTCAGGCAAAATCCTTGATTTTGGGAGTTTTGGAGTCTGTAACAGAGCCTACTCTGTTCTTTGAGACCAACATATTCATTTTGTTGCACTGATGATTTTGTTGGTTTCTTCTTCTTTCATATATCAAACTTGTATAACATGCTCTGTTTCTTACAACTGTTCATTTACAGTCTCAAGGTGAGAGAATCTGTGTCAAGTTTCAATCTATTGTTGAACTTTGTTGCCATTTTCTTGAGGGGCAAAACTGTGGACCAATACGAATAAACCAAAATAAAAGTGAGCCATTCTAGAGAATTGCCTTTGTTTCTATTCAAATATTGAACCGTTGAAATCAAAATTTCTAACTAAGCCGAAACGAATATTGAGACCTATCTTTGCAAAACAAAAAGAGAGAGATTACTAACTACTATCTGTTTTTCACACAAGGATGAAGAAGAAGCTCTTCAACGCAAATATCAATCAAAGCTTACGACAATTTCTGAACTTTCTTACTTAGAATCTGATCGGTCATCTGGGCAGCTGAGCAATGCTTGATTTCACCAAAGCTTCACATTATTTCTTTAGAAAGTTACCTAATCAGAGACACATTTGATCAGAAATATGATTTGAGGAGAGTGTCTTAGGGATATGATGAAACACGAAAACAAACAAAAACACTGCAGATTTCTATCAAATGTCCTCATCATACTTAATATTCAAGATCCATTTGAGCTAAACATTCATTGAATTCAAGAATCTAGATCCATGAAAAGAGCTTTGTGCTATTCACAAAATCGGATTTGAAGAGAATCAAACTAACCTCTTCTGGAGATAAGATGGATTCGAGAACGAGGACCTTCGAACATCCAGTTGTCTTCTTCCAAGGATTTAACCTCTTTGTCAAGCTCAGACATCAAATCAGCTTTCAAAACTGCACCATGAAAATTGAAAAGCCAAAGATTTGATCATCTTTCTCAAGCTCACTGGGTTTTTTTATCTTCTCATTTCTGTGATCGTTGAGAAACTCGGCTCCCCAATCTTACAGGAAACCCCTAATTTTACGAAATTCGAGTACCGATTCTAATCGAAAACCCCTAATTTTGCGAGGAATTGGAAAACCTATACTAGTTGCGAAATCATGAAAGAGTAGGAACGGAACTGACCGCGCATGGCTTCGTCCTTTCGCTCCTGCATAGATGGAATATCCGGTGGAAACTGGAAATCGTCTAGACCGGCGGCGGCGCCGCTGCTTCCACCGCCACCAGCTACGGCGGTCGTCGATACCGTAGAATGAGCGGGAGATGCGCCGTTCATCACTCGGAACCTTACCTCAAGCGGGAAATGTAAATTTCCTCAAAGCTTTATATAAATTCTTGAAAATAATGACAGAGAGAAAATGGGATCGGCAAAAATAGTGCAGATATTTTAATTGGTCTAATATGTCACTGTCGGTCTAATTAGTACGAGTCAGTCTCAAAACAGAGCAAGCTTCTTCAGGTTCAGAACCTGAGGTTCTATCTTCTTCGTTTCGAACTTGTTTCAATGTTCTTCATTAGAGCCCAACCGAAACCATACCAAATTTGTGTGTCTTAAGTCAAAAGCATACCGAACCAACAAAAAACTTTGTTAGAAAAACCGAAATACATTGATTTCTGTTACCATTTTACTTTCAGTCTTTCACACAAGAGTTTAGTTTTACAAGCGAATGAAAGATGAGAAAGAAGAGTGAATATACAGACGCAAGTATGGCTTCAAAGAACCGACTGCTTGGCGATTGTGTGTTTCCAGCGATCTTCAAGCTACGAGTACTATGATAACGATGAGGAGAATGATACCAAATATCACCATTAGTAAGCACATCTGCGTCGTAATCACCAGAAAACAACAAATAGTGAGGAACAAAACAAAGCAAAATCAGTGATAGAGGAATAAACACTTCCTTGTACTTTTTTTATTTTACCAGAGATGAGTTTGATCGTTGTGTCTTGGAGGCATTCACGAGATGAGACCTCCCCTGAGCTGTTGAGGAACGTGCATTCTCAACGTGGCTACCGATATCATCTGCCAGAGATAGATTTTAAGAGGATTTCAAAATGGAATCAAAGCTTTCTTGTTCTTTACTATTGTTTTTGCTTGAGAGACTTACCAATCATGGCTCCTTGATCGTTAACCAACACCGCAAGATCTTTAAATATCTCGTTTACTTCTCCGATTTGCTGCTGAACTTCCTGTATCCCCTCTTCTCTTTCCTCGATCACCGCTTCGTTGAAGGATATTTCGTTGTCAAGCAACACAACTTCTTGCCTTCAGATGAAAAACAGAGGTCACCACCATGAACGGAGAAGTTTAACACAGAGATATGCAGCGTAGAACTTGCTTACCTTCTAGATTCCATGAGGACACGCTGCTCTTGTGATCTGTCATAACCAATGTCTACTTCACTGGTACAGAAAGAAAAAAAAGAAACATCAGTAATAACTTCAAGCCGACTACAAGAACACACACAAGCTTTTATTGTGAAGAAACTACCAGTCAAGAAAACTACAGGTAAAATAGACTAAAGTTCAACAACTTTGTGTGCTTCAACAAGTTATGTGTGGCTATAAAATCAATCTCAAAGGGTAGAAAAACTAGAGATTCTGATATTGTATAACTGATGATATAAGAAGATAGAGACTATTTGTTTCTCCTTACCTTGAAGAAAGGCTGCTTTTTGGATCGAAAGGAGTGTAAGTAGTTTCTCTTTCAGCTGCAATCCGCTGTGCCTTCTGAAACTCTTTCAACACTGCTTCAAAATCCTTTGCAAGTTTAGCATCTGCAATCTTCTTGCTTTGCTGCAGCAATACAAATTCCAAACAGAAGAAACCATAAATATTGGATAAAAACAAACAAATCTCTCCCATCTTTCAAAAAAGAAACACTTACAGCAACATCGCTACGATGATCGGTTTCGCTAGCTTCCTTAAGTTTTGCTGAAGTGTCTTTCACCAACTGCCCAATATGTAATCTTGTCTTGTGCCTGATGATTAACAGAGAAGAAAGCAACCAAAGCAATGCTAATTACCATTGTCATTTTGATTAAGCTAAAGAGGAGAAGAAAAAGAAGAAATGTTTACACATAAAGAAACATGCAAACATTGGATTGCTTCAAACACATAATCAATGGAAGATATGAGAGACTCTCCATTACTAAAACCAAACCCTAAAATGTAGAAACTGCTCTTAGCCCTACTGATTGTAGTCAAATTGGGACTCAATTTCACAAACCCCTAAATAATCGAGCATGATTTCGCAGGTAAAATCAAAGGTATACTGAGATCAAATTCATACAAAAACCCAAAAATCACGAGACTCACAGCTTGTCACGGAGCTCCGGCGTATCCTTGGGGGTACCGAGAGTATTAACGAGTCGCTGGAAGGTGGAAACCGCCGTGTTGATCTGAAAGATGCCGGAGGCCACCGCCTGTGTTCCATCCTTCCTTCCGTTGAGAAAATTCCTTTGAGAATTCAACGGCTTTCCGGCCTCTAGATCCTGAAAGCTCATTTCTGGTTTCTTCCGATCCCGATAGAGAGAAAAGTTGGAAAAACAAACAAAAAAAAACGCAAAATCGAGAAAGTGAAGCGAAATTGAAGGCTAAAAAGGAAGACGATGGAAGAAAAGCTAACAGCAATCGATGAGAATCTGCAAACGTTGTTCTCGAGATTACAGAGGGCTTTCTGGGTTTTTGTTGGAAGAAAAGCAAATCAAAATTCGAAATTGCTTCTAAGAGAGGATAGAAACGATTTTTGAACAGTTTAACTTTTTTTTTTTTTATTATTTGGAGGCTTCATCGGTTCATCCAGTTCCAAGTCGTAAAAGACACGTGGAGAGAAGAACACGAGAATTGTTCTACGCTAGCGTTAATCTGGGCCGTTTAAATATCTAATAAAGTCATATTGGACCGTTTTTAAGCCATACTAGTGTTGGATCCGCGTCCAGCACGGGTTGATAGTTTTTAAATTCATATTTTTATTAAAAGATATCTATTTAACTATTTCGAAATTTTATGTGATGAAATTTTTACCTTGGTTTGATTATGTCTTCATTTATAGTGTTGAAATTAAGCATTTTAAACTATTTTTTATAAAAGTAAACAAATTAAAACTTTCACCGCATACATAAATATTTAATAGATCTAAACAAGATACATAAAACTCAAATGATTACAATATAATAAGATAATTCAAAGAAAAAGAATTGAAAATAAAACTTTATTATTTAAAAAAAAATATAATTCATATATTTCATAAGATAAAAAGTTTTAGGTATGATTGCTTAAGTTTAGAAAAAATACATTTAAGATAAAATATATATTTTTTAAGTTTTATATTATTAATTACTTATTAATATTAAATATTATATTATAAATCTTTAAATTTTGTACTTTTCAAAGATCTTGCTAGAATTATAATAATATTAAAATATATTAATATACTAATATTTTAACCTACATTTTTCTAAAAATAAAAATTAGAATATTCAAAATTTTGATCTAATATAAAATATTTTACAATTATGATCAAATTAAAATATTTATTTACTAGTTCTAATCATATAGTATGACTGAAAAACTATATTAAATCGAATAAAGTTTAGAAAAACTTTTACATTTAGATGCCTACTAAATGAGGTTTTATTCTCATATGGTTGCACATAATGTATATTTTTTTATAATATAATTTTTAACCATCACTCAACAATATATCCAATGTGGAATTTTAACAGTTCTCTTAATTTATTTTGTTTTTAAAAATTCAAATCATAAAATATAAAGAAAAAAATAGATTTTTTTATTCTTCTTTTTTTATATATAGATGATACAAATTATTTTTTAAAATAAAGTTAAACAAATATGATAGGAGAAATATAGAGGTGTCAAAATGGGTAATCCAACCCATCCAACCTTATCCAAATGGATTGAAAGGTAATGAATCATAGGTTTATCCAACCCATTAAGTAAATAGATCAGGGGTTAATCCAACCCAATTAGTAAATGGATTAGGTTGATCCATGACCCATTTAATTATATGGTTTAAATGGTTAAATGGTTAACCATGATCCATAAATTATAAATAAAAACAATTTTTTAATAATTTTATTATTAAATTAATAATAATGAATAATATCTATTAATCATAATAAATTTAATTAATAAAAATATGTTTTCGACGGAAATTTTGTGAAAACGCGTTTTGGATGGAAAATTTATCGGTAGAAAAATTTGTCAATACACGTTTTGGGCGGAAAAATTTGTCAAAAAACGATTTTTGGACGAAAAATTTGTGAAACGCATTTTTGGCGGGAAAGTTAGTCAAAACGCGATTTTTGGACGGAAAATTTGTGAAACCGCGTCTTGGGCGGGAAAATTTGTCAAACGCAATTTTGGACGAAAAATTTGTGAAAACAAGTTTTGGATGAAAAATTTGTGAAAATGCGATTTTAGACGGAAAATTTGTCAAACACAATTTTGGACGAAAAATTTGTGAAACCGTATTTTGGGCGGGAAAATTTGTCAAAACGCGTTTTGGGCGGGAAAATTTGTCAAACGCAATTTTGGACGTAAATTTTGTGAAAACACGTTTTGGCCGGAAACATTTGCGAAAACACGATTTTGGACGAAAAATTTGTGAAAACGAATTTTTGGGGGGAAAATTTGTCAAAACGCGATTTTTGAACGGAAAATTTGTGAAACCACGTCTTGGGCTTGAAAATTTGTCAAACGCAATTTTGGACGGAAAATTTGTGAAAACACGTTTTGGACGGAAAATTTGTGAGAACACGTTTTGGATGGAAAATTTGTGAAAATGCGATTTTGGAGGGAAAATTTGTCAAACGCAATTTTGGACGAAAAATTTGTGAAACCATATTTTGGGCGGGAAAATTTGTCAAACGCAATTTTGGACGGAAAATTTGTGAAAATGTGTTTTTGGGCGGAAACATTTGCGAAAATACGATTTTGGACGGAAAATTTGTGAAAACGCATTTTTGGCGGAGAAATAGTGAAAACCGTAAGTTTTGGTAAAAATTTGTGAAACCCGAATTTTTGGCGAAAAAATATTGTGAAACCGCGGTTTTGGCGAGAAAATTTGTGAAAACTATATATTTGGGGGAAAATCTAAATTTTACATTTTGTTGGGTATAATTGTGAAAAAAGAAAAAAATTGGGACGGGTTAATTTGCAAAATCATGGTTTTGTAGATAAATAGTGAAATCATGATTGTGGAATGACTAATTTAGAAAATAAATTAATGTGTGATGAAAAGTTGATGGTTAACCATTTCATCCATCAATCCATTTCAATTTGACCCATATGATCCACAACTCATTTGATCCACAATCTATTTGATCCATTAGGGTTAATGGTTTGGTTGGGTTGGGTCTACCTATGGATTTCAATCCATTTTGACACCCCTAGAGAAATATAATGATTTTAAAAATAATTAATATGATAGAACTGAATTGAATATATTCTTTATTTAATAATTTTCGTAATTACCAATTAAGGAAATAGAATAATTATTTTTAATTAATAATTTTTTTAGTAAGATATATTTGATTTTCTAACATTTACTCCTAGATAAATAAAAAGACATAATATGCAATAGTATTTCATGTAAATTCCCTAGTAACTTATGACTTAATTGTTAAACCTCTTGAGAGTGAATATAATGATGATAGCTAAGCAATTGCATTCTTGTTAATAATACATGCTAATATTATTTTTCTTATCAAAATTTACCTTAATTTTTTTGTCCATTAATTTTTTTTTGTAATAACAAATGTAATATTAGTTCGAGCCAGTTTCCTCCGTTCGATTTTCGTTGCTCTGTTAATTATTTTCTCTCTCTCTTTTGTTTCTTTATTTTCGCAAATTATTTAATAGTACGTAGAAAGATTATTTGTCAAAATTAACAAAAACAAAGACTAAAGAAAGTGTTTCCATATTCATTATAAAAAAAAGTACTCCATATTTGCGAATTTTTATGTCTAATAAAAAAATTCGCAATATAAACCCAAAAAAAAAATATCATGTAAAAAGCTCAGAAGGCAAGGTGGCACTTGGTTGGCTGAAAGTCAAAGCCTCCGGACGAATTAGAGGAACCCAATGGTACTTTGAGATGGCAACGTATAATCGGCTTCATCGGCCACGTGACTAAATGCAAAAATAAAACCCTAGATCTAATCCGCACCTTCACGTCAATTCCGTAAACCTCAAGTTTCTTATCATCAACAAATTTCCGCATGCCATATTCGCCTAGTAAAAGCAGGTCTTGTCCTTGGAACACAGTTTCGACAACCGTCGTGCTCTTGTGGCCTTGGTAAAAGGACGGCACAGAGACGGATGCTAATCGCTGGTCGCTATAGGAAAGGTCGGCTTCAAACTTGTCGTAGTGGATTCCCATATGACTGTTCGAGTTACGGATGGAGAAAATTAGAGAGAGATTGTAATGGAGGTTGTTGTTGTTCTCGAGATCGAATCGCGTAAGTTCTGCTTCGTGGACTTGGAACTTCACGGCGTTGGATGCGAGCATGGCCCATACGAGGAATGATGCGGCGCAGATGAAAAAGATTAGAGATATGATGACGTTTATAGCGTAAAAACCGCAGCAACAACAACAGGAGCTACGAGCACAGCATGGAACTTCGTCTTCCGTCGCCATTTTGTTCGTGAGAAAGAGAAGAAGAGAAGTCGAGAGTCTTGAGATTTGTTAATGAAAGTGAACAAAAGAGAGTTTCTTTTTTTTTTTTTATCGACAGAGAGTTTCTTATTTATAAACGTTTTTGGCCTTTCATTATTTCCTTTTTGTAAAATGGAAAAATCATAGTAAAAAGATTTTCCTTGTTTACAGCAATTTTTTTTCCAAATTTGCTAATTCGAAAAAGGGCTCAGCAAAATATTAAAATGGAAATATTAAATAGTCACGCGTGAGTGTTGAAAGAAAAAAGTCACGCGAAGTAATTTGATTAAACTCATTTCACGAGAAAATTCAAATACAGCACTTTTTATTTGAATAATGAATACCGAAAATAGGTTTGGATGTTTGAATCGGATCGTGTAAATCAGGCCCATTTATTAATGCAGTCATCATCATAGTGGGCCATCCGGGCCCAAGACTACTTCTTCTTCGAACCAAGTTAATGAGGACATCACTGATAAACGAGCCGGTATAAACTCCAACGGCGACTGAACAAAATGGCGATCGTCCGATAAAACGTAGCCGCCGAAGAAGAAGAGGAAGACGGAAGAAAATGGTGCTCTGGGAGATCACTTTGGGAACAGCGTACTTCTTGGGGCTGAGGCGGACTTATAGGCTCGCCTTGAAGATCCAGCGTCGGATTGTTAGTCCCAAGCATCCGAAAACTCGGCAATTTCTGCATCGGTGAGATTTTTTAATTTCTCAATAGAGATCGTTTCGCTTCTGGTTGCTTCTCATGTTAGGGTTTGATTCCGTGTTGTTGGGACGCGAAAATATCATTTCGGTTTGTTTTCAGAATGACAAATCTCACATTTCTGTTAGTTTGAAATCGGCTATGCTTCCGAAATCGTTTGCTTAAATCCGATCATCGAACCTGGGTGATCAATAGACATACAAATCAGTATTGTGAATCTGGACTATCCATAGAGATTTTTTCCCCTGAAATCGAGTCACTTCGATATATTTGGTCTCTCGTTTTTGTTTCATCTTTTTTTTTTTATGTGATCAGTGGGGAATTAAGAAGGAAAAGTATAAGATTCTCGTATTTCGTGTTATGGATTCGTTGAATATGATCTTACTTGAGGGATTTGAATCTATCACGAACATGCATAGCTCTGATTCTTGGAGAAGTTTATGAATTTAATCAGATAGAGACTCTATTTGAGAGAAGATGAGTTGTGCATTGACTCGCTCTCTCTTTCTTCTTGTGCATTATCTTGGTGTTTTGCAGGAGGACTCGTAAAATCTTCGATGTGGCGGTTTCAGTTCACAAGAACATACAGCAGAGAGACATAGAAGTCGGCCGGAATCTCGGAAACTGGATTCTCCGTTGGCTCGACCGGATGAAACCAGCGGCTCAGATCCGTACTCCACCAGAATTACCACACTCCAACAGTATTGACAAGGCGAAAAGGCTATCGGAATGTTCCCGTCCCAAATCGCACACAAACACGACGCAGGCTCCACAAAACCGTGAATCCGATAGGCACTTGTTCTCCTCGTTGAAACACTTCCGGCACAAGCCATTCCCGACTGTCTCCACGATGATCCAACCGCCGAGACCCAACAATGGTACTACTACTCAGTACAGACACTACAGTGGCGGTGCATCCTCAAGTCTGATTCGGCCGATCTATGTTAGAGGCAGCGGGTTCGACGGTGTATTCAGGAAGGACATTTTGCAGTGGATGGTACAGAGATGATGATGATGATGAAGCCGGAAAATCCCAGATCATTTTCGACATAATCAAGCCCTTTTTTTTTAACAGAAACTAATGTGATTGGTCGGTCGATAGATTCGAAAGTATGTAGAAAACATGGCAATGTCTTTTTCTTTCTAACGCTTTAACTATTTTGTTTTTTTTTTTTGTAACAATAAAGTTTTGTTTACATTGAGACTAAAATTTTATAGTTTGATACGCATATTGAGAATACATCAAATAGCATAGCATCCAGACTTATAAAGTTAATTGAACATTTCTTTTGGAATTGAGTAATTTCATAATTTCTCATAATTTCCAGTGTTTGTCGATGGTGCCATTCACTTTAATTTTTCACAAGTTCTATTATTTAAATAGGTTCAATGTTCGATAATGAAGTGAATGAGGGTAGCTTTGTATCCCCAAGCATTCTTGATCCGCTCCTCGAAATGCTGGATCGATGGAGTAATACTGAATTTCTCAATCATCATTGTAAAAATGTAGAGTATGACATCCTTCATTACTACCATAATTACGGTTGCGTTTTATTGCTTGATCTTGCATCATTAGTTAATTATTATTCCATCTTTATCCATTGCTAAACTCTTCACTCATTGTCTTTTAACATCTTAGTTCTCATTTTATTGCATTGTGTAATAGTTTCCTTTATAACTTATCTTTGGTTCTTGGTTCTTGTTTTGTTATTGCCTTTTAGTAGTTTGTTTCACTCTGCTTTTTTTGTTTTTCTTAGTTCCGATTAGCAACCATTAGCCCAAAACAAAACCAAATCATTTTATTTGTCTTAGTTTAAGTTTGATTCCATAAAATTTTTGTGTTAGTTCTAGTTCCTAATGGAATTTGATATCGTTTGTCAACAAGTGTTACTTAAACCATGCACCTGAAGTTATACAAATCGAGTAAGACTCAATTGACATTAACAAGTTAGCAATCATCATCATTCCTCACATTGGCACCCAAAAAAAAAGGAGCCCATTTAAGTAATTATTTTGAATCTAAATACATGTTTTGTGTAGATTAGTGAAAACTAATCATATAAACTAAAAATGTTAAAGGGAAAAATAATGGAAGAAATATCAACCCCATAAATCATCAAAAGCAGCAGAGTTAATAGCCTTAGCGAACTCCTGGAAATTAATCCGGCCGTCTCCGTCGCTATCCGCCTCCTTAATCATTCCCGTCAATTCCGCCACCGTCAAGGCGTGGCCAAGCTTGGCCATGGAATGAGCCAATTCCGCCGCAGTAATAAACCCATTACCGTCAGTATCGAATATTCTAAACAAACGGAGAAGTTGCTCCTCCGTGTAAGGAGTCTTCGTCGTCTTCGCCTCCGAAAGAAGCTCAGGCGAGACTAAGGCCACGAACTCCGGGAACTCGACAAGTCCGTTGCTTTTAGTGTCGGCCTTGTCGATTAGCGTCTCGAATTGGTCTGGACACGGTTTGAGACCGATTGCTCGGAGAAGTGATCCGAGCTCGAGCTGGGTTAAGCTTCCGTCTTTGTTCCGATCGAATGACCGGAAAATCTCCCGGAGCTCATCGATTTGCTCTTCGTCTAACTTCTTGGAGATTTTGTGACTCATAATCACTTGCTTGATCGACACGTTTTCCTATGTCTTACTCTAAAGGAAATTTATTTGTGTTTTGTAGTAGATTCAGTTATCAATAATTATCATTAACAAAAGAAAAAGATCATGTGAGAAATAAATTTCAAATTTTGCGAAATTAGATAAGATTCAACCCCAAAGGCTTGTTCTTTGGTTCCTCCGTTTTTGGTGGATCTTCCTTTTTACTAGGGCTTAAACTTAAACTTGTCTTAAACCAAAACAGAAAAACAACTTACCCATTAGTAATTAGCAGAAGTACTAAAACAAAGTGTTGGATGTTAGACCATTAATTTGAACTCTGAAATTCCAAAAAGTTAGGTGTTTGCACACATATTTAGAAGAAAAATTTTGTCAGACGTTCTGAAATTATTATGTTTTTAATCATCTTATTCTAACAATACAAAAACACAGTATTTGTAGTTAAGTTTTTATATGTGTTTGTGATATGTGTGCAAGATTCTAAAATATAACTTTTAGAAATGGAGAGTATCTTTAAAGCTGCGCAATGCGAAAAATCTAAAATACTTCTTCTATTGTTTCATTTATCGATGTCTCTTTTATTTTTTCTGTCGGCCACATGACAGTCGCACATCGATACAACTGACAGAGATACCTAGAAATTTTAAAATCTATATTTCAGTTTTCAAGAAGAGATATACTCCCAAAAAAAAAAAACGAAGAGAACCTACTCTGAACTTGTTATTCTATTAATAAGTCTTGCTAATTCTCACTTCAAAGTAGTCTTGTTAGTTGTTACAAGAAAGAAACACTAAACATGGCTCCTCCTCGTATAGTCCATTTCCTCTGCCTAATCTTGTTCACCCTCGCAAACACATCACACTCTCTACACGAGAAGCCTCAAGCTTTTCTACAACCTATTCGCAAAGACAATGCCACAAATCTCTACTACTCTCCCTTATCCATCGGCGTCAACATGCTCAACGGGACATACTATCAATCCTACAACATCAACCTCGCTTTAGACCTCGGCGGCTCTGCGCCGCTTCTGTTGACCTGCGCCGCCGCTGCCAAATCCCGTTCTTACCACCCAATCAAATGCGGGTCCTCTAGATGCAAACAAGCCAAACCGGACGCTCTCTCCTGTCCCAACAACACCTCAAAAAAAGCCACGTGTCACAAATCTTTTTCCACTTCCTTCACTGAGCACCCCATCAAGACTCGTCTCCTCCGAGACACCGTCTCTCTGCTTTACACCGACAACGGCTTCACCATTATGGGAAGCGGTATCGATTTGCCGATGACTATAGCTTGCACCGACGTCAAAGTTGACCCCTCGTTTAAACCCTTCCCGTCCATTGTTGTTGGGACATTAGGTCTTGCCAAGACCCTTACGTCCCTTCCTTGGCAGGTTGTTTCTTTGTACAAACTTCCGTTAAAGGTGGCTCTTTGTTTGCCTTCACCAGACTCCGGAGATCCTTCTGGATCTGGTGCTCTTTTCATTGGTGGTGGTCCTTATTTCATGGCGCTTTACCCTGAAGATGTCTCTAAGATCTTTGCCTCCACGCCTCTGCTTCCTAGTGACCCGTCTCGCGGTGAGTACTTGATCGACGTGAAATCCATCCAAGTCAATGGAAAGATTGTTACTTTCGTCAAGAAAAGCACAAAGATCTGCACTTTGGCTCCTTACACGGTCTTGCACAGTTCTGTTTACAAAGCTCTGGTCTTAGCCTTCGCCGGAAAAGGGAAGATGGTGAAAGCTCCAGCAGTGAAGCCTTTTGGTTCATGTTTTAGCTCCAAAGGACTTGGGAAGTGGATGATGGGAAGTCGTGTTCCGGTGATTGACTTAGTGCTGAGTGGTGGGGCTAAGTGGAGGATCTACGGTTCAAATTCGCTTGTGAAGGTAAATAAAGATGTGGTTTGTTTAGGCTTTATGGACGGAGGCGTGAACCTTGAAACGGCAATGGTCATCGGAGGTTTTCAGATGGAAGATAATTTGGTGGAGTTTGATCTCAAAGCTTCTAAATTCTCTTTCTCTTCTTCTCTTTTGCTTCTTAACTCTTCTTGCTCACAGTCAAGACATTTCTGATTCGAGTCTGGTCTTCCTTTCTTTGGTTTGTCATGTTTGAAGATTTTATAAATAAATGAATAATCGTAACTTTTGAATTATTCCATCTTTTTGGGTGTGATCAAAGAGTAGAACTAGGTGTGAGAGTGACTGAGTGGGAAATTTTGTCTTACCTCAACAAGCTTAAACCGGTACTAAATATTACAATTCTTCAGTTTGGTTTTGGTTTAGCTTTCTCATTCACATATTTATTCTAGCCAAGACATCTATAGCTTGTTCAAGTCTTTGGAAGATTCAAATCTTACTAGAGATTAACAATTAGCTATAGTAATCTAAATCTCATCAGGCCCAGCCCATTATTTTGGTTGGCTCGGTTCCATAGTTCTAATTTTGCAAGAATATTTCACATAATTTTAGAAAAAAATGCCTTAAATTTTATTGAAAGGCCCATAAGTATAACAAAAACTTTCAAATAATAAAAATTAAAACCCAATGGCATGAAAAATTTGTCGGTAATAAATATAAAATAGAGACAATCTAATAAAAAACCACGAATCTCTGCCAATTAAGTAATCTTCTCTTTAAACCAACTATAAAGAAGAATTAATTTACACGTTTTATCTCCGACCCAAAAAGATTATTGGCCCAAAACTCGGTATTTCATGATTACAACAGAAATCTACTATATTCGTATGTATTCACTAATCTTTTAGTGGTAGCTGATAATGATACATGCATGTCGCCAATAGGAAATAGTGGTGTGGGTGGCATCTATGGTGTCCGGCCTATAAGTAAAAAAATGCATAAACCACTCAAAACTAATAGTTGCAAAATTAGTGGACAACAAAACAAAATCATGATGTAGAAAGTTCCATCGTGAGGAGAAAAACAAATGGATGTATATGACTTCTTCTTTTATTTTATTTTATTTTTGTGTTGAGATAAACGTCCTTTCACAAAATTTACCGGATTAATGTTTTTCTTATTGCTGTTGTAACTATTTGTTATGGATTGCCAATAAATTTATATTGTGTTCATAAAAAATGGCCTTTGCGCAGACATTCTTATAGTTTTGGTGTCTGACACATGGTGTGTATACGAGATCGATTATTGTTGTTGTAGTAATTAGATGTCATCTGTATATATAGATGGTTGATACATTATATTGAAGGGCAAAGACAAATGATCCAAGGTTGGTTGGTGAAAACTAAAGAGGAATTAAAGAAATGGACAAGTGCATTTAGGGCATAGATATATATGGCCTACAAACTTCAAGTGTGCCATCCACAAAAAGAAACATCGAATCACATGCTTCAAGCATATTATCCCAACTACATCTCATCTCTTCAAAATTAGAGCACTAATCCCTTAATACCAAATTAAGACAATAATATATATATATATATTCTATCTTTTATAAATATTCTATCTAAGTCGACCCAAATCTGCCATTAAGTTTACAACATAATATAACGCACCTCTCCTATCTCCATCAGTGGGTTCCTACATCCTCTCTCGGGTTGTGTGGGTCCCATCCAGAGCCGAGCCCATTCAAATAATTCTTTTGAATGGTGCTTTAAGTTTTTTTCTGAAAATTTTAAAGTCCAATAATTTATTTTATTTTTATTTTAGCTTAAAGTACATAAATAAATCTAATTTTGGAGTTTCAAAATTGAATTCTGAATTGGACCCAAGAATTCTCGGGCCCGGCCTCCCATCTCAGTGTTATTTTTGGAAAACTCAAAATACTTGTTTACCAATCCTACAATCATCATAGTATTTTTCCGTGTTTTTCTTCTCATTCACACCACAATGTTCATGTTGCGCACCAAAACTGTTACTCCAACATTGTGAATTCACATGACTGCACACTCGTCTTAGTTTGGTTCTGATACCGCTTATAACCCTGTGTACTACCTCTATCTCTTGTCCTGTTAGCTCTACTCTTATTCAATGGTCGGTGTATTTTCTTGGGATATATAAAATACTTGTTTACAGTCTATGTAGTCATCAAATGATTTTTCCTCATGTTTTTTTTACACTTAACCACAAAACACTTTCTGGTAGGCCGACCACTCATCTTTCAATTATTCCAACATAAGCACGTTTAACTATGAAATTCTCTTTAAACTGTTGACGGGAAATATAAATTCACTTTGATAACATAGTAACCAAATCAGTATCTTAAGCTTCTGTAAGATTCTCTGCAATTGGGATGTTACATGAATATGACTATTATTCTAGATACTAATATTCGATTGGTCTGAAATATATTATGGTGGCTATTCAATTGGTCTGAAATAGTTGGAAAAGTTTGTTTGCCAGTTTCTTTGTTAAGAAAATTTATTAACATCCAAATCGATTATTAGCCGGTTACAACAACAATATATTTTCGGCAATATGACTTCTATTTGAAAGGTTGTACAACTTCGAAATTGAAAGGATTATAAACTTGCCAGACGGTGTTTGTAGTCGTCTGTTGGGTTGTCTCCTTGTGTTGTTGACTACCATAATTTACAAATTAAACTTATAATAATAAGTATAAAACGTGGTTAACAGTGTGACTTGGGAGGCTGGCAGCTTCTCGATAAGATGGGTTTAGTGTGCCGTAAGCCGTGTTCATATGGGGTTGACCTTTAAACAAGAAGTAATTAAAAATGTTAAACGTTACATGCAGAGATTTGAAGGATTCTAATGGGAGCTTGTTTTTTTTATTTTTTTTTTTTTTTTAATACACTCGTCAACTGGCAGCCGGTAATTACCAGTAACAATGGCGTTGTGAATGCAAAATTCGTTTTCTAAACTGGTGTTCGAGATAAGGTTAATATAATAAATCACTGCTAATTTTTTTTTATTAGCGTTTGAAATTTAGAATGCTAGACTGAACGAAATTTTTTTATTAGTAATTAGTGGATTGACTAATATTTATTATTTTTTACGTTGGACCAATTTTAGATCAAAATAAATATTTGATTGGATCGATCGGTTCACGTCGGCTAAATTTTAGTTTGCATACGTTGTGTTCAAACTAATACTTTTTTTTTGTAGTATAGTGTTCCAACTAATACCATATCTTTTATATGCTCTCATATATATTACTATAAGTACTAGATCAATCCCGCTTGAAATTCATAAGATATAACTTCCTAAAAAGGCACAGTCTCACGTGATATACACATAATAATCCCGACGATCACGCCTGATGAAGTCAAAAGCATAACAGAATATAAAACACATTCATACACACATATATGCATATATCCCATCAGCATGAGATGCTAACATGCATGAATGGATGTTTGTACACATCCACGAGTTGGATAATTATTCAAAAAACTATAAAATCACGATATGAGTTAAAATAATATTCTTTTTGCAAGTGGGGTTATAAAAAAGTATTTTCATGAATTAAGGGAATTCAATTAGCGTGCTCCTCATCACCATCCAGCTGTTTTAAGGTTTCTGGACTTAATTAACCTTACAAAGTCCACCTTTCCCGTTGAGATTGCTGGGACAATTTAGGTAATCTAAAGCTAAGAGTATGTATAATAAGAAGAAGAGACATGAGGTTTTGCTCGCTTTCCCCGATTTATTGGCTATCCCACGTTTGCTCCATCAAACGGCTGAGCTTTGACTAGAAGAGGAAAACACTTGTAGACCACTCATATAATATCACGGTCCCATGTGGATTTTAATAGACGAATTTTCGGCTAAGCCCTTAAATCAAGTTTCAAATTATTTGTTTTTGTTTTTGTTTTATGTGTTTGTTTTTTTAAACCGTTGAAGTTTCAAGCCTTTGGCACATTGTCTCCCCCATACATGGAGTCAGCATTTTCTATATTTCAATTCTCAATTTAAAGAATATATATTCGTCCCAAAAAAAGTTTGAACCCATGACACAAAGAAAACAACTCCTTGTTTTTTACATATGTAAAAATTATAATTTTTTTTATTATGTATAGTTTATTATTTACAACGAGTGAATTTTGAAAATTTGATTAGCTTTTTTACAATCACCTATAATCATCATATTTACAGATATTTGCAATTGTATGTATTTGATATTTTTATCAGGTAACTCGTTTTATATAGTTATATTTAACGTTTTAAATTATTCTAAATAAATAAAAAAAACCCATCCGAAATCAAAACATTTTTTATAAAACAAAATTTTATCATCTTAAATCAAGTATTGTGGTATCAAACATTTTAATATTTATTTCTTTCATCTTCATTTTTTGTAATTCAAACTCATAATCTAATGCAAAAACATAAAACCTTTGACCAGTTAACTAGCTAAAAGAACTTTCACAATTCAAATTTCAAATTTAGTTCTAGCTTCTTGTTTTCGCTAACAGAAATTTAGGTAGTTCTATTTTCAGTATGAGCTTTATAAGTTACTTTTGTTTGTCATACCAGCGAGTGTCCTATATCAAGGCAAGAAGCTAGTTTGAAAGAGCCTATATCAATCAATTATATATTTATAACAATACATTTTTTTTTAAACCACATGAATTAAGTATAGTACAATTTTGATCAAAGTAAGCATCAATCCAAGGCCACCCCAAAGTGATCTTATACCAAGCATAAAGAATCCATCAAAAACAAGATCAGACACAAGAAAACTCAGAGAGGAGTTCAACAAGGCCGTGTACACTTGCTTCTCCAAACAAGCTTAGAAGATATGGACCACCTTATGAGAGATCAAGATTAAGAAGAGACAAAAAGCATTGATCAAGAAGAAGCCAAATAAGCATAGCCTTTTTTGAAGACTCATCTAGACTCAACCATTATCATCATTCAAATTGAGAATATTCAAGGAAAAAGATAGCTCCACTAAATTCACAAGTTTTTTTTCTTGCATAATTTTTTTACTTATGCTTTGTGCTTTAATATATAAGAATAGTTTAAGTTTACGTTTAGTTTGTTTCCTTTTTTTGTATTGTTTTGTGTTTTGATTCTTTTGACCCTAAACGATCTATGGATTATATATCACACAACTTTTATTATAAATCGATAAAATATAGTTTTTTTTCTCTAAAAGTACAACCGCCGAGTTCTTGAACATCGTGAGATTTCTCATTTGTTTTTGAGTTCACAATCCACTTATCATAGCTCTATCCCAAGCTGTGTTGTTTCATTTCGATCCATCTTGTTATTCGTTTATCAATCCATCCACTTGATCATACAAAGAGAGCCTTTTGGCCAATTGTCTTAGCACCATTTCTTGATCCAACAAAGAGTGTATTTCGGCCAGTTGTTCATCTCATCCTCATTCCTTATGATACCATACCCTTGATCTTATATCACTTGTTTATCGTGATCTATGTTGTTCCAGATAGTCTAGTGATAACCTATCGATATATATATATTTACGTCTACTAAAATCAAGTAGGTATGTTTGTTTTTTCCTAAAATCAAGTAGGTATGTGTTTTCAACTTTAAAAAAAAAAAAGTTGGTATGTGTAACTGTAAATAAAATACGTCTACTAATACTCTAATAGCTAAAATATACGACAAAATATTAGTGTACCTTTTTCTCTCCACCGATCTGTGCATTATGTACCCACCTTTTCTTCACGGACCTAAATCACATTCTTTTCTTATTTTCTAGTATTTTAGACTAAGGTGGAACTATACAAAAATTTAAACTGATATAATTGAAATGGCATAATATCGTACCTACTTAACTGTACTAATAAATTACTATACTATTAAATTATCTATATTTTCGTAAGACTTTTTCTTTGTACAAATATCTAAGTTTTTTTTTTCTTGCACTACTAGCACTTAAAAAAAAAAGGTATTTCCTAACGATTTTGAATTCCTCCGAAGACGTATTCACCACTCAAAAACTCATGCTGCTCCATTATAACTTGAGTGTTTTTATCTTTTTTCTAAAAATATAACTCCAGTGTTTTCTTATCCCCTGATATTATTTTTGGCTTATTGCCTTACAAACACCTCTTGGCAACCCAAAGCCGACAGAAAAAAACTGAATCCAAACAAGACGGAAAGTTTAATTAAGTTTGCCAGGCGCTTTTGTTGGTAGGGGAAGCTTTGATGAAGGGTAAAATTTTCATATCTGAGTTCGAGTCTCTAAAACAAAAATCATATTTGTTTGGAAAGTCTATGTTGGGATTAGACCCAATTGGTTTATCTGGTAATCAGAAATGCAGACAGTATCTTTTATCACTAGTCGAAAGACACTCCAAACTCGGAACAAGCAATGTAATAGCCCAAATTTAGATCTTATAGATTTTATGACTTGTGTCTGTTGAATCATTGAACTAAAGAAATAGTTCATTTTGTAACAATGCGTTCCTATTATAACTAACCGGATCAGCCGATAGAGTTTATAAAAAAAAAAATTAATTAAATTTATCTTCTAATGGTGGAGTTTATTTAACCTTACCAATTACTAAATATCTAAGAAAACGTCGCCTTCCGGCGAATAATCCCCTCCCATCCATCCCATTCCATTCATGTACCCACTTATTTAGCCGTTTATAAAAGTTGTAGATCCTCAAAATCTTTTTCGAATAATTTTGTTGGTTTTTGATGTTTTTCAATATTTTTAAAATAGCGATGTTTGAAAAAAAAAAAATTACATGTTCCAGAAAATTGAATTCTTATTACTAAAACGATTGTATAACAATAATTTTGTCTATATACTATAAAAACAATCTTCTCAGAAAACGATAAATTTAAAAACTGTCCACTCTGATTATTGGAAAAGTCTGAGAGATACTCTTTTCTGATTTATTCCTTTTTAAAAATTATCAGTTTTATCATTTAATTTTAAATAACCCATTATTAGAGAATTGTTACTTTGGTTTTGTAGGCCTAAAATAAGCAAAATATTATTGAAAATTATTCTGTTTTATTTTTATTAAAAATGAATATCAATCAACATAAAAATCAACTAAACGAAAAGTAATGATTACTACCAACTTTCATTTCGTTGGACTTAAAACGACCTTGACAAGAAAAAATAAAAATCAAAAGAACCAACAAGGCAACAACAGAAGAAAAAAAATCTTAAAGTGACTAATTTATTATTCTTAACTGTAATCATGTTTCGTCCCTTTAAGAATCTCACTGTCTTTGTGCGTCAGACCAGAAAAGAACTCTTTCAATGTACTGAAGTTTCCGCAGATCCATCTTCTTCCCCAACATATCTCTGTAGCTCCTCCATGAGATCTCTCTGATACATTACCCTTCTCAAGCTCACCGATTTCTAAAAGAAAAAAAAAAAAAAAAAACAGAAGCTTTTTGTCTCCAATGAAAAGCAAAATCCACCATCAGCCGAATAGCAATAATGGTGCTGTAGGTAGCGATAATGGGTGTAGAAGCGAGTCTCCAAGCCCGCCTTTATCTCCGAGCCGCCGCGTACCCCGTCGTCAAAGGCGGCAAACTCTGTCCAGAGCTTCCTCTTTCTCTCACCGGAGAAATCTCCGTTACTTCCTTCTCCTTCCAATGATTTACGCTTCTGGGCTTCTCATGTGTGTCGGTCCTTTCTCTGGTCTCGTCGGGTGGGTTTATGTTCCCGGGTCTGTTTATCGGAGCCCCGAGATTTACCGGAAACTCCGCGGTGACATTCTCTCTGACAATTCTACCGCTCTTGAGGTATTATTTACAGCAAAAAAACAAAAAATTCCGTTTTAGTTTATAATTTTTGTATGTCAATTTGCTTGAAGCTTGTTGCTTTTTTTGTCCAGTTTTCTTCTGTGTGGAAATACAAAAGAAGACCAAAAACGCCAAAACCTTGTCCGAATTCAACAGTTTCATCACATCTTGGTCTTAACAGAGGTAAGGAGCCAAAACCTAATTCCTTAGATTGTATCTGGGATCGCTAAAAAATAAGATGAGATTACATAAAGAAACAAATTTCAAAGCATTGAGCACAATGTGTTTGTTGAAATTCCCCAGAATCATCATCTCCTATTACACCTAGCGGTTACTTGATCGTGGAGGCAAATGGCGGTCTAAATCAGCAGCGTTCCGCGGTATCACTTTCTTCTTCTCTTATTGATAAAAAAAACCATTGATCCTTTAAGTACAACAAGTCCTAACTTGTTGTCTTTTTTTTTTTTTTTTTTTTTTTTTTTTTTTTTCCGATTGGTCCAGATTTGCAATGCTGTGGCTGTTGCTGGACTCCTAAACGCAGTCTTAGTCATACCTGAATTCGAATTTCATTCGATTTGGAAGGATTCAAGGTAAGAAAAGAAGCCAGAAAATTTCATCAAGTCTGTACTTATACAAAGATAGTGTATTAGACTAAGAAATGCGTATAATGTGGCAGTAATTTTGGGGATATATATGATGAAGATCACTTCATATCGAGCCTCGAAGGTTATGTGAAGATTGTGAGACATGTTCCGGATGAGATAATGAGCCGTTTTAGTAACAACCTTACAAGTATCCCTACTCTTCGCGTTCAAGCTTGGGCTACTGTCAACTACTATACCGCGCAAGTCTATCCTGTCTTAAAGGAACATGGGTACGTACGTACGTATGTTTTTTGACCTTTTTTAATCTTGAATCCGTTACAATGACTTAAGGGGGTTTCATTGTTTCCTTTTATCCAATTCAGGGTTATACGGATATCTCCGTTCGCAAATAGATTGGCGATGAGTGTTCCGCCATATATCCAACTTTTGAGGTGCATAGCTAATTACAAAGCGTTGAAGTTTTCATCTCCTATATCAACACTAGCTGAAAAGTTAGTTGATCGGATGGTTGAGAAAAGCTCAGAGACCGGTGGAAACTATGTCTCCGTCCACCTTCGGTTTGAGGAGGTAAGTTAGTTAGTTAGTTACTAATTAGCTTTCTTAAGAGAGAGAGAGACAAGATAAATAAATAAAAGAAGTCGTCTTTTGTGTTTTAGGACATGGTGGCCTTCTCATGCTGTCTCTACGAAGGAGGAAGAGCAGAGAAATCTGAAATGGATGTGATTAGACAGAAAAGTTGGAAAGGAAAGTTCAAACGAAGAGACCGTGTCATTAGGCCTGACCTTAACCGCGTTAATGGCAAATGTCCTCTTACCCCGTTAGAGGTATATATATATTCACATTTGAGTCTCAGCTTAGCTTAAAAGAGACATTTTCTGGTTATTGAGCTTTTTTTGTTTTCATAGGTTGGTATGATGCTTCGCGGTATGGGATTTGATAACAAAACATCGATATATTTGGCTTCCGGAAGAATCTACAAACCTGAGATACATTTGGCTCCTCTCCGGGAAATGTTTCCACGTCTCTACACAAAAGAGTCTCTTGCAACTCCAGAGGAGCTTTCCCCATTTGAAGGATATTCTTCGAGAATGGCTGCGTTAGACTACACGGTGAGCTTGTTAAGCCAAGTGTTTGTGACAACTCAAGGTGGAAACTTTCCTCATTTCTTGATGGGACATCGGAGATTCCTCTTCGGTGGACATGCTAAAACTGTCATACCCGATAAGCCCAAACTCGTTCTCCTTCTTCAAGACATGGATATCAGGTAAAGAATCAAAGAAAGAGAGCTTGTCATCATCATTATAAATAAATAACCTCTGAATCTCTATCTACTTGGAACAGGTGGGAAGATTTCAAGAAGGAGATGAAAGGGATGCTAGGGGAAAGCGATAGGAAGGGAGTGATGGTACCGAGATTGAGGAAGATCAACCGTAAAACATCTGTTTACACCTACCCTTTACCCGAATGCGAATGCATCTTCCATTTGTCTTCCAACTCTTCAACTATTCACAATCTTGGAGCTCTTCATCCAACTTCCAACCTCGTCAGTTCCGCAAGACTATTATTATAGTCTTTTGGATCCTTTTACACTGAAGCTTTGTCCC
This sequence comes from Erythrophleum ivorense, assembly GCA_026724425.1. Lineage (NCBI taxonomy): Eukaryota > Viridiplantae > Streptophyta > Magnoliopsida > Fabales > Fabaceae > Erythrophleum > Erythrophleum ivorense. The sequence continues at coordinate 1,951,027 of JAIUCV010000070.1, read as the reverse complement.
TAAGTCCTCAACGTTTCTTTTCTTGTGTGCACTTGAAGCTGAGCGATCAGATACGGAGGAGATTCTTGTTATGAGGAATTTGAGTTCACAAAAGTGTAAACAAGTTCTTTAGGATTGTAGCTGTGTTGCTGTTTTTGGTCTTTGTAGGACTTAGAGGACAATCACACACACACATAAAAAAGGCCAAGTGTGTGATTTTATCTACTTAAATTGTATCTTTTGTTCATTACTTACGTTGTGTATAGAAATTTACATTTCTCTGGTGGAACTTTTTTTTGACCTAAATGTATTCTGTAAGATTACTTGTCTCAGAGCATGAACAACGGGGAGCGCTTAATGCCAATCTTAGCCCCTATTGTTATTTAATTAAATCACAATTAAATAATAAACAAAGAACCGACGCTTAAATAAACATCTTAAACGCGTCTCTTTCCCTTCTTTCTCTTGTCTAAGAGAGCTCTTTGCCTTGAAGCTCCTCTCTCACTTCCAATTCCATTCTCCGATCCACCAAACTCGGTTCTTCTTCTTCTTCTCTTCCGTCGGAGCTCCATCGTCTCTCCTCTCCTCCTGTTCAGATCTCAATCCGAATACAATCCAGGAAGCATCTTCGTGAGTTTTTCTCCCTTTTTTGATTCAGTTTTCGTTAGTTTTCAAATTGAGAAATAAGTTGTGTGTTGGAGATACCGATTCTTTGTACAAAATTAGCCATTAGTTATTAATTGTTATGATTAATCAAGTTGATTTTGTTTGTGCTTTTGATTTTGAGAGCTAATGATCAAGTTGGGGGTTAATGGGGAATCATTGTACAAGAACTCCTTCTTGTAGAAAGGTAAAGACCTTTGTTCTCAGAATCCACAACTTTCATTGAGATAACGTTCTTAAACCTTTCAATGTTCATTAGCGTTGGATGATGAATAATGGTGACAGAAACTCTCATGTTTTTAAACAGATGTGGTCATTTATATCCAGCAACATCAACAGCAACAAGTCTCAAGCTCGGACGCTCTCTGGACCTGATCACATTGAAGAGCTTTACAGCTACTTCACTACAGAACAGGTTTGATCTCCGCTGTTACTCCTTCATACGGTGAGGAACACTTTTAAAGTTTGTTTCTTTCTCTTGATACATGTTCATTTGCTTTACCTTAGGCGTGGTGGAAGCTATGTAATCCAGAGGCAGAGAAATTGTTCAAGGCTATTAAAAAAGCGGTTCATGTAGGAGATGATCATAGGAACGATGTATGGGGCGCTAGAGATGCAGGCTGTGACGCTTGGCTATGGGGAAGTGAAGTTACTTCATTTAAAGTGGTAAAACTAATCTCTCTGGTTTCTTCAAATCTTAGAAGAGTTTAAATTCATTGGTTTCTCTTGTAAACACAAACACAAATCACTATTTTGTTTTCTCTTGTATTTGTATGTCATGTTGTTGTTGTATCGTTGCAAGAAAAAACACAAACACAAGTCACTATATATTCAATGTTAACATAAGCTTTGTGTTTCATCATATTCTTAGCATCTTTCACCCTGTTGCAAACCAAAGTTTTAGAGATTTGTTTATTCTCTCATAAATCTATTAGTTTAAACTTGATTTGGGATTAAGAATTCATGATAGACAAAGATATCAATAATTGAAAGATGATTTGATTGAGCAGATATGATAAAATTTGGAGATATTCAAAATTTCAATTGAGTTTTTGTTCTGTTTTTTATTTCGAAATATATGTGTAAAATGTTTGTATGTCAAGTATGTTTCAAATTTTAATTTATGCAATGTTTTATATGTTTTGTTCATAAATAAAACTAAAATTTACAATAATTTTTTTTTTTCATTTTAAACACCTCAACTATGAATCTCCCATTGAAACAGAGCAAAAGAGAGAATTCTTATAACGGGTTTATCACACTTTTAATAATAAAGTATATTTTAAGCACTTCCACAACCATTTCTGATTGCATATGCTCTTATGGTCCTACGAGTTACAGTGATTTGTCTGAAGATAATAACCAGATCGTATTAAACCGGTTGAACCGGCCGGTATCATCTACCACTTGGAAGACATCGTCTTGTTTTCTCCGTCACTGTATACGCACGCTTATGCAACTGTTGCGTTTCATCTCGTCGGCGGTGGTTCCTCTCTCTACAAAGCCTTGGCGTCTATATTTCTCCGTCGCAGGTTCGAACCATTTTCAATGGTTAACTATTCTCCTCTTTGTTTTGAAACTGGATGCTAGTAGCTTTGTTGTTGCTATGCTTTGGTCAATCTATAAAACGAAATTCGATTGATACAGTTATGTTCCAATACAATTTCTGTCAGAAGTATGATAAAAAGATTGAAACTTTCTTTTCGGTTTTGTTTGTTTTTAGCTATGGACAGTGTTGGTTCGTGTAGCTTGGTTTTATGTGGGAAGTCCTCTGTGGAAACTGATTTAGCAAAGCGCTTGAAGAACAATAACATGCTTAAACTCCCAGACAATACTCAAGTTTCACTCTATTTGGAATCTGAGATGAAGGATTTGGTCAGAGATGATGATGATGATTCCTTCAGTCCTTCACTGTTTATGAACTCCATCTCAACTCATCGGTTTGGTCGGTTTCTCATTTGGTCTCCACGCTTGTCTTCCACTCATGATGTTGTTTCTCAGTAAGTGTTTTTTTAACTTGCGCTTCTTTTTATTTAAGTCCTTCACTGTTTATTTTTGTAAGTTTGTTTCAGTAACTTCTCTGAGCTTCTGGTTGGTTCGGTTTGTGTGACGGATATTCAGTCTAAGGGTCGAGGTAAGTAAGAGTTTCATGAGAAATTCAAAAAGCCGAAAACGGTGAGTAGTAGTAAGTAATTGACGAATATGGCAGGGAGGACAAAGAATGTGTGGGAGTCTCCAAAGGGTTGTCTTATGTATTCTTTCACTGTAGAAATGGAAGATGGTCGAATCGTGCCTTTGATACAGTATGTGGTATCACTTGCTGTTACTGAGGCAGTGAAACATGTCTGTGACAACAAGGTATTGATTTGATTCTGTTTCTTGATCCTTCTTTGCATTTAGATATTATTATCTCTGAGTTTCGCTCTTGATTTTCAGGGTTTGCCGTACGTTGATGTGAAAATAAAGTGGCCGAATGATCTCTACTTGAATGGTCTTAAGGTTGGAGGCATTTTGTGTACCTCTACATACAGATCAAAGAAGTTCCATGTCAGTATTGGTAATAATAAGCATTACTCTCTTTACTAAGTGTTACGAGTCGAAGCATCTGTAAAAGAAAACGATGAAAACTTACTCATTCCTTCTTCCTTCTTGTGGCAGGTGTGGGATTGAATGTTGACAACGAGCAACCGACCACGTGCTTGAATGCGGTACTGAAAGACACGTCTCCTGCATCGAACCTACTCAAAAGAGAAGAGATTCTTGCTGCTTTCTTTAATAAATTCGAGAAATTCTTCCATCTCTTCATCGACCAAGGTAATTGTTACGCTTCTCATCTCGGATTCTGCTTCAAGATTTTAGTCCAAACAAGATTTGATGAGATGGAAGTAAGAGAAATGATCATCTAGTTTTGAGACCCTTATGAGCCCATTTCTATGCGATCAGGTTTTAAATCTCTCGAGGAGCTTTACTACAGGACATGGCTTCACAGGTAAAAACGATATGTCTTCTGACTATGCATTATTACACGTTTTCTTGGCTAAAACGACCTTTACAATGAAGTATTGAAATGCAGTAAACTAAGAGCTCTTAAAGATAAGAACAAGCTATTGTTACTTACCAATAATTTATGTTATTGTTTACATAGTTTTATTGACTTGTGCCTGCATCAAAATTTCTTTATACATTTCACATTGAAGTTTGAGGATACAAATTGTACTTACCATGTGCAGCGAGCAAAGAGTGATCGTTGAAGAAAAAATCAATGACCAAGTTGTTCAAAATGCTGTGACCGTCCAGGTATGGATTGGTTATATACAAATAATATACAATTTCGAATTACCGTAAAAAATAATTGGTGGTTAATTCTTTTTTTGTAATCTCTAGGGTTTGACATGTTCTGGATATTTGCTTGCTATTGGAGATGATAATCAAATGTATGAGCTTCACCCTGATGGCAATAGGTAAATCTTTGAAAGTTTTAGTTAAAATGGATAACAAATGTTTATGGATATTATTACATGTTAAAGCTAATATGGAGTGTGTATATATGTTCAACTACAGTTTTGACTTTTTCAAAGGTCTAGTCCGAAGAAAAATATGATCCAAGGAAGATTTCTTGCAGCATCTTTTCTGGTGGAAGCAGATGTTGTGTTAGCAACCATGGACACGACTAAATATTAGTTTCGAAAAGTTTGTTGTTTTCTTGTGGTTAGCGTCTCAAGACCATTGGCAAAGTCCCATGTGCATTTGAGTTTTCCGACTAAGACCATTTCAAATATATATTGTGGTGACAAACTAAATGTTATCCCTCTTATTAAGTTCGACATCATAATGGGCTCCAACTGGAGCAGGCCCAATCGCTGACGCCCTTTACAACTCTTTAACACCAACAACAAACCAAGGTCTTGGCCAAGAACGTGAGATTGAAGAACAAAAAGAAGAATGATCAGAAGATTCAGAACACAAACAGGATATAGGTGAGAAGAGAAGGAGCACACGGGAACATTTAACGAGTCCACGCCTATAACAAAGTTTTTTTCTTTTTTTTACAATTTCTCCTAATTTAAAATTGAAGAAGTAGAGTTATAGCATTGATGAAATAATGTTAAAGGAGATTGGTTGGCATGCAGGCGCAGCTCTAATTTGTAAACTGTCGAACGACGTGAACCCAAGTCTAGAATTTATATATAAATCTCCTTGTTTTTTATAAAGTATATTGAATAGAAATCTCATAACTTTAAGCAAACCAATCATGGGAATATTTGCAAGTTAGACCAACTAAGAGGAAATTCAGCATCGTTTTGAATTTTCGTGTTCAATTATTTTCTTTTATATTCTTGGGATTTCTTATGCTATCTTAAAAAGGTGATTACAATTAATGCAAAAAAATCCAGTAGTAAGAATTCGTATTCTTAGTTTAATGGAACATTGGTGGTATTTGGGAAACAAATTGTGCTCCTTTTGTAATAGAACCATATAATGCCTTTTCATATTCCACTTCGAAACTTTTCTTTTGTTAATTTTATTATATGTACGATTTAGATTTGTCCTTATGGTTTCAGTCAAACGAATAAAAAAGAAGTTAGAACAAGGGACCCATATTTTGTAGTATATATTTATAAAATAGAAATATAAAAATCAAATCAAATCTTACAGGGGTCCACGTTAATTTGATTTATAATTAATTTCCAATACACTCATACTTAATCATTAGGGTCTTGGGGCTGTAAAATCACAGTTTGTTTGTTAATCTATTGGAGGTTTAAGGTCACGCATAATGATTAAGTATGAGTGTATTATTGCCTTTATCTGACATTAATTTATCAAACCAAATTCAAATAAATGAAGTTCAAAGATGAGAGCATACTGAACAGTTGGTTAACCAAGTCTTCAGATTGGTTAGTGGAACAAGTTCCTAATCGTTGAAATTTGAGGGGGAAAATAAAAGGTATAGGTTCTTTTGTTGAATTAGTTTTTGTTTTCTAAAATGGACTTTTGTGGTCACGTTACGTTGTTGAATGCCTAGCTGCCCGAGTCTCAAATTCACAAATGATATCAATTAGACGAACCATAGAAAGCTAATAATCCGACCAAAAAAAGATAGGATCGCAATGGTTTGATCACGAGGATCATGTCCATGAATCACGCACGCTTTACCATTTAATTAGACAAAAATTTAAAACTAGTACATACGACAATAAAAAGCCATATCAATCAAATAAAAGTCAAGCAATAAGAGCAGAACTCATATGAACAATGTAATCATGCCTTAATAATTTTGGTTTCGAAGGAGTATTGTTTGAGAGTGATTCTAAGATTTGAATGCATACTATTTAAGAACCTATTTAATGGGCGAGATCTCAAACTTACACGGAGGTCCTAAGAGAGCCATGGAAAATATTGTGGCCAGAATAGGGATTTTGCGAAAGACAAACATTTTGAGCGCGGATCTTGTAGAATAACCTCTTGCTTTCCTATTTATTTTGCTCTATTAGATTGTTGAGAAACATATTACAATTTGTTATCAGGTATTAATGACAAATTTGTATGTTTGAGTTTTTTCTTTCTTTTTAAATGTTTCTAAGTGATTCGTTGTTGGCACGCAGATAAAAACAAAATCAAGAAGTGACTTGTTCTTAGATTCCTCGCGACGTCAGCAGCCACCACACAACACGGCACCGTTTTCAACGGACCCCTCTTTTTAAGTAAACGAGTAAAAAAAACAGCACAACTTGAGAAATTAGAATAAAAATAATAAGTAAAAATTAGGCTTGCCTTCTCCGGTTAACTCCTCCTCTGTTCCTACCGAACTTCTCCTCTGACCCATTTTCAGCAACTGCCCCTCTCTCTCTAAAAAGCTTCTATTAGAAACTTTGAATTCGTTACTCCTCCGCTGTAACTGTAACCGTAACCGCCATCATTCGCCGCCGCGCTGTAGTCGATTTCCAACGGCGCTTCGATGTGCCGTTTCTTCTCGTAGTCCACATGCATTCTTTTTGTTGTGTCTCTACTATCTCCGATCATACTCCTTCCACGCCGTTACCGGAGCAACCCTCGCTCTCTATGTACGCCGCCTCACCGGGAACTCCTTGCGGTTCCGCGAGATCCCAGCCGTTAATCACCCGATCCGCCTCACAACGATATAACCACCCCGGTCAATCCAATCACCCTCTCCTCCACAGTCTCTCGTTTAACCACCACAGCGACGTCGTCTCCTCCGATCGGCGTGTGCTAACTTTACCGACCGCGGCTAGGGAAGCGCCGGTGGATGTTAAGATTAACGATATCGCCGGGAATGCGATTGCTGGGATACTGTATAAATGGGTGAACTATGGGAAAGGATGGAGACCTAGATGGTTCGTTTTGCAGGACGGAGTGCTTTCGTATTACAAAGTCCATGGACCTGATAAGATCCTTGTTAGCCGTGAGACCGAGAAAGGATCTAAAGTGATCGGAGATGAGTCCACTCGTATGATCTCCAGGAATAACCGTCACGCCACTCACCAGCTCCGCCGCAAGCCATTCGGAGAAGTCCATCTCAAGGTGCGATTTGATCATCTTTCTCTAGATTCGCTTTGTCAGTGAGAAATTGTAACTCTTATGGAACAGATTCTTTGCGCAGTTTTCCCAAATTTCTTTTATATCATACGATTGGACCTTTTATGGAGTTTTGATGATTGAATGATATGAATGATGTAAAAGTTGATCATTATCATCTGCTGGAGAAAATTTACATTCTAATGGAACAAACTCTTATGTTTCATTTCCCAAATTGCTTCACTATATCTCAAAGAGATTATATATATATTCTATGATTGGATCTTGAATGCAGTTACGATGATTTGATGGGTATAGGTTTCGTCGATTCGGGAGAGTAGATCAGATGACAAGAGGTTTTCGATATTCACTGGCACCAAGAGGCTTCACCTACGTGCAGTGACGAGAGAGGACCGAGCAGCATGGATGGAGGCATTGCAAGCTGTTAAAGATATGTTCCCAAGAATGTCAAACTGCGAGTTGATGGCACCCACCGACAACTTAGGCATCTCCATGGAGAAGCTTAGGCTGCGCTTGGCCGAGGAAGGAGTGAGTGAGTCGGCCATTCAGGACTGCGAGCAAATCACCAGATCTGAGTTCTCTGCACTTCAGAGCCAGCTTTTGCTTCTCAAACAGAAGCAGTGGCTTCTCATTGATACACTCAGACAACTAGAGGTACTTCAAAAACTTTCATCTTATGCGTTTGTGATGCTATAGAACTTGTGTGGTATTTAGAGTGGTATTTTTGTTTGCCATTGTCTCTTCTTTCTTTCCGGCTAAGAAATTGCTGTCTCCACGCCATTGTCTAGACAGAAAAAGTAGATCTGGAGAACACGGTTGTAGATGAGAGTCAACGACAAGCTGACAACGGAGACTCAGGTTGATTTAAGACACCAGAAGCCTTTTTCTATTTAACTCTGTTGACTAGACCTTCCTGATTTCTTTCTTTTTTATCTCAGAAGAAGGAACTGCTAGTGAATCCGAACGGTTTGATGCTGCCGAGGAGGAAATTGATACGTGTGACTCGCTTTCTTCAAGTTCTTTCAAAAGTATTGGATCTGCTTTTCGTACATCATCATTCTCTTCAGATGATGATGGGCTTAACAATGGGTTTGAGTCAGAAGACGAAGTTGATCCTACCATCAAGTCTATTGGATTCAACTATCCTCACGTCAAACGACGGAAGAAATTGCCTGATCCGGTGGAAAAGGAGAAAAGTGTCAGTCTTTGGTCAATGATCAAGGACAACATTGGCAAGGATCTCACAAAAGTATGTCTTCCTGTTTACTTCAACGAGCCACTATCTTCTCTACAGAAATGCTTTGAGGATTTGGAGTATTCGTACCTTCTTGATCGGGCATCTGAATGGGGGAAAAGGGTACTAAGAAATCTGCAAACGACTGGTTTTAGTTGAATTCTTTTGTGAAATGATTTTGCTCAGCATATGAAACTTTTCAGGGCAATAACCTCATGAGGATTCTGAATGTTGCTGCTTTTGCTGTATCTGGTTATGCATCAACCGAAGGAAGAATCTGCAAACCTTTTAATCCAATGTTAGGGGAAACATATGAAGCTGACTATCCAGATAAAGGCCTTCGATTTTTCTCGGAAAAGGTTATATAAGCTTCACTCATATATTTTGGCTAAGAATAATGTACATAACTTCTCTGGTGAATTTTGTTGTCAGGTGAGTCATCACCCCATGATTGTGGCATGTCACTGTGATGGGACAGGATGGAAATTCTGGGGAGATAGCAATTTGAAGAGCAAATTCTGGGGTCGATCGATCCAGCTCGATCCTATTGGTGTGTTGACTCTGCAATTTGATGATGGTGAAATTGTGCAGTGGAGTAAGGTATTTGATTCTTTTACTCAATAGAACAAAAGTAACCCCATTTGTGATGATGATATGATGCTTATCCACCTCTGCTCAATATATATATATATATATAGGTGACTTCATCGATATACAATCTCATACTTGGTAAATTGTACTGTGATCACTACGGAACAATGCGGATCGAAGGCAACGGTGAATACTCGTGTAAACTTAAATTCAAGGAACAGTCGATGATCGACAGAAACCCTCATCAAGTCCAAGGTATAGTAGAAGACAAGAACGGTAAAACAGTGGCTAAGCTGTTTGGGAAATGGGATGAGAGTATGCACTATGTGATGATTGGTAATCAAGGAAAGGCCAACGAATCACATCTTCTGTGGAAACGAAACAAGGCTCCTGAAAACCCGACGAGGTATAATCTAACACGGTTTGGGATGACTTTGAATGAGCTCACGCCTGGTTTAAAAGAGAAGTTGCCGCCAACGGATTCAAGACTTAGACCGGACCAGAGGCATTTGGAGAAAGGAGAGTTTGAAATGGGAAACGCGGAGAAGTTGAGATTGGAACAGAGACAAAGACAGGCGAGGGAGATGCAAGAGAGAGGTTGGAAACCAAAGTGGTTTAGAAAAGAGAGAGAATCTGAGACTTACAGATACGTTGGAGGTTATTGGGAAGCTCGAGATTCTGGTCGTTGGGATGATTGTCCTGATATCTTTGGCCAAGTTCAACAATCCATCAACTGAAACCAAATTACATAAGAGAGAGGGAGTGAGAAAACTCCATTTATCATAATTTTTGTGTTTCTTCTGTTCTCGTCTTCTTCAAGGGTTTATAATTCTTTTACACGTCATTCTACTAGGGAGTTTGTGGTGGAAACAATGAATTTTTCCTTATACAGCCATACAGGGCTTCGTGAGGTCCCTAACAAGGGAAAAAAAAAGGAAGAGAAATCATAGTTAAGCTGAAACATAACAGTGTAAAGAACGGAAGAATTAATGATGACAAGTTGTTGATGTACTGTTGCTACGAGTGATGGTTTTTTTTGCACTAGAGATTTGTAAATGACGGTTTTGAGGGATGACTGTTGTTGTCTTTGGATCCGTCCGAACAAGTAATTATACGACCCACTAGACTAGAGTATGGGGAGAAGCACTTGTTATGTTCATGTTTTGGTCACGCCCTGACTCACTTCACCATCCTTTAATTAAAGTAATCCTAGCCCTATTTCTATCTCAAAAATCACTCTAAACAACACATCATTCGGAAAAATTAAACACCCCGGACATGGGCACAAGTACTTGTTACCCGTATCAAAACATTTATACAAGCGAATTCATGTATCATGATATTTTTAAGTTATTTCTCCCGTTTTAACTTGTTATCAGTTTTTTTTAATGCTATGTGAGTCTATATTGAGTTTCCGAACATAATAAAATCTGAAACGTTGTGAAACCCGCGTACCCGGCCGTGCCCAGCCCTAGTTAAGGCCATTGAACCTTTTAAAATGTTATCCCTTTCTACATTATCTCACTTAAATTCGATTCCTTAAATCTAACTTGTAACTTTACTTAGTCGTCTACATGATTAGATTATTAATACGCAGCAGAAAAAAATATTTTGGAGTCGTTCTCCAAAGATAAGTTAATCAATCTTCTTGTTTGCTAAATTGTTGTACTTTAAGAACTTTAAAGTTATTGAGATATTTTTAGAATCACAATAGATGGCCTCTTGCAGGTCAACGACCATTTGAAGGGCATTCTTTTCTCAATCATCCCCGTTTAAATCTCCGGATCTCCAATTTAAAGTTTTAAACATTTACTTTCTTTCTTATGCCACTTCTCGGGGGCCATCGATGTTCCCAACATGTCACTCGATCCTAAACAACTCCGGAACGTGGTCGTTACTAATAATGTCGATCACGAGAATACCATTCCCAGTGACCTTCTACTTCACTAAAATCGAGCGAGAGTGGAGGATCATTTTTTCTTCTAAGGTGTCGCATTTCGTCAAATATTATTAGTCTTTTTTTATCGAAATAATTGTTATGTAGTTCATAGTCGTATGTTTTTTCATTTCAGATCGTAATTTTCTTAGTCAACCAAATTAGTTACAGAGATTGCTAAGAAAATTGAGAACAAAAATCACAAAAAATGTGGTGACGACTAACCACAAATAACACTGACCCATACCTTTGATGTGTGAAGAAGGTTTTTCTCTTGCTTATGGCTTATAATATAAGAATAAAAGATATGGCTCTTCTATTAATTCAAATCAAAATTAAGACTATTTTAAAATATTTTTCGAATAGGTTTCTATTTTTTTATTTATAATGAGTTCAAAAAGGTTTACATTTTATCTAAAAATAACTTTACTATCTTCTTGAAGATGAAACCCAGCAGGACAAAAAAATATCAAAATCTGTAAAAGACTTTACTCTCATTTTTTTTTTAGGATACAAAACTTTACTTTTTATCTTTTAAAATCATTTTTAGTTGTATAGAGTTTGTTGACAACAAAAAAACACTCTTGGGTATATTTTCTGCTGTTAGTATTTTTTTTTTCTCATTCAACTGCCAAAAGAAATGTATTTTCGGTAAGCAGTTTTCAAAATTTCCAATCTGTAAAAATTGCACTTCGAAAAGTCTCATGTAAATACGATTGTTTCGCATCTGTTTTGATATATCCAAAAAGTGAACTGTGCAAATTTGAAATCAGCTTAACATGATCGTTTGGTTTGGTTTGGTTAGCTTTTATACGAAAACTAATAACAAAATTGTAATTAGAACTAAGAGATTTTTTTTTTTTTTTCCGAAGTTTTCACTTGATTAGTAATCCAGCAACCCATACTTCTACTGAGACTTCTCATCATGTTTATCTTCATAGGTTATCATTATACCTTTTGCCTACCCTTTATATTTTTGATTTTACTTTATTGTCCACGTTTTAGGTTTGTAGGTTTCATGATGTTATAGATTACGTACGTATTTTAGAAAGTCTGCTTATTTCTCAGATGTTTTTACTTTTCATGAATAAAGTAAGTTAAAGTAAATTAGTTTTACTAAATAAATAAATTTAATAACACTGAAACGAAAAAAGAATTCATTATATAAAAAAGGTGGATAAAACAGAACCTAAATACCTCAAACAAGAACATTCTTTAACATACTCGGATTTTACCTATTATTCTTTTGTGATTGGTGTTGTTTTCTTGACTTCTTATAAAAATACTACATTTTCTTTCCTTAGCTTTTTGTTGCATAGGAATCATTGAAAAATAAATTAGGAGACAAATCAGCGATAAAATGATAATCATATACATGTCCCAAATATACCGGGCAACTGACTTATCTAAACTAAATGACTGTATTATACTCCAACACAGACATGTTGCTGGTTGCATATATAATTTATTTATATGGAATGGCTTATGTTTTTTAGAAAGTGGAATAAAAAAAAAAGGTGGAATAGAAAGATTGATTGAAGTATTCTGTAGATGAGTCCTTATAATTTTAGAGAAAACTTCCAGAATAAGTATTTAAAAGTCAAAAGAGAGTCAACTATGTTAAATGACTAGCCAAAAACATGCAAAGAGCATAAAACCTCGGTGGGGGAAACGAAGCAGAATTTAGCCTTTAGATCGAGTTTTCTTTGGCACTCTGTTTTAGCTTTTAGAAACGAAACATGCAAAGTGACTTATCCTGTTTCTGTCTCTCATTGCAATAAAGTAACTTCAGTTTTATCCAGTGAATAAAAACATGATAATAATAACAATATAATAATAATAACAATTAATAAACGATGAGATTCATTATGCATGCAAATATCATAAACAAGACAAAACATAACCTAAAGAGAAGAGGCAGACGGAACAGAGAGTAATATTATAAATTATTTGCGTCTCATTTGAAACCGAAGATCTTATCGTAAAAAAAAACAAACGAAAAAGAAAGAGAAGATCTTTTCCTGGCATATACTCCAACACAGCTTTTATTATTTTAAAATTCTTATCTCTTTTGTTTTTGTTTTGTCTTCTTTCGGTAATAAATGCTTCTCTTACATTATTTGAAATTCTTTCTCCTGCAAAAATCCTTAGAACACACAACGAGCAAACCCGCCATCATCATGTTTACCACTTGCAAGCTTTTACGATTTGTGGTAAGACTCTCCAGCAAACACCTTTGTAAGGTTATAAAATATCCCTTGCAATACTTTTTTAAAAAAATTTCCCTACAAACGCCCTTATGATATGTTTTACCTCTACAAAACAAAATATGTTTTGTCAGCAACGTACAAAATATATCTTTTTACACCAAAAAAAAAAACGTACAAAATATATTGAAATCCGGGCACTTATAAGCCGATCTAGAGGGAAAGAACTTACAAAAAAGATTAACATCTCTATACTAAAACATTATGCGCCAAACAATCCACTTTACTCTTGCCTGGTATCTTTTTCACTATGTGATAGTATCATTACGTAATTTTACATTCATTCGTCTCTAATAATTGAGGAGTATTATCGTTACATTATTCTCTGTCCCTAAACTGGATAGAGAATCGTTAAAATATAGTATTTGAATTGGAAAAATTGATGTAGCTTTCAAACTAAATCTTAGTTTCATTAACTTTTGAGAGGAAATTTTACCTTTTCCCTTACTGAAAAAATATGTAAGGGTCCTAGCTAAAAAAACATCTAGAGAAACAAGTGAGATCACAAGGGAGAAGAGCGACTAAAATATCAAATGTTTAAAAATTTTGCTAATTCAAACCACCACATTCTAACCGTTTCAGATTCAAACATCCCTCTCTCGTTAGATTGAAACCGAGAATCAGTAAAATCTTTTTTTGTAAAAAAAAAGCTGTTTTGTTTTGCAATTGACCCATAATTTTGTATAAATCGAGAAATGTCTGTCTCTTCGACAATACGTTGATAGCCCGGTGGACATTAAACTCTCAATCACGCCGCCAGATCAAATATTCAGTAGACCATAAAAAGCGTACCATTTTTTAGCAAAAGAAGTCTTGGGACAAGAAGAACATTAAATGCAAAAAACTTTTTTAAATAAATAAAAACAAATAATCGAAAATAACATACTCAAGCGAGTGTCATGTCTTCTTCTTGTCCTTGTTTTACCTTCTGACCCATTTTCAATCACCAAAACTGAAACTTCTGTTCCTCGTTCCACTCAAAACCTCTCACGCTTCTTCTCTCCTCCTTATCTTTTGTTTTTATTCACCTCCTCTTCTTCTTCTTCTTCTTCTTCTTCTTCTTCTTCTTGTAACCTTCACTTCTCTCACTTCAAGCTTCTTTCTAGGGTTTTCATTTCAATGGAAGAGACTAAAAAAGTACCTCTCAACCCAAAAGCGCCTGAGTTTTATCCTAACTTCGGAGCTAAAAAGATCTCACCGCCGTGTCCTGCAAAACCCAAATTTCTCTATCCTCCTCCTCCTCCTCGTCCTGTGTTCTGCTTCAACAATCGCTATAGTTGTTACCAGAGCTACAAGAAGCCAGCCAAAACTTTCAATGCTAAACCGGAAAAACCCAGACAGCCTTACCGTCTTCTACTTTGTAACCGGAAATGTCTTCCACCGAGACTGTTGAAGCAGAAGGCTTGGGCTCACAAGAATCGAAACTCGTCTTCGGCAAATACTGTTCCTCCTCCTACTCCTCCTCCTCCAGAAGAAGTTAAAATCGAACCTCTTTTTGGCGACAAAACATCTCTTATGATTCGAAACATTCCAAACAATTTCGGGTTGGTCACTTTTCTCCTCAAAATCCGTTTTTTTCTCGTCTTAATGTCTCACGTTTTTTGGCTTTTTGGAAGACGAAGCAAACTTCTGGGAATTTTAGACAAACATTGTTGGAAAGAGAACAAAGAAGCTGATTTCAAACAAATCCCTTCTTCCTATGACTTTCTTTATTTGCCGATGGATTTCGTGTAAGTAAATGCTAAATCTTTCTTTATTTGGGTCATAACACTATTTAACGTATCATAACATTGTAGAAAGCACTATGTCTGCATCCGTCATAATAGGACTTTCTATAGCGGTTTTTAACATTGTTATTGTGATTTCATTTATTATATCGGTCTTTAATATGCAATATAAAAATCTACCATAACGATTTTATTTTGTTATTAATTATTTTATTCATAGCATTTTCTGCAATTTTACAATAGCATTTGATATATGCAATGGTTTAGCCCATAATTTAATTTTCTATAGCATTTCTATATCTATTTTTATTTTAATGATAAGATTTATATTTTTCTTTTTATTAATTTTTTTTTGGTTCTCAGGTGATTATTTTTATTAATTACCTTTGGATAAATTGACATACTAAAAAAATGCCGTATTGTGTTATAATATATTATATAAAATCATGATACAAAATTACAAAAGACTAATATTACAAAGTAAAATTACATAACTAAAAGAGAATTTGTATTTGAACTTGTGAATTCTCCACAATCTTGGACCTCCAATCTTACAACTTCTTCATCAATATGATCAACAAAATCAACGTCTTGCTGCAAGAAACTAACATTTCAATTTCAATGTTAATACTACTATGAAAGAGAAAAACCATATGAGAAATTTAAAAGCAAACAAACTATTCTGTTAAAAAAAATAAACATATATAAGACTGAAACAACTACAGAACCATATATATTTTGTAGTTTTTGTATGTGAAAAATCCAACATGCAAAAAGCAAATAAGTAAATATCATTTACACAAATACAAAAGACTATGAAAACAAAAATCGATTAAACTAAGAGAAACAATTAACCAAAACTTTAAGATCGAAAAGCCAAATTGAAACTAAAACACTACCAATTTCAAGTGTCTTGAACAAAAGCTTAACGGAAACATTTATGCATAAGAGCAAAATAATCGAAACGGATTAAAACAGCATGTACAAACACGAAATTATTATAAATAACGAATATCCAAATGAAATTTTACTTTCAATATCAATTTCGGACAGGCCAATTCGATTAGAAACGATGAATATGACGATTAAGAAGGCCATTATATTGTAGATCGAGAGTTCAAGACTGATAGCAATGATCTAGATTGAGATTTAGAGGGATCCACAGTGAAAGAAAAGAAAAAGAGAGGGATTGGAATCGAGACTGAAAGAAGAGAAAGGAATAAGCCAAAATTTCTTTTTTATTTGTTACTAATTTGCATATGAAATATTTTATATTTCCCAAGTATTTTTATTTTAAAATGTTGATTAGCGGTTAACTTATTATGACGTTTCTAGATTCATGTTTGCTATCGTAGACCAATGATAGAACTAAAACTAAGCGCGAACATAATTTTTTTTATCGCTCATCATATTATATCGTTTCTCATTTCACAAGCGCTATCAAAAAATCAGTACAAGTCTATTACAGCAAAACACACCAAATGCTATAATTAATTGCTAATAATACTCATTTCTCCTGTAGTGAGTAAATGCACTGTCGGCGACGATTAACGGTGTTAATTGTTTTGAAATTGTGAAACAGGAAACACGCAAATTTGGGTTATGCTTTCGTTAACTTCACGAGCCCTGTCGCAGCAGAGAAATTTCGAAGGGAGTTCGATAATTGCGTTTGGACCAACTCCGGCTACAATAAGATTTGCGAAATCACTGTAGCTAAGTATCAGGTTTGGTTTTCTTTTCTCCCTTTTGATTTTAGTAATTTTTTTGCTTATTTTGACTTTTTTTATTGATGTCGGGTTTGATCTATTATGAGTAAAGAGTTAGTGTAACACTTAATGTCGTGTTTACTTTGTTAAGAGTTAAGAGTTGTTAAGTTGTGCAGTTTCGTGTATGTTAGAGTTGGTTTAATTTCAGGTTTGGTCTATTAATAGTTAGAGTTAGTTAAAGTTTGTGAAACTCTTAATTCCGTGTTTGATTTATTAAGAGTTAGTGTTACTGTGTCTGATTTGATGATAGGGACAAGAAGAGTTGAGTCAACATTTCAAGAACTCGAGGTTTCCATGCCACACCGACGAGTATCTTCCGGTACTTATCTCGCCGGCGAGCGATGGTTTCTCCGGTTACCGTCTCACGACGCTCGGAAGAGTCGAGCCACCTGGTGGAGGTGGTCGCAGCCTCGTCCCTAAGTCTTTTTAGGGTTTTGAAGAAGAGGAGCCTTGTTTTCAGTCATCTCCCGGTGACGTGGCATCACGACTTGGGTGAAATGAAAACATAATTTTCCTCTTTCTCTCTATCTCTTTATCTCTTTCGCTTGCCCACTGAAACCTTTCTCGTTTTTGTTTTAGCAAAAAAAAAAAAAAAAAAAAAAAAAAAAAAAAAAATCCTTATCGTTCTATTAGTAGGTTTCTTAACGACAGTTTTCAAAACATTTAGAAGGTGAAAAATGTAAAAGCTGAAAACGAAGATCTTCCACATATAAGAAAAAGAAAAAATTAAGTACATGATCTTATTTGATAAGTATATAAAAAAGAGAAGATCGTAGCCTCTCTCGACTATTAATCATTTAGGGTTTAGAAGGTTTTCAGGATATTATAACAATCTGATAAAGTGTGCTTCTACTGAGACTTTTCAATTTTTGTTTTCATAGGTTATCATTACTCCTTTTCTGCCTACCCTTTTTTATTTCCTTTAATTATTAATCATAAAATCTGTATGAGAGTATTATGTTTTTTATTAATTATTTCCTACACGTTTTTTGTTTCATGATTACATAAAAAATTATGTAAGTTTGATCTAACTCAAAATTCAAAAATATATCTTGGCTCCAAGTTTGATCTCAATCAACCAATGGAAGGCTTCCAACGAACATCATCTTTCTTACGGTAGTGTGTATTCCGAATGAGAAAGTTTCCTTTTCATGTGTTCTGGGTGACTTGGTTAATGTAGGAATCAAATCCACAAAATGAGCGAGACTATATCTATTACCGCTAAAGGCTTTTTGGAATTAAGGATTTGGATAGAAAAATCCCCATAGAGCTTTAACAAATCGAAATTTTCAACGAAAGTGGCACGGTGATACAAAACGTGGGCCATACTCATACACAGCGTTCCATAATACATTGGGCTTTAACAAACTGTAGATAATCCAATAAGAAGTGGATCGTTAATGGTATGGTAATTGGTACTTTTCCTATGGTTTGTGGATAACACATGTTTTATTATTAACAATCATTTGCATCTCTATGGGTTTCATCAATATTCAGTTTTCCAAATACAAGCTACATAGAGTATGCGATGCTCTATGAGAATACAAAGTTGCAGTCATAAAATGTACAGCTGAAACCCAAAAATCAAACTAAGAGATCGGATCTCATGAGATACATCGTTTACATTTCATATTGATCATTATATACATTCCGAGGGCATATGATGTATATAGAAAATAATTGATTTAAATAGTTATGTGACCAAAATGCACTTATATTTTTGACCAAATTTGCAAAGAGAACTACATAATTAAAATAAGCTTATGAGTGTTTTTTGGTAATTTATGATATCAAATTATCAATTAGATAAAGAAGCTTAGTTTACAATAATCTTATAAGAACAGTATTACAGAAAAGTACATGAATTTTTTTTTTTTGATAAAGAGAAGTACATGTATTTTAACAAAAAGAATTAAGATAAAGGTGGGCAGAACAAAAAGGGGTTACTTTTAAAAATACCACTTCTTTTCTTTTGACCCTAAAAGGAATATAAATTAGTTTCTATTCTTCTTTCTCCGTCAACCTTCTGAGGTGAACTTCCTTGCGTCATTACTAAGACCTTTCTTATAGCTTTAACTTTGCTATAAAATGCTATTAAGTATTTGGTAGCTTTAATTATGTTATGTATCACATAAAAATGTAAAGATGATGACTTTTTGTTAAGCCAACCATTTCTTGAAAAATATATGGCAGAGTCGTGGAGTCTATATTTTACCTTTACGAACAACATAGGCGTCGTTTGGTATACGTGACTCTCTTGTAGTGATGTGTGTGCGCAAGAAATGACTATTAGGAAAAAATTCATCTTTAAAAAATAGAAGAAGTAGTGGACAAAAAAAGAAAAAAAAGGAGTATAAAACTTGAATACTTTATTATACTAATGTTATATTAGTACCTAAAGTTATTAGAGCTCGATATATTTAATTTTGTATTTGGCAATCCGATATCTTTGGAAGTTGGAACCGTGTTGCAATTTCCACCAACAAACATACTTACTATTTTTCTGGGCGAAGGTACCAAACATATAACTATTGGTATTAGTTTTCCGTATTAACACTTCACGTTATAAATTTTATCACTGGGAATACTTGTTTACTCCTAAACATAATGTATTTTTGTGCTTAAAAAGAAGATCCTATCTGCTTAAGTAGTCTCTGTTATAATTGTGTTAACATTAGAGACACGCTCCAATGTTATAGGACCATATTTGTCTTTTGCAAAAATAATCTCAACACCCTTTCTCAAAAAGCAAAAAGAAAACCTTAATGTATCTATTTCTGGAAGTGGGAAATGCCCTCAAGACAGGGAAGGAAACAAAGAGTTCGTCTGTTTTCGCCACCTATCATAATTTAATTTTGTTGTCAATATTCTTTACTACGTCATAATTTCCTTCTCCTTTTATAATAAAATAATTCCTTAGATTGAAAGTTGACAAAAAAGAGAGAGATTTGTTGAAAAGGATTGAATATATAGAAAATGAAGGGAAAAACAAATTGAGCTGTAATTAACTCCACAAGTATCGTGCACCTTGCATTACAGCTGCCCAACACAATTTTCTTATGACTCGATAACTTGTGCTGTTAAAGAAACCTTTTTTTTTTCCTGATAAAGGGTTTGCAAAAGTTTTATTTTCTTCTGATAGATCAAACAGAGAGACATTCACTAGAGTGCATTATCTATTATTAGATATGAAAATTTATTTGTTTCTCTTTATGTTAATTAGTTATTTGTGTATGTCATTCATTCGATGCTATGTTCATACTTCATTGTCCACCTTTGTGCAAATATCTGTTCTCTTTGTGTTGGATCTAAGTTAGATAATTTAATCGTTAGTTCCGTACTTGAACTCATTAAAAGGCGAGAAATATTTGAATTTTCATCACTCCATAATAGAAACATCCAAGAGCATATGAATGTTCCGTTTTTAGCGAAGACGTATGTATCTTCAATGAAACAAAAATATAAATCTGAATTTTTTCAAGTGCGAAATGCAACTTTAATGACTTATTAAAAAAAAATGTATACTAAAAACTCTATAAATTAATAAAATTGAGATTTTGATATTTTATTAATTTATAGAATTATTAAGTTATCGGTTTTGACTAAAATAACTTTTTATTAAAAAATAACTAAAAATATTAAAATAATTTTTAAAGTTTTATTCTAAAATTAGAGGTAGACTCTAAAAATATTTAACTTTAAATAAAAACAAACAATACTATATTTATATTTTCGTATATTTTCATAACCATAGGTTATGTATTTGTGTAAGATTTTTATGGAAGTTATTAATTTATGATATTAATGGAACTGTATGTTTACATAGATTTCTCAAAAAGATTATTATCTTATTATTTTATTAATTTGTGCTATATTTTACACCGGTCCGAATTGAGATCGAAGAAATTTAATATATTATCGAGTATTAATTTATAGAGTTTCTGGTATTTGGTTCGATAAATTAGTGTTTGTTGGGAATCCCATATGAACTAAAGTGTGATGAGAATAAAAATAGTATTAAAAACTATGGATAAATCTATATATTTGATTTTGAGTTAGGAACTCATTTTTAGAGGAGACCCTTATTAGAATCAAAATTTAACCAAAATAGGAATTGCCTATCCTAGTATTACATTTAGTTTGAAATAGACCAAAAAGGACATCAATTTGAATAGGATGTTATCAATCTCATATCGAAAATACGATGAATAACTCAATTCATTACTAATTGTTTTTCAGTTTAAAACCCATAAATCTTAACAGTATTTCGTGTAAATTATATATTATCATAACATTATTTTGTGTAAGTTATATATTTAAGTCTAAGGTCAATCATGTCACTTTCAGTTGGAAACAAAAGATATTTCACATAAAAAAAAAGAACTACTACCTATCAAGAAAATAAAAAATCAAATTGGTCGAATATCTAAATAAAATGTGAGGAAAATAGAAAACTGTGGGATAAGGCGATTATAAAATAAGTGACTAGTTGTTTTACGTTTTGATCTGTATTATTGGACGAGGACAAAAGGAAAATGTGGTGAGGTTTCATACAATATTTCTGGGGTCTGAATTTAATATAATATACAACCAAATAAGAAAAAAAGGCACGACCTTTCCAAGCGCCAAACAGCAGACGTAACGCGGCGGGTCAGACATCCAGGTGGGTACGACCCGGTAAAGTCGGTCGGGTTTGGCTCGCCGTGACGGGTCAGGCCGTGTGCCCTTGCGACGCGGAGCCAGACAAGCTACAAAGTTCGGGAACATGTGGGGTCCATAAGTTTAACGAGCACGTGGTCACGTGATATACTTGCATGGCTATTGGCATGAAGCCTACTATGAACGCTAATTAATCCATTGGGTAGCAATTAACGATTTTTCAAAAATCGCTAATAAATCAGAAATTAATTGGGATAGATTTTTTGCAATATTTTTATACATTTTTAAATATTTAATATATAAAATAACACATAAAATCATATATTTCCATCCTAGAGTAAATATTTTTTCAAATTCACATATACTACATAAGATAAAAATAGTCAATGTTTGTGTTTAGAAGATAAATCCTCAAATTGATTTGTTAAAAACGATTAATCACATATTTTTTGGTTAAGATAACTCTAAACAGAATGATTTTTTTTTTGATCGAATTTTACAATCAATTATCAACTGAGTCAATCAGATTTCAGAGAATTAATCGGCGATTATTGTAATTAATCGGGCAAAATCGTTTAAACAACGTTTGACTAAATAGTGTCACCGATTAGCGAAAATCGCTACGGTCACCCCCTTCGTAAAAAAATCGGGAATTTTTAGAACATAGCATGTGGCTACCACGACCAACTTTGATTTACAATTTGATAAATAAATAATCTGATCGCTCTCTAATTTTTCTAATACCAACTCCAACCCAACACAATTACACTATAATCAATATAACTAAACTCTCTAGGTCGGGGATTCTTCAATGAAGAGGTGAAGAGAAGTACTTGAAGAAGCCATAAGGAGTCTCCTGGATCGCAGACACAGAGAGAAGAGAATTCTTAAAGATTTTTGCTTCTCTTCTTCTTCTTCTTATTGTTATGATGAATTGAGAAGAAGGCGTAGGAAATTTCGATTACGACTCTTTGGGGGTTTTGACTTATATAAGGCTTTTGTTTTTTTGGGGGAGATAAATATAAGAACACCGAGAGATAAGCAGAGGAAGTAAAATTATGAGTTTGAAGGGGATTCTAGGTTTCGAATACGGAATAGTTCAAGCGCCATTAGGGGCAGATATCTCCGGACCGGAGCTTGTAGCCGTCGTCGCTAATGCCGGAGGAATCAGTCTTCTCAGAAGTCCTGGTTAGGTAATTGCAACTTTCTTTTTCGCAAACATGTTTCTTGATTGTTAGATAAAAAATACAGTTAAATTAGATTGTTTTGTTTATCTTCTTTGTTTGTAGGAACTATGGAGACAACAAGTGGTGAGTTACTGGAATTTAATGTCATCAAAAATCAAATCAAACAGTGTGAGGAACATAATGGACATGAAAGCTCACATGGGTTCTTTCGCATGTGGTTTGTCCTATTCTCCTTAATCTGTAGTTTCCTGCAACTTCTTGTTTTGATATATTGTTAAGGATTGTTCATGTTTTGAGTAATGGCTTTTAATAGTCTTCAGCTTTTGTAGTGATGTTGTGGGTGGCTGGTGCGCTGAAGCCTCAAGGTCAAGTTCGAAGAGATCATGGATGTCACCGATCCAATTTAAGAAAATGATTGAGGTGAAGTAAGTTTTCCGGTCAGCTTTCTCAATCGCAAAGGATAGAAGAAGAAAATTAACGGAAGAAACAATGAAATCTCTCGGTTTACGTTTTCTTCCGCTGATTGAAACGTAACCGGTCGGTGGAAAACAAAATTAATAAAGCTTGTTTTGTATATAATATAGTTAGTCTATATTGAAACAACCAAGCCTTTTTTTTTTTAATTATCAATGCGGACATTCTCGAAAGAAATCAATAATATTAAATCATAAATAAACCGTTCAACAAATAAACCAATAACCAATAAAAACCAATAAAGAATAAGCAACCTAAACACCAGGTTTGCTACATTATTAAAATAAAGCTAACATCCTAAAATAATGAATTCCTTGCTAGCCATAACAAGATAGCCAAAATCAAATTCTTAGTCTCATCATCTTCTTCTCTCGGTCTCTTTCTGCGGAAGAACATTGCTGTTACCTGCATCACATTGGAATAGAGATGCGTAAGTATTATCATAAATACTTAGTGAGTGGATCATCCTGCCTACATGCCAAGTACGTCAAACACTAGACAATACATCAACAATGATCAACAACAAGAACAATAATCAACAACAGAAACTCCAAGTCAGGAGAAACCCACGTTTCCTGACACCCCAGGTCAGTGTCGACAGGTCAGTGTCGACCGACACCTCAAGAGTGTCGATCGACGCCAGCCTTCTGAGTGTCGATCGACACCCATCGAGTGTCGGTCGACACCAGCTCGACGTCCAGACACCAGAAGCTACAAAACAGCTCATAAACATACAAAATCGTGGGATTCAACCTCCACATCGATCAAACAGCAATATAACTCAACCATAACTCAAGAACAACTCGAAAACTCATCAACAAACTCGAAATCAAACAATCTCCAATGATTAACGGACCTACAGTCACGCACTCACCTTGAAAAGGATTAAAAGAAAGGAGAAGAAGATGAACAACAACCCAAAGCCTCTGATCAAGCCTCCAAACTTCACAAAACTCCAAAATCACCTCTGAAAAGTCTCTGTCACGAAAAAGCGACTTTTCACGCGGCCACAAAGCTTTTAACGCGAGTCTAAGGCTTCCCTCTCCTTTAACCGAACAAAACCAGCCGACTTAAATCAAACCGGTCGATTTCTCAATAACAGGTGTCGATAGACACCCTTCCTTGGTGTCGGTCGACACCCATCGACCGAACCAACTCAAACCACAATCAAACGCGCAATCGACCTAAACTGGAATCGAACCTGATAACCGGTGTCGATCGACACACCCCTTTGGTGTTGATCGACACTAGGTACTCAAGAGATTTTTACACATTTTCATTGCAATGATCGAACCTTAGACCGACTGCACAACAATCAAATAAGAACATGTACAATCAATCCTCAATTCACACCTCAATGAGCATATGTAATATACTCCTGAACCCCTAATGTCGTCCGATACCACTTACAAAACAAATTTCTGGTTCGCGGATGTTACATATAGTTGTATATATTGTACAACTTATTCTCTCTATATTATAATTGTATATATAATTGTTTATAATATAATTAGTCTATATAGTTGTATTTGTATATATTGTAGTGCTATAGCCACGATTTAGTGGAAGGAGATGAAGTTGAAGTTGGAGAATCATATAAAATGGGGGATTCTTCAATGAAGAGGTGAAAAGAAGTACTTGAAGAAGCCATAAGATAAATTTATACAAGGAGAATAACTATATAATGCATTTAGGTTTCGTTTAAGCAAAAAAAAACTTGTTCAACATTAAATTTCGGGGCATGGGTCAACTTCTAGTAGTATCAAAATTTACTAACAAACCCAGCACTAAAAATTACACTAGGGGCCTAACTGGTGAATTGCTGAATTGCTGAATGCAGCTGAATCCAGCTGATTACTGTTAATAAGTTACCAGTTAGAGTTGCTGAATACAGCTGATAAGGAAAAAAATCTTAGAAAAAGACAAAACTTGAGGAATTTTATTTTTTTTCCAATAATTGAAAATTTTTCACAAAAAGACAAAAAAGACACAACTTTTACTTTTCAGTAGATGAATTGAAAAAATCAACGTCTATAATTGAAAAAAACCAAACCAGAAAACAACAAAGAAAGTTCACGGATGTTTTTTACGTCCACTATAAAGAGATGCATGCTATTTTACATTCAATAATCTGTCTCCATTTTCATTTTGTTTACCCAGAGAAAAACTAGTTCTTTTCAAAAAAAGAGATATCGAAAGATTTGAAGAAATCACAGAAAAAAAACAAGTAAGTCCACATTATTTTTCATTACTCGTGATGTATATATATCACATAAATTTTTTCAGTTATATTTATTTAAAATAAATTTTAATTTTATCTTAGTTTATTGAAAAACTTTTAATTAGCTATAATATTGAAACTAAATCTATTTAGAAGAAATTTGTATAAATACTACACAAATTTAAAGATTTTAGAAAACTAACATTTGTCTAGTTATTATTTTATTTTTAATATTAACATGTTTAATATATAACTTATCATAAAAAAAAAAATCTCAAACCTCAAAGACTAATGATTATATATTTGTTATTTTATATATATATTATAAAAACACTAGGATTCAAAATTTTAAAAACATGAGTTTTTTTTTTTAATTATATAAAATCTATAGAATATTAAACCAAATCACCCATTTATTTATGAGTAAAAGGTTTAACTGTAATAAAATAGTGTTTTTTTATTTAATAAGGTTAATCATATGTATTTACGATATAATAAAACATTTGAATGTTAATTTTTACGATTAAATATATTATAGAATAAACTCAGAAACTAATATTTTTACTTTTAATATTTGTTTATTTATCAGAACTGAAAATGAGTGGTGCTGGAGATGCTGGTGGTGGACCGTCAAGCCGAAACAATGCGGTATAAATATTATTTGAACGAGTTTTCATATTTATTTACAAGTAATTAATTTAATAAATTCAGTTATTTATAATTGTAGACTTTTTCTAGATGGTTGCCAAGAATGAACAGCTTATTCATTGAATTATTAGATGAAGAACTACAAAAAATAAACTATGTCTCGACTTTACCATATAGAGATGGTAAAAATAATATAGTGAAGAAGTTTCGCGAACAGACAGGCTATACAATTGACTGGGAGAAATGTAAGCAAAAACATGATGATTTAAAAAATTTGTATACGGTGTATCAAAGACTTGTTGTTCGTACTGGTACAAACATTGAACGAGAAACCGGAAAAATAACCATGGATGAAAATTGGTGGGAAGACCGGAAAAAGGTATGATTATTTATTTTTATATTTATTAAAATTAAATTAAAATTAAATTAATTTCAAATTAATTTTGTTTTTTATAACGTAGGACACGAAAGGAGCATCAAGGTTAAAAAAAAATCCTCTACCATGCATAGACTTGATGCACAAGGTGTTTGGTCCTCATTGTGTTGTGAACGACTATATGGTTTCAGCAAGTCAAATAGATGAAATAGTTGAAAGCGACAATGACGAAGAAGAACAAGAGTCTGGAGAAGAAGATGATGATAATGAAGAAGGCTTCACTTATGGTGTACCGGAATCGGAACCACAACAACCAACGGGATATCAGTCATCAGTGCCGATTGAGATACCTACACATAACCGACGATCTAGGCAACATGGTAACCGAGGTGGTAGAACTACTAATAGAGGACGAAACCAATCAAGCCGGCAGACAACGCAAACCCCACGAAGAAGAGCTGTTATGGACACACATCTAACAAATATTGAGTCATATCTTGCTACTATGCAAACTCCAATCCAAATGCTCAATGCACGTAGCCAAGCGAATGAAGATTATGAGCGTGAATCTTGGTTGCAACTAAATGACTTACAAGGCATAGAGAAATTTTCAGATTTCTGGTGGGCATCATCGGAGATTTTGAGAGACCCGGTCGAGCAAAAGAGGTTTGTGCTGCTAAAAGATAACGAAGAGAGAATTCGTTTTCTCGAAGGGGTGACAGGTTATGATCGTAGTGGCACTTTTAGGGGTAGTCCGTGGAAACGTCAACTTAGTGGTTCTAGCGGGCCAAGTAGTAGAGGATCATTTGGTAGTGGATCTGGTTCTCCTGGCGTAGGAGGGTTTTCACAATTCAGTAATGCTGGAAATTTCAACATCGGAGGAACTTCAAATTTTGGCGGTGAAGGTACTTCAAACTTGGGAGGGTTTTCACAATTTGTTAGTTCCGGCTCCCCGAACCAATTCAGAAGAAGACAAGGATTTCAAGTTCCAAACCCTAACCCACAGTTTGATGAGTCCTTAAATCCAAGAGTTGGCTCTGATGAAGGTTTTCCATATAGACCTGCGTCTGCATCCGAGTTACTTAATCGTTTCAATTTGTCCGACTTTAATCGCACAGTTGGAAACAATGATAATGATGGATAAAACTTGATAAAGTAGTCTCTTTGTTTAATTGTTTAATATATATATATATATATATATTAGATGTAATGTTTTAATTTAGCTTGTTACTAGTATTCTTGATGTTTTATGTGTTAATTAATGAATTTCTATTTACTTTCAGCTTCCTCGCATTATGGAGTTGTATTCACGTGGATTACATAATCTCACAGACGATGAGTTACTTGAACTAATTTTCCTGGAGCACATGGATGTCATGGAAGCACTCTTCAGGCCTGTGATAGATTACTACAAAAAGTATTACAATCGACAACCAATGGGATCTGAATGGGGTTTAGGATGGAGCAACATTGAAAAAAGGATTTATAATTATCCAAGAGATTGCTTACATCTTTTGAGGATGCGCATCGAGATTTTTACACGTCTATGTGAGACATTGCGCACAGATTTTGGATTGAGAAGCACAAAAAACATATCAGTAGAAGAAACAGTGGCAATGTTTCTTGTGATATGTGGTCATAACATGACACAACATTCAGTTGGGCTCTTATTCGGACGCGCACAAGAAACTGTTGGACGCAAGTTTCAAGAATGTCTAAAAGCATGCAGAAAATTATCTGGTAGATTACTTAGGAAGCAGTCCCCTGAGCAACTCCGACAAGTACCTCGAGGTTTACGAGATAATACTCAATATTGGCCTTATTTTAATG
Source organism: Erythrophleum ivorense (assembly GCA_026724425.1). Classification (NCBI taxonomy): domain Eukaryota; kingdom Viridiplantae; phylum Streptophyta; class Magnoliopsida; order Fabales; family Fabaceae; genus Erythrophleum; species Erythrophleum ivorense. The sequence goes on along the minus strand of JAIUCV010000070.1, from coordinate 1,922,911 downwards.
GTTTTATTGGTGCAATGGATGGTACTCATTGTACGGTTATGGTAGCTGGTGGCGAGGCAGCTCGATTTTATAACAGGCATTCACAAACAAGCATTAATGTTTTGGCGATATGCAACTATGATATGTTATTCACTTACATATTTGTAGGATGTCCTGGATCAGTACATGACGCCAGAGTTTTGTCTTACGCAATGGAGCGTGATTCAACTTTTCCAACTCCTCCACCATCCAAGTACTATCTCGTAGATTCTGGTTATGCTAATACAAGGGGATATTTAGCTCCATTTAGAGGTCAGAGGTATCATTTGCCACATTTTCAAGTTGGCTCCCCACCAAGAGGTGAAGAAGAGTTGTTTAATAGGTGGCATTCTTCACTCCGCTCAGTGATCGAACGAACATTTGGAGTTTGGAAGAAAAAATGGAGGATTTTATCAGAATTTCCTAGATACGATGTCGAAATGCAAAACAAAATAATCATAAGTACAGCTGGATTGCATAACTTCATTCGTCTTTCGCAAATTCAAGATTTTGATTTTGATGATGCTTTTCATATTGACCCAATCCCACGAGAACAATTTAATAGCAACGGAGAAGGTGGAGAAGGCGAAGAAGGTGGAGAAGGCGAAGAAGTAAACTTTTTGCAAGAACAAGAGGGAACAACGGATGGTATCTATATGCAAACAATACGAGAAGGAATTAAGCAACAAATATGGGATGCTTTTCATTAATGAATTGCTAATATTAAAAAATGTATATTTTAATTTTAAATTTTGTATTTTGATGTTTTATAAATTATTATGAATCAAAAAATTTAAATAATATATATTTTAAATATTTTTTTTGATATACCTATTATTTAGTTATTTTCACAAGTATATATATATATATATATATTTTTTTATATTTTAAGTGGGTAATTATTTTATTATAATGTTACACAAATAATATATTATATATTTATTCTGCATTCAGCAACATTCAGCAGTTATCATTCATGTTACTAAATAATCAGCCAGATTCCGCAAGAAATCACTATTTAATTCCGCAAGATTCCGCATTCAGCAACATTCAGCGGTTACCATTTAGACCCTAGATTAATATTTTTGGTGCTTTTGCTACAATATCGCACTGAGACTGCCGACTTTAGGCAACTAGAAAGTATATTCTACATAAAAAAATGCTGTAAATATAACTGTAGCATGATTACAGTTACGTGAAATTGATTTCTTTCTTTCCACAATCTAAAAAAAAGTCCATGGAGTCAATTTACAACAGTATTGTGAAATCCAATTCGGAAGGACTAAGAATGCATGCAACAACACCAATGTTTTGGAATAAAAAGTACATTTAAAGCCTTTTTCTCAAAAAAATTTGGTTAATTTTTTTTATTAGTTGTACCAATTAAAACTGCAAGAGATTCAAAATCTCTTTACTATTAATTGAGAAGTACATCTCTTTTTTTGGACCAAAAAACCATCTCTCTTTGTAAAGATAATCTGTTTGGAAATAGGTTTAGTGAAGGTTAATTTAGTAATATAAAATATCACTTAAATCAAACAAATGTTTGGTTTAATTAAATCAACAATCAATTCCTTTTAGAGTAGATAATACCATAATCAAAGATTTTCATTTTATGCATTCTCTAGATAATACCATAATCTAAGATTTCCGTTTTCAAAGATTTCCGTTTTATACATTCTCTATTAAAAATCTGCAAAAAGAATAATAAAAAACAACTAGCGATAATATCAAATCGAAGCAACTTTGATACTAAATAAAATAAAACAAAAAAACCACGACTTTTGTAATGAAAGTCACAGACAAATTAAACCCATAATCCACTTTAACGATAACTGGAAATCGACATGGCAGGAAGATCATATGGAGAATTTGCTTAATGACCTGAGAATTCCAGATCTGGTTGTCGTAGAGTTTAGCAATTGATGATGGTTTCGGAGAGTAAAAAACTGAAATCTCATAAGCAAACAAAATTAACGAGCAAAAAAAGCAAATGGAACGTGGAAGACAATTCATTCGTAAGACTAAGATTCGCACAGTAGTATTCTACGGAAGACATCTGTTTTGACAGGAGTTTGGTTATTTTTTTTTTTTTTTGGACATATGTTTTTACAAAGGATTTTACTATCGTTGGAAAAAAAATCATCTGTCGACAACACAACACACTTTTTTCCTTGATTCTTTTCTGTTTCGGGTTCTACATAATGTCATTACATGATTTTGAAGTCTATCCATAAATGTATTTTTCATTTTTTATTAAACTAGAACCACAAACATATTTTGTTCAAGAGTATATAAAAGTTTGGAGCTATTCAGATTATGGATTAAGTTGATATAACAGTTATAACATAACCATAACCATGATGTAATATTTATATTGTCTGGACATGTGTTTGGTTATTGTATTTTCTTTTTCTTAATTATTAATAAATAAAGACAGTTTAATTAATACATCAAAATTTGAATCACTTAATACAAAAATTTAGATTCAAATTAACAATATACTTGACAATTTTAACATAAAAAAATATAACTCTTAAATTAACACTAAAATTAAAACATGTTACAAAAAGAAAAAAAAAACAAAAAAAACAAAAACATAATCTCGTGCTGTGCGGGTTATACACTAGTACTTATTAAAAAAAACTATAAATCCAAGCTATATATCTTCAAGAATCATTCATGCATATTTGTTAAAAGTTATAACCGGATAGATTCTTGAGAAAAGTTCATATTAATACATGTAACATGTACAAAGCTTGATATTCTTATCACTTCAAGTGTAGTGACACGAAACAAGACCCAAGCAATTTTAGTAGACGATAAATTTTGTTTTCCCTAAACCTAAAAGACGAGTCATCTTCTTCTCAAACAAAGAGATATTCATATACTCTTAAGAGTTACATATTGATATATAGATATATTGTATTAAGTATATACATGGCCTAGATTTTCTGTATATTCTCTTTATTTGATGATCATATTGACTAAATAAAATTGTATAGCTTCGAAGCTAGTTAAAAAAAATTGGATGGTATACGCATATAAGTTAACAATTTTGGATTAATTATATATAGATTTATTTTAAAATAAAATAAATATTTATGAATAACTGTAATTTTTTTTGTGTGCTAGTTTTGAAATATCAAACCAAATTTATGCTCTATTTTGTTAATTTTACAAAAGAAAGTTTCAACGGTAAGGAACACAATTGTTCTCAAATACAAAATTGAAAGGAACACCCGAGTATTATAATACAATAAATTTTATAAAATAATAATTTTTTCTAGTCCTAAATCGGACCAATATAAAATAATAAGATAATAATATTTTTAAAATTCCTATAAAATATATGATCATATTAATATCATAAATTAATAATTACCATAAATAATTTTATGCAAATATACGTATTTATAATAATATACTAAAATATAAGTATAATTTTCATTTATTTTTTATTAGAATTGAAATATATTTAGAATTCATCCCTAAAATATAATAAACTTTTAAAAACATATTTATTTTATTTAATTGGTATATTATTTTAATTAAATAATAATAAAACTTATTTTATTCAAAATCAATACTTTATAACTTTATAGATTAATAAAATATTAAAGGAGAAACTATTTCAACTAGTTCAATTTGTTTTCCTTTTGTCAACGTTGTGTGTTCAATTTTTTGGGAAAGACCATTTGAGTCTTGTCGAATCTTTAGTTCGGCGGAGGCTTGTTAAATATCCACATACAACAAATCGTAATTTTATTATATTATATTGGTTGGTTACTTAACATTTTGCATCACAGTAGATCGACCAATAGGAGAAGTTCCATCTTCTTGTTACCAACCACAGATCACGAGAACTAACTTTTTTAAATCGAATTTCTTCCTTCGATTCATTTTACCTGAAAACGAAAGGTGGGATTGATTCATTTATGACTTGTTCTTGGGATGATGCAGCAAATTAAATTAATCAGACTAAAAGGCTCAGGTGAAAAATATTTAACATTCGAAGGATTTCGTGGGCATATATATATATATATATATATATAATTAACAAGAAGGCTAATTAATATAAAATCAGATGTTGAAACACTCTCGGCGTGCTGGCTAATAATTTTTTTTTTCAAAGCTAACAACTTGCAAGTTACATTAAACATATTTTCGGTCATATTCACACATCATCATGAAAGCTTAAAACCAAGTAATAATTTGTCATGTTTACCAATTTGAACCCGAGGGTCAATCAAATTAAGGAGCTAATGGTCTCATTATTAATTTATAACGATATCTTATCTGAGTTTAGGGGAGTTTTATTAGTTCCAGGTGATGTGGGGTTTATTTAAATACAAAGCATATGTACAATTTGTGCGGGCTGATCTTTAATTTGTTTGGCACTCATGTAAAGAAAAGGGTTTGATTTCTTTGATCAAAATCTTGATTTTCCAAACAAATTGTTAATTTAACTACTATATGTGGTCTAGTGTTTCACATTTGGGAAGGAGTTGCAATGTTAATTTAGGTTAGGGATCTATTTCTATCAAATGTGAAATTTTTCAATCATTCTCATTTGGCCAGTTGAAGTGGTGTCATACTTTAGGCTCACTAGATAACCCGATGAATGAGTTACTCAACGGCTACACTCACTCTAGAAAAATTAAGCAAGTGTTAAATGTCTGGATCATCTCTGGTTATAACAAAAATGGTATATGTACAATGGCTTAGTCTCAGTTATATTTGTTATTTAGTTTGAATGGGTTTTGTATGTTCAAGTTTAAAAAAAAAAAATTATATAATAAATTATTAAGAATAAATATAAGAAGCTCCAGTTCATGTGCATCACTAAGTTGAAGGAAAATAATACTAGACTAGTTCTACATGAGATCCTTCATAACTGGAGATCTATCTATATATCGAATATTGTTTAACTTTGTGTTGAATATTTTGGGTCATACAAAATCATAGAATCATGAGGTGCATTATCAATCTTCCGAGTATTCCAAGCTTCCGTTCTTCAATATATTTTTCAAAAAAAAATATTAAGTGTACTAATTAGTTCTATATATTTCTAGTGTGACAAAAAATTTCAAACGAAGTAACATCATATTATCAATTTTTATACCAGTCGATACTTATCTGTAAATTTTATATAATGATAATGCAAACAAGTAGATTTTTCTACTGATTAAAGTTCTTAACGTTATGAATCTTATGATACAAGCTTTATTTTAGATACTTTATGGTAGATCGCTAAAATATATGTGAAGTTTTAGATGAAACTTTTCTGATCTGATTGATATTTGATAGTTACTTTTTGTGGTTGGTTAATAAAAACAAAATAAATTAATGAAAAGTAAATTCAATCCCAATAATCTATTAAATCATATATGTGGTGAAGTGAACACACTAACACTGATTTGGAACTCATGGACGAGTTTGGTTTCAACTTGCACAAGAGGAAAATTATCCGCTTTGGCTTTTACTCGTTTTGAAAATATTATTAGTGATTTTTGTACCTTATTTTCCCATAGCCGCAGAAAATTATATATTTGAATGTCAAAGACAGATAAAGAAAATGAAAATACTAAAGTCTAAAATTGATTCTCAAATTTTGAAAAAATATATATCGAACGTAAATACAACGGACACATAATATTTCCAAACTGAAAATTTAAAAGAACCAACATTATATACAAAACAATTTTATCAAACTTATTTTGAATCTATTATAACAACTAGGCTTTTTGACCACCTAACTTTGTGACTTAAAAAAAATTATATTGTGTTGAAGCTTAAAAGATCAAGAAATCCTCCTTGATGTTATAATTCATCTTCTCCAAATTTGGCTGAACCGCAAACTGAATCATCGGTGGTGGTCCACAAGCCATCGCAAGTGCTGACCCATCTAAACCATCAGGGATATGTTCCCGGAGAATCGCCTCGGTTATAAAACCGGTACTATAAACCCATCCTTCCTTAGCCGATTCCACAACGTACCAAACCTTTAACCGGTCCGGATACGTCTCAGCCCAGCTATCCAATTCCTCCCTCAGAAGAATATCTTCTTCGGTTCGGTTCGCGTAAACCAAATACATCTGAGTCTCATCCTCAGGATCTTTCAGAATGGCTTGCATGATTTGGTAAACCGGAGTTATACCGGTTCCACCCGCGACCATAGCCAATTTCTCAGCAAACTTCGGTTTACCGTGAACCGTGAAATTACCCTTGCCTAGATACTCAACGTGACCCAACGGTCCTTTAATCTCCAGAGTTGACCCGATAGGCAACGAGTCTAGGTACTGAGACATGAGCCCACCGTTTGGGAATCTCGGATGGACTCCACCAAAGTAAATCTTGACCACGAGCTCGAAGTAGCCAACCACATCAACGGTGCTGCTTGGAGTGTAAGCTCTGAGGCAGAGCTTGTCACTGATCGTGGCGCAGAGGAAAATATGCTTACCAACCGGTAAACCAAGAAACATATCCTCAACCGGTAAAGCAAACCGGAATTTACGAACATCATGAGATATCGATGTCTTTTCGACGAGTTGAACCGGGACTTTAGCCCGGGGGTTAACCAAAGCGACGTTCCTAACCGGAGCCGCCTCTCCTATCGGAGCCAAGAGCGAGAACACGGCTGAGCCACCGTGAACCGAAGTGTTCGGCGAGGAAGAGTCAGAGGAATAACCGGTTGTGATCAGCTCTCCGATCCGGTAATCCTCTAGCATCTTCTTGGCTTTATCGGAGTGAATTGCATCAAACTCCTCCGTACAATCCGTCCCAGCATTGATTAAGATCGAATCCGAACCACCCGGATGGTCTTTAAGGAACTTGGTACAGTCATAGATGTGGCCATGGACAATGATCCAACAAGAATCATCGGAATTGTGCTTCTTAACTTCAGACATTGAGTACATCTTCGCGGTAGTGTTCATAAACGGCGTGGAAATGGATTTCTTGAGCGTCGGAGGAGCATCGGCAGATTTTTCCAAGTGACGTTCTTTAGCCATCCATCCACCGGACTCGTTACCCGGAAGCGTCGGGTGCTCGAACACGATCCCGATCTCTCCCTTGTGTGGCTTGCACACATTAGTCTTCACTCTAAACCAGCAGTTATTCATCATCCCCTGTTTTACACAACTTCGTTTCGTCAGTTTCTTTCACCAAACCAAACAATAACGATAAAAATATAAAACAAAATTAAATAAGGGGGGTGTTTGGAAACACGTACCATGAGATTCCAGATCATTTTTTCAGGCTGAGTGTTGAGAGTCTCATCCCAAGCACGAACGGCGATTTCCTTGGCACCAAGCAGGTCCAAAACTTCAACTTCGAGTGACCAGAAACACCAGCACCAGAACTTGCCGTATTTGTTCGGCTTCTCTTGATGGTCAAGCTCACACACGTTCCATGTTTCTCCACCGTCCACTGTGACCTCCACACGTGTGACTTTCTTTCCTCCTCCTGTTTTTGAATATATACCAATTTTTATTATTGTTTATATAATCTTTCCATTATTTAACACATTTTTTTTTTAATTTAAAATTCTGAAAATGAAGATTACCCGAATATGCGTAGCCCTTTAAAGTGTAAGGTCTCTGAGTGGTGAAAGCGTTGATTGGTAGAATCTCCTCGTGACATGGCGTCGTAATCACGGAGTTTATGTTAAGCTCGTTTATTATGTACTCCGGTTTATACCACCATCCTACCAAAAAAAAAAAAAAAAAAAACAATTAAATTAAAACATTTTCATTATGTAAAAGTCATAGAAGCTGACATCATCCACCAACTTTCTAATTTTGATATGAATTTTGTTTTGTTTTTCCTCCTATGGGTTCGGACGCTTTAAAACATGATTAATTGTTCAATTTAATGCGATTGCTTTATAAGCTAACCAATGATTCTTGTAATAACAATTGGATTGTACCTTCTTCGTCGGCGAGTTCGGCGTCTACGTTGGAAGGGAGCACTCTGTTGTCCTTGAAATGGTAGAAATTGTTGGATTCTTGAGTGGTGACGATGATTCGTTTCAACCACTTAACCATCCGGCCACCGATGAAACCGGGAATTATCATTCGAACCGGAAACCCGTGGTCAGGTGTTAAATATTCTCCGTTTTGCATATAAGCCAAAATGATATCTCTGGATGGATCCATGGCGTATTCTTTCTTGATGCTCGTTCCATATTTGGAACCGCCACTTCCAGCACCGCCGGGAAGATCCTCCGACCCCTCGAAGCAGACGTTAAGGGCACCGCCTTTCCGGCTAAAGATCCCGCAGCGACGCAGCACGTCGCATAGCGGGACTCCACGCCACACGGAGGTTGAAACTCCGGCGGAGCCCCAATTGAAGCCTTTCGACTTCTTCACCATGTTCTGCTCCTTCCTACGGTTCCCCGCGCAGACCAACGTCGCGGCAAACTCACGGAAGGCGAACTCGGAGACGAGCTGGTCCATGGTGAATTTCATGGGCCGTTTGACGAACCCGGTCACCTCAACGGTCCATTCGGCCCATTGGGCCTTAGGGACGTGACCATGGTTACGCACGTAGTGCAGCGGGACGGGGGTGATAAACCCGTGGTGCATTAGACGGTTAAGCGGGGCCTCGGAGTTGAAAGGATGCTTCCCTGTGAGACGGACCATGGAAGAGTTACGCTCGATCCAGCTGTCGGCGGTGTATTCGTCCCTCGGGTCATGAATCGACGGCTCTAACTCGCTGTTGGATTTGCGTATCATCTCCTTGTAGTAACCGGCGTCGTTCTCGTCATCGCTTGAAACGTCTTCGTCGTCATGTACGATGGCCGGTTTAACGAACACGGTTTGGCTCTTGGTTGCGCTGGGGGAATCGGACCGGGGCGGGGGTGCCGGAGGTTTGTAAGACCGGACGACTCCGTTTAAGCCTGGCTCGAGCCGAGCGTATTGGCGATTATCTACAGAAGTCGCCATAGTGGGGTTATAATCGTAAATAATAGAGAAACTGATGCTTTATCTCTCTCTCTCTCTCTCTTCTCCTGTGAGTGAGATGAGATCTGAGGACGAAAATGCATCGTTGGTGGAGATGAAGTTATATAGGAGAGTCTCTCTAGTGGTATGCTTTTCGGAAGTATCGTGGCGAATCATACGTGTGGGGACCATCTATGACATTTAAATTATTTTATCTCTCTAAATACTTTTGTTCTCGCCATTATTTATCTTACGACTTAATAGAATTAAAATTACCAGTCCATTTAGCATTAAATACGTTGACCATTTTCGTTTGTTAAGAAATAAATGTATATATACTTCATTTTTTCAGAAGAGTTGGGATTCGGGGTAATTGTTTTTTTTAGATAATTTTAGGTGAAATAAAGAAGTTGTTATTATTTTAATAAAAATACTCAAAATAATCAATTGTTGGAAATACCTACATACCAGAGTGCCATTAGAACTAGTTTGAGACTTTTGCAGAATCCAAAAAACGAATTCAAACTCAATCCAAAAAAATTTGTTGGGTTTAGATTTGGGGGTGATTAGTAAGTGTTATATTTGGGGGTGAATGCTCTACAAAGCTATATTTTTTTTTTAAAGCAGTAGTGTTAAACTAATCAAGCTTTGGTTCTATCTTTAAATTTTAAAGTAATAATTTTAAATATGAAAATATTTTGGTTTTAGAAATCAAAATTTTCAGAGCACCAATTTAATTGCTTTGAGAATTTTCTTTTTTCTCTTTCCTTATTTTTTTTGTTCAATATCCTTTTTTGCTTTTTTTATTTTCTATATCTATTTTTTTTAATTTAATGCTACATATTTATTCTAATATGTATTAAATAAATAAAGTATTTTAGAGCAAAAAAATATACAACAATAAATCTAAAGTTATAGTAAAAAAAATATAATAAAAGAATTAAAGTTACAACAACAAGACCAATCAACTCTTTGGTACCTAAATAATCAATTAATTTTGATATCGTGATGATTTCAAGTTCAAATTCAGTATAAACCTGATACCCTAAATACTAAGCGAAAATTCAATGCTTCACATTTCAACACTTACACTTATATTTTTGTAAAACTTAAAAAATCCAAAACAAAGCTCTGAAAATCTGAAAAAAAATCCAAATTTATCCGAAACGAAAAACAATTCAAAATTTGCAACGTTCTTATATGTCTAAACTTAATAACTCGAAAACCAAAAAAACTAGTAATTTATAAAGTTTGAAACAATTTCACCCTTTTTCGCCCCCAAAAGTTGCTACAGTAATATTTCCCCCTTTTGGTCAATATACAATTACAGCCACCTACTGTAGTTTCTTTTATTATTGTTTTTTTTTTCAAAAAAGATACAAAAGACGACTAATTCAGACCGATGGAGCCACGGGTTCAGCAGTTTCAGTGGGTGGGTTTCTTGGTTTGGGCCACGTCTTTTTATTCTACATCTCTACCATTTATCTCAGCCTTTTATGTGGCTATGTGCAGGGATTTTGTTTGTATCTTTTGTTCGATTTTATAACTTTAACAGTTTAATCAAAATTTAACAAATCTGAAATTTTATATCAAAAAAAAAAAAAAAAAATCTGAAACTAACATAAATTTTATTTTGTTTTAAAGAATATTTAATTTAATATTCTAAAGTTTTAAATTTTAAAAACTAAACTTGTTTTCAAAAGTTTGAAAACTAAATTCTTTATTACACGAACAAAATAATAACATTACTAATTTTGAAAATTTATAATTAAGTAAAAATATATTCTATAACATGAGTTCACTCAGTTTTGTTCATAGAAACAATTAATACCCTTGCATCGATCAATAGATAAACAAAGGAATTTTTTTATGACGAATGAGATGAGTGACGTGAAGAAACCCGATACTCGACGACTTCCTCATACCTCAGACTGACAAATAAGGTAATCAAACAAAGTTTAATATATGGTTGTTTGTTTGAGAAAAGCATTGTTTGTTTTCTTTGGACTTATATATAGAGATATATATATAATATTATTTTTTTTTTGTCATTTCTCAACTTGTTTGATTTTTACAGTTCTTTTTGGGTCATACAAAATATTAAAGTAAAGCACTTGTCAAATTTGTAAGATATTTTCCCTCATTTGATCGCTTAAGTCAATGATTTAGCTCGCGATTGTTGTCGATAACGTCATTAATCCACCGATCTCGTACTCGTATTATTTTAAACCGAACTTTAAATTTATTTACGTAACACAAAAGTGACAATTATTTATTGCCAAACTATGGCGATTCAGCATTGATTTAACATCAATTTCTACGTTGTAACTCTCATATGAAGATTATGTTTACCTCCGCTGGATATTTAAAGATAAAATGGAGCTTTGGAGAGAAGGACATGAAATCAAGGTTTATCAAAGTTTTACATAAACGAGCTGTTAATTAGTACGAATGAACGAAACGTGTTGAAGATATGAAAATATCAAATACAGTATATGGGGGAAATCAGAAGAACAAGTGTAATTTAGAAAGGATTTTCTAGATTTTCATATCTTGTAATATCTCTAATTATAAAATTGGTTTAATTTCTTCATAATTCAGAACTTAGATTTATCTTCTTCTTTTTTTGATATAACTTAGATTTATCTAGAGAGTTCCATTTAGTAAAATAGGTTTGGGTTTGACTCAAAACTGATACTTTGTGTAAACGGCTTTATAAGAAAATTAAGGTTTCTATTGTTTTACCAGAGTTCGAGACACATATTCTTTCTCTATTTCATGTCGTCAATGTTTATCTAACAATTTTGTTGTGATGTCAGTTGATGTGGGATCTTGTTCAGTAGATTCGGTCCTAAAAATCCAAAAAAAAAAAAAAAACATCCTAAAAAAAGTCCGACAAAGGGAACATTAAAGTTACGAGTCAGTAAAAATAATCGCCGAGCTGAAAGTTGGATTAAAATCGCGTGGTCATAACTGTATAATTTAGGCACATGAATGCCTTCAAAAAAGCACTTGTTTTGATTCTTCCACAAAATCAAAATTTTCTATGGAAAACCTCTTTAGTGGAGTATATGTCATTTTCAATTATTAGAAATTATGAGTATTATCTTGAAGAGAGTTGGGGTACGTACCCATTGTGAGGAGATGGAATATAAGAGAGTGCCTATACACTTATCCCGACATGCATGGAACATTGAAATGTCAATTGTTTTACTGGTTCAGATTGACAATCACAGAAAATAGCCCAAATCCACTCTTAATAACTCAACCACAATATAACATAAGTTATCCGAGTAAGTAACTATAAATAAATGGTGACGTCCTGACCATCAATTCCTACATTGTCTCTGTTCTCGTCCACCCTCGTATAATGGCTAGTGCGCTACTCCGAAAGGCTTGAAAATCTTGTTTAATGACTACGCTAATCACCACAAAATCTGTTTTTGTGTTATGTCCTCACTCGCACCTTACTGAAAATCACTTTCCAGTAAGTCCATCATCCTTAAATTACTTCAGCTAAGGCATCCTTGATCTTGGAGTTCTATCAGGATGAGTTACAAGAAATATATATAGACCACTTTGGTTATATAGATAGCTAAGTTATTTTTTTTAAGTCTTCTCATGCACCACCATTTTCTAAAAGTTGGGGTATTACGGAAACTTTGATCGTAGGAAACTAGGAGTAGTGTTTAACTTCGCTTTTTGCTCCATGTCATCTACCGCTAGAAAAAGAGGAAATACCCTTGGGGAAGTGAACGAAGGGTTTGAAGGTGATATCACGTAAGTTTTTTCTTTTTCCCCAAGGTGGAGTTTGTCTTAATCTCCAGAATTATTCAAATAAATCTATGATCCACTACATTCTCATCGGCCTTGGTCGAAGATAGTGGGAAAGTAGGTGGTTTTGAACTAATCTGCTGCTGCGAATATGGTCATGTTTTCTGTAAATAACGCGTTTATTAGGGTTTAGATTGAGAATCAACATTCGCTTCATCGTTGCAACAAAATAATTACATAGATCAACTATTTGCATTTTGGACACATATTGTGAGTTTACAAAGTTAAAAAAGAAAAAAAAATGACATTACCGTAGAATATGTTATTTGCGATTTAATGTTTTTTTTTTTATATATAGAAAATTACGATGATATAGAGTATAGACACACAGCCGTGACTAATATAGTAACTCCTAATTGCGGTAATAATAAAGAGAAATTGGCATACATAACCATAAAAAAAATCAATAATTTGATAAGTAACCATGAAAAAAAAAGAATCATGGGTCCTACATATTTGTGCTCACTTTTGCCCAAAAACTCCTCGTCCTTTTCTTCTTCTCTTTTATTGTTTCCCTTACATGAAGGCTATTTTCGTCCACCTCTCTTACTCACTTTGTTACTTGCTTTGATTATAAATTTAAATGGCTATAAACTTAATTTGGAACTCCAATATGACTATCAGCCAAATTGACCCAATAATAAAACTCTATCAACCTGTATCAATTATTTTAGTTTTCTAGACCGGCAATTTTTTTTTTAGAAATTGGATTTATGTTTTATTGACTCATTTTCTATTTTTCTCGTAACAACGTTCCAGAAATTTATTACCAGTACCATTTCTAATCCCACATATCAAATGTACATATTTAATTATCTATTAGATTTGTTAGTTTAAAAAGTAACTACTACATGCATCCATAAATTTTTCATCAGTTTCTTTTACGCCATCATACCACATTATCAAAACTACACCCAAAAAATCTGACCCGGTGAAAGAAGTATATTGTTTCTGTTTATGTGCGCAACCATCCATTTCAGAGTAATGTGCGTTATCATATCATGTAGAAATATTAACATTAATGAGAGAAAGACAATGAAGTAAATTAAAGTTTCAGACAAAAAAAAATCGCAAAAAAAAAAGTTTCAGACAAAACCCCATGTTTTGATTACTCATTGACCGTTGGAAACTCCATGCGCCACTTCACATTTATTTGGCTCATTGTGTTTCTTTCGACTTTTTAATATTTCTTCTAGGGACATAATTGTTTAACTTTCACCAACAATTAGTTGCCAAAACTTCTCCTTAAAACAAAAGCAAATTCGGTTATTAATTTTAGGTGTTCTCCTTTTGTTAATTTACAATTTACTAAAGAGTACCAAACTTTAGAGAATCTAACCATTTTGATATTTGATGCGAATTATTACGCTTAATGGCTTATAATCATGTGCTATGCTTTTGATCGGCACATGTATTGATTTCTACAAATCGGTGGGTTACTTTATTATCCAATGGGGTAATTGACGACTTAGAGAATTTATATATACTAGGACTTGACCCGCGCTACGCCGCGGTAATTTTTTTTTTCTTTCTCTTTTTTTATAGTTTATATTTTATTTCTCTAGAGTTTGGGCAATGAAGCATATTTCAATTTATAAGTTTATTTCGTTTAACCCCAAAAATTTATGTGAATTAAATATATGGTTTTCCTTAGTTTATATGACATGTTAACCATATAAATATTATACTTTATTTCAAAGATATTACACAAAACAATCTTTGAATAAAGCTTGAATTTGCTCTTTTTTTTTTCCTTCGATTACCTGACCGATTTTCCGATTCTACTTAAAAACTTGTTCGATTTTCCGTCAAGTATGCGATTCGACTCTTCTATAAGCAAAGTTAACTCATGGACTGTCTTCTTCGCCTTGCAAAGTTTGGTTTCGCTTTCGCCTTTACAGACTCAAAAGCACTTATGCATTACATTTAACAGCCAAAAGCAAGGAATTCAAATAGCTCTAAGATGCAGAAAATTAGAAATCATCATTAACTTACGGAATCCCAAACCTAAAATAAAATTAAATCAAATCTTCAGTTTTGGATTAGTTGAGTTAAGTGAAGCCGAAGATTGTCACACTCTCATCTTCCCGTTCGATCTTCGGCTTCGTTCTCCACTCTACTCTCTTACTTGTCACACTCTCATTTCTCCCGATCCTTCTCTCGATCTCTAACTGAAGCCGTACCATCCCCGATGCTTTCAATTTCGCTGTCACAGAGCTTACCGGTTTCCGCTTCCCATTACTCGCTAAAGAGCTCAGAACTTTTCCCAACTTGTTAATCTTCAAGCCAAGAAGATCACTTGGGAAATGCTGCTGCCTGTAACTGTGAGCTTTATCATAAAATTATGTAAACAAAAGGTAAAGACTTTTCGTTTCCTAAATGATCAAATCATGGTAAGCAACGTTACCAATAAAATCCAAGAAAGTATTTAATCTAAAACGAAATGTTTGTTGAAGAAAAGCAAATTTCAGAAATCAGGATACACAAGATAAGCAGCAGACACTCCTCGAACAAGTCCCAACACAGCCACAACACGAAGTAACAAAGAGAGCCACGCCGATACCAATGAACAAATATATGAACCTGCATTCACGTGACAAAACACGAAACCAGGGATCGTCAAATCAAAGAGAACATAAGAGAACCAAAGATAATGAAAACAAACCAATATTTTGTTTTGAACCCAATATACTAACCTAAGTTTCTTAATTCCACCGATAATCCAATCAATGAATAAATCATTTACCATCAGTCATAGGCTCATAGAAAATCTCGTTTTTTAAGTAACTTAGAAATAGTAGAGAGATGATTATGAACGAGACAGTACCGGCAAGGCAAGGGAGAGACGGTTATCGCCGGCGACTCGCAGCTCAAGTGATCGGATCAAGAACCTTAGTCGAGTTAATTTCTCGGACTACTTCCGTCAACTGCACATGTTTTCCTCCGCCGATTCTTCTCCAATCGGTAACTTCGTCCGAGAAGATGAAAACGAATCGGGTCTTACCTAATCGGATCCGGATCTCAAAGCTTTGTCCCGTACCTATACGAAGCTTCTTAACTTCCAATTTTGAATATTTAATATCCTCCGGATTCCACTTCTGACTCGCTGATATCTCCTTCAACACATCCTAAAAGTGGCGAAAGATTGTTTCAGACGATCGAGATAAGAATATCGCCAGCGACGAAAATTGATTGATTGATTGATTTTACCTGTAAAATAGGAGTTGCTCTGATTGTGGATTCGTCGCTGTGAAGGATCAAGTGCTAGGAGATTTGCAAAAAAAAACATAACGAAGTTATAGGAGATTTCCAGAGAATAATTGAGATTGGGCTTGGGAATGCACAATAGGAGAATTAGCGAGAAAGAGAGAGATATTTGAGTCTGACGTGTTTAAATTTTCATTAAGAAAAGCTGACTGGTATTAAATTAAATGTTTTGATTGGCTACAAGTTTTTGCTGATGTGTCAGCTTCTTCATGCTTAAAAAATCCTACGTGTCACCATATGGAGAGACCTAGGGGGTTTTATTGTATTGATTGTGTATACCTTGGAACCTAATTTGCGATTATTTGGATACAATTTGTTATTTCTCTAAAAACCCTGATTTAACAATGTCAATATTTCATTACAAAATATGAAAATTAAAATTGATATGTTTAAATGCCTTTTGTACATTTTTGGTATCGTTGTGATATGACTAGAAAAGTAACTGTCTTAAAAATGTTTTAGACTGGATAAAGAAAGGAACTTTGGTGAATATTTGAAGGAAGAATTTAAAAGAGTCAAAAAAGAGAAGGGGAAGCTAACAACTAGGGACGGCTAATAAAAAAGAGAAAAGGTAAACAAAACTTAAACAATGTGGCCTTTTGTTGAACCTTTGAGCCATCTTTGTGTAGCTCTCTCCTCTTGCCTTTGCTAGAAAATTCCAAAATTCCAACTCTAAAATATTTTCAATAAAACAAGCAAAGAGAAAATATGCCATTTTGCTTGTTTTTTCATTAGATAAGTTTCACATAATGAAGTGGGGCTTTGTACTGACATGATTGTGGAGAAGTTTGGAGCATTATTAAAAGCTTAATACTCCATCTGTTTCACAAAGGCTTTGTACTGACATGATTGTGGAGAAGTTTGAAGCATTATTAAAAGCTTAATACTCCATCTGTTTCACAAAGAGTGTCATTTTACATTTTTCACACATATTAAGAAAATCAATAAATATTTTATTTTACTCTTTATAAATACACTAAACAATATTCTCTTTGTAATTAATACACTAATATAACAAGATTAAAACTGAATTTTTATGGATAAAATTGCATTGGAAATGTAAAGCGACATTTTTTATAAAACAAAAAAAAACTCTAAAATAACACTCGTTGTGAAGCAGATGGAGTATTTATTCATTCATTCAGCTTACCTACGTTCTTGGTTGTTTCACATTTTTGGTTACAGCATACGTTTTATGTCACACTGGAAAGTTGGGGACTGCTATCCTTCATACCCTATTTTTTTGTTTCATTTAGTTCACAAAGATAATTTATAACCATGCAGTTCGATACTTCTTTAACATAAAAATAATGCAAGTTTTCGAGACACTCAATTGTTACACATAGACGATATCTAATAGAGTGAACGAGGTGTGTGACACTCTCGAGTCTCGCAATCGGATCCTAGGATGTTTTTCACACAAAATCCACATCACTTCTATCTTTCCTAGTATGCTAGAGGAGGGAGAAAAAAGATAGACAGTGTAAATGAGGAGGTATAAACTCACAAATTCACCTTAACGAATGGCTAACAGAACAGTTGCAAGTCTAGACCTATCACGCTTAGAGATGCACGAGCAGCACAACTGCAAGAGAGTCTTCACGCACATGGTCTCCACCGAGATCTTATTGGCCCGTGGTCCACACACGAACTCGTCAATCTCAGATGAAAAACTGGTGATACACAAAGCACTCCACATGAGTTTTACCTGTTCCCGACACACAAACATGATGTAAGGAACCTACCCACCTTACTTCACCATGCGGTCTGGAACAGCCTACAAGTCTAGAGAACCACACTATCAATCACATCAAATAAGCATTCCAAACTATACTGGTTAAGGTACCTATCTCTTAATACATGCTTACTAGGTTCAATGTTCCCAGTCAGCAAGCAACAATGCACACCAAGAACTTAAACACAGTTCTAGGTTTTAAAGTCGTTATATGATATAGGGTTCACTCGTATGAGGCGTGTTATAAGAAACAATAAGCCCTAGCATGCAAATCTAACTATCTATATAGTAGTACATCATAATTTATAAAAAAAATTTAAATTGTTCTAACTCGATTCTCTTTTAACAATTCGAAGTGCAATTCTTAGTCTCCATGGATCCGATACACTAAGTATATTAGGATAGCTTATGGATTTGCAGGATTATTGTGGACACTCGATTATATATTTCTCCTTGAATAGAACGGATATGAACAACCTAAAATTTAATATCCAATTCGTCCTATCTCTAAAATAAACGTCAAATAGTTCATTTAAATGTAAAATGTAGCTTATATAAAATAAGGTTTTCTATATAGTAATGTCATAATTTTATAATACTATTTACTTAGTAAAAATTTGATGTTTTTTTTTTTTTGATAAAGAGTTTTCTTAAATATTAATAATATAGATAAGTTGTTACAAGGAAAGTTACAGGGAAACGAAACAGAACCATATCCCAAGACATGAAGACAAAACACGATCCAACAACAGAGCGAAAGATAGGAAATAGAAATTTGATGTTAATGTTATTTGCAATACAAAATTTTCTTTTAATGTTATTTGCGCAATACAAAATTTTCTATTAATGTTATTAGCTTTACATGTTTGCGTGATCATACTTCTAATAATATATTATTGCACATGCAAACTAGGGTTGGAAAATCCCCTATTATTATTATTATTATGAGACAACGTTTTAAGTTGAGATGGTTGTCATTAGCCCTGTGCATTTCAGATTTTGGGACGGAAATTGGCGAGAATGAGACGGGAATGAGAAATTTGGGAAACCAAATATGCTACATGAAGTATTCTCATATTATAATGGGACGGAAATAATGGGAATAGGAAGGGAATCGGAAATTTGGGAATAAAATATTAATACCCGAAGTCTTAATAAATCGGAAAAAATAAAAATATTTCGGGAAATTATGGGAAAATACTGGAAATTACGGAAAAATTCAGGAAATTATGGGAAAATTTGGGAAAATATGGAAAAAATCGGGATATTTAAGAAAAATATATCTAATTTTCAATTTTTTATTTTTTAAACGGGAAAATCAGAAAATCTCGTACCTTTCCCGAACCCTTCCCTTACCTATTTAAATAAAAGAAATATTCTCAAACGGGAAATTACAAATTCTCATTTCCGAAAAGTTCATAACATTTTAAACGGGTAAAGGTGAGAATGAGATTCTCGTCTCGAAATGCAAAGGGCTAGTTGTCATTTTGACTTCACAAGAGTCATATTATGCTTTCTAGACAAGAAAAAATACACTAAAACTTTGAAAACAGTAAAATAAAGTAAAAGAAGTACAAGACGAATCGATCCTGAAAAAGACGAAGATTGTGATTTGTGATTTTTGACGCACATGCATTTCCTTTTTTTTCTTTTCTGTTTCGTTTAATTTCTCAAAAAAAAAAAATTAAAATAACAAATGAGAGATGCGGAATAAGCCAAAAGAAGTTTCCCTTCTTGAGATCTTGTGGCATTCAGAGATTCTGGGTCATTTGCCAACCAAACAAAGTACTATTGATGGCTACACGAAATGTTGAAATTTGATAGGCAAACTTATATATAACCACAAAAAGATATCAACTTCACCACATCCACAATAAATTAAGACTTTTTATTTTTCAAATTATCTGAAAAATCTTGTTTATTAGTTTTATATTCAAACATAATAACACGTTCTTCTTCTTTTTTTTTATGTTGAGATTCTAACAAATCGATCATAAAATGTGAAACAATCTTCTATGTAAAATATAAATCAGAAGGATACATTTAAAATATTGATATTAATTCAATACACAAAACCCCCTGTGTCAATCCAGGTGATGACACATCAGCTTTTTCAATAAGGGAGGAGCTGACACTTCAGCAAAAACGTCTGGCCAATAGGAACATTTCAAATAATACCAGTCAGCATTTCATTAATACACCTCAGCTTCTTAACCGGTTTGATTTAAGTGAAATAGAAATTGGTTTAATTTGTTCTTTCTTATTCCACCGAACCGAATACACAAAACCCCCTGTGTCAATCCAGGTGATGACACATCAGCTTTTTCAATAAGGGAGGAGCTGACACTTCAGCAAAAACGTCTGGCCAATAGGAACATTTCAAATAATACCAGTCAGCATTTCATTAATACACCTCAGCTTCTTAACCGGTTTGATTTAAGTGAAATAGAAATTGGTTTAATTTGTTCTTTCTTATTCCACCGAACCGGTAAAATTGATTTTATCCGCAGAAATAATTTCGACGCGAATTCAGAGGCCAGTCTCTTCTTCTTCTCTGTGTCGAGTTTCAACGAGAATTAGTTGCGGGAGAAAATGGATTTGATTTATTGTTTCCGACCCATTCAGTCTTTTCGCAGAATCTCAGTTGTGCCTGATTTTAGCATAAGCAGTATTCCCGTTCGATGACGAGTCTTCGTTTTTGATTTTCGGCGCCACCATTTAACCAGTCTCCAAAAATTGCCATCAAGACTTATGCAAAAGAAAGTAAAAAGCAAACGATTATCGTTGAACCTAGAAACAGAACAAAGTCGAAAAATCACTCAAAAAATTAAGAAACAAAAAAAATGATGAAGAAGAAGAAGAAGAAGAGGTGGAGGAGGAGCAAGTTCTTCTCGAAGATGTTTAAGACGGTACGTCGTCCCTAAAAAGAAGATTCACACAGTCAATAGACAGCTCACACAGAGATAATTAAAACAGGCTACATGCCCAAACTATTTTATTTCACATATATTCAATAATAAAATGATGACCAAGATTAAATAAAAATATAACAAATTGAAAGAAAAAAATACGAAGATGTTCTAGACGGTACGTCGTCCCTAAAAAGAAGATTCACACAGTCAATAGACAGCTCACACAGAGATAATTAAAACAGGCTACATGCCCAAACTATTTTATTTCACATATATTCAATAATAAAATGATGACCAAGATTAAATAAAAATATAACAAATTGAAAGAAAAAAATACAGCGGCGTAGCGCGAGTCTAAATCTAGTGGACAAACAAAAATATTTGAGCGACATGATAATGTTTTTATATTTTTTGTTCTTCTAACGACACATTGGAAATATTATTCAATAAATTAGTTACTTCTATTCCGTTTTGACATTCTTTGAAAACAAAAAATGTAACTTTATTATATTACTTCAGATAAAAATATTTTTTTTATGAACTAAATAGACCCTATAATCATGTATTTATTTTGATTTTCAACAAAGTTGAAATTTTCCGAAATTTTTTTTTAAAAAAATCAAAATTGTAAAAGTTTTACTAATAGAATATAACTTTAAACATAGAATATGTTATTTTTCATTTCATCTATTTTTATCAACAACTTTATATTAATCAATCTGGTTCATAAATCCAAGCAATAGATGAGAGTTCATGTAATATCCTTGATTTAGGTATACGATGATGGATGTTGAGATGTTTAAAAGAACTGAGATAGCTAATATATCAACAAAGTGCACTTAATGATATTTGAAGGAATATTCTCTTAATAGAATCGTTAGATATTTGTTAGATTATAACAAAACAGAAACCATGCGTGAGAATATAGACAGATTCAAAAATTGTCTTCTCAATGGGGTAAAAGGCATCGAGGAAAAAAAAATCTGGCATCATTAGTTCAGCCTGCATACAATGAGGCTACTTAAAGATAAATGTTGACCAACTAAAAAAAAAAAAAATAAAAAAAAAAATGTTGAGAAAGTTTCGACCTCGAACGCCGATGACAAAAAAAAAAAGAAAAAAACTAATCAGTTTTATTCTCCTGTCTGAATAATTTCTTAGTTAAAAAAATTTGAAAAGTAATCACAAATGTCTAAAGAGATGATCTAAAAAAGTGTCTACGAGAAATGAAATAATATTGGTCTAAGTGGTGTAATAATTATAGTGGACGAAGATACCTTGCATCTGTTATTGTCGGCTTTTGTAGATTGGAAAGTTGTGAAAGGAAGAATGGAATCAAATAGAGGAGCTAATCTCATTGCTCAGAGTGTCACCAATGATGGACGTTTTCATTCTTATGTGGCGTCCTGTCATCCTTCATGGTTAAATGGTGTGTTTGAAAATGAGAGAGTTCTATCCTCTATTTGATGTCCTCTTTTTGGTTGATCTTGGCCTGGTTTTATGAGGGTCTGGATTAGAGTAGTTTACGGCTGTTTTTCTCAAATTGCTGGTTTTGGTTCAGGTTGTTTAAGGCTTACCTGCTGGCTTTAATTTTTGTAACCCTCGTTAAGTGTCAATATATCATTCAGATGACCAAAAAAAAAAAGATACCTTGTAATTGAACCATCACATTCTTTATACGTGTCTATATTATTACTATGTGATGCTAATGTAGCCTGTCTAGATGAAAGCTATATGTTAATTTGTAAGTAGTATCCTATCAAATAAAGATTACTTCATTGTAATCGGCCCAAGTGGAATGCAACTGTTTAATAAAACAAAGCAGTGGAATGCAACTGTGTGGACCGTTTGCACGTAGCATATCAATATTTGTTACCTTATATTAGAATTTTTCATTTTTAGAATGCTTTTGCAATCTCACGTAAACTTTTTACAAAAATAAACAAAAAAAAGTTATACGTAAATCCTCAAAAATAGTAAATAATAAATCCTGCACAAGAAAACACATTGAGCTAGTCCAGTTAGAATGGCCCAACTAAATAGACTACAGTGTTTCGGAATAGAGCCCAGCTTAAAGCCCAGTAAAAAGGCGAATCATTTTAGGCCTTATCATTTTCTAGTAATAAATCGATTTAAATTTACTTTCATTTTGATATTTATAACTAATTACCGAATTGGTTACTTACATTGAAATGGTGAAAACTCGTCCTGTCCGCGTTACAAACATGACGAGAATGAACAATACGAAAAAGGTTTATGGGCCCATCTAGGGATCGTTGGGCCTATATGTACACCTACGTACCAGAATTTAACTAGATTCAATAAATCATCAAAAGAGCAAAATAAAAACCAATTCCGAAATGAAGCAAAATTAAATTTGATTTTTATTTTTTGTTCTAAAAGAGAGAGAGGAAAAAAAGGTTGTTGTTTCTTCATACGTTTCGTTCTTCCAATTGTGTATTCCCAAATAACACACAGAACAAATTAACAAAATTTTCTCGCCTCCTTTCTTCTACCACTCTTCCCTTGTCTCGCTCCCATCGCACAAAACCCTAATTTCCTCTTCTCATCTTCTTCGTTCTGATTCCACAAATTTCCTCTTTCGTGGTTCCTTCCTATTCCATCGCGCGCTCTCTCTATCCTCCTTGTATCGCGTTTCGGAAAACTTGTCGTTTCCTCGTGTGGGTGGGAAAGCCATTGGTTTCGATTGAGCGATTGCATCTACGAGACGCCTGTTTCTTGCGTTTAAACGAACAATCACCTTTTACGGGTTAGGGTTTTGGTGTCTTCTCTTTCTCTCTATCGCCTTTCCTCCTTTTTTCACAACCCTTGCCGTTTTGCCTCCGCTGGTTCGAGTTTAGGTTTTGTTGATGCTGGTTTGAGCGGACTCTATCCCTTTCTATAGCCCTAAATCATTGGGCTGGATTTAATATTGCCACTGATGATTACAGAATAGAGAGAGCGAGAGAGATATATGCGTAGGTGTTAGGGTTTGTTGTTTGGTTTCATCACCGGAATTGTGGCTGTAGTATCGAACCGGCGTTGTGAGTGATGTTCACAAGGATGAGGGTTCTCTAGGGGCGTTGTTCTAATTGTCTTCTTAGCCATCTTTTGTGTGAGATGGAAGTCTAGAAGTTGAAGCCCATTTGGATTTGTGGAAGATTGCATTTGAGTTTAAGAAGCTGAGGGATTTGGATTTGGGTTCCTCTTAGATGCTAGAGAAAGCTAGGATAGGTTAGAGCTTTGTTGGTGCATTTTGTAAGAAGGGGAAAAAAAGAGAGAAAGGAGCTTTCTCTATTTGTTGTTCTTGGGAGGTGAAGAAGGGTCAGAGAAATTGTGTTTCTTTCTTTTATCTTATGAGGTACAGCTTTCCTAATGGACAAAGGTGAGCCCTCTTTAGTTCCGGAATGGTTGAGAATTTCAGGTCATGCTTCTGGTGGTGGGAGTTCAAACCACCTTCTTGTATCATCTTCTTCTCACTCAGGTATGTTCCGAGCCGCAGCATCTGATTGATAGTTTGCTGATCTATGGTTTTGGTTTATCAGAATAGCCTTAATTTAACAGAGTTTCTTATGTTGTTGTTTTGTTTAGATTCTGCATCTCTACAACAAAATAGCAGGAATAGGAACTCTAGGAGCAAAAGTGATGTTGATTCAATTCATTCTCCTTTTCTGGATCGATCTTCTTCTACTAATTCAAGGAGGGGCACTAGTAATGGGTCTGGAAAGCATGCATATAGTAGTTTCAACTTCAATAGGAGTCAAAGGGATAAGGATCGCATGAGGGAAAAAGATAGAAGCTATGTGGATCAATGGGACCTTGACACTTGTATCCCTCTCAGAAACATCGTAGCTGGTAGGGATCAGGATCAATTGCGACGATCACAATCAATGGTGACAAGAAAACAGGGCGACCACCTGTCTCGAGGATTTACAGTTGGCTTGAAAAATGGTGGCAGTAGTACTAGTTACAATGGAAATGGCATACTTCCTGGACCTAGCATCGGAAATAGCTTTCAGAGAACTGGTTTTGATAAGGATTTTCCCTCGCTTGGAGCTGACGAGAAGCATGGTGGGCAAGACGTTGTACGAGTCTCATCTCCTGGTCTAAGTTCAGCTGTTCAGAGTTTGCCAGTTGGTAACTCAGCTTTGATTGGTGGGGAAGGTTGGACCTCGGCTCTGGCAGAGGTTCCCAATGTCATCGAGAAGGCTTGTGCTGGGTCATTAACTTCTCCGAAAGCTAATATTGTTAGCACTGGAACTTTACCTGGACCAACAGGTCTTAACATGGCTGAAGCATTGGTGCAGGCTCCAGCAAGAACTCGTACCCCTCCCCAAGTATGATCTGCATCACAGCTTTGTTTAGCTTTTATTGTACTCTTTCCATTCTCCTTATCTAAAGATTGTTTTCAGGGATCTGGGAAGACACAAAGAGAGGACTTGGCAATCAAGCAGTCAAGGCAGTTGATTCCGGTTGTTCCTTCAGCGCCAAAGTGCTCGGTAAGCATTCCCCTTTGTTAATCTTATTATTCCTCAATCAATCTTGTACGACGATCAAAATCTGTTTTATTTTATTTGTCAGATTCTGAATTCGTCTGATAAATCCAAGACAAAGCAAGTGGTTCGAACTGGTGAAACTTGTCTCGCTCACACAAGAAACTCCCAGCAGCAGCCCTCTGTCCTTCTCGGCAATTTCCAGTCTAATCCTAGTGGTCAAATT
Source organism: Erythrophleum ivorense (assembly GCA_026724425.1). Classification (NCBI taxonomy): domain Eukaryota; kingdom Viridiplantae; phylum Streptophyta; class Magnoliopsida; order Fabales; family Fabaceae; genus Erythrophleum; species Erythrophleum ivorense. The sequence continues at coordinate 1,897,481 of JAIUCV010000070.1, read as the reverse complement.
AAATCAGAGAAGAAGCTATTGGTTCTTAAACCGGCTAGGGAAAACGGTGTCCATGCTGTTAAAGAGTCTGGAAGTCCTAGTGGTAATCCAAACAGCAGACCCGCCTCTAGCCAGCTAATGAACACTGCTCAATCAACACAATCTGCTCCTGTGAGAAGTACGAACAGCCCAAAAGAGCTCAAGGGAGCTACTACCTTTACCATGGCATCTAACCAAACCATTGAAAAGAAATCTTCTTTAGCTCAAACTCAGAGCAGGAATGCATTTTACAGTGCTCTGAAGCGGAAATCTACATCAACAAGCATCTCCAGCGATTCCGTTAACTCCACAGCCAATTGCATCTCTTCTTCCGTTGAGGAAAAGGCCAACAGCTCAAAGGAGCTTGTAGCTAGTGACCCTTTAAGTCCACAGGCTACAAGTGGTGTAGAAGTGACTCAAAGGAATACTATTGGCTTTGAGGAAGCAGATACTCCAGATGAGAAAGAAGCCGAGTTCCTTAGATCACTTGGCTGGGAAGAAAACAATGGCGAAGATGAAGCTCTTACGGAGGAGGAGATTAAAGCCTTTTTTGAACAGGTAAAAAGATTAACACTCTTAAATATTCCTAGTGACTATATCTCACCATCTTAGAAGTTGAAAATAGTAACAATGGTTGTCTTCTTTGTTATGTTTTTTCACAGTACGAGAAGATGAGGCCGTCACATCCCCAGAAACTGTCAGTCATACAAGAGGCAAGAGAAGATGTAGCTTAAGACTCGTGAAACCAACATTACAAACTGAAGAAAGTACTGGTTTTTTTACCACCATGGAAGATAGTTTTTCTAATTTCTTTGTCTTTTGGTTTCTTTTTTTTCCTTTGAGAAAAGCTGGCTACTACTTTTGGCAATGGAAGAGGAGAAAGGCAGGAGGGTTTTGTTTTGTGGTTTTGTTTCATGGTTAGCAAATAGTGCAAATAAGCTTTAATTATATGAAGGCTTGAGTTTGCCATATGAGTGTCCTGTCCTCTTCAGACTTTGTAGATCTTTGGTCTGGAAAAAAATGGCTCAGCTCTCACACAGATGTTTCTTTCTCTGGTCTTTAATGTTTGATGAGGAAGAGTATTGGCACTTGATGTGTGATTTTGTTGCTAATATATAAAAAAAGCAAAAAGGGGGTTTTTTGTTTTTTTAATCAGGATGATTTATCAAAAACCATTGGAAATTCGTAAATCATTTTAAACTATAACAAAGCCGAATTAGATAGAGATCGTTAAATTAGTGAATTACAATGGACATCGAATTGATGTTCTGCAGATAACCTTGAAGATTATTGTTTTCAAAGTTATTACTATTTTTTTTTTAAAAACCATTTCACGTAATGTTTTTATAGATTTCGTTCGCACAAAAAAAAAAAAAAAAAAAAAAAAATGCTGTGGGACTTTTTAATATATTTTTCATTTTTCAAATAAAAAAATGATGGATTTGGAATCCAACTTGCAGTCTTGTACTAACAATGGCTTTTCAATAACATTCACAAAAAGTTCACGATTAGTCCATGTACAATTAACTTTAGATATTTAAGCGGCTTCATATGTGAGATGCTCATATATATTTTTTAATACTTAAGAATATTTCTTAACTAGTCATTATCTAGGAGAGATATTGACAAACATGACTACATCTTCATCGGAAATGCTTACTTTGACATAGTTTCCATACTCAAGAACTCATTTCTATTTCGTTTATTAGTATCTTGTCTAAGATGGTATTTCTGCGAAAGCTCCAACATCTGACTGAAAAAACCCAACCAAAGTATCTGGAAAGAAAATGTTAACACTTATAATCAAAATACCGAGCAGAGCTCGCGACAATGCAACGAGTTTGGACAATGATGGATTTGGAGTCCAACTTGCAGTCTTGTACTAACAATGGCTTTTCAATAACATTAACAAAAAGTTCACGAATTTTCCTCTATCCATCCTTTTTTATATGAACCTCTACGACTTCGCCCAAGCTTAGAACGACAAAAGTTCAACACAAACACACACCAAACTAAAACCAGACAACACACGAGAATTTACAAAGTAAGAAGAAAAGTAGAGGCACTTGTAAGTTGTCACAACATGTATATCTGATTCCGAGATGAAGTATGAGCCATAGTTACTCTGAGTGCGATGTCCAATACATTAGCCCACTGCCAAAACAAAACTGTAAGTCAGTGCCTAATGCCTCATTGCAAATTCAAAATCACATTTTCCAGATTTAACGGTGCCACACAAAAGCGAGCTATATGCTAAAACTCTCTATAAAACATATTATAACCGATGATTCCCCAAAGCAAGTGTTAGTCAAGGTGCACAATCTAATGCACAAAGTGAATTTTTTCTGAAACTATTTTGATTTCAATCTAATGCACAATCAAGAAGAGTGTAGAATTGATTTACCTTATCAACACAAAGACACATTGAAAGACACCAGCCACGCCAGTCCAGGTGGAAGGCCCGGTCTTCACGACCGAATCTTGAATCAGCAAACCAACAGAAGCAGCTAAGGAAACAAACGCTACGACATACGCTATGAAAAGCCATAGCTTCAATCTGTACCAAGAATCCATATACACACACACACACATCAAATTAAAATCAAGAACAACTTATGGATCGTCCTATATGCATCAGTCATAAATCTCAGCTAAAAACTCCATTTCCAATAAGAAGATACCACGCAAGATATCTCTACTTTCCACATAATAAAACAAGAAGTAACCAAAAAGAAAGTTCTTCAAATTGAGTAAGTCAATGATCTTCAGAAGAAATCAATTCAATTCAATGAAACCATATGCATCAGTCACAAATCTCAGCTAAAACGTCGATTTTCAAATAAGAAGTATTTCTAGCTACCATTATAAGCAAGAAGTAACCAAAAAGAAAGTTCTTCAAACTGAGCAAGTCAATGATGTTGAATCAATCGAAGAGAGTAATGAAAAGTAAACCTCCATTCGCCTTCGTCATAAGGAGAGTAATCGATGTCTTCTTTTCTGACGCAATTGAACATCAATGCTCCGAGAGATGCGAATATGCCTGCGAAACCCCAAAATTCAAATCGGGACAGTTTTAAAAAAACCCTAACGGGAGGGTTATTGGAGAGATGAGATGATTTTACCGGGGAGGTAGTGAACGAAGGGAACTTGGATGGAGCTGCAGACGACGGCGTCGACCCAGAACCACCAGCCGGTTCCGAAAACGGCGCCGGAGAAACCCGGCCCGAAAATCGCCCACAATTCAGCCAAATCCATCGCTCGATTGATCGTCAAAAATTAGATCTACCTCCCGCGATACAGTGAAAATTTTGAGGATAATAATGAAATTGTCGTTGATTGTTGGTTGTGTCACATTTTTATCTTAATTCATATACAAAAATTATTTATTGTAATGGGCTTTTTTGTCTGTTTTTTTCTTTTTTCATTTCTGGTTATCGATCAACGTGGCACACAAAAGAATAATAACCCAAATATAGTCGATAGCCCAAACAAATCCTTTATATACTAAATCATAAGTCACTTGACAAATTAAAACTTGACATGTGTTAACCTTATTTTTATTTTATTGCAACTTTATTTTTTTGAAAAGATATTGACCCGTATGCACGGAGGGAAATACTAGTAATACTAGTTGCGGACCCGCACAGCAGTGCAGTGCGGGATTACGTTTTTGTTTTTTGTGTTTTTTTTTTTATAACATGTGTTAATTTTAGTGTTAGTTCAAGAGTTGTGTGTTTTTTGTTGTGTTGTTGTTAAAATTGTCAAGTATGTTAAAATTTGACAACGCCTCCGAGCTCCGACCTGTCGCTCTTTATCCTTTTTAAAGCTTGATTTGCTTTTCACATAAGCGAAGCTAACTCGAGAAGCTTCTTTTCTGTTGGTGGAGAAATTCATTTTTCTTGTTCTGACGAAAGCTCCACCTCTGGTAATTTCTCTGTCGCCGTGGCTTCCATGGCCGTGACTCCATCTGCTTCTCAACCTTGAAATAGTGGATCCGCGCATTGTGCGGGGTTATACGTTGGTTCCCGTTTTCGAAACGATTTTTTACATGATTTTTTAATTTTGTATTAGTTTAAATCTTGTTTGCTGTTTGATTTTGTAATATTGTACATTAGTTTTCGTTTTATACAACATTATATTTTTAAATTTTGGAAATACCTATTTTAGAAATTAAAAATAAAATAAAACTGAAGACATGTTCCCATTTTTTCCACTGCCTTACTTTTCACCGCTTTATCCATTTCAATTTATGTGGTTTGTGCAAGGTTGCGTGTTATGCTTGTTTATCGACACGATTTGGTTACATTATTTGTTAATATATGTCAACTTTGGTATTACTTTTAATATTATGTGCTTTGTTTGATTTTATATTACTTTACCAAATTTTTATTCTTATTTTACATAAAACTGAATAACTTTACCTTTCTTCCTTTCCCCTGCAACTTTGAAGATGAACATGTTCATAATTGCTTCCACCGCTCAATCCATTTATTCTCCATCGTCTTTTTACTCTACTTGATTCGAAATACATGTTCTTTGTAATGAACTCTACTCTTTACTCTACTCTACTTTACTCTTTATCCCTTTCACTCTACTTTCCCTTCTTCCTCCACCTGATTCAAAACAATCTCTCCAAATTAGATCTACTGAAAATCGGAAGCTTCATCAATCGACAAACGATTACGATGAACTCTGTGAAGGATACGCTTGGGAAATGACAGAAGATGGCAGCGGACGCCACCAAGAAGGCCGGGGATCTTGCCGGCAACGTTTGGCAGAACTGTAAGCTCCCCCCCTTACTCGCCTCTTTCTTCTTCTCCGACGATCATATAAATTGCAAATTTAATGATATATCTCTGATTTCTGTCTCTCGAAGATTAAATGAAGATAGATAGTCTTGATTATGTCCTTTTGTAAATTTAGTCTTCATCAGCTCATGCTTCTTCATGAGATTATGTTTCCACCACCGACAGAAAATCCAGCCAATAGTTGTGCTATTGATGATCTTCCTTTTGAGCCAAAACACTCCGGAAATTCTTAAGATCCCTTCAATTCATAACCTTTATTGCCTATGACTCTTGAATCTTCTCTTTGGTTCTTTTTAATGAACTCTCTCTGCTTCTCCTTTTTTTTTTTCAGTTTCTCATCTAAATTCTTTTATCAGAGCAAAGGCTAAAACTTGGGACCATGCTGTTTTCTGGAAAAACAGCTATGCTCTTGTAAACTTTGTTCATAATTGCTTCCATCCGCACTGCACTGCTATGCTCTTGTAAACTTGATTCGACTTATGGCTCATTGATGATGGGTCACGTATTATATAGTAGTAGAGTTTTTCTTAAAATTGGAAATCTCGCTAGCAAAAGTGTAAAATTTCTTTTATGGATGTATTCTAAAGGGCTGCAAAAACGGAAATATGTGATTGTGTTATATGTAGAGGGAAAAATCGATTGATTTATCCTTGCAAAAGTGTAAAATTTCTTTTATGGATGTATTCTAAAGGGCTGCAAAAACGGAAATATGTGATTGTGTTATTATCTACAGGAAAAAATCGATTGTTTATGGTTCAATTGTTTGTTGGTTTAAGAAAACCAAACTGGTTTGATTTAAGTGGAATCTATGTCTGCGTCCAAACATTGGGTTTTAAGTTTTTTTTACTAAATTAACCCTAGATATACCTGTTTCCAAACAGATTTTGTTCATAAGGAGGGATGGTTTTTTTGTCCAAAAAGAAAGATGTACTTCTCAATTAATAGTATAGAGATATAAAACAAACACATCATCATAAAGTCTTTAAAGATCGAGAAGAAGAGAAAAAACAGTTGACCACACCAAACAGAAACCCTTATCTTTTTTTATACAATTTTACTAATATAAATTAAGTTTAGTTAATTTACTTCTTGTAACTTTAAAGAATAAGAACTTGTAAACAGTTAAGAGGAACTGAGAACTCACTGTGAAAAAAAATGTGTAGCTGAAATTTGTTGTGTGCATTGGAGCTAAATCCGCAGGGATTGATAATTGCAGATATGAGGACCATCATCAGTGGAGTTCAATTTTCAATCCCATGCTTATAGCACTTATAATTTAATTTATAGCACTTATGACAAAAAGTAGATGATATTAGAAAAGTGATTGAGTAACACTTACAATTTCGTTTATTGAATTTTGTTTATAGCACTTATAATTTATAACTTATAGCACTAATAGCACTTATAGCACTTATGATAAAAAGTAGATGATATTAGAAAAGTGCTTGAGTAGTAAAAGATGGTATAGCACTTATAGCACTTATAAATTATAATTTATAGCAATTATAGCACTTATAGCACTTATAATTTATAACTTATAGCACTTATAGCACTTATGACAAAAAGTAGATGATATTAGAAAAGTGCTTGAGTAGCACTTATAATTTTGTTTATTAAATTTAGTTTATAGCACTTATAATTTAACTTATAGCACTTATGACAAAAAGTAGATGATATTAGAAAAGTGGTTGAGTAGTAAAAGATTATATAGCACTTATAGCACTTATAAATTATAACTTATAGCACTTATAGTACTTATATCACTTATAATTTAGAGCACTTATAGCACTTATATCACTTATAGCACTTATAATTTCGTTTATTGAATTTATTTTATAGCACTTATAGCACTTATAGCACTTATAATTTATAACTTATAGCACTTATAGCACTTATAATTTAACTTATAGCACTTATGACAAAAAGTAGATGATATTAGAAAAGTGCTTGAGTAGTAAAAGATCATATAGCACTTATAGCACTCATAAATTATAACTTATAGCACTTATAGCACTTTATTGAATAATTTTAGCACTTTATAGCACTAGTAGCACTTATAGCACTTATAACTTATAGCACTTTATTGAATAATTTTATTTTAGGGGTTAAATATGTTTATTTCACTGAATGACTAATTTTATTTTACGGGTTGAATAATTTTATTTTACGGGTTGAATAAATTCTACAGATTGAATAATTTTATTTTACAGGTTAAATAATTTTTTTCCACCAGTTGAATTTGTTTCTTTCAGGTTAAGAATCATTACGAATTGAATGATCTTCTATTACACTTTATATACTTTTTCAAGAGTGAATAACTTTATTTGGCAGGTTTAATAAATTTTACGGATTGAATTATTTTATTCAAATGTTAAAATAATTTGAATAATTAGTGGTTCAATAATTTTTAATTATGGATCAAATAATATTCTTTCACAGATCCATAGTTGTCTTCCATTGGTAAGATGGGGAGTTAGGTTACTCCATGTCTCATGTTCCTTTTTACCAATTTTGTTTACATTCATATTTTATTATAGATTATGCATTCTGTTTTAATGATTAAAGTATATTACTAAATTTAGTACAACAGTGCAAAACATACATTATCACAAAGCGACCAACTCTATTTCGTTAACTATTAAATCATAAGGGAGTCACTACATTAATCTAATTTTAATCTATAAATTTTTGAAATCTTACTAATTTCTTCTTGCAAACAACAAAAACTATAATAATTCTTTCACAATTTTGAAAAACTGTTTGTCCGGCATATTGTGCCGGTTAAATCCTAGTATAACTACAAGTATAAGTTTTTAATTAAAAAACACGTTGATAAAAAATAATGCTGAACTATTGTAATCAAAGCGAAAAAAAAATTCAAAGAGAAGTTTGAAGTTGTTTGAAAAAATTGATAGAAGGAAGAAAAAGAAAAAGACAAACTGGGCAAGAGGTGAAAGAAATGGCGATTCCCAGATCTGGTTTCTAACATGCAATTCGGTCAGGATACGGTGGTGATTGAGGTTCCAAAATGGCTTAATTATGGTATAAAGGGGAGATCTCACATAATCTCTCTGGTGACACTCTGGTTTCAGAGATTGGTGCGAAGGAATGGAGATCTTTTTATGGATTTGGGAGAATCTGAAGCTATTGGGTTATGGCTGGTCGCATTTGAGGCAATCTCGGTGGATCTATGGTTTACTTGGGATTCAGAGAAGAGGGTTACTCAGATCTCTTTCTCTATTGGAGTTTCTGCCATGGAAGAGTATTTCGGGTATGGAACATATTCGATATGGGCCCCCCAAACCCTTTGGGCGGAAGGAATCGGACAGGGAAGGCTAACTCTTAATGTTGATTTGGGATCCGAGTGGAGTAAAGAGGGAAGATCTACTCAATTTTGCACTTCTAGCGGAAGTGTTTCACCAGATTTCTTTTTAAAACAAGGGGAATGGGTATTATGGGCTTCTCGAATCCGACTAAAGAAGTTCCTCCGACTGGAAAATCAACAGGATTTGAGTATCTGTACTGGTGACGAAAGGAAACTATGGGCGAATGCAGGATTTGGTAAGTCGGTGGGATTTGGCAAGTGGATTGCTGCATTACGATGGCTATTGTCCGGAATTTCGGAGTCAAGCTGGCTGGAGGTCAGTGTATTTGGTAAGGCGGATTGGAATATCATTATGTGTCGATTTTTATGGAAATGGCGAGTACAACGGAATCTGGGGAATTTGAGAATTCAACGAGGATTACACGGGATTAGTCTTGGCAACAGATCTCTGGATTTGAAGAGTCAAGGTCTTTCGAAGATATACCTCTGGATAGTTAAGGAAAGCTGCGAGCTCAAAGGGATTCATTTTCCTTTTTTATGTGTGACTGTCCTTTGGTTACTTTGGGAATGTGGCGTAATCATAGGATGTCAAGGAATTGTTTCAGGGGTAATCTGCATCTTAATGGAGCAGGATCTGTTCTTCGGTGGGACAGCCTATATTTATAGGAAGATCAGGGATACCAGACTCACATATTCGCACATCTCTTTTTGTTCTCACGCTCTGGTCTGGTTCGTTTTGGGGAAACACGAAGAAACAATGTCACAGGCCAGTCATCTCAAGTCCGGTGGTTCAAATAAGGGGAAGGAAACACTGAAGCAGCGGCTAAAGATCACCGTCCCTCATTTTGACAACTCGGAGCTGATTAAAGGTTATGCAAAAACCTTGATCGGGAGGTGTATGAACCCACAGAAACAAGACATCAAGTTTCTCATCTCTATGTTTCCCCGAATTTGGAACATGGAGAACCGTGTAACTGGTGCTGATCTGGGTAGGGGACGTTTCCAGTTTGACTTTGATGAGGAGGAAGATATCGCCACAGTTTTGAAAATGGGACCATTCCACTTTGATCGGTGGATGGTCTCTTTGGTGAGATGGAAACCAGTTCTTGATCCACTTTACCCATCCGAGATTACCTTCTGGGTTCAGTTGGTGGAGCTACCGCTGCAATTCTGGGCAGAGCCTACTTTCTGGGAGATTGGGAAAGCACTAGGGAGAGTAGAGGCGGTGGATATCGATGGTGGTAGAGTGCAGGTGGCTGTCAATGGCTACAAGCCTTTGAATTTTGAGACCGAAGTTGATTTTAATACGGGGAAGGATGTTCCTATCTTTCTTCACTATGAACGTTTGGTTGGTTGGTGTAAGGAATGTCACAGCCTGTGCCATGATGTGGAGTACTGCCCGACAATATTAGGGAGAAGAGAGGTGCGAGACCAAGCTAATAGAAGGGAGGAGAGGCCGGAGGTCAGATTTCAAAGTTACAAAGGAGCAGTCCAGAGCTCCACAACTGGTTTTGGTGATATTGGGAGGGCGCAAGGTCCTGAGCGGAAGATGGACTATAAAGGAAAAGGCAAAACTGCTCAGGAAAACAGAGAAGAGAAGGGCCATAAACAAGCTGAGTACCGCAGCCGCAAAAGGAGTGAGGGTGAGGGAACATCGTGTCACCGATACCCTCCGAGCTATGTGATGACACGGGATACGCATAATAAGATAGAGGGTCCTACGAAGATAATTTCAACGACTGGTGCAAAGCCAAACCATGCTGTAGTGACTTACAATGTTGAGCAGAACGGAGTTTCCACCTCTCCTAGCCCCACATACCATTCGGCTAAAAAGGTTAGAAAAGGGCTTATTTTTGAAGATGATGAGTCGGGTATAGTTGATGCGGAAGCCACAGGGGCGGGATTGGTAAAAGGCAGGAATGTGGATGTGGACTTGGTGCAGGACACGCACAATGGTGGAGCAGAGATGGTCGAGGAAGATGCTAATCCGTCGGATGATGACTTATTAGAGGAGGAGGATGGTTTGGCTACTTTGGATATTGAAAGCATACGCTTGGGCCCTGTAGCTTTTCCGACGGAGGGACTCGGAGATGGAGGGGCTTTGTTGGACGACCTCCCTGGAAGAACAGAGATGGACACGATAATGTTGGGTGTTCAGGGGAATGCAATGGATAAACAACGGGACAGAAAACAGGGTGTCAAACAGGGTGTTAAAAAGAGATTATTTCGCCCACATGCGATAATGGGTGGGGGTATGCGACGGTTGACTCAGGCTGCAAAGACTCCAAAGAAGAAACCGATGGGGAAGGGCACAGTTGGGGGCAACCTTGGGATCAAGATAGGTTGGGACGGGGAGCCTCAGGTAGAACTTGGTAAAGATACAGCACCTAAAGGGCCACAAGTGACGGGTCCTGATAATCAACTTGCTTGATGGAAGGTTTGAACTGGATTTTTTATAGCCTGGAGTCTAGGCTCTTAATAAGCTTTGCTCGGGAAGGAGAAACACCACAATTTCTTTCCCAGAGCGTAACTAAGCATTTTGTTATTTTTTTGGAAAGTTTACGGTTTTTATATCCTTACTTTGCTGTCCTCCTGGTTGATCCTTGTGGCACATGTGGCGATCAATCTGTTTATTATAATAAGACTTCTTTCCCGTATATTTCCAATATACAGGAGCCTTTCGATGGTGCTTTTTGGGGTGTAACACAAACATGTGGATGTTATTCAAGGCAGTCTTTGTCTTTGTTATCAAATCCTCAGGTGGACTTCAAACCTTATTTATGTGGGAAATGGAATAAAAACAGTGATACAGTTGCTGTTGCCATTCGACGACTGGTACAAGTAATTACGAGGTCACTGAAATGGAACATGATGGGGAAATTTGGGGTGCAAGTTTGGAAAAGGAAATGGCCCCGTGGTGGGAGATAGGACCAGAATTATAGTTAAAAATGAGAATTATAAGCTGGAATTGCCAAGGTTTGGGAAACAGATTTACAATAAGCTACCTCCGTGAGCTTTGGGGGAAATTTAGACCTGAGATTTTATTCCTCTCAGAGACAAAACAATGTTTTAGTTTTGTTCAACAATTTCAATTTCACTTTGGTTATGATTCACTATTTACAGTTGACCCATGTGGTTCAAGTGGTGGTTTGGCATTACTGTATAATAAACCAATGGATATTAAAATTGTCTCTTCAAACAACATATTAATAGATGTTGAGGCAAGACATGAAGGCAAAACAATTTATCTATCTTTTGTGTATGGTGATCCAAGGCCGAAGTTTCGCGACTATCTTTGGGAAAAACTCACGAGGATTGGAATACAACGAACGGATCCATGGTTTTTAATAGGAGATTTTAATGAAATCACAGGAAATCATGAGAAACAGGGAGGTGCGCTAAGACAAGCATCATCTTTTATCCCGTTTAATTTGATGATAAATGACTGTGGTTTGGTGGATTTCCCAATTCGTGGTAACAAATTATCATGGCGGGGAAGAAGATGGGGGAAGATGGTGAGATGTCGGCTAGATAGAGCCTTAGCAACAGAAGATTGGCATGACATGTTTACGTTCTCACACGTGGAATATCTGCGGATGATAGGCTCCGATCATAGGCCAATAGTGGCTACGTTAGACTCCAAGAAACAGACAAGGCGTCGGAAGTTCCGGTTTGATAAGCGGTGGATTGGACAAGATGGTTTAATGGACTCCATTGATCGTGGATGGAATATGAGGACGGGAGATACCCCCCAAGGAATTTTCGATAAAATCTATAATTCCCGCCATGAAATCTCGAGTTGGAGGAAAGTCAATAAACCTTATGGAAAGGATAAAATTTCAGAGTTACAACGGGCTTTAGAGGAGGCCCAGGACAATGATGATTGCACACAAGAGGAACTTCTCGAGATAACTATAAAGCTCAAGGAAGCATATCGGGATGAAGAGGAATATTGGAAGCAAAAAAGCCGGAAATTGTGGTTGAAAGACGGAGATCTCAATACGAAATTTTACCACGCCTCAACCAAACAGCGACGTGCGATTAATCGCATCGTAGGACTGCATAACCAGGCCAATGTGTGGGTTGATGGCGAAAGGGATGTAGAAAAAGTTGCTATTGAGTATTTTCAACAGCTTTTTGCGTCAATCCTACCAGAAGATTTTGACGCGGTTCTGGCAAATGTCACCGGAAAGATCACAACTAGAGATAATGATTTCCTTACGCGACGAGCGTCTGAAGCAGAGGTGCGGGAAACACTTTTCATGATGCACCCAGAGAAAGCCCCGGGCCCCGATGGAATGACGGCTTTGTTCTTTCAACGCTCTTGGCACATAGTGAAGGACGATTTAGTGAAAATGGTAAACGATTTCCTAAACACTGGGGTTTTTGATGACAGATTAAACATGACAAATATATGCTTAATCCCGAAAACGGAAAGGCCAAGCAGGATGACGGAGCTACGACCTATTAGTTTGTGTAATGTATCTTACAAGATCATCTCAAAGGTGTTATGTCAAAGACTAAAGGTTTTGCTGCCTAGGTTGATTTCGGAGACACAGTCTGCTTTTGTGTCAGGACGCCTGATCTCTGATAATATTCTTATAGCACAGGAAATGTTCCATGGACTACGAACAAACAAATCCTGTCAAGGGAAATTTATGGCTGTAAAGACTGATATGAGTAAGGCATATGATAGGGTGGAGTGGATATTTTTAGAAAAACTAATGCTTAAGCTGGGGTTCGCAGAACAATGGATTACATGGATGATGTGGTGCATCAAGTCGGTCAAGTATAGGATTTTAATTAACGGACAACCACGAGGTCGAATTCAACCGACTCGAGGTCTTCGACAAGGAGACCCTCTCTCCCCTTACTTATTTATCCTCTGTACAGAGGTCCTAATAACAAATTTGAAAAGGGCGGAAGAAATGAAGGAAATAACGGGACTAAAGGTGGCTAGAGCAAGCCCAGCCGTATCTCACTTATTTTTTGCGGATGATAGTCTATTCTTCTGCAAAGCCAGTAAAGAGGAGAGTCAAGTGTTGCTACGACTGTTAAAGGAATATGAGGTAACATCAGGGCAACAAATTAATTTTGACAAATCCTCGATACGATTTGGACATAAGGTTGATATGGGAGTTCGAGCTGAGATTCATCAGATCCTAGGCATTGGAAATGTTGGGGGTATGGGCAATTATTTAGGAATACCTGAGAGCTTGGGAGGTGCAAAAACAAAGATTTTCAATTTTCTGATTGATAGGCAAAATCAACGATTAAATGGGTGGACATCAAAACTCTTATCGAAAGGAGGAAAGGAGATCCTTCTTAAATCCGTCCTTTCGGCCATGCCATCTCATGTTATGTCTTGTTTTCGTCTACCGAAAGGGGTTACAAATAAACTTACTAGTGCTGTGGCAACATTTTGGTGGAGCAACAACGGACAATCGCGGGGAATGCATTGGTTGGCTTGGAAAAAACTATGTCGGCATAAAGATGATGGGGGTTTGGGTTTTCGAACCATAGACGATTTTAATACAGCGCTCTTAGCTAAGCAGTTGTGGCGGTTGATTGACAAACCTGGATCACTTTTCGCAAGAGTCTTTAAAGGACGATATTTTAGGAATTGTGGTCCCCTAGATACCATCCGATCGTACTCTCCATCCTATGGCTGGAGAAGTATAATATCAGCTCGACCTCTGGTAAACAAAGGGCTTATTAAAAGAGTGGGATCTGGTGACTCTATATCAGTATGGAATGATCCGTGGATCCCAGATTCTCGCCCAAGGTCAGCTATCTGTAATGGCGTCAATTACTATCCTCATCTTCGAGTGAGTGAACTAATTGATCGCTCAACTTCAACGTGGAATCTACCACTTTTACATCAGTTTTTTACAGCTACGGAGATCGAGGCAATTATTGGGATTCCGATCTCCAACGCTAACTGGCCCGACTCACTTGGGTGGGCCTTTACTAAGCCAGGACGTTATACAGTTAAATCCGGGTATTCAACGGCACAAAAATATACGGACAACAATCTTGGGCCCACTTATGGGCCGGATGTTCGGCCGCTTCTGGCGAAAGTCTGGAAGATGCAATGTTCACCCAAAATACGTCATTTCGTTTGGAATGCTATTATGGGTTGTGTCCCAGTAGGGACTCGCTTGGAGGGTCGTGGGATCCAGATTGATCCGGTATGCACGCGTTGTGGGCTAGCCGCAGAGACAATCAATCATGCGCTGTTTGAATGTCCGCCGGCTCTTCAAGTATGGGCATTATCACCGATCCCCACACCTATGCACGTTTTCCCGATCGATGCTTTGCTCACAAATATAGCTCATCTTTTTTGGCACTTACCAAATGATGACAGTGTGCTCATATATCCTTGGTTACTTTGGTATGTCTGGAAAGCTAGGAATGACAAGTTATTTTCAAATATAGATCGCGAACCACCAGACATAGTCTCTCTAGCGGCAGCAGAGGCCAAGGCTTGGGCAGAGGCCCAAATCCAAGACGTGGTTCTCCTTCCAGGTCCTACAAGAATGGATCCGGGTCTACCCGAAAGGATGGAGCGGTGTCAGGTTGATGGATCATGGAAAATAACGGAATGTCGGGAAGGTTTGGGCTGGTATTATCATAATACAGTCACCGACGAGAAGCTTATGGGGGCAAGTAACCTTCGCAGAGGCTTATCACCACTCCAGGCTGAACTGGAAGCATTAGTTTGGGCCATGCAATGCATGTTGCGACACAACAAGCGTACAATAGTGTTCGAAACAGATTGCTCTGACATAGTGAAGATGGTGTCGACACCGGAGGAGTGGCCTGCTTTCTCAATCTTATTGGACGAGATAGACAAATGCAAACGCGAGTTTACACTCTGTTCGGTCATGCATATCCCCAGAACCAGGAATACGAGGGCAGATAAGTTAGCACGGAGTGCACGAGATCTACCCTACAATGTGTATTTCATAAATCATACTCCACCGACTTGGATCTCTGGTCCGGTTTAAGAGAATTTGCTGATGCCAAAAAAAAAAAAAAAAAAAAAAAAAAAATTCAAAGAGAAAGAGAAACAGTAACATTAATGGGAATCACATACTAAAAGAATTTGAATATTTGTCTTCAAGTTGATAATGTAGGTGTGATCTTGTGGGGTCTCTCTTTTGGGCCACACACATTTTTCATGGATGATTCTCAAATCCTCTTTTGGACGTTTTCCTATAAACAATTACCAACCTCGTATTGGTCCCAACCAAATATTTTAATTTACTCCAAAATATTATTTAATTTAATTAATAATAATAATCAGGACTTCCATCGATTGATCAAGACTCAAGAGTATATAACTATAGGAAAAACCCTTAAAAAAATTTGAACTATTTTTCATTTGGAAGAAAAAATTCCAAACTTTTTAGGTTGGTAAAAACAAACCCATAGTATTTTTTGTTGCCATTTTCATTCACAACCACTTAAAAATCCAAAGTTTTGCAAAACGTTTTAACAAACGCTTAATCGTTAAACGCGATTCTTAAAATGGCGTTTATTGTTATTGTGAAAAACCCTTAAAAAAACATGAACTATTTTTCATTTGGAAGAAAAAACTTCAAACTTTTAGGTTGCCAAAAACAAACCCATAGTATTTTTCGTTGTTATTTTAATTCACAACTTTTCAAAAATCAAAAGTGATGCAAAATGTTTTAACAAACACTTAATCGTTAAACGCACTATTTAAAATGGATTTACTGTTATTAAACATAGGTATTTAATTGGTCTGAAATGATGATTTGTTTTGTCTTATTCTGTTCCAAATTGAGCAAAACCTAATTCTCATTATTTTCCAAATCGATTTCTCCCCTCCCACTCCCCCTTCCCCCCCACTCTCTCGGCGAGCGACCACGAAATCCAACCAGAAATAGATTGAAGCTAAAATTCATGGTCAAATGCGAATTTTTTGATTGTTTTGTTGAAATTATCTTAGTGATTGTTGCAAACATCATCACACCTCGCTTAGGTGAATGAAACCCATTTACCATGAATTTTGGCTCCAATCTATTTCTGGTTGGATTTAGTGGTCGCTCGTCGAGAGAAAGGGGGAAAAATCAATTTGGGGAAGAATGAGAATTATGTTTTGCTCGATTTAGACCAACTAAATGCACGTGTTCAATAACAGTAAATGCCATTTTAAGTATTGTGTTTAGCAAACGTTTTGCAAAACTTTCGATTTTTGAAAGATTGTGAATTAAAATGGCAACCAAAAATATTATGGGTTTATTTATGGGACCTAAAAGTTTGGGGTTTTTTTTATTCCAAATGAAAAATAGTTCAGATTTTTTTAAGGGTTTTTCACAATAACAATAAACGCCATTTTAAAAATCGTGTTTAACGATTAAGCGTTTGTTAAAACGTTTTGCAAAACTTTCGATTTTTAAGAGGATGTGAATTAAAATGGCAACAAAAAATACTATGGGTTTGTTTTTGGCAACCTAAAAAGTTTAGTATTTTTTCTTCCAAATGAAAAATACTTTAGGTTTTTTTAAGGGTTTTTCCCTATAACTATATACAATCCCTAGAGAGAGATTAGAGAAACGAAATGGATACATAGTTACATACCCATGCCTTCCGTTACGGAACAGATGAAAAACTTTTTATTTATTGGTTTGGGTAAACTAAAGTGACTTGAAAATTGATATGTGTTTACCGGAGTATTTTAGAGTGATATGTGTTAATTTAACCGTCCGACAAATTTACAAATTGCAAAAAAAAAAAAATTATAATCACAGACAACCTTGCAATTTATATTGAGGTTCATGCTAATGCAGACCGACAGTGCCGCAACGGCCATATGTTGTATTTATTGAAACTTCGAAATATTGGTATTTTTCAAAATTAAATAGCAAATTTTTTTGAAGTGTTAAAGTATTTTTGTAGTTGTTGACAAAAAAAAAAGTTTTTGTAGAAAAAAAGGTTTATTTTACTCAGTGCCATAAAATTAAAGAGTTGAAATCCTAAGAGCAAGTGCAATGGGAAGAAGCTTAAGAAGGAGCTTAGCATATATTTTATTAATAAAAATAAGTTAAGCATTAACATAAGATTTCTTTTTTTTCTCTTGCTGCAATGTAAGATGCTTATTTTCGGATGCTTAAGAAAAAAAAAAAAATTTAATTTTTATCAATGAAGAAAACATAAAATTCATTGCATTAATTGAAATATCAAACATCATTGTCATACAAACATTTTAAACATATATTTCGAAAACATAAAAAAAAATAACTTAGTCGAATCTTAAGCATTTCCAACAATTTGTGCATAAAATAATCTAAATTTTTCCCATACATGTTCCATCAAATCATTTTTCAACTGCTGATGTTTTTTTGTATCACGAATACTTGCTCGAATACATACCCACCGGTGCATCCTCATCTGAATTTCTGTTTCCTTGGAATTCTGTTTCATCATATTGTCCATCTCGTTCGTCTTCTACAACCATGTTGTGAAGTATGACACATACTCTCATAGTCTTTCCATTTTTTGCTTTATCCCAAAAAAGGACTGGGTGTTTGATAATAGCAAAACGAGCTTGCAAAACTCCAAACGCACGCTCGACATCTTTCCGGAAACCTTCTTGAAGTTTAGCAAATAACTTCTGTTTTTGGGTTTGTGGAATTTTAACAGTTGGGATAAAAGTTGCCCATGTCGGGTAAATACCATCTGCGAGATAGTATCCTAGATGATACTCATTTCCATTTACAGAGAAATTCACTGGTGGAGCTTGACCATTTATTATATCATCGAAAACAGGTGATCGATCAAGAATGTTGAGATCGTTCAAGGTACCTGGAGCTCCAAAAAACGCGTGCCATATCCAGAGATCATGAATTTTAGAAACCAAATCAACAATATATAAGAGGTATAAACGCCTTTTTTCAGACCTTGAATGACCTCTAGAACCCTAGTTAATCACTATCTACAACCGATAGAGGAACATACCTTAACACCCAACCACCGGAAACCACATGAGTTCCAACACCCAACCAGCTACTAGATTCTCTGCCGATTCGATTCACCACCACATGAGTTCCGACACCCAACCACCGGAAAAACGCCGGCGATGAGGAGCGAATTCGCCGGCGATGAGGACTACAAAGAGGAAAGGGATCGCCATGGAGAGTTGTCGCAACCAGAGAGAGAGAAGGGGAAAAAATAAATGAGAAATAAAATGCATTTTTGTTTTTTTTCCTTAATATTTAGCTTCGCCACGTGTACGTAAGCTGCGGAGCTTAGTCGATGCAATTTAAGCAGCGCATCTTCTTTTTAATCGATTTGTTTTTTTTTTAATTGCAAAATTATGTAAGCATCCCACCAAGCGCTTACCGTTCCACATGGTCTAAATGTTCTTACAAAACCACCAAAGTTTTTAATCATAGTAAAATAATTTATCTAGGAAGAAAGATATCAAAATCGTTTACAACATATATAAATAACGCAGACACCAGAACCATTTTATGTATTCACAAAATAGATGAATGCAAAGGTACATAAGTTCTTTTCCTTCAGAACGAAAAATAAAATAAAATACGGTTAGTTATCTAAAACCGCATGCAACTAAATATAAAATCAGTTTACTAATCTTTATAAATTATTAAGGAAAATTGAAAGAGATTTGTCTCGCTATATCATCTGTCTCGAGATGAAAACAACTGACGATTACTTTTAACCCAAGAACCGTTGGCATGATTGTATGCTTACTTATTGTTTAATAGTACCACATTCACCAATAATAGTTCTACATATCTGAATTTTCCTAAAAAAACTATTGTACAACGATTAACCATATATAGTAGTAGTTCTTTAGGAAACCATAAAAAAACTGTAACGAAATTTTATATACCCACTTATTTCTAAATATGTGCGCTTTCCATGATATATTCCAAAGGACTTTTAAAAAGACTAGAAATTGACCCGCTATACCGCGGAAAATTGTTTTTTAATAATTTATTTATGTAATAATAATTGTTTGAAAATGAGTTCTATTTAATGTTAGTGAGTAGGGCTATTGGAATTTATTTTGTTACTTGTTATGTTATTATTTTTTCCTCATTTTGGTGTTGTTTATTTTTGGACAAAATTTTTTTTAGAAGTTGTAGAAAATAATATTAATTTTTATTTTTATAAATGAAACGATTCCGTAGATATAACTATATTTTTGTATTTATTTTCATGATTTTTTTCATTATAACTTGACCATCTATGAGCTTATCTTCTTGTTTTGTTGTCGAAATCTTTTTTCTTTATCTCAAATAAACTTTGTTGCATCATGTTTGTATTTTAGGTTTCTATTCTTTATAAAGACGGCCAAATGTTATTCTTCTGTCGACGTTCATTGTTTAAGGACACTTTTTACGCACCCAGAAAAGGCACACGCCACAAATCTATAGCTCGCATAACAGCTAATAATAAAACCATCTTTGGCTCGCTCTCTGTGTTAAGAACTAAAGAACTCTCGGCTCTCCCTTTAAACATATTCGAAACTATTGAGCAAATTCGGCTCGCACAGATTAATATCTTTCTTACTGTTTCACTGAAATCCAAACATATAAATCTTCAGAATAATCAATAAACAATAATCTAAATTAAGGTTTTTGTTTTTCTCTTCTTCATCTGCTTTCTTTTTCTTCCTCTTCGCTTCCCACTTTGCTTTCTTCTTATTTGCTTCGTCCACCAAGGTTTTTAACAGATATACATGTAACATAATTTTTTTAAGCACATAATTGTTATATAGAGCTAAATCATTTAAACATCACTTTAGAGAATGGGTAAAACTACATTTTATGTTTTTTATTTGATTTTAGAAATTAGTAAAATTACATTTTTAGTTTATCGATATCAAAATCAAACCGAATTAGGTTGAGTGTGGTTTAGTCTTACATGAGTATTCAATTTGATTTGACCCATCTTCCATGAGTATTCAAACAGACCGAGAATAAAATAGCTCAAAACCTCTCTCATCCTCGTTTAATTCCTCGCAAGATCTCGAGATCAATCCAGGTACGAATCAATTGAGAATGATATAGGAAGTTTTACTTATTTATTTTAGGCAAATCATTAAGCCGACTTAGTCTTTTATTTCCCTATTTAAGGATTGCTAAACTCTTTGAATAATTCATTCTTAATGGAAAGGAAAACATTCTCTATTCTCTTTGCATCTGTGGTTCTAGGTTATCTTCTTCATTGAAAGTTAGAGCTGATTCTTTGTTCTAAGCTCTTGCTTTGGTGATAAGAGAATCTGTGTTTTAGGAACACCGATTCTATCTATCCAGTTGAGTAATTACAGGTTTTTCTCTACCAAAGGTATCAGAGCTCACCGTTTCTCGGCCATGACAGCAGAAACACGAGCACAAACGGCTCTTAAGGAGTCAATCATGCAGGAAACAGACGAAAAGTTGGACTCACGGTTCACCGCTTTGGAAAGCAAACTTGACAAAACTGTTGGTGAGATGTTCGAAGCAATCCGCTTGATTTCTGAAAACAAGACATCATCGAGCACCCCAACTCCGCCACTCCTCTCGGCAACGCACGAACACTCCAACTATCAGGATTCTACGCAAGGACCACCTCCAGGTGCACATCCAAATTATTCTGGTCTCACGCGATTGGGTAAAGTGGATTTCCCTCGGTTTGACGGCGATAAGATTAAAGATTGGCTGTTTAAGGTGGAGCAATTTTTTTCCATCGATTCCACACCCAATAATTTGAAAGTTAAGCTTGCAGCACTACACTTTGATGGTCACGCTGCAACGTGGCATCAATCGGTGTTACAATCAGAGTTTGGCACTAATCTCTTGACTAATTGGAACAATTACAAGACACTGTTGACAGAACGCTTTGATGATGTTTCGGAGGATCCTGTTGCCGAGTTAAAGAACTTAAAGGAAACTGATGGGATAGTCGCTTATCATGAGAAGTTCGAACTCCTTAAAACTAGAGTGAACGTGACGGAGGATTACTTGGTTAGTACTTATCTAGCTGGATTGCAACTCGAAACTGAGATGCACATCCGAATGTTTCAACCTCAAACTGTGCGACAATGTCTCTTAATTGGTAGATTGTATGAGAAAGCTCACCCACAGAAGCCGGTGGTCTCGGGTTGGTCTAATCCACGGTTTTCGAATAAAGGACACCAAAGTAAAGGAATTTTGCCAATGAGGAAAGAAGTGACTACAACAGGACCACAGAACAGAGCCCCAAACAATGGAGCTCACCCAATGCCGTTTTTAACTCCAAAGGAAATGGCAGATCGACGAGCTGACGGCTTATGTTATTTTTGTGATGAAAAATATACTCCAGGCCACTATCAACTTAAGCACAAGAAAACACAGTTGTTCATGTTGGAAACTGATGCTGCTACAGAGGACGAGGAGAGTAACGAGCCGGTTCTCGCAGAGGAAGAAAGTGATCTAGCGCAAATTTCTGTGAATGCAGTGGCTGGCATATCAACTTATACAACAATGCGGGTTAAAGGTTTCCATGGGAAGCGCACTTTGTTCATTCTCATCGACTCAGGCTCTACTCACAATTTCATTGACAAAAATTTCGCTGCGACATTGGGATGTTTCTTCCAACCAGCGGGTATGCGAAGAGTGAAGGTGGCTGATGGTCGCATGCTTGGTATCAACGCTACGGTGAATCAATTCAAATGGAATTTCCATCGTACTGAATTCACATCTGACGTCCTCGTGATACCACTTGGCGGATGTGACATGGTTTTAGGAGTTCAATGGCTGGCGACGTTGGGAACCATAACGTGGAACTTTGAAAAGCTTGAGATGGGGTTTGTGTTTCAGAAACAGAAGGTACTACTACATGGTATTAAGCCGGGGTCTGTGAGAGAGGTTAAGGTCAATAAACTTAATAAAATCCATGAAGAAGAGGCGACTTTCGCGATGGTTTCTGCAACCGAGGTGAGCACCAGTAATGACGATATGATGCTATGCTCTTTGGAACTAGAAGCGACCACTCAGAAAAATCCTGCAATCGACGAACTTCTCGAAGAATTTAAAGACATATTCCAGGCGCCAATTGAGTTACCTCCTTTTAGAGCAAATCATAATTATCGAATCCCTTTGATTGAAGGCTCTAATCCCATTAACCAGCGACCGTATCGATATGCCCTTTATCAGAAGAATGAGATTGACAAGATGGTGGAAGAATTACTGAATGCAGGCACCATACAAACTAGCTCAAGCCCTTACGCATCTCCGGTGGTGTTAGTGAAAAAGAAGGATGGTTCTTGGCGCTTGTGTGTCGATTACAGGGGATTGAATGGAATGACAGTGAAGGACAGATTCCCGATTCCTCTCATTGAGGATTTGATGGACGAGTTAGGAGGGTCTAAGGTGTATTCTAAGATAGACTTACGAGCTGGTTATCATCAGGTGCGTATGGATCCTCATGACATCCATAAAACAGCATTTAAAACTCATAGTGGACATTATGAGTATTTGGTAATGCCTTTCGGCCTCACCAATGCACCCGCAACTTTTCAGAGCTTGATGAATTCGGTTTTTAAGGTATTTTTGCGACAATTTGTTCTCATATTTTTCGACGACATATTGATTTATAGTCCATCTATTGAGCTGCATTTGGTACACTTGAGATCGGTTTTTGAGGTGATGCAACAAAACCGCCTTTATGCCAAGAAGAGTAAGTGTTGCTTTGCTACGACTAAGGTGGAGTATTTGGGACATTATATCGAGGCTTCTGGTATTTCTACGGATCCTAACAAGATTAAGGCAGTGGCTGAATGGCCCAAACCTGCAAATTTAAAGCAATTGCGCGGTATTTTAGGTTTGGCAGGATACTACAGAAGGTTTGTACGGAATTTTGGCACCATCGCAAGACCTTTGACGGTTTTAACAAAGAAAGATGCTTTTAGCTGGAGGAATGAGGAAGCTCAGACTTCGTTTGAGAAATTGAAAGAGGAGTTATGCCAAGCTCCTGTTTTAGCTCTTCCCGTGTTTGACAAACCTTTTGTGGTGGAAACTGACGCTTGTGGAGATGGTATTGGTGCAGTTTTAATGCAGGACGGTCATCCTCTTGCTTAATATGTGATTGTGTTATATGTAGAGGGAAAAATCGATTGATTTATCCTTGCAAAATTGTAAAATTTCTTTTATAGATGCTGTTTCCAAACAGATTTTGTTCATAAGGAGGAATGGTTTTTTTGTCCAACAAGATGTACTTCTCAATTAATAGTATAAAGATAGAGATTACAACAATCCTTTCTCCTCTCCTTTTCTGCGCCCCCTTCTTCATCTGTCCCTCTAATCTCCATTCCCTAGCTTGAGATAAACTCAAGGCTTATCACACCGCTCCTTCCTCTTGCATCTAGTATTGGTAAAGCTAAAAGATCCGACCGAATCCGTGGTTTTGATGAGAAAATCGGCGGCGAATGGGAAGGTACCAAACGGCGTGGAGAAGCAGAAGCGGCAAGTGTCTTTTGCCGAAGCTGCGGCGAATATCAGTTGTTCAGATCTTGCGGATTTCCTCGGCAAAGTACCCTAACTGTGAAATTCTGATCGAAATCGATAAAACCCCCCCCACAAATCCAAAATTTTCAATTTTTGTGTTGTTGTTTGGTTGTTAATAGGATGCCAGACGTTCAGGGCTAAGGAAGTTTCTGGATTTCTATAGTAAGGCATTTTCCGGAGTACCATGTCCATGGTATGATATGTTCAAGCCGTCTGCTTTGACCAATCTGTACGATGTGATCCATGTGAGGCTTTTTTTGTTTTGTGCAGTGAGACTTTCAAGGAAGCTGATGATTATCTTTTTCTTTTTATATATATATAAACAGGTTCCGTTATCTCATATTCCTGATGCAGTGTACCAAAAATCAGTCGATTGGCTGTACCGACACGTTCCCGAGCACATGCTTTCTGACTTCGTATTCAGCTCGTTTGATTATATTCTTAATGAGCTGTGTGACGGTCCTCCCGATGGCGATGGCGATGGCGATGAAACTAAAGTTGATAATGTAGTTTTCGAAAACCATTTTGATCTATGTCGGTGAGATTCCTTTTTTTTTTTGTTTTACTAACTCCATTATTATATTGTACAATTAGGCGGCCATATTTGTTGCAGTAGCCATGCTGCTGCGTAGCACACCTCATATTTACACTGCCAGATTGCCAGATGTTGCCGGTGACCAAAAACTCTTGGTTCCGCTTAAAATTTGGATATTATCTCAGGTGAGTGTCGAAATTTGCGTTTTCTGTCATGTGCCTTGTGAAACTGTGTAATTTGTGGACAGGCCCCCCAGGATGATCTACCTGCATGCTTGTTTTCATGGGCGCATAACTTGGTACCGCTACTCCATACCGACCCTATGGCCAGGCATCTCATCCTGTGTTTCGTTGAAACGTGAGTCTGAAAGTGTTCTTGTCATCTTGGTTCCTCCTATGTATTCATCTGATCTTGTTTTCTTATCCAGAATATTGGCGAAACCAGATGCTCCAACCATACTTACAGATGCTCCTGCTTGGCGGGGAAAGCGACTTATCCCACCTCCTTCATTTGAGATGTTGCTGCGGCTTACATTTCCATCCGCAAGACTAGAGGTAATTTAGAAACAAAACCTCCTTGTTGATTCCTTGTCTGATCACAAGCGTGGTCTCACAGGCTACAGCTAGGTTTGAGGCAATCTATCCCGTGTTGAAGAAAGTGACTCTTGCCCCCCGCGCACCAGATTTCCATATTCGAGAGATATTCACTCTTTGTTTGAGATTAGCTGGAGAAGGAATCAGTAATGAATCCGCCAAGGAAGCCACAGATATCGCTATCTCGCTTCTCACAGATAACGCTGACCATGATGCTTGCTGGAAACACTGGGACAGACTCCTTGGTAAGATGCCAAAAGCTAGTGCTGCTCTTGTTGTAAATCTTGTGAAGAAATGGGACCACCTATCACCATCATCACGCAAGGCAACGGAACAATCCATTCAAAAGTTGTTAATTTGTTCTTTGGGATCGGCCGGAGTTGCTTATAGTAAGAACTAAGATACCAAACCCTTCCCTTTCATTCTTCTCTCTTCTCTCTTCTCCATGTTGAGTTCTAATGTGTTGCCGTTTTAGGTAATCCTATCTTAGCCAAGGAAGCTCTCTGGTCTCTGATCGAAATCGTTGGTTGCTGCAAGCGCTGCCGCTTGGACCATCTCTATAAGATAGCGAACCTAGATCCGAAATTTGTTGATTTTTTCCGAGCAAACAAATGGAAGAAATATTTCCAAAAATCTTCATCATATATTCGCGAGGGTACACCAGAAAGCGAGGAATTGAAACAAGACACTCAACAGATATTCACTGCTTCTTTGAAATTAGCTAAACAAGGTAACAAGAATCCTTGAGATTTGTGCTTCCCTCTCTCTCTCTCTCTCTCTCTCTCTCTCTCATGTCTTCTTTTTTAGTCAAGGAAGCTGCAAAATTTGCCCTCTGGCCTCTGCTCGATAACGTTGATTGCTGGAAGCTGTGGGACGATCTCTATACGGAGAATCTTGAAGCTAGTGCTGCTATTCTTAAAACGCTTGTAGACGAATGGGAGTTTTTTTCCACCCAACTCTCGGGTGATACTCGTGCTCTTAGTAAAACTCTCAAGAGCTTCATGCTAAAGGTGATGGATGCCTCTTACTCTTTCTTGTAAGCTATAAACGATCTCTGACCTAAACTGTGATGATTGTAGAACAAGAAAGCAAGAGGAGCCTATGCTCGTCTTTACAGAAAAGCTGACAAGTCTTGCCAAGTGATATGGAGGAGACTCTTCCCTGCAAGTAGCAGCAGCCTCAATGGTTCAGCAATTACTGCTGTGGTTCTATTTGCCGCTGTTGCACTTGTATATTCCAACCTGGGCGCTACAACCTGGTGGACTCGTTGCAGCTGCACTTAAAACGCGTTTTAATATTATGTTTAATGTAACTCTGGTTGGTTTCACTTTCATGTAATAACTTCTTCTTTTTTATTTTGCTTTTATTGTTAAGATTTGGTTTTCATGTAATAACTTGTGCGGGCTTTAAGTCTTATATTCGGCTTCGGGCTCTATCTTCTTGAAAAACCTTAACTCTGAAATCTTGAAGTCTTATATATATAATATTTATAAGTTTATCACTAAAAATGTTAAATATACATAAATTTATCACTAAAAGTGTTCAAAATATACATAAAAATGTAAAATCAAATATTTAGAAAGTATTGAACTTTTCCTTTTTTTCCCACACACACATTATTATGCATGTTTTACTTAAAACTATCTTTGAATTTATAATAATATGTAGTATGTTTTGAATTTTTTATTATTATTTTATTATATATATGGATATCCGGTTAACATGTTTAACCCATAGGTATTAACAATATAGGATTTGAGTAATAAATTCTAACTCACAAAACTAGATCTTGAAATAGTATGTTATTTTTTTGTTAATAAGATTGATAATTAATCTTTTGTCAGTTCAACGGGAAATTGTAACCTTTGTGTTACCATAAGTTTATGAATTTACAAAGGGCAATGTTGATAACTTTATGTTAATAAAATATACTTTAGTCTGGGTAAATATATGTCTGATGAGTAATTTTAGGCTTTTTGTTTAGATGGCCCGAAGTTGTAAAATCAAGTATCAGTTTTAGGCTTTGCGTGTTGTATTTTTCTCAAGCTTATGTAAGGAGGCCTATAAGACTTCATGTCCTAATATAATAAGCATGGTTGGGATCGCACATATGGTGTTTAGCCTGTTTGACTTTGTCTCCTAATCTAGACCCGAGGGATGTGGTTCCCGTCTTCTTCCTTCTTTATATGAGTTGTGTATAGAGATGTCAGCCCAGCCCGAAGTTTGCGGGCCAAATCCATACGGACATTTGTGGGGCGGGTTTGGGTCGATAAAAAAATGTATGCAAAATATGCGGGGCAGGCTTGGGCCTATAAAATTTGTTCGCAACCCGCGGCGGGCCGACCCGCACGGACGTATCAAAAACATAAAGCCCAATGGGCAGGTCCAGGCGGGCGGACGCAAGCTGGCCCGATTGACATCTCTAAGAGCTATCTAGTGTATTGTAGATCTTAAACATGATCATGTGGCTTTGATCGAGAGTTTTGAAATTACATTATTCAAACAAATTGCTTCACATGTTCTATTATACAGCACAAAGAGTCCAGCCTAACAAAATGGCAAGAAAATTGGGTGGTTGAGTTTAGAGATATCAGTCGGACCCATAGCATGCGGGCCCATAAATTGCTAAACTGATTTTGGGGAATTGACTGATGAATAATTAGCTAACACATACATCGTGGATAATTTTTAAGGTCTCTTAATCTGTAAACTTTGTATACCAGTTTCTTACTGTCTCTTAACACATACATGGGAATCATGTTTCTTTGATTAAATAGAATAATCCATGATAGATCTTTCGCATTATAGCCTTCTTGGTCTGTTGCTATTCTGCGGGCTGGCCCGCAAAACCGCTAAAACATGTAGGGCGGACTTGGGCTTATGTTTTCTATCCGCAACCCGCATGGGCATGGTAAAAACAAACGGCCCAATGGACATGTCCAGATGGACGCGGCCCGACCCAACTGACATCTCTAGTTGTGCATATCTTCTTGGAAACTACATGCCATGATTGTAAATACAACATTAGACATGTAAAACATAATTTAAAAAATAATGATCATTTTCAATTACCTTGCATGTAGTAGAAAGTTAAATCATGGTGGATCATGATATAGTTACATAATTGTAAGAATAACATTTTTATGTTTAACATTTGATCATTTAGTCCACAAATTAATTTAATACTGACAAAAATTAAGAACACGGAGTTAGACACTGAATTTGTATTTTTGTCAGCTAATTTTAATTTTTGCCAGTATTGATTTTCTGTAGACAGCACATGATGTTGTTTTTTAATAAAAATAAGAATGTTATTTTTTCCTATAATTATTGATTTTTTCATGAAATTAAACTTTATCTAATAGATATTTTTTAATCATATTTATTAGACATGCGTTTTTTATCTTGATATATGCTGTTGACAGTCTTGAGATTTATATGTTATACAAAAAAGAATGTTTTGTATTTTTATCGTCTATCTTAATTTTTATCATTATTGATTTTTTTTAGTTACAATTTTGATTATGACAAGAAGCATAGGTTGTTGTTATTTTTGAAGAAAATTAAATATGTGAAATTTCGTTAATGAAATTAATAGTTATTAAATCATAAGATTAAACATTTTCTAAGACATGATATTGGGCCTGCGTTAATTACGGGGGTTGTATTTTTTTCTAAAATACTTTAAAATCGTATATTAAAATACATTGTACTTAAAGATATGTTAAACACGAAAATTATGAAAAACTTATGTAGCTGAAATATGTTAGAAATAAAACTTGATGAACTACTATTTCCCTATAGCAATGGAAAAAAATCAAAATCAATGCTAGTCTTTTTTTTCCGATAAACAAACAATTTTATTGATAACGAATTAGAATTACGAAGTCAATATACAAAACTTCCGGAAAAAAACTATTTCACAAACAAATATAAAAGCTATATGCTAAGAACAATGCTATATGAAAAGTGAATTTGAGGATGCTTTCAAAAATAAATGTCTCACTCGAAAAAAATCTAAAATATAAAAATCATGTTTCTTCGACACTTCTTCTATAAGAGATCAAATGACTCCTTTTTCTTCATTCTTTATATCAATTGTGCATATCTTCTTGAAACTTACATGTCATGATCGTAAGTAGAATATTAGACATGTAAAACACAGAAAGTTGAATCAAGGTGGAACCTACCCGTAAGTACAGAATTGTAGGAAATACAAATACATATTTGAGTAGTTTGAACATATAGTCCACAAAAAGAGCATGTGTAGTTGTGGAAATAAGTATGTTATTTTTTTGTTAATGAGATTGATAATTATTGATTTTTCATCATATTAAACTTTGGCTAAGACATCATATATTATTCATCTTTTTTGGGCATGTGTTTTTTTATCTTGACATGTGATTTCGTCACCATGAGATTTATATCTTATAAACAAACAATTTGACTGATGACGAATTGAGATTACAAAGTCAATGTACAAAACTTATGGACAAAAATTATTTCACAAACAGATATATACGCTATATGCTAGAAACATATAGGTATATGAAAGTGAATTTGAGGATGCTTTTAAAAATAAGTGTCTCACTTGAAAAAATCTAAAATATAAAAATCATGTTTATTCAACACTTTTTCTATAAGGGATCAAATCACTCATTTTTCTTCCTTCTTTATATGAGTTGTGTATATCTTCTTGGAACTTACTTGTCATGATCGTAAGTAGAACATTAGACATGTAAAACACACTTAGAAAGAGAATGATAATTTCACTTTACCTTGTTTGTAGCAGAAAGTTATGATACTTTATTCATAAGTAACATCTAAGAGAAGAATTAAAAAAATCTTTACCAAAAACAAATTAGATGAAACAAGGAAAGCTAAAAGAAATAAATACTTGCAAACGAAGAAATAGCAGAACACCAAGTAGAACAAAACCCCCAGGTCCCTAATTAAAATCAAAACAACCATGATGCAAGATCATCGATTGAGAGAGGAGGTTTTGTAGCCGGCATCTTCGCTTTCTTCTTCTGTACCAGAGCTTCCATGTCTAAACACTTGATCTTCAAGCTCATCCACTCGTTCTCCATTTCTTTCAGCTCAGAAAAACAAACCTTCTCTTTCTCCTTCATTTCACACAACTCAGCAAGTTCTTTCTGCAACCAATCCAACTCAAATCCTGCATCTGTCATGGACTTAACATTCTTGGCTTCCGTCACTGTTGATGTTGTAGTTTCTTCAGTTACATGTAAATCGCCAATAGCTTCTAAATGATCTATCTTGGCAACAATTTTGAGCTCCCAGTCAACCAGAAATCCGCTATCTTTGGCAACAAGTTTGTCAAGGAGAAGGATGGATGTATGACCCCAGGAGTGAGCCTTCTCACGAAACCAAGCTTTTCTTACTTTAAAACCACAAAAAAAACTACATATAATATGATTGATTGATTTTTTTTTTTTTTTTTTTTTTGTCATTAATGATAATTTGGGACAGACACTCATGCAAAGGACATTAGTGGGGAGAAATAAATCACGTACCATCCTGTTGCAAATTTTTATCCGGATTTTGATTTTGTACTGTTAGGGCATATTGTGCGCGTCTCCTCCATCCAGGTGGCAATGATTCATAATCGTGGACTTCCAGAAACAGAGACAGGTGATTATCACCATTGCAGCCCTTGGGAAAGGCTTCAAGAGACCTATAAGAAACACGAAATAAGATTAACAAGTCTAAATATTTATGGATTTAAATAATAATTCGGTTCATGGTTGAACCCGGTCCGACCACCGGTCCGGTTTTAAACACACTGCTATAATAAATCTGGTGCGGACACAACCAAAGCATCAAACAACATAATCGAACGAGAGAAGAAAATCGGCGGCCAACACATCTGGTTCTTGATCTTGAGTATTTGTTAATACCTACCACAAGAATCAACAAAATGTGCTCTAATGTCGAAACATATGATCACGATCGACTTTTTTAAAGTCTAATTATTTGGACAAGTAAAGTTTCGTGAAAACGATACCATTTCTCCCTGAACAAATCAGATATGAAAGAGAAAACGATAAGATGTGTATAGGATAGGTGATATCGAAAGACATCAAAAAAAATTATATATCATTGAATTATATCGTAAAGAAGATGGAAGAAAAAGAAGAAAAGACTATTAATTTTGTATTTGTACAAACTATATATCTTAAATAATTAACTAAAATTACAACAACAAATAAAAACATATGATCCAAAAACTCAAACAGTTGTAACCTTCAGAAGATGTGTCCCACTGGTTTGGATCTGCAAACTCCGAAGTTGACAACCACCACCAGATCTCCTCTTCCACAGATTCTCCACCGCTTTTTCTTCGCCGCAGCCACCGTCGTTCTTCTTCTTAACCACCGGCAACGGCGGATCCAAATCAGCAACGTCGATTACACCAATCTTTTTGTTATTAAACTCATCCTTTTTAATTCTCCCTCGGCAACTCCTAGTGGTGGTCGTAGTTGGAGCGGAGAAAGTGAGATTCTTGCCGGAGAAAAGGCGCTTGAGCTTGAAGTAACGGTGATGAGCGGCGGGAGTGATGGAGGAGGAGGTGGTGGTGGTGGGAAAGCCCACGATCTTGTTGCTGCGTTTGACTTGACCAATGCAGCTGATCTTGGGAGACAAAGGATCGGTTTGATGGTCTTCTTGATTGGATTTAGCCGGGAGGATCACGTTCTTGATTGAAGGTCTAGAACATAACATTGGTAAGAAATTAGGTCTTTGGAAGTGAATACTGCTCTGTCTCGTCTCCATCATCTCGAATTTGATCTTCTAAAAACCAAGAGGGATTAAACTTGTTTTTCTGTGATCGCTTTACACAAATGGACTTATGGAGAGAGAAGAAGGAGAACGAAAAAGAGGAGAGCTGGGTTTGTGGTAGTTGGAGAGTTGCAAAACTTTGATGGTTTAAAATAAGGAGATAGAGAGGGTTTGGTCAAAGTGGATTCATTACTCTGGGTTTCACATTCACTTCCAACAATTTGGCCTCTTCCCAAACTGGTAGAATATATTTATTCTCTGTTATTTTTCTTAAGAGGCTCTTTAACAAAAAAAAAAAAAAAAAACTTTATTTCTGAAGGAATAGTTGCTTTTAAAATAATTGAGATTTGGCTTGTAGGTAGGGAATGAAATAATTGAGAACAATGTCATTTTAAAACAATTATAAAAATATCCATAATAAACACATATTCTTGCTAAAGTTCTACTTTAATTCATAGTTGATGTCATTATTTTTAATTTATTTAGCATTAACAAAATCACTTAAGGTTTTCAATGCTGTTTAGTTCTTTCTTACTTAAAGAAAATAGTGAAGGTGTTCATTTTATTAATTTAACTTTTTTTAAAGAAACACCCATCCGTTTCACTTTACTTCATTCTAATTTAATTTAAAACTTAATTTACTTCACTTTTTTTTGATAAAGGATTTAATTTAGTTCACTAAAAAGAAGAAAGTAACTATAGTTATTTTGTCGTTATATAATAGTTATATATAATAATTGTTATACTATACTATTTAGTATTTACCATGTCACCATATTGAAAAAAGTGTACCACCCTACCAGATGTAAGCATCAGTTTCAAGTTTTGCACGAGGAAATGGGACAATGCTTAAATGGACACATTGACACTCTTCTGACCTACAAATACAAATTGTACAATATTCTCTATTATATGAGATTAAAATTATATATCTCACAATTGAAGTTTTTAGAAACTGGTCTTACCTTTTGGACCCCATAGCATTTGGAGACAAAAAATTATTAAAATTAATATTTTAAAACCCTGGTCGATCCATCCGAATATCCGATTGAACTGGTAAATTTGTGATCTATACTTGAATTTAATCCGTTTACAATTTCATAACCCATATGTTCTGGAGACATATCGGATCGATGCCGTGACCCAAAAGACTTCATATTTTGTTTTTCGATCCGGTTTGGCAAGGTTTGAACAAATTTCTACAAGAAAAGGTTTGACAAAATTTCAACCAAAAAAGCTGTGGAATAACTATGATTAACGAAGGCTAATTGTAATTGGTCCTTTTTTTTTTTTTTTTGAGTCGCGCTTACCCCTCGCGTGAATAGATACCCATCATTTTGATGCCTACATTTATCGAGCCTGTAAATAACATATTAAATTGTTTTATCATAAAGATTGAATTAAACTTTTTTCTTGGTCGGAAGATTTAAATAATTGAAGTTGTAAAAGGGAGGCCTAACAATAAAGGTTCGAAAACTTAGTTCTATATGTTTTCCCGAGATAGGTCCAAAATTGATGGTAAAAATTTAATGAATATGTACTAATGTCTACTGTCTTTGTCCCCTTCTTCCTCTACAGTTCACTCTACTTTTTCATTTTCTAATCACTGTTGAATTATTTGGATCTCGGAAATTATTGTTTATTATGTTTAAATGTTTAATTATATTTATTTGGTTCATGTTTAAATGTTTAATGGTAACTAGGTGATTTCTCGCGCAATACGACGAGATTAAATATTATCTTTAATAAGATTTCCCAATCTCTATTTTATGGAATATGTTTCCATTGACCAAAAACTACTGTTTAATAAACATAGCGGTTAAAAACGGATGTGTTTGCGGGATACTTATGACTGGTTGACTTGCGGATACAGTAGCGGTTAAACAATAAATTAACATTATAAACACATTATTTAATTATAAAAACATTAAAACTATATTATATTGAAAAATTGTGAATTTATAGTTCAACATAATTAATAATAAAAAAACTTTTAAAAAATAATTTGTGTAAAATACTTATCTTTTAATTTCTATAATTTAGATGAAAATGTGATTTCTATTAAAAAAAGTTATATTCAATGTGAAAATTAAGTTCAGATTAGAATTTTATTTGTTAGATGTATATGTATTAGTATGAAGAACATTTATCAAAAGAATTTTGATTTATAGAACTTATAAATATAAAATTGTGATAAGTTTTTAATGAGTATTTACTAAAAAAATGCCAAAATTATTTATTTGTAATGTGATTATAATATCCAAATCTTATTTTTTAATAAAAATATTATATGTATATATATATCTTGATTTAAAATAAATTTGTTTTAAAATCTTTTTTTTTTAATTGTTCACCCGTAACCGTAAATGCTGCTGAAAAAGTGTTTTTGATTTTGAGGGATTTGGAGTGGTTTTGAACATTTTGAAGCGGTAGATAGCGTTTACGGTGATTGTTATCAAACATCAACAACCGCTACCACGCGCAAAAGCTGCGTTTGTGGTTGATAGTAAGAGAACTAATCAAGCTCTTAATATATTTACCATTTTATATGATATAAACTTTATTCTGTATTTTTACCTAAGATCCACCAAGATCTTCAAATTTCGACCATAGTTTTCCTAGTTTATCCCTAAGAAAATCAAGAGCTTCTGCAACTTCTTTCAGAACTTGTTTGCTTTCCTTAATTTCTTATTAATTCTTTTATCAGATGACTAAATTCCAAGTCCTTGAACTCCACTTGATAATGGACACAACTCTTATTTCTTTTTATTCTTCCCCTCTTCGTCTTCCTTTTTCCTTCTAAAACAACACAGCCCCACAAATTAATCAACAATAATAAAAACCCAATAGTCTTTAACTTGGGTTTGAACGTCCATAAAGTCAATCAAAATATATAGGGTGAGAAAGTCAATAAAAACATATAGGCAGAACATCTGAAAGATACAAAACCAAAATGGAGAGTTTAAAACTTAGGAACAAAATACAAAAAGGCTATTCGTTTGGCAGTCGCAGGACCTCTGCAATCTGAGAGTCGCAAGGTGTTGCGACTAATCGCACGATCAATTGCGGTGATCAGCGATTTTAAATTTAGTCGCAGCTTTAATTCAGCGGTACGATTTTAAAACATGCGACCAATCGCACGACCAATCGCACGACTGAGAAACGAACAACATCCCGCGATTGTTAAATCGCAGTCGTAGTCGCCGTCGCTGGCGATTATCAAACGAACAGGGCAAAAAAGGCAACCGCGTGTATAGCTACGGTTAAATAGAAAACTAAACTAAACTATTAGACTATTAACATTTATTCTCCCGACAGAGGCTTCAAGAAGCTCGTTCCCTGCATTGCAACCCAACTACTTGTGGCGCAAGAAAGAAGAACAAAACCTTGAAGCATAGGTCAATTTTGAGCTCCACAAAGTCTTGAAACTAATCCATGGAGATAACTCGAATAATAATATACGGCTAAACTTTACACTGTTTTTGACGCACAACTGCAGGCCAAAAGTGAGTAATCTAAAACAATAATCTGAGACAATGATTAAGATGCCGATTAGGGTGGAGACGTAGGGTTAATATTTATTGAGTTTTCAAATCAGGGTTTACTTTTTTTTTCCTAGATAAAAATACCGTAGAAAATTCACAGTTTTATAATTTAATCAAGGAAAATTAATTAAAAACTATTATTAAGGGTATTAGTATAATTGTTTTTGTGAGAATGAATAAGAGAGCTAGCTCCATTCTCCAAAATCACTTCGCAAATAATAGTATAGATCTCTTTAAGCCAATCGATAATTTTTTTGTTTTTGTTTTTATGATATCAAAACATCAAAACATTTCAACTTAACATTCCAGATGATCAAAATGCATAATTGTGAAGTTGAAAAGAAGAAGCATAATTATGAAGTTTTGTTTCTTACGTTAAATATAACATCTCAGTAGTCATTTTTCTTCTTATTTTTGTCCTCCTCATCAGTGTTTAATTAAGAGTCGACGTACTGTAGTATAACAATTTAAATTCCAAAAAAAAAAAGAAGGAGTCATATGGTAATCACTTAGGACCTAGGAGAGACTATTATATGTTACAAGCAAATTATAATATTCACTGGATCTCTGTTGCACCGATAAAAGGACTTCGGACTTTAACACAAATTATTTATAAAAATAAACATCACAAATCTGACGCATTAACAAAACAAATAATGTTACTCCAAGACAATGATTTGCAACAATGAACTACATCGATTTTGGAAGGAGATTAAGGTTTTATTACTATAACAAAAATGTTTGGATTTTGTTTAATTTTTGTTTTGTCCTTTAATCCTCTTAAATAAGTTTAGTTTATCATCTATGTTTGGTAAAGATAGACCCACATGAGAAACAAAGTGAATCAAATGACAGATCTATAAAGTAGCAAGAAAACAAAGTAAGAAAGTGAAGAAGGTTAGTGAAACAAAGAGGATTAGATAATGAAGATAAATCTGCTAATATATATAGAAAAATAGGGAGATGTACACAACTCAGCCGACCGCAGTGCATGTGCTTGACACGTGAAAAGTACATCACTCGTTATTTTCACTTTGTCGTAGTTTCCTCCGAAGTCGACCATGTTCAATATTTGTTTACGTGCTAATTTGTTTAGGAGGGATCTAGTATTTAACGGAAACAAATCGAATACTAGACATAAATTAATGAAGGATTATTTGGGATTTTTAATGTCAATATTGATAACACGAATGCCTTTCAAAACTTGTAAGCAGCACGAAACACGCATTAATTTGCTTTATAAAAAAAAAAAACAAATTAAATTTGTTTTTTTTTTGTTTCTGAGAGAAAAAGAATTGGGAAGGACGACGAGTGTCCAGGAAACAAAGCCACCACTTTATAGATAATGATCTCAGGACTTGTGACTTGTTAGGAGTCTATATATGTTATGACTTGTCGCTGAAGCAAATAAACCCATCGCAGCTTTGCTGTTCTCAACTCTCAATATGATAACAAACAAATGATTAATGTTCAATTCATTTGAAAAAAAAAATAGAGAAAAAGGATTTTAATCCTATATCCATTATTGCGAACTGAAACAACTGAATACTACCAAACCGCATTAGCTGTCAACAATGTCCTATGACCCCTTCGTGCGCCCATTAAACTATTACATTTTATTCTTTGAATTCTATGTTGACGGAGAACCAACTAAAACAAAACAAAACAAAACAATGCACGAGCTGTTGGGCCCAAACCAAAAGAAATTGAGATGTAAAGTTAGCAAAGACAGATCAGAAGAAGATATTATAATGAACTTAGCAAATTGAAAATGAATCAAGGAAGAAAAAAAGATAACGTATTTGTCTCCCGGATTCTACTACATCTGTATCAAACATTTGAGAGTAATTACCTCATTCAGTGAATCTCTTGCTGATTTGATGTTATAGTATATATATAAAGAACTAGGAGGAGTGTAGGATGATCATCAAGACAGTGCACATTACTTGTCAAATTTTACGTATCCATAGTTTTGAAAAATAAGGTAAAATAAAAACACATGTATTCAAGAAGGATTCATATACCATACAAAATCAACAAATATCCATTTAACAATAATTTGTTTAGGTGATGGTTAACACAAACGTAAACATTAGACTCATAACACATGTATTAATGTACTCGCTCTGTCCCAAAATGTAAATGGTTCTCCTTTGTAAATTAACAAAAAGGAACTGCTTATATTTTGGGATAGAGGGAGTATATATTAACATGAATCTCGAATCTCCC
Organism: Erythrophleum ivorense; assembly: GCA_026724425.1. NCBI lineage: Eukaryota > Viridiplantae > Streptophyta > Magnoliopsida > Fabales > Fabaceae > Erythrophleum > Erythrophleum ivorense. The sequence goes on along the minus strand of JAIUCV010000070.1, from coordinate 1,860,100 downwards.
GCAAGGCCTAACTACGCCTTCTCGCTTTAGAAGACTATTTCTCAAACATATAAAAATGTTCTCCAATCAGATTGAACAACTTGTTCGTGTTAATTTAGCGTATGAAAACCACAAAAATCTCCAAGGAAACCTTTAAAAAAACCTTGGGGAACAAACCCCCAACCACACATATTTGTCTTCAATTTCAAGTATAATGCGATGCATCGAAAAAATATTACGGAGAACAGATAAAAACTCAATGCTTAAGATTATATCCAAAATAAGTCATGTTAACAAACAACACATTCAATAGTGTCCCCGTAAGGTACTTTCTTTACGGATATGAGGAAAAATATATATAAGCCAATTGAGTAGTAAAACTATTTGAACCAAATAAAGATTAAAAGTACAATGTGACACGAATGTTTTGAAAGAGTGAAGAAACAATTTACCGAAGATAGATTGCTCCGTCTATAATTTCATTTTACGAAGGGATAGAAGAGATCGTATGGGTCAAACAAGATCGTAGCACAAATTTGGAAAGAGATTGATTGAGATTTTCCCAGTACTTTGACAATAAAAACTATATGGGCCAAATCAAAGTCATGATCATAGACTATCGATCGGGCTCTTGGAAAATTTGGCTGATTCTTAAGCCCAAAAGGGCCCATTCCTTCCCCAAGTCGAACGTATGCGTACATACGCTTATAGTATGGTCTTTTCCAAAGCTTGGACAGCAGGCTTTTTCAGCAATGCTTGCAATCGTGTTTCAGCCATGGATGATGTACGATCGACGAGGTTTTCTAATACATTTGATATAGTAAAACTGTGAATTACTCACATTACCAAATAACAAGAATAAATTTTCTTAAAACACAGATTCTAACCTCACCTTGCAGAGAATCAACCAGGGGCATTCCGATATTCGAGTCAGTTCCGGGTTCCAAGTTTGCTAGGTATAAAGATTTATACCCATTTAGGAATCAGAATTCAGAAGTGTGATATACATGCATGTTTACTGTTTTTTATTTTTTCATAAAAGTTTTATTAGTTCTATATTTTTATGGCATTAATAGTGTTTATTATATTTGTCCATGTTCCATGTTTCTTAAAATCATTCTTTTTGTGGAGGGTTTCGTGGTCTCTCTTCTTGAGAACCGTCACTGTTCGAACTAAACATATCTCAAGAATTTTCCTCTTTGAGTGCATCAAAAACTTTCTCTCTGTTTTTGGTGTGTGGATGGCAAATTTTAACAAAGCCTTTATGTCGATTTCTAAGAAAAAATGTGTTGGTGGAGCATCTTGGATAATTATGAACTTTGAAGGAGTGAGATAATTGCTCATAGTAGAAGAGCCTTCAGTTTTACAAATAGCATAAAAGAAGCGGGTATGTTGAACGAATTGTTTTTTGCGACGGACCATGAGTTCTAAAACGCGTATTTATGTTCTAATGAACCATAAGTTTTTGGTCATGAAACTTAATAAAAATTATTAGTGGTGTTATTTCTTAGAATGTATGTTATATTTCATTAAAAAAACTCAGTTTTGTGATAAATAAGAGAATTGTCTTATAGGATGACATAAGCAAAAAAATAAATTATAAATAACCTATTCGCATATGATATAATAATAATTTTTTTAAAAATTTCGCGTGAGACCTAATCAATTTTATTGTATAAAAAGAAAAAGATAAGTGTATATAAGAAAAAAAAAAAAAACCAAGAACGAGAAAAGACGATAATAATAAAAAAAAAGAAATAATAATTGGACACGACACCATGAGTTTGCCCTAAAAGGGTGAACCACAATCACGCGTCTCCATTTCTTAGCTTCAGCCTCCTTTCCTTTGTCCTCTTATATATAAACTCCCAGAAATCGTCTCTTGCTTTGCTTCTTTCTCTCTTTCTTTCATCGGCGCAAGCGAAAGCGTTCATCTTCAAGCTCTCAAACACACAGGTTACTTTTGTTTCTTCGTCATCATACAAGGTGACTCTCTTTTCTCTATTCCTTTCCGTGTTTGCGTGATTTCCCTTCGCGATTACGATTGGCTAAATTATTGATTAATCCAGCTTTCGATCCGATTGTTATCAAAGTTCTTACATATCGATTTGATTGACATGTGCTCATATTTAAGAGATTTGGATTTCTAATCGATTAAAATTGATTCCTTCGTGTAGGTAGGTTTTGTTGGATTTGTGTATGTCAATGATCTTTCTGATCGTATGATACTTATACTATGTTTTAATATTGTAAATCTCGAATCTTTTCTTCAGTTTCTGTTATTGGTTCATGATTTTTTTGTTTGTTCAAGATTCATCACTTTTCTGGTTAGATCTCTCGCTTAATCTCGTCCCGTTTGAGATTATCTGTCTTGATTGTTAAAATTGATAAAAGTGTTAAAGTTTTTATTTTGCCTTGGAAGACAATGGGACAAATACTTTCCATCTTGTCTGTTTCTTTGTTTTTGGTACTTAACTCTTAAATGTTTTGCAGGAAAGTTGGCAGTAGGAAGCTGCTGAGGAACAACACTTTTGTCAAAAGTGGAGAGTCTAAAGAGTGAAGAATCTTTTATGTCTGAACAGGCTTCTCTGTTTCAATCATCTATCCGGCTTTTAGGAGAGTACTGTCCTATATCTAGGAAAAAGTCTACTCATAAAAGTCTCCGTCTTGCATCTTTCGACAACGCATCCACTTGGTGTTTTCAGTTTATGCGACCGCGGTTCTGACACATTCTCTGTCGTAACTGTCATCGACTCTATAAAAAAATGGCTTTGCAAAACATTGGTGCTTCGAACCGCGACGATGCCTTCTACAGGTACAAGATGCCGAGGATGATGACAAAGATCGAAGGTAGAGGCAACGGTATCAAGACCAACGTGGTCAACATGGTTGAGATCGCCAAGGCCCTGGGGAGACCAGCTGCTTACACCACCAAGTATTTCGGCTGCGAGCTCGGGGCGCAGTCCAAGTTCGACGAGAAGACGGGGACCTCGTTGGTGAACGGGTCCCACGACACTTCGAAGCTCGCGGGGCTTCTGGAGAATTTCATCAAGAAGTACGTCCAGTGTTACGGGTGCGGGAATCCCGAGACGGAGATTCTCATCACGAAGACGCAGATGCTCCAGCTGAAGTGCGCGGCGTGCGGGTTTATCTCGGACGTTGATATGAGGGACAAGCTTACCGCTTTCATTCTGAAGCATCCTCCGGAGGCGAAGAAGTCTTCGAAAGACAAGAAGTCGTTGAGGAGAGCCGAGAAGGAGAGGATCAAAGAAGGTGAAGCGGCTGATGAGGAGATGAAGAAGCTCAAGAAGGAGGCTACTAAGAAGAAGTCTGCTACTACGGGTAGTTCGAAAGAGAAGGACAAAGTTTTGAGGAAGAAAGATCATTCCCCACCTCCAAGCCAGTCTGATGAAAACGAGCAAGCAGACAGTGAGGAAGATGATGATGATGATGTCCAGTGGCAAACTGATACGTCCCGGGAGGCTGCTGAGAAGCGAATGAAGGAACAGCTCAGTGCCGCAACAGCGGATATGGTGATGCTGACTACAATTGAAGAAGAGAAAAAGCCAGAAGTTAAGGTGAACAAGTCACCAGAAGTGCCACCAGTGAAGCTGCAGGAGAACGGCGATAGCAAGATCCATGAAGATGCTCATGAGAAGCTTGTGAGTGAGATAAAAGAGCTTCTGAGCAATGGTTCGACTCCTATCCAGCTCAAAACCGCCTTGGCTTCAAACTCTGCAACTCACGAGGAGAAAATGGAGGCCCTGCTCTCTGCTCTTTTCGGAGACGGAGGGAAGGGGTTCGCTAGGGAAGTAGTGAAAATGAAGAAGTATCTCATGGCGTTGATGATGACGATGGAAGAAGAGGCAGGGTCTCCTCAGCAGATGGTTTTGCTCAAGGGAATAGAATCATTCTGCGCAAAGGCGAATCCAGAAGCTGCCAAAGAAGTTGCTCTTGTTATCAAAGGGCTTTACGACGAAGACATTTTGGACGAGGAATTCATATTTGGATGGTATAATGCAGGCAACAAAAGCTCCCCGGTGATGAAGAAGGTGGCTCCGTTCATTGAGTGGCTCAAGAACGCTGAGTCTGAGTCCGAAGAAGAGTAATGCTGTTTCTGTCTACTTGAAAGTGTGATGTAAACTTTGGGTTTGTGTCTTTGTCTGGTTCAGTGTGAGTCTTTGAATAAGGTAAGAGGGACAGTGGCCAAGGTTTCTTCTTCTGTGTGGTAAGCAGCTCTGGTCATTGGTCTCTCTGTTGTTTTAGTCTTTCTAAATGATTTTAAAGTTTCAGACGGTTTGTTTTATTATATGTCCGGTTGTATTGTCCTGATTTAGACAACTTTATTGTATGGTTTTAGTTTTATGATGATTTTTCTGATGAATAAGTTTGATCCTAGAGCTCTAAGACGTGAAGATAGACGAGGCACTTTGTTTTGTTACTTATTTTAGAGGAAGAAGCAAGCGTGGTGCTTAAATTCTGCACCAAAGTAAAAGTAAAACTCTGTTTTTTTAGAGTGTTTACTAGGGAAGAATCGAGAATTAAGAAGCAAACGCATTTGAACAATATGAGATATGCGAATCTACACTCAAATATTTTGATATAAATAAGCTAATTATGTGTTACATTTTTTGAAAACCTCAAAAAATTGGGTAGATTTTCCTCGGTTCCCAAGCAAATTTGATTTCTATGTATTTGAGTATTTCCCCTAAAATCGCAATTGATTTAGTGAACCGACTTTTTTCGTATTGGGTTAGTGGGCCGATCCGTTGTGATCCATAGAAACTGGTTTACTATAAGCACGAGTTTTTTTTTTTAAAAATGAAACATCACTGCGTAACAACAAGCTAATACCACATCCAAATCCGATAATGGCGATTTCTCTCGTAATCGATCCTTCCATAGCTACTTGCTTCTCCTTCTCCTCCTCCTCTTCTTCTTCTTCTTCTTCTTCATCTCTCACCGGGAAATCGAGAACCCAACACCTTCGAATCCTCCATTTCCATGGCAGACCTTCTTCATCTCCATCTCCATCTCCATCCATTTCGAATCCGAAACAAGGATTCCCATTCTTGTATCCATCTCCAATAACCGCGAACACTCGCAGCAGCTACGTAGCATCTCTCTCCGCTCACCAACCTTCTCCTGTAAGTTGTATATTCTTCTTCTCCGGATCTGAATAAACTTTTCTAATTGGATGTTTTTTTTGTTATCTCATTCGCAGACTAATAGCGAAGAAGCTAATTCAAATCACCCAACAGATGTAAAAACCCTAATCAAATCTTATAAACAAGCTCTCTTCGACGGAGACGAAACCGCCGTCTCGGAAATCGAAACGATTCTCTGCGGGATCGAGAAGGAAAAGAAGAGATTCGACAACAAAGTTTTATCCCTATCGATGAAGATAGCTTCAGAGAAGGAGACGAGGATCAGATTGCAGGCTGATTTCGACAACACAAGGAAAAAGCTAGACAAGGATCGGCTTAGCACAGAGTCTAATTCAAAAGTGCGAATCATGAAGAGTCTCTTACCTCTCATTGATAGCTTTGAGAGAGCGAGGCAAGAGTTTAAACCTGATACAGACAAGGAGAAGAAGATTGATACGAGTTATCAGGGGATATACAGACAGTTCGTTGAGGTTTTGAGACACCTTGGTGTAAAACCTATTGCAACTTTGGGGAAACCATTTGATCCTCTGGTAAGTAAAATCTTGACTGATTTGACATAACTAAGAATAAAGTTGAAGCAGCTATTTGTTGCATACTCGGATTTGTATAGATTCTAATGAGGGAGATAGTTTCAGGGTGTCTAGTTTGATCTGTGCTTGTGAGTTGTTTTGGAGGTTGATTCTTGATTCTTTGTTATCTATGATACTTTGTGTGCTAGTGAGTGAGTGATGGTAAGAGGAGTAATGTTTGTTGTTATTGTTTCTAGTTTCACGAGGCTATATCGCGTGAAGAATCAGAAGCGGTTAAAGCAGGGATAATAACGGAGGAGCTTAACCGGGGATTTCTTCTACAAGATCGCGTTCTGAGACCAGCCAAGGTCAAAGTCTCTTTAGGACCCATCAAGAAGAAGACTGCTGAGGAGACTACACCTTCTCCTTGAGCCCATGTGATGTTCGGTCAACGAAACACAGCTCATTGCCTGAAACGACAACTTCTTAAGCCCCTGAGACTGAGCCGATGGAAAAGCTTTCAGGTTCAATGTAGTATGTTCTCTTGTGTCTTAGGATTCGGTCAACATAATTTTTTTGAACCTGATTCATAAATCAAAGCATAGTTTCTTTACAAACAATTAATTTGTGATTGGAATAGTACACATTGCACACATCCCACCATTTAAAGAGTCTAACAACATAACAGAACACTTCTTCATGTCTGAAGCTTTTTTCCTTCTTGCTCGTTCCGTTGCGGATCATGGAAGCTTCTGTAATTCACAATTTCTGAGATGAACAAGTCCAAAATACCGAATAAAAGAAATCTAGTAAAGACCAATTACCATTGAGGAACAGGATTCTGAGAGCTGATGCTTTTGTAGAATTTGGAGATCCTGCCGCGAGATTCAGGTTTTGGTTTAAAGGTTTTCTTCCTCAAACCAAAGATCTCTTGTACCAGAGGAACATGGCTTAACACAAGCTTCCATGCCAGAAACCACCCTGCTCACGGAAAAAGGAAGGAACAAGTGTAAACAATCAAAAAGTCAAAATTGAAAGACGCAGTACGCAATACCCAGTTGGTCAAAACGACGAGTAACATCATAATCTCGGAGCTCTAGAGATTCAAAATTATGTGCGAAAATACATCAATTTTGAGGAGAGTACGAGAGAGAGAGAGAGAGAGAGAGTACAAAGAGCGATGAAGCAGATGACGAACGAGATCGCGAGAAACGGACGTACGAGGAAGAAGAAGAGATAGTCAAGGAACGAAGGAGATTCCATCTACGAGTCCAGGAAGCTAATCGATCAGATGAATTTTCTTGGTTTGAAAGATCTGTTTTTTTTTTTGTGAAATCTGCAGTTTTTTTAAATTCGGGGAAGACAATACAGATACCTCTGTTGGTTTTAAAGAGCTTTTAAAGATCAGGTCTTTGGTTGTAAATAGATGTTAAAAAAAAAACTGTATACGGGCTTATAGAAGTCCTCTGTATCTCTTTTATAGCCCATTGGGCTTCTGAACGTATGTAATTCATTTTTCCTAAAATTTTTAATAATGCATACCTCATCTATAATACATTAAAACAGGATTTTGGGGCCTCTCAGCGTATACACCTCAGATTCCTGAGAAGAGCTCTCCCGCTGCCACGTCAGCACAACCTTCAAACATTGGGCCTCCGCTTCTAAATACTTTCTCATCTAAGCCCGTTTAATTTATAAAACCCACTATCAGCCCAAAATATGTGATCCTCGCCTTTTCGTCTCCTTCTCTTTGTAACTGTATATGAATTTCATATTTCTCCGTCTTCCCCAAAACAAAAAGTGCTTAATCGTATAGAGTGCTTTCTTGAAATCGGTTAAAGCCATGGCTAAGGAACTGCCGTCTCATCCTGATGTGGACTGCTTACAATCCTAACAGGCAAGTCTGGAGAACAAAAAAGCTCTCTTTTCAGAGATGTTTCCTTTCATCTAAGATGATGTCTGCTGATTGTTCAGGGGTCTAATCTCATGCGGAACATTGGGGATTCTCGGGCCATTCTCGGATCGAAAGACAGTAGCGATACTATGGCGGCAACTCAACTAACAGTCGATTTGATAGTTTCGATTCGAAAGGTGTCGAGATCGTGATCGGATAATTATGGTGAAGGAGACGGAGTATTACGATGTGCTCGGCGTTAGCCCCACCGCTACGGAGGCTGAGATTAAGAAAGCTTACTACATCAAGGTCTTCAAATCGAATCTCTGATTCTACGATTCTAGGATCCTGCTTTTATCTTATCATTTTTAATTTCGTTGAATTTGAGCTAAACTCGAATCTGGGGAGTTTCTTAGTATCGGGTCGCGATTTGAGCTAGGCACCGGAGTGGTTGATTTTACGGATTTGTAGTTTTATGGTTTTGTGACTATAAGCTTAAGAGCTCATCATTGTCTCTGGTGTTTGTGATGAACAAAATGCTGACTTCTTTGCTTGTTTATCTTCTACAGGCACGCAAAGTACATCCAGATAAAAACCCCAATGATCCTCAGGCTGCTCATAATTTCCAGGCAAGTCCAGATTTTGAGAACTATTGGTTGAATTGGTATTCAGGGAAACTCCTTCTTGGCCTATGATGCTTGGAAAGTATTGGAGTGGTAACCTTGCAGGATTCTACATAGAGGATGATGCTGTTCCAAGAGATTTGTCTTTCGTGATATACTTTTTTCCTGTGGTGAATCTTTTTTGGAAGAGCTTGTTAAAAGTGTTTTTTTTTTTTTTATACAGGTGTTGGGAGAGGCCTACCAAGTGCTAAGTGATCCAGGGCAACGTCAGGCCTATGACGCTTGTGGGAAGTCAGGGATTTCAACGTTAGTTTACTTTCTTGTTCTCTCTTGTGATAGTTCAATGGGTGACTCGCTGTTTGCACCTGGTGACATGGATCTTGATCCCGTTGCTAAAGAATTTGGTCGTTTTCTCACTTCTTGTTTTTGGTGTTCATTCTTGCAGTCTATATAAAAGGGCCTATTTGGGGCTCCTCACAGTGTCCATCTCAGCAATTTTCGAGTGAGTTTAGAGTGGACACGTGGCAATAGATTTTCTTCATTCTGATAAACGCGAATTATCCTATCAGGATTCTAAACGCTACACGTGGCTTTCTTCTCCCGACTTCTTCTGACGATCCCTCTTCTACTGAACTCTCCATCTCCCTCTTCAACGCATTTAATCACCGATTCCTCAATCAAAGGCACCGATTTATCTTCCTCAAATTTCTTCACCTCATATATTATCCTCTCCAATCAGATCCACTCTCAAGCTGTCACTTTCTCACTTTTGCAATCCAACTCTCTTCCTTTAGAAGTTCAATCGATGAACCCTGCCTCCACTAAATATATACTTCTCAGATTTCTACAAAAGAGATGCCTCGAACGCACCAAAGAGAAGCGGCCAGAGGAGGAGAAGAAAATCGGGGAGGAACGCAGAAGCGAGAAAGAGTAAAACGGCTGAGTAGAGCAAGACCGTATTTTTCATGAAGAAGCAAGGTAGCCCCAAAATAGTTTAAATACAATTAGATGTTAACTGATGGAACTGACAAACAGATTATATTCGGATCAAGGTTTAGCTAAATTCTCAAATTCAGAAATCGGTATTGTTACTTTTGAGGCTTCTAAGATTTGCTTAAGGTAGTTTAATCATAAGTTTATCTAAAATCTGAGATATATGTCTGATTTGTTGTGATATATCATGATGCAAGAGGTTTCTCGAAGGGGTTGATAGCTTTTGTCGTCTTTGTTGAATTAGATAATACCGTTAGAAAGTTTCGTAACTTGATGGAACGTGAGAATCTGGAAACTTAATATGTCTTCTGAATTTGATTTTTTGGTGCAATGAACTCGTGTTTGTTTGATAGGCTTCTGTGGATTAATTGAATGTCATCTACATAAACACTAATAAGGTCGTGCTTCCACCGTCGATCCATTCTTATAGTTGGATCATTAGCTTTGTTAAACGTGTGATTGCAGCATTAACTTTGTTTGTACCACCACGGAAATGCAAGTGCCATATATCTAAAATTACACAAGCACAATCCTTTTGCTTTATTCCAACCGCCATGGCTAACAAATACATCCAACGGTTCACCCAAAAAACCCCTAAAAGGTTCAATTTATAGAGAAATCCATAAGGCATAAGCAAATAATATCACTCAACTCATGAAACAGGTGAAGAAAGTTTCTCCTCTTCTTTTCGTCTCCTTTTAAGTTCATGTATTCAATGTTTGTGTTTCTGGAGGTGCTTGATTGTTAATAGTTTAAACCTGATACAGCGTTTCTTATATATGATTTAAAGCCTCTGTTTTTTGTTTCTTCTCTGAATATGTCTCCACATAACCAGTTCTCCATATAATCCAGTTTTTTTCCCCACATTGCTCTCTAAATTGCAGGATTCAATTATGAGTTTGTTTACACAATGTTTGGACATATGATCAGATTATTCAATTTTTACTCGCTTATTTCCAAGATAGAGGATCGAAGTAATCATTCAATTGTCGTATCTATTTTTGTTTCGTTTCAGACTAGCTTATTTTCAGTTTGATGGTAAGAGGAGTTTTTCCATGGCATAAATACGAGAATTTCGGGTAAGGAGAGGATAACCTCATTAATTTCGATCAATTACTCTTCTCTGTTCATTTTTCTCTCTGGTTGACAAATCGCAGCTTTGTCATTGTTGTTTGGAACAGGAGCTCAAGCACAAGTCTTCATCAGCAGTCGGAGAGGAGAACTCTGACGAAATTCATCACTACATCAACAAGCCTGAGATAGAAAAGAAAGCAAAACCTTCACGTGAGATACCTTTCAAGTTTCTCCATTTCTACAATTTTGCAGTAAAATCAATTGGTTTTTATTGCTTATAACCTTTTTGTTTCAGTATGAGAATCATCCAAAAGAGCATGATTTCCCCAACTCTGTCAACACTTCAAAATTAAGCAGTTCCTCTTCGGCTATTCCCAAACTTATTTCCATTCTTTTTCTTCTTTTTCTCTACAAATATCTTAAACTAAGATTTTAGATTCGCCAGTAGATAGGCTTATCCAACAACGGCGAAGAAGTTTGTTTTCTTGACATGGTAGCTTTCACAAGGCTTCATGACGTGGAATTGAGGTGGTTGTTAAAACCTTTGAGGAAATGTTCACTAATGCAGTCAAAGTTGTGTTCAGTCCATCTTTTTTTTTTTGGGTACTATTGCACCAACCTTCTGCTAATCTTTACAATTCTCTCCTCCTATATAAGAATTCGTTTAGGGACGCACTTGCATTACTAAAGCCTCTCAGACCAAGAAAAAGTGTCCTTCATCAGGCAAAGATAGTGTAGCTGTGTAGGCTCCGAGGAAAGAAGGTTATTGGCAACAACAGCGAAGCCACCTAGAGGCTAAAGGTAGCTAATAATTAAGACCCACTTATTCTAAGTTAAAAACTTCTTCAACTCCCATATCATCTGATGAAGCGGAGAAGAAGTAAATCACTATTAAGGTCAGTGTTGGGAACAATAACTCGAGGGTGTTGCAACTTTGGGTAATATTTAATTCATCTTTGCGTTACTCCATTCTATAATGTTATTTAACACGCCTTTTTTTTTCTTTCGTTAAGGTCAGTGTTAGGAACAAGATAGCCGGCTGGTTTTTCGTCAAGCAAACCGTGGAGGACCTTACAAGTTACAACCTGTTCTGTGGAGCTCTGCTGTTTGGTTTAGACATAATATTCCCAATCATCCTTTCATACTACAAACCTTACAACACAAGTTTTTATGCCCTTTGATTTGCAATAAAAAAAAAATCTTATATAATTATGCAGCCTTTGTTATCTTCAGTTTCGCAGAATCTCATCAGAATTTAGAAGGTAATAAAAGGTATTAGTTATTTTCGAGGCTTATGCGGTTGAATGTTAAACATCTAGCAATCGGATGTGAGCTGTTCGGAACGTAATGATTCATCATAGATCTCCTGGTTCTGTAATATGAGAAGGAGACTAAGAGTGGAGAGCCGGATGAAAAAGACGATACTACACATCTCAGTGACGATAAATTCCATCACACTTTTTCAACAAGATGCAAGATTCAATTGGACATCCTTCTTTATTCTCAAGATAAATAAAGAAGGTTTTTAAAACTTGATAGCTCTTCACAGAGGAGGCTCAAGTAAGTGTTGATATTGCTCTCATTTGAGTTTAGAGACGCTGGAGAGGAAAGGGTGGAACTGTTTCTCTTTATCGATTTTAGGTTGTATACTTACAAATCGCTTTCTTATGTGTTTCTTTCTCATGTTCACTAGGTTTTGACCCAAAAAAAAAAAAACGTTTAAAGTATTAAAAAAAATTAGTTTTTAAATGGCCAATATTAAATCAACTTTACACTATGCACAATTTTTCAATTAACTGAAGAGGAAGCAGCATCCAATATGTTTTCAAAATAAAATAATATATCATACACAGACATATAGACACAAACCATAAATAAGATAAAGACTGGTGGGGCTAAAGATGGCTTTGACGATGAGTAAATAACGGACCGTTAAAACTACTACAATTCGTAATAAATTTACAAGAAACAAACACAATAACTTGGTTGTATCGAATATCAATATCAGTTATAACACAGATTGAAGACATCACAAATAAATAGTGACCAAAATCTTTGTAGATATATTTAGAAAATACATGGTTAACATTGACAATGGTCTAAATATTTTCAACAAATTATTGCTTTCAACACAACCCGCACGTTGTAAAAAAATTAAAAAAGCATAAAACTAATAATCACTTGAGAGAAAGTGAAAGTTAAAAAGACAAGTACATCCTCTTTTGGTGGCAAAATAAATTGTGAATATATTTATAGCTCTTATACACATACAAAAGTTTTTGTTTATGTCAAAATTATGGCATCACATAGATAATTGCATTATCAAGGAATAGAGATATATGCTTATATGCTGTCCTTTTTTTAACACAATTGACAACTTAACTTCATTGAAGTAGAGAAAACATAAAACTAAAAGTTGATGATGCATTCGACCGTTGCGTGACTTTCATTCTCCTAAATCAATTCTAAGATAACTGATTAATTAACTTAACAGGCTCGAGTTTCGCTTATCTGAGACTCAACATCATTCACACAGTTCTGCCTAATCTATATATAATGTCATAATTGCGACCTAGAAATTATTAAAATAGAGAAAATAAATTAGTGGTGGAAAACAAAAACTCTAAAAACTAAAGAAACATTGTGTCGAAAAGACTCATTTTTTTTTCCAACAAGCTTTATAAACATGAAAAAAACAAAATAAATGAGAAAAAATAACAACAACTATGAAAACATACTAACCAAACTTCAACCAGGTTATTTCAAATTTATTCACAAGAAATACATCGCTTGTATCTATCTATGTTTACATTAAAATAGCTTTTTGGGGCTTCTCAGCCCACCCACCTAGGATTTCTGAGAAGGGCTCCCGTACTGCCACGTCAACAGCTTCGGTCCCGCATTGCCATGTAAGCAGCAAGCAGCGATATACCTTGGGCCTTCATCTCAGCTTCAAATGTACTATAGATTTCTTAGCCCACAAAACAAAAGATAATTAAGCCCACCATTTCCGTCGACGATAGATTTCGTCGCCTCCTTCGAAATTTTTGCTATTATAGATTCCCTCTTACTAAACCCACGAAATTGTTACTAAAAGGGCCTATTTAATATCATCCCACTCAATACACACAATAGCCCACCACTAAGGCCCACCCTTTCTCCCCCATCGCCCTCAACGTTCCTTCTTCGATGCTTCTTCAACGACGATGGAAGATGAATCGATTCATCTTTCTGTAAACTGTTGTTGCTTATCTTCAATGTCCACTTCCTCTATAGAAATTATGGCGCCTTCAATCCGAAACCTCTCTTGGGGATCCTATAAAACCCACATGCTTCCATCTCACCAGATCCACTTTCACATTGCAACTCATCTGCCCCCTCAACCAATTCCGAAATCTTCCAATGGCATCCACAGCTCCTTCAGCCTCTGTCAAGCCGATGACTTTCCAGATTCTCGACAAAATTGATGGCCAGTTTTGCAATGAGGAGGTGTTGGTTCGGCTTCTGCATTTTTGGGAAGCCAGAAACTTCAAGAAAGGGAACGTGCTAATGGGAGTTGAGGTCCTTCTCCTTGACTCTCAGGTAATCCGTTCATGGGTTTGGTTTCTCCACTGTGATTTTTTGATTTCTGAGTACGTATCTATAATACACGATTGTGGTTATTACTTCGAGGTTTGAATTAGAGTAATGTTGTTCAGTGTTCATGGTTAATTGCTGCTGTTTTGTAGATTGGTTTAATGTATTATAGATTGATGTGTATATGGCGGTTTCTACTTTGAAGATAAAATTTTCCTGAAGTAATCCGTTCCTGGGTTTTTGGTTTCTCCACTGTGATTTTTTTGATTTCCGAGTAGCTATGAGAGATTTGCTGTGCTCTGTACGGTGCTCTGTGTTTATTAGGTTATCCACTGTTTCCTTTTCCCAAAGATATCAGCTAATTGACAGTGAAAATTTTTCAGTCCAATGCAGTTCAAGGATTCATATCGGCTAACCGCCTCTTCAACCACGAGGACAACCTGAAGCGCAACTGTGTTTACAAATTGAATAAGTTCATGGTCAAACCAGCGAAGACGCTTTACCGGGTTTCAGACCACAAGCACACAATATGTTTCACAGATCTGACAACAATGGTCCCTGTCCTTGATGGAGAGGCTAACATTGACGTTCAGAAATTCAGAATCCGTGTCTTCAATGATTTCGCCCCAATTGCTGACAGAGATTATGATTTGTTTGGTAGTGTCTCCTTTCTATGCATTCCTAGCATGTACGTAACGTTTCGTTGCCCTCTCTTACACTGTCGTCTGGATTTTTCTCCTCGCAGACGTCATTGGCCACCTCCGCCTAATCAGCGGTGACAACCTCAAATCAACCACAACCAGTGAAACCACATTAGAGGTTGCAGAGAACAGATCGAAGGACAGAGTGTTCCTCCACCTGCTTATGCAAGAGTAAGTGCTCAATCTATAGCCGTTTGTATCTTTGCGTTTTCGTTATTCATCTTACTAATTCACAGATATCTGATGTTTACCCTTTGTATTCCAATCAACACAGCGGGGAAACCATTCGTGTTAACCTTTGGGGAGGCATTGCCGCCTGTTTCCGTGAGAGATGGAACCAGAGCACGGTCCAGCCAGTTGTTCTCCTCATAACCACTGTGAACCCAAAAACTATTGGAGGTTAACCTCCTAAATGAAGTTTTTAATGTATTATAGATATACTGTTGTCTCGCTATTCATTGAGGTCTACATATCCCCCCATTTTTAAGGTGCCGTTACGCTTAGCTCCACATCATCAACAAGGCTTTACTTCGACAAGGACATTGCCGAGACACAGGAATTCATCAGACAGTACGTTTTCATCATCCTCTATTTTGTGGACTTCTTTTCCGGTGTGTCTCTCACATTATTTACTTTACTTTGATCGCCACAGGTTTGGTCCACGGCAGGAGGCACTACCGACGGTCACCACCGCCTCTTCTGCCATTACCAAATACGAGACAGTTACCCTAAGTGAATTACATCAATTCTTACAGAATGAACCACAGGTCCTTTATTACTGAAACTTATTTCTGCTTTGCTGTATCCATGGCTTTTGAATTTAGTAGCTCAATTGTTCTGTACTAGGGTAGTAATTTCCTTGCTTGTGCGTTACCAATAACCTCCACCAACGTTTTGTTCCAATTAAAAAAAGATTTCCTTAGCTGGAAATGGTGTTGCAATTACAAAAAGATTTCATTAGCTGGAAATGGTGTTGTTTCTCTGACGTGTAACTCCAGTTCCATCTTCCACTCAATGTTCCGACATCTGTGTTTTCGATACCCATACGAGTGTCTCCTGATATTAACATGATCATTTATTTACTTGAGTTACCTGTTACATGCATCGCTGTTTTCCACCCTCCTCTTTAAAGTTTTTTTTGTATTCGTAGCTTTTGTGTTCTTGCTGATTTGACGTACCCCTTAAGGTCACATCCTAAAGTTTACTAAGCTATTTTTTGTCATCCATAGTATATCTGCAAATAAGTCACAAACCATATACCGGAAATTATTGTCGTTTATTCCGCATCGTTTTCTACTGACTTGCAATTCCGTTTATACAGACTGCTAGCTTCTACTGCGTTGCCACTGTCGTGGATGTGCTTGGCCAATATGGTTGGCACTACATCTCCTGCACAAGCGCCCGATGCAACACCAAATTGGGCAAGTCTGAGACCTCTTTGTATTGTACCACCTGCAAGAAAACGCAGAACGTTGGATTAGTCAGGTTTCCCTCTACACCACCTCTTGATCAGTTGACATGCTTATTAAGCCTACGTTTTATGGACCTTTTAGGATTAATGGACATTTATTGATTAACAGGTACCGTTTTGAGATATCAGTCCGCGACAGAAACGAGGATGTTGCGTCCTTTGTCATCTTTGACGCTGATGGGAGAAACATAGCTGGGAGAAATGCTGGGGATGTGTTGAATGACTCTATCGAGGCTGCTGGTGAAGCTGCACGTCATGAAATCCAGACAACCACTCCAGCGTGCCTGAAAGCAATTATTGGCCGCACTTGCAAATTCCAAATCAAGATCAAAGACTACAATTTCGGTGCTGCTCGCCAGACTTTCACTGTCTCACGTATAGTTACAGATGCTGCTGTCTTTGCGGAGGTTGATGCCAAAGGTGCTGCGTCGGAGGTCACTGACAACAAGGGAGGCACATCTGACTTGGGAACGGATGATGCCGCTGCAAGACAGAGAGAGAAGCGTCCACGTCTTGGCAACTAAATTCAGCAACCTTCTATGGATTCCCTTTTTTTTTAGATACATTATGGTTTTCGTACTTTATGTTTTCAAACTCTCACTTTGCAAGGTTTGCTGGCTTTTATGCTTGCAAGTGTTTTTCCCTACATTTGAGGGCATTTGCGTTTCGCTTTTATAATTGCAAGGGTTTTTACTACATTTGAGTTAATAGCATTTGGCGTATCATGGTAGTGATAATCCTCTACCTTTGACTACATTGTGCTCATGTTTCTTTAATTTGTCCTATCTATTTCACAGTTTTACATTCCCACTGTGCATTTTTCATTCTCCCCCACTCTGTTTACAAATATAACCTTCACCTTACATTGCTGCTATAGCAAACTGAAAAGAAACTTCAAATTTGTCCCGTTATATCTTCGGACATAAATTTCAATGCCACCGTCGTAACTGCTTTCAAATGCGGTCCTCCTCAAATACAGTCATTTCCATATGCAACTCATTATATCTTTGAAACATCATACAACTGACCAACTAAGGCAACTAAAAAAGCTTTCAAATCTCCAGGATACATTATAGGTAAATTGGATAGACAAAGATTTTATTTCCCATATATATGAAGGTGTCCTTGATTTCCCCTGCCTATTATCTTCTCTACTCGTCCAGATGCTTGCTTCAGGATTTCATTCACACGCATCCGTGGCTTGAACCACGTCACACCTATCTAAAAGTCCACCAATTCCATCAAGGTAACGGCATCCCCGTGTTTTCATACTCGCTCTCACGAACTGCCAATGTCAAACGCAATTTTTCACACATACTTGCTTACTGCCCACATCTAATTGAACCCTATTTGTAGTGTAAAATATCTTCTCACTATCAAATACTAACAGAACTACTCCATGGCCTTCACAGGTTCTCACCACGACATCCTACAAGACTGTCTTACACACTACAAATGGAACAGGTTGAAAACAGAAAGCGGAAGCGGGGCCAGGAAAACAGGACCTCCAAACAAGGTGTGTCTCTATATCTCTATTGTCTCCTACAGGATCTGGACGGGATGTCCAAAATATAAACTAACTGTAAACATAACATAAACTGTAAACTCATTTTGGCGAACTATATAGCAGATGGGGCACCAGGGAACTCAAAAACAATATATTACCACTGTATGTTCCTCCCACACTTCCTATTCAGATAAAAAAAATATGCACGTTCAAGAATTCACTCCGTCAAATTGTAAGAAAATTTGTCTCATCTTCTTGATCATCAACTGACTAAGTATATTTATGTCTGAAATTAGGTGGCTGTGAGAAATGCACCACATACGGTACGCACAACAGTTCGATGAACCCAACTGACATTCCCTCTTACAAGAAACTGTCTCCCCCACCAAAAATTAAAACAAATCTCTACCTGATGTTTTCAAATATCTTTCTCAGTGAAACGTAAAGAAACTCGGTCTTTAAGGAAAGCGATAATTCTTAGCAAAAGATGGAGGACGAGAAATGTGGGATTAAATACTCCGCAAACTAATTTGCCATCTGCAAGTCAGCCATCTGCAGAGGTCAACGAAACCAACGTCAAAAAATCTATTGGCAGAAAAACAAAAGGTACCTTCTACCACCACCCCAACCAGAGTTTAATGGTTGATCTGTTCCCCTATATATGCAGGCACCTCATCACTAATCAACAAAGCTAGAAAACAGAACGTCAACTTCTATGACTGTAAGTGTCCATTACTTTTTAATTTTTAAGAATACGTTGAACCAACTAAACACTTAATTCTTTGCTACAGGTGGCTGCGATATTTGCTCCGAATATAGTAATCCTGCTTGATCACACTACACATTGCTGTTTAACCTCAAATTATCACTGCCAACCATTCGTTGATGCTTAATCAAGACATCACTCTAATATCAATTTAAATGTTTCAGTACGGCGTAAAAATAGCAGAACCATGAGACGCGCGATCATCTTATCAAAAAAATCTGCAAAGAGACACAAAGGTTCACTCTACATCATACTACATCATGTTAAGAAGCAAACCACGTTTAGACATCAATCTACATATATTTAAACTGACGCTAAGGAGTAACAAAAACACAGGTGAAGCTTCCACATCTGCACAACCCTTATCGCGACAAGAACGTAAACAAATGAAAGGTGCGTTCCTCCTGCATCAAAACATACATAATTTAAACGAGACAAAACATTCCTATATCTTACCTTCATTGCATTCGCAGATTCAATGGCAAAAGAAAACCCACTGCTACAATGCACCCATTGTAAGGCGTTGGTGTGGTATTCTGAAAAAAAAGGAGAGGACAGAAACGGGGCCCCAACATTCACCATATGCTGCCAGCAAGGACGTGTCAAGCTACCGCCAATCAGACAACCGCCACCATATCTGCATAACCTCCTGGATAACAACCCATCATTCCGACAGTTAATACGTATCTACAACTCCATCCTCGCGTTTACATCAATTGGAGCTAAAATAGACCACAATGTGACTTCTGGAAAGGGGCCACCCGGTTTTAGAATACAAGGGCAGAATTACCATCGCATTGGGTCGCTGCTTCCGCCTCCAGGTCAGCCACCAAAATTTCTGCAAATGTATATCTACGACACGGAAAACGAAGTCTCCAATCGTATGAAGACAATGTCGCGAAGGACCTCCCAGAGAGAATTGAAGGAAGACATAGTTGCGGGATTGATAAAGATGTTGGATGAACACAATTGCCTGTGTAAATTCTTTAGAAAAGCGCGAGATCGATACAAGGCCAATCAAGTACAAGACCTCACTATAAGATTGGTAGGCCAGAGGGGAAAGGGGAAACAATATGATTTACCGCAAGTGCAAGAAGTTGCGGGCCTCATCGTCGGTGATTTATCAGCCACAACTGGATATAGAGACGTAACTCTGCAATTGCAATCAAATCACTTGCAAGAGATAAGCGATAACCACCCTTTATTCATGAGTTTACAATACCCATTGTTCTTCCCTTACGGTGAGTATGGATTCCATCCTGAGATACCACATGCAGTCACACAAGATGGAGCGAGAAAGAGGACATTTATTAGTACACGAGAGTACTATGCCTATCAACTCCAAACAAGACCCGCTGAAGGTATGACACTTATAAAGGGCGGACGTTTATTCCACCAGTACGCTGTCGATGCATACACAGCCGTCGAGCAAGAAAGACTTCAGTGGGCAATAAACAATCAAGACCAGCTAAGAGCAGATTTGTACAACAATGTCTTCGACGCAGTTGGAAAAGGTGAGACTGAAGGGAAAAAGTTTGGCCAGAGAATAATATTGCCATCCAGCTTTACAGGAGGGCCAAGATACATGATAGAAAAATATCATGATGCTATGGCTATATGTCGAACTTATGGGAATCCAACTTTGTTCATCACAATGACTGCTAACCCTAACTGGGAAGAAATAAAAGAACACCTAGCTGAATATGGTGAGACTTCTGGAAACGAAAGACCTGATATTGAAAGCCGTGTCTTTGAAATGAAGCTAGCTGAATTGCTTAAAGATCTCGAGCGTGGGACATTCTTCAACCCATTTATTGCAGGTGAGCAAATTAATATTCTTACAACCTCACGTTGCTGCTATGAAACCTATACTAAATAAAAAACACATTGTTTTATTGTCTAGCGCTCCACACTATTGAGTTCCAGAAAAGAGGTCTGCCCCATGCACATCTACTTATATGGCTTCAAAAAGGAACCACAATTCCAACCTCAGAAGAGGTCGATAAGCTAATCTCTGCGGAGCTACCCAACAAAGAAGACGACCCAGTTGGGTTTGACCTTGTGGAAAAGCACATGATGCATGGTCCTTGTGGAGTCGACAGACCATCGTCACCTTGCATGGCCAAAAAGGTTTGCACGAAGAAGTACCCGCGTCCTTTTAATGACTTTACAACTATCGATAAATCAGGTTATATTATCTACCGGCGCCGTCAAAATCAGGGGAGCACCGTAAAAAAAGGAGTAACGACCCTGGATAATAGGTTTGTGATACCCCACAATCTGGCAATTTTGAAGAAATATGAGGCCCACATAAATGTGGAATGGTGCAACACTTCAAATGCCATCAAATATCTTTTCAAGTATATCACAAAAGGAGTGGACAAAGCAACCTTACTCATTGAGAAAGGCACACTCGGCTCAGATTGTGATGGGACAGCTCAAGTGGTCAAACAAAGGAATGAAATACAGGAGTTTCTAGACTGCCGGTTTTTATCAGCATGCGAAGCAATGTGGCGTATATTTGCATTCCATATACACAAGAGAAAACCATCAGTTCAGAAGCTAATTATCCACTTAGAAGGCGAACACTCAATCACGTACAAGGGAAAAGATCATCTTGGGCGTGTACTCTCGAGATTTGGTATTGAGAAAACTATGTTCACGGAATGGATGGAGATGAATAAACACTGTGACGAATCAAGACAGTTGACATACGTCGAATTCCCAAATCACTTCGTCTGGGACAGAGATAGCAAGGTGTGGCACAAAAGGAAGAAAGGATTCTCCATAGGAAGAATAGTAAACATCCATCCATCTGCTGGTCAACTTTACTATCTAAGAATCCTGGTTAATGTGGTCAAAGGAGCAACAAGTTACGATTATTTCCTCACAGTTAATGGGGATAAAAAAAAAAGCTACCAAGAGGCATGTCACGCACGAGGTTTGTTAGAAGATGATAAAGAGTGGCACCAAGCAATAGATGAGGCAAATCTATGGGCGACGCCTTATCAACTACGGCATCTGTTTGTCCTACTACTTATCTACTGTGAGGTTGCTAAACCAGTTAATTTATGGGAGCACTGCTGGAAATCACTTTCAGAGGGAATTTTGGAGAAAAAGCGACGAGAATTTGGATTCCCTAATTTCAACTGTGATGATGACGACCTGAAACACTATACTCTGATAGAGATTGAAACAATACTACACCAGCACGAGAGCTCGCTTACAGAGTTCAAAGATATGCCTAAGCCTGATTTGAACGTCCTCAAAGAAGTCAAAACGAGATTGTGGAAACAGGAGCTACAATACAATGTCGTTCAGGAGGCGGAAGACCATGAGAGATTGTTAGCAACTCTCAATGTAGAACAAAAGCAGGTGTATGATGCCGTCCTAGAATCAGTAAAACAGAATTTGGGCAAATTGTTCTTCCTCTATGGTCCAGGTGGAACAGGGAAAACATATGTCTACAAAACCATAATCTCATATTTGCGCGCAAATGAGAAGGTCGTCATCCCCGTAGCTTCATCTGGGATAGCTGCGTTGCTTCTACCGGGTGGGAGAACAGCACATTCAAGGTTCAAAATCCCACTGAATGTAACTGAGGATTCTTTGTGCGACATAAAACGAGGAACTATGCTGGCAGAGTTACTTATTAAAACTGAACTCATCATCTGGGACGAGGCACCGATGGCTCACCGACACACTTTTGAAGCACTTGACAGAACCCTCAAAGACTTGCTATCAGAAAAAGATGCAGCAGCAGCAGATAAACCGTTCGGCGGAAAGACAGTGCTTCTAGGGGGAGATTTCAGGCAAATACTGCCTGTCGTTCCACGTGGGACCCGAGCAGACACGGTGTTCGCATCCGTGAGCCAGTCTTATCTGTGGAATGCATGCAATGTGTTTGTCTTGGAAAAAAATATGAGGCTGCAACCATCAGAAACAAAATTTGCTTCGTGGCTGCTAAACGTTGGGGACGGCATAGCTGCGACAATTGATAAAATAGATGACGAGGATGGAGATGATGGTTATGTTGTAGCCGTTGAAAAACAATTCTTCATGCAACCAAACGGGAATCCCTTACAACAAATAGCAGAGGAAGTCTGGGTGCTAGGTAATGGGTCAATTGGGCGGCATCAAAACCTGACAGAAAGAGCTATTTTAACGCCACGAAATGAGACAGTTGATGAAATCAACGCCTACATGCTATCTCAACTCGCAGGTGACGTTAAGGAATATCTAAGCTCTGACAGCATTGGTAAAGCAGATACAAAGGGGTCACACTACGACGCTCTATACCCTGTGGAGTATTTAAACTCATTAGAGTTTCCGGGATTGCCAAAACATAAGCTCAGGCTAAAGATTGGAGCACCAATAATGCTACTGCGGAACATTAATCAGAAAGAAGGATTATGCAACGGGACAAGGCTAATAGTGACACGATTAAGCGAAAGATTGTTGGAGGGGGAAATAATGACTGGGACGCATGTTGGTCAAAAGGTTTTGCTACCTAGGATTATTCTATCGCCACCTCAATCAGAGCATCCGTTTACACTAAGAAGACGACAGTTTCCCGTACGTATCTGCTATGCCATGACAATTAACAAGAGCCAAGGGCAAAGTCTGAAATCTGTTGTGTTGTATTTGCCAAAGCCTGTTTTTAGTCATGGACAAC
This sequence comes from Erythrophleum ivorense, assembly GCA_026724425.1. Taxonomy (NCBI): domain Eukaryota; kingdom Viridiplantae; phylum Streptophyta; class Magnoliopsida; order Fabales; family Fabaceae; genus Erythrophleum; species Erythrophleum ivorense. Next base: position 1,837,164 of record JAIUCV010000070.1, on the reverse strand, counting down.
TGTATGTCGCATTTTCAAGGGTTACATCGCCTCAAGGACTAAGAATCCTACAAGGAGAAACTGATGCAGAAGATGGGGTCAAAAACATTGTCTACAAAGAAATCTACAATGAGTTACCAAAATAATGACAAGGTGCGTAGATTTTAAACAAGGATTCAAAAACATATTTCTTTCTCACCAGCTTCAAAACAAAACGATAAATAGAAACATTTTCCAAAACTTGAATGCCTAATCAATTAACCAACTGTGCAGGTCAATACTCCGGCACCAAGACGAAAGTGGTGACAGGCAATGAACTAAAATAGATTGCCGATAGAAAGTGTTTTTAAACGTCTACATTTCTATCTCTAATGTTACTCCTCGATATTGTTGTTTATCCAAGCTCCGGAGAATAAAGGATCCACTAGACAACAGATCCTTAAGCCTAGACAGATGACAACAGATTACGTGTCTCATAAGCGGATCTACCTACCTTTCCTTTTACTATTTTTCTGGTTCTCAACCCATTCCTGGGATACAATACAAAAACTTTACAAGGCATGATGGTTTGACTATTATTTTATTATTCATCTCACCTTTGCTGATTTGATTTACTAGAAACGAGGGAAAGAAAAAAAAAGGGGTTACTGACTTACTGTGGGTATATGCTAACTGCAAAAAAAAAAAAAAAAAAAAATCCCTCTTACAGCCCGCGTGCAAACAACCAGCAGAAACCCCCCAAAATAATTGCAGACGGAAAATCATAATTTAAATCACACTCCTTCACCCAAACAATTTAAAGTCAAAATACCAATCTAAATAACCGACAAATGCAATAGCCTAATCGAAGGGAATTCGAAGCCCACCTTATTGGTGGCCCACAAAAGCTTAGAGAGTGGATTGCTATCTTTGTACCTACAGATAGCCATTATTGGTATATCAGAATACACGAATGACAAACAGCAAACATGCAGCAACAATTAGACACGGTACACCCTCCCTCAGCATTTGTAACACCAAAAATCAGTTCAAGGTTCACAAAATCACCCAATCTGATGTACATAGCATAATTTGGACAACACATCAGCAGGAATAGCAAAGCTACAGCGATTAGTAAAAAATGCTGAAATCAACGAGAGAGGAAGAATAGTTGGGTTAGTAGCAGCAGTAGGCCGTAAGACTATTGACAGCAAAGATGGATAACAACAACGGACCGACAACAATTACGATATTACTCTGTCTGATATTATGATAAGAACATGGTTCATTGCAATTCTTGGGCAATTAGGTAAGGATAGTGTTAAGCCCAATTGCAACCATATGGCCCACTTTTGGTCCATAGTTTAGACACACACAACTGTACAACAAAAGGGAATAACTCTCACTATTAGCCCAAATACTAACGTTAGCCCAAACAATGGTATACAATGCAGCAACGGCCTAAGAATGCCCAAACTTGATGTCGCCCACAAACTGAGCTACTAAGTAAGAGCAGCTAATGCTGAGACGCTGAGAAATGCAACGATCTCAATTGCAGCTCCACTTCCGATTCACCCCTTCCTTTACAAATAAATTTAAACATCCTCCCCCGTAACGTCATTCGTTTCCCAGGGTAACTACGTCGCTTGACATCCATACCAAAACGATTTACTTACGGCGAGAATCGTTTCACACACCTGGCGGCATTAAATACTCACATTCAATTTGGGACCTTCATACAAAGGTAGTGGGTACGGTCAGATATAACGTCTACGAAGGCTATAAAACATCAGAGCACAGAAATCCACAGGGAATCACAAAATACAGGGCAAAATATGTCTAATTCACCACCAATTCTCCATTCTTTCTCTTACCAAACACGCCCGTCCTCGATGCAAAGACACCCAAACATTCACCTCAGAATCAGAAGGCAACACACGCCTAATACCGAGATACGGATAGAGATGCCGTGCATAACCGATACCACAGGGCACCTGACAACAACAATTATAGGAAACATTGAGTTCCTCCTAACCTACCATCAGATACATCAAAGCGATGCATTTCGTGTTACAGAGAGGTTTAATCAGTTCGTCGCTGCGGTTATGATATCAACAGAAAATGGAAGTGGTACCGACATGGATTTGTACTTCACTGTGACGGACTTAAACTCAACTGCTACTAACATGATTCACGTCGACCTTCTCATCACAGATTTACATGCATCAAATAGAGCGCCAGCTCATGAAGAGGAAACTGAAGACTGTCCAATCTGTCTACAGACGTTTTCGGGAAGAGAAGACATCAACTCTTTACCATGCCACCACATTTACCACCATGACTGTATTGCTAGATGGATTGAGTTAAGACCCAGTTGTCCAATATGTAGGCAAACAGCTCTTTGAGAATATAGATGTCTAAGATTATATATTTTAAGAATAATTATATTTTTAATTTAATTAAAGAATTCATCTTAGATTTGTTAATTTTAACCTCCACATTGCACATACTCAATATGACCAGCTTAAATCTGGAAGAAAGTGATGGAACATATTTGCGTTAAAAAAACCATGTTCAATTAACAAAGGTCATCCCCAATACCCAGATTCTGAAGAATGACCAAGCACACGTACCTGGGTAAATTTGATTGGTTGGAAACTTGCTTGATTGACAGAAGGAAAATTCAAGGCTTTGACGAAGAAGAAGAAGATACGCTTTATAAGAGAAGCAAGAAGAAGAAAAAGGAGAACACGGAGAAGATGGAAGAAGGAGGAGATCGAGGAGAAAGAGAAGAAGAACACGGCGATCGAAGAAGAAGAACGAGATCGAGCAGAAGGAGGTCGAAGAAGAATAGACAAATCGAAGAAGAAATTTTCGAAGTAGAGAAGAAAGAAAAATTAAAACTCAGAGGAAATTTTTTTTTTGCCTTTCTCTGCGTAAGACACGTGGCCAACAGGGTTCCCCCAGTTCTGCGCACAGAGTCGACTCTCAGATATTGGCTTGACACATCAGTAATTAATTGTTTTTTTTTTTTTTTTTTTAAAGCTAGAACCTATTGATATAACTGTGGCCCAAACTCGTGGGACAAACTCCAACGGACCCTCATTTGCCATTCAGGCCCAACAAAAAATAATACTATATGGGACTTCTCCAGTATTGAAATTAATGGTTATCGAGTAATGTTTAAGACACTAGATGGTGCAGTAAAGTTTCCCGAAAGACTATTGGAATGCTCTCGCAACGCATTTAAATCATACGAATTAAACACAATTAAATAATTCGAGAACAAATATCAGGCGTTAGAATTGTAAACGACACAGAAGGCCACCATAGTCCTATTTAAACAACCGCATCATTACTGGAAAATCACATCAACAAATCCAGTAAAAAATAAAATAAGGAGAAAAAAGAATATGGATCCCAAAAAAAACCACGTCAGCCTCATCGAATCACTCCCTAATGGTGTCATCGGAGTTATAGTAGAGAAGATTGGAGCCTCCTCACCCGTCGATTTCCACAACACTATCAGAACTTGCAAAGAAATCAACAAATGTGCAGACAACAGGCAAGTGTACCGAAGCATCAACCTCGCACCGTTGGTCAAGAAGCCGTTAGCAGCAGAACGATACACGAAAATCATGGAGAAATGCCTACACCACAACAACCCACAAGCTCACTACATCAAAGGTTTGGTTGAATATTTCCATCATCAAGATTTAATCACTGGACTCTATCACTTCAGCCTCGCTGCAGATTTGGGACTGAAAGAAGCTATATACATATATGCACTTCTCCTATTGTGCAATGGTGTGACGGACCAGGGGAAAGCCTATTTCAGCCAGCTTAAATGGGACAAACACACAGCCGTTGTTGATGCATGTTGGAAAAAAATCAAGACTTCTTTGCATGGAATGAATGTTGTAGTTAGAAGACGCTACCTCAGAAGCATTCGGAAGATGAAACCACCAAATACATGTCACCTCAACGACATGGACAACACCTGTGCCAAATGTTTTTACTACAAGTGCATGACTAAGTTTGTCCACATGAGGTAGCTTAATAAAGCTACAACGAAGCGGCCTCGGATCAAGTTCAATTTTCCTTTTTCAATAATCTAGGGGAATTTACCCACAGAACACCCTATTGTCAGATTTTTCCGGAGTCTATCTACTTCCTTTTTGCAAAAACCTTCCATGTTGTGAGGTGTCTTTTACAATTCCAAATTAAATACAATTCGAGGCCGTTCCGTGAAATTAATTCAGTATACCAAAGTCTACGTACCTGACAACGCATCATTACTTCACATACGCACACAGTCCTTAAACGTGGACGGCATACTCGGTATTTACAGAATTACCTTACAATGAACTCTGCAGCATCGTTTCGACGTACGAACGGTATCCTGCACAAACAAAATTAATCTCACACAATCATCGGAGTCTCCACTGCGAGCTGTAACGAGAGTAGATACGGCGGTCGGGGCCCTATGGTTCGGGAGATCGATATGCGGATTTTCAATAGCACCAACTCTTTCAATGTCCGCTTCAGAATGATGGTCGGACACTTGGTGGGCATTTATCTTTTCATATATCCATATCCAATACCCCAAAAAAAACGACTCAAAGGATAGTTACAAACCACAAAGTCACCAAAACAAAAAACGACTCAGGGCTAAGAACCCACGATTAAAAGCCCAAAAATAATTATAAGGCCCATTTCGTTTACCATCTTCTTCGATTATAATATCCTTTACTCGAATTTTTTCCCGAATCTTACATTGTACTTCTCGCCCATATTTCAAAAGATTTAGCAAAAAAATAGACATATTTTCAATCTTCCAGAGAAGATATTCTCTTCTCTACATTACATTCGTTAAATACCATCTACCAAATCAATCTGTATTTTCCTTAATTGGAGCTCATGTAGATTAGTAAGCGTATCCTATATTAAATGTTCGCGGGCAAAGAAAGGAAGATGACCTCATTTCCGGGAATCCATTTTATTCCGTATCTCGTGCCAATGAGGTGTTAATGGAATCCTACTATTTCTTATTCCCCGGATTTTATTGGAGCAAATTCAAAATGCGTCAACCTTCCCCGTATTGGTTCCACCAACCTCCCCTCTATAAATTACTTTAAAAAACATTACTCGCTTCCCATCCCAAACAATCTTTCAAAGGCATAAAGGTGACAATGATACGGCTTTTTCACGCCTATGACCGCAAGGGTCCCTTCAGTCGCCCTGCAGATCTCTCTGTAAGCCCTGCTACTCACCACTATTCTCACTCACCCTGTTTCGCTTTTAGTACCATCAAGCACTTACACAATTCATTCCCTCCGCAGACTTCTAGGTGTCGACGTCTACCACCAGGTCATACGCGCCTTCTCCCTCATGAATGGTATGGATACAACAATATTATGATATTCACGGGAGACGTTGGATATAGACCAACTACAGAGGCACAGAGGCTTGCATGTTGCAAACCCGTACGTATTCTCGCAAAACTCAACACAGACAGCACTAGGTATGATTTACGCACCAACCTATCCACCGGATTCTACACAATTTTACACCATCTTATTTGGTTATTTATTCAGGGGTACGAACATTAGCACCACTTTCAAGACATGGATAGCAGCAAACAACCCATTTCAACAGCCTCGGAAATGGACCGCGACAAAAGCCCCGACGTCATATACGTGGGACAAGTTCAACAAATTTTGGATACCCAATTTTACGGACCCGGAAAAGTCACACCATCCCTTATAAGCGTCGACGTCTGTCACTCAAAATTGCAGCCGCCCTTCTTTGCATCCGGTTTTTCGTATTTTTTTCCCGATCTTTTACTTTTTTGAAGATTTCATTTAAGATTTTTGCATGGTTATCATAGTTTGACTTCTTCGAACACCATGTTTTTACAATATTGAGACATTTAAGTTTGGAACTTTCTTAGCATGCAAACAATATGTATGGTGAACTACAAATTTTTTGAGCTGCAATAAACAAATAAATTTTTAGTAACCAAAACCCGGGCGTAGCCCGGGATATCCCTAGTTACACACTTATTAATAAATCTTTAGTTAACCAGTGAATTGAAAAGGCTTCCACACTTATTAGTATTACTATTCTAAAAAATAAAAAGTAAGTTTTCATTACTTTTTCAAAATAAAAACAAACGTTTTTATCGCATTTTCAAAGTATAATTTTTAGAATAAGCAGAAATCGCATTTTCAATAAATTTTCAAAAGTTTTCGTTTCCGTTTCCAAAACTTTAGCAACTTAGTCCATAACTGTAGCCCTGTGCATTTCGGGACGAGAATCCCGTTCCCACCTTTACCCGTTTAAAATTTTCCGAACTTTTCGGGAATGGGAATTTGTAATTTTCCATTTGGGAACATTTCTTTTATTCAAACGGATAAGGGAAGAGTTCAGAAAGGGTACGAGATTTCCCGATTTTTCCGTTTAAAAAATTAAAAATTGAAAATTAGATATATTTTACTTAAATATCCCGATTTTTCCCTTATTTTCTCAAATTTTTTCATAATTTTCTGAATTTTTCCGTAATTTTCCGTATTTTTCCATAATTTCCCGAAATATCTTTATTTTTTTCCGATTTATTAAGACTTTGGGTATTAATATTTTATTCCCGAATTTCCCGTTCCCTTCCCATTCCCGTTATTTTCCGTCCCATTATAATATGAGAATACTTCGGGTAGCATATTTGGTTTCTCAAATTTTCCATTCCCGTCTCGTTCCCGTTAATTCCTGTCCCAAAACCCGAAATGCACAGGGCTACATAACTGTTTGAAGTAACTAGATCAAAAGCTTATCTTCCATTTAAATTTGTATATTAGTTTCGCTTCTGTCACGCATTATAAAATTTGTATCCGAGCTAATCTTTCCACTTTTTCCTTTAATATTTAACAAAAGGAAGAAAAAAAAAGGTTTACATATTTGGTCAAATGAATCTATCTCGCTTTTAGGCTCACATTAACTTCGGAAACCCTCTTGTCTCCGTCAAGCCTCTGTTAGATATGACACGGTGCACTAAAAGATCTTATGCAACCGGCTATTACCGGTTGACAAAGTCACCGTCCAAGCTAACTAAACCACGAAAGCGTCCAGATTCATAGCACCCAAATAACAAGTAGCCGGTAATCTTCTCAACATCATTCTCTTTCGCGTCCACATAACTCGTTATTTGTTCGATCTTCTCTAAACCAAATCCACAGAAAAAGAAAAAGAAAAAACGATTCGTGAAATTGGGAATTTTTTTATATTCACTTTCTCCATTAAAGCTCTTTCTGTAGCTTCTGTAAGATTCGTGTTCCAATTTGTATGGATTTGAGTCGTTCTCAAACTAATTTTTCATTAGGGTTTGGTTGTTCCCACGCATCAGCAATGGCTCCGACTCCGAGAACCCCGATTGCCGACGATTCGATTAATCTACAAGTCGATCCGAGTTATCGATCATCACCGACCAATTTCTCTCCGATTCCGTTACAACTACTCGAGCAGAGAGTCGAGAAGGTCACCGTCGCGGAGCCGAAGAAAGACGGAGAACAAAAGGAGGATGAACATTTCAGAATCTTAGGTCACCATATGTGCCTTAAAAGGCAACGCGATTGTCCTCTCTTAGCTCAATCGAAACATCCGAAGAGAACAATCGGTGACACGGATCTGGAATCGAGACGCGCTGCTGTTCGTGCTTGGGGAGATCAACCGCTTCATTTGGCGGATCCAGATATCCACGAGATCATGGAGAAAGAGAAACAAAGGCAAGTGAAAGGAATCGAGCTGATTGCTTCTGAGAATTTCGTGTGTCGAGCTGTGATGGAAGCTTTAGGAAGTCACTTGACGAACAAATACTCCGAAGGCATGCCTGGAGCGAGATACTACACTGGGAATCAATACATCGATCAGATTGAGAATCTCTGTATCGAACGAGCTCTAACTGCGTTTGGCCTCGAGTCTGACAAATGGGGTGTCAACGTACAGCCGTATTCTTGCACTTCTGCAAATTTCGCTGTGTACACCGGACTTTTACTTCCCGGCGAACGGATTATGGGGCTTGATTCTCCCTCCGGTGGTCACATGAGTCACGGCTATTGTACACCAGGCGGGAAGAAGATTTCGGCTGCATCAATCTTCTTTGAGAGCTTTCCTTATAAAGTGAATCCACAAACTGGATATATTGATTATGAGAAGCTTGAGGATAAGGCGCTTGATTACCGTCCCAAGATTCTTATTTGCGGAGGGAGTTCGTATCCTAGAGACTGGGATTTCGCAAGGGTTAGACAAATTGCTGACAAATGTGGAGCTGTTTTGATGTGTGATATGGCTCATATAAGCGGTCTTGTGGCTACTAAGGTTTGAATAATCTACTTACTTTTATTGATTTGATGATTTAGCTCTTAGATTCGTCATGGTTTATAGATCGAATGTCTAGCACTTGATAGTTTGAAGTAAAGCATCTTAGTATGGAATCATCTATTTAATTTTTTTTCTTGATAAACCTATTCAGAGCTTGATTACTCATAGTTTTCAGTGGGACTAAGTAGCTTTGTCAAAAATGGTTCATTGAGATGGTTGAATACTACTTTCTAGGCAAAGTCCTTTCCTTTTAATCCAATTTGTTATGATTCTGTTCCTGGAAAGTTTGTTTATGAATTTGGTTTGGTATTTTCTGTCATTTACAGGAATGTTCAAATCCATTTGATCACTGTGACATAGTTACTTCCACTACCCACAAAGGTCTGCGTGGTCCTAGAGGAGGTATCATCTTTTACAGGAGAGGCCCAAAGATAAGAAAGCAAGGTCCTCACTCTAGTCATGGCGACACTTCCACGCACTATGATTTGGAGGAAAAGATCAACTTTGCTGTTTTCCCGTCGCTACAAGGAGGTCCTCACAACAACCATATCGCAGCTCTCGCCATTGCTTTGAAACAAGTTGCCACTCCAGAGTACAAAGCTTACATACAACAAATGAAGAAAAACGCACAGGCTTTAGCATCAGCTCTGCTTAGAAGAAAATGCAGACTTGTTACTGGTGGCACAGACAACCATTTGTTACTGTGGGATCTCACTCCTTTAGGCTTAACAGGTACTAGAAATCACTCAACCGTAGACAGTCATCGATCCAAATGTAGAGTTTTTGCCTGATTTTGTATGTGTCGATGTTTGGCAGGGAAAGTCTACGAGAAGGTGTGTGAAATGTGTCATATAACCTTAAACAAAACTGCAATATTTGGTGACAATGGTACAATATCTCCTGGAGGTGTAAGAATAGGTAAGCACAGATTTTTTTCTTAAATGAGGATGATTAATGTTTATTATATGGCTCTTTGCCTGAACTTGAGGTTGGTTTCATCAATAGGGACACCGGCGATGACGACCCGAGGCTGTATAGAGTCTGATTTCGAGACGATAGCGGATTTTCTGATAAAGGCGGCTCAGATAACGAGTGCGTTGCAGAGAGAACATGGCAAGTCACACAAGGCGTTTGTGAAGAGTCTATGCACAAACAAAGATATATGTGAGCTTAGAAACCGAGTCGAAGCATTTGCTATGCAGTATGAGATGCCTGCTTCTCAGATTTGAATTGAGTTTCTATCTTGTAAATTAGAGTAAATATGGATATATATATATATATATATATATATTTATGTTGGGATTGGTTTTGCTATATTTTCTTCGTTGTAATTCTGTACACGTTTTGAAAAGGTGAGGTCAATCTAAAGACATGCTTCTAAACAGTTGCTACTCTCTTCATTAAAAAGGTTTCTACTTTCTTACATGTAGCTGTTAATTTATTGAAATTTTATTAGTTTTGTGTGAACAATGAAAACAAAAATCTTTCTGCTGTTAACATTTTAATGAAAAAAAAGATGGCAATTTTTTGCTTTCGTATTGTCCGTTAGCCTGATCCGTGACGTATACAACATTTGCATATCATTAGCAATTTATTTTGCATAGTTTTGCATGTCCTTAGTGTTAGTGTCGCATTTTGTACCGTTTAGTGTGTTTGCATCTACGTTAGGCCTATTTAGCTTTAGCACTTGCATTTCCATTGCATTTGGATCCTTTTTCTAGGTGATCGGGGCATAGAGCTGATGGAGGCGTACGAGAGTTAAGCTAGAAGCTGATCAGAGAGGAAGATCATTCGAAGGAGCTTGGAATTCAAGGACTTGAGGAGGCAACGACCATGAGATTTGAGGTGTAAACCGGTAAGAAGCAAAGTCAAAGAAAATGAGTTGACCAAGGTTTCCTTTTCTTTTGAACTATAAATACTTTAAATATCAAGTTTTTAGACACCTTATCTTTATCTTTAATCGTTTTTCTTTCAAATAAAGAACTCTTTTGTTTTTAGAGATTTTTTGTAAGACTTTTATGAATCCTTTTAATGTCTAAGAAGTATTTTGAGTTTTATTAATCTTGTTTTAAGCATTCATTTTTCTTAAGCATGATTTCTACTCCTCTCTCCTTGATTTGCGTTTTCATTATGAGTAGCGAGTAGAAAGTGTGAGGGTTTAAGGATGAGTTACAAAAAGGTTCAATCTTTAGCATTTGTGAGCCAATCTTGAGTCTTTCATCGCTCTCCTTTCTAGTTTAGTGTCCTTAAAGCTTATTTCCTCTTTGATCACTTGATAATAGATCTCTAGATCTTATTCATTGTGGGTGGGAAATACTCTAGATTTTAAATCCAAGTGATCATACTTTGTAATTTTGTAATCTAATATTTGAAACTTAGCAATGAGACGAGTCATAGTTTGCTTATAGAACGAAGGTTTGTTCTGGCTAGCTAGAGTGTAAGCTAAAGGAGAAGGTCACACACGGAACTTAAGCCTCCAGGCTCCAACCAATTTCATGCATTCACAAAGATTAAAAAGGAATAAAAAATGAATAATACGTAAAATGTAATCATTTGATTGAATTAAAAAATTGCATAGAAACTATAATTAAGGAACATATATTCTCACGCAGACATGTACAGGTACATATCGTGTAAGGCTATATACGTATTCTACATATGTAAGAGAAAGAAATGATGCCGTAAATTAAACATGAAGTTTCTATAAGAAAAAAAATCATAAGGGATAGTTTTGATGAAATGTAATTTTTTTAATCAGAAAACAAGACAGCGAGGTGGAGAACATGGATGATTAAATTGAATGCAAAATATACGTAAGGAGTTTACTTCATTAATCTCCATGCAAGTCCCATGCACTCAAACCCTTCTATATAAACCCCTCCAAGTTCATCATTTAATCATCATCAAATTAACATCAGTCTATAAGCCCATCAAAGAAACCATAGATCTCTCATCCATGGCAATTCCAAAAGCTCTCTACTCTTTAGCCATCCTTGTCCTTCTCTTTGTGGTTTCCAGTAGTCAAACTGTCTGCAATCCAGAATGCAAGGCTAAAGAACCCTTCAACTGCGACAATGTTCTTACATTCAACCGCACTGGATTTGCCAAGAATTTCACTTTTGGTGCAGCTACTTCTGCATACCAGGTACATACATACATACATACATGCATACATATATCTCCGCGGCCTTTGTGTAACAATACTTGTCAAGTTAATAATTATTTACAAAATAGAATGATTGATTCTATCTAATTTTTTCTCCCAGATTGAAGGTGCTGCATATAGAGCATTGAATGGATGGGACTACTACACTCATAGATATCCAGGTCATAGTTAACATCATTTACGTATAGTACTGTATTATTAATAAATATGCACCTCTAATGGATCGATGTATGGATTATTAGAAAGAACTAGTCATGCTCATATATATTGGGTTTGTTACATACAGAAAAAGTTCCGGATAGGAGTTCTGGAGACCTTGCTTGTGATTCGTATCATCTTTACAAGGTGAGAGGCCGAAATATATCAATAGTGATTGATATATGTGTATATATGTTCCATTTAAATCTGTAAAAGTAATTTAACTTTCATATAACGCGAACAGGAGGATGTCGCACTACTAGTAAAACTCAAGGCTCAAGCATACCGATTCTCAATAGCATGGTCAAGGGTCTTACCAAGTAAGTACAGAGATATACAGAATCTCGGTCCTCTTCTTCATGTCTTCATCTACTTAATTAACAAAAGAATTTTTCTTATATTTATATACACAGTTGAACTACTTAACTAATTTGTGATTACATACTAATCTTAGAGGGAAGACTGACTGGAAAAGTGGACGAGAATGGTATTTCATACTACAACAATCTCATCAACGAGTTAGTAAAGAATGGTAAATTCCGAATTCTTAATAATACTTAGTCGTCATACGGTTTTAATCAATATTAATTAACGCAAAAATACGATTCACAGGCATTGAACCATATGTCACTATATTTCATTGGGATATGCCCCAAACTTTAGAAGACGAATACGGAGGCTTCCTAGACAAACGTATAGTGTAAGTCCATTACCTAATATTTGTTTAAATTCTTTACTTTGGTTCTGTACAGATCTATCCATATTTAATATATATCATATATGATATGAAACATGAACAGGGAGGACTACACAAACTACGCAGAGCTTCTCTTCCAAAGATTCGGAGACAGAGTCAAATTTTGGATCACTCTGAACCAGCCTTACTCTTTCGCAACCAAAGGTTATGGTGATGGATCGTATCCACCGGGACGGTGCACCGGCTGTGAATTTGGAGGAAACTCTGCAACCGAACCTTATGTAGTTGCACATAACCAACTTCTAGCTCATGCAAAAACTGTAGCTTTGTACCGAGAAAGATATAAGGTATATATATATATATAAATCAATCATATATAGTATAGTCTCTTTCAAGATGATCATCAGTTTTCATTTACTTTTGTGTGGTATATTTGTATATTTTTTTATAATCTAAATAACTTTATGCAGAAATCTCAAGGTGGTAAGATAGGAACGACCTTGATCGGAAGATGGTTCGTACCATTAAACGAAACTAGCGATGCGGACAAGGCTGCTTCAAAACGGGCATTTGATTTCATCGTCGGATGGTATATATGTTCAATTAATTTTGGTCTCACATCACTTTATAAATATTGTTACAAGGTTAAAAGTTGGTCATAAAACTTTGTAGCAAACATAATTTCAATGTCAATTTAATTTATGAATATTGCTCATACATATACGAAGGTTCTTGGATCCATTGGTGTACGGAGACTATCCAGAGATAATGAAAAAGATGCTTGGAGATAGATTGCCAACATTCGGACCTGCTGAATCAGCTTTGGTTAAAGGATCACTTGATTTTCTAGGGTTGAACTATTACGTTACACATTATACAGCCGATGCATCTATTTCTATTCCTCCAATACCTAGTGTCGCAACCGACCCACGGATTACTCTTACATGTATATATGTTAAACTTGAATTTTTCAATTTTTTTTTTAATTAGATTTATCAATTAGCTAATCTCAGTTTTCCCCCCTATAAATGGTCTCAGATTATCGCGATACAGTTCCTATTGGCGTTGTGGTTAGACTCGACTTCAAATTATTATATTTTTTTATTTATTTATTAGAAGATGACAACATTGGTGTGACTCTTGTCTTCTTCTTCTTCTACAGGCTCCTAGCTTCGTCTACTATCCTCCAGGATTCCGTATGATTCTAAATCACATCAAAGTCAACTACGGAAACCCACTTACCTACATTACCGAAAATGGTATGTATATATATCATTTTGTATATTGCATTCAAATATTTATTTTTATCCAATAAAAAAACCTAAATATGTGTTTATTATCAAATCTTGTGTTTTCAGGAGTTGCTGATCCTGGTAATGGAACCTTACCGATTGGAGAAGCTCTTGCCGACACAAAAAGAATTCAAAATCATTGCAGCCATCTTTCATGTCTCAAATGCGCCATCGAGTGAGTTATAAAACTCGTGTATTGTTTTATATACTTTTTTTTTTTTTTTTGAGAATTATAAATGTTAACGTACGTCAACATTTTCTTATAGGGACGGATCCAACGTAGCAGGATATTTTGCATGGTCCTTGATGGACAATTACGAGTTCGGAAATGGTTACACTCTTCGGTTTGGTATGAACTGGGTCAACTTTAGTGATCCTACTGACCGAAGACAAAAGGATTCTGGCAAATGGTACTCTACATTCATCACAAAATAAGCAAAATAAGGGGCAGCGATATAGATAGATATATATATATATCAGTTCCACGTATCCATCCTCGAAATCTAATAAATATTGTAATATATATGTATTGTTCATTATCAAAGCTTATGTGTCATGTACGTTGTTAATAAACGTTGTAATAATTGGCCCTTAAATCTCGGTCAAATCATAAATAAATCATAATTTATATGAAGTTTGTTTTGTGCTTGTTCTTGGTCTTGTTCTATTATACTCATCCTGCTAAGTTTAATTTAACTTCTCTAAAATCTGTAACGTGCTCTAATTTGATATCATGACCACGTTCGCGTGACAAAATATTCGACCAAGGATGTAATATAAAATTGAAGAGCAAAGTCAAATGCTTATTTTTTTCTTTTGGGAATTGTTATGTGCAATTATAATAAAGCAAAACATCTTGTTTTAAATTATAAAAATTTAAAGATAAAAACAGCTTTGTGTATTCTATACGATCTTCTTAGTATCGACATAGTAGAATATAAATGCATGTTTGATGTCAATTAGATGGCGTATGGAAGGATTTTAGATACTAACTTCCTCGATCGGGATTGGATATATTTGCCTATTGAACAATGAATCTATTTGTTGATTGGCGACAAGCAAATCGGAAAAACGTTCCACTCCTAATTTCAAGCTAGAAGCTCGTATTTAGGCTATGTCAATATTTAGGCTATGTCAAGTACCATTTTTTAAGTAAATGTCTAACTCTTGGCGATCACCAAAATCACTCTTTATTTAATAAGTTTGAAGGCCGAAAAAACAAATGGATCCACTAAAGGGTTGCAGATCATAAACTTTGTATGTAATGAAAATGTAAATAAAGTTTTTAAGAAAATTGGACAAATAAACTAAAAAGGAAAACAAAAGACGAAGCTCGCACGGTGGTACTCGAACCCACAATCGTTTGATTAGAAATCAAACGCCCGGGGGCTTCTTGTATTCGTTGGTCAAATCTGAAATGAAATTTTATATTCAAAGAATAAACTTTAATCCCAAGGACACATATTTGACAATATGAGGTGCTAATCATGCAAGAAGCCATGTGTCACTACACTATTTCCTCAATGTTCCTGGTGTTGGTTTATATGAAAGATTTTTGGGACTTTAGTTTCTTTTTTGCCCATTTGGTTTTGCTTTGAATCAAACTAAAAAGCAATTTACTTTGTGCATTGGAGCTGTAACTACGAAACTCTATTTCAAAGTAAAATGTTAATATTACACTTGTGTCTCTGTAGTCTATAGGTATGAAGGTGGTATTCAGATATGTGTTAAACCTGAAGAATGTCAAAACACCACATACAAAACACATACATAGAAACAAAAGAAGAGAGATTAGAATCTATAAATCTTGATCAACACATACAGAGAATAAAATCTTGATTCACATATACTTCTTTTCAACAATCTTCTTGAGTTGTTCCATTTTGGCAATGAGCTCAGGATGCATAAGATCCTTTGCTTCCTTCACTAAACTCCCTTCTTTGCTAAAATGATACGCCTCCAACACCGTCTTTATTAAGCTCTGCAAATGCTCAGGCGTCCTACATTGCACACACACACACACACACCCTCAGATTCCATATCTACACATATGTACATAACCCCAATCTAGTTTTCTCGTCCTTACGTGTATAAGTAGTCTACATCAGTCCCTTCGAGCTCCTCTCCAGGGGTAAAAGCATCTTGTAGAGCGCTCATCTGTTCTTGGGGATCCTCTATCGATAGTAGATACTTAAGTATTCTCACCTCTTTGGGCATAAGCCTCTGTAGATTCCCTCTCGCTGTTACATACAAATGATACAATATGTCTTTTACCTGCAAAGAACCAAGACCGAAATGATCTCGTGTGCTCTATTCACCTAAGTAGGTTTCCTAGGTTGTATGATTGCAGCGTTATGCAACGAAAATGTTCATCTAAGAGAAACATCTTTTGGTACCTCATCTTTCATCATGTTGGATTCTTTTGCAGCAGACCAAGCTTTTGTGATCATAAGAACCAACGCGGAATCAAGTTGATTCTTCTCAGCCAAACGATCAATCTTTCTGCAGGCAGAATCAAGAGAAGGGGAGTTGATTATGTCTTGTAGCTTCATTTCCGCAGCGTTTAGTGCATCGATGCTCTCTGTTGAAGTGTCATAAGCTTGCACAGCCGCAATACACAACTTCCCAAGTGATGCAAGAGCTTTCAAAAACAAAAACAAAAACAATCATCATTGATCAATCTCAGTACACTGTATTGTAGGCAAAAGGGTCACATAAAAATGTACCGTTTTGCTCATCCGGATTGTCATAGTAAGATTCCGCGACAGTATGCAAATGCTCGAAGAACTCGTTGGTGAAATCCTTACGCCGCCTGGCAACAAGTTGGCCGATTTCAGCTGGTGAAGTCCTCTTAATAACATTCAGAAGCTCATTGTGCCTTTGAACATCTTCATCGACCTCCTTTAACTTTCTTGAAAGCCGGTGAATCTTGTGCTTCATCTCAGGGTTATCATCCTCAGAATCAGCTCGTTCCCGACACCTTTCGAAGAAATGGGGACGGATGCTTTCCCATTCTTTGCTGAAAGCTAAGAGTCTTCTCCAATCAGATGGTGAGGGCTTATCCACCAAGAAAACCTCAATGAGCTTATCGCAAACTTTGATCATTTTCTGGTTATCTACGACCTTTTGAGAAGAGCCACTGTTGGTTTCGTCTTTCTTCTCTTTTGCTGCAACAACACTTTTATCATCCACAACCGCGGAAATAGCGAATCTTGGAGGCGTTTTGCGATTGAAGTTTAAGCAACAGCCTGACATTTCACAAGTTTTGTAACAATTAAAAAAACAGCTAAATTTCGAATTTCGGGATTTGTGAGCAATCAACCCAAGGCTACTAGTATTGATGCTTTGTAATCAAGAACAGAGACTAGTTATAAGCAAGTAAGTCACAAAGCTTCGAAATTTCTTACCTTGTCCGATTCGAAGCGAACCGGAAGTGACTCGTACATGATTTCCGGCGAAAATCAGAGGAGGAACAATACGAGCTCCAATTTCTAGGGAGCGAAAGCTAGAAACGGAAACCATTTCCTTTGAAAGAAACAGGTCCTGAGAGATGGAGGGGTTTTAGCCAGAGATTCCTCAGAGGAAGAAGCAAGGGAATGAAGTCAAGCCAAAAATGGCATTTTTGTAATAATTTCTGAAATTCATGAATACAATTTCCTTTAGCCCACTAACACGGCCCAACTAGAAGAGAGTGAGTTGTGTGTATCTCAAATGTTCTTTACACTTTCTTGTTAGTGCGAGTGGCAGGAGCTCCGTTATCGCAAATCTTCATGACCAATTGACCAATCGTCGTCTGTTTGTAGCAGATAAAAAAACTTTTCTAGTGGTACAAATGACATCTTTGACATTTCGTTCGTCTTGTAGACTCTTTTCTTTTCATCATTACACATAATACAAAACGCTTAAAGCCCAACCGTTGCAGGACAAAGAGAGCTGCCACAGAATCTCATACTACAACCATATGTCAAATGCTTCGATTACATATGGAAAAAGTATAACCGAGTCTGAAACCAAGGACGAGTCTCAAGTCTGGTTTCAGTAGATTTGATCAATCTTGGTTTGAAGCTGCTTTCTGAAGAACAATACACCAATTGGACTTGTCGTAAAATCTATCAACTATCCTTGCATTGCCTACTCCAGATGCCAACCTGTGAAGGATCATTATCACATGTTAGTGTTTTAACAATCAAGACTAACTATCATTGATAGAATCTACAGTAAGCAGTCGCATACCTCTCAAGTTCGCCTTCACTGAAGACATGGTAGTATCTGTTGTACACAACAGCTCCTTTTCTATCGTCTTTCTTTGCAAGCCCACTTGCAAGTGCAGATGCAGATGCACCACTCACTTCAGCACGGTGGTACGGTAAATGCCACGGAACAAAGTACTCTTGCTGATTCATCTTCAGAGCCTTCAATGATTCTTCAACAGAGCTCTCATTCTTTTCCTCTCCCTTGCTGTCTTTGGTCTCAGCCTTTTGCTGCTCTCTGGCGCTCTCCTCCATCTCTGGAATGCTCTCGAGACCAAAGGACGGGCTGTTCTCAACCTTTTGCTCCTTTGTACTCACCTCTGTCTCAGGAATGCTCTCAAGACCAAAGAAGGGGTTGTTCCTCACACGAGGGCTGTTCATTGGACTACCTGGCCCGACCCATTCCTCAACATACTTTGGAGACAAAGGTGTCCATTTAGTGAGCAACGATTGGTCTTCCTGCTCTGCAGCCCAAACCGTTATGAGAACGAACCCTCCTGGCTTCACCACCCGAACGAGTTCTTCAATGGCTTTCTTCCTTCTGTTCTCCGTGCTCAAGTGATGCAAAACCGCTATGGAGATGGCCGAGTCGCCAAATCCCTCTCTGTAAGGAAGATTCACAGCGTCTGCAACAAGCACCTCTTGGCCTTTATCAGAACAGATTTTGATCAGCGGGTTACTTATGTCGCAGCCTATGAAGAAACAACTCGGGTTTAGCCCCAAATACTTGCCGTTCCCGCAACCTGCATCGAGAATCACAGATCCAGCAGGCAATAATTCAAGAAAGGCTGCGACTTTAGGCCACTTTGCAAACCTCGTGGAGCTGAAATGTGGAGCAATCGCGTCGTAAACCCGGTGAACATACTTTTTCTCGATCTCGGGCGTTGATTTAACGCTCAAGGACGAAGATATCTGAACTAGTTCTTCTTCTTCTTCTTCATCATCATGAGCTAACCTAGAAGTAGCTTTTACTTTGATGTCTCGCATTTCACTTGTGGTTATCGAACTAAACCCAGAGAATAGTGGATTTCGAGCTCTTGAAGAAATTCTAATACTTCTCAGAACATCCAAAATCATGAACTTTAAGCAGCCATGAATCTGCAGAATAAAGTGTATCCCAGGGAACCAGATTGATTAGCTAAGCACAATTTTGCAATCATGATTAAAACCTAAGCAAATTCTAAATCCAGATTCAAAATCCTACTAAGTAGCAGCATATATCATAATCGAATCCAGTTCATCGCAAAATTGTGATTTGTATAATCAAAATTCAGATAGAAGACGGAGAAGAGGAAGCTTACGGATTCAAGAAGAAACGCCGAGCAGAAGGAATGGATTCGAAGTGTCGGTTCGCTTGATCTCAAACGGAAGGTAGATTTAGGGTTTTGGGATGGGAAACTGTCTGAAATTTGGAGATGAGTGCTTCATATTTAATCAGTTGACGATATATAACCCGTTATTTACTCTCATGGATAAAAGAACACATTTTTTCAACGACACTTGAAATGGCAATAAACGAAGAACTACCCTGATTTTAAACAAATAACTTCTTTAGTTTACTAACTTGGTTTATGTGTTTTATTGATATTAATATGTTACTTTTAAGTTTATGTTGTATTTTTTAATGTATGTTCTGAATTATTTAACTAATTAATGTTTAGAAATAATATGCAAAACTTAATAATATTATAAATAGATTTGAGAATTTACAGTTTTTTCTCATTCGTAGGAGTTAGAATGATTCTTATATTGGATGTCATATTTTGCTCATCTAAATTAGTTAATGTCATTGATCAAGCTCTCAGTAGATAAGGGGCCTGATTGGTTATGGCTGTAGGAATTTTCTGCTGTAGGATTTAAGCTGTACATTTTAGGCTGTAGATTTTATTGCTGTAGGATTTTTGATAATAGATATTATGTCATTAAAGATATATATGTAGCATTAAAACAAAAACAAATAAGATATAGAAAAAAAGAAATAAAAAAAGAACGTGAAAAAAAAAGAATAAGGAAATAAGAGAGAGAGAATTCTCAGAGTTCTTAATTTGGTGCTCTGAAAAAATTGATTTATAGAGCCAAAATGTTTCATTTTCTAAAATTATTGCTCTGAGTTTCTAAAATGAAAGCAAAGCATGATTGGTGACACATTAGTGCTCTAAAAATAATTAGTGCTCTGTGGAACACTCACAGCACTTACCAATCACCCCCAAGATTACTAGCTAGGTTATCAATCAAACAATAAGCAATAAACAAGAATTTATATGAAAAACTCTAATGATAAATCCTAAACTAACAGCCTAACGATTAATCCATGAACTCTTTTTGAAAACTATTAAACCTAACAAAGAGATTAATCAAATATAGTCATAAAATTCATGCAAAGAAATGAAGAATTCATGATCAACTCAATAAGCGAAATCTTTTTCCTTGATATTTCGCCAATCACTTGACTAATTTTAATCATCCTTATAGTAATCATTCTAATTTTTTACTAGGTACGCAAGGATGATTAAAATTGATATTTCGTCAAACATTTTACTAATTTTAATCATCAAAAATATACCATAACAGCATCATAATAAGTAGATAAGATTATCAGATATCTCATAATCAAATTATTTTATTAAACTTGCATCACATAAATCTTACAAAATTTTACTTGTTTATTAAAATTAAATATCATAAAGTTATTTTCTTAAAAAAGCAGAAGAAAAAAGAAAAGACCGACTCTTGCCTTTGAATCTCCAAATCTAATTTCCAATTAGATTCTGTCACTTAGGAGACAAGCTACTCAGAAGCAACCTTTTTTATTGGAACAGAAGCTATAAACTTATAAACCCCCTCTGATATTATCCAAGAACCTTCCGAAGCGCATCCACCAGCTCTTCTCTTCTTGAAGTCTCCACCTGCAACACATATATTTAATACTAAAGAGCCATACAGAAACATAATACTAAAGAGCCAAAATCTCAGTTTTCCCTACAGTTTCATTTCATACCTTTTTTAGAAGATTAGCAAGTCCTTGTGGCAGAGCCCGAAGATCAGACGAATCCCCAATCTCTGCGAGTTGATTCAGCAGTTTCTGCGCTCTCAACTCGCTCATCTCCGACTCGTAGTTACCAACATTATCCTTCCATGTAAAGAAGACTTGGTCGTCTGTCCATGCATCTTCTTTCCCTTTTGCAATATCGGATTTGCAGAACCAATCCTGAATCAAAGCCAATGCAGACTTGTATGATAAGTCGTCTCCAGAAGATTTTCTTACAGTTTTCACCAGAGAGCTCTCAGCGAGTCTTCGGTTCAGCTTCTTATAGAAGAAGGACCGCGAGCCGCTCCATTCCACAACACTTTTGATCACTCCTTTTGCAGCCATTCTCATTGAAGTGTCATGTAGTTCCGCAAATTTGGTGGCGATCTGGGTATAGACTGGTAAAAGCTGCTTCTTTCGGGCTTTAATCTGTTGCTGGAGAAGCTCCATATTTGCATAAGCCTTGCTTTGCTTGGCATCTTGCAGTTTTGCTTTGAGACTGATTAGCTTCTGGTCTAACCTTCCCATGCACTCTAACATCTCTCTCTTTCTAAATTTTATCTCTATCATCCCTTGTGGCTCAAGCACGTTACCGCGAGCAGTTTCATCAGCATACATTTCAACATAATCCGAATTAATCTGGCTATCAACAACAACCCACGCTCCACCACGCAACTCTCCCATCTTCGGGATGTACACAAACACTGGTTGCCCATATCTTCTCAGATTTTCTACTATAGCTGAACCAGCCTGAAGTATTCCTTCGAAGAGATCTCTCTGCCCACCTGAAAACCCTCTCCAGTTCGCTAGGATAAACAACGGAAGCCCTTCCCGGTTGAAATCCATGAGCGCTTGAGCTGTCTTGGCCGCAGAGTCAGGAAACCAGACTTGCCCTGCTTGCGGAACAACTCTTTCATGAGAGTCGAGCTGTCCTGGATCAGCTGGGATCATTTGCATTACAGTCTGTGTCTCAACTGCGACAACTCCAACGGGTATCCCCCCGAGCTTAGCTCTACCAGTCACTACCGTCCTTGCCCAGCCTTCGAGAGTCTCAAGAAAGCTATTTTTATCGAAGATACCGCCAAGCCATTTACCGGTATTGTCTTTAACCCCAGCAATAGCAGCTCTTGGGTCGCAAGAGTTCTCTGGGACATACTCTACAGTTCTCTCTGGAGGATCTAAAGGGGCAAGAACAGGAAGAGGACCACCCACGTAAGCAGGAATATAGCTCAGCCAGTTGAGAATTGCTGATACGCCTTCAAGATCATCTGAGACTGTAAGATGAACAACACCATTGGTACCCATGATTTTCGGTCCACCAAGTTGCATGTGAGAGCTATAGACCTCACGTCCAAGTAATTTGTTGAGAGTAGAAAATCCAGTCAAGATGATCGGCTGGTCTAGTCTCTGTATGCACCGCATACCCAGGCGGGCAAGGTATGCACCAATGCCTACCGTTCTTCCGCTTACAAAGGTCAATGTAAAAGTTTCATTGTACGCCTTTGAGTATGCACCCGCTATTGCCCCACTCCCTGTTAAGTTCTCTACGCCAAGACCATCTTCTTTACCAACGATCGTATCAATCACCCACCTTGTTTCCCCACTAGGGAGCTTTGTTTCGTGCGAAATGACAGATGATCCAATCCTTGCATGGTCTTCAGGGCTTAGGTACATATACTGAAAACCATTCTCGGGGGAAACTTCATCCGACCATCCAACTTTAAAGCAGGCTTTGACTTCTTCAGCTACACCGAGCCGAGCACCAGAATTTGCTGCCAAGTAAATCAAGGGAAGCTTCTTGGCACAAGCGAGTTCAGTCACAGCATGGAAAAACGCGTCCTCTCTAGGACCAAAAGAACCAGCTTTGAAGGTGACATCATTGGCAACTATTAGAAGTTTCCGTCCCATAGGAAACTCAGGAGTCGACATCTCTAGGCACCAAGCCACCATTCCAAACTCGTTGAAACCGGGGGGTCTTTCAACAGAAATAAGAGATGTACAAGAACTTTCTGGATTGAAGAATACAAGCTCTTTAACACTGATAAGACTATTCTTACATGGTTTCTTAACTCCCGGGTGTTGGGATTCCCACAAATGCTCCAAGGCTGTCTCAAATGCCTGAAATAACGTAAGAGGGGTTGGAAGTAGCCAAAAGAATAAACCTATGTGTGTCAATCTTCTGAATTCAGTAACTAACCAAAGGGAAGTCATAGCAATAAGTAGTGTTACTCCTCCTTGCGGCTAGCCGTTGCCTGTCAAGATATCCTAGTGGCTTATATTGATCACTGATTGGAGTTCCATGCAAAGGTCCTTTCTTGGTTATTGAGTGATAAATTAAACTGTTTCTCCCAGTAGCTTCAACTTCTCGGTATATCTGAAACATCAAATCCCAGCAGGTTAAGTCATCGCAGTGATCAATTCAACTCTTACTTTCTGTAATATTTGTACCACCAATATTTGTAAGCTGAACTTACATGGACAGTGCATGTACGGCCTGTCACGTTTCCAACCACAACCCTCCAAGCGCCACTTTCCAGTCCAGAAGACACCAACCACAGCCGCACTTCCCACTCACACACACCCAATCTATGCATTCTCACTCCGACAGATTTGTGTATCTCTCGTGCTGCATTGTCTAAGATCATCTCGACTGTAGTTTCTTCATCCTCCGCATTCACTTCAGCTCTCCTGTGAGAAACACGTTGAATATTATTACCATAAGGTCTGACATATTATAAACAATAACTTGTCATGGACACAACCATAGCAACCTGGGGTAAGCCGCAAGATCATCTATCTGCTGCTCACGCAGTATGGAAAGGAACATATGTGCGTGGTCTGGTTTCATGGCAGCATTATGGGCATTCAGTTCCAGTTCCTCCATGGCATCCATCAAAGAACTAAGAACACATTTCGATGTAAACGGCATGGAGGACAGTGTTTGGCTTAATTGCTTATCCTGCCCTTGCTGCGACATAAAGCCATCGTTCCTTGTAGGCTGTCGAACAAGAGATCTCAAGAACATCCTCTTGATTGGCACTGGCTTGTCTGTAACGGTATACAGATGCCATTGACGATTTCGTGAAGGCGTATACTGTATAATTGAGTATCCTTTCAGCTTATCCTGCTTCAGATAAACAGTAAACAATCATCAAAACACAACGCCACATGCTGTAAAACAAGATTTACATTCATTATCATGATCATACCAGCTCAAGGTATGTGGACAGAGGAGGCTCAAGATGACGCATCAACGGCTCTTCTGCATAATACTGTTTCTCCATCGACCAATAGAAAGAATGTCTCATGGGTGTTTGTCCTTCATCTCGCTGGATTATACAACTTATCAAACCTACACCTGCAGAACGGAGGCTCGAACTCACTTCTTCCTCTGTAAGAATTTTTGCCAGCTTGTTTACTCTTTCCTGAGCTTGGTCCTCATTTTCACTGAGGCAAACAAACGAGCAAAACAGATTAGGTAGGCAATATAGCACCTACACAGCTAGTTTAATATGGCCAGGCTGTGTCGAGTACCA
The DNA here is from genome assembly GCA_026724425.1 of Erythrophleum ivorense. Lineage (NCBI taxonomy): Eukaryota > Viridiplantae > Streptophyta > Magnoliopsida > Fabales > Fabaceae > Erythrophleum > Erythrophleum ivorense. The sequence continues at coordinate 1,812,666 of JAIUCV010000070.1, read as the reverse complement.
GTCCTGAAGCAGACTCATTTGATTGTTGATGCCCAAAATAGCAATGTGCATAATATTGCCAGATATAGGATCTCCTGCAGGTTCATAGTCGTTGTGCTCTATTTCTGTCAATGCTGTACTTATTATACTCGGTAGAAGCTGCAGTGATTTGATTATAACCATAGCCCCCCGTTTTTTCTTCCTACGCTTCTCAACAAATACTTTTTCAGATGTCTCTTGATCGTCTGAGCCAAAGTTTTTTCTTTCCGTATGATCCTCTAGGAACTCCCAGGAAGCAAAAAGACCAGAACGATGCCACTGCATCCTCACGCTTTCTTTAACGATGTAGGGCTGATGACAAGAGTCGAGATAAAATGAAGTCAAGATTGTCTGTTTAATAAAAAAATTCTGAAATAAGAAGGGTGCAAAAGAATGAACTCTAACCTGGTATAATCTTCGAATATAAGTTTCAACAACCCGTCTCTGAAGTGTGTGATCACTGTGGTCAAATAGTCCCACGAGCGCATCTTCAACAGCTAAAGATGCACTCACAAGATCTTCCATCCTTTCATTAATGGCAATCTTCCTCTTGGGAGTATCCATATTTTCCCCATCCTCTGTAAACATTTCTAACTCTGACAAGCTTCTAGCAATGTGTGAACGAAGTTCACTTAGTTTGGTCTGTTCGAGTAACTGATTCGCTTTGAGTGCCAACTACACACACAAGCCGATGATCAGTTGACGAATGTAAAAATAAATATTCTAAAACATAAAGGAGCCAAACGCACCTCAGAGTAATTAGTATGGTTAAGTGTCGAGAATCGGATCAGTTTATCTCTGTATGCAGCAGGATTAGGGTAAACAAGCTGCTCCATGAGCCGGAGAACGAGTTTGTTTTTGTTATCTATGCCCTGCAATGAAGATACAGGAGCAAACCAATTCAGTGACATAGTAATGAAAACAAGATAAACATGGTCTGATAAGGATGATCACAGACCTGATGTGAGAGCACTATATCCACAATCTTCAACAGATCTTTCTTGTATTTCTGACGCATGTGTTCAATAACATCAGCCTATTCAAGTAAAATAAAATGCATATTAGGACTGCTGTAACATGGCTAGTAACCACAAAGCCGTTTATCAGCTATTGAACCATATTTTACCTGCATGTGATCGTTGAATAATTCTTCTACTGATAGATATTCTTCAAAGAGGGAATGAACAATAGCACGGGCATGACTTTCTCTACCACCTTCATAAGACTTCGCAAGGCTCATCAATGGTTCAATTAGCCTTTCAAGGGCGCCTCTCTCTTTCTCATCACAAGATGATAAATGAGCCTGTTGCAAGAAATGGACCAAAAGGAAGGCATTTCAGAAAATGAATAACTGGATGGTACGTCTCGAATGGAAGAATAATTAGGCAATCACCTCAAGAATGCCTTGTAAAAGTTTGGCAGGGAAATCTGCGGTTAGGGAGTTTCTGAGGATACTCTCAAATTCCCTATACTTTGATTCTAGCTGATAGAGAATTTTATAAAAGAAGATATTAAAAGTCTTAAAAACTCAAAACAAATAACACAGGAAAGGAATACAGATTATAAATAACACATAAGTGTTTACCTTGTTCCTGAGATCATTAGGTAGTCGTGTAGCAAGAACTGCAAAGCACTCTTGCCACTGAAGGAATGGGAGTTCAGGACTTTCAAGGCAATTAAGCAAGTCTTGAACAACCTGTAAGATATGAACAATCTCAGAGTCAAATAATATTTTAGAAAAGTTGGATCAAATAGGAAAAACGAATCGTGTTTACCTCGTCTACGTTGTGCTCATAGCCGGCAAGAATCATGCGAGCAGCATTTAAAGTTGCAGCACATCTCTGATGAACTTTACCAGAAATTGCCGTTGGAAGCCCTAATCTTGGAAAACTTCCATGGAAGGGTTCGGCCTTTCTTACAGCAGAAGGATCATCAAGATCAAGCTTGGCTATAAGTTCACCAGCCTGTCAAAAAATATAATGGATGGGATAATGAATTTCAACATAATTGTAGGAAACCCTGTATGGAGATGGAGATGGTTTTTACCTGTATGGCTTGTCCTTCAGACATTTTGAAATGTATAACTCCTGACGCAGGTGAAACAAGTGGCATGCACATTTTCATGACCTCAACTTCCGCATATGGTGTATCAGCATCAATACTGCTATTATCTGAAACTAGATACCTCAACAGCTTGCACGGTGTCTCAGCCATCAACTTCGAAGGATCATGATCATTCTGAATAAGCCAAAAATGACAGATAACTTAGTGCTATAAAGACTTCAGAAAAATTCAGTAAAGAAAAAATAATTTATTTGAAACCTGTAGTAAACAAGTTTTTCCGTCAATGAGAAGACGGGTTCCAGCCGCTTCTTCCTCTGCATATATCACATTGCTTTTACCATCCAACTGCAATGACAGTGAAAATCAACCCAGGAGGTAAGTTTCCGTGCCCATGATTCTCAATGGCACTTATTATGCATGGCAAATGTAAGTTTCTGTTTTATAGAATGAAACAAAGGCAGAAAACTTGCCTGCATCAACAGACCTCCATCACGTAGAGTGTGTATTTCTGCAACAACTTCTGAGTTGTTCATCCTTAGACTGTAGCTTCCTGATCCACCCCGGACAACATCAATCTAGGAACATTTATGTTCAGGTTAGAGAGCCACGGTTACTCTATCTTCAGTGCAGAAGTACTATGGTAGAAGCAAAGGAAGAAATTCGGAGAAGTAGAATATTGACACTAGACGCATTACCGTATATTTACTTCCTTCTATGTTGAGAGAGACTCGAGAATGCACAAGAGATATATGCTGCAATTTAAGAGAGAAAACATAAGCGACAAGATCATTACGAGGAAGAAAATAGACTGCTGATATTGAAGTACCTTTGGGGGAATTTGTCCCTTCTCAAGATAACCAACGTAATCCGAGACCACAGCAGCACTGATCGCTGTTGCTTTCTGGACAAATAAAGCATCTGGTCACAAAGAGAAACTTTTACGAAAAAAATTAATCTCTGAGAAAAAGGTTCTTACATAGAGAGCCCCGCTGACAACAGAGAGATACCATGGAGGCCTCTCTGCTCTGACCCGCATAGCTATTCTACTATCCAACCAACCAGTGTGAATTTTGTTTTGCTGGTAATCAGGAGCCTGATCAACAATTGAAATGATCTTGTCAGGGTACATTGCAAACACAGAGTGCAACTTTTGTGTGTAGGAAGACGCAAAGTTACGTGTAGAAGGTCAATGGTGTAGTCAACGTTAGTCCTAATTTCTCCACGAATTTGAATTTCTTTCAGCCCGAGAACCATATTTGCTATTGCCAGGGCTCTGGATTCCCCAAATGCAAAAACATGTCCTGAATAGGAGATTAAAGGAAGTTTCAATTCGTAAAAACACAAGAAAAGAACTGACCTAGCAGCCCAAATATTTCATTTCACTTACCAAACTGGGAATCTGAGAGCTCATGGATGCCTCCACCAGACTGTAAGAAACAGAAACAAAAAAAATGTCAGTAAAATTTAAGACATAGCCAAATGCACATAATATAGCAGATGAGGATCTATCCATATGTCTACCTTGACAGAGAAGTACGCCCACACATCTGGCTTGCTCTTAAAACTCAACTCCTGTCGCAATTTCATACGAGTGTTACACCACAAAGTTCTCAGTGCATAGATTATCTAAGTTTGCATTCCTCAGCTATCATGTTACCTGTATTTTACCACTGGTGGGTTTGAACCCGCCATCAGGATCCTCACTTGTCACGCGTACAGCCACACAATGACCTTTTGGCCTTACAGATTCAGCTTTATCAAAATCAAAAGGGCAGGCTACGGCAGATGTCTTTCTCCAAGAATCATAACCTCCACCATGTGCTATACCATAGAACCGCCTTATCTCTAACATATCAAAGCGAAACAAACAGTACATCATTACACATGTGTATGGACTAGAAAAAGAAACCGCTGCCTTTGCAGAATATGGATGCAGGGCATACCAGGGATTTGCCATAGAGGAATTCCCATCCCCACAGCAACTTGGGCAGCGGGTAGATTTAACCCGGCAATACATTCAGTCACAGGGTGCTCAACCTGACCTCAAACATCAACAAGTCTTCAACTTTCAAAACCAAATCAAAACAAAATGTAACCTTTTCAATAGTATGAAGCCAAACCTGTAACCGAGGGTTAAGCTCTAAGAAGTAATACTCCCCAGTTTCCATGCTGTAGAGATACTCGACAGTAGCAGCTCCAACATAGTTAACACTCTTAGCCAACCTTCTAGCTGCCTGCTCAAGTTTCTTCACGGTTTCTCGCGGAGCCACGGTGATTGGACCTTCCTCTATGATCTGTGATACAAACCATAAAGTCAAAAACTCATGCAATCATTTGCGCCTACCAATAGGGAGTATAACTCGGTTGGAGGATAACATTGAAACATATGTGTTAGGATCGATAGCAATGGCAATCGGGTTTTTGGAGATTCCTGTTGAAATTTGTGACGAAAACGAGTTTGTACGGAATCATTTCTCGGATTTCCAGAAACTAAATCCTGCACATAGCTTCATTGAAGACCAAGCTGAATCTTTATTTTCATCATTGACATAAGGTGATGAATCCAGAAATGCAGCAAACAGTAACTAGATATTGTTTCTGTCTCCTCCAATAAGAACACAAAGCCTAATTATCTCTATGCACTATCAATTTCTCTTATTGAAGATGACCCAAATCAAAGAAATAAGTTCGAAACTGTTCCCAGAGACGCGAGATTCTGAAATTGAGAAATCAAAACGAATTCCGCTTCGAAAATCTACTCGATACCTGAGCTTGATTGCGTGTGAGCATCTCGATACGGAGGCAATTTCCGTAGTTTATTTCTGGTAAAACAATTCTTCCCAGTGCGTCCGAAACCGAAACATTCCATCGCTAAATCTAGAAACACTTCCGGAAAATCAGATTTTGGGGAAAAGGAGAGTGAGAGAGGAAGGCAAAGTGAGAGAGATGCTTAAATTTGAACCTTTTTTTTGTTCTTAAAGGATGAGCGTAAATAATCTTATACGGGAAGGTGCAACAAAGACGTGGACAGGTGTCAATAACAGGCGATTCTGCAAGACAAAGGTTTGCAAAAATTGGTGGTCTAAGTTCAAAGAAACTAGAAACTACTCAAGACACTTCAAGTTTGAGTCTTATCTTCGAGAACATGATGATGAGATGGTCACTGTGATAACTGTGAAGAAGAGTGAGTTCCCTAAGTCTTGGATGTTCAAGTTCAGAAACAGGCCAGGGACAAGAGAGAAATCTCAATGAACCAGAAACTATAGCCATCAAAATTTTTGCAGATAAGTCATGAGGCAGTAAAGGATTTGGTTGGAGTTTGAGACCTTAAAGGTTTGTGACTGAAAAGCAAGTAGATGAGATGGTTTGTTGCAACAAAAGGATTCAACATTCAAAAATTTTGCCAAGTCTTTCCATATTTCTTGACAACAGACAAAGAAACAAAGAATATGTGGACAGGTTTAAGAAAGGAATGCAGGATTTTGTACCTACTTGTGGCTTGAAAGCTAATGGATGCAATTAGAAGGAGGTTCAAGAACTGGTTGCAATATAATAAATCTGTATATTGAGATGCTGAGATTTATTCATGTCAGCTTGAGGACAAGCTAAATGTCACGGAGATAAGAAAAAGGTTCTTTAAACCATGTTTCAGTAATTTGGGAAGCCATTGGCTTAGTGAGAGACTATAGAAACTCTATAGCCAAAACCTTTCTTGTTCTTGATTGTTGAGTAATAAAGAGAGATATGATCTGTAAACAAACCTTTTGATGTCTTCTCTGGACGCTACAATCACGGCTATGCAAAGCTGCAACGTTTCCATATTGATCACACAGAAGCTGGACCTCTAAATGCCGACTCTGTACAAGTACAAAGAAGAAGAAGAAATTTTAGTTAAATCTCTCAAACAAAGTACTCAAAGAGTATAGTATAGCTAAAGTAGCCATGTATACCTGTGAAGCAAGCTTCATTATGAATATCGGCGAGCCAGGTACCTCACCTTGAACTTGCTTGAATAGAGCCTTAACCTCATCATCATTATGAACCTAATTAAGCAAATGAAATCATAATAAGTACACTTAGCTTATTGACAGTCACAAAGACATACATTTACATCTATCCACAAACTAACCTTCCTAATGCCTTTACCGCCACCGCCCAACGATGCTTTGATCATCGCCGGATAACCAACAACTTGACAACTAGCAACAGCTTCTTCAGTTGTGTAAACACAAGCTTGCCTATAGATCTCTTCAGGGATCGTCACCAGGTTGCTACCAGGTGGAACTTTAACCTGAAGAAAAAACATAAGAACTTCATCATTATTTGAAACTGTTCAACGATCACATCTGGTAAATTAGTTAAGTTTACTTACATGGGAACCACTCCATGGCAGAGTAGGTACATCAGCAGCTTGTGCAATCAACGACGAACCAATCTTATCCCCTAATGCTACCATTGAAGCTGCTTCAGGACCAAGAAATATGATTCCTTTTGCATTTAAAGCATCAGGTAACTCAGGGTTTTCAGATGCATGACCCCAACCAGGCCAAACTGCATCCACACTCGTTGCCTCTGCCATCTACACAGCAAAAAGAAAAAACAACAAAAATGAAATAAGAAAACTCCAAAAAGACCACAAATTTGTATTAGTAAACGGAATAAGAATGCATTCACCTCTACAATAAGCTGAACATTGGCATAATTGTGATTGTTTGTTCCTCCAGGAACTTCAACAAACTGATCAGCCATTCTGATATGTTCAGCATTGATCCGCATGTCTTCAGGGGTTGCCATAGCCACTAACCTTATGGCTCTTTCATTGCCAAATGTTTTGTAAGACCATGTTCTAACACTTGTTATAAACTTCACAGCAGCCATTCCATTAGTAGCCACCAAAATCCTATGGATCGGTCTTTTCCCTCCAAGAGCTTTACAGTAATCATCGACTTCAGACACCGTTACATCATTTTGATACTCGGTAATGGAGTCAGGGATTGTTATTGTCCTTTGAGACTCAGATATATCTGTAAAAGCAAGACATACTGAATCAGTATACAAGGAAAATGCATCAAGAATTGTAGTTTTAGCCAGAAACAAGCTCTTGAAAATAAATTCAACAACATCTACAAAAGAGGCATTAATTGGTACTATCTTCATGAGCTTATGACAATACCAAAATGACTTGGAAGAACATAAAAAAACAAAGATGCATCATAGTTCCAAGGTTTCGTATTCAAATGAAAATGGCAAAAACACAATCATAAGCAAAAGGTAGATCAGCAACCATTTTTATCCCAGAGCAAGGTCGGATCAGGCCTGGTAGAGTCGTTCTTTCCTAAGAAAGCCAGAGGAAGAAACTGTTTGTTGCGAGACAAAACATTTCTTCTGCTTTTGTTTTTGTAAAACGAAACTCCGTTGAATGTACTTCTTCCCAGCTTCACTGTTGCTGGAAAATCTCTGTCCACGCGACCAGCAACGGTTGTGATCCATGGAGAAATATTCGTCAGGCTAATCGAACCAGAACCTCCATTTCCGGAAGAACACGAAACCAAAGCTCTCATCTCCATTGCGACAAGAAAACTTCGCAATCAAGCCAAAGCTGTCCTGAGATCAGAGTAGTAAGTGTAAAACTGTCCCAGGTTTTACTGGGCTTAATTCTAATCAATTGGGCTTTAAAGGGCAGATGCGATTGGTCAACGTTTTTAATTATCGCCATAAAAGGGAAATACCTACCCTTTCACTGTTAAGAATAAGCTGGATTTTTGCAATTAATTAAATATAAATACTCTTACAGTAAAATAGTAAAAATCCTTAATCAAATCACCAGTCCCATAATGTCTTTTCTCTTAGATTTGTTTCCAATACAATTTCAATCCAACGCGATTGTTGCACGATTTACCAATTTTTTATGAGATTGTAACTAGTCACGCGTTTCAAGTGTTTATACCTCTAAAATTCATTTAAGTGATAACATATATATATATATATATACACACATACACTTGTTGCATCATGAATTCATGATTATAAAAATTAGAGAAAAAATGTAAAACCTCATATCTTCTATGTATATGATAATGTAAAACCTTAACTTGATGAGTATTAGTTTGATGGTATGAATGGCTTGATGGATTTTAGTTTGATAGAGAGAAAATGTAAAACCTTAACTCGAGGAATATTATATATACTCTTGTGATGTCAATAAAATGTTCAGCATTTTCTCTCTAAGTTCATGAAGATAGTAAGAAACTAAGAAACATTCATATACCTATCGAACTAAGAAAAATTCCCAAACCATTTCCAACCGAACCAAAACCTCCAAACCAAACGGAAACAAAAACTTTTGAACCAGAATCCAAACAAAATTATAAAAGAAATGGCACATAAACTTCTATACCGGAATTTAAAACTTATCTGTTTAGCCGAAAATCTCATAGTAACCAAAACATAGTCTTTCTATATAGTTTTGTTTCGTTTGTTCTTCATGCTATTGCAGTTTTTTGTTATGATTATGATGAGTTGAAATGTTTTTTTAAGGTGGAAGGGAAGTTTATTGCGTACAAGCACATATGTGGCGTTTAGGATGCTAGATGGCAATGTAAAGCTACCAAATCAGTTGTTTAGTGAAGGTCAAAGAGCCTTGGTGATTGAAGTGGCTTAGCCAGTTTAAGCTTATAAACTTTTTAAAATTTGAGATTGTATAAAGAGCTTAGATTGATCTGTCAATGTGGGCGTCCATATCCATATTAGTTAATTAAAAACCAGTAGATGTGAAAAGATTTATTCCTTATAAACTATTTGTACTATAATTGATTAATTTTTGTTATTGTAAATTATTGTAAATAAAAATTTGATTTTTTTAGAATGCAAAATCAAAACTCAAAATTGTGAATTCAAAATTCAAAATTGAAAAGCAGATTACAATTATAAAGAATATTAATAACACAAAAGAGTGTTATTGTAGAATATTTGATTGCAGATAATAATGTGCTATAATATGTGACGATATGATAGCAACACATAAAAGCCTATCTACTATCTAAAGTGTCAAACCTATTATGACAGCGATGATAAAACGCTTCATAAAACGTTATTAAGTTGTTAGCTAGCGTTTTTCTGGTGCTAAGAATACAATTTTTTTCCTATAGTGTATGGAACCAATGGGATTAACCTGAGCTATATAAAATTCAATACTTATTAATTAATATATACGAAATACATTTAAATATACTAAAAAAAACTCTAAGTTAAATAGTACTAGTTAATTCTTTTTTTCTTGTTATTATATTTTCTAAAATAGAATCACATCTTAATTTTCTTCGTTTTTTCTGTCAACACCCTGAATCAAATCTTCATCTAACCAAATCGTTTAAAGTTAAACCGAACCAAATCGATATAATATTACTTCGGAATAGAACCTATTTTCTAATTTAGTAAACCTTAAATCCAAATCATCCAAACCAAACCGAAAGACCAATACCCACCAATCTCAGTGGACACTTAAACTGTCTACTTGGCTGACGTATGAACATCCCAGAGGACACTTTTGCTGACTCAACAAAAAGTGCAAACCAAAAGTTGTTTTTTTCGCTTTAAGTCTATTTGAGACAGTTGTACACGAAAATGTCCAAATGGGATATTGTTTTTTTTTTTAGACTTCAGATATTTTTATTACAATTTTTGTCCTTCACATAAAATACCTATATAATGTTGTTTTTGATGTATTTTTTAAAATAGACGGTTACTGAATTCAATCAAATATCTTTTTCCTCTTTTAGAAACCACGCTCGTGTATGGTGTTATTTGCTACTCGCTTTCTTTGCCACATGCATTTGGTCAAAAGAGAGCACTCAAGAATATTATCTGTCAAACCTAATTGTTCTTGATTACTCTATGTCAAAAGTTTTATTTTTGATATATATGTATTATACAGTTTACTAATTTTATTTTGAGTGTGGTGGACATTTTCTATTTGTTATCGTTTTATGTAAACTGGAAACATTATTTGAATTTTTTTTATATAATTCTATTTGTTGTAAATATTTATTTGATTTTTAATCGTATATGTTGATTTTTCAATGCAAAAATAAGATAGAGTATTTGAGTATATTACTATATTATATTATCTTTCCACATATATTACTGACGGGCAAATTGACTTTAACAACTTTAAGGATTTTTAAAAAAATTAAAAGTCTTCAAAGTTAAATTTTAGCTAATCACACTTTATTGGTTTAAAAGCCTTAAAAGTCATTAACTGTTATGGGTAATAGATGCCCATTAGATCCATAGATAGATGCATATGAGGCCCACTTCTCTCTCTTGTTGTTTTCCTTGAAACCCTATGATGTACTCCTATATATAGAACATATCACTCATGGAATAAGATCATTCTATTCTCTCTTTCTCACAACACGTTATCAGTACGAGTCTCTACCTCTTAGCTTTTTATTTCTCTCAAAATCAAAATCTCCTCATAATTCTTATAGTTTGAATTCACAAGATACAATGAGTAATTCATATTACTTTGTTGATCTATGTTTATCATATTAATCCATTTTTATCAATATTTAATCAATATTACTTATTGATAATACTTTGGATTCATCAAGCAACATGGTTCATATATATATATATATTTTTTTTTTTATATTTCCCTCAAGAATTTATAATTTATTCATTTCTATTTATATATATATATATATATATCCCTGAAGGATTTATATTTTATTTATTTATATATATCCCAGAAGGATATTATATTGTTTATGCATTTTTTATGAATATCCCTGAAGGATTTATATTTTATGAATATCCCTGAAGGATTTATATTTTATGAATATCCCTGAAGGATTTATATTTTATGAATATCCATAAAGGATTTATATTTTATGAATATCCTAGAAGGTTTTATATATTTCAAATTAATATCCCAGCAGGATTTATATATTTTATTTATATTACTTATCCCAGAAGGATTTATATATTGTTTAATATTTTATTTGCGTATATATATATTTCTCTTATTATTCATTTATCATTTAATATTAAATTACATGATTCTTGGCATATTAATATAATAATATTGCTATTGTTATGTGATGATAATATTATTTTATTATTTTATTTCTCATATCTATTAATTTGATTCATGGTTCATAATATATTAATTTGAATTGAATATTGTTTATATATGATTTTAGTTGATTTTATTTCTGTATATTTTAATAATTAAGATCATGCTTTAAATTTTGTCTTAAATTACTATTGACTGAATTAATATTATGATTTTTGACTTTGACTGAGAGTAATTAATTTTGATTGACTGAATTAATTTGGTCTGATTTTTTTTTTTATATATTGACTATTGTATTGGTTTATATTGGTTTAACTGAATGCAGTAAATTATTTTGATTTGGTAAGAGTTGGTTTTAAATAGAAATCAATTCCTTCAGTTTCTCTTTCGCGATTTGTTTAAATTATGACAATGCAGTCCTAATAATAAATTTGATCTGTTAATCATATTGGTTTAGTATTTATAAATGTGTTCTCAACTTCTCATGTTTTACGTTTTTGATTGTTAATTACATGTTTTAATTGAGAACCTAATGGTATGATAGAAATAAACTAATTGATAGAATGATTGAATTATTTTATTTTATGATATTATTATCATTGTTTATATCATATGTGTAGATCATATATTTTACAAATATACAGATTTATCTATCATCATATTTTTTTGATGATATTAAAATCAAATAATTGATTATAAAGCAATCCAAATAAAAGGATTAATCACCAGAAGTGATATAATGTAAAGAGTAATCTAAAGAAAGTGATTGTATTATAAAATCACATGATTTGAAGTCTATAAGTAAGAATAATACTATTAATATAAAGATGTTAAAAATACATCACAAAAATATTGTTGTCCTGCAGACACAATAGCAAAAATATGTTTGAGAAGTAGTTTTAAATTAAAATATTGTTGTCCAGCAGACATAATAGCAAATGAATTCTTATTAATAATATTTAATATGTTATTATTTTATTGAATTTGTCACCTGAAGTGATAATAAGATGATACTTGTTATTGATATTAGTTATTTTTCTTTACTATATTTTGTTTATACATATATGTAGTTTAATAATTTTTATTTCTCTATTATTTTTATATTTATATGAATATTTTGTATTTGATTGTAGAAGAACCTGAAGTTCTTTACATAAATCTAAGGAAAAGTATGATCACTATAATGCGACATTAGTTAAAGCTTATATAAGTCTTTGTATATAAGATTATAAGACCTGAAGTCTATACATAATCATTAATTATCTTGAAGATTATGGGAATAAAATATGAATGATGTAAAGATGCTAAAAAGCATACTCTAATCTTAGACAAATAATATCGTCTTGTAGACAAATAATATTGTCCTGTAGACAAAATATCATTAAAGAAAATTTAAGAAATTATTTTGAGAAAATAATGAATTATTGATGAAAATCATTAATCTTGTCTAATTAGTTATGATCAATATTCCCTGAAGTGAAAATGATATGCGAGTAAGTAATTAAAGATGTGATTATAGACATGAATATGGATATGGATGGTTAATGTCAACGTCAAGATCAAATTTTTTATTTCCAAAGCTCAAATTCTTACAAGAAGTAAGAAAATAAAGATGGTAGCAAATAAATGATATATCTCTGGAAGAGCATATACATATATATATATATATATATATATATATATATTTGCTTATAGGAAACATTCATTGATGCATTATATCTCTGAAATCCCAGAAGTGAAAATAATCAAAGATATAATACAAGTATCAATAGTTTAAAGAATCAAAGATATAAGCATGATCCAAGTTGGGTATGTTATACTAGAATTCAATTCGAGATAGATGAACCTGAAGTATCATCATCTCGAGGGGGAGAATGGATGAATCCCACAATCAATAGTAAGTGGAACATCTAGAAGATTATGTTCACACTTGATAAATCATTGATAAAGACAAATATAAGAATCCCTAATTCAGATAAAGTAGAACATCTAGTAGACTATGTTAAAAGATAAATGATCCTGATGAATCATATAATCCAAGGGATTTCAAAGTTAACCAAGTTAAGACAGTAAAGAAGGAAAAGTTGGATACCTTCAAATAACGAGTATTACTCAATGCAGTAAAAGTATTTTAGAGAAATTGCATATATTCTCTAAATAGATTGTAATACAAAAAAAATTATATAATGGAGATAAATGTTATATAGTAAACCAGAAGTTTACCGAATATAACATAGTTTGGCGTGGACTGGTTAGACCATTTCAGTTCAAGAAATTATGCGAAATAAAATACATCATATAGACATTTATTATAGAACTTGAAGATTCTTCTTAATGGTTTATATTGTGAAGTTTTATCATAAAACATTATGATTATCACTAGCCAAAATAGATTTGGAATCTATTCATTATTCTAGAAAGTATACAAGAAATATTTGTTGTTTAATAACACATTTGCAACAAGATAATTGTATGTATCAATGTTATAGATCTGCAACCTGAAGTTTGTGAGATTACTTGGTAATGCTAGTGAATTCACATCTTAAGTCTTTTGATGAGAAAATCGTGTTTGTAAGAATAAATGTCGAACATCCAGTAGCAAATGTTCATACACATAATGCAGAAGCATTAATTCGCATAAAGCCAACGAGTAACTACTAGTTATCCCATCGAAATTGGTTTTGGGTCAGAAACCTAATAAATTCCATCTTTAAGTATTTGGATGTGCAATATACATCAATATTGTTCCACCACAGCAATATAAGATGGATCCTCGAAAGAGGTGGTAAATATATGTTGGATATGAATCTCATTTGACTGTCATTTTAGTGAGCCAGTCTTTCCAACATCAGGGGGAGAAAATAAACAGTTGGAAAAAGATTAAAGTTGGAATGAATTATCATTGATCCTCGGACTATAGAATGTGAAATAGAAGTCCTAAAGATAATTCATTCACAAAACTTACTGTATCAGTTGCCAGATACATTTACTGACCCAAATATAGTGATTGAGTCACTTACCAGCTGTAAATGCTCTAATAAGAATTGATATCCCAGAAGGACTATATCAAGCTGCTAGTAAGTCTAAAGAACGCATGAAGCGTGATAGACTTGTTGGTTCCAAATATTAGAATCCTCGAAAAAGTGAAAAGAGCATAAATTGATAATGGTCAAACCGAGGAAACAAATAATTTTTATATGATCTCCAGAAGAGACATAAACATGACAAAGAAATAAATTCAGGTACCTGAGACAATGAAAAGATCTCGAGAATTAATTATGTCATGTCTGGAATAAATTGGAACCAGAGAAGCAAATCGACGTCGTAAATAATATATTTGCATGCAATATAGCAGTTGATATTATGAATGAGAAAGAGGATCAAGAAACAAAGTCTATCGCATTGTGTACACAAAGTAATGATTTGGCCAAATCGAAAAGAAGCAATAGACGTAGAACTAAAATCTCTTAGAAAGAGAAAAGTATTTGGATCAGAAGTCCTTACACCTAAAAAGTGTAAAACGAGTGGGTTATAAATAGGCTTTTGTTCCTAAGAAAAATGATATGAAGAGATATAATCTCATGTGGTGGATGCAACTTTCAAGTTACTTAAGTTTGGCAATACAAGAAGAACTTGACATATATGACCCACTAAACAATGACATTTATATAAAAGTCCCTGAATGATATAATCATTGAGGAATTAATAATTTAATCGTTATGTTCCTGAAGAACACTAGCTATTCAATCAAATGAAAATAAATATGTTTCATGGGTATAATCACGAAAGTGAATATATAAGGCTAACTAATACCCATGTATATTTATCAAAGTATTATGGATCAAAAGAGATCTTTAATATGAATATCAAACTCCTGAAGAGTTATCGAAAATAGTATGATGCAAAGAATATGAGGTAAAAGATCTTGGAAGATAAAGTTGTCTTCGGTTATCTCAAATAGACAATTTAGCAAAAGATATGTTATCTTAAAAGATCATTGCAGTATATACATAAAGAATGCTCATATATATTTGGTCTCGAGGTATCATACTTAAAATGTTAATTGAGCAATGTATTGATCTTTTCACATAAAGTTTGGACCCGAAGTTCAAAAGATCAAGAAATGATTGTTTTTGTGAAAAGTTGTTATGGACAAGAAGTCCAATAAGAGATTATAAGATAATCACATGACTTTATTCATTAATATTATACTTATAATGATTACCAACATATGGTATATATGATTGGAATGCACCTCCTGAAGAAGATGCTTCCAAGGGGGAGATATATGACGATATGTGTGGTTGTACTCTTTTTCCTTATCATGGTTTTTATCCCATTGGGTTTTTCCATGAAAGGTTTTAATGAGGCAACAAAGAACACACAAATGAGAAACACGAAGGTCTATCTCCTTTCCAAAGTCCTTGTCATTCACTTATGAGATCAAGTGGAGTGAAGAGAATGATAAAGTAGATTCATTACCAAACCCAAGAAGAATGGCGATGTCAATGTTCTAAAGATTGTTCAAGTGAAGATTTTAAAGGAGTTTTCATCTACTACTTTCAAGTAGTTAGTTTATCTTATTGGATCATATCATATCAAATATCTAGACGGATGTTCTCATGAGGGGGAGTAATTACGCGCTGCACTCTTTTTCCTTAACAAATGTTTTTCCCATTGGGTTTTCCTTGTAAAGGTTTTAACGAGGCAGTATCCTACACGATTAGAATATATTTTTGTATAATGGACATCTAAGGGGGAGTGTTATGGGTAATAGATGCCCATTAGATCCATAGATAGATGCATATGAGGCCCACTTCTCTCTCTTGTTGTTTTCCTTGAAACCCTATGATGTACTCCTATATATAGGACATATCACTCATGGAATAAGATCATTCTATTCTCTCTTTCTCACAACATTAACTACTTCCCTAAAAAATTTCACAGCCCATTTCTTCCATTTTTGTTCATAACTGTTGTTTTTTTTACAAAATCCACAATTTATGATTTTAAAAGTCACAGTTATAATTTTAAAGTCACAGTTCTCACAGATTAAAAATTGAAAGTCAAAGTCCTAAACAATCAGAGTCTATATTATCTTTCTGAACATTTGTTCTAATTACTATATTATCTTTCCATATATTCAATTATAAAGTTATCTGAGTATATTACTTAAATTCATCCTAAATAAAAATGCATAATGTAGTATTAAACTATCCCGTGGGCAAAAATATTAAAATTAAAAATATTTTTAAAAAACAATATTCGGAACCCTATATTTTTTTTTTTAGTCGGATACCTATCTAAACTAAATTTTCCTATCAACTTGGTTAATATAAAAAAGCAAACAAAAATTAAGTATATTCACAACGTTGTTAAACAACCACGCGCTCGCCATTCAGTTTTGGCCAAACTTTCTAATTGAGTTGAAGTATGTGCACAACGTTGTTAAACAACCACGCGCTCGCCATTCAGGGCGGATTTGGCCAAACTTTCTAATTTGAAAAATCTTTAGACAAGATATTATTAACCAAATACAGAAAATATCTTCTCCACAAAGACAAAAGCGAGAAAGCGTATATAGAAGATGAGAAGCAGACATCCACCACGTGTCATTAGCATCTTTTAACCTGAGCCACATGATACAACAGAGTTTCTCGACTCATCTCGCTTTTTTCTCCAAAAGAACAAATTAATAAATACTTTTGCTGACGTGGCTTATCTTCCTCTTGCTCTTTTAAACGAACCCTTGATTCTGATCATTTTCTAAACTACTCTCATATCTCTCTCACCAATCTTAAAAGAGTTCTCTCTTCTCTTCTTCTTCTTCGTTTTCAGATTTAGCTGTTTTCCGGTGAAATCAATCCGGTTTCTAGTTTATCCGGCGGTAGAAATAGACGAATCTTGAATATTACAAGTCTTCTTCTGCAACCATGGCTATGCAGGTTTTAAGATCTTCCTTCTTTTGATTTATGATATAGTTCCCATCTTGCTTTTGTATCTACTGTATTACTGTTGTTATTATTATCTGGACAGATGTTATGGTATGTAGACAGGTTAACATTAAAAATTAGGCAGATCTAAGAGGTGTATGTTAGGTCTTTCCATATCCAAATCGAAATCCAACTTGTGTTTGTTTATGTCCGAGAGAAGTCGGAACTGAAGAATATTCGATTGACGCAGGTTAAAATTGTGTTATAAAACCAGGCGATTTGTGGGATATTTATGGTCGGTTGTGTTTAACGAGGGTACTACTTATTGTATTGACTATTGAGAACTAGGTAAGAGCAAGGTCTCAAATCCCTAATTACCTTCTAGATGCGTATTAATTAGTTTCAAGACTCTTTGAAAACTCTCTTTGCACAATATTTGTATTAAGAGACTAATTTATTTATTTTCCTGATTATAGGAACATTGTGAGAGTTTATGTGACAGAGCTTCCTATGAGCTGATCTCTTCCACAGATGCCTTTTATCTCAAGGTAACCAAATAAATCTCTTGTCTACTCAAAATATTGGTCTCAAAATTTCATCTTGAGATCTAAAATAGTTGTTTTGGGTTTTTATTGTTTTTTTTTTAGACAAGAAAGCCTTATACCATCAGTAAACAAAGAGAGAAATGGACAGAAACAGAGCATGACAAGTTTGTAGAAGCTTTGAAACTCTATGGCAGATCTTGGAGACAAATCGAAGGTGTGTGCGCTTATCTAAATTGAACTAGGTTTATATGGGTAAAGATGTTGACTTTGATTGATTCTTCTATGGAACAGAACATGTTGGAACAAAGACTGCTGTTCAGATTCGAAGCCATGCACAGAAGTTCTTTACAAAGGTTTGTTTTTTTTGCTAAACAAGAACGTTCTACATCAACAAGTTTCAACCTTTTTCGGGTTAATCAAGATCTAATTCAAGTTTTTTATGAATAGGTTGCTCGTGATTACGATGTTAGCTCCGAGAAGTCGATTGAGATTCCGCCTCCAAGGCCGAAAAGAAAGCCGATGCATCCTTACCCTAGAAAGCTAGTGATTCCTGATGCAAAAGACATTGCTTGCGCTGAGCTAACCGGAGCGAAGTCGGTTCTAGACGAAGATAACCGATCTCCAAAATCGGTTTTATCAGACGGATTACGTTCAATAGGTTCAAATTCACCTAACTCGTTATCATCGCACACAGAGGAGTCATTGTTTCCGGAAGCAGAGACCAAACAAAGCCTTAAGCTGTTTGGAATTACTTTTGTAGTTGGTGACTACAACTCTTCAACGAGCTCTGATGATTCAGAAGATGTCAAGAAGATGCTAGACTTAGAGACGCAGTCTGCTCCAAGTTCTTCTTCAGAGAACGCTGAAACAGAAGTGACACTACCGGAGTTTAGAAGAAGCGAGAGATCGGCGTTTTCTCAGTTGAAATCGTCGGTGATGGAGATGAAGAATATGAATGGGTTTATGCCTTACAAGAAGAGCATACAGGTGGAAGAAAACATTTTTAGTGTTATGAAAATGTCATATAATTTGTGGTGAAGTGTTTTGTGTAAATCTTTCTGTGAAACTCCTGAGATCTACTTTAGTTTCTGTGTAAATATTTTTCTTTTTCAATTTTTTTTTTTTCTTGGATTACATTCGTAAGATAAATCCAAAGTTCCAAGTCTTTCCTATAACCAGTAAGAAATTGATGTTTCTAATAGTTCAATTTTTATCTCCTTCAATCAAATTTTCCTTCATTGCATTTTCACATATTCGTAGTCACATATTCATGATGCTAGTAAACTTCCAATTTTATTCTACAAATTGCAATTTGACAACAAATCAAACATCAAATGTTTTATACATACAAAAGCCAATGCATCGATCACATATCTATGAATCCCTCCAAAAAGTTGAACAAATTACAAAACCGTTACTAAAAGTCTGATATTAAACATCAAATGAGCCATCAGATCTAGATGTTTTAAAAAAAACGAACATATACTAAATTCAAGCTTCTGATCATGTAATAGATCCATTTAATAGCTCATTCATTAAAAACATTTAATTTAAACTCACATTTCGGTCACGCTTCTAAATTCTAATCATGTAATAATGTAATATCGACATGATTCACACGTCTTGTTGGTACTATTGCTTATTGAAGTAATTTTATTCGTAGATAGTAGCAGCTGGATCAGGATTTGATTACTAGGATGTCCAAGCCTCCTACTCCAAATTTCATCGCTTGCTCCGACGAGACTATCGGTAAAATTAGCCATGGGTGTTGGTTGGCTCTTTTGGGTATCATGTCTTTTGGTTTTAGGATGTAGGATCTATTCGGGTATTTTGTATTTGTTGGTCGGTTCAGATCGGGTTCGGGTTGGGTCGGATATCGTGTATGGAACCGATGCCTAGGGCCGGTTCAACATTTTCATGGACCTTTGGGCAAAAAAATTGTTTGGACCTCTTTAAACTGATGTTTTTACAGATTTTTTTTTGTAACTTTATATTTTTATATAATATTTTGTAGATATTTTTAATAGAAAAAAAAAACTACATATTTTAATGAAATTTTAAATCTATTTTTCAGTTTTCTTTTAATAAAAGTTGTATTTATATAAAAATCGAGACCTAAATTATTAAGACATGAGACCAGGACCCCGTGGGTCGCTGACCGCCCCCTTTGTGAGCCGGCACTGAACCCGAAAGTTTTTGGGTATTTAACGGGACCAAATCCAAACCAAACCGATTTTCTTGGATCAGTTCCGGTTTGGTTTTGGGTCCAGTTATTATGCCAGGGCTAGGTAAAATCATATTCCTTGTTGAAGAAGAAACCACAATTGGATCCGTACGTGAAGAAAACCAACAGCAAGAGTATAAGACTTAATGGATTGTAGAGAAAGACACTTATTAATTAGCCAATATTAACAATCTAAAAAACCTCCTCAAGCAAGAATTAAAAGAATTTAATTGGAAACTACGAATAGTATACAAATGATACTATCCGCAGAGTCGATAAATTCTTTCTTTTGCTAATTCAACTAATTCACAAGTAACACATGACAGCCAAAGCTTCAGGTTGAACAAAGCTCATGTCACTACACAAAAACTAAATGAAGAAGAAGAGATCATGATCATGGAGTGTCTCCTCCTCCTGATTCAAACCCGTAAATCCAATACATCAAGCAGATATATTTGAAACCATGATGTTGAATAAATCCATTTATGACGTCATCGCAAGAGCCTTGCAGCTGCAGGTGTATAAACTAGTGCTCCATAATGGAAGCTAGGAATACTTTTTTTTTTTGACGACGCTAGGAATACTGTTAGACCTGTCAATTTGTGACTTGACCACGGGTTCCACCTCGTTTGACCCGTTGAACAGTGGGTGCGGGTAAAAAAAAATCGTCAAGAAAGCAGATCATGCGGGGTGAAGATTTCAAAATTGCAGAACAGATATAAATATAAGTATTATATCCCGCGGGTTGGCGGGTTACCTACATATTTATATAAAAAAAAAAATTAAAATTTAACTACAAAATTAAAAAATATTAATATTCATCTAACAATTTTTATCAAAAATTTGAATATCTATAGTAAGATACATAAATTAGTTAATAGTTTTTTAAAAATTCATAATATATATATATATATATATATATATATATATAGTTTAACATATAAAATAATTTTTTATTAACATTTTATTTTGGTTAAAAAATATATAAATTTTTTAAATTATTTAAATATGTGCGGATTATCTGCGAGTATCCGCAAATTTAAGTAGGACGGGTATGGATCAAAGAAATTATGTTCAAAAATTTAGCAGAACAGGTTAAAATGGGTCAAAAATATCTAATAACTCATGCGGAGCGGGTTTGAACCGATTGACAGGCCTAGATACTGTGCAGAAAGCAAAGGAAGATATGTATGAATGGCAAGGAAGGAAAAAGAAAACAACAGCTCGGATAAGAACCACACTGGACCTTGCAATGGTCTACGCAAAAATGGGATCCCTCCACCTGAAGGATTGTTCAAGTGTAACTTAGATGGCACTTGGTCAAGACACAGTCACATTGGTATAGGTTGGGTTTTTCGAGATAACATAGGCAATACTTTGTGGATGGGTGCAAGGAAGGTACATATATTAAGATCGGTGTTGGAAACGGAGATAGAAGCTCTGAGATGGGCAATTCAAATGGTAAAGAACTTCAACTATAACCGCATCATATTTGAAACTGATTCCAAACAGGTGCTGGATGTGATCACCAATGGAGAAGACTGGTCTGTTTTCAGAAATCGCTCACAAGATATCAATCATATGCTCTTAAATATTCAGCACTATCAAGTAGTCTTCCGATCGAGGGAAAGTAATGGAGTTGCTGATAAATTAGCTAAGGAAACACTTTCTTTTATGAATTTTGTTCCTAAAGTGTACTCCATCATGCCATCTTGGTTAAGTACTTATGTACAAGAGGATAAACAAGAGTGTAATCATATATTGGTTTAATATAAATGATGTGTTTGAGGCAAAAGAAAAAAAAGAAAAAAACTAGTGCTCCCTACTGGCTTTAAAAAAAAAATTCTCCATGACGTATGCTATACAATGTATATTAGAAAAAGTATATTTATTTAACAAAAATTCTCCATGACGTCTGGCGAGGCGCGGGTTTAGTTCCTTTATAATTTTTTTTATAAAATTGATTTATTTAAAGGTAACAAAATCATGTTTTATAATCTGGTTTTGTTTGAAATCAATATTAATATGCTTGTAAAGAACAAATCAAATGATCTATTAAAGTTTCCTTGACATCCAACATAAAACCAATTGGCAATAGGTGGAGAGGCTTCAGTCCCTTATATATCATTAAGTCCCATCTAAAGTTCCGATGTGGGACTTTATATCTCAATACCTCCCCTCGAGATAATGGCCCTTCTAACCATTAATCTCGCAGACCATCAATCCTAGAGTCGAGAGGCCGGACCCTTTTTCTGGGCCAGATCAGGCTCTGATACCATGTTAAAGTTTCCTTGACATCCAACCTAAAACCAATTGGCAATAGGTGGAGAGGTCTCAGTCCCTTATATATCATTAAGTCCCATCTAAAGTTCCGATGTGGGACTTTATATCTCAATATGATCACTATGTTACTATGTTAGACATTAACTATAACTATTCTTACTTATCAATGTTATCATATAACCAAATATACAAAATCAAACGAAAAATACATTAACAAATCAAACGATCACATCCATTCTTTTCTCAACATTATCAATGTTTCTGCAAAACACATGTTTAAAATGCACACTTAATCGCTGCTTAAATTATAATTTACCTACCTCTTTTTAAAAATAACATCAGGTAAATAAACGTCCTATACGGTTCATTATGCATATCATTCATTACAAAACCTTCGGTCCCCTAATCTCTTAACAAAAGTTTGTTGTTGCTTTGTCAATTTCTAACATTATAATTTGTTTATGTTAAATAATGACATAAGAATTATCGCTTATAGTAGCAAACTGTAATGCTATGATGTTATTTTACTTTAAAAAAATTATTTGACCAGGGATACAAAGCTGGAAATTCTAAGATCTTCAACTTGATTTCAAACACTTTATAGACGATACCAAAAGTACGTGTAAATAATCTAATCAACCTATAGTATCTAGTGACAACGCAAAGGCAAAGACATTCTTCCATTTATAAACATTGAATACATGAATATTTACACATGTCCACATCAAAATATGGTTAGTAGTAATCACAAGAATAATACCTTTGCTTTTTCAAACTCCCCAGCACCTTCCTTAAGAAGAATATTTTCCTTCTTATCTAGCATCTCAAGAGTCTAAGGATGAACAATGGTACAATTAGAAATTACCAGAAACCAAGTTTTACAATCTCTTAATTCAATTCATTGACACAAACCCTGAGGAATCTGATGCGAAGGTTGCTTGTTTAAGAGAGATTAATTAGGTTCTACTTTTGCAATCACACATGGTTCTGGTCAAAAAGTTGTGCTCTTCGCTTCTTTTATTTTTCTTTCAGATATTCAGATTTATGTTTGGCATGGTCGAGTTACTCTACTTGGAATTCAATTATGATTGTGGTCAAATATCAAATCAATAGTATCATAATTAAGTTAGTGGATTTTTTTAGTATAACATTTTGTTTGGATTTTTTTTTATATAAAAAAAAGCATAGCAAAATAATGAAATGCAAATAGAATAGTAGTTTAATTTTGTCTTTTCATGGATAATCGATTCATAAAACATCAGCTATCAAATTTGGAAAGAGTGAAAACCATTTTAGTAGTAAAATAATTATGGGGATGCGAATAGAAATTATGGATTAGTTCTTTTTTTTTTCTTATTACTGCAGAAGAAGACAAAATAAACCATGGTTACAAGTAGGACCCATACGAGAGGAGATGAAGTTACGACGAAGGTGGGTAAAGGGGAAGGGCTAAACTGTCACATCGTTTTCTTTATTGTTTTTTATTTATTTAAAAAGCTTTATAATATCCGCCTTTATTCCTCTCAGACGTCCCTCCCTCACTGATCAACAAGAGTTAGACATTTACTTAAAAAATGGTACTTGACATAGCCTAAATACAAGCTTCTAGCTTGAAATTAGGAGTGGAACGCTTTTCCGATTTGCTTGTCGCCAATCAACAAATAGATTCATCGTTCAATAGGCAAATATATCCAATCCCGATCGAGGAAGTTAGTATCTAAAATCCTTCCATACGCCATCTAATTGACATCAAACATGCATTTATATTCTACTATGTCGATACTAAGAAGATCGTATAGAATACACAAAGCTGTTTTTATCTTTAAATTTTTATAATTTAAAACAAGCTGTTTTGCTTTATTATATTACATCCTTGGTCAAATATTTTGTCACGCGAACGTGGTCATGATATCAAATTAGAGCACATTACAGATTTTAGAGAAGTTAAACTTAGCAAGATGAGTATATTAGAACAAGACCAAGAACAAGCACAAAACAAACTTCATATAAATTATGATTTATTTATGATCTGACCGAGATTTAAGGGCCAATTATTACAACGTTTATTAACAACGTACACGACACATAAGCTTTGATAATGAACAATACATATATATTACAATAGTTATTAGATTTCGAAGATGGATACATGGAACTGATATATATATATCTATATCGCTGCCCCTTATTTTGCTTATTTTGTGATGAATGTAGAGTACCATTTGCCAGAATCCTTTTGTCTTCGGTCAGTAGGATCAGTAAAGTTGACCCAGTTCATACCAAACCGAAGAGTGTAACCATTTCCGAACTCGTAATTGTCCATCAAGGACCATGCAAAATATCCTGCTACGTTGGATCCGTCCCTATAAGAAAATGTTGACGTACGTTAACAATTATAATTCTCAAAAAAAAAAAAAAGTATATAAAACAATACACGAGTTTTATAACTCACTCGATGGCGCATTTGAGACATGAAAGATGGCTGCAATGATTTTGAATTCTTTTTGTGTCGGCAAGAGCTTCTCCAATCGGTAAGGTTCCATTACCAGGATCAGCAACTCCTGAAAACACAAGATTTGATAATATACACATATTTAGGTTTTTTTATTGAATAAAAATAAATATTTGAATGCAATATACAAAATGATATATATACATACCATTTTCGGTAATGTAGGTAAGTGGGTTTCCGTAGTTGACTTTGATGTGATTTAGAATCATACGGAATCCTGGAGGATAGTAGACGAAGCTAGGAGCCTGTAGAAGAAGAAGAAGACAAGAGTCACACCAATGTTGTCATCTTCTAATAAATAAATAAAAAATATAATAATTTGAAGTCGAGTCTAACCACAACGCCAATAGGAACTGTATCGCGATAATCTGAGACCATTTATAGGGGGGAAAACTGAGATTAGCTAATTGATAAATCTAATTAAAAAAAAAATTGAAAAATTCAAGTTTAACATATATACATGTAAGAGTAATCCGTGGGTCGGTTGCGACACTAGGTATTGGAGGAATAGAAATAGATGCATCGGCTGTATAATGTGTAACGTAATAGTTCAACCCTAGAAAATCAAGTGATCCTTTAACCAAAGCTGATTCAGCAGGTCCGAATGTTGGCAATCTATCTCCAAGCATCTTTTTCATTATCTCTGGATAGTCTCCGTACACCAATGGATCCAAGAACCTTCGTATATGTATGACCAATATTCATAAATTAAATTGACATTGAAATTATGTTTGCTACAAAGTTTTATGACCAACTTTTAACCTTGTAACAATATTTATAAAGTGATGTGAGACCAAAATTAATTGAACATATATACCATCCGACGATGAAATCAAATGCCCGTTTTGAAGCAGCCTTGTCCGCATCGCTAGTTTCGTTTAATGGTACGAACCATCTTCCGATCAAGGTCGTTCCTATCTTACCACCTTGAGATTTCTGCATAAAGTTATTTAGATTATAAAAAAATATACAAATATACCACACAAAAGTAAATGAAAACTGATGATCATCTTGAAAGAGACTATACTATATATGATTGATTTATATATATATACCTTATATCTTTCTCGGTACAAAGCTACAGTTTTTGCATGAGCTAGAAGTTGGTTATGTGCAACTATATAAGGTTCGGTTGCAGAGTTTCCTCCAAATTCACAGCCGGTGCACCGTCCCGGTGGATACGATCCATCACCATAACCTTTGGTTGCGAAAGAGTAAGGCTGGTTCAGAGTGATCCAAAATTTGACTCTGTCTCCGAATCTTTGGAAGAGAAGCTCTGCGTAGTTTGTGTAGTCCTCCCTGTTCATGTTTCATATCATATATATTAAACATGGATAGATCTGTACAGAACCAAAGTAAAGAATTTAAACAAATATTAGGTAATGGACTTACACTATACGTTTGTCTAGGAAGCCTCCGTATTCGTCTTCTAAAGTTTGGGGCATATCCCAATGAAATATAGTGACATATGGTTCAATGCCTGTGAATCGTATTTTTGCGTTAATTAGTTTTGATTAAAACCGTATGACGATTAAGTATTATTAAGAATTCGGAATTTACCATTCTTTACTAACTCGTTGATGAGATTGTTGTAGTATGAAATACCATTCTCGTCCACTTTTCCAGTCAGTCTTCCCTCTAAGATTAGTATGTAATCACAAATTAGTTAAGTAGTTCAACTGTGTATATAAATATAATTAAAATTCTTTTGTTAATTAAGTAGATGAAGGCATGAAGAAGAGGACCGAGATTTTGTATATCTCTGTACTTACTTGGTAAGACCCTTGACCATGCTATTGAGAATCGGTATGCTTGAGCCTTGAGTTTTACTAGTAGTGCGACATCCTCCTGTTCGCGTTATATGAAAGTTAAATATATATATATACACATATATCAATCACTATTGATATATTCCGGCCTCTCACCTTGTAAAGATGATACGAATCACAAGCAAGGTCTCCAGAACTCCTATCCGGAACTTTTTCTGTATGTAACGAACCCAATATATATGAGCATGACTAGTTCTTTCTAATAATCCATACATCGATCGATTAGAGGTGACATATATATATTTTGGGTAAAAAGGTGCATATTTATTAATAATACAGTACTACTATACGTAAATGATGTTAACTATGACCTGGATATCTATGAGTGTAGTAGTCCCATCCATTCAATGCTCTATATGCAGCACCTTCAATCTGGGAGAACAAATTAGATAGAATCAATCATTCTATTTTGTAAATAATTATTAACTTGACAAGTATTGTTACACAAAGTCCGCGGAGATATATGTATGTATGTATGTACCTGGTATGCAGAAGTAGCTGCACCAAAAGTGAAATTCTTTGCAAATCCAGTGCGGTTGAATGTAAGAACATTGTCGCAGTTGAAGGGTTCTTTAGCCTTGCATTCTGGATTGCAGACAGTTTGACTACTGGAAACCACAAAGAGAAGGACAAGGATGGCTAAAGAGTAGAGAGCTTTTGGAATTGCCATGGATGAGAGATCTATGGTTTCTTTGATGGGCTTATAGACTGATGTTAATTTGATGATGATTAAATGATGAACTTGGAGGGGTTTATATAGAAGGGTTTGAGTGCATGGGACTTGCATGGAGATTAATGAAGTAAACTCCTTACGTATATTTTGCATTCAATTTAATCATCCATGTTCTCCACCTCGCTGTCTTGTTTTCTGATTAAAAAAATTACATTTCATCAAAACTATCCCTTATGATTTTTTTTTCTTAGAGAAACTTCATGTTTAATTTACGGCATCATTTCTTTCTCTTATATATGTAGAATACGTATATAGCTTTACACGATATGTACCTGTACATGTCTGCGTGAGAATATATGTTCCTTAATTATAGTTTCTATGCAATTTTTTAATTCAATCAAATGATTACATTTTACGTATTATTCATTTTTTATTCCTTTTTAATCTTTGTGAATGCATGAAATTGGTTGGAGCCTGGAGGCTTAAGTTCCGTGTGTGACCTTCTCCTTTAGCTTACACTCTAGCTAGCCAGAACAAACCTTCGTTCTATAAGCAAACTATGACTCGTCTCATTGCTAAGTTTCAAATATTAAATTACAAAATTACAAAGTATGATCACTTGGATTTAAAATCTAGAGTATTTACCACCCACAATGAATAAGATCTAGAGATCTATTATCAAGTGATCAAAGAGGAAATAACCTTTAAGGACACTAAACTAGAAGGGAGAGCGATGAAAGACTCAAGATTGGCTCACAAATGCTAAAGATTGAACCTTTTTGTAACTCATCCTTAAACCCTCACACTTTCTACTCGCTACTCATAATGAAAACGCAAATCAAGAAGGAGAGAGGAGTAGAAATCATGCTTAAGAAAAATGAATGCTTAAAACAAGATTAATAAAACTCAAAATACTTCTTAAACATTAAAAGGATTCATTAAAGTCTTACAAAAAATCTCTAAAAACAAAAGAGTTCTTTCTTTGAAAGAAAAACGATTAAAGATAAAGATAAGGTGTCTAAAAACTTGATATTTAAAGTATTTATAATTCAAAAGAAAAGGAAACCTTGGTCAACTCATTTTCTTTGACTTTGCTTCTTACCGGTTTACACCTCAAATCTCATGGTCGTTGCCTCCTCAAGTCCTTGAATTCCAAGCTCCTTCGAATGATCTTCCTCTCTGATCAGCTTCTAGCTTAACTCTCGTACGCCTCCATCAGCTCTATGCCCCGATCACCTAGAAAAAGGATCCAAATGCAATGGAAATGCAAGTGCTAAAGCTAAATAGGCCTAACGTAGATGCAAACACACTAAACGGTACAAAATGCGACACTAACACTAAGGACATGCAAAACTATGCAAAATAAATTGCTAATGATATGCAAATGTTGTATACGTCACGGATCAGGCTAACGGACAATACGAAAGCAAAAAATTGCCATCTTTTTTTTCATTAAAATGTTAACAGCAGAAAGATTTTTGTTTTCATTGTTCACACAAAACTAATAAAATTTCAATAAATTAACAGCTACATGTAAGAAAGTAGAAACCTTTTTAATGAAGAGAGTAGCAACTGTTTAGAAGCATGTCTTTAGATTGACCTCACCTTTTCAAAACGTGTACAGAATTACAACGAAGAAAATATAGCAAAACCAATCCCAACATAAATATATATTATATATATATCCATATTTACTCTAATTTACAAGATAGAAACTCAATTCAAATCTGAGAAGCAGGCATCTCATACTGCATAGCAAATGCTTCGACTCGGTTTCTAAGCTCACATATATCTTTGTTTGTGCATAGACTCTTCACAAACGCCTTGTGTGACTTGCCATGTTCTCTCTGCAACGCACTCGTTATCTGAGCCGCCTTTATCAGAAAATCCGCTATCGTCTCGAAATCAGACTCTATACAGCCTCGGGTCGTCATCGCCGGTGTCCCTATTGATGAAACCAACCTCAAGTTCAGGCAAAGAGCCATATAATAAACATGAATCATCCTCATTTAAGAAAAAAATCTGTGCTTACCTATTCTTACACCTCCAGGAGATATTGTACCATTGTCACCAAATATTGCAGTTTTGTTTAAGGTTATATGACACATTTCACACACCTTCTCGTAGACTTTCCCTGCCAAACATCGACACATACAAAATCAGGCAAAAACTCTACATTTGGATCGATAACTGTCTACGGTTGAGTGATTTCTAGTACCTGTTAAGCCTAAAGGAGTGAGATCCCACAGTAACAAATGGTTGTCTGTGCCACCAGTAACAAGTCTGCATTTTCTTCTAAGCAGAGCTGATGCTAAAGCCTGTGCGTTTTTCTTCATTTGTTGTATGTAAGCTTTGTACTCTGGAGTGGCAACTTCATTTATATTCTACTATGTCGATACTAAGAAGATCGTATAGAATACACAAAGCTGTTTTTATCTTTAAATTTTTATAATTTAAAACAAGATGTTTTGCTTTATTATATTACATCCTTGGTCAAATATTTTGTCACGCGAACGTGGTCATGATATCAAATTAGAGCACATTACAGATTTTAGAGAAGTTAAACTTAGCAAGATGAGTATATTAGAACAAGACCAAGAACAAGCACAAAACAAACTTCATATAAATTATGATTTATTTATGATCTGACCGAGATTTAAGGGCCAATTATTACAACGTTTATTAACAACGTACACGACACATAAGCTTTGATAATGAACAATACATATATATTACAATAGTTATTAGATTTCGAAGATGGATACATGGAACTGATATATATATCTATATCGCTGCCCCTTATTTTGCTTATTTTGTGATGAATGTAGAGTACCATTTGCCAGAATCCTTTTGTCTTCGGTCAGTAGGATCAGTAAAGTTGACCCAGTTCATACCAAACCGAAGAGTGTAACCATTTCCGAACTCGTAATTGTCCATCAAGGACCATGCAAAATATCCTGCTACGTTGGATCCGTCCCTATAAGAAAATGTTGACGTACGTTAACAATTATAATTCTCAAAAAAAAAAAAAAGTATATAAAACAATACACGAGTTTTATAACTCACTCGATGGCGCATTTGAGACATGAAAGATGGCTGCAATGATTTTGAATTCTTTTTGTGTCGGCAAGAGCTTCTCCAATCGGTAAGGTTCCATTACCAGGATCAGCAACTCCTGAAAACACAAGATTTGATAATATACACATATTTAGGTTTTTTTATTGGATAAAAATAAATATTTGAATGCAATATACAAAATGATATATATACATACCATTTTCGGTAATGTAGGTAAGTGGGTTTCCGTAGTTGACTTTGATGTGATTTAGAATCATACGGAATCCTGGAGGATAGTAGACGAAGCTAGGAGCCTGTAGAAGAAGAAGAAGAAGACAAGAGTCACACCAATGTTGTCATCTTCTAATAAATAAATAAAAAATATAATAATTTGAAGTCGAGTCTAACCACAACGCCAATAGGAACTGTATCGCGATAATCTGAGACCATTTATAGGGGGGAAAACTGAGATTAGCTAATTGATAAATCTAATTAAAAAAAAAATTGAAAAATTCAAGTTTAACATATATACATGTAAGAGTAATCCGTGGGTCGGTTGCGACACTAGGTATTGGAGGAATAGAAATAGATGCATCGGCTGTATAATGTGTAACGTAATAGTTCAACCCTAGAAAATCAAGTGATCCTTTAACCAAAGCTGATTCAGCAGGTCCGAATGTTGGCAATCTATCTCCAAGCATCTTTTTCATTATCTCTGGATAGTCTCCGTACACCAATGGATCCAAGAACCTTCATATATGTATGAGCAATATTCATAAATTCAATTGATATTGAAATTATGTTTGCTACAAAGTTTTATGACCAACTTTTAACCTTGTAACAATATTTATAAAGTGATGTGAGAATAAAATTAATTGAACATATATACCATCCGACGATGAAATCAAATGCCCGTTTAGAAGCAGCCTTGTCCGCATCGCTAGTTTCGTTTAATGGTACGAACCATCTTCCGATCAAGGTCGTTCCTATCTTACCACCTTGAGATTTCTGCATAAAGTTATTTAGATTATAAAAAAATATACAAATATACCACACAAAAGTAAATGAAAACTGATGATCATCTTGAAAGAGACTATACTATATATCATTGATTTTTATATATATATATATATACCTTATATCTTTCTCGGTACAAAGCTACAGTTTTTGCATGAGCTAGAAGTTGGTTATGTGCAACTATATAAGGTTCGGTTGCAGAGTTTCCTCCAAATTCACAGCCGGTGCACCGTCCCGGTGGATACGATCCATCACCATAACCTTTGGTTGCGAAAGAGTAAGGCTGGTTCAGAGTGATCCAAAATTTGACTCTGTCTCCGAATCTTTGGAAGAGAAGCTCTGCGTAGTTTGTGTAGTCCTCCCTGTTCATGTTTCATATCATATATATTAAATATGGATAGATCTGTACAGAACCAAAGTAAAGAATTTAAACAAATATTAGGTAATGGACTTACACTATACGTTTGTCTAGGAAGCCTCCGTATTCGTCTTCTAAAGTTTGGGGCATATCCCAATGAAATATAGTGACATATGGTTCAATGCCTGTGAATCGTATTTTTGCGTTAATTAATTTTGATTAAAACCGTATGACGACTAAGTATTATTAAGAATTCGGAATTTACCATTCTTTACTAACTCGTTGATGAGATTGTTGTAGTATGAAATACCATTCTCGTCCACTTTTCCAGTCAGTCTTCCCTCTAAGATTAGTATGTAATCACAAATTAGTTAAGTAGTTCAACTGTGTATATAAATATAATTAAAATTCTTTTGTTAATTAAATAGATGAAGGCATGAAGAAGAGGACCGAGATTCTGTATATATATATCTCTGTACTTACTTGGTAAGACCCTTGACCATGCTATTGAGAATCGGTATGCTTGAGCCTTGAGTTTTACTAGTAGTGCGACATCCTCCTGTTCGCGTTATATGAAAGTTAAATTACTTTTACAGATTTAAATGGAACATATATATATATACACATATATCAATCACTATTGATATATTCCGGCCTCTCACCTTGTAAAGATGATACGAATCACAAGCAAGGTCTCCGGAACTCCTATCCGGAACTTTTTCTGTATGTAACAAACCCAATATATATGAGCATGACTAGTTCTTTCTAATAATCCATACAGTACTACTATACGTAAATGATGTTAACTATGACCTGGATATCTATGAGTGTAGTAGTCCCATCCATTCAATGCTCTATATGCAGCACCTTCAATCTGGGAGAAAAAATTAGATAGAATCAATCATTCTATTTTGTAAATAATTATTAACTTGACAAGTATTGTTACACAAAGGCCGCAGAGATATATGTATGTATGTATGTATGTATGTACCTGGTATGCAGAAGTAGCTGCACCAAAAGTGAAATTCTTGGCAAATCCAGTGCGGTTGAATGTAAGAACATTGTCGCAGTTGAAGGGTTCTTTAGCCTTGCATTCTGGATTGCAGACAGTTTGACTACTGGAAACCACAAAGAGAAGGACAAGGATGGCTAAAGAGTAGAGAGCTTTTGGAATTGCCATGGATGAGAGATCTTTGGTTTCTTTGATGGGCTTATAGACTGATGTTAATTTGATGATGATTAAATGATGAACTTGGAGGGGTTTATATAGAAGGGTTTTAGTGCATGGGACTTGCATGGAGATTAATGAAGTAAACTCCTTACGTATATTTTGCATTCAATTTAATCATCCATGTTCTCCACCTCGCTGTCTTGTTTTCTGATTAAAAAAATTACATTTCATCAAAACTATTCCTTTTGATTTTTTTTTCTTATAGAAACTTCATGTTTAATTTACGGCATCATTTCTTTCTCTTATATATGTAGAATACGTATATAGCTTTACACGATATGTACCTGTACATGTCTGCGTGAGAATATATGTTCCTTAATTATAGTTTCTATGCAATTTTTTAATTCAATCAAATGATTACATTTTACGTATTATTCATTTTTTATTCCTTTTTAATCTTTGTGAATGCATGAAATTGGTTGGAGCCTGGAGGCTTAAGTTCCGTGTGTGACCTTCTCCTTTAGCTTACACTCTAGCTAGCCAGAACAAACCTTCGTTCTATAAGCAAACTATGACTCGTCTCATTGCTAAGTTTCAAATATTAAATTACAAAATTACAAAGTATGATCACTTGGATTTAAAATCTAGAGTATTTACCACCCACAATGAATAAGATCTAGAGATCTATTATCAAGTGATCAAAGAGGAAATAAGCTTTAAGGACACTAAACTAGAAAGGAGAGCGATGAAAGACTCAAGATTGGCTCACAAATGCTAAAGATTGAACCTTTTTGTAACTCATTGATAAAAAGATCTTTGCAGTGTAGTAAACAATTCGATCCAGAGGACCAGCGTTGCACAGTGAACTTATGAGACAAGAAATAGAGCTAAGACAAGATATTGGTTGGGTTGTGATTAAGTGACAAGTAACGAAAGCAAATAATAATATAAATTCAATATGGAACAAGCACTAGACCAAGGCAAATCGCAGGAGTTCATGAAAAGTAACCGAACGACTATTCAGGACAATGATTTAGGACAGGTTTCGAACTCGAACACGAAAGTATGCTAATCCACTCTCGTGATCTTAACAACTTTGCTAATCAACCTAGATGTCTAAACTCTCGTTTGAATCTAGAAGTTAAAAGCAAGCAATATAGACAGGTTCGATATGTTCACGATTCGCCTTAGCATCAACTCTCGCAGGCTAAGGACGAATCGCTCACCAATGAATGTTCTATCAACCTATAACACTTTTGATGCACAGATTAACTAAGGATCTAAAACCGAGTGATCAAATCGACTTTAGCTTTAAGACTATCAGAGGTGAAAACAAACGATTCTTTTCATCTAAGATCCCAAGATACGACAACCTTAGCTGATGGTCGAAGTTGCCACAATCCGAAGATTGGGGTTCCTGTTGAGGTATGTATCCAACTTAATGGACGCACTCTAGTTGATCTTTCGATTCAAAGATTAAACGTCCTATCTGCATTCGATCAACTAACTCATGAAACTCCCTTGAAAAACCTAGATCTAGCTAATCGACTACTCAGACATGATCAAGCAAACAACAGCAAAAGATGAAACAGTTTTCATTGAAATAACGAATAGTAAACAAGAGGGTTCAGAAATCTTCTCCAAACTGTCACAAAGGATTCAGAGATCTTCTCCTCAAACAACAATGAAAAAGCGGCTATCCTCGAAAGAACTCCGAACAAAGTGTAAAAGAAAACGTAAAAGAAAACCTAGCCTAAACAACGGCTGAAAAACGAGTGTAAATAGGTCAGGTGTCGAAAACCGATGATCGAACGGTCGAGATCGAACAATGGGGATTGAACGGTCGAGATCGATCGGCTGATGGACGGTGTAAATCGAACGCACTGGGCAACGGGAGGTGATCGACGGGATGGATCGCCGGGCCGGTCGCCGGGGCTGGTCGCCGGCTGGATCGCCGGGGCTACTCGCCGGTTGGATCGCCGGCTGGATCGCCGGTTGGATCGCCGGCTGGGTCGCCGGCGTCGGTCGACGGGGTCGGTCGACGGGGTCGGTCGCCGGCTGGGTCGGCGGGGTCGATCGACGGGGTCGCCGGGGTCGGATCGTCTGGTCTGACATGCCTTCACAAAAACCATCATAACTCGTCAACCGTGTATCGGAATGACCTGAAACCGGCGCCAAATGAAGGCTGACTCAATTTCCTATCTTGTAGGCATTCGATCAAACCGCCAGTCGATCGACGGGTTTGGGCGTCAAGTTTGGTTGTCAACTTTCTGGTTACTTCGACCCCCTTTTGCTCTATAACGCATGTTGCCACTCCGTGTCACCGAAATGCTCCTTTGAATGACTTTAAACCTATAAAGACTCGATAAAGACTATGAAGACTCGATAAAACACGTGAAAACAGTGGTTAGAGTGCGCTAAAACGCAAGACATCAACTCCCCCAGACTTAGTCTTTTGCTTGCCCTCAAGCAAACATAGTCTCTAAGAACGGTGAAGAGGTTTGAAAACGCGGGAACTCGCAAATCATCAGCAACCATACCCTGAAGGAAAATCATTAGACTTTAAGTCGGCGCATAATCACTATCATACCCTCCGGGTCTCGCAATCCTGATCCCTTCGTGAACTCCACTCTGCAGAAACTCTAGCTACACATTGGTCAACTCTCTACATTCATTAAAGATTGGCGTGCACTTCTCATTTGGGGTACTATCTAGATGGAACGAGCTTTCAAAAAGGGTAGGCCATCTCGTGTAATAGTGACTGAAGTGTTTAGAGAGAGGTGTTCATGGAGTTACCATCATTTTCCGGTAGGGGGTGCAGGATGTCGCACAAAATGGCAAGAGAGGATGGACTTGTTGATGTCCGCAACCTCTAATCACTCTCCTCTTTCATTGACTATCACCCTGCAGACTTCACTTCTTCTTCCTCGGGGTTTGTCTCGTGCTAAGGGACACATGTATTTTGATTTTCGAGACCCTTTCCTTCATCCTTCGAAATATTTTTTTTTTTTTTTTTTTTTTTTTTTTAGGATGAAGGGGGCTCTATACGTATGTATGTCCCTTAAAACACAGAGTATGAGACAATGGATGACGTACCCCAAACAGCTGGAACGCATGAATTTTCTTGATGGTCCGTTAAGAGCGGATGTTCCTGTTACGAGTGCAGGTGCTCTGTCCACATTTCTTTTCTCTTCTACTCACGATTGACTTCAGCAAGAGTGAGTTAGAGGTTGCGTCAGTCCTATTCTCTCCGACCTTTTTGCACACATCTGCATATAAGAGAAAGATAAAAACATGGGTCGAGAGGTGGTTAGGCTATTCAGGATCAGCAAGAGTGGAATAAAGGAAAAAGAAGTCCTGAATATGTATGGTGCAGCTCGCTCTACTATCTAGTGCCCAAAACAAGAAGCATTTAATGTGTACCCTTCCCTTCGACCTGTGTTCCTGAAATCCATAGAAGAGATAGCAAGATTAGAATGGCTCGCCTCGACCAAAACCGTAATCACTTGACAGCTTCAAGGATAACGCAATTCAGTCAAACGGTTAGTAAATTGGTCGAGAAGGCAGAGGCATATTTTCAGGAAATCAGTTCAAGGTCACGAAATCAGCTTAACAGCCACAAGAACATGAATAGCAATCAAGAACACAGCCTAGAAATCAACAAATCAACACAGCAAAGGAAAGCTGGTCGATTGCTCGACGGACGGATCGACCCGGCGGAGGAGCCCGACGGATAAGCTCGACGGAGGTGCCCGACGGAGGGCTCGATTGACCGGCGGGTGACTCGACGGGTGCTCCGAGTGATACGGGCGATCGATTGAGCTCGGCGGTTTGCTTGAAGAAGGACCCTGCAAGCACACACAAACAAGAGAGAGGGAGAGAGATAGCAAGAAATGGCACCTCCTCATGGTGAATATCAAACAATCGATGGAGTGAAGATGGAGAGAGCTTGAGAGGTGAGATGGAGTGAAAGGGGGATAAGATTTGTGGAGATGTGTGGTTGTAGTGAGATGAGAGAGTGAAGTGTGTGTGAGTGTGTGAGGCAGAGAGAGTCACTTACCTGGTGGGTCCCGCCGAACGAACGGATCGGATCGACGGATGAGCTCGACGGATCGGATCGATCGAGCTATTTTTTTTTTTTTTTTTTTTTTTTTTTTTTAGAAAACAAAAATCAAAAGGTTAGTAACTAAAAGAAAAGGACTCAAGTTAGGGACTCTTACCGGTGGGTTGCCTCCCACCAAGCGCTTGGTTAAAGTCACTAGCTTGACTTGGATGCCTATTACGCTGGAGATGGATCACCGAGAGGAACGGACTCACTCTCCGTGATGCCGGAGTCAGCAAGATACGGCTTTAAGCGTTGGCCATTTACAACAAAATGTCCACCTGACTTGTCCCATAGCTCAACAGCTCCATACGGTCGGACTTCTTTAATTGTAAATGGCCCAGACCAACGAGATCTCAACTTTCCAGGAAAAAGCTTCAACCGAGAGTTAAAGAGTAACACTTTGTCATCAACCTTGAAATCCCGAGGAATAATTTTCTTGTCATGATAAGCCTTCGTCTTCTCCTTGTAGATCTTGGAGCTCTCATACGCATTGTGACGAATCTCATCCAATTCTAGCATTTGCATCTTTCTCCTCTCAGCTGCAGGCTTCATGTCGTAGTTCATCTGCTTCACTGCCCATGCAGCCTTGTATTCTAATTCGACTGGAAGGTGACATGCCTTACCATACACCAAATGAAATGGAGTCGTTCCCAAAGGCGTCTTGTATGCTGTCCGATAGGCCCATAGTGCATCGTCTAACTTCGCTGACCAATCCTTCCTTGTAGTGCTTACGGTTTTCTGCAGAATGCTCTTGATCTCTCTGTTGGACACCTCCACTTGACCACTCGTCTGGGGATGATATGGAGTAGTGACCTTGTGCTTGACACCGTTCTTCTTCAACAGAGTTTCAAAGGTTCTGTTGATGAAGTGGGATCCTCCATCACTGATGACTACTCTCGGCACGCCAAATCGAGGAAAGATCACCGACTTGAACATCTTTAGTACTACCTTTGCATCATTCGTAGGACTGGCCAAAGCCTCTACCCACTTAGATACATAGTCAACAGCGACCAAAATGTATTGGTTCTTAAAGGAAGATGGGAATGGTCCCATGAAATCTATGCCCCAAACGTCAAAAACTTCTACTTCCAGAATGAAATTCTGTGGCATCTCGTTTCTCTTACTGATGTTCCCCTGTCTCTGGCATGTATCACACCTAGACACGAACCTCTGAGCATCCCGAAACATGGTAGGCCACCAGTAGCCAGCCTGCAGAACCTTGGAGACAGTCTTGAACGTAGCGAAATGCCCAGCATAAGAAGAGCTATGGCAATGGAACAAGATCCCTGGTATCTCCTCATCAGCTACACATCTCCTGAAAACTCCATCTGAGCATTGCTTGTATAGATACGGTTCATCCCAAAAATAGTGCCTGATGTCCCTCAGGAACTTCTTCCTCTTGTTCCCCACGAATCCTGTCGGTTCTTGCTCAGCAGCAAGGTAGTTCGCTATCTCTCCAAACCAAGGAAAACTTCGCCGGTTGACATCGTCGATGCTGCCAACAAAGTCGCAGCTAACTACGTGATCAGGTGCTCCGCCAAAGTCAATCACATCGACTGTGTATACTTGCTCTTCACGTAGGCTGTCATCGAGAGGGACGTCTTCGTCAACCTTCAGCCTGGACAGATGATCTGCTACGCCATTATCGATCCCTTTCTTATCTTTAATCTCCAGGTCGAACTCTTGAAGCAGAAGAATCCACCTCAACAGTCTCGGCTTTGCATCCTTCTTTGTTAATAGGTACTTCAGCGCAGCATGGTCTGTATGGACAATCACCTTCGACCCAACAAGGTAGGACCGAAACTTCTCAAATGCAAAGACTACTGCAAGCAGCTCTTTCTCAGTTGTAGCATACTTGCACTGAGCTTCATCCAGTGTACGGCTGGCGTAGTAGATGACATGCAGTTTCTTCTCTTTCCTCTGTCCCAGAACTGCTCCAACAGCATAGTCACTAGCATCCGTCATCACCTCGAAGGGGAGATTCCAGTCTGGAGGCTGAACAATTGGAGCACTCACGAGAGCTCCCTTGATCGTGTGAAAGGCTTCTAGGCATGCACTGTCGAAGTCAAACTTCACCTCTTTACACAACAGCTGCGTCAAAGGCCTGGTGATCTTAGAAAAGTCTTTTATGAACCGTCTATAGAATCCAGCATGTCCCAGAAAACTTCGGATCTCCTTGACCGTTTTAGGCGGCTGCAGACTCATCATAACTTCGATCTTCGCTCTGTCAACCTCAATTCCCTTCTCTGAAATTTTGTGGCCCAGAACAATTCCGTCTCTCACCATGAAGTGGCATTTCTCCCAGTTTAGCACGAGATGTCTGTCCTCACACCGCTGCAACACCCTGC
Source organism: Erythrophleum ivorense (assembly GCA_026724425.1). Classification (NCBI taxonomy): domain Eukaryota; kingdom Viridiplantae; phylum Streptophyta; class Magnoliopsida; order Fabales; family Fabaceae; genus Erythrophleum; species Erythrophleum ivorense. Next base: position 1,773,453 of record JAIUCV010000070.1, on the reverse strand, counting down.
ACAGATTAGACAAGCAAACAGAGAAAGAGCTTCCATAGACTGAGAAGTCGTCCATGAAAACCTCCATTATGTCCTCAATAAGGTCAGTAAAAATTGACATCATGCACCGCTGGAAGGTTGCCGGTGCATTGCACAAGCCAAACGGCATTCTGCGATAAGCAAAAGTGCCATATGGACAAGTGAATATCGTCTTCTCCTGGTCATCAGGGTGGATCGGGATCTGAAAGAAACCTGAATAACCATCTAAGAAACAGTAGTAAGGATGGTTAGCCAATCTCTCAAGCATTTGATCAATAAATGGAAGAGGAAAATGATCTTTGCGAGTTGCAGCATTCAGTTTGCGGTAATCAATGCACATGCGATGCCCAGTGATAGTCCTAGTAGGTATCAGTTCATTTTTATCATTTTTAACAACAGTAATACCTCCCTTCTTAGGAACTACATGAACTGGACTAACCCAAGTACTATCAGATATGGCATAAATCACACCAGCCTATAGAAGTTTCATTATCTCTTTCTTTACAACATCCTTTAGATTAGGGTTTAACCTCCTTTGATGTTCTACAGAAGTCATCGACTCGTCTTCTAGATGTATCCTATGCATGCACAGATCAGGTGATATTCCAGGTATGTCATCTAGTGAATATCCTATGGCTTTTCTATACTTCCTAAGCTCACAGAGAAGCAAAGCAGTTTCAACATTATTCAGTTCAGAATTCACTATCACAGGGTATGTCGAATTAGGTCCTAGAAATGCATACCTGAGCCCCGCTGGAAGTGTTTTTAGTTCGAGCTTGGGAGCTCTCAACTCACTCCAGGGGCTGTTGATGGTGGTTTCGAGGACGGGTGCCTTGTCGGTTTTCTGCTTCGGCGAATCCTCTTCGTCATCCAAACTCATGTAGGCAACCAATCTCTCCATCCTCTTCGTCGCGTCCATCATTTTTGCCAAACCGTTGGCTTCTTCATTCAGATAGCTGAACTCTCCTTCAGCTCTAGTCAATGCGACCTCCAGAGGGTCGTCAAGAAGCAGTTCTTCTCTCACTTCTTCTACCAAATGCGGGCCATCTTCTATGACAAACGTCTGCCCGTCTAACATTGGTCTCTTGAGGAGTCTGTTCATCTCGAACCTCATAACCATGTCTCCCAGCTGGAGATCAATTATTCCTCCTCTGACATCTATAATAGCACCTGCTGTGCATAGGAAAGAACGCCCAACTATCAGTGGGTCCTTCGGCTCTTCGTCAGTCTCGAGGACAACAAAGTCCGCTGGAATGAGCGTATTGCCTATCTGCACATGCAGATCCTCAAGTATTCCAACTGGAAACTTAGTCGACCTATCAGCGAAGACCAAAGATATCTTCGTGGGTTTGAACTTTGTGAATCCCAGCCGCTTCGCCACAGAGTATGGCATCAGGTTCACACTCGACCCAAGATCACAGAGAGAGCAAGCGAATATCATCTGTCCAATCTTCACTGACAAAACAAATCTGCCCGGATCGCTTCTCTTCTTCACCAGCTTGTTCTGTAGCACAGCACTACACTCCTCAGAGACCAGCATCACATTTTCCTCCTCAGCTACTTTCCCTGAAATCAGCTCCTTCATGTACCTCTTCAGCGCAGGAATCATCTGTACAGCATCAGATAGAGGCAACTTCACAGTCAAGTCCCTCAACATCTCTTTACACTTCGCTTCCTCCAGACTTTTCCTCGACTTCTTCGGTGGAACTGGATAAGGCACCTTCGGTTTGTAGATCCGTGTAGGTAAAGCCTCTGCAGCTACAGGTGTAGGATCGCCGGACACAGGGACGGGTTCCTGAGAAGATGAACCCTCGTCTTCAGCTCGATCCACTCTACTAGGAGCATCTTGATCGTCTTCACTCGCTTGTCCTTCTGTTTCAAAGATCAGGTCCTCGTCGACTTTCTCCTTCCCTGTTCTCTTTGCAGGAACTGGTGTAGGTGTCAGCTTCTTCCCACTTCGCGTCTCGACCACGGCAACATACTCATTCCTGGGATTTGTCTCTCCTTTCCCAGGAAGTGTTCCATGAGGCCTCTTAACAGCTTCGGCCATCTGAGCAACTTGTACATCAAGCTTCTTGACATGAGTCCACACGGCTTCATGCTTTCCGTTCAGATCATTGTACATCGTGTCAATCTTCTGGTTGATCTCTTCAGAAGACTTCTGCTGGTTCATCAACATCTGCTGCATCATACTTTTCAGCTCGTCGTTCGAATTGTTTGATGAACCTGAAGCTTGCTGCTGGCTACTGAACTGCACCTTCTGCTGACCAAATGTCTTCTGGTTCGGAACAAAGGTCTTCTCCTGGAAGGTGTTAGAGTAAGTCTTCTGCTGGTTTTGGCTCGACCGTGGCGGGTAGACTTGATCCTGCGGATTCTCGACGTTCGTGCTCCGATAGGACAAGTTCGGATGTTGCCGGTAGTTCTGGTTGAAGCTACGGTTCTGGACAAAGGCTTACCCGTTCACGTAGTTAACCTCCATCTGATCATCTTCTTCTTCGCCTACTCCAAACTCTTGAGAGACAGGTGTATCATCGCTCTCATCAACGAAGTGGACAGACTTCTGCGACGCTTTCAGCAGCAGATTCACCTTGGCAGTCAGCTCATCAATCTTCTGCGCTTCTACGCCGCTTCCCTTGGCGGACACACTACTCACAGTTCGGTCATATTCGGCGCTCTTGTTGCTCGAGCTTGCAGCCAGGTTCTCGATAAGCTCGAATGCTCTTTCCTTGGACTTCGTCATGAAATCACCATTGCTGGCTGAGTTCAAAATGTTTCGGTAGTCCCAGTTGACTCCATCATAGAAGATTCCCAGTATCTGCTCATCAGTGAAGCCGTGATGAGGACAATCTCTCCGGTACTCCTTGTACCTCTCCCATGCTTCGCAGAAAGCTTCTCCGTCATGCTGGTGGAATGATGCAATCTTGGTACGGAGAGAAGCCGTTTTGGACTTCGTATAGAAGTGGTCCAGGAACGCTGATCTGCATTGTTCCCACGAAGTCAAAGACCCTGGTGGTAATGACTTCAGCCAGCGAGAAGCTTTATTGGCGAGTGAGAATGGGAACAGCTTGCACTTCAGGAAATCAGCTGGTACCCCATTCGAGCTAGTCGTGCTGCATATCTCTTCAAAATTCTCGATGTGGTCCATCGGATTCTCAGCAGGTAGGCCATTGAAGAGATGCGCCTTGACTAGTGAGATCATGTTGGGGTCTATCTTGAAGTCTTGCCTCTGAATTGGAGGAGGAACAATCGCAGACCGGTTTTGGTAGAAGGTATGCGGATTATCTCTCTCTCCAATAGAAGCTTGAGGATGCGGTTCTCTATCTTGTTGAGCCTTCCGCATTTGCTCGATCTGCTGCTGGAGCTGCTGCATCTGAGCAGCCATCTGAGCAGTCAGGTCTGCATTGCCTTGACCAGCCATCTGAGCGGGTCTGGTCTGTCTGTTTTCTCGTTCTCTTCTCGCGAGTTCTGCGTTGGACAGGATAACAAGATCTTCGGTGCGGTTGCTCCTTGTAGATCTAGTGGTCATGCACCTGAAACAAACACGAGAGACAAGAGAAAGAACAAGTTAGTAAAATTCTTAGACTAAATTTCCAATCAAAATTCAATGGCAACGAGTTGGTCCCCGTCGCAACGGCGCCAGTTTGATAAAAAGATCTTTGCAGTGTAGTAAACAATTCGATCCAGAGGACCAGCGTTGCACAGTGAACTTATGAGACAAGAAATAGAGCTAAGACAAGATATTGGTTGGGTTGTGATTAAGTGACAAGTAACGAAAGCAAATAATAATATAAATTCAATATGGAACAAGCACTAGACCAAGGCAAATCGCAGGAGTTCATGAAAAGTAACCGAACGACTATTCAGGACAATGATTTAGGACAGGTTTCGAACTCGAACACGAAAGTATGCTAATCCACTCTCGTGATCTTAACAACTTTGCTAATCAACCTATATGTCTAAACTCTCGTTTGAATCTAGAAGTTAAAAGCAAGCAATATAGACAGGTTCGATATGTTCACGATTCGCCTTAGCATCAACTCTCGCAGGCTAAGGACGAATCGCTCACCAATGAATGTTCTATCAACCTATAACACTTTTGATGCACAGATTAACTAAGGATCTAAAACCGAGTGATCAAATCGACTTTAGCTTTAAGACTATCAGAGGTGAAAACAAACGATTCTTTTCATCTAAGATCCCAAGATACGACAACCTTAGCTGATGGTCGAAGTTGCCACAATCCGAAGATTGGGGTTCCTGTTGAGGTATGTATCCAACTTAATGGACGCACTCTAGTTGATCTTTCGATTCAAAGATTAAACGTCCTATCTGCATTCGATCAACTAACTCATGAAACTCCCTTGAAAAACCTAGATCTAGCTAATCGACTACTCAGACATGATCAAGCAAACAACAGCAAAAGATGAAACAGTTTTCATTGAAATAACGAATAGTAAACAAGAGGGTTCAGAAATCTTCTCCAAACTGTCACAAAGGATTCAGAGATCTTCTCCTCAAACAACAATGAAAAAGCGGCTATCCTCGAAAGAACTCCGAACAAAGTGTAAAAGAAAACGTAAAAGAAAACCTAGCCTAAACAACGGCTGAAAAACGAGTGTAAATAGGTCAGGTGTCGAAAACCGATGATCGAACGGTCGAGATCGAACAATGGGGATTGAACGGTCGAGATCGATCGGCTGATGGACGGTGTAGATCGAACGCACTGGGCAACGGGAGGTGATCGACGGGATGGATCGCCGGGCCGGTCGCCGGGGCTGGTCGCCGGCTGGATCGCCGGGGCTGGTCGCCGGTTGGATCGCCGGCTGGATCGCCGGTTGGATCGCCGGCTGGGTCGCCGGCGTCGGTCGCCGGGGTCGGTCGCCGGCTGGGTCGGTCGACGGGGTCGCCGGGGTCGGATCGTCTGGTCTGACATGCCTTCACAAAAACCATCATAACTCGTCAACCGTTTATCGGAATGACCTGAAACCGGCGCCAAATGAAGGCTGACTCAATTTCCTATCTTGTAGGCATTCGATCAAACCGCCAGTCGATCGACGGGTTTGGGCGTCAAGTTTGGTTGTCAACTTTCTGGTTACTTCGACCCCCTTTTGCTCTATAACGCATGTTGCCACTCCGTGTCACCGAAATGCTCCTTTGAATGACTTTAAACCTGTAAAGACTCGATAAAGACTATGAAGACTCGATAAAACACGTGAAAACAGTGGTTAGAGTGCGCTAAAACGCAAGACATCACTCATCCTTAAACCCTCACACTTTCTACTCGCTACTCATAATGAAAACGCAAATCAAGAAGGAGAGAGGAGTAGAAATCATGCTTAAGAAAAATGAATGCTTAAAACAAGATTAATAAAACTCAAAATACTTCTTAAACATTAAAAGGATTCATAAAAGACTTACAAAAAATCTCCAAAAACAAAAGAGTTATTTCTTTGAGAGAAAAACGATTAAAGATAAAGATAAGATGTCTAAAAACTTGATATTTAAAGTATTTATAGTTCAAAAGGAAAGGGGAACCTTGGTCAACTCATTTTCTTTGACTTCGCTTCTTACGGTTTACACCTCAAATCTCATGGTCGTTGCCTCCTCAAGCTCCTTCGAATGATCTTCCTCTCTGATCAGCTTCTAGCTTAACTCTCGTACGCCTCCATTAGCTCTATGCCCCCGATCACCTAGAAAAAACATCCAAATGCAATGGAAATGCATGCAAGTGCTAAAGCTAAATAGGTTTAACGTAGATGCAAACTACACTAAACGGTACAAAATGCAACATTAAGGACATGCAAAACTATGCAAAATAAATTGCTAATGATATGCAAATGTTGTATACGTCACGGATCAGGCTAACGGACAATACGAAAGCAAAAAATTGCCATCTTTTTTTTCATTAAAATTAAAAGTTAACAGCAGAAAGATTTTTGTTTTCATTGTTCACACAAAACTAATAAAATTTCAATAAATTAACAGCTACATGTAAGAAAGTAGAAACCTTTTTAATGAAGAGAGTAGCAACTGTTTAGAAGCATGTCTTTAGATTGACCTCACCTTTTCAAAACGTGTACAGAATTACAATGAAGAAAATATAGCAAAACCAATCCCAACATAACTCGAAATTTTGTTCCTTCTTTGACAAGTTTTCCGTCAATGTCGAGTCGTGGTGGTGGTCGTGGCGGTGGTGGAGGTCGTCGTTCTGGCCGTGGAGTTCCTGTTTGGAAACGCCGGACGGGGAAGCTCTTCATCTCATCCGTCAGATGCTGTTTCCGGTGTTTCAAAGGAGATTGGAGCGAAAGTTGTAGCCGCGGACGTGACGTTGCTTCGTCCTTACAGGAGAAAACGACGAAAGTCCCAGAGTCTGACCCTAGTTTGGCTCTTAGTCAAGGCTTAGCCGAGAAAGTCCAGATATCTCCGGTGACGCATCCGGAACGGCCAGGGGAAGAAAATCATGATTCGAGCTAATCACTTCCCTGTTCAAGTTGCTGATAGAGATCTCTACCACTACGATGTAAGTTTCCTTGGATATTTTTTCTCCATTTTTGTTCGGTGATCTGAAATATTTCCCGTTTCTAAATCACCAAGCTCTAGAGAAATTTAAACCGTTGTTAACTCTTTCCTTCATTTTCCCGTTAAACTTTATTTGCGTATTTGACAACGATGAATCTGGATTTAATTAGTATTTGCCGTCTCAACGATGAAGAACCTCAAGATTCAACTGGCACAGTTTAACTACGAAAGAAGTGCCAAGATCACTGGTAATTTCCAGCTGTCCTATCAGCCAATTAAGGTGAAGTTTCTCATTTCAATCAACCTTAGCAAAGTGATTAGTTTGACTCATTCTCTATACATTTCTTTTCAATGTTCCTCATGATATATCTGTCTACAGTTGAAATACCATGACAGTGGTAGAGAAAAAATGGTGAATCCACGGCTAGGACAGTGGAACATGATTGACAAGGTAACTGTAATTGACCGAGTATTTATAATGTTTCATATTCTAATTCTCAAGTATGCTTGTATATATCTTGTTTTCATGAATCTTATACTTGGTCAACTTCTTTGCTTTGGTATATTGAATACAAAATATTATTTTTGCGTAATGCTTCTATAGTGGTTATATGTGTGCTATTTCTCAGTCTCTTACATCGTTTTGGCTCTCATCTTTTGTGTTCCAGAAAATGGTTAATGGAGGCAGAGTTGCTTCTTGGACTTGTGTTAGCTTCTCCACGAGGATTGATCGAGATTTACCCCAGGAGTTCTGCAAACAGTTGACTGGGATGTGTGTCAGCAAAGGAATGGTCTGATTTGTTTCATGTTTTTGTGTACTTCTTGACATGATTTGTTCATACCAGAAAAGTGTTTTTTTATCCTAAATTTCAGCAAGTTAATCCGCAACCTGCTATTCCTTTCATCTCTTGTTCGCCTCAAAGAATCGAGGAAGCACTTAGAGATATTCACCAAAGGGCACCTGGACTCCAACTGTTGATTGTGATATTGCCTGATGTCACTGGATCTTATGGTAAGTTAGTGCAAATGGTTAATATTATTACTAGACTAGATGCAAATTAATTCCTAACAATCTGTTTTCAGGAAAGATCAAAAGGATATGTGAAACGGAGCTAGGGATTGTCTCCCAGTGCTGTCAACCAAATAATGTTCGTAAACTCAGCAAGCAGTACATGGAAAACGTCGCTCTGAAGATGAATGTCAAGGTCTTGTCATCTTTGTTTCTTATTGTTATATCCTTCAAAATTGTTTATGTTTATGATGCTGTATACCAAGTGTTATTTGTATTATTACAGACCGGAGGATGCAATCAGAAGAAGAATTCCCCTGATTACTGATCGCCCGACCATAATCATGGGTGCTGATGTGACTCACCCACATCCTGGAGAGGACTCTAGTCCTTCTATTGCTGCTGTAAGCGTAACTTGATTGCTTAATTATGTTACTTGTATCTCACTATACTTTGATTAACAAGTTAAAATCTCTCGTCTTTCAACATACAGGTTGTTGCCTCTAGCTATGGACTGGCCTGAGATAACCAAATACAGAGGACTGGTTTCTGCTCAGGCACATTGGGAAGAAATCATCCAGGACCTTTATAAGCTGGTGCAGGCTTAGTCCACTCTGGTTTGATAAGGTAAAGAAGAAAACATCCACATTTTTTATATGTCTTCTTTTTCATGTTTCAGAAATCACAAAGAGGAAACTGTTTTCTATATGCAGGGAACATCTGACAGCATTCAGGAGAGCTACTGGTCAAATTCCTGAAAGGATCATATTCGTCAGGTAAGTCCTCTTCTTGATAGGTTTTTAATTTTTTTTTTTCTCTCTTAATTTGTGCATATGCAGGGATGGAGTGAGCCAAGGACAGTTCAGTCAGGTTCTGCTCCATGAGGTGATCGCAATCCGCAAGGCGTGTAGCTCTCTCCAAGAGGGTTATCAACCGCGTACGTATCACATGATCGTCCAGAAACGTCACCATACTCGGTTTTTCCATGCTCAACATGGCCATCGTGAGACGACCGACAAAAGTCGCAACATTCTTCCAGGTTTCCCACCACAGTCTTGCTCTTTATTAACTTATACATGATATGATGATGATCTTCAAGACAAGTTTTTTAAACATTTTCTTCCTTTTAGGTACTGTGTCATTGACACCAACATCTATCACCCGAATGAGTTCGATTTCTACTTGAACTGCAGCCACGCTGGCATACAGGTATCTTTATCTATCGATCCATCTTCTAGCACTGAATGGTTTTGTTTTCTAGGGAACAAGCAGGCCTGCACATTACCATGTGCTTCTCGACGAGAACGCTTTCTCTGCTGATGCATTGCAAATGCTCACCAACAATCTTTGCTACACGTAAGTAATCAAAACATGAAACAAACATACATGTTCTACTTTCTTACTTGTTATTACAAATTTTGGTTTTGCTCTAAAAAACAAAACATGAAACTGGGCAGGTTTGCGAGGTGCACCAGGTCTGTCTCAATTGTGCCACCGGCTTACTATGCGCACTTGGCTGCATTCAGAGCTCTTCACTACATGGAGAGTGACATGTCTGATGGTGGTTCGATCAAGAGCAAGAACACAACGGCAACCTCTGCAGCATTTGTTGTTTTTTTTTTTTTTTGACGACACCAGGCTATTCTATTACTCAAACTTGAGGTGGTGTGGTAAGCCACACCGGAATAGAACAACCTACATAGTTGAGATCCGATCTAAAGGTTCTAGCTAACTTAGCCAAACAGTCGGCTTTAGAATTTGAAGAGCGAGGTATATAAGATAGGTAGAAATTCGGAAGCCTTCTTCGAAGATGTGCAAATTCCTCTAGTTCCGTGGAGAAGCTCGGCCATGTGACTGGTTCTGTGATCATTCTGACTAGATCCTGACAGTCGGTTCCGAAATGTTGGATAGGAGAATGGCGAGAAATACACTTCATAGCCCAAATGAGCGCTTCCAGTTCCGTATGGAGTGGGGATAGTCGTCTTGGTTGGTTCCGAGATCCCATAAGGCATTGAACCCCCTCAGGGTCGAACCATACCCAGCCTATTCCACTTTTTTCCTCATCTGGATGCCAGGATCCGTCCACAAGACATATGTTCCTCAAAACAATGGTTTGAGATCGGGAGGGTGCGCTAGGTCCCTCCGAAGAAACCGATATGTTGTTTGCCTCATGCCATGCTCGACATTCCGCTGCAGCATGGCGCATGATATCAATCGGTTCCCTTGTGATGCCTTGGAACAACTTTTCATTTCGTGCTTTCCATATGAACCAGATTATCCAAGGATAAGGGTCCTCATCCCTCTCCAAAAGAGGAAATCGATATTGGATAGTAAAGCTTGAGTTGGGAATAAGTCTGGATGCGATGGTGTAGAAGCTAGTGCCCATGTTTGAAGAGCCGGGGGACATTCAAAAATAGCATGATTCGTAGATTCCTCAAGCCTTCCACACCGAGGGCAATGGTTATCGCATCTCATCCCTCTTGGGGTGAGGTTCTTTGTGACAGCGAGATATCCTGATATAATCTGCCAAACGAGGTGTCGGATTTTATGAGGTGCTTTCAGCTTCCAAGCATGTGCTTGGAGTGGTCGGATACTAGGTTCCGAATATACCACCTCTGCAGCATTTGTTAATCATCTTCCAGCAGTCAAAGATAACGTCAAGGAGTATATGTTCTTTTGCTGATGATCTACTTTTCTCGCCTACTTTTGAACAACCGTAAGAAACAAAAGACAATCGTCGGTTTGGTTTTGGGGTTTGGCTGTGAATATTTGAAGGTTTCGGCCAACTTTTATTTCTCTTAGGACCTATGTATGCGTTTTGGTTTTCGACGATGATCTGTCTATAGTTTGTCATCGTTGTGGAAAAGGTTTAAATTATGGTTTTTAGACTATGATCCGACTCAGAATTTAAACATGTTGAATCATATTCTGCGTTTGCTTCTACAACTATTTCTCCGTTCGTTACTTCTCCCAGCTTGACCATGCATGTATTTTTACTATAAAGACGAATACATAAAAAAAAGAAACTCTCAAGTTTAAATTAAAACAAAACCATATTCAATGCTTTTTAATAAGACGACGAATACATAGAAAAAATATAAAGTAAAATTAAAACGTAACCAGAGTCTATGCGACTAGTCAAAAACTATAATAGCGTAGAGAAAAAGTTTCTCTTCCTCTTGGTTTGCTTTCTCTTTTCTAATTCCACAACGAAGAACAATCGGTGGCCTTAAAAGAAACGAGCTCCGAAGAAGAATCATAACCCACCAAAAAGTTGTTCTGTGCTCTGTTCCCAAAGAAGGCATCTTGTGTCGGACCAACACACATAAGAGTCAAACAAGTCATTCCCCCCGTAGTCACATACATATTGTACTTATCCAACACAAGATCAGCACCGCCGGAGAAATGCATCGTGATCACCGGAAAGAGCTCTAGGTTGTCGGTATTGTAGCAAAGCATGTTGTTGCCCGAGAAAGGTACTTGCTCCGCTTGCACAACATTGTTCACAGCATCCTTCACTTGGCTACAGTAACTCTCAGGCAAGAGAGTGTAAGTTGTTCCAGAGTCAATGATTATGTTTCCATCTAAGGCGTGAAACGATGTTCCCAACGTCTCAACGCGGTTATCATTAACGCTGATGGCATCTAGGTTTAGGTAATAGAAACCTGGTTTATTCGCCTTCTGAAACATATCGGCAGCTACTGTCCCGTCTCCTGCCACGATAGCGTTTCCTCCAAAGTTGATCTTACTAGTTCCCTTACCGGAGAAGCAGTAAGAGAAAATACCGAAGAAGTCTTCACCCATCTGAGAGATGAGCGATGAAGATCCTCTGCCGAGACCAACAATGCCTGAAAAGGTCGGTTTAAGCCCCGAGTTGTTGTTGCCACAACCGATGAGGGTTTCAGGCATCACAAAAGGTTGGCCTGAAGTGGACTGGATCGTGACCGTCTCGGACGCTAACGTTCCCATGGAATAGCTATTGTCTTCGTAGATAACCTGGTATGGACAAGAGTGGTCAGGGCTGCTGTCACATCTTCTTGGTTTGTAGGTTGAGGATTTCGAAGAGTCGAAGATGGGAGCTACTTGGTCGTAGCAGTTAAGACAAGGCAGGCATTGTGTCCATATGAGGTCGCTTCCTGTGTCTAAGACAGCTTGGATCTCGACAGGTGGAGTACCGACTTGTATCTTGATTAGGTACTCGTAGGTATCGAAGACGGTATTGGCGTAAGGAGATGATCCATCATTACCATTGGAGAGTAGAGAAGAGGAGTTAGAGCGACGGTGGATTAAGTCGGTGGTGAAGCCGCCGGGAGGTGGTGATGATGAGGCAGTGGCGGTAATTAAGAGGAGAAATGTGATAAAGATTTGAAGAGAAAGATCCATGATCATTGTGGTTGCAAGAGACAATGATCGAATGGTATTTTTGGTTTTGAGAGATATGCACTAGTTCATGCACATATATATACATTTTGGACTTCTTGGCGTAATTGTTAAATGTCCTGATTTCTCAACTTCTTCCATTATTATCGTTATAATTTCCATACCGTCTCTTGTAACTTGGGAAATCTTACATTTTGTTACCCATTTTTACTTTTATTTTCGGGTTTTACATTTTCTTTTCTATACTTTGCATTAGAGGAAATTAAGATCACTTTGTTATAGCGAAAATGTATAGTTTCAACTTTCAACTAACTGTTGACGATGCACACCCAAAATGCAAAATATACTTTTAGGAGATTAAGACAAAAGGAAAGTTTATTTAAAAAAATGTAAAAATATATTTTGAAACTGGAAAAGTTAAGGGATATGATGGAAAATGGAGCTAATAAGTTTTAGAAAATAAAAATTGGATTTTAGAAATCTAAACGATTTTAAAAAAATAAAAAAAATTCTTAAACGTAAAATAGCGAAGAGCCGACCGAGAGCTAGCCATGTGCCAAAACCAGTTATCAGTGACATGCAACTTTGGTTTTGAGAGTTTGATAGACTCTTCATGCGTGTGGGACGTTCGAAACTCTTTAGGGCCTGAGGCAAAATAAAAAAAATGTAATTTATTATCTTCTTATTATTATATAAATCATACCAAAACTTAACTCAAAACATAGTTAAAATTTATGTTTATATAAATAAAATGATTCCTTTATAAAACATATATAGTAGTGTTTAACCATATAATTTTTTTCATCAATGAAAGATAGTTTTCTTCAGGCCAAAATACTTTATATCTAGTTAGATGATAATACAAATAGATAATTGTCCGAAAATCACAAGATGGAAACAAATAAATCAAAAATTGAATGGCCTTGTGCGTGCAAATGATAAAGGTGAAGCTAGCTCGTGGTCTTGATTAAGGCAATGGATAAATGACATCCTCAATCAACAACGAAGCAAATTAAGAATTGTTCCGTCGAGTCGACAATGAGTCAAATTATTCATTTTTTTCAGTAGAGGCTCATGTAACGATCTAACAAAACTCGGAAAAAGAGAGAATAGTAATCACACGGATTTATTGACTGACGGATTTCTGAGTATAACAATATAAATAAATATAGAATGACAAAGCTACAACAACATTTAGTCATTTACAGTTCGAGCCAGCATATATTAGGAAAGATAATGGTCCAAATCTAATCTCAATCAACTATCTTATGTCACCGTAAGACACAAGTAACTCCAAAAGACCATCTTTCTTGGTACACAAGCTAAACCTCTCTGGTATCAGCCCAACACCTTACGCAGCGCATCCTTCAGCTCTTCTCTTCTTGAAGGCTCCACCTGCATCATACATATTCACTTAGGTCTCCGAAAAAGTCATACAGAAAAAGTAGTTTCCTCTATAAGATAACAAAATATTAGTTTCCTCTATGGTTTCATTTCATACCTCGTTGAGAAGATTAGCAAGTCCTTGTGGCAGAGCCTGCAGATACGACGAGGTCCCAATCTCTGCAAGTTGATTCAACAGTTTCTGCGCTCTCAGCTCGCTCAGCTTCAACTCGTAGTTACTGGCATTGTCCTTCCATGTAAAGAACAGTTGGTCGTCTGTCCAAGCTTCTTCTTTCCCGTTTGCAATGTCGGATTTGCAGAACCAATCCTGTATCCAACCCATTGCAGATTTATATGATAAGTTTTCTCCAGAAGCTTCTCTTACGTTTTTAACAAGAGAGCTCTCAGCAATTCTCCGGTTGAGCTTTTTATAGAAGAAAGACCGCGAGCCACGCCATTCCACAACACTTTTTATCACTCCTTTTGCAGCCATTCTCGTGGAAGTGTCATGGAGTTCCGCAAATTTGGTGGCGATCTGGATATAAACTGGTAAAAGCTGCTTCTCTCGGGCGTTAATCTGTTGCTGGTGAAGCTCAATGTTTGCGTAAGCCTCACTCTGCTTGGCATCTTGCAGCTGTGCTTTGAGACTGATTAGCTTCTGGTCTAACCTTCCCATGCACTCTAACATCTCTTTGGTTCTAAATTTTATTTCTATTGTCCCTTCTGGCTCAAGCACATTTCCACGAGCAGTTTCATCAGCATACATTTCAACATAATCCGAATTTATCTGGCTATCAACAACCACCCACGCTCCACCACGCAGCTCTCCCATCTTTGGAATGTAAACAAACACTGGCTGCCGATATGTTCTCAGATTTTCTACTATAGCTGAACCAGCCTGAAGTATTCCTTCGAAGAGATCTCTCTGCCCACCTGAAAACCCTCTCCAGTTTGCAAGGATAAACAATGGAAGCCCTTCCCGGTTAAAATCCATGAGCGCTTGAGCTGTCTTGGCCGCAGAATCAGGAAACCAGACTTGCCCTGCTTGTGGAACCACTCTTTCATGAGAGTCAAGCTGGCCAGGATCTGCTGGGATGATCTGCATTACAGTCTGTGTCTCAACTGCAACAACTCCAACAGGTATTCCCCCAAGCTTAGCTCTACCAGTCACTACCGTCCTTGCCCAGCCTTCAAGAGTCTCAATGAAGCTATTTTTATCAAAGATACCACCAAGCCATTTACCGGTATTGTCGTTAACCCCAGCTATAGCAGCTCGTGGGTCGCAAGAGTTCTCAGGGACATACTCCACAATTCTTTCCGGTGGATCTAAAGGGGCAAGAACAGGAAGAGGACCACCCACGTAAGCAGGAATGTAGCTCAGCCAGTTGAGAATCGCTGATACGCCGTCAAGATCATCTGAGACTGTAAGATGAACAACACCATTTGTGCCCATGATTTTCGGGCCACCAAGTTGCATGTGAGAGCTATAGACCTCACGTCCAAGTAACTTGTTGAGCGTAGAAAATCCAGTCAAGATAATCGGCTGGTCTAGTCTCTGTATGCACCGCATACCCAGACGGGCAAGGTAGGCACCAATGCCTACCGTTCTTCCACTCACAAAGGTTAAAGTAAAAGTTTCGTTGTACGCCCTTGAGTAAGCACCCGCTATTGCTCCACTTCCTGTTAAGTTCTCTACGCCAATACCATCATCTTTACCAACGATCGTATCAATCACCCACCTTGTTTCCCCACTAGGGAGCTTCACTTCATGGGCAATGACAGATGATCCAATCCTTGCATGGTCTTCAGGGCTTAGGTATATATACTGAAAACCACTCTCGGGGGAAACTTCATCTGACCATCCAACTTTAAAGCAGGCTTTGACTTCTTCAGCTACACCGAGCCGAGCACCAGAATTTGCTGCCAAGTAAATCAAGGGAAGCTTCTTGGCACAAGCGAGTTCAGTCACAGCATGGAAAAACGCATCCTCTCTAGGACCAAAAGAACCAGCTTTGAAGGTGACATCATTGGCAACTATTAGAAGTTTCCGTCCCATAGGAAACTCAGGAGTTGACATCTCTAGGCTCCAGGCCACCATTCCAAAGTCGTTGAGACCCGGTGATCTTTCAACCGGAATAAGAGATGTACCCGAAGAACCTTCTGGATTGGAGAATACAAGCTCTTTAACATTGATAAGTGTATCCTTACATGGTTTCTTAACTCCCGGGTGTTGTGATGCCCACAACTGTTCCAAGGCTGTTCCAAATGCCTGAAAAGGAAAGAACTAACGTAAGTACCCAAAAGAGTAAACCTATGTGTGTAAATCTTCTGAATTCAGTAACTAACCAAAGGGAAGTCATAGCAATAAGTAGTGTTACTCCTCCTTGCGGCTAGCCGATGCCTGTCAAGATATCCCAGTGGCTTATATTGATCATTGATTGGAGTTCCATGCAAAGGTCCTTTCTTGGTTATTGAGTGATAAATTAAACTGTTTCTCGCAGTAGCTTCAACTTCTCGGTATACCTGAAACATCAGATCACCGCAGGTTAAGTTATCGAGATGTGTACTCTTACTTTCTTTGTACAGTCAGATATTTGTAAGCTGAACTTTACATGGACAGTGCAAGTACGTCCTGTCACGTTTGCAACCACAACCCTCCAAGCACCACTTGCCAGTCCAGAGGAAACCAACCACAAGCGCACTTCCCACTCGCACACACCCAACCTATGCATTCTTACTCCGACAGATCTGTGTATCTCTCGTGCTGCTTCTTCTAAGATCATCTCGACTGTAGTTTCTTCATCCTCTGCATTTACTTCAACTCTCCTGTGAGCAACAAGACGAATATTATTACCATAAGGTCTGACACATTACGAACAATAACTTGTGAAGTGCACATCCGTAGCAACCTGGGGTAAGGCACAAGATCATCTATCTGCTGCTCACGCAGTATGCAAAGGAACATATGTGCGTGGTCTGGTTTCAGGGCAGCATTATGGGCATTAAGTTCCAGTTCCTCCATGGCATCCATCAAAGATCTAAGAACACATTTCGAAGTAAACGGCATGGAGAACAGCGTTTGGCTAAGTTGCTTATCCTGCAGTTGCTGCAACATAAAGCCATCGTTCATTGTAGCCTGTCGAACAAGAGATCTCAAGAACATCCTCTTGATTGGCACTGGCTTGTCTGTAACGGTATACAGATGCCATTGACGATCTCGTGAAGGTGTATAATGTATATTTGAGTATCCTTTCAGCTTATCCTGCATCAGATAAACAGTAAACAATCATCAAAACACAACGCGAGATGCTGGAAAACAATATTTACATTCATTATCATGATCATACCAACTCAAGGTATATTGACAGAGGAGGCTCAAGATGACGCATCAATGGCTCTTCTGCATAATACTGTTTCTCCATCGACCAATGGAAAGAATGCCTGATGGGTGTTCGTCCTTCATCTCGCTGAATTATACAGCTTATCACACCTACACCTGCAGAACAGAGGCTCGAACTCACTTCTTCCTCTTTAAGAATTTTGGCCAGCTTGTTTACTCTTTCCTGAGCTTGGTCCTCGTCCCCACTGAGGCAAACAAACCAGCAATGTCAACAGAATAGGTAGACAATATAGCACCAAAGCTAGTTCAAAACGGTCAGGCTGTGTCAAGTACCTGTCCTGAAGCAGACTCATCTGATTGTTGATGCCCACAATCGCAATGTGCATCATATTGCCAGATATAGGAGCTCCGGCAGATTCATAGTTGTTCTGGTGTGTTTCTGCCAATGCTGCACTTAATATACTCGGCAGAAATTGCAGCGATTTGATTATAACCATAGCCCCCCATTTTCTCTTACAACGCTTCTCAACCAATCCTTTTTCAGATGTTTCTTGATCGTCTAAGCCAATGTTTTTTCTTTCCATATGCTCCTCTAGGAACTCCCATGAAGCAATAAGACCAGAACGGTGCCACTGCATCCTCACGCTTTCTTTGACGACGTAGGGCTAATGACAATACACAAGTCAAAATGAAGTCAAGATTGTCATTGTTTAATAAATTGCAGTTGAATAATCAGGGTTCTAGAAAATTAACTCTAACCTGATATAATCTGCGAATATAAGTCTCAACAACCCGTCTTTGAAGTGTGTGATCGCTGTGGTCAAATAATCCCACAAGAGCATCTTCAACAGCTAAAGAGGCGCTCACAAGATCTTCCATCCTTTCATTTATGGCACTCTTTCTTTTGGGAGTATCCATATTTTCCCCATCCTCCGTAAACATTTCTAACTCTGACAGGCTTCTAGCAATGTTTGAACGAAGTTCACTTAGTTTGGTCTGTTCGAGTAACTGACTCGCCTTGAGTGCCAACTACACACACAAGCTGATCATCAGTTGACGAACGTCAACATAGATATTATAAAATACGGAGCCAAACGCACCTCAGAGTAATTAGTATGGTTAAGTGTCCAGAATCGGATAAGTTTATCTCTGTATGCAGCAGGATTAGGGTAAACAAGCTGCTCCATGAGTCGGAGAACGAGTTTGTTTTTGTTTTTTATGCCCTGAAATGAAGAACACATGAGCATACCATTTCAATGACATGAGACACCTGGTCTGAGAAGGATGATCACAGACCTGGTGAGATAGCACTATATCTACAATCTTCAGCAAATCTTTCTTGTATTGCTGACGCATGCGTTCTATAACATCGGCCTATTCAAGTCAAATAAAATGCTCATTAGGACTCCTTAAACATGGCTATTAACCACAAAGCCGTTTATTAGCTGTTGAACCATATATTACCAGCATGTTATCATTGAATAATTCTTCTACTGATAGATATTCTTCAAAGAGGGAATGAACAATAACACGGGCATGACTTTCTCTACCACCTTCATAAGACTTTGCAAGGCTCATCAATGGTTCAATGAGCCTTTCAAGGGCGCCTCTCTCTTTCTCATCATAAGATGATAAATAAGCCTGTTGCAAAAAGTGAACCGGAAAAAGAAGGCATTACAGACAGTAAAATACAGGATGGTGCGGCTCAAATGAAAGAAATAATAGGCAATCACCTCAAGAATGCCTTTTAAAAGTTTGGCAGGGAAATCTGCGGTCAGAGAGTTTCTGGAGATACTCTCAAATTCCCTATACTTTGATTCTAGCTGATAGAGAATTTTATATGAAAAGCATTAGAGGTCTGAAAACTCAAAAACAATAACACAGGAAAGGAATACAGATTAAAACTCAAAACAGAACAAATAAGTGTTTACCTTGTTCCTGAGGTCTTTAGGTAGTCGTGTTGCCAGAACTGCAAAGCACTCTTGCCACTGAAGGAATGGGAGTTCAGGACTATCAAGGCAATTAAGCAAGTCTTGAACAACCTGCAAGATATGAGCAATCTCAGAGTCAAATAATCATTTACGAAAGTTGGATCAAATAGGAAAAACAAATCGCTTTTACCTCATCTACGTTATGTTCATAGCCGGCAAGAATCATGCGAGCAGCATTTAAAGTTGCAGCACATCTCTGATGAACTTTACCAGAAATTGCCGTTGGAAGCCCTAATCTTGGGAAACTTCCATGGAAGGGTTCAGCCTTTCTTACAGCAGAAGGATCATCAAGGTCAAGCTTGGCTATAAGTTCACCAGCCTGTCAAAAAATTAATGGACGAGTTAATCAATGTCTGCAAATCTGTCGGAACCAATTTTTCTTTAGCAGTGGAGTGTTTTTACCTGCATGGCTTGTCCTTCAGACATTTTGAAATGGATAACTCCTGAAGCAGGTGAAAGAAGTGGCATGCACATCTTCATGACCTCAACTTCCGCATAGGGCGTATCAGCATCAATACTGCTATTATCTGAAACCAGATACCTCAGCAGCTTGCACGGCGTCTCAGCCATTAACTTCGAAGGATCGTGATCATTCTGATAAGCCAAAAACGACAGATAACTTCATGCTCTGATGGCTTTAAATATATGTAAAACAGAATGGAAAAGAAAATCAACTGAAACCTGCAGTAAACAAGTTCTTCCGTCAATGAGAAGTCGGGTTCCTGCCGCTTCTTCCTCTGCATATATCACATGGCTTTTACCATCCAACTGCAATGACAGTGAAAATCAACCAAGAAGGTGAGATTCTCAAAGGCAATTATTATGCATGGGAAATGTAAGTTTCTGTTTTATAGAATGAAACAAAGGCAGAAAACTTGCCTGCATCAACAGACCTCCATCACGTAGAGTGTGTATTTCTGCTACAACTTGTGAGTTGTTCATTCTTAGCCTGTAGCTTCCTGATCCACCCCGGACCACATCGATCTAGAAACATATTTGTTCAGGTTAGTGAGACTCGGTAACTACATCTTCAATGCAAAATAATACAACAGAAGAAAGAAGACGCGTGGAGAAGTAGAATTTTGACACTAGACGTTTACCGTATATTTACTTCCTTCAATATTCAGAGACACTTGAGAATGCACAAGAGATATATGCTGTAAGAGAAAGAAAGAGTAAGCTACGAGGAAAAGAATATGTGATTTTCATTATACTGACGGCCTAGTTTGAAGTACCTTTGGGGGAATTTGCCCCTTCTCAAGATAACCAACATAATCCGAGACCACAGCAGCACTAGTCGCTGATGCTTTCTGGACAAATAGAACATCTTGTCACTGGATAGAAACTTTTCAAGATAAAAAGATATCTGAGAAAAAGGCTCTTACATAGAGAGCTCCACCGACAACAGAGAGATACCATGGAGGCCTCTCTGCTCTGACCCGCATAGCAATCCTACTGTCCAACCAACCAGTGTGAATTTTGTTTTCCCGGTAATCAGAAGCCTAATCAAAAGTTCAAATATCTTGTCAGGGTACATTGCAAACACAGTGTAACTTTTTGTGTAGCAAGAAGGAAAGTTACATGTAGAAGGTCAATCGTGTAGTCAACATTAGTCCTAATTTCTCCACGGATTTGAATTTCTTTCAGCCCAAGAACCATATTTGCTATTGCCAGGGCTCTAGACTCCCCAAATGCAAAAACATGTCCTGAATAGAATATTAAAGGAAGTTTCAATTTGTAGAGTCAAGAGAAGAACTGACCCAGCAGCCTAAATATTTCATATAACTTACCAAATTGAGAATCTGAGAACTCGTGGATGCCTCCACCAGACTGTAAAAAACAAAACCGTCGTAAGACTTTAACACATAGTTTACACATAAGATAGCAGAGCATGTGTAGATATGTCTACCTTGACAGAGAAGTACGCCCACACATTTGGCTTGCTCTTAAAACTCAACTCCTGTTGCAAGTTCATACGAGTGTTACACCCACACAGTTCTCAGTGTATAGATTTTAACTTTGCATTTCATATTACCTGTACTTTACCGCCGGTAGGCTTGAAACCGTCATCAGGATCCTCGCTTGTCACACGTACAGCCACACAATGACCTTTTGGTCTTATAGATTCAGCTTTGTCAAAATCAAAAGGAGAGGCTACGACAGATGTCTGCCTCCAAGAATCGTAACCTCCACCATGTTCTATGCCATAGAATCGTCTTATCTCTAAAAAACAAAAGTGAAACAGACAGTATATAAATACATATGACTGCAAAAGGAACTGCTGCCTCTGGAAAAATAAGGATGCAGGCAATACCAGGTATTTGCCATAGCGGAATTCCCATCCCCACAGCAACTTGGGCAGCAGGAAGATTTATCTCGGCAATCCACTCAGTTACAGGGTGCTCAACCTGGCCTCAAACATCAAGTCAAAAAGTAACTTTCAAGGTCGAACCTTTAAGTAGAATCAATAAAAAAATGCAGCTGCAGTATGAAATCAAACCTGTAACCGAGGGTTAAGCTCTAAGAAGTAGTACTCCCCAGTGTCCATGCTGTAGAGATACTCAACAGTAGCAGCCCCAACATAGTTAACACTCTTAGCCAACCTTCTAGCTGCCTGCTCAAGTTTCTTCACGGTTTCTCGCGGTGCCACGGTAATTGGACCCTCCTCTATGATCTGTGTGATACATGCAATAAAGTAAGAATAAAGTAGACGGTGTGTATTTATATGGAACCAAACAGTTAGAAATCCTACAAACCTTTTGGTGTCTTCTCTGGACGCTACAATCACGGCTATGCAGAGCTGAAACATTTCCATGCTGGTCACAGAGTAACTGGACCTCTAAATGCCGACTCTGTACAAAAAGATTATAAAGAAATGACATGTAAGGAAAAGCAATGCAATACCCATGTAAGAACTCAGCTATGCTTAGATCAAGAGATATACTTAAAGTAACTGTACCTGTGAAGCAACCTTCATTATGAATATCGGTGAGCCAGGTACCTCGCCCTGAACTTGCTTGAATAGAGCTCTAACCTCATCAGCATTATGAACCTAAGAAACGAAACCAGAATAAGTACACGTATATAGGAATTGGCTTAGTCTACAATGAAAAGTGGAGAGCGATAGTCCAAAGGCATATATCTACATAAGCTGACCTTCCTAATGCCTTTACCGCCACCACCCCACGATGCTTTGATCATTGCTGGGTAACCGACAACTTGACAACTAGCAATCGCTTCTTCAGTTGTGTAGACACAAGCTTGCCTGTAGATCTCCTCCGGGATGGTTACCAAGTTGCTGTCTGGAGGAATTTTAACCTGAAAACAAAAGGATTCATCATCTTGACAGATCAACAACTCTCTCGTAAACAAGTTCAGCTTCACAGGAGCTAATTTACTTACATGAGAACCACTCCATGGCAGAGTAGGTACATCAGCAGCTTGTGCAATCAACGACGAACCAATCTTATCCCCTAATGCTGCCATTGAAGAAGCTGGGGGACCAAGAAATATTATTCCTTTTTCTTTTAGGGCATCAGGTAACTCAGGGTTTTCAGATGCATGACCCCAACCAGGCCAAACTGCATCCACATGC
This sequence comes from Erythrophleum ivorense, assembly GCA_026724425.1. Classification (NCBI taxonomy): domain Eukaryota; kingdom Viridiplantae; phylum Streptophyta; class Magnoliopsida; order Fabales; family Fabaceae; genus Erythrophleum; species Erythrophleum ivorense. The sequence goes on along the minus strand of JAIUCV010000070.1, from coordinate 1,751,218 downwards.
GTTACCTCGGCCATCTGCACATAGTAATTAGACAGAGATAAACGAAGATTAACTCCAAAGACCACAACTTTCTCGCTTATGTTAAGCTTCTCGTGAGATATCGATAGTTCACATGTTCTGTACACTACGCTAAGCAACATGATGATTCAGATATTTGCATTCACCTCTACAATAAGCTGAACATTGGCATAATTGTTATTGTTTGTTCCTCCAGGAACTTCAACAAACTGATCAGCGATTCTGATATGTTCCGCATTGATCCGCATGTCTTCAGGGGTTGCCATCCCCACCAACAATATGGCCTTTTCCGTGCCAAATGTTTCGTAAGCCCATGTTCTGACACTACGTATAAACTTAACAGCAGCCATTCCATTGTTAGCGATCAAAATGCTATGTATTGGGGATTCCCCTCCAAGGGCTTTACAGAACTCATTCACTTCAGACACCGTCACATGATTTCTACCGGGTACTACAGCACTTTGATACCCGTTAATGGAGCTAGCCATTGTTACTGTCCTTTGAGCTTCAGATATATCTGTTAAAAAAACAGCCACAGCTAGCACTGTCAAGAATTCTACTTTTATCCAGAAACATGCTATTGAACAACAAACAAAACCCACTGATACTATTCTTGTGAGATTATGACACTACCAAAATGACTTGGAAGAACATAGCAGATTTTCAGTTGGTTAATCTGAGAAAACAAAGATGCATCATAGTTCCACGGTTTCTTATTTTTTCAAAACAGATGACAGCGATGCGTTGCGTATTCATAGAAACAAAAAAAATAAAGGATGTTTTGCAAGTCAGCAAGGTTTCCATTATTATGTCAGATTTTTTTATTCAAGTTATATTTTTTTTCCAATAATGAGTTCCTTTTAGAAAGGAAATGAAATCTGAGAGATCTAGAGGACAGCTAATGATTACAATTCCCAAAAAAAAATAGAAATTGAAAAGCACAAAACATTACGAACTCAGCCTCAAAATGATCAATTTGTTGGAACAAAAACTAGGAAATTCCAGAGAAAAAATGAAGTCGAAAACCTCCACAATTGAAGTTTAAATCACAATAATCCCCAAATTAACGAAGAAATCACTAAACTCCTCATCGCAAAAACACAGCAAATGGAACAGTCAAACACACACAAAACCGAAATTAGCTAAGAAAAAAAGGGTAAATTTTAAATTGTTAAGATCAGAAATTAAGCTCGAAAATCAAAGAGACCCATCAAAGCAAAAACACCAAAAATGACAAAACCAAAGCAAAAAGGAGAAAAAATTCGAACCTCGTAGTAGAATTTCGCTTGAGAGCAGTCAAAAAATCATCTCAAAGTGCGAGAAGAATATAATACAGAGAGAGAGAAGAGAGAAGAGAGAAGAGAGAAGAGGGAGAGAGGGGTTTAAAGAGCGGGAGAAGGAAGAAGAGAGGGTTAGGTTGGAGTTAGAGAAGAAGGAAGGTTGTGGGGTCCGAAGACTTAATAGTGGCAGATGAAGAGAAGAGGAAGAAGAAGAGAAGAGAGTGCACGTGGTGTCTGCCTCCGCCACACTCCACACCTTCTCCATTGTTTTTTTTTGTAATTTTTCAGATCCCTTTTTGTTAGGAGGCGCCGTAGTTGTTCCTCAGCTACCTCTCTCTCTCTCTCTCTCTCTCTCTCTCTCTCTCTCATCTTCACATTCTTGTTTTTTCCGCACTCTTTAATTGGTGGTTCTTGATTGCATAAAAAGATCATTTTTTCTTATATTTTTTATTTACCAAACCATAAATTGTAGTCAATAATATTGTTAACTGAGAAAAAAAGTCAAACTTTACCATGGGGGAGCTTTTTGTGTGTATGGATTGACTAATACTGTAGATCATAATGGATATGGCTGCTTACCTCGCTCAAGCCAATGTTTGTTTCAATCATAATGGATATGGCTGTCTCAATCTTTTTCCCTCAAATCTTAGTTTAAAAAAGCGCGTCTCGGGTGTGCCTAGGCGCTAGGCGCAATGAGGCTATGATGTAAACGCCTTAGGTAGTCAAGGCACAACTACATCCAAACAGCGTGCGCTTTTGTGCGCCTTTGTGCGCGTCAGACCAAAGCGCAACGCGTTTGAAGCGTGAGTTTTTTGGATTAGACACATGAGTTAGATCTGTAGATAGGTGTTTGTGTTTTGTTTTCTAAGCAAAAAGTTTTAATCGTTATTGTTTCAACACTTTAACTTACGAGGATGAGTTAAGCTTGTTAGGTGATGATGATATAGATTATTAGTGATTTAAGTCTATCTAAATATGAGAGTAGCAAGTGGGCTAATGGTTGCATTACACATCTGCTAACATTTCATCTAGAGTTCGACTCCACCTTCCCCCATGTGGGGTCAATTTCCTCATTGAAAAGATAATGGGTCCGTGGGCTGGTCTGATGTGGTCCACAAAAGATGACAAAAAAAAGACTATGTCGTTGTTGATTAATACACTTTCCCTTTGGCTTCCATATTGTCTCAACTGCTCTAGCAATTCTGAAAACTATTGCAAAACTATTGCTCTAGTCATTGGAACAGAAATTACTCACACAACTGTGCAACTATTGTTCTAGTAACTGTGACAATTGCTACTCCATCAACTATGACAACAACTGCTTTAGCATCGGTGACTATGATATACACTGAATTTTACCTGTTATTATTAAGATATTTACAGGTTTTTAGTTAAGTATTTAGTGTGGTAAAGTACTTTCAGTGTTTTTGTAGTGTGTACAAAAGATAATCTAACATACAACCGTAGAAATCAATTTTTTGTTCGACAATGAAAGAAATTAAATTAAAAATAGTATTTAGGTAAGCTATGAAGAAGACAGTAAATTAAATTCCCTACCATCCGTGATAAATGAATTTCAAATCTTCTTTAAACGCTATATATGTGACAAGAGGTCATGACGAAGGGAGGGGTCGCATTGCCTGAGAATCTGAGATATACTATTTCGTTTTCTTTGTCGGTCTATTTCCGTTGAGAAACTTTCTACTATTGTATTCAGAATAGACAAATAAATAAAGCCAAGAGAAATTTGTATTAGTGTTTAGCCGTTGACGAAGGGTTTAGGCGACCAACCTTCATGTTCCTCTTGCTCGGAATCATTTGTTTAAATGTAATTCTTCTCACTCTTTTTCTCTTAGGTTTTTTCATTTATTGTATTTTCATCATATCATATGAAATATGCAATTACTAATGATTATTAATACCTAGCTTTTTAGATACCAAATCCTTCAGGCTTCATCTACCTACCTCAATACAGAGACCATCTACCTATATCATGTCCATATTTATCGAAGACAGTAAAATCTATTACATTTTATAAGTCAAATGCCACAATACGTTTTCCCAAAATTTTGGTGTAAAAAAAATGCATGTAAATCTACAATCACTGGAAAAATGAAAAGAACAATCTGGTTCTTCATTTTTTTTTTTTTTTTGACAACGTTCTTCATTTTTTTTATATATATGAAAAGATGATTAGTTGACTCGTTGACATATAATTATTAGTAAATGCTTATGAATATGGTTGAGATATAGTTGGGAGTTAGGTATGGGTTGTATAATCCAGTCTCATTATTTCCTCTTTTTTTTTTTGCAACGTTTGAAATTTGAATGGTCCACTCATTTAGCAATAAAAATAACAAATCATCGTTAACTTATGTCTAATTTTTTTAAAAAATATATATTATTTCATACCTATAAAGCCTTATATGCGTTCCTAATTATATATAAGATTAGTAAACACACCGTTACGCCGGCTTATTTCTTAGAGATGCTTTGTATGTTATTGGGTCAAAGTAAATGACCTTTGTTTACCTATGACAATAACAAAGGATCCGAAGTCAATTATCGTCAACGATAGATGTCAAAGAATTTTAAATTTTTTAAAAATCTGTTGTTATTAGTTTATGAATTCTGATAATCTTACTAAAATTAATTGTTATTGGTTTGATGATTTTTAAATTCCATATATAATCCATTGTTATTCAAAAAGTTTATATTTTAATGATTTCATGAATCTATTAAAATTCTTGTTATGGGAGATGGATTTTAAACAAATTAACTCATGAAACAAAAACTTTCAAAATACTACTTATAACTCTTAAATTTTCAAAATCCCTTACAATAAAATATTTTGATTGATTTTCTAAATTTACATACTCTTTTCAAATCTAACAAAAACTCTTTATAAATTTAACAATTCTCTTAACTTTTAAAATCTTTAAAATCCACAAAAATTCTACTTCCAATAACCCCCTAACAGAATATATGTCATTCTAAAAAAAGAAAGAAAAAACAAATCTTATATTTTTTTGATAAAGAAAAATAAATCTTATAGGCTGTCAAGAAAAATAATTCTGATAGACTTGGTCATGAGTCTCATGACTCAAAAGAATTTTAAGAAGAATTAATCATCTGTTTTTCAATCTTAACAGAAAAACAAATATATAGTTACGATGTTTTTTTCTGTTAAGGCTGATTTTTTTCCTTCTTGATCTGATTCGGATAGTTAAAAACGAATCAAGAATAATCCAAAATTGAATCACGATTTTATAGTTAGTTAGGATTAAATAATAATTTGAGAAAATAAATGAATTAGTTGATAGAACTTTAACAGAATTATTTTCTTTAAAACAAAAAAATACTTTGCTGAAAACTAGGAATTTTTTTCTGGTTTCGGAATCTTAGTGAAAAAAATGAAAAAGGAAGATTCAAAAAATTGTCTATGCAGAACCCAACTCTTCGTTACTTATAATTATAAACTTGAAATTTTTCTTTGACTTGATCAGTATCCAACATTTGATGGAAAAGAAAAGCTTTTAGTAGCTGACATACTAGCGGAAGTGAAAATTATAGATCTAAAATCAAACAAGTTCGATAGGCCCAAAATAAACAACGATAGTGATAAGATAATTTATTGTGTAACAAGAATTACGTACATTGAGCAAATAGAATTAAAACAACAAACTAAATCGTCACTGGTATTCAAAACCGTACAACAAATTATTTCTCTAGAATCCATAGAATAATAGCAGAAAATAATTACTACTAAATTAACTTTTTTTTAAGAAAAGAACTAAGCTAAAACGTAAGCAAAAGAAGAAACTATCACGGCGACAATGAATAGTTTAGATAGAGACAAGTTCCCAGTTCCAGATTTAGATGGTGCCGGTGATGGAGCATTCATCGCCGGTGATGAGTGGGTAATTTTCGGTGCCGGAGCAATAACTCCCGGTGAGGTATGTATAAGATCAACAGATGGTGATGAAGGAGAAGGGGTGACAGACGGTGACGGAGAAGTCTTAGTTGGCTCTGCCGCCGACGGAGAAACTGCATGATACCATAATACATTGATTCTAATGTATAAAACTTAAATTAAAAACTGAAAAGCATTTAAAATATATATTATAATACTTTCGAAATATAACATGCGAGAGACCACCACAAGTAAAGAATTGAAGCTTTTAGGGAATATTTCCTTTTTTTGGATCATAAGATCTTGAAGTTTTATTTTTATTTCTTTTAGAAAAGAAATTGAAACTTACCCATAGAAGAAGAAGCTGGTGCTGATGGAGCTGGACTTGATGAAACATCTGCATAATCAAAATTATAGCATGAACAAGAAATGTTCAAAATCATTCACTTAAAAAACAATTAAAAAGAATAAGAAATAGGAGATGATAGGAAAAATAATGATACCACAGTGAGGAGTGATGTGCATGTTGCAACTAGAAGGCAAGGCAAGAGCTCTGCTATCAATTAGATCAAATCCCATTGCGCGACTACTCTCCAACGCAACACAAAGACAGTTAGGATCATATTCAAGAACACCTTCGACCCCAACACAACATGATTTGGTGGGATTAAGATCCGATGATCCGACAGACAAAAATGAGAGACAATCAAACATGCCGTAAATTACAGTGGAACAGTCGGACTTTGACGGTGCATATGCTGGAGATAACAGCGGTGACTGTGACGGTGATACATACTCAGCGTCGGATAAAGATATGAGTAATAACACAACAGAGAGAACAAAGGGTTGCTTCATTTTATTTCCTGGTTTTCTTTTGAGTGTTTTTTGTTTTGTGTGAAAGCTACAACAGTAGAGACGTTCCCTTATATAAACGTAGAAATAGTTGTCTTGCATTTTTTTATTTTTTTATTTTAAGCTTAATAATCTCGTAAATTAAGATTCATTATTGATTTGGGTTTATCTGCTAGCTTTATTAGATTTTGTTTGATTAGCGATAACACATGTCACGATCTAGTTAATAAGAATTTGTCATACATATCGTGCTTACGTTGTGCATATTTAACTTTATTGATAAAATATTTTGTTGAATAAGATATGGACATAAACTTACTTATCTTATGTTGATATACAAACTCTAAGCATATATCAACGTTACATATCTTTTGTTCTTACTATTTTTTTTTTTTGATAAAAATCTTTTGTTGCTTACTATATTCGTATACATGTTTTGTGTAAGTTTGGGATTTTGTAGGCAGACGCTACTTTTTTTAATTGGAGTGATGATATTCATGAAAGAGTTTTACGACACTGAAAGTTTTACAGTTGACTAAAAGGGCCCAATTTTAAGATGTTGGTCCAATGATCCAACCAATAAGCCCAAGTTACTAGTTACTTAGCTGGTTTTATACATTTTTGCAAAAAAGGGCCCATATTTATTGCATTGTTTGTCTTCCCTATCGGACTTATGAAGAGAAATTTCCAGGTCCTCTCTGCTTCTGCCGTGTGTCAAATCTCTTCTTCATCGCCCTCTCTCGCTTCCACATTCATCTTCCATCTCCAGAACTTCTGCTACTCTATTCTACATTATTTCTATCCCATAGATTTTCTTCTCAGGACGTCTTTCTTCATCACCTTGTGAGGTAAGATTTCGTCATTTTCCAATTCTTGAATGAAGAGTTTATGTGGAGGATCGGAGTAGTAATAGTGTTTACTCTTGTAGGGTTTAATGGAAACATGTAACAGTGATGACGTGGCTTATCTTGATCACAAACTAACAAAGTCGAAAGGAGACCAAGATTGTGATGAGTTTTCTGATTCTGATTTAGAAGATGATTCTGAAACGGTATGATAAGTCTTTCTTTAATTCTTGTGGTGGTAGAGAGAATGAATGATCTCTCATTCTCAAGCTTATCTCATTTGGTAGATGGAGAGAGAGACTGATACATCAGCTCAAGAAGCAAGAAATGGCAAAGACATTCAAGGGATCTCTTGGGAAGGGTTTAAGTACACTAGAGACGAGTTTCGTGAGACAAGGTTGAATCAGTATGAGAATTTCGTCAACATCTTAAATCCCCACTCTCTGGAAACGCTTGATAAGGTCAGTGTAGCTGTGATTTGAATATCCACACTCTTTAAGAAGATCATTGAAGTTTCTTTTTTTTTTTTTTTTTTTTGTATCTGAAGATTGTTACAATTGACAGGAACATCTTCAAGTTGAGAAAGGAAATAACTTTTACGACTTCCAATTCAATACAAGGCTTGTCACATCTACAATTCTCCATTTTCAGGTAGAGATTTTGTAGCCTACTAGTTCTCATATGCAGAGATCATTTGCATCATAATTGGATTAAATGCATCTCATCTGTTGACTATATTTGTCTCCGAGTACAGTCCATGACCACCGACAAGTATGGTGATACTATCCTCTTTTCAGTTTTGGAATTTTTTTCATTCAGCTTAATTTTACACTTGGAGAAATCGAAAGCCTCCATTCACTTAAATACTGTTTTTGCAGAGCTCTTGGAGGATGCTTGTACTTATATTTTCCTTACTAAGGTTATTATAAGTCCTAAACTTTATGAGCAGAGTCAGGTTAATATGGTAGACTTTCATGCTTAAATCTTAGAAATATACAAGTAGGAGAATAATGTTGAGAATTAGAACAATTATACATTGGTTCGTTGATGCACATATCATGTGTTGCAGATCTGCAGTGGGATTATTTCTAATGTGACTATGGCTTATTAAGTTATTAGTATGTTTCTCAATGCTTTGTGGCATTTAGGATTATTTTACTCTTATTTCAGCCTCTAATGCAGTTGTGGAGTAATGTTTGAGCAGCCAGCGCCATAAACGATATCCATTTGGTAATGATAGGAGAATGTTTTCACATTAGCGAGATTCCTGTAACCATGTGTCCAGATTCATTATAGTTGCATTTCTCATCTCGTGTAAATGCAATGGCATAATCTTGTTCCATACAGGGGATGATGCTTGACCCAATCTGATTTTATAAGCAACTTCATCATATTTTTTTTTTTTGTAAAAAACGACATTGTTACATATGTAATGGCTTTAGTTTCTAGCTTGAGTCCATTAGAAAGAGAGAGACATAAACTCAATTTGTGTTCAAGGCTGGTACAAGAAAAATCTTGTTTTCATGTTTTCTTTTATCCGGCGCGTGATTGATCCTTGATAGTCGTCCTTTGCAGCTTCGGAACTTGGTATGGGCGACATCAAAGCACGATGTGTATCTAATGCAAAATTATTCGGTCGTGCACTGGTCATCTCTTCTCCAGAGAGGGCAAGAAGTAGTAAATGTCGCCAGATCAGTTACACCAACTCTGGTTAGAGAGCTTTGAAAGTATTTCAAGATTTTAGTTTTTTTACTAAATCTTCTTCTTTGATTTGTTCACAGAAAATATCCGAGCCGCTGTCCAGGGTGCAGGTTAGCAGCATGGCAGTCAAAGAAAATCTGATCCTGTTAGGAGGATTCGACGGGGAGCTTCTCTGCAAGGTTTTACACGTTCTTCCATTGCATTTCCCCGAGTAGATAATATAAACTGAATATCCTTTTAACTTGTATTGCTCTTCTCTTTTCTCCAGTGTGTAAATCAGCCTGGGGTTGCTTTCTGCACAAGAGTAACAACAGAAGATAATGCCATCACAAACACGGTTGATACATACCAAAGCCCAAGGTAATGAAAAAGCAAGAGAGATCTTTGGTTTTACGTTCTTGAACGTGGACTGAAGTTTCTTCTTGTTTTCTTATTGCAGTGGCTCTCTTAGGCTTATAACTGCGAATAATGACTGTAAGATTCGAGTATTCGATGCTCAGAGCTTTACGCGTGTCAGTGAATTTGCTTTCCGTTGGTCTGTCAATGTGAGTTTCTAGATCATTTTTCTTCTACTCCATCCACCAAGCCAAATTTCTCTAATCAGAAAGAAACAAAAACACTCTGATTTTCTTGCAGAATACCTCTGTTAGTCCAGATGGGAAGCTGCTCGCTGTACTCGGGGATAGTACAGAATGCTTGATCTCTGATTCTCAGTCTGGGAAAGTAAGTTATAAAGCTTATCACTTTTTTATCTCTGTTCTCATCTACACTCAAGTGTTTGTTAATGGACTTGGAGACATGTTTTCAGGTTGTTTCTAGCCTCCAAGGCCACAAAGACTTCTCGTTTGCATCGGCGTGGCACCCGAATGGTCTAATATTAGCAACTGGAAACCAAGACATGACATGCCGTCTCTGGGACATTCGAAACCCGTCAGAGTCATTCGCTGTCCTGAAAGGAAACATGGGAGCCATAAGAGGTTTGAAGTTCACAACAGACGGGCGGTTTCTTGCAATGGCTGAGCCTGCAGACTTTGTTCACATCTTTGACACGCAGTCTGGGTTTCTAAAGTCCCAAGAGATTGATCTGTTTGGGGAGATAGCTGGAATCTCGTTCAGTCCCGACGCAGAGGCCCTGTATGTCGGGGTCGCGGACCGCACTTATGGAAGCTTGATGGAGTATAAGAGGAGAAGTGATAATCATTATATGGACTCTTTCTTTTGATTAAAAGGATAAAATGTAAAATATTGAGGCATTTAAAATGTGTTATGGGTTTTTCCACTTTGAAGTTTATATGTAGAGAAACATAAATTGTGTAATTTTAGAATGGAGAGATGTATGTGTGAATATTTTGTTGTGTTAGTGTAAGTGTAGAACTCAGTGAGTGTGTTGTATTGTATCCTTCTTAAGTTACTTGCAATTATTTGTATTGCCAAACTCTAAGGATGTTGCGTCTTAAGAATCTTGCAACTTCTAGTTTATGTATCAACCAGTAGTAACTGAATAGCTTCTGTCCGAATTGATTGTTTTCAGAAAATTAAGTTTTTTTTTCTATCTCATTGTTCAGCAGGTGAATATGTTTCCGAATTTCTTCAAGCTCAGTTTTTAGCTTCTTCAGTGTCTTTCTTATTAGGTAGTTCTTTTCTCAAGCTTCTTCATATATCTCTCCAACAACATCTTCTCATTGATCAGTATTCTTTTTTTTTTTACTGACTTTAATTTATTAAGACTTCGAAGATCAGCTTGATAATCTGCCTTACGTGTTCAAACATAATCGTCGAAATCAGTTTCTTAGCTTTGTTTTCTAGGTTTCAGAAATCCATGCAATGATAAAAAAAGTTAAATACTTATTCTTTCATCTGATTTTGTATTAACCTTTTTCATTTTTTTGCGAGTTAACATATGTTGTGTCCCTTTGCACTAATCTCTCTTGGTTTTAGGGAAATCTTATATGAAATAAGTACCCAATACCATCAGACTGAACTTCATCTTTCTTCTACTCTTATAAAAGTATTCAATATCGATTTTTCTAGTTTATGAATCGATTTACTTCTCTAGTCGCTAGACTGCCTGTAACATCCCGGTTTGTGGAGAGACTTAACATAATTAATTTGGCTACCTATGTGAACAAAGTCCACTTACCTTTTCGGTCAAAGACCCATAAGTAACTCCAGAGTTAAGCGTGCTTGGGCTGGAGTAGTAAAAGGATGGGTGACATTCCGGAAAGTGCTCTGCGAAACCGTGTAAGTGAGGCCAAAACACGGGGAAATGTCGGGTGAGAGCACTCCTTATTCATTGGAATATCCGAAGATGATATGATTCCTTGTGATAATTATGAATGAGAAATAAATAAATAAATATGAAGACATTGTATATTATGAATTTAGAGACGCAAATATTTGTTGTTTAGAATAGACGCAAAAATCATTTGATAAGGGAGACATTAGAATTAATGTAATTAAATGAGAATAAGAAAGTCAACCCCATCCCACGTGGACTGCAGGTGAACATAAAGGCTGATGCTGCATACGAACCGTTCCTGTACGTAAGATTATGAATTAAGACAAGCACGTAAAATGATCTACGAGATAAGACCAAATTACTAAACGAACCAAGATTAAACATTTAAACTCATCATTCTTTGGAACATCCGGTATAAGTAAAACGTCCATGCGCCAACATGTTAAACTTCTGTTTTCTTTTTTCACTCCATGTTAAAACACTTTTTGAGTATTTGGATTCAAATGATTTTAAAAGATAATAGAAAAGCAAACAGGTACATTAAGCGAACAAAGATATATATAATGGAAAAACACAACCGTATAATACATTTATTAGAACTTTTACAAAGTAAATGGTTAACAAAATTGTATATAATGAAAAGATACAACCGTAGAAAACATAAGTTAAAATATTTTTGCATCGAAGGAGTAACGGTTTGTTTGAAAAAACTAACTAATAGTCTAATCCCTCCACTATGCTTATATCATTTGACCATATAAATAATCTATGTTCTAGCTTCTGCGGGGTTTTCACGAACTGAAAAATTGTCCAATTTTTTTTATTTAATAAAAAGATGCATACGACTTTAGATGGTTGAATCGGTGAGTTATGATTCATGTCATGATCCGATAAAAATCCCAACGGCAGCGTAGAAAAAGTTTAAGCAATTTTAATCTCGTCTGAGTTTTTTCATTCGGGTTGTTTAAAATTCCTTTGTTGCTTAATTTTGATTAAATACAAATCAATTTAAATCTAAACTTTGCAAAAAAAAAAAAAAGACAATAGTTTTATCTTTTTGCACTGTTGTAAAGAATAAGCTCATCTTTATAACTTATTTCGGAAGTGCAACATGGGATGTTTATTAATGAGGAATCTTCTTTTATTTTATACCAATTGTCATGTGACCACCATACTCATTTAAAACTGTTTACCTGATCATAATCTCATCTTCTCTTCAAGTCTTCTCGAAGAAAAGTTAGCTTTGATGTGTAGATATATACATTTCCCGAAATAGATTAGTTTGATTATATAATAACGTTGTCGCCAAATAAAAATATTATAATGTTTAAATAATTCATCGAGTACACTGTACACGTATCGTGTTGTCATGCATTTTCTTACGTAGAAATCTATGCAGTCGTATACTCGTATAAGGTTCAACGTACCAAATTTATTCTCACAAACCCGACTCGGATTTCATAAATGCAAACCCATGCACCAAATTGAGCTTTGCTCTGTATATTGTTATTACCGAAGAGAGAGAAAATAGACGAAAATATATATTCTTTAAATTAAGTTTATGGAGTGAATTCATCAGCGTATGTACGGTTGTATATGATTGTATCTTGTGAATATTTCTATAGATTTCAATTAAGAAAGAGTTATCAGGTTCTTTGTTATTTATAATGTTCTGTTTTTATCTTGTTATTTAGTTTTAATACCATGTGTGAGTAGTTTTTCCACTTGGTCTAGTGTAGATGATTGATTATTTGTATAGCTTATGGTTAATTAGTGATGTTTAATGTTAGAAAACTTATGATTCTTCAATTAAGGTTATGCTTAATACTAAAAGAAGTTTGGTCATATTGTTATATGATACAAGATGTTTTGTGCACCAAATTAAAATCTTTGATAAAAGCAAATGTCGCGATAAAAACATACTGAATAATTTTATCTTAATCAATAAGAATTGAGGCTATGAAATTATTATGCTTGCTGGACTTGATTATTAGTGCTTGGTAATCACTTATGTTAGCAAAATTGATTAGAATCTTGAAATAGGATTAGTCTCAAAGTATGGTCGATCCATGCTCTACGACTTGATTGATTCGTTATCATTGCTTTTTCTTTGGTTTATTCTTTGATCTAAAACGTTTATTTTATAGTCCTCTTTTACATTAGATTCATTTAGTAGTTATTTACTTGCTTTATTGCATAATTACTTGTATAGTGTATAGTTCTTTAATTTGGTCATCATTAATACTTAATCAGAGGTAAACACATGGTTAGTGGACAAAAGATCTTAATGCTCATTACTAATGACCGGTAAAAGTTGTATTTGACTTATAAATACAAATAACGCGTTGTTTATCTTGACCAAATTTACCACATAACCCAAGAAATAAAAAAGAGAAAGAGTAAAGAAGATGATAAACAACTGTCTTACGTGTTTAATTCAATTCTATCATACAAAACCCACACTATACTTAAATTGTAAAGAACGGAAATGATTTCCCTCTCGAATATTCAAACCATCAAATTTTAAAGATAACTTATAATATTATAGACTAATTGCACTTAGGCTTTATTAGACGCTAATTATGAGCGTATCTCCATCATTTGATACACTTATAGAAAACTTTAGCGTTGGTATGGGGGCTCCCCCGTCCAACACGGTCCAAGAATCATTCGAATTAACTCTAAGTATACCCCTAATTTCTCCAAATATCTTATAACTAGTGTATGACCCGCACAGCAGTGCAGTGCGAGATTATGTTTTTGTTTTTTTTATTTTCTTCTTCTTTTTATAACATGTTTTAATTTTAGTGTTAATTTTAGAGTTGTATGTTTTTTATGTTAAAATTGTCAAATATATTGTTCATTTGAATCTAAATTTTTGTATTAAGTGATTCAAATTTTGATGTATTAATTAGACTGTCTTTATTTATTAATAATTAAGAAAAAGAAAATACAATAACCAAACACATGTCCAGACAATAAAAATATTACATCATGGTTATGTTATAACTGTTATACCAACTTAATCCATAATCTGAATAGCTCCAAACTTTTATATACTCTTGAACAAAATATGTTTGTGGTTCTAGTTTAATAAAAAATGAAAAATACATTTATGGATAGACTTCAAAATCATGTAGTGACATTATGTAGAACCCGAAACAGAAAAGAATCAAGGAAAGAAGTGTGTTGTGTTGTCGACAGATGATTCTTTTTCCAACGATAGTAAAATCCTTTGTAAAAACATATGTCCCAAAAAAAAAAAAATAACCAAACACCTGTCAAAACATATGTCTTCCGTAGAATACTACTGTGCGAATCTTAGTCTTACGAATGAATTGTCTTCCATGTTCCATTTGCTCTTTTTGCTCGTTAATTTTGTTTGCTTAAGAGATTTCAGTTTTTTACTCTCCGAAACCATCATCAATTGCTAAACTCTACGAAATATTTTTTTAGATTGCTTTAATTTAGAGAAGCATGAGAGAAATCGTGACAATTCAATTTAGGAAATCTGCAAACTTCAGTGACAACCAGATCTGAAATTCTCAGGCCAGTAAGCAAATTCTCCATATGATATGCCATGTCGATTTCCAGTTATCGTTAAAGTGGATTATGGGTTTAATTTGTCTGTGACTTTCATTACAAAATTCTTGGTTTTTTGTTTTATTTTATTTAGTATCAAAGTTGCTTCGATTTGGTATTATCGCTAGTTTTTTTTATTATTCTTTTTGCAGATCTAGTTTTTTTATTATTTTTTTGCATATTTTTAATAGAGAATGTATAAAACGGAAATCTTTGAAAACGGAAATATTAGATTATGGTATTATCTAGAGAATACATAAAATGGAAATCTTTGATTATGGTATTATCTACTCTAAAAGGAATTGATTGTTGGTTTAATTGAACCAAACATTGGTTTGATTTAAGTGATATTTTAGATTACTAAATTAACCCTCACTAAACCTGTTTCCAAACAGATTATCTTCACAAAAAGAGATGGTTTTTTGGTCCAAAAAAAGAGATGTACTTCTCAATTAATATTAAAGAGATAATAATTGTTATTTCCACCCTTGGCTGTCTTTATTCATTAATTGTGGGTATGCAAAAGTTGTACGCAATTTAGATCATGTTGGTTTAGGTCAATGATCAATTTTTCTTAACCGTGAAATTATCTAAACCACTTTCATTTAGCCATTCGAAACGGTGTCATGCTTTATACTCATTAGAAAAAATGGTGAGCGGACTACTCAAAAGTTACACACAATCTGGGAAAATCAGCCGGATGTTAAAAGCTTGGATACCGAGTAACTTAGTTTTACTCTTGAAAGCTAAGCTATAGCAAATGATTACAAAAATTAATATAATGCCCTAATAATAGTTACTTAAAGGTCGAAAGTAAATAAGCTAGGAAGTAAAAGGGTGTGCCTAAGCAATAGGGAAGAGAGAGTGATACTGAAAACAGAAAACACACACGCGCCGAGGCCACGCGTGAGTCTTGATTTGGAGACGACGATGCCAACGTAAAGTCCAAGTTGTCACTTGCAGCAAACTGCGCCTGAGATCACGTGCTTCACCCGTACCACCCACGTGACTCCTATGTCTTCCAACTTAATTATCACATAAATCATTAATAGTCAGCTCCTTTTCTTCATTATTTTTCCGTTTCTCACGCCAACCCTATTCGTTGACGGCCTGAAGCAGTAAGACAATAATTTGGAAATCGTGTGTTCATCAACGCTCACCACACTACTTTAATAAAAGTCTGAGCCATAATCTAAATTCCTTATACACAAGGTGGGAACTGAGAGATGCCATGCAAGATACTTGTGGGCGGGGTACATAAGGAGACATGTTGAGCATGACGTTTATAATTATGTGAAAGATGAATATAACTGTTTCAAGAATTTTTGTTTCTTACCACCGGAAAAGTGGCAGAAAAATGAGAATGGGTGCCAAATGGAAAAACCCTACGGCCAAGTGGTTACCCAAAGACACATGCATTGCTTTCAGTGAAAGCCTTTCACTGTCTATGCACCCTTAACGTCTCTTCTTCACGGAATCTTCGACTTTCATGAGTCAAAACTGCCAAGATAATAGGTGTCAACATTTTAGCTCTATAAAATATACCAATTTTCTTATAAAAACTAGAAAATTTTGTCACCTTATATAGAGTCATGGAATCCTAATTTAGTGACCTCAGTTTTGATATTATTTACTCATGTCAGATAATTGTGTTCACATAACTTTGCCGAATAGTTAATTATGCATATCAAATCTTTAGATCTATACTGTTACGTCTTCTTTTGAATTGTATACCATTTACACGTACCGTTATTATTTTGTTGTAAACTTACTCCAAAAACTATTAATGAATTTACAAACTTTCACGGCACTTAAATAGTATAACGAGCAATTGAGGGAACTATGTGTCTAACTATATCAGTATGTATTATCTGTATATATTTGATAAATATTTTATTTTGAATTAAATTACGTACATTGTTCTCGTATTGTTTATGGGAAATTTACAAGTATATAATAATATTTTAACATTTCTTCATAATAGGAGCCAGGAGCCTCTATATAAACGGTGGGAATTGAGTGTATATCTCCAAGGTGAGGTCGAGAGCTTCTCCCAAAAGAGAGAGAGAGAGAGAGAGAGACCGAGTGTGAGAGAGTGGTAGAGAGAGTCTGTGTGAGAGAGTGATAGAGAGAGTCTGTGTGTAAGTGAGCGAGAGAGAAAAAAATTGGAGTGAAATTAGGGTTTATCTCTCTACCTATTTTCTTCTTCAGAAGAACGGCAAAACTTCCCCATCTTGAAATTCTCAGCTTCCCCATCTTCTGTTTATCTCTCTTCCTATTTTCTTCTGTCTTTCATTGAAACAAAAATCACGATTTCCTTATGAAGTGTTGATTAATGAATTTTTATTTTGCCAAAATTCATCAAAAAGAAAAAAAAAACTATTTGAAACAATCATAAGTTTTCAAGAAAACGAGATCCATCTTTGTTTTCTAGAAAATTATGAATTTTTCTGTTATTTAATATTCCTTCATTTTTTTTATAATGAATTTACAGAGTTGATCAACTTAATGGGCATTTTTTAGTTCCCTCAAGATTGATCCTCTTTTTATTTCTTCTTGTTGATAGATTTATGTGATTTTTGATCAATGGAGGTTGCTTATTTCAAACCTCTTTGATCAAATTTATTTCTGTAGAAAAACAAAAAACCAGTCTTTGAATTTTTGATAAAAAGACAGGTTTTCAATTTTATTCACCATTTTTTAGAAAAACTAATTTAATAAATCTTTTGTTCTTGTAGTATATTTTTTCTTCTTTTGTGTTTCAGGAAAATCCAATGGCGGATTTCTTCAGCAGCGGCCATCATGGCGGCGAGCTTATGGAAGCACTTCAACCTTTTTACAAAAGTGCTTCCGCGTCTGCTTCAGACTCTGCGTTTGCGTCTGCACCAAGCGACCCATTTTCTTCTTCTTTCTATAATCCTCACTCTCAAAACGTCTCTCTCTTTCCCACCACCCAACCCGATACCGGATCCTACCCGGATATTTATTCCGGATCCATGACCTACCCATCTTTCTTCGGGTCGGATCTCCAACAACCCGATCAAAACTACCAATCTCAGTTCCATTACCAAAACGATTTCACTTACACCCCTCACCAAGACAACCCTTTTATGCTCAACTTCATCGACCCGAATCCAGCTTTTCTAACCCAACCGGGTCTGGGTTCGGGTTCGGTTACAAAGCCTGCTAAACTCTATCGTGGAGTGAGGCAAAGGCATTGGGGAAAATGGGTCGCGGAGATCCGTTTACCCAGGAACCGAACCCGGCTCTGGCTCGGAACATTCGACACGGCCGAAGAAGCCGCCTTGGCTTATGATCGCGCCGCGTTCAAGCTTCGTGGCGACTCGGCTCGGCTCAATTTTCCTGCCCTCCGATACCAAACCGGCTCATCTCCGTCTGATTCCGGCGAGTATTACGGACCTATTCAAGCTGCCGTTGACGCCAAATTGGAAGCTATTTTAGCTGAGCCAAAGAATCAGCCGGGGAAAAAGGAGAGAACGTCGAGGAAACGAGCTAAAGCTGCGGCTTCTTCGGCTGAGCAGCCGGCGCCAATGCAACATTCCGGGTCGGGTTCGAGTGACGGATCGGGTTCGCCGGTGTCGGATCTTATGGTGCCGGAGATGTGTGTAGAGTCGCCGATGCCGTGGAATGATAACTTCATGCTCGGGAAGTGTCCCTCTTATGAGATTGATTGGGCTTCAATATTATCGTGAAAAAATAGGATTCAATTTATTATTTTTTTAATTCAACATTTTGTATTTTGTGTTTAAATTAATTTTCTACGGGTCTTACTTATTTATCTGTGTCTAATTTCGAGTTTGTGGTATAGGATTTTGTATGAATGCAAAATGTAAACTGTACATTGTAAATTATGGACATCAGAAGTTTTTGTTTATGCCGCACTAACTTTATCTTGAGATTGAATTCAGTTTGGTTTATATCTAATTTTTTTCGATGGTGTCACTCAACAATCCACATTGCTACCACAATGCAACATATATAAATAGAAATTATGTATGAACCCATGTCCTATGTTGATTGAAATATCCTATATAATAAAGGTTGGTTTTAAATTAACATGATCACGAAATGTAATGTCAAGTCAGTCAATAAAAGTTTAATTTCAATAAAATAAAAGACATCTCTTAATCATCTTGTGTCTTGATGCAACAAAGGATGAATCTTTTTTTTTCCTTTGCTTTCTAGCGAACCACGAGAGCCCAAGAGTCTAGAGAAGCAAAGCTCAATTTTCTTTCAGAGTCAAGAGGCGCATAAAAAAGACCGGTCTACGGAATGTCGGGTTTCTTCGCGAACAAAGTTTATAATCAACAAGGGTTCATATAACAAAGGAAGTACAATTGGTTTTTCAAACCACTTTCTTGTTTGTAGTGAGAGAGATAAATTTGAGTTCTTCATTATTATGACTTTGGGTCGACTTCAGTTACAAAGAAAAATCCTGAAAAATTTGGATGTGACATCATAAATAAAATACGACACTCGTGATTAGACCATGTTATTGAGATTTGATAAAAGAAACTGTATGATGAAAACATGTTTTGTTTCTTTGATAAAACTCGTGATTAGACCATGTTTTTGGTATTAGAAGAGTTTACAATAGACCGATAATTTGAATTCAGGTGGTGACAACTGTATGATGAAAACATGTTCTGTTTCAGTTTTCATTCATTGAATCCAGTCATGAGATTCATAAAGACTAAACTTTAGATTCATCAAACCCATAATATCTTCAGAAGACAAAAAGTCAAAAGAGAGAACTGTAACGCACGCGTGGGTTCTCACCAGCTGGATTTGATACAAGTTGCATCATACAACCCAAGACGTGTCCCTTCAATTTCATTTAAAACAGCGTAACGTATGAAACCAAAGTACGAGCCATATCTTAATAGTATTAATATATATATATATATATATATATATATATATATATAGTCAGCTTTAGTAAAAATTATTAAATAAATAATACCATATACATTTGACACATTGACATTATCAGCCAACGAAAAAGGACTTGAAAACCCAACAAAAAAGTATTAAAACACCTGATAAAAAGGATCAGCTAAATTTACCAATTTCCATCTTCTTCTTGATTGCTTTTTGACCATGGTATATAAACGCATCTATTATCCCAGACACCGTGAACACACCTGCATATTTTGTTTTTCACATGTTTCAGTTTGGGATTTTGAAAGAAGGAACACAACACATGTTTCAAAGGATACAACAAGAGTTCTTTAATTCTTAATGGTATTATAGAGGTGAAAAAGTTTAAACTAATTCTTTCAAAATTAAGGGAATACTCCTCTCTCTTTTTTTATTTAGGATTCAGTTTTAGACTATTTAGTTAAGTTTCGTTATAACATGTATGTCATATTTTCTTAAGAGGACCAGAGAGATTACCTCCAACTATGGCACAAACATTCGTCAAGAAGTGCAAGAACGATATATGTTCTTCTGTAAATGTAACCTGGTAATATTTAACATATATATTAGGATTCCGAATATTATTTTCGCTGTCTGGAATTGGAGATAAAATACACAAACTCATTCACCTTAATTGGAGATAGATCATAGAAGAAGAAAACGCCTGGTAAGGATTGTAGCTGACCTGCTTCTGAGGTCTTAACATGTTCTGTCACCGAGAACTGCCCAATCAAAGGAATTGCATAAGATCATAATAGGATGAGAATGTAATAGATACAATAAGGAGAAAACAGTTCAAGAGCATCACGCTTCACCTGATTTGATTGAATTGTATGTCCACTGATATCTGTGTATACTGTTGGTACAACCTTTAAAAAAAACAGACAAAAAAAAGAAGAAGAAAAGAGTAAAAACGGGTAATTTCAAAGACAATATTTGACTATATCATTATATCGTTTTGTCTTGGAACAAACCTTGATAAAATATTGGTACATAGCATTAGGTGTGTCTTGACTCCACTGGACTCTGCAATTTCAAGTACATTAGAGACCATAACAAATTAAATGAAGTGTGAATGGATAGACAAGAATGGTAATTACTTGTCAAGAGGGTTAACGACGCCAGGAAAGTAATCCCCAAAAGTCAGTCTATTGATCTTGTGACTTATCTACAGGGAGAGATAACGACTGAATTATATAAACTTAGAAGTGTGACAAACGAAATAAAGCCAATAAGAAGAGTCCTTTCTTACGTTAAAACTGTCTTTCTGAAAAGCGAGAAGATCATGAACGTGAACACCCGCCTGATGAAAACTTTTCCCAGGAGCAAAGTGGAAGTTCCCAGCCACCTTATTCACTTCCAAGAACCCATAGATATTACACCCTTCACCTTCTTCATCTTTTACTCTTTGTAGAAAACCTTCTCGTTTACACTGAATCACAAACAGACAAGTCAAACGTATTTCAGCTTGCAGTTGGAAGATAGAAACTCTTCGGTTTAGAGCCTCGCAAGTGCATCTGATAGAGTTTAGTCTATAAAAAAACATGGAGATTTGCTGCACTGAATCAACTCTCTCTGAAGAAATAAAAGAACGTGCTTCTGGAGTTTATCCTCAACCTCCTGACAAACTCACAAGCTTATCTCAAGCTAACTTGCACAAGTATTCTTCTACTTCTATTTATATTCCTCTGCCTCTACTTACAATGTCAATTACACGCAAAGACTAAACGAACTTTTCTTTCATCTCTGAAACAGCTCCTCAAGTTTCATTATCAACATTATAAACAAACCGCACACATGCCTTTGAGACTCTAGCAGAGAAGAATTTAAAAGGTTATTCACCTGGTCAATTAAATCTGGATTTGTAACACCCCAACCTTTCTTTCTATATGCTTCACGAACATCTTCACATGAATTGCAGCAGTCATGCTCTTCCTGCCAGGTAAAACAACATAGGTCACATGTAAGCTCAAAGATAGAGGAAAGCCAGACTGAAAAAGCACCATCATCTATCCGAAAAGATACGTATACATATTACAGATAACAAGATCCACTAAAACATCTGTTTTTGTTTAATCCATTCATAAATCTCTTGGCTAGCACTAAACTATCAAGGGTAATTCAAATATGAACTTGACAAAACCATGCTCCAAACACAATACGCAGAAAGACAGAAAAAATAACGTAATTACCGCTTGAGCCCCATAGCAAGAACCACAGTAAGTCTCGTTATGTTCAAGCCTGCCACCATGTTTCTGCAGTGGTTTTTCAATCTGCACAAGCACAAAAAAAGTATGAGACTTTACAAGTTCCCCAAAAAAAAAAAAACAATTTCAGTTCTTGCTTTTATCTAATTCAATCTGCCATTTGCGTGACGGGAAGATAAACGTAGCAGGAGGCTGCGAAGATGGCAATTCCGTGAACATAATGACAAGCATGCTTTCAAAATTTGCATCCAAGAAAATACAGGAAACCAAACCTTAGTAGCGCCTATTCCCTCTTGTCTTGCTTCTATGGTGTTTCCATGAGAATCTAATCTTCTCTTTATAATATCATGTTTCTGCTCAGTACACAAAGAAACAAATAAAATTGGCCACACATTTGACAAGTATACATGATGTTTCAAGCAAAAACAATTCAACATACCACGTCAAGATGGAGCTCTCCACTAATATCCATAGCGTCAACACTGAGAATCGAACATGCTAATGCAGGAAAAGTGATATCAAACTGCAACAATCAAAGAAATTTTTGAGAGATCTAATGGAAAAAAAAACACTTAACGAACTTTTTAGAAAACTGAAATTAAGAGAGAGGAAAAAGCAATAACATTACATTGATGCGTAACGTTTCTCCCCTTGAAGTGTCTACTATGAGTTTCGTCTCAGTGACGGTATGAAGATATAATCCTTAACAACAAACGAAACCAAATTCAAAAATCAAAGACATACAAATCAAAATCATATTAAGAATCAGCGAAATTGGGGTCACATCACGTACGTAGCTCGGAGAAGAAGAGAAGAAACATAACAACGGAGGAGACTAGGGTGATAACGCCGCCGGACAACGTACGGCTGTAAAAATCCTCGTTGATCTTAGGATATGCATCCAGATTCCGCAATTTATTCAGGATCCCGGCCATTTAAACACCGTAACAGCCAACTCCGGGCACACGAGATTTCGCAGATTTGTTTTCTCCGGAGATTCAAATCCAGCACCGAACCTAATTCGGCACAAAACGACGACTAGGACAAGATATTCCGGAGAGAAATTCAGAGGAAGAGAAACGTTCGTCGGAAGCGAAATTCTTCCGACGATGCGTCAAGAGATCCCGGAGACAGAGTGATCGATGAGTAGTTTTGGTTTTCTTCGTTTGTTTGACTCCGTCTCGTTTCTTCACCGTCGGGACGGAGAAGCGTTTACGGTCTACGTAAACCCGGTTCGCGTTTGTCGTCTTCTCAGCTGTAGACCAAAACGCAGCGTTTTGTTTTCAAGATTCAAGAGGCTTTTCGAAATGGATCATAATTTGCGAACTATAAGATTGGCCCATATCCGGTCCATGGTAAGATATAGGGTAAATTCAATTTAATAACACTTTTTGTTATGTTATTATGGGGTATATCATCATATCACCTGGTGAAAGTATTTTTATGTTATGGCATTCTCACACTCAAAATGATCGAATTATCCTTAAAAATGGTATGGTTTGATTTTGTGAAGAGGTGTTTGTAATGTGACGATTATAGTATAAGGTTACCAAAAGTAAACAAAGTGAGCAGGCGTAATAGTAATTACGTCTACAATTTAATACTGTTGCAAAGTGACCAATATTTTATGTTTGATGACTTATCTTTTTGGTTTAACAGAGTGAGCCATTGTTTAACCAGTCGATGTCCCTAGTTCCAATAGGAAGTTTTTTCAGCAAAGGAATTCTCCCAAATCTTTTTAGAGTGCAAATGGATGCACTTATAAAGGAACAAAATTTGGTGGAATTGGGCATTCCTCTTAAATTTTACCATTTTCAGTAAAAGTTAGTCCACCTATTCTGCTGAAAATAAATAAATTTGTTCACAATTATACTGAAAAATGTTCATCTATTTTTTTTTTTTATCCTCATTTTTTTTATTAACTTGAAAAAACATAGTCATAATGAAGAGGAATGAGTGGAATAAAAATATTCTTCTATCATCTTTATTCCACAAATTTGTATTTCACTAATTTTCTATGTCATCCATTTGCACTCTTAAGGGGTGTTATTCAATTATGTATTTAAAATCAATTCTATAGGTTTTATAATCCTTCAGATTTAAAGTTTTGATTTTATTTTAAAAAAATCCATAGGAGTTGATTCTAAAATCTCTGCAATGTAGCTTGGATTCTGTTTTAAATAATTTACTCATGAAACTCCATTGGAATTCATTTCAAATGACTCAATAAACAAAGATTTTAAAAGTCATTTACCTTTTGAATAACACTGGATTTTAAAACCAGATTTGAAATCTTGATTGAATAACACTGAATTTGAGAATCTATTAATGATAGATTACAAATCAGATATTGAATAACACTGGATTTTAAAACCGGATTTGAAATCTTGATTGAATAACACTGAATTGTAATTCAGTTTCAGTTTATTTCAAATACAACATCCAATAACATCCTCTTAGTCTTTCTTGAAAGACATTGTGGCTCAACTCCAATATTTGTTTTTTCATTCATATTTTCTAAAATCCATGCTTCAAGAGAAAGGTCTTCCCTCAATCGCATTGTTTTGAGTTGGTCAATTAAAATGTTAACATGCTATAAATTGGGTAAGATAATTTTACAAACTATATATTCGTATTGCATGCGACAAGTCGTCACTCGTCACTCGTCACTCGTCACCATCCGTCCAGAGCATAGCTTTATCATTGCTTCCAGTTTTTTCTTGTTCTTTTTTTCTTAGTCATTTTGATATATCATACTTTTTATGGGTTTTTTATAATGATATAGGTCTTATTTATAGAGTTTTTTAAAGTTTTTACAGATTTAAATACGTTTAGAACTTAATTATAAACATTAAAACTATTTGGAGCAGAAAATTGGAAATGCTGCTGTAAAACAAAACAATCTATCGTTCAGAGACTTTGGTGTCAGTCGACACACCACTACAAGACAAAAATCCATACAATTTGAAAAAATTGCAGTTTGGCTCAAAAGTTTTGTTTATTTGTAAAAGTACCTCAAATCGTATTTTAGACATTATTTACGTTTTTAAAGCCATTGTTAGGCTATTATCTTAATCATACTTTATTCTATTGAGACAAAGAGAGATATTTGTAGCAGAGGTTTTGGATAGACAAATCATACTCTTTCAGAAAAGATTTTAAACTCCTTTATCTATTTTCTTATTTCTTTTATGCAATCTATTTTATTCATGATGCTTGTTTCAATCATCATGTCTGAGTAGATTCCTTGTTAGGTTTAGGATTTTTCAAAGGTTGAAGAAGAATTGCAATATTGTTAGGATAAATCATTAGACTTCTTCATCTGAATTGTTTTTATTGCTTATTCTAGCTTTGCGACCTAGAATCTGATCTTATGTTAATTGGTAGACACGAAAGTGTTATTGATTTCTTGAACTATCTTAGATAAGCAAAATATCTATCTGCAAATAAATTTGGTTTAGAGATTTTATGAACTAATCAAACTTGATCATTAATAATTGTTTGAATTGTTGAATTTGCAAAAATATTTGAGATTCTAAGTTTAGACATAGATAATTTCTGCAGAAAAGCTGATTGGTTTTACAATTATGATTTGAGTTCTATAATGGTGTTTAATAAATATTCTGATATTTTTTACTCTGCAATTCAGATTCAACCTGCGAAATTTCTAAGGCCTAATGTTTGTTTTATTGAATCTATGTCTTTTAAATCAATTGCTCGCTGCTTTATTTTAATTAATTTACATTACAATTCTTATTTTTCACTTAGCTTCATTTTAATCTCGGAATTTGCTTTGCAACAACTTAATGTTTAGAATTCCATAACTATATATACTATATTGATTTACTTTGCACTTATAATGATATTTTAGGGTAAAACTTAAACCTACAGTAAAACCTCTATAAAGTAATAATGTTGGGACTTTGAAAATTTATTATCTTATAGAGGTATTACTTTATCAAAATTATAAGTTGTTAACTTATAGATACATATTTTCTTATTTATAATATTCAAAAATTATTCTCCATATAATAATGTATTAAGAATATGATAATGTATTAAGAATTTAGAAAAAAAAAACTTTTTTGTTAATATGACATGCATAAACTTGAAATTATTATTAAGATTTTTAGATATCGTAATAAAACATTTATTATTAGCTTATTTGAATATATTTATATAAATTTTGATGCACGAATAATTATTGTGTTTATAAAATATTTCACAATTTTATATGCATATAAAAAAAGTTAGAGGTAAACTTAAATTTATAGTTTAATAAACTTTCTCTAGCATATATGTATAGTTTTATATAATTATTACTTTAACTTATTATTGGGTTTATACTTTTACATAGGAGTTTCAAAAATATTATTATCTTATCATCTTATCGCATATTGCTTATTTTTACACTGGCCCGAGTTGGGACCGGAGAAATTTATTATCTTATAGAGATTATTACTTTATCGAGTATTACTTTATAGAGGTTCTACTGTATCACACTTTTTTTTAGCTTTAAACTTTAAAAAAAAAATTAATAAAAAACTGCTTTTTAGAGTCGGTACACTTCTAAAATTTACGAAACGACCAAAAATATCGTTTATTTATGGGTTTCGAACTACTTCTTATTGACAAATAAATACTAAGAAAAAAACTATTTACTCATAACCAATAGAACATTTAATTTTGTTTGACACAAATTTTCAAATAACTACAATTAAAGCCTTCATAGGCAAACTACATAGTCACTTCTCAAAAGTTTATATTTCAGGTTCTTTCTTCAATCCTAATTTCTGTGAATAGTAATTCTTTTTGTTTTGTTTTGTTGAAGGAATAGTAATTCTTTGTTAGAACTTCTTCATGTAAGTGTGTGTTCCTTTTGTCTTCCAAAATTATATTTGAGTGAATTTTATATGAATTTTCCAGGAATTTATGTTTCTATCGATCCCCTTGAGATCTGTTTTCCTGAATTACTAGGCAAAAGTTTGACGCGCTATCTAAAAAAAGAGAACATTGTAAAAAAAGTTGTGCTTATTGTTAGAGGTGAAATGAGCACATTTCCCCGAGCCCGTCGCAATGATTAACAGCACCAAGGCCCAGCCCGTCTTAAGCCCTAGCCTCCTTACAGAAATGGAAAGCCTTGAGGAGGAAGGCAATACCTTAAGCAAAAAGGGAAAAGAAGCAGCCGCAATTCGAAGAAAGGAAAGAAATCAAGAGAAGAAGAAGTTTTCCTTTACGATCAAGAGGAGAATATTCAGTAGAGAATCGCCTTAACTCGACTATATAAGGAGAGGTCTTCATTCCCTGAAGACCAAGTGACGCAGCTCTAAAAACCCTAAAGCACTTTGCTCATCTTTTCTGTTTTCTCTTGTTATTCGCATTTTGTCTCGTCAAGGCTTGTTTGACGAGACTATTCCTTGTATCCGAACCTCTTCTTGAGTGATTAATCCAAAGCTTCCCAAGTCTCCCATCCGAAATATCCCGTCATACTAACGTGTGCTATTTCTGGATCTAACAATTGGCGCCGACTGTGGGGACTGGGAATACCTTTGCCGGATTAAGCATCTCAAAAGAAGCTTGGACGATGTCTCACTCAGCGGGAAGCTCCCCCGAAAGAGAACCACGACACAACCACAAGACCCTCCCAGAAAACCTTCCCGAAGACAGAGAAGACCTTCTCGAGCACGAGGAGAACCACGTCGAGCACGACGAAAACACACAGCACAACGAGCCCGAAGATACAATTCCACCGCCAACTCCCGCTCGCCGCAGACCTAGAGCGAAGGTCGTCAAGCACGACGACCTGATGAGGACGCTCCAAAGGGCTATGAAGCCATTCTCCGAAGAAATCCAAACGATGCAAGCACGCCAGAAGAAGACGCAGGATTTCATCGACTCGGTAACAGCGGATGACGGCAAGTTTTCGCCGGTTCGTCGACTCTCGTTCGATACACCGACAGGTCATGCCACGGGGACCGTGGTAGCAGACGCAATTGCTAATCGGACAGACGCGACGAGCCGAATCTCGCGGGCCAGCAAGCAGACTTACGCCGAGCTCGATAGGATTAACCGTCGGCTAGACGAGTTTAATTCCAGAGTGCATCTCGTCACGAGCGCTGCACCATAATTGGCAAAGATCCTTGCCGACACCCGGAGGAGTCCACTGACGGCAAGGATTCGCAGAATCCGGTTACGCGACAGAGTCCGACTGAAGATCGAGCCCTTTGCCGGCGAAGAAGACCCGAAGAAGTGGTTGACAGCTTTCAACTTCGCTATGACAAGAGAACAGTACGCCACTCCCGAGGAGAGAGAGGCGAACTATTGTCAAGTCTTCATCGAGCATATGACGAAAGAAGCACTCGGATGGTTCTCCAGCCTCCCTGCCGAGTCGATCGATAACTTCGACGACTTGACGAGCGCATTCTTAAAGCACTACTCCATGAACATGACCAGGGTAACCCGAAACATGTTTACCATGACGCAATCAAGGGGAGAACCGCTGCGAAGTTTTATGGAAAGGTTTAAGAGAGCCGCGATGGATCTCGGCGACATGCCAGACAGCGTTCCGCTGGAGGCACTCCGCAACGGCCTCCGATACGACTCTAAGTTTAAAGAGGATCTCTCTCTCCAACCATCGCCGACCCTCGAAGACGCGCTCCATCGATCCCAGAAGTATATCTTCCTCGAAAAAGACACCAACTTCTACGCCGAGAAGAGCGGCGAGAAAAAGCCCGCCATCGCCAGACCTAGGGAAGAAGGTCACGAACAGCGACGAAGACCAGAGGTCAGGAGATCACTCTCTTTTGCCGTCGACGACGACCTCCACCACTGGGACCCAGCAGAGCAGCCGCAAGCACTCGCACTAACGTCGTCTCGTCAAACTGTCGCCGACCCGGATGATGACAATAATCACGACCTGTTCTGTAGCTTCCACGGTCGAACCGGTCATGCAACGGAGAACTGTAGACATCTCATCGGCAGCCTCCTCAGGAAGTATCGAGAAGGAGT
Source organism: Erythrophleum ivorense (assembly GCA_026724425.1). Taxonomy (NCBI): domain Eukaryota; kingdom Viridiplantae; phylum Streptophyta; class Magnoliopsida; order Fabales; family Fabaceae; genus Erythrophleum; species Erythrophleum ivorense. Next base: position 1,722,632 of record JAIUCV010000070.1, on the reverse strand, counting down.
CGTCGCGGTAGAAGGCGACCGATCTCAAGGCAAAGATTTCGCGCCGAAGCCGGCCAAAGGAGGGCAAAAGGGAAAGCGATCCCGCCAGTTTCGCCCCCAAAAGCAGGGGAAGGTAAATCCGAAGCCAGCAACTGAGAAGGAAGATCACGACCATCCCGAAGATTTGCCGCCCCCACCAAAGCGACAGGTCAGCATGATCATGGGAAGTCTCTTAGACAACAACGATTTCATCTCGGCAATCAAGGAGTACGAGCGAAAGGCCGTCTCGGCCCAACGCCGCCCCAGTTCCCATCAGGGTGGAGAAGCTCTACTTAACCAACTTGTCCGTCCAGACACGAGCATGATATCCTTCACGGACAAGGATGCGGAGGGGCTGGATACCCCGCATCTCGACCCGCTAGTGGTCGAAATACAAGTCCACGATTGTGACTTGGCAAAGATACTAGTAGACACCGGGAGCACGGTGAATCTGATCTTTAAGGAGACCCTAGACCGGATGGGAATTGAAGAAGAAACCATCAAGCCAGCATCTCGTCCGCTGACTGGATTCACCGCCGACACCGTGTTCAGTATCGGCACCATCCGCCTGCCCGTCTACGTCGGAGGAATTTCCAAGCTCGTGAAATTCATCGTCATAGACAGACCAGCAATATACAATGCGATTCTAGGAACGCCGTGGATCCACGAGATGAAAGCCGTCGTCTCAACGTTTCATCAATGCGTCAAATTTCCAACACCGTTGGGAGTCTTTACATTACGCGGCAGCCAAAGAGTGTCAAGATCCTGCTTCCTCCAAGAACGCCGACTCCGCTCTTCATCCTCATGCATGATCAATGAAGAGCTCGACCCGCGACTCCCCTACCATCAGAGACCTAAACCCGATCTCGTCGACCAGGTCAGCATCGACGAGACGAAACCGGAAAGGAGCGTTGGCATCGGCAGCAACCTCAATGCCGAAATCAGAACCCAACTGGTAGATCTACTGAAGGAGAACGCGCATCTCTTCGCATGGTCAATGGAGGATATGAAAGGAATAGATCCCAGGATCACCTCGCATGAGCTCAACGTTGATCCCACCTACAAACCAATCAAGCAGAAGAGGCGCAAGCTCGGCACCGAAAAAGCTCAAGCAGTCAATGACGAGGTCGAAAAGCTATTACGAGCCGGATCAATCACCGAAGTAAAGTACCCCGACTGGCTCGCCAACCCGGTCGTCGTCAAGAAGAAGAACGGGAAGTGGAAAGTATGTGTGGACTTCACCGACCTGAACAAGGCTTGCCCAAAGGATAGCTTTCCGCTGCCACATATCGATCGCCTCGTCGAAGCTACGGCGGGGAACGAACTACTCTCCTTCATGGATGCATTATCCGGCTACAACCAGATATTCATGCACCCGGACGACCGCGAGAAGACAGCCTTCATCACTGATCGAGGCACGTACTGCTATAAAGTCATGCCCTTCGGCTTGAAGAACGCTGGCGCCACTTACCAAAGATTGGTCAACAAGATGTTTGCGAAACAGCTCGGCAACAGCATGGAAGTCTACATCGACGACATGTTGGTAAAATCCGCTAAAGCCGAAGATCACGTCAAGAACCTTCAAGAATGCTTTCAGGTTCTGACAAAATACGGAATGAAGCTCAACCCGGCGAAGTGCAATTTCGCCGTCACCTCCGGAGAATTCCTCGGCTACATCGTAACTCAGCGTGGCATTGAGGCAAACCCGAAACAGATCTCGGCAATTCTCGACCTCCCCTCACCAAAAAACTCAAAGGAGGTCCAAAGACTCACTGGCCGAATCGCCGCATTAAATAGATTCATCTCGCGCTCGACCGACAAGTGCCTCCCCTTTTACCAACTGCTCCGCTCCAATAAGCTCTTTAAATGGGACGAGAAGTGTGAAGACGCATTCAGGCAACTGAAAGAGTATCTCTCTACCCCACCGATCCTCGCGAAACCCGAGGATGGCGAGACGTTGCTCCTCTACATCGCCATATCAAGCACAGCCGTCAGCGGCGCACTGGTCCGAGAAGATCGCGGCGAGCAGAAGCCCATCTTCTACGTGAGCAAAACCCTCAGCGATACCGAGACGAGATATCCTACCCTCGAAAAGCTGGCATTAGCGGTAGTGATCTCGGCAAGAAAATTGAGACCATACTTCTAGTCCCACGCAATCATCGTCCTCTCAAGCCAACCGTTGCGCCAAATCCTTCACGGCCCCAACAAATCGGGTCGCATGGCAAGATGGGCGGTAGAACTGTCAGACCACGACATCGAATTCAATGGCCGAACCAGTGCAAAATCCCAGGTTCTCGCCGACTTCATTGTCGAGATCCCACCAGAACTCGTCGTGATCGAAGCCGAGTATATCGCCAAATGGCTCCTGCACGTTGACGGCGCCTCGTCCAAGCAAGGATCTGGTGTCGGCATCCGCCTCGTATCCCCTACAGGCGAGGTTCTCGAACAGTCCTTCAAGCTCGACTTTCCGGCATCCAATAACGAGGCCGAATATGAGGCAGTCATCGCAGGACTACGTCTCGCAAAGGAAGTCGGGGCCGAGCACGTGCACGCATTCTGCGATTCTCAGCTCGTGGCAAAGCAATTCAGCGGAGACTACGACACTAAAGACGACCGCATGGACGCATATCTCAAGGTAACGACGGAACTGTCCTAGCAATTCAAGTCGTTCGAGTTGACAAAAATTCCCCGCGCCGAGAACACAGAAGCCGACGCGCTCGCTGCCTTAGCCTCGAGGACCGACTCGGCTTTGCGGCGAACGATTCCCGTCGAAACAATTGAGCAACCTAGCATCAAACTTCCTAAAGGAGCGTTTATCATGACGATATATCAAGAAGAGGAGGAAGATGAAGACGACGAGCCAATGACCCCCGAGTCAGAAGAAGACCAATCTCGCTCATGGCAGGACGAGATCAAAGATTATCTGATCAACGGCACGATTCCAGCCAATCGTTGGGCAGCTCGTCGATTACGCCGCAAAGCCGCCTACTACTTCCTCCAAAACGACGAATTATTCCGGTGGACCGCAAACAAAGTCATCCTACGTTGTTGCGACGAGACACAGGCCAAGAAGGTGATGATTGAGACTCACGAAGGAGCCGGAGGAAACCACGCCGGCGGAAAATCCCTGGCCTCTAAAATTAAGAAGCACGGACTGTTCTGGCCAAAGATGATCGAAGACTGCGAAAATCACACCGCGAAGTGCATTCCCTGCCAAAGATACGCCCCGATCATTAACGCCCCGACGCAAGAACTTCAAGCGTCCGTCTCGGCATATCCCTTTATGCGCTGGGCGATGGACATCGTCGGCCCGATGCCACGGTCCCGGCAATGCGCATACCTCCTGATCGTCACCGACTACTTCACCAAGTGGGTAGAAGCTAAAGCCTTCCCAAACCCCACCGCCAAAGACGTGCAGAACTTCATCTGGCAGTACGTCATCTGCCAACATGGTCTACCATTTGAGATCGTCACCGACAATGGTGGCCAATTCGTCGCGGCAAGCTTCCGCGAGTTCTGCGCCAATTGGAAGATCAAGCTCGTTTATTCCACACCAAGATACCCCCAAGCCAATGGGCAAGCCGAGGCAACAAACAAAACTATCGTCGACGGCCTGAAGAAAAGACTCGAGAGCTACAAAGGAACGTGGGCAGACGAACTTGACGGCGTACTTTGGTCTCACCGCACAACACCCAGGTCGGCGACAGGCGAAACCCCATTCTCCCTATCTCATGGTTGTGAAGCATTAGCCCCTGCCGAGCTACACGTTGCGAGCTTACGCCGATCACTAATGCCCCTCGACTCCTCGTTGAACGACGAATCTTTGCACGACAGTCTCGTCAACACTGAGGAGCTAAGAGATCGCTCCCTCTTACGCATGCAAAACTATCAGCAGAAAGCAGCAAGATACTACGCCAAGAAGATTCGCAACCGTCGCTTCGCACTACATGACCTCGTCCTGAAAAAAGTCCACGACTTCACCAAGCCCGAGCACGCCGGCAAATTTGGTTTCAACTGGGAGGGACCTTACCGCATCACGCGAATCATCAAACCAGGAGTGTACCAGCTCGAAGACGACGACGGAAGCATACTCCCTCGCTCGTGGAACTCCATGAACTTGCGCAAATTCCGCCACTAGACGCGTAGCTTCGCGTCTCGTCAAAAAAAAAAAAAAAAAAAAAAAAAAAAAAGACATGTTCACTGCATGAACACTTGTAACGAACTACGAATGGCTTGATCCCGGCACGGGTACGTAGGTAGCGTTTTCACCGAGGCGCAGCTATAACTTAATAAAAATAAAAGCCTCTGGAACTCGGTAAATTAATGAGTCTCAAAGCCTCTGGAACTCGGCAGTATAATGAGTCCTTGTTTATGAGCTCGGCAAAAAAAATAGAGTCTCAAAGCTACTCTGAAGCGCACGCACAAAAGAGTAGTGTCGACGTTCTGGCCAAACGATCGACCGCACATCGCACCCAGTGGACTGATCATCCCCCATTCGTAAAAGAATGACGCACTACAAGTTGAGAGCACGCATATCTCGCACGACCCTAAGCCATATGGGCAAGAAAAAATCGCTACCTTGTTAATCATATTCGACTTAGCGGCGTAGGAGTAATTCGAATTTCTAGACTTCGGTTCCTGTATCCGGCCTAAAAAGCGCCACCGCAAACAGATCCAACAAGCACGGATCGGTGTCTCTTAAAAACGAGAATTCTGAAGAACTGCGTGACTTCGCATCTCGTCAGATGCATAGCATTGTCATAGCGAGAAGCATCTCGTCACGACAGAACTTGAGCATGCCAAGTTGTCTCGGCACGTTGAACCACTTGTCTAACGACGGTTAGACGCTTGGATCATTCCGCTAGATTGACAACACAGAGCACCTCATTAAAGGGTATAGATTAAAAGCAGGATGTTTCAAAAAGCACGAAATCATCAACTATATTCGCGATATTCATCTCGCACAAAGCAAAACGATGAACGAGGAAGTAAAGCAAATACTTAAGTTTTAAATCCTGAAAAGCATACAGATTAAAACCCTCCCGGGCAATGTTGTTACATCGGCATGAATCGCCGCGACTAGTTAAAAGAAGAGTTCTTAAAAAGCAGAAAAGAGAGAGAATAGAGGCGAAGTCCTAAGAGGTCTCGGAAGCATCCAGACCGACTTTCGTCCCGGCTTCAGCACTGGCCGCTCCCGAACTCTCTTTCGTCGGCGATCCACTAATTATAAGCTCAGCAATATTGGGCCTGAGAGTATTATACATTGTACCAAATTGATTAAAACCCTTCGGTGTAACCCAAGTATTATCAAAGTAGAAATCGGCAAGATCAAAGAGACAACTTAACCTGTGTGGCGCTGCATAGTCGTCTGCTCCGATTTCAACCTCGTCGATCTCATCCCCGGCAGCTCTGCTCTCCTTGACCTTAGCCTCCAGCTTCGCAATAACAAGGTCAAGATCCTGAGAGACACCTCTCGTCCGTTGCACATAATCAAGCAACGCCTCGTCAACCGCAATCTTGACTACTGCCTTTTCCACCTCATCACGCTGCGCAACGAACTTGCCGAGACGATCTAAACGAGGAGCATACCAGTCCCGCATGTCGTCATAGACACGAGTGGCGACATACTCAGCCTGCTTCTGGCGGGACTGTCGAAGACGGGAAGCCTCGGCCGCAGCATTTTCCGCATCTCGGCGGGACTTCTCTTCGAGCTCTGCAACTTGGGCGCGCAACTTGACCACCTCATCCTGAAGGCCAGACGCCTTCAGGATCTCGCCATTCAGGACGCCGACTTTCCTCTCGAGATCAGCCTTCTCCCTCTCAAGGAACTCGAACCTCGGACCCTTAGATCGCTCGCTCTGCAGTTTGGCGATTTCCTCCCGAGTCGCCTTCAGCATGGTGTCGTATTGCTGGACAACTGAAGAGAACTTCCCGACAGCATTGACAAGGTCCGAAGAAACATCGACAACATCGCCCTTCAGCTTGATCTTCTTGAGCGGAACCCCCCAGTGAGGTTTAGGTTTGCAGCTCCAAACCAGCTCGGCACAGAACTTCTTGTTAAGCATAAGAGGAGAGCCCCCTGACCAGACAACTGCGACCGCATCCGGATCCGGGACCTCAGGATCAGCGGGCTCGACCTTAGGGCCTCTCGGCAACTCCGATGGATCCTCGCCAAGATCGTTATCACCTGACTGACGAGACGGATCCTCGCCGACCTCGTCACCGTCGTCTCGACGAGATAGATCATCGCCACCAGGAGGAACATCTCCCCCGTCAAGCACGACTTCGGGTGTCATCTCGGCAGCAGATGGCGTCCCCTTGGCCCTTCTCTCTCTCTCGATCTTGGCCCTCTTCGAAGCCCTGCAGAAGTGATAGCACGTCAGTAGCATATACCGAAACTACAATGAAAAACGAGTTCTCCATAAGAAAACTTACTTCGTCCTCGACGCAATCGAGGAAGCTGGACGTTTGGCCGGTCCGCTTGACTCGGTAGCCGCGTCGGTCTTCCCCTCCTTCGGAGGAGAATCCGGGATCAGAATGGCGTCATCGGCGGATACGGGAGTCCTCTTCTTCAGCCCCATCTTCTTAGTATGACGGGACGATTTAGCTGCAAAAGATCAAGCAAGGATCAACGACAAGCACAGTCGTGACGCAAAAACTGAATCAAAAAGTGATTGGGCTCTCACCAGTTGATGGAATAGAAGCGGACTTGATCCTTCCCTCTCTCTTCCTCTTCTTCCGCTCCTCGGACTTAGCAGCAAAGTCGGCCCAGATGATTCTGCTTCGATCTCGCAAAAGCTGGCACTTTTTCCGGAACGCGGTAGACGTTGGTCTCGGCACGACCCTCTCTGCAAAACAAGCAAAGATGAAAGGTTAGCATACCAAGGCTAAGCTCAATCTATGACGCGACGAAATCCACAAGCAATCTACCAGCCTCATCGACCCATTCCGTCAAAACATGGTCGGGGTTAAAATCCCCAATCGACGCAGCACTTTTCTTGACATAGAAGTAGTAGTGCTTCCAGTGGTGAATCTTGTCCTTGTGGGCGCCGTAAACGATGCCGTGCTTCATCGTGGTACAAAATCGTCTGAACCGCTCCTCCTTCGCACTAGCACGAAAGTCAGTAAGGCGCTCGAAGAGCTCTCTATCAAAGGCGATCCCGAGATGATTGGCCAAGGCCTCGGTAAAAATCATATGCCGGACCACGCCATGAGTCAGCTGACTCATGGGGATGCCACGCTGGTAAGCGTAATCCAGCAGATGACGGAAGATGGGAAACCGTACCCCAAATTCCGTAAACCAGCACTCATAAGCGCAGAACCATCCTGGCGGAGCATCAAAAGGCCTTTGCTCGGCAGAGGGAATCCGGATTTCCACGACATCGGGGATTGAGCATCTCGACCTAAGCGCCGCGACAATCCCTTCGTCAATCCAAGATCGACCATCGGCGGTCAAGGAAGTCGCCGGAGTACGCCAAGGCATCTCGACGACTGACGGAAGACCCTCGAGTTCGACGTCATCCGGAGGCGGCACTTCCTCCAGCCCTACCTCGGAATCCACGTCTGAGTCATTCTCCGGGATCTCATCGCGATACCCGGAACTCTCACTATCCTCGTCCCGCAAGGACGGAGCATCAAAGTCAGCACGGACCCCCGAAGAAGGGTCCTTGGCCGTAGGATCCGGCCTTTCCGCCGTCGCCGCCCTACGACGGCTCTCCAGGATCCGGCTCGCTCGGACCGCATCACCGAGAAAGCCCGGGATTAGATTTGAAAGCGGGACATCATCGTCGTCCCGCGCTATGGCTTTCCCTTTCCCCTTTCGGTCCGACGGATCCATCAGACGAGAATCAGAAGACGAAGAGCCAAGATTTGACGAGAAACCCTAAAAATTCTGACGAAGAGGAAGAATCGAGGCGAGGAGAGAAAGGATTTCAAGTCAAAGATCAAGCGAATCTAAAACAATCACGCAAAACCTATCGGTCTAATCGAGCAATGCAACTCAGATTCGAGATGGAAGAAGGGAATTACCTTTCTTTTTCAGAGCGGTTGAAGGCAGTGAGCAGGCAAAAAAGGAATTAATGTGGAGGAGAAATCCGAACGGTCCCTTTAAGAGAAGTTTCCCGACTCCCAAGGAAAAAACTTCCCTTCCTTTTTCCCGCTTGGAAAAACCTAACGGGACTTGGGCCTTTTTTGCAAAATCTCAACTGCCGACCCACTTTAGCAATTTCAATAAGATGTGCATTGATGACGTGGCAATCCCACTCCTGACGAACCGCTTGCCAAGCGGTATAGCTCCTTCTTTTGACGAGCTGACGTTAAAATGAGGATGAACGGTCGTTCTCTTCGACGAGCCGACTCGAATGAGACCGTTATAGATGGTTGATCCTTTTTGACGAGCTGATGTCAAAAACAATCATCTGAATGCACATTCTTTCGCGGACAAGATGACGTCAACGTACTCTTTTCCCTTCCTATGGTTTTTATCCCAAACCGGGTTTTTCCATATCAAGGTTTTAACGAGGCGGTACGAATCTAAAGTCAATCGCACCTAAGACGAGCTAGCACTGGCGCTTTGTGCTGTTATTAATAATTCTCGAGCTCGACTCCCATTCATGAAGTTCGCCGAGACCAAATTGCATTTGACTCGCCAAACTGGGGGGGGACTTATTGTTAGAGGTGAAATGAGCACATTTCCCCGAGCCCGTCGCAATGATTAACAGCACTAAGGCCCAGCCCGTCTTAAGCCTTAGCCTCCTTACAGAATTGGAAAGCCTTGAGGAGGAAGGCAATACCTTAAGCAAAAAGGGAAAAGAAGCAGCCGCAATTCGAAGAAAGGAAAGAAATCAAGAGAAGAAGAAGTTTTCCTTTACGATCAAGAGGAGAATATTCAGTAGAGAATCGCCTTAACTCGACTATATAAGGAGAGGTCTTCATTCCCTGAAGACCAAGTGACGCAGCTCTAAAAACCCTAAAGCACTTTGCTCATCTTTTCTGTTTTCTCTTGTTATTCGCATTTTGTCTCGTCAAGGCTTGTTTGACGAGACTATTCCTTGTATCCGAACCTCTTCTTGAGTGATTAATCCAAAGCTTCCCAAGTCTCCCATCCGAAATATCCCGTCATACTAACGTGTGCTATTTCTGGATCTAACACTTATCATATGCACGAATGTCTTCTTATTGATTGTTTTTGGTTAACGTTTTCTCTCATGTGCAAGAAAAAGTCAAAGTCTGCGACTGTGAAGCTATTAAATGTGTCTATAAGCCAGTTTGAACTACTTATGACGACATACCGCAGTTTCAACAAGTCAAAATGGGTTATTGATTCTTGTCAATAGAAGAAGTTTAATGGGACGTATGAAAGATTTATTTCAGTCTCTGATCAGTCTTTATGTAAAATACATCCAATTATCATTATAAGAAAATTTTGTCCATAGAAAACCAAATATTATACTAATTAATTATTGATCAAAATAAGAAATCTCCTAGACATGTAAAAATCTAGTATTGTGGGTTCGAGTCTTATCTTGAACGTATTTACTCCATATGTTGATTCAATCATACATTATGAACTATGGTTATAGAAAGAAAAAAAATTCTAGTATATTATACAATAGAAAAACTAGATGGCTATTTCTTCCTAATATATGTATGCGATGCAGCAATGCAATAAGAGAAAAACTTTATCCGACCAATTTGTGTGGAATATACTATATATATTTTACAAGAGAAAAACTAGATGGAATTTGGTGATCATCTAAGGTTTCTCATTTCAAGAGCCACAACTGCTTAAAAAAAAAAAAATAATAAATAATGAAGAAAAATCTTAGAGCATATCAAATAATGTCCCTATCTTGCGAAAGATCTCAACTTCCACTTCCTAGCCGACAATTTTTCTATTGAGCGGATAAACTTCACTAGTTTTGCATTAAAAAAATCTACATAAATATGATCTAAGCTATTTGGATATTTGGCACAACTATTTTATTGGTAAATTAAATTAGTGGACGGCTTCGTTTCTCTTTAAACCAGAAACAGTTAGGTAACGGGGTCTTTAGTATAATAGTAGAATCCTTCTACCTCGACAGGGTATATGATGCTCTACAGGGTAATTATATGCTTAGTGCAAAGAGTTAGGTAACAGGGGTATATGCTAGAGTGAAATTGTCATTCAATATTGATGCAGCGCATCTTTCGTTACCGTTACTTTGTTACGATAATTTGGGAAGTTTAGATCTTATTCCATTTTCTGTTTACAATATCTTTTGCTTAGGATTCGGGATCTCTATTTTGTTTATAAGGGGTAGCTTCGCTTGTAAAGATTTTGACATTTTTATTGAATACAAAACAGAGCTTCCAGCTTTTTGCTTCCTTTCCGATTACAAGCTTTCAAGCTATTAATCTGAGAGAAGAGATCTTTGTTCGGATATTCAGAGAATCAACGAACAAACGGTTTTGTTACGCTTCTGCTACACCAGTTTGGTATCAGAGCTAAACATCCTGCTTCACGACTCATCAACCATGCCGCCAAGACCTGGACGTGGGTATGAACCGGTGAACGAATGGAGGGAACTGAGACAAACGTTGTTGGCAATGCAGGAAAACATTCAGGCTACAATTCACGACTCGCTTCGAGAGTTCGCCGAAGTGCTGTTGGAACATCGTGTCCAACGTCGTCGTGGGTCACAGCATGAATCAGGGGAGGAGTCCGATGAGGAGATCAACCCTTTTGCTGATAACAGAACTCGCCGTGGTGAAGTCGGGGGTGATGGGTATCAGGACCGGGAAGATCGTCAGTGGGAATCTGGATTCAAAGTGGAGCTTCCGGAGTTCCATGGAGGTGTGCGAGGAGAGGAGCTTCTCGATTGGCTTGTTGCTGTGGAGGAAGCCATGGAATTCAAACGGGTTCCCGAGGAGAGAAAGGTTGCTCTGGTGGCCACAAAATTTCGGGGGAGAGCCGCGTCGTGGTGGTTACAAACCAAGGCAACTCGGGCACGTGCTGGAAAGAAGAAGATCAGTTCGTGGGAGAAGCTGCAGAAGCTGTTGAAAGCAAGTTTCTTGCCGTACAATTTTGACAGAACTATGTTCACTCGTCTGCAAAATTTGCGACAAGGCTCGCGTTCGGTGGATGATTATGCAGAAGAGTTCTCGTTGCTTCTGACTCGCAATGAGATTTTTGATAACGACATGCAGTTGGTGTCACGTTTCATTGGGGGCTTGCGACCTCAAATCCAAACGGCGATGTCACAATTTGATCCAGCTACCGTTGCAGAAGCTCATAGGCGTGCAGTTGCCTTTGAACAACAATTTCGGTCAGGATCTTCGACCTGGAATTCGGGAGGAGGACGAAACAGAGTTTCAGGGGGTTTGGGATCTGATGCGGTTGTTGTGCAAGGAAGCGGGAAGGAGATTGCTGATGCGTCGGTTACGACAACAGCTCAGACTGGAGCTGCTGGTGAGGAGCTGAACCTCCGCCGCTCTGCTCGACCTAACGTGTTACGTTGTTATTCGTGTGGAGAGGCTGGCCACCGGCAAACGTCTTGCCCTAACCAGACACGTCGTGGCCTACTCACAGAGGATGTCAAGTGGGATTCAAATGACTTGTTCGATCAGGACGATGGTGGGGATGAACAAGGCATGCTCGAAGACCACAACCATGGTGATCAAGGGACGTTGTTGATGCTGCGTCACATCTTCCTTGCTCCGGTGGCGATCGAGGAGCCGTGGCTGAGAACGAATATTTTTCAGTCAACATGTACTGTTAAAGGGAAGGTGTGTCGGTTTGTTATTGATTCAGGGAGCTCACGTAATGTGATTTCCGAGGAGGCGTTTGGCAAGCTGGGTTTGACGCGTGAGGTCCATCCAAGGCCATACAAGCTCACGTGGTTGAAAACAGGACATGAGGTAGCTGTCACTCATCGTTGTGTGGTGTCCTTATCAATAGGCGCTTTTTACAAGGATAAGTTCTATTGTGACATTACACCGATGGATGTAAGCCACCTTCTTTTGGGGAGACCGTGGCAGTATGACAGAAGTGTTCTCCACGATGGAAGGCGTAACACACACAGCTTTGTGTTTGACAACAGACGGATAATTTTGTTCCCGACCGCTCCACAACCTACTCCGGAGAAAGCAGTGCCGTCTCATACACCAATGTTGTTGTGTACCGTCTCTGAATTCGATAATGAGTTCGCTGAAACCGGTTGTGCGTGGTTAGTTGTTCCGAGAGCAGAGAAGATGGAGACACAACCCTTACCGTTGTCTGTCGAGCTGGTGGATGTGCTGAAAGAATTTGACGATGTCTTTCCGGAGGAGTTACCAACAGGGTTGCCACCTCTTAGAGACATTCAACATCAAATTGATCTGGTGCCGGGGAGTGCTCTTCCCAACCGTCCTCACTATCGGATGAGTCCCAAGGAGCATGAGGAGCTGCGTCGACAGGTGGAGGAGTTGGTTTCGCGTGGCCATGTTCGCGAAAGCTTGAGTCCCTGCGCAGTTCCAGCCCTTCTCATTCCCAAGAAGGATGGATCGTGGCGTATGTGCGTCGACAGCAGAGCAATCAATAAGATCACAGTGCGGTATCGCTTCCCCATTCCGCGACTCGGTGATTTATTGGATCAGGTTGGAAAGGCGTCGATCTTCTCCAAACTCGATTTGAAAAGTGGGTATCATCAGATCAGAATTCGACCTGGAGATGAGTGGAAGACCGCTTTCAAGACGAGGGAAGGTCTCTTCGAGTGGCTTGTGATGCCTTTTGGGTTGTCGAATGCGCCTAGTACGTTCATGCGAGTCATGAATCAGGCGTTGAGACCTTACATTGGGCGCTTTGTTGTCGTATACTTTGATGACATCCTCATCTTTAGTACTTCTTTGGTTGAGCATGTTAATCATCTGCGACAAATTTTGATGGTTTTGCGTAAGGAGTTGTTGTTTGCGGCGAGACAGAAGTGTGAATTTGGAGTGGAAAAGGTTCTTTTTCTGGGTTATGTGGTGTCTAGTAGTGGCCTATCAATGGATACGGGCAAGGTTGACGCAATTAGATCTTGGCCAGAACCTACGACGGTGACAGAAGTCCGAAGTTTTCACGGTCTTGCATCCTTCTATCGACGGTTCGTGCCCCACTTCAGCTCAATCATGTCGCCAATCACCGATTGCATGAAAGAGGGCTCCTTTTGTTGGTCTCCGGAAGCTGCAGCAGCTTTTGTTCTCATCAAACACAAGCTTACCTCTGCACCAATACTGGTTTTACCGGATTTCTTGATCACCTTTGAGCTTCATTGCGATGCCTCGAAGCTGGGTATTGGCGCAGTACTGAGTCAACAATCCAAACCTATCGCTTTCTATAGTGAAAAATTGGCTGGCGCTCGAAGTCGATATAGCACTTATGATATTGAGTTCTATGCCATCATCCAAGCTATTAAGCATTGGAAGCACTATCTGTTTCACAAGGAGTTTGTGTTGTTTACAGATCATGATGCGCTGAAACACTTGGACAGCCAGGTCAAGATTTCATCCCGACATGCGACTTGGGTGGCGTTTTTGCAGCAATTCACATTCTCAATACGGCACCAATCGGGGAAATCAAACAGAGTTGCTGACGCTTTGAGCCGTAGGCATTGCTTGGTCACAACTATGCACGCGACAGTTCCTGGCTTTGCATCACTTACAGATCTGTACATTACTGATCCCTACTTTGCCCCAATTCTTCGTGATATCCAGCTAGGACTTCGAACAGAGTATACATTACAAGAGGGTTTCTTGTTCAAAGGGAATCAGATCTGCGTTCCAGAGAGCAGTTTGCGACTCCGAATCATTGAGGAGCTGCATAAGGAAGGACATGTGGGCAGAGACCGAACTCTGCAACTCGTCACCACCTCTTATTTTTGGCCGACTGTGCGCAGAGACGTGGAAAGATTTGTCGAGCGTTGTCGTTCGTGTCAACTCGCAAAGGGGAAAGCATCAAACGCCGGATTGTATCTTCCTCTCCCTGTGCCTACTCAGCCATGGACAGATGTGAGCATGGACTTCATTTTGGGGCTACCACGAACTCAAAAGGGGAACGATTCAATATTCGTGATTGTTGACAGGTTTTCCAAAATGTCCCATTTCATTGCTTGCAAGAAAACCACAGATGCAGTCTCGGTTGCTGTTCTCTTCTTCAAGGAGGTCTATCGCTTACATGGGTTACCGAGCTCGATCGTGTCGGATCGTGACACTAGATTCTTAAGTCACTTCTGGAGGTCTTTGTGGAAGCTGCTGGGAACTAGCCTAGACATGAGTACCGCGTACCACCCTCAGACGGACGGCCAAACTGAAGTTACTAATCGAGCTGTTGGCAACATGTTGAGAAGTTTGGTGGGAGATAACGTCAAATCATGGGAGACGAAGCTTGCTCAGGCAGAATTTGCGCACAATCATGCAAATAACAGGAGTTTGGGTTTCTGTCCTTTTGAGGTAGTGTATGGTGTCATACCTCGGGGTCCGTTGGGTCTAACAACTCTCCCAGATCAGGCACAACATCATAGCAGTGCGATTGACTTTATCACATCGCTCAAAGACGTTCATTCCAAAGCTGTTGTCAACTTGGAGAAGTCTGCAACAAAGTATAAGTCTGCAGTTGACAAACACAGGCGTGAGCTTTTATTTGATCCCGGCGACTTGGTGTGGGTTGTCCTCACTAAAGATCGTCTACCACTACACGAGTACAACAAACTCAAGTCCAGAAAGATTGGTCCAGTCAAAGTTCTAGAGAGAATCAACCCCAACGCATATCGACTGGAATTACCTGCTCATATCCGGACAGCGAACGTCTTCAACGTTAAACACCTCAGTCGCTACTTGGGTGACAACTTGGATCAAGATTCAGAGGCGAATCTTCTCTTACCCCCGGAGACCTGATGCAGCGCATCTTTCGTTACCGTTACTTTGTTACGATAATTTGGGAAGTTTAGATCTTATTCCATTTTCTGTTTACAATATCTTTTGCTTAGGATTCGGGATCTCTATTTTGTTTATAAGGGGTAGCTTCGCTTGTAAAGATTTTGACATTTTTATTGAATACAAAACAGAGCTTCCAGCTTTTTGCTTCCTTTCCGATTACAAGCTTTCAAGCTATTAATCTGAGAGAAGAGATCTTTGTTCGGATATTCAGAGAATCAACGAACAAACGGTTTTGTTACGCTTCTGCTACACCAAATATAATTGTATATAACAAGGCCTTTGGACATATGAATGAATCAAAGAAGATATATAATTATTCATGTTTCTGGCAGTTCTATCCGACTATGGGGTTATTCTTTTGTATAATTACATAGTAAATGACATTTTTCAAAAGATCGTGGTACTTAGCTTACTTGGCTTCAAAATTTTATCGGCCAACTCTTTAAACAGTGTTTTTTCTTTTAACATTCAACTATTTGAAGTAGTTTAAGGTTATAATATAGGAAAAAATGCTGTGAATCCAACTTCTATACTTTACGACTGGATGATGATGAGGAGAAGTGGATATGCGAAGTAGAAAATGGAATGTGCGAATTTGGATGTTAAAGAAAAGGTGGGCTTAGCACTTCCGTAACAAAATTTCGTGGGCCCAATCATAAACTTGCACTAATGTAAAAAACATGACACGTCATTTAAACTGACGAGTAATTTTTTAAAAAACATTTTTAATACATAATAGAATGCAGAGATTATAAGTAGAAGATCCAATGGTTTGGTCAATGATTTATTAATATTTCTATACTAGGAGATTTGTGGTTCGAATCTAAATGTGATTTATTATTATTTATGCAAATTATTAAAAATATGTTTGCATGAGGTTCGAGACTATCGGTCATAGTACCATTTACGAAATAAATATAATATTTCTAATAATTTATAATATTATAATAAATTAAGTGAAAAAAAAAAGACAGATTATAAATAACATATTTGTGATAGGTAAGGTTCCATTAACTTTAGCTATATTTTTATTACAAGATAAATTAGTTTGTAGATTGGTGGAATCTCTGGTCGAGAGGCTTCTACACTAGGCTTGGGTAAAAGTAAGTACACTCGTAGAGAGAGATGTTTATAATTTAAAAACATAACAAAGAATCTTAGAAAATAATTCGCTTTGTTGGTGTTGGATCTCGTCGAAAGATCAATAAAAAGCCCAGAAAAAAAATACACAAAAAGGGTTAAAAAAGAAACAAAATCAGAAAATCAGATCGTTAAAGAAAAGTTGTGGGTAAAATTTAATAAAATTTAACTCATATGTTAAAAAAAAAAGCTCAGAATCATAGAATCAAGAATATTAATGATTGAATCAATATATATGCACTAGGTATGGCTTGATCAGGACATGCAAGACAAGTCGATAAGAATATATAGTTTCAATTTTTCTTAATTAAGGTTATTTTTGAAGATTTATATATGACAATGTTGACTATCGCCAATAAACACCTTTTTTAGAAACAATAATTTGTTTGTTATCATCCAACAAATGAAAACATTTTTTATCTATATTTATAATGTCTGTCATAAAAAGGAACCATTTTCTCTCGTCTTAATTAAAAGACCTTAAACGATACTCCATGATAGGAGGCATAAGTGTTTGATGAAGAAAGTCGCGGCAGGACTTTAACAAAAAAAAAACAAAAGTCGCGGTGGGAGAGAGGTTTACGTACGGTAAAACGAGACGACCCACGTATCACAAAACGGCACTTGTTATGATTCATTATAAGCTACAACTAATAACTCAAGCAAGTCAATAAACTTTTCTACACGAAAAAAAAATAAAATAAAATAAAATAAAATTCCATAAAAATATCTCAACTAAATTTTTGGAAAGTTTTTTTAATACTTCAATTATTTTTGTGTCCAGATAAATACCTTAATTATTTTGTTTGTTTATTTTAATACCTTAACTTTTTGAATTTTACACATTTGACACAATCCGTTTAACAGAATACTAACTTTTGTTATCTTTTTATTTTTTTTTTTAATATTAAATATTAAAACTAAATAAAAATATATATTAAATTTCAAAAAATCAAAAAATACCTAAAATTAAAAAATATCAAAAATTATCATTTTAAAAAATATGAGAAATATAAATTGTAAATTTTCATAAAATTTATATTTTAATTTTTCAATCTTAAAAAAACTAATAATTCATAACTTCAAAATAAAAATTTAACATGTTGTACAACTTGTATACCTTTTCATGTTTGTGAATTCTTACATAGTTTTTTTCTTAAAAAAAAAAAAAATTGCTTATGTTTAAACTAATTTTGTATTTTTGAGCTTTTGGGTATTTTTTATTTTTTTTTACAAAATTTAAAAATGAAGAAAAAGGATATTTTTCATATAAAATTTGAAAATACTTTCGTGATTTAATATTCTTTACCGAATATTGTTTTATATATTTTTAGACTTTAAAGGATTATTTTATGATTTTTTAGGTTTATGACAAAGAGAAATTAATTTAATATAATATATATTTCATAAAAAATTGAAAGTATTATTCTCAAACATAATTTTAATGATTGTTTTGTATTTTTGGAGATTTTTTTAAGTTTTTCAAAATTTAATCTAATTTTTTTATTTAAATAGTAATATTTAATTATGAGAAAAAATAAAAAAATAACAGAAGTTATTTTTCTATTAAACAAAATGTGTTAAGTGGATAATATTTAAAAAATTGAAGTAAATAGTTGAAATATTTTTTAGACATAATAAAAATTAGAATATTAAAAAGTTTTTTAGTTAAGATATTTTTATGGAATTTTTGAAAAAAAAAACTAATTTGTCAACGGTCGCTGCACACACATCATAACTACATACACGCACGTGGATTCTACAGTATAAAATTGCGTTACGACAAGTTGCCAAGAAGGCCAATTATATACAGTCCTTATTCGCATAAATTCGCCTTCTCTGTTTGAACCACTTTAGATTAATTCAGTTTTTTCTTTCTTTTACAATCGAAGATTCCTTAAGTTTATTGGCCATCGGATATTCGCAGCAACCGATCTTAACTGAAATTACAATAAATAGAAAACGGGAATTTCAATCTCCTATGAATATTTTGACCTCTAATCACCATTAATTGTTTATATATGGTAATTTCCTTATATAATTACCTAGATAATTTGTGAAAGCTTCCTTAATCCAATGGTTTAATTAATTATACAGTGGATACCTTTTGTAGATTAATGGAGGCGAGACTTATGATACATGTAAATTCCAATTATTGTGGATCTTGTGAAGCAAGTAGATGGAATTGTCCGTTGAAAAGTTATCCTTGTTTTTCGTTTTAAGAACAATCGTAGTAAAAATATTTATGACGACAAAAAAACATAGAGAATTCTAAACCAAAATTTAGACTTTTTTTTTGAGTTTTATAGAAATTATAATTTTTTTTTGACTGAAAATGTTTATAATGATCAAAGATGATTGACACTATATTATAGTGAAAGATTCAATTTCAAACTCTGTTAAAGGAAAGAAAAGGCATTCAAAATAAATCTTTCAACCACTAAATTTTGTCGGAACTCCGTTGGAAATACTCAATTCCATAACTCATTTCCGATGGATTTCCGATAAATTACTGTCATCGGTTAAAGTTCGTCGAAAAAATTGCATTCATCAAAAATTCGTCGGTATATAGTCTGTCCTTTTCAACAGATTACTGACGGCTTACCGATTGCCTTTACCAACTAGATAATTTTATGTCGAAAATATTTCTGACGGATTTCTAACTACTTCTCGTCGTATAATATGGTCGGGAAACTATCTTAATTCCATTGGAAAGCTTGCGGTCAAGAACACGTCAAAAAGTCGTTGAGGAAATCCAATTCATTTTCCGACGGAATTCCGACAAAATATTTTATTAATTAAAAAAATCAAAATACAGCGAAATTATAATAAAAATCTTAAATTTAATGAAAGTGATAAAAGAAAATAAGAATTGGAACATAAACATTTTCCATTCAACAAAACACCAAGTACCACCATGTTTAAACATCTAACACCAACTTTAAAGATCCTTACACCAAGTAAACCATAAAGACAAAGAATTAACAAACTACTTACTAAAGAGATTTGGAAAGTTTGATTGCATAACCTCCTTCATTTGAGTGACTTCATCTCGAAGCAGGCTCCAAACCTTGATACTTTGTCTCCAAGTTTGCATTCTTAGTCGCAATTTCCTCCACCATAGCGTTACGGTCAGAAACAGCTTGTCTAAACTACCCCATTTGACTAATATTTTACTGAATGTAATATGCAATTAGTTATGTAAAACGCTGAATGTTAATAGTTATTTTCTTTGGAAGTGTTATTGGATTGGTGTTTTAAAGTATTTTAAGGTAATTAACATGGTGTTATTGGATTGATTATTTTAATGTATTTGATTGTATTTTAAAAACATAGTTAAATCCAATGTTATTCAATTGTGTATTTAAAAAGAGTAGATTAAAATTCATTAAAACCCACTGTTATTGGATTAAGTATTTGTTTAATGTATTTCAAAATACAATAAAAACATGTGTTATTCAATTTTGATTTGATTATTTTAGAAAACAGTTTTATTGGATTTCAATGGATTCTCTCTCCTAAAACATGAGTAAAACAAATACATGGGTTTTGTCTTGTGTTTTAAAATCTTCATCGTGGGTTTGTGATGAATTAGTTAAAACCCAACAAAATCCTTCATAATTCAATTACTTTAAAACACTTAGAAACACCATTCCAATAACACCTCCTAAAAAATGAAAGATTTTATTGGATTTGGATGAGTTCATGATGATTTTACGATGGAGGATTTTGAAATACAAGACAAAACTCTTGTATTTGTTTTACTCATGTTTTAGGAGAGAAAATACATTGAAATCCATTGAAATCCTCTATAACTGTTTTTTTAAAATAATCAAATCAACATTGAATAACACCTGTTTTTATTGTATTTTGTAATACATCAAACAAATACTTAATCCAATAACAGTAGATTTTAATGGATTTTAATCTACATTTTTCAAATACACAATTGAATAACACTGAATTTAACTCTGTTTTTAGAATACATTAAAATAACCAATCCAATAACACCTCCTTTGTTTTTTCTCATACAATTCAAGGTCAAACTAACGTGGCTCCATGCATGCAAAATGATGACGTAACAAATATATACTTTCACGGAGGCATTTCTTCCCCTGCATTGTATTTAGACATTCACATGATTTTGTCCGAATAGTATTCCTTTGTCTAAAAGAGAATCTTAGACCATCAGAATATTTTGACCGTTTACGAAACTAACGTGACCAATAAGAGCACTGATGTTAAAAGTCTCCTTTTGTGAGGTAGGTTACCAGGAAACTACTACATTTGTGCACATTCACAAATACATTGGCATTGCCTATATATTTCGTAATAAATACTTTATATAAAATCTTTGCCTAACCCCTTTTTCGAAGCTTTTGACAAAAATGAACATAAAACCCGGATTTCGATGTCATATGCGCGTAAACTAAGATTTTATCTCTCATATACTAAGGTTACATACATTCACATATATGTACACGCGTGCTTCATAGTTTGGCCATAAGTGTTTTTCCTTTGTTATACACTTTTGTCTTGTCAATGCTAAAATGTAAGTCAAATATTGCACTACAACATTATAAAAAGAGTACTCAAGACGTCTATTGCCTTTTTTATTTAAACCTAACCAGCTATTTTTTTTGCTTGGAAAATGACAGGAAGCTTCGTTTCAGTTTACTGCTGTGTTAATTAATAACATAACAAATTTCGTGGAAAATAATGTAACCGTTGGCCGAAAGGGATATCGAAATTAAATATATAGTTTTAAAACGTGGTTTCTAAATGAATGATCATGTCGCATTCGTACGTCCTTGTCGTGGAAGGAGACGTTAATTTTCTTGAATAGTTTTGTGAGATTTTATAATAAGCCAAAACGATGCTGAGTCATTGACACTTATTTTGATATATAATTTCTCATAACAAAGTTATAAATCAATAACTATATATATGGTCCACAAACTAAATAAAAGCAAAAAAGTATGAATTTTAATAACTCTTGTAGTGCCTTCGTGGATACCAAAAGAGAAACTTTAAAATAACTAGCGCACATATATCAGTATGACGCCGCAGAACATATACTGTAAAACGATATGACACCATTAAGTAGTTGCAAGAGAAAATATAATCGTAAGCGCAATCATATATTCATTTGCGTATATGATTCCAACAATCTTTTCGTTGATGGGAAGTGAACACTTCAGCTAGAGTACTTCTTTTGAGCATTAAGTTACACTAAATAATTTCCAATTGGACCAACAGATTAATATCCAGTGGTGTATTTTTATTTATTTTTTAGTATGCATGTTTTGTGCATATAATTTGTAAATTGTTTTATTTCTTGAAAGAGTTTCGTCAAGATATATCTCTCATTAATTATTCTAACAACTCACCTGTATTTCGACATTAATATTTCTCTGTAATGTCTCAGTGTCTTTTTGTAATCTTCTAGTATTAAGAATGTAATAATATCTCTTTGGTTTTGTATTGTTGTACAAAGTTTTACGAAGAATATAATTAATATACATATGTTACAAGGCATGGTGTCTTTCTGAAAAGGTTTTGATGTTCAAGTTAGAATCTGATCAGGTGAGTGGTTGATAAAGCCGATAAGAAAGATTTAAATGGGAGAGAGACATGTTCTCGGTTCCATCTACCGTATAGATAGATTTGGAAAGAAATTTTAAATTTTCAGACAGTATGTTCTGTACATGTCATATTGTGATTGTTTTTATAGCTGTAAATTCAACCCAACAATAATATTTTATGAACGTCTTATAAATATATCAATGATAACCAACAATAATGGTTTAATTGGTTTATAACTCGTCGTATCGATGGGTGTAAAAGACTACCATTCCATGGCGGTTCCATATTCTTAAACACTTTGTATAACAAATTTGTTTTGTTTATTTTTTTTGGGGTCTTTTACATACCCGAATAGAGAAATTAACGACTTAAAATTAGCCTCTAAAAATAGATAAACGATAAACATTGAGATCTATATTTGGTGTCTTTTGTTTATGCTATCGAACCAAGCTCGGATTTTTGTAGAACATTATTCTCTTAACTGCTAACCATGATAATTAAATATATTTTAGCTAAGAAAAGAAGAGAATAGACAGAAATATAACGCAACTTGCACCAAAAGCTACCACTTTAGCAAATCACTCATTTGTTTATATCTCACCTCAATTTCCATCGAAACCTAAAACAAACAAAAATATATAATCTTACAACAACAACAACAAATCAAGTGAATAACACCGAAAACAGAGGTTTAGGAAAATCCATTATTTTAATAGCAATATGATCGAATCTTAGATATCGTTAGATTTTTCATCATTACCTTAACATATAAGTTCTCTATATTTCACTATATGCGTGCGGTTAAAACTGAAATATGAATTCGAGTTATATACAAAGTTTATTGAAAACTAACTTAATTTTATCGATCAAATCTTAGAGGGTGATTGGTGGGAGATGTGGTTCCTCTTCAGAGTTATATATCTCTTTACACCAATCAAAAGTTTTATCTCTTTCCATTTTTGAAATACACAGCAATTTTTTTTATTTACGGAAATTCCATAGTTGTGGAAAACAATTTTGTAGAGCACTAAATTATTTGTAGAGCAATTTCTTGCTCTCAAAATTCTTTATCTTCTCTTTTCTTATTATTTTGTCCACTTTATTTATTTAATCTATTATTTTTATATTTTATTTCTTCGTTTTAATACTATATTTAATGACACAATATACAAAAAAAAAAATTTACAACACTATGGGGTTTATTGTATCAGTGATTTGGAGTTATTTGGATAAATCCAAATCTATGAAGTTATAAAGGGATTTGGAAAATCTATATGAGGTATTTGGATCTTTTTGTTTTAACTAAAAAATCTCTCACAAATCTCTCAAAACAGTTTTTGATATATTTTATTAATGAAATCATAATTTTCCAATAAGGTGGGATTTTAAATAATTTGTACAAATGATTATTTCAATAACCTTGGATTTGGAGTGAATTTTATAAATACTAGATCCAATAAGAGGTGATTTGAAAAAAAAAAAATCCTCCTAAATCATCAATCTAATATCCCCTCTAAATCCTACAGCCACAACACTAAAACCTATAGCCTAAATTACAGCCGCAACTAATCAGACCCTTAATCCCAGTTTGTGGACCAAAACCATCTAACTTTATGGTTAATTTATATATATAATTGGATATTGGCTCCTATATTATCATTTTATGCCAACATCAACTTCAAAACGAGGAATATATATTATAAAAAAAAAAAAAATTTAAACAAAGAAAAATGATGTGGCAGGAGAAATACAAGGAAGAAGCTCTTTCACTCTTGGAGAGGAAGTTTATAAATTGACCCTTAATCTTCTATTATCAGGACATGTATTAAGACTTTGACAACTTGTCTTTCTCACGCCAAACCCTTTTCCTCTGTTTCTCAATCTCTCCTCTGTTTTTTGTTTGCCCCCAAGCCCTCAATGACCAACCATAATGCGTTAATCTCCGATGCAACAAGCAGCCTCGGAGTAGCGGTTAGGGTTCCGGTATCGAACCAATCTCTTTTTTCTTCCGGCGGTGGCCGGTCCATCAGCATTCCCCGGAAGATGCTTGTACAGAAACTAGAAGCTGACCCAACGATCAACTCTTGGATCGAAGCCATGAGAGCTTCTTCCCCGACCCGGACTCGACCGGGGAACATTTCTTCCCTCCCGGAGTCCGATGAGGAGGAAGAAGACTCTTCTTGGATAGCTCAACACCCTTCGGCTCTAAACATGTTTGAAAAAATCGCTGAAGCTTCGAAAGGGAAGCAAATCGTTATGTTTCTTGATTATGACGGTACATTATCTCCCATTGTAGAAAACCCAGACAAGGCTTACATGACTCCCGAGGTTTGTTTGCTTCTCTTCTTACTTCTTTATTCATCTGTTTTTCAGGTTCTTTTCGGTTTCTCTAACAGTTCTTGATTCTCAGATGAGAGATGCCGTGAAAGGTGTGGCTAGATATTTTCCGACCGCTATTGTCACCGGAAGATGCCGCGATAAGGTACGTTTTAACATTGTTTTCTCAGCTCCAATAAATAAATATTAGTCTTGGTTTCGGACCGAGAGATCTTATACGTTTCTCTGTTTTTATATTTTGTAGGTTCGTAGCTTTGTGAAGCTCCCTGGACTTTACTATGCTGGTAGTCATGGAATGGATATCAAAGGACCTTCCAAGAAAACCAAACATAACAAGGTCTTAATTATCATCAACACTCATATAATAGTATAAGAGATTAGTGAAGAGATTAATTAACCAGGGACTAATATTTTTTTGGGGGGATACTATTACAGAACAATAGAGGTGTATTATTCCAAGCGGCGAATGAGTTCTTGCCCATGATTGAGCAGGTCGTTTACCTTATTCTAGTTCTCTATATTACTAAGAAACACGAATCTCTCTTATTTACATATGCGTCAAATTCAAGCAAGTTAATATAAAGATATCTATTTTAAGTACTAAAGTACATGTTTGGTCTCTTACTAAATATATATGAATCTCTTAAACAGGTCTCTAAGTGTCTAGTGGAGAAAATGAGAGACGTAGAAGGAGCAAGCGTCGAGAACAACAAGTTTTGTGTCTCCGTACATTACCGTTGTGTTGATCAAAAGGTAGATACGAAATTGAAAAATTACAAATAATACTAGGTGAATATTCAGTTACACGGTAATAAACGTATGGTTGATTTTGTAATGATAGGACTGGGGAGTAGTAGCGGAACACGTGACATCAATATTGAGTGAGTATCCGAAACTGAGGTTAACACAAGGAAGAAAAGTCATAGAGATTCGACCAACTATCAAATGGGATAAAGGCAAAGCTCTCGAGTTCTTGCTCGAAACTTTAGGATTCGCCAACTCTAACAATGTTTTGCCCATCTACATTGGAGATGATCGTACGGACGAGGATGCTTTTAAGGTATTTACCATATTCAAAACAAGTGTTTTTTGTTGTTAATACCCTATAAGGAGTATTTTTGTTCGAAGTTATTCAGTTTAAAGCTTTTATTGATCGATTAATTAAATACAGTAATACTATATTGGTGGGTACAGGTACTGAGAGAGAAAGGACAAGGTTTTGGTATACTTGTGTCCAAAGTTCCAAAGGAAACGAGTGCAACATATTCTCTACAAGAACCTTCCGAGGTAATATTAATTTTATTTTTCTTTGAATTTAATTTTATTGTTCTTATTAATAATTTTTCCTGGAGGAATAATTTTTTTAAAAAATGTTTTGAGCAGGTAGGAGAGTTTCTACGACGACTGGTGGAATGGAAACATATGGCACTAAGAGGAAGATAGCAAATTTTCTCACTACATTTTATGTTCACATTAATAAATGAGTTAGCTTAATTTTACCAGCAACAAAAAATTGTTTTTTTTTTTTTTTTTTTTTTTTTTGGTAACAAAGCAACAAAAAATTGTTCTGTGAACGCGGTTTACTTTTTTCCCTTCTTTTTTTTTTTATGTTGTAATGACTTTGTTCTTCCTGAACGAATGTAACTTTGTAGAAGATCTTTAACAAAATAAATTTTATATATATATATATATATATATAAAAGTAATCTCTGAACAACAAAAAAACACAAATTTAAGCTTGCAAGTATAACTATTTCAGTAATTCTTCTAGACGCATCCATTCGGAAAATGTATATAACTTAGATATCATAGCAGGGAGAAAGTAAAATAATTCTTATGTAAAATCATGTGATTAAATATACTTCAAATGATTTTTATAATTTAGTGTTTATATTGATAGATAATTAATAGTTAAGGCGTAAATGTATTCAAAAGTTTACTTTGTCGGCTAAACTAGTTTTAGTGCCAGTGGAAGTAATTTTACAAAACAGATGATAATTTGAAAGTTCAAATTCTTTATCCACAGTATTTTTGAATGGTGATTCTACTTAGCGTAAATGATCCTTTTCAGACTCAACAAGACTAAAAAAAAGACCTACTAAAAATTGATTAAAATGTACCCTACCAGATACACAATATCATGTGGAGGTACACTTTGGAACCTAAAGGAATGCAGCTTTCTTAAACATATTTTATTTCCACCAACATAGCAAATCAATAAGATAAAACAAATTGCACTGTTTGTGCTGATGCTTTTTGATATAAAAATAACACATACTTTCTTTTTAAAATGATTTTTGAAGGCCGTGAAAATCAGGGTCTTTGTCAAAAAGCTTGGACTCTTGCCCCAAGCCTTAGCTTGCAAGCATCCATGTCACCTACTTTTATACTAGAATTACCTCTCTCATTCTTTGTTTATTGTAAAAGAAGTATTGCAAATGTCTTTCCTCTTTGCATTTCCAGTTCAGCTAAATTTGTTTAACACAAGACTTATTATAATAAAACATAACGAGTTTTTTTTTGTTTTTCAGATAGATAGTGAGGTCAAATGGTATGGTTTGCTGCACCAACAGTAGAATTTAATAGAGAAAAATAACAAGAAAATATATTAACTAGAAACCATATAGCTCTCTAAAATCTTCTTCTTTTTTGGGGTGAAAACCTCTCTAATGTTATTTAAGCTATTGGACTAGGTAGCCAAATAGGTGATGAAGATCCCCATCTGAAGCCATGTATATACATGGGACGATCTAACTTAGTGAGTTAGTGTATTGAGGTCTCAAGAAATTTGAACAGGTTGGAATCAAAAACAAAAGATAACGAAGCTATTGAAACTTTTGACAGTTGGATTTGGGCATGCTCTCATTTGAATGTAAAGATATTACAAGTAGACTAGAGAGCATGTGAGATCAACTGTATTTTTCTATCTTTCCTTTAGTTGAATATCATTGACCACTATCCATTTTAAGTAATTTAGTAAATTATCTTCCTCTTCTGTCAAATTTATGTGAGAAATCCACTTGCTTTTTAAAAAGTGAAATTACATACATTTTGTAGCTCATCATTCATCTAGTTTCTGTTTTCATTTTCACCTCCTAAACTGAACTTATTATCATAAGCATGGTTTTTGAAGAAGTTAGTGGGGATAAAGAAATTATTAGAAGGATACAGTTGAAGAGGTTTTTATAATGCATGGCGCCAAAAACAAAGGGAAAAAAATTATACATAACAAAAGTTTAAAATACTTTTATCACATGTGTAAAGATAAAACCCAAAAAGAAGAAGAAGAAATTCCCACCACTTTAAAACCCATATCATTGATTTCTTTACTTGAAATAAACTACGTACCACAAACTCCAATTATTGAGTGAACATATTGACTTTTGGCACGAATTTTACAAGTTCACGGGGCCGGATACATCCATATAACCAAGTACCTATCTTATTACTATTTTCTTCACTATCTTTACCTTTCCAAGTCATTTGATGTGTTCACTTGTTGGCTTGCTCACTAAACCCTAGAAAAATATGCCTCTACATTATAACATACATGGGTTCCGTAGCTAGGAATGCACATATTATTGAGTCATTTTATGGCTTTCGTTGCAAATATCTCTATTTATTATTGCTCACTCGGCAGAAACAGAGATTCCTCGCTGTCTGAACTGAAATCAGAGTGTATGTTATTGTGATTGTTTTTTTTAAAAAGCCACATTATAACATACAAAGCCGTCCTAAATAATTGGAGACCTAATGAAATTTGAAAAAATGTGGCTTATTTTTTTTTAATACAATATTTAAAGATTTCTTTTATCATAAAATAATAAGAAATCATAATGTTGCTAACCCAATACTTCTGTGTTGCCCGAAGCTGTTGTTCACTCGCCTTATATACGGGCCGGGTCTGATTAGATATATAGGTTCCCTAGACCCTGGCTAGGAATGCACATATTATTGAGTCTTTGCAAACACAAACATAAATATAGATATTGATGTAGCTACGTATGTTACCATTTAGTAGATATTGATTGGATAGTCATAATTTTGCTTTGTTATGAGTTTTATATTAATAATTAGTGGTCCATCAATTAATCACATGTACGAAAAGTTGATTCTAGTTCATAGGGCTGTGCACTAATATCATCACAAATCTTTCATTCCAGGAACATGTATCCAATTTACCAGCATCTTATTAAAGCACCTACACTAATCAAAGGATCATAATCCAACAATATTTATTTTGGAAAAGTAAAAGTAGATTTACTCACATATATAATTTTCTCGATCTTTCCAAAATCTATTCCCCTTTCCAAATTATTTCGTGGTCATTTCTTGACCTCACATACTAAACGCTAAGAGGTTGATTATACATTAATTAAAGATTAGCTAGGCTCTCAGGAATACTTATACCTATGACTGCGTATTTTGTTCCTTTTTTTCAATCCTACATAACTTGCTAGTACACTAATCACATGCATAAAGCCGGAGTTAGTTAGAGTTGTAAAGAGTTAAGTTTTTCTTTAAGAGTTAAGTTTTTCTTTAAGCTATCAGATTCTTAATCCAAATTTAATGTATATATGAATTCCTTAAAATATGTTCTATGATGTTTTAATCCCTTAATAACGCTTCAATAAGCTAGTACTACACTCTTTATCTTGATTTAAGATTTCATTATCCGGCTGACGTTTTCATCCAATAATAAGTATAATACATTACCAAAAATTGACACATTATTTTATTCATCTCTTATATGTTCAAAAGTTGTATATATATATATAATCAATTAAATAATATTCATATATTGATGATAATGTTTTGTATTACAAGTTGAATAAGTTCATTCTAGAAAGTATAAACTGGACATATCAATATCTAGTAAGCTCCAATACCTCGAATCTATGGACATAAACATAAGTTGCAACTAGTGATATTTGAAACACTAGCCGATAAAGTTGAGATGATACATTTATTCATACATCATGTGTATAATACCATGTTTTATAATGGTTTTGGGAGTTGATTCCAATGAACTCAAATGTGGTTGGGATTCTTAATCCATGTTATAAAGTAATCACAAGTAACTATGGAGATTAGTGGAACTAATCAGATCGAGCCTCCTAAGTGTTGTGTCTGTGGAGATCACTTAGAAAGAATATACACGTGTCAGTATAAAGGATGGTCCCCTCCTCCTCCCACATCGGAGCTTTCGTCGATTCTGTATCTGATTTTTATATTCAGATTTGGTACAAATCATACAATAATTACCTAATAATATTTTGTACGAATGAAAACTTTTGTATTAAGAAAATTAAGTCATATATTTTGTTCATACGCATATTTATTCATACTACTTAATTACCCCACTTCTTTTCTGTTTACATATCAACTTATCCCACACTTTGTGTACAAAAATTGAGATGAAAATACGATTAATTATGAGAGAAAATATGAGACATTTAATTGAATAGGTTTAGTACAAAGATAGAAACGTGGAGTGTAAAAGTTTATAGGTACGATTTTTAGTTATCTTGATAAAATGCAAGGATAAAAATTTTAGTCATTAGAGGAGGATTCTGGTTTTTAAACTGATGTCACAAAATTAAAAAAAAATAATAATAATAGAAAATAAAGGTAATGTATGTGGACGGCGTTTCAATGTGTACAGTACACAGCAACTGAACCCGATAAAAGCCCAATAATGTTCCTAAGCTAGGATTTATAGACCCAACCTCTTCCCACTTGAAGAGAAAGAAAGTTGGATAACTGAATGGATCATTAAACAACAAAGTCTAATTACAATGGATCATTAAACAACAAAGTCAAAGAATGGGAGAAAAACGTGTGGTTCAAGCATGCTGTGCCAGAGCACTCAATTAACCTTTTGGACATCTAATCTTGACAGGCTCGGCTGACTAATTGGGCTCTTGCTACTGCCTATGTCACCAGCTAGAAGGGACAAGGGATATATCACTGCTAGTTATCGGAATCACTTGAACATCCTCTTAGCACCTTCGCCAACTAGTCAGTGTTCATCTCTTGGCTAATGGCTAAATCGTATGGCCTCTCAACAACTCTGAAGAAACTTGTTTCGCAAGCAACAAACTTTCACATTTGGATAGAATGTAACTTCTTGAAAAACGACCGCACCATCGGGGATACCTTCCTTGACAGGAGATGCCTCAAATTAATGTTGCACTCGTCTCCTATCGAGTTGGTTCGCACACCTCTAGTATTGTTATCTAATCTACTACCAGCTCTTTAGTTTCAAGTAGGTCTTTTAGCTCCTTGCATTGCAAAGCAACTGTGAAAACTCTGTTTCTTTTGGGTATAAGAAAATGTAATAACAGATTAAAACTACCATAAGATCCAATATAAAATAGTAATACCAAACCCTATATTCGATCTTAAGCAAAAGAAGATTCGGAAGGATCAAGTATTTGACCAGCAAACAAAACGATTCCGGTATTGTCTTCTTTAATCAAAAAAAGAAATGGATGATCAGCCACAAAATCTAATTTCTGCTTCCACCTGCAGCCTTTAGCTCGGACGTAAGGCAAACTGTATGCAGAAGCTTCTGCACCATCTTCATTGATCTCGAGCCAAGCTTTGTGGTACAGCGAAATCTTAATCTCATCAACCAGTTCCAACTCATTGAAAGCCTTTGAAGCCTCAAACCCGAATTCGATCTTAAACTTTGGGATTCTGAATTGACCAACTTTAACATCGGATCTCGGAATGTGATTATCCACGAATCCAGCAGTTGATGTCATTTTCTTCACAAGATTATCCAAACCATCTGTCTTGTCAGGAAGATAGAAATACATAGAGAAACTATGATTGCTATCACTGCCTCGTCTAAATGGGAGCTTGAGGACCTTGAAACCATCATAAGCCTCTATGTACTGGTCTGCAGAGCTGCTCATGAACGGCACAGAGACTGAGGTGCCATTGAGAAGGTGAAACTCTTTGTTTGTTGTCAGATGCTTTTGGAATTTGTCTTGCCATGTTCCTTTGAAGTACAATGCGTTTCCATAAATACAATCGGTGTCGCTTTTAACGAATCCAGGAGGAAGAAGTTCTTTGATGAGACCATTAGTCTGATTTGAAGCCCATGCATTCACCTTCCACGTACTTTTTCAGCCTGTGTCAAATCACCGAATAAAGCTAATTTATCAGAAACTGTATGATACTAAAGTATTATCATTATTTTCCTCTTTTTTTGTTTTTCTTTTATGATGCTCTTATGTAAGAGCCAAACGGTATATCAAAATAAATGGGATTTTACATAATATATAATCAGCATGTATTAATGTTACAACCCCTACTTGTATGGGAATCAAATCATGATGTTACAAAACCTAGACAAAAAGAGTATTCGCCTCACTTTTTGTTTTCGGCCGTCTCATGTAGTTTATCTAAGAAGACTGTTTTACAATTTCACAAAAGCTAATGACCTAATTTAATCAAGCAAATTTGAATTTGGAAAAGTAATAATATATGCAGAAAGTTAGAGAAATAGGCGAAATTAGAAACTAACCTTGAATCTGAAATCAACTTGAGCGAAAGCAGCCTTGAAAAAATTCTCAAAGAGATCCTTCAACGAGGGTTTAACAGATAGAGATTGCTCCATCCACACTCCATAAGCCGCAGAGATTTTAGGGCCGCCATCGTTCGTACTTCCGTTGACAGGGACGATGGAAGCGATTTCTCGGAAAACAGCATAGAGCTCATCGGATGAGGAAGACCCAAGACAGGAGAGGATAAAGGATCTCAATGTTTCTTCTTCGATGCTAGCAGCGACCATGGTGAGTACGGCGTTGATTGATGCCGGAGAGAAGATAAAGTTAGAGTTTCTGGCTACCGCAGAGATTACTTTTCCCGTAAGGAACATAGCCACGTCGCTTTGCTTCTTCATTGCTTCTTGCAAATCCATATTTATGTGAGAGGGACTTGTGATTACCAAATCCTTCTTTGAGAAAGAGGGACACGTGATTTCTTGTGATTTGCTGACCTTTTGCTTCTTCTTCTTCATCTTCTTCTTCTTCAGATCTATCTTTGAGAGAGAGGGACTTGCGATTTCTGAGGTGCTAAGCTTTTGTTTCTTCCCTTTTGCACCCATCCTTTAACTTTTCTGTTTATTTCTTTATGCGCACATACATGTGTGTAATTTATATATAGAGTATGCCTAGTTTCTGATCAAGATTTTGGTGTATCGTGAAAAATATGTAAATCTTTTTTTTTTTTTTTTTTTGATAAACAATTATGTAAATCTTACTTATGTAATTTATTGCTTGTTACGCAAGTTTAGGGTTTAAAACTTAGAAACACAAGATTTTGGGATATAAAACTTTTAAAATAGTACCATGCCCACAGAAAATAAAACATGCAATGACGAATCCAAATTAATAGTCTAAATCTAAAGGCTATATATCGTTTTATATATAAAACCTAGAATACCCCAAATTCAAAGCACTTGTACATCCAAAATAGTTTCTAAACTCTCATGCACAACCCTTAAAACTACTTTTCATGTGCATGAAACGATGGATATCGATATTCTTTTGGGTCAAACTTGCAAATTGTTTTTTTTAATATGTTTTCCAAGTGAGTCACAGGCTCACAGCTAAAGAATATCTCTGAAGCAATGTAGCGAGCTGAGGAGGCTGGTCTTCAAACACATCTAGTTACGATTCAGAGAGACACAACCAGAGTTCTCCACTTGTAGTTTTATGCGAAAGGTAGAAAATGTCGTCGTTTCATAGCACAAGAACATATCCCTAAAACGCCATCGTTTTGCTCAATGCACTTGTCAAATACGTCACCGTTTTCTTCGAAACAGAGGTTTCTTCGTTGAATCAGAGTCTTATCCACTGTGGTTGCGTTTCATGAGAAGTTTCCGGTAGATGTATTTGCTAATCCGCCGTGATTGCACTTCACGATGATTCTCTCACGATCTGTTTCCGTGCTTAATTTGTATGGAGATTCCGTTCAAAGTCCCGTTCGCTCTCGCTTATGGTTCTTCTGCGTCTTTTCGTTTGATCTTCTCACTCTTTCAACCGTTAATCTTGTTAATGAACTATTCGTTGTTAACAGATACTTCTTGAACAAGGTGAACAAAAGACAACCAAATTGATTATAAAACTATATACAGAAGAAACTAAAGCAGAGACTCGTCATTAGTCTCACCACCAACTGTATTTACATTTTAAAGAGAGAAAAAAAACGAAATACAAACAGAAATCTGGTTTAGATCTGCATGCTAATTAATCTCGAAAAAGCTGCTTTGACCAAACCCTATCAATCTCCATAACGAATCAGCTCATCTAGCTGAACAGGGAAGAGAACCCTAATCCTGCAAATCACTTTACCTTGCAACCTCTTCTTATAAACCCTATACTCTTCCATTACCCAAGTCAGATTCAGCTCAACTTCATCACCATCAAACTTGAAAAACGGTTTTTCGAATCCCGGTTTGTGACAGAACTTGTAAAACCTCTTGAAACCAAGAACCCTGCTCGTCCTCTTCGAGATGATCACTTTATCGCGCCTTATCATCCTCCAGCAACCGCCGTCGCATCGATCACTTCTACCGCAAGTC
The DNA here is from genome assembly GCA_026724425.1 of Erythrophleum ivorense. Lineage (NCBI taxonomy): Eukaryota > Viridiplantae > Streptophyta > Magnoliopsida > Fabales > Fabaceae > Erythrophleum > Erythrophleum ivorense. Next base: position 1,689,016 of record JAIUCV010000070.1, on the reverse strand, counting down.
TCTGTCTTGTTAACGAAGAAGTAGTGTCCCTCGTTTAGGAGGAGAGACATCCGAATAGGCCACACAATCCACCACGGCATCACAGTGTACACTTGCTCGCTTCGTAGGAAACGGCTACCCCAATCTTTCCGATCATCTTCGAGCAAGAACTTCAGATAAAATGTGATTGATTCGTCCTTTGGTTCGTTCGGTCTATTGAAATCCAACCTCGGCGAAAAACGTCTCCGACGAAACGGTGGTTTCGTCAAGAAGGAGAAATGCTTGGCGAGCAAGGAAGTAACCTCGGATTGGATCAAAAGACGAATCTTGCAGATTACTTGATCTTGCTTCCATTTATTGACAGGCCTATACTCTTCCATCACCCAGATTCTTCTCTGTTCCTCTTCTTCTTCTTCTTCTTCTTCTGATCGTTTCTTCTTCTCCTTATCACAGAACTTGAGGATCTTCTTGAACCCTAGAATCTTCCCGGTCTCCTCAGACTTGATCAGTTTATCACGACCCATGATTCTCCAGCAACCCGATTTGGATCCGTCGGTTTTACCGGAAGACTCTTTTCTTCTTTTGACGAAGAGGAAGTAGTTACGGTTAAGAGTCTTGAAGAAGCTCCATGGATTCAGGTTGTACACGTGTGCGTTTACGTCTTGGAGGAAATGGTTAGGCCAGGATTTGCCGTTGTTGATCATCATGTTCAGATAATATGAGATTATCACATGGTCTGCTGGTTCGATTTGGTCATCATCATCATCTTGAGATAAAACAGAGTGATCTTCCATGGCTTCTTCTTAGGCGATGAAACTCGATTGATCAGATAGAAGAAGAAGAAGAAGAAGAAGAAGATTTTGCAGTGATGAAATGAATATCGGAGAGAGAGAGAGAGAGAGAAATAAGAAGCGCAAGAAGCAAAGAAGCGAAGAAGAAGAGATGCTTTATAGTTAGTTGTTACCGATATCTTTCTTCCGTAACTACCTTCTCATCGCAACAAGCGCAAGAAGCAAATGCAAATTTGTAGTTACCATATGGTTTAGGAATGATCTTGATATATGTGAGCTTTGTGTTGAATAAAAGAGTTTAAGAGCATCAGCAGTAAGATTTCTCTAAATAATTAACACCAACTTTAACTATCAACCAAAGAGTAAAAGTGTAAAACACAATTTTTTTATTTTTTATTTTTTTGATAAAGGATTTGCTTAAAACACAAATTTCATTGAGAGAAATCATATGATAAAATCCTACAACAATCACATTAACTAGAAAAACAACTAGCTCGACTCTTCGTAAGATTTTTATTTGAACTGAATGTAAAATTATATTCAAAAAAAAAAAAAGAAGACAGTGTTACAAATATCATGAATCTAAGACTAACCGTAAGGAGCAAACAGTTTCGCGATCGATGATTTTGCATATCCTGGAACAAACCAAACACTTTTCCAGAACGGAACATTTAATGATGTATTGATGTGAGTGTACTTGTCGCAAGATCAACACACCACATCTATTTTTTGTTCTCTCCCATGGCAAAAGATCATCATCACCGAAACAGATTGCATCACTCTTGATTCCCCAACCATTAATATCTTTGATTGGTGGTTCTATTGTGACCCCATGACCAAAAATCAACATCTCACCTCCAAGAGAAACTACTCTCTCCCATTTATTACTTTCCAAATCCATCTCATAAATGTTAAAGGAACGATTAGCGTCAAAACTTCTGAACCTCACAACGATCAAAACCTTTCCTGAGCTTGTAATCACTAGGCTCATAAGATGCGAATCAATGTGAAACGGATGGTTACGATAGGGGTATCCTAGGACAACTTCTTCACTCAAATCTGAAGCTAAATCAAGAATCTTGATGCATCTATCAAATGTATACACATAAAGCTTTTCTTCTTTATAAGCCATGGTTTTACATTCTATGCCTTGATGACTCCACCAGGAATCGTTTCCTTTCTTGTATGAGCACAAGTAGCCTTGTTCAAGTCACATGTGGGATAATATCATGTAATTTTGATTTAAAAGATGTAAACCCATGTTCAAGTCACATGTGGGATAATATCATGTAATTTTGTTTTTTTGAATACACTCTTAATCTTTGTAAGCATTGACAATATATCAGCTTAATGAATGGATAAAGCTTAGATGCTTAAGAAAATTATAAAAAGCAAGGACCTAAAATATGACTTCAAAAGAGAAAACATGTAGATATGAGTGATTTTGATAAGGATCAATATGGTGAAGTGATTATGCATCCGATTACTATTAAACTCCAAGAAGGATATGCATCAGTGAGCTGTTTCATATCCCTTATCACATTGTGGTGAAAACAGTCTTTATATTAGGTTATATTGTTATTCTTTATATTTTGCAAAACTTTTAAGCTAACAAGGTTAGCACCATAATATATCTTACGAATGTTAACTGGGTTAATATGAACCTTTTTTAATAATTAATTTATATAGCATTCAACAGTTTAGAAGGCTTCCACACTCTATTTGAGTAGAGCAGTGACTAGTGAATTATTTTCAAGTAAGATTTCATATGTAAACTGTGTGTGGGTCTTGTTCTAAAAGAAAGGTGCAGGAAGATATAGCAATCTTTACAAATGGACCAAAATTCCTAAGCTATATATAGCATCCCTTTCGAATGGACCAAAAGTCCTAAGTTACGTTTATATATTTATTGGTTTATTGTGTGAGCATATATGATGTAAAAATCCAACAACATCTATCCTTTCACATTCATCACATCTCCACTACGGAACAAAGATATATATATATATCTCTCTCTCTCTCTCTCGTTCTCGCTTTCAGATTGAGTTTGACTCTTCGCCAGCCACCGCCTCCTCTCTCTCTCCATCAATGGCGACACCATACCATATTCTTCTTTCTCTCTTCAACCTCTTTAAGTAAACCCCTTTTTCCTCTTTCTCTCTCTTTCTCTCTCTTTCTCTTTCTCTCAAATATGCATCAGATCTCAAAACCCTAGATTAACAAATACAAGCTCTTCATATTCTCTTATGTTCTTGTTTCTTTCATGTCCTTATGGATTCTGGCAACAGTGAAAGCTTACAATCTTCAAGTGATGACCACGAGTCTTCATCAACAGGTGTTGCAGCAGACCACTCCTCATTTTTTCTCCCACCCTTCTCCTCTTCCTCCTCCCCATTTTACGCCGCCCCAACAACCCTCTCCTCCTCCTCCTCTTCCTCCGCCACATATCTAAACTTCGTCAACAATCTCATCTCCGATGACATGCTCCACCATACCCATCTCCTCCCTCCTCCACCACCGCCGCAGCCTCCTCCGCCTCAGCCTCCTTCTTCCTCAGGAAACCCTAGAAAACGGACAAGAGCTTCAAGAAGAGCACCAACCACCGTTCTCACCACCGACACTTCTAACTTCAGAGCTATGGTTCAAGAATTCACCGGCGTCCCTGCCTCTCCATTCTCTCACCCTTTCTCCTCCACTACTCGCCGCTTCGATATTTTCCGATCTCCGTCGGACCAACCTCTTAATTTCAACCCTTTTCGTCCAATCCCTCAAAAACCTCATAATCAACCTTTGATCCCTTCTTCATCATCTTCTTTGCTTAAACAATATAATCACACTTCTACTTCAACAAACTTTCAGACTCTTCCTGATTTGCCCCTACCCCAAAGTCACCACCAAGTTTCTACATTTCAGTCTCTTTTATCTCATCAACATCATAATCAGCCAACGACAATATCCTCTCTTCACGATCTTGACTCAATAAATCTCGGAGCATTACAGCAAAATCAAAATCACAATCCAACGGCTGATGATGACCACCAGCTGATGATGATGAGACAGTTCTCGGAGTTTGATCGCCGGACGGAAAAGGGACAGGACTCTTCTTCTTCGGCTCCGATCAAAGGCTCTTCAGGTACTACTACTACTACTACTACTACTACTACAACAACAACAGTTGATCCATGGATTTGCCCTACAGATTCCAGTAATTGAATATCATGCACATTATTTAAAATAATTGATTTTTATTAATCTTATAAATTTAAATCTAGTATCAGCTTCCTAAAATCAGATTGTAGACACTGAGATTAAATTATCAGATATTTTTTTTCATGAATGATATATTCCATATTCTCATTTCTAGTGATTATACTCTGGCTACACGTTATGATGCACCCATAATGGGGTATAAGATTCTCCACATGTTGTAAGTATAAATTAATATGTATATGTTTCTTTTTTTCGTCTGAAAGTTTATATTTGTAAAGGGGTGTTATTATTTAAAATCAATTCAATAGTTTTAATAATCCTTAAATAATTTTAATTCTGTTTTAAATAATTTATTCAATAAACAAAAATTTTAAAAGTCATTTATCTTTTGAATAACACTGAATTCTAAAACATGATTTTAAATCTTGATTGAATAACATTAGATTTAAAAATTTATTAATAATATATTATAAATAAAATATCTAATAACACTAAATTTAAAAATATAATTTAGAATCATTAATTAAATAACAATTATATTCCAATCCATTTCAAATACAATATTGGCCAATAAGACCTTCTAAATGATTATACGCTACAGATTTGGCCCTATAGGTCTTGATAAGAATCCAAATCGGATTTGGTTCGTTGGTCTACGAAGGACAGTTCACACGTGCAATGTGTTTTGTTCCATCGTTATTTTGACATTTCTCCTTCTTTATATTATAGGTTATATAGTCTCATTAATGTTCCGACTGTTTTTATTTAATACTCTTCATCAATGTATTTACGAAATACTAGAAAACTAGGTAAACATATCCAACTAGCTACAAAATGAGATGTTTTTTTCTAATGAAAAAATCAGGTTTTTCATGCATGTGATGATTTATTTCAACGTTGAAACTTGAAAGTAGTGGCTCATATTGTGTCTCACCTAAACCACGGATTTATTACTGGAAAATAATTTACGGACGTTATGAATATATCTTGGGTTTTAAAGTGCGATTAATTGTCCCATAAACATATCTTAGATTTTCTTACTATATTTTCAGCTTAGAAACTCATATATTATATTGCAATATAACTAATATATGTAGTTCAAAAATCAAAAAAAAAAAAAGATTATATGTATATAACATAGAGATATAATACTATTAGCAAACACATCATAGATTATTTACAAAAAATTCTAGAGTGTATCATTTCTATAAGAGAATATGAGCTCAATAAGTTTTAAGATAATGTGTTCATATCTATGAAATGCCATAGTAAGTCAACTTATGATATCTCTTTCCCCAGACCGTTTAAAATTTCAACATTTAATAACTAATTCTTTCTCTTACACTAAATTTAGATTTTCTAGAAATATAATAAATTAAAAGGTTAAAAAAAAGAAAATTCAAATATTATATATCATATATATCAAAAGTCAAAACTATGTAAAGTAGAGTTTAGGATAAAAAAATAGTGTAACAACTCGGGGTGTAATTTTATATAGATTGTCCCTTTCTATTGCAAATTTTGCCTTCTATTACTCCATTTTTGGGGGTGTAATTTTGCACTTGCTTTATGCATACATAGAACCGAGTAAACGCTTAGAAATCGAAAGAAACACAAATACATAAATGATCCACTAATAGTCTATATTAGCTTGTAGTATTATCTCAGATACTCCTTGTCTTTCAGGATTTGTGACTGCGATGAGAAATTACCTCCTACTTCTTAAGTATTTGAATTAGATTTTTTTTTTGGTCAAACGATTGTATTAAAAAGCGAAAGAGCTAGATTAAGCTTCGTAGTTTATAAAAAAAAAAATATTAATGTCACTTAAAACGTACACAATATTAATTAGCATCCTTCTTACGTATCTGCAGCACTAGGTCAGGTCAGTATCAGATTAGCTCCTTTTTAGTTTTTTTTTTTTTTTTTTTGTCGAACATAATTATATTATAAACTATATTTTTGTAATGGAAATTCTTTTTCAAATGTAAAGCAACGTTTGAATTAGAATTAAAATTAAAATTAAAACTAAAACAGAAAAATGACAAGTAGAGTAGAAAGTTCATTGCATAAAGTATGGACCATATTTATCTAGCCACTCGTCAACCAAATCTTCTAAAAATTGCTTGCTTTTTAAGAATCAGGGTGCTGGTACTAAGCCATTCCGATTTCCACGGCGTTTTGTTTGTTTTCCTTAAAGGGGCGCTATTAGGTAACAAACTTAAATCCTCTTAAAATTAGTCATTAAGGAAAATTTTAGGAATGCTAGAGTATTAAAAAGGAACAATGGTCAATGGAAGTCGAAAGCGATTACTCAACATTTTAGAGAAGAATGGTCAACTTTCTAATCTTTGATAAGGTCAATGGACATTGAGTCATCGCTGATCGCTGTATATACGAAGCTGAAAAGCATAAGAAGTTTGAATATTCTTCTGAATAATTGGTGAACATGATTATAATTGGAAATTTATATAAAGCAAAATGAAAACGGATAAAATGTCATTGTTTATAACCAAGCGAGACGGTCCTAATACGTAAGTTTGATTAAGATACGAATCCAAACTTCTGTATATATATATAAATATTATTAACACTTGATAAGAGAAAACATATCAGGATGCATTTATTTTCAATACTATACATATATAATTGCATATATATTTTACTTGTATGCATTTAGAAACAATGATGAAAAATGGTCGGGGGATCAAGTTGGGAAGATATTGAGGGCACGATGAAGATATAATAATCATAATCAATTTGAGGTGATTTCTGTCTCTTTCTTATTTGGAATCATTTCAAATGGCCCACGCCAGAGAATATTATTATTTCTAGTAATTATGAGCATATTTTCATTTCATTTGGATACGACATATCCAAAACTTACATGCACGAAAAAGTATTTTCTCAACTACACGTATATAGCGAGTATTAATAGTTTTATAGTGTACAAGACATTTTATTTAAGTGGAGTTTATTTAATGAAAACTGAATATATATAACTTGAGGCCTATCGCCAATAGTTTATGTACGTAGAACTAGGAATCAACAGGGTGAGAAGTCTACAAAGTTTTATATCCTTAATTTAGTGGACCGCTTGCTTGTTCTGATTGGGGCCACATCTAATACGAAGAAAGCCTACATCGTTATAAATCTAACTACAACCAACCTATATTATCCATGATGCATCATATATACAAAAAAAAAAATTTTTTTGTCTAAGTTTGCACTTGCGGTGCATAGAGTGTTACCAGTTTAAAACTCGATAATACAATCATATGGTCCCTAATATCATCTAAATATCCGATTAGTCTGATTGTTTTCAAGCGTAATTTTGGAAAAAGAGAAAAATCTTGTGTCGAAACTAACTTGCTAAATTTTAGTGTGACATCATAATTCTTTGTGTGTGTCAATGTGGAAATTTCGGACCTAGAAGATCTCATACATCGCCCAGAACCAGGTTAAGCCTTTAATAACATATCCCTACCCACAAACCAAAAAAAATAAAAATAAATAACTCCTACCCAACAACCAGCACAAACCTCGTTGGTTCTCTTATTACAACTTCATTCAAGCTTATGTTGCATTAACGTCTTCGGCTCACACTGGTAAACTTATGTCATGGTCCGTTTACGCAGCTTCATGGTCCAACACAGCTCTAGATTGTATACGTATTTATATTACATGAAATTTTGACTGATTTTGCTTCGTTTGATTAACTTCTTATTTTGGGTATTCTTTTGACCCAAACCTTTTTGCTTACATAAATTTATCTCGTACCTGCTCTATATCTCAATTATGTCAATGACAATGGAAACAGTTAGTTAATATTTTCAATTAGGCCTTAGGGCACAATGAGTTTGGTGCATTTTTTAAACAAACAGAGTATTGGAAACTTACATGTTTTAACCCGAGAAGTATTAATATATTCAATCTTGTCTTTACTAAAATATTTACGACTAAAAACTCTACATTAAGTGAGAGTTTTACTTGCTTTATAACATTATCTTAAGTTAGAATACGTGAATAACGAACGTATGAGCTTCCATTTCACAAATGTAATGGATTGTCAAAAGGGAAAAACGTACCATAAGAAAATAATAGTATACTACAATTACAAATTATTTACGTGAAAATCTGAAAGAGAGAAATGAAAGAAAGTTGCATCAAAGTTAGAGCTGGTTTCACATTATTACAACTTAAAAGAGGTATCTTGCATATGAGGCATTATTTTTGTCTGCCTTAATGCTTTGTCTACTAACTTCAACTACCCCACTTATGTTTTCCACTCTACCCTCTCATTTCCTCTGCCTTTTCTAGTCGAAGAAGATAATTCTCTGAAAGTATTAACTTTTATATACGTAATTATAGGTTTTAAACGAATATGAAAAATAACTTGATAATAAAATAAAAAACAGAGCCAGTTGGATCATGAACAATTTATATCCAATGTGCACCCAACACCTAGTAGAAATTATTCTCTACCCTCAAATAACGTATCAAAATCAGTGACCACAAATTTCACCATTGATTTATTTTTATTTCTTAAACAATAGTTTTACCACCAAAAGAAAAAAATCTTAAACAATAGTTGGTCCACATTTTGGGGTAATGTAGCCCAATCATGTTGGCAAATGAAGAAACACGTTATTTTGGGAAATCACTGACATTTCTTATAATTTTGTTAGCCTTATTATATTATTTCTGAAATTTGATAATTAAATGAAGTGTCAAGTCGAGTGACGTCATTATTGCATTATATTTATAAATATGTGCATAATAAATATGGACAATTGGACAAACAAATTGTCCTACAAACATTGAACGTTTTTATCATATAAAATAGAACAAGTACAATGAGAAAATAATTAAAGTTATAAATGTACACAAACGATTGGTTAGTTTCACATATATAGTGCAAGAGTTTTCATTTACTATATTCCACACCACTAAAAAATATCAGTAGTGGCCAGTGGGTTCCATATAAGAAAACCATTCTTAATAAAAAATAGAAGATGAAATTGAAATTGAATCTTATACAGTTAAAAGTAATACACGATGTTAAACTTTTGTCTTATAGTAAAAAAAAACTATCTCATAGAACTAGTTCTCTAGTTTAACTCCTCAATCTTTTCATCTTTTAGAAGCCGTGCTTCCTCCAAGAGTTTTGTTGTCATCAGTCGATCCACTTTTTTGTGGACCGCACACCAAAACATGCTCCTACGGCCCATCAGATAATGTATCATCGTTCACAATCCAACATTATATATATTAATTATGATTTACATTTGGCCCAAAGGAACAACAAATTCTTTGTTACAAAGAAAGGTTAGACATATCTCGGAGAAAGTTCATACAATTCTTCAAATTTTAGACTAAGTGAACTCATATGGCTTTGAAAAACAAACTAAATGATCTTGTTTCTACATAAAAGTCGATTTTTTTTTTTTACATATTCAAGTGATTCTTTCAAACTTGCACTCATTGTTTATACATTTGTGCTTTCAAACTTGCACTCATTATTTTTCATGCGCTACCAAGTTTGTGGAGGTAATGTTGAAGTACACACATATTAAGTCCAATATTATAAACACCAAATCCACAAGCTTATGTAAGTAAGATTTCCTAAAACGTAGAAATTCATATATATATATATATATATATGTGTGTGTGTGTGTGTGTGTGTGTGTGTGTGTGTGTATAATAATAATCAATGGATGTAACTCTGAAAAGTTAGTGTTCGTGCAATTTTCTTTTTTGTTCCAGTTAAGCTTAATCCAAAAATACTATAGTTTAATATTCTAGTAATAAATTTTACTTTTTTTTTTCTTTTAACAAATATAACTCTAAGGAATTAGAATCTATCTTGCTAAGGTTTAACTTAAACAAACAGTACCCACACAATCTTCAATATCTTATATTTATCATACATTTAATTCTACTGTTCTTTTATTTTAAAGATTAATTATGCTGTTCTTTCAGCAACAAATGAAAAATGTGTTCACCATGAGCACAATTATTTTTAATTACCTCTGCCGACAAATTATATTGGCCCAACATACTTTCTTTAGGTGGACTGTATTTGATTCTGATAATTAGCTATGATTTTGATGTTCTTCTTCAAAGTTTACCCACCAAATTATTTAATCCTTTTCTAAACGCAAACGTCTTCGCTACTTTGTTTGCTCATGTCTTGACATTTTTGCTCTCAACATTTTGTCCAAATAAAAACTCTTCTCTTTCTCTCTCCTGATATTTTACTCATTTCTTTTTAACTTTTAACCTTGACTTTGGAAACCTTTTCTTTACCATAGTTTTTTAGAGAAACTATCCAAAGTAACAGGAACTAAATTTAAGATTCTAAGTTATTCTTAACGTCTCCTTTGAATATGTAGTGATCATTAAGTTCTTATGCTAAAGTAAAATCTTATAGACTTTTGTTAAGGGAACATATATAGTGATTATATTTCTGTTACTTTTTAATTCTCCAATCGTTAGTAAGTATATGGATAAATGAAATTAAGATCAGAAATAGTTGATGGGAAGGTATCAAAGTAAAGAGTTTAACTTGTTGCGGATTCTAAAGCAACCTCAGTGTTGATGTGGTTACATTTATGCATATATGATCCTTATATAGCAAGAAATATGTTGTTCCGAAACCGACAGTGGCACAAAATAAAATCAGTAATACAATAATTTCATAATTAGGTAGTATTTAGGACCATTTTAGAATAGAATGATAAAATGTCTTTGAAACTAATGACAGATCCATAAATATATTTTACTAGAGGTGAAACATTATGTAAATTTTTGTTGTATGAATATAATATTATGTATACACTTTTTTTTTTTTAAAAGACAAACAGTCGGTCGATAATTTAGTTTAGAGTTGTTCATTAGAGTGTTTATAGTGTCACCATACTAGCATTAAAATACCATGTTCCTCATATCTATGATTTAGTTAATAAACGATTTTATCGTTCTTATCTTCTTCGTTTAACAAAAATCCTTAAATATAATAATTTATTGGATGTTTGTAAATATTTAATAGATTTTGCATTCTTTTACATGTCTGCCTTACATGGATAGGAGATCAAGAATTCGATGACGAATTCTTTAGCACTGGAAGCTTTTTTGTGGTCGTTCTTGTATATTTGTAGCATTTGGTTGTTGTTTGTTTGCTTACTAGATAGGCTTATGGTTAATTTTTATGTCGTCAAATGAGATAAATCTAGTAATAATAACATTTTTTACAATATTAGGAGTTTTCGTGTTTTGGATCACTAAGATTCCCAAATTAAAAATTTTCAAGTGACTTGTTAACTACTAACCATTTATGGAAATCCACAGCTAACACTATTTGTCATTTAAAGGAAATATGATGTTACGAAAAGTTAGCGCGGTCACAATTATGATAATTGTAACAAAAGCGATCCCCTGGGTTTCCTTAATATTTGTAAGAATTCTAGAACCATTTTTGTATTAGTTGGCCAAAAAATTGTGTGACAGCTTCCATCGTTTTATTGATGTAAATAACAGCAATGTAAAGAACAATGGAGATGGTAGTATAGTGAGTTAGATCAGAGCTGGCCTTGGGAGCAAGCAAGCAGGTGCTTGCGGTCGGCCATTAATTTCAGAAAAGTCTCTTTGTCTAGTGGTTAAGTTGCTATCTACTTTACTTGGTGGACCTGAGTTCGTGAAACAACCAAACTTTTTTTTTTTTTATAATTAGCCCAGATTAACATTCCCATAAATATTAATCCTCAACAGCTAATTCAACAGCACAATGCGGAAGAAATCAAAAGAAATCAATAATATTATTAAATCCTGAATAACCATTCAACAATAACCAATAAAGAATAAAACCAAATAAACCAATAACCAATAAAAAACCTAAACCGGTTTGCTACATTATTAAAATAAAGTCTATCACCCTAAACTCATGAATTCTCAATCAGCCACATCATAAATGCCAGAATCCAAATCCTAATCTCATCATCCTCTTCTCTCGGTCTCTTTCCGCGGATGAACATTGCTGTTACCTGCATCACATTACGAAAGAGATGCGTAAGTATTATCATAAATACTTAGTGAGTGGATCATCCTGCCTACAGGCCAATTACGTCAAACAATAGACAATACATCACAATAAACAACCAGACAGACAATGCAATAACCAATACATCAACTACCTGTCAGGAAACCCACGTTTCCTGACACCCAGGTCGGTGTCGACCGACACCTGAATGGTGTCGATCGACGCCAGCCTTCTGAGTGTCGATCGACACCAGCTCGACGCCCAGAAACCAAACGCGAAGAAACAGTGCGAAAATAGTAAAAACTAACACCAAACAATGGGATTCAACCCCCATAAACGCATCAAACCACACAAAAACGAAGAACAACTCATAAACAACAACATAAACTCAAAATCAAACAATCTCTAATGAATAACGGACCTACAGTCACGCACTCACCTTGAAAAGGGATTGAAAGGAAGGAAAGGAGAAGGAACAACGAAGAACAGCCACGGATTCAACCCAGAAACTCAGAAATCACCTCCAATCCTCCAAAAATCGCCTAAGAACCTTGATATCTCGAAACTTGTGCCTTTCTCGCGGCCACAAGCTTTTTATCGCGAGTCTAGGGCTTTTCTCGCCCAAACCAGCCCAAAACCAGCCGACTTGAATCAAACCGGTCGATTTCTCAATAACCGGTGTCGATCGACACCCTCCCTTGGTGTCGGTCGACACCCTCCCTTGGTGTCGGTCGACACCAATCGACCAAACCAACTCCAATTGCAAATCGATCGACTTTAAACCGGAAATCAAACCCGATAACCGGTGTCGATCGATACTAGTCGTTCAGAAGAATTTAACACACTTTCTTCGCGATGCTTGAACCTTAGACCGACTGCACAACAATCAAACAAGAACATGTACAGCCAACCCTCAATTCACACCTCTAAGAGCATGTGCCAACTACTCCCGAACCCCTAGCATCGTCCAACACCACTTCCAAAACAACTTCCAGGTTCACGGATGTTACAGTTCGATTTCCTCATACTCCCACTTACTAACGTTTTTTATTTATTTAATAAACTAAACGGTCCTTTTTTTTTTCTACCTAGCGGCCACTAAAATCTTAGGGACGGCTCTACTAATGATTACTCTTTAGTCTAGGAGTCACAAGCTCATTGATGAAGAAGAAAGAGAGAAAAAAATAAATAAAGAAAATATAAATTTTATTTTTTGAAAATAATTAATTTTAATAAAATAGCTAAAATATTGTAAATAACATGATGTTTGTAAAATCACTACTACTAGGATATTATTAATCATTAATTGTTTAATAGGTGTTTCAATATATATTTATAAGCATATATATATTGAACATTAACACGGTACATAAGTAATTAAGTATGTAAAAAAGTAAAATTGAGCAATTGTAGACATAAGTGAAACTGATAGTCCATAATAAGTAAAACTGATATTCTAAAATTTTGTTAAAAATCCAAATGAAATTTTGAATTATTATATGAAGTTTGAGATTCATAGGTGTATATTCAAATTTGTGATTTTTTTCTATAGAAACACGTGAAATAATTTAAAAAAACGGTTTTATAGTTTTAGTTGAAAAATCAACTATAGTGAGAAATTATTATATGAGATTCTTCGTCTCGATTATGTGTATTCAAATTTGTGATTTTTTTGTATAAGAAACTGTTTCACCTATAAATAATTCTAAATAAATAAATAAATTATTTTTTAGTTTAATAACAAACAAATCTTCCTATAAATTAATTTTATTATTAAAATATATTTGTCTTTCAATGTTCCATTTTTAATATATAGGATTTAATATTAAATTTTTGAAATAAATATTTTTTGGTAAATTTAAGAATATTCAAGTGTGTTTGAAAATAGGAATTAGAGTATCAAAATAAGTAATAGTGGAAGTAATTATGTTTGGTAATGAATATAAAAAATTAAATAAAAATCAAAAATAAAAAGCTAGAGTAAGAAATATGGTAAGAGTGCACCTCAACAAAAATGGTTTTTTTGAATGTTACTTTTTAAATATGTAGAGGATAATTAAAGTGCTGACCTTCACGGCAACTTCATGGTGATTATGTATTTTAGAATAACGTTGAACCTGTATGGTTTGACCTAGAGTTTTTTTCACCTGTAAATTGATTTTGTAAAAACAAAATTAGTTGAAGAGTTTTTTTGCACAAAAGTACAAAACCATAACAACTCCAAGTTAGATCTTAAATATTATTTTTATAAAAACTAAAAGAAATATTCTTTACGCGTGGAATTGAGGTTATACATAATCCAAGTAATTAATTAAAACGTCAGACTTTCCTTTATGTGCAAGGGTATAATTTGGTGAAGCTACAAACCAAATTTGAAAATTTAAAAAATCAAATACTAAACCGGCTACAGTAGGTAATCATCCAACTAATACCGTCACGTGTCCAGTTCATAAAAAGAACCCGATCACATGCCAAGAGAATAATTAAAAGTGTTTAAAATTCTTATTTGAAAAAAAAACTAACTGCTTTTATTTTAAAAAAGCATCCAATAGCCAAAGGCGGTACTTGATTCAAATATTCACCCAGTTGGGATATAAAGAGACAGAGAGATAATCCCCTGCGTCAGAGTGTATTATAAATTTATAATAATATTATTTTTTTAAATATATTTAAATATAAAAATATACAGAGAAAATTAAACAAAGCTTTGTTTTGAAACAGAAGAAGAGTAGCTACCACTCCACTCTTTTCGTCTTCTCTCTATACATACGCTTCCTTGTGTTTTTACTCTTCCTTCGTCGCTCGTGTCGCGTTTAAGAAATCCGCCATTGTTGTTGCATCGAAGCTCTAAATCTACAAGAAGAAGTATACTCTCTCCCTTTCTCTTTCTCTTTCATTCTCTCTCTGTCTCCCATTTCTTTGGATTTCGGTGGATTTTTGTTGAATTTTTTTTGTTGATTTTTGGTGAAAAGCGATGGAGAAAAGCACGCCGGTGAGGAAACCACACACGTCGACGGCGGATCTACTCACTTGGCCGGAGAATCAACCGTTTGAGTCTCCCGCCGCCGCAGCTTCTCGCTCCGCCGCCAGATCGCACCAGGTAATTCAGTTAATTTCGCGATCTACTTATTCACTAACGAATCAAATCCGGTTATGATTTTTGTTTTTGAAAATGAAATTTGATTCGTTCTGATTTTTCGTTTTGACAAATGAATTTGAATCGTTTCTGATTTTTTTTTTTCTAAATTCGAATCCGGGAAAACAATCGTAGCCGTCAGATGGAATCAGCAAAGTTGTGTTTGGAGGACAAGTTACGGACGAAGAAGTTGAGAGCTTGAACAAGAGGTAACAGAGATCTGATGATTTTTTTTTTTTAATTTCGAATTAGCAAAAAAAAAAAAAAAACAAACAAACGGTAGTGTATTTGATAATCATTAAATGCGTAACAACAAGTACGAAGAATCTGTCGATTTTTTAACCAATGATCTTGTCGTTATTGTACACTATAGAATGTTTTTGTGATTAGGACAGAGTTTTATAATTAATGCAGTTTGGATTTATATATGGTAATCTCTTAAATGACTTTCTCGTTTTTGATATTGTTTGTATCATTCACGCTCCTCTAGTTATGACTTATGTTTCTCTCTCTTAATAAACAGAACAAATGATGCTAATTTCATTCTTTTTTGGGTAATTATCACAAAAAGCGATTAGATTTGGATTGAAAATTGAATTTAATTGGTTTTTTTTGTAGGAAGCCTTGTTCAAACTACAAGATGAAAGAGATCACTGGTAGTGGAATTTTCTCTGTGTATGAAGAAAATGATGATGCTGAGCAAGGAAGCGCTGCTATAAATGGCAAAACAAGAACGTACCAGGTTTGTGTCTGGTTCTTACATTATTAGCTGTTTGATTATTTATTGATCAATGTGTGTGTGTGTGTGTATGTGTGTGTGTGTTAGCAACCAGCAGCAGCAATTGTAAGTCACATTTCGTTTGGGGGAGAAGAGATTGTTACACCGAAAAAACCGGCGACGGTGTCTGAAGTTGCGAAGCAGCGGGAGCTCGGTGGTACATTGCAGAGTCAGTCCGATGCTAAGCTTAACAAGCAGTTCTCAGATTCTAAGTTTAAGGAACTAAGTGGTCATAACATCTTTGCTCCACCACCTGAAATCAAACTTCGTCCTACTGTTCGTGCTTTGGCTTATAAAGACAACTTCGACTTGGGCGAATCAGATACCAAACCCGTAATGCTTTCTTAACTCTCCATTTCGATTTATTCAGTCGTTGACAGTTTCCATTAATTTGCAGGACGGGGAACTGAAGACGGCGAAGAAGATTCCAGACAGGAAATTCATAGATCTGTCGGGAAACAATGTGTTCAAAGGAGATGGTACGCCTCCATCATCGGCTACGGCTGAGAAGCTTCTAAGCACGGCGAAGTTGAAGGAGATAAGTGGCAATGACATATTTGCAGATGCAAAAGCTCAGTCTCGTGACTACTTCGGTGGTGTTCGTAAACCACCCGGCGGAGAAAGCAGCATTGCTTTGGTCTAAAAAGAAATTTCAAAAATCTCTACCCTACCAATAATAATTATATAGCTCAAAATTTTATAATTATTATCAACGAACTTAGAAGGTCTAACTAGTTTTCATTTTATCATTTCATTATAGATAATGTACCTTTTCGATGTTTCTGTTTTCTATGTTTCCGGATTTGTGTGACTGGTTAAATGGATCGGAGTTTGTTACCGGAAAAGCTAATATGGTCTTTTTAGGACTTCGTGGTTTTCTTTTTTAATTTTCATGTCAACTTATTGTGTGTCTCTCTCTGTATTTGTTGCCAACTAATTGTTGGGTTACTGGATTGATTTGATTGATTAATTTTCTGGCGGATCTGTCATTTAAGAAAAAGTATTGTGGATCGTTTCTGAAAAAGTATTGTACACGTTTTTGTGCAGTGGGTAGGATTTAGCAGAAAAATAAAAGATTAGGAAGAGAGTTTGTTACTTTTCTGTAAAGGCACGTTTGGCCCTGGTCTGCCCCAAATGAGAAACCTATATATAGGGGAAATTGTTTTTTATGGGAAAAAGGTTTCTCGAGCTCTAGCCGCCATGTAAATTTATGGAGCCTATTATCTAGCTCACTCACATGGCTAACATATACGGATTGGTGAACTTGATGGCCAAAGATCAAGTTGGTTTTTACCAAAAAAAATAAAATAAAAAAAGCTCAAGTTGGTTATCGGTTTTTACAGAAACTGGTTGATCAAGGACAAGGAACGTTTCTTGATGTTAAAATTATATTCTTTGAAATCCTCAATCATCTCGTTGAACTTTCCAAGGATCCATTTGAAAATTTCTTACTCCAAAAGATGATAAATGTGTGTGATGAGGAAGAAGCAACGTTGATTGTGAAAGTGTTAACCTAGCTCAAACCCATTGGAGCTCATCAAAATCTGTTTCAACAATTATGGGTGAGCTTTCAATTTCCTTTCGATCAGTTTTTAGCATCTTTCTGCTGAGAATCTGGTAACAGAAACAAAGCTTTTGTTCATTTAATTTAGTCAATAAGTCCCCGAGTTTTCAATAGATTGTATTTAGACATTCATTATTATTATTTTTGTATTTTTTGCTATATTTGGGAGTATTTGAAATCTCTGCAACGTATAAAACAAGGCAACATTTTGATAGAAAAAAATGAATTTACTTAGTTTTTGCTATTTTTGAACAAAAGCTGAGACTTACGGGTCTGCATGAATGTGATTTTGGTTAATAAGAAACAATAAGATGAAATAGTGACTAATAAGAGTAACATCTGACTTCCAAATACTTGCAATTAATTAATACTATAAAGTAATAAAATGCAGATTTTAGTTTGTAGAAGATTAGCATTCTTGGAGCGATAAATGACGTAAGGGGTATCACAATTATGATTTTCTGCGGCGGGATTGGAAAAACAGTGTTGAGACTGCCACATTAATGCGACTGAAAAATGACAGAAAAAAAAACAAATGTGAAGTCTCTCTGTACTTTCTCCCCGAGAAAAACATTCTCTCTCAATCCATTTCTTGTTATATTATGAACCTCTCTCTCTATCTCTTGCAGTATTGTTCCTTTTGTCATTTTACTTTCTATCTCTCTTTCTCTCTCTCTCTTCGGAACGATGCATTGTTTTTTGAGGGAATAAAGGTTCCCCGAGCTATGGAAGTTCCTGGATCTGTGATCATGATGGCCAAAGATCGACTTGGTTCCAGAGTTTTGCAGAAATTGGTCGATGAAGGAACGTTTCTTGATTACAAGGTTATATTCCGTGAGATCATTAACCATGTTGTCGAACTTTCAATGGATCCATTTGGGAACTATTTAGTGCAAAAACTGCTAAGTGTGTGTGATGAGGAAATGATGAGAACGTGGATCGTGACCGTCTTAACCTCAAACCCAATGGATCTCATTGATATCTGTTGCAACAACTTTGGGTAAGCTTTTAATTTTCTTTCAATAAATTTGTAGAATCTTTTTTGCTGAGAATCAACAAAAACAGAAACAGAGCTTTTGTTCATTTATTAATTTGGTCAACAAGCTCCACGAGTTTTCAATAGATATTTAGACATTTAATCTTTTGTGGTCTTTGCTATATTTGGGAATATTTGAAATCTCTGCAACGTATAAAACAAGGCAACATTTTGATAGAAAAGCATGAGTTTTAATTCTTAGTTTTTGCTAGTTTTGAGCAAAAGCTGAGACCTTTGTGTAAAAGCTGATATACACTCGTTCTGATATCTGATTTCTTTTATATTTTTTTTTCTGGATAAAACAGGACACGAGTCGTCCAGAAAATGATCGAAACAGTAAAAACAAAACAACAGATTGCTATGGTGAAGTCAGGTCTCGAACCCTGACTTCTTGCTCTTGTTAAAGATATGAAGGGGAACCATGTGATTCAGACTTGCTTGAAATCTCTTGGTCCAAACGACAACAAGGTTTGATACTTTGATTTGTATCACATAAATTCCATCTTTTTATGTCTTACTTAATCTCTGATTATGTTTATCAAAATGTTGCGTCAGTTTGTGTTGGAAGCAGTAACAAAATACTGTTTTGCGATTGCATCTGATCAATATGGATGTCGTGTGGTACAATGCTGCATTTCAAACTCTGTTGGAGCGCAACGTGAGAGACTCACTTTACCTTTCTCAAGATCCTTACGGGTAAATTTCATCCCGACACTAGCCTCAATATAATTTGGCATATGCTTGTATGAAACATAGTACGAAAACAGTCCTTATGCCGTTTACGGAATTGTGCAGGAACTATGTGGTGCAGTGTCTAATAGAGAACAATGTATCTTCAGCGAAGTTACTGAAGCATTTTAGAATGCATTACGTGGAGCTAGCGACTCAGAAGTTTAGTAGCCATGTTGTTGAGAAATGTCTCAAGCATTATCCAGAGAGCCAATCTGAGATTGTCAGCGAGCTTCTCTCTGTTCCTAACTTTGAATATCTCGTGCATGATCCTTATGGAAACTATGTTATCCAAACTGCTCTTGCCGAAACCAAGGTCGGTTTCAAAATCATAAATATTTTTATACAACAAAAGCTTTTGAAAACACAACCTGACATGGGTTTTGCGGTTGTGGTTGCATCAGGGTCTTGCTCGTGAGCGGTTGGTGGAGAAAGTTCATAGGTTTGGGAAACTAAAGTCGAGTCCTTATTGCAAGAAGATCTTCTCCAAGACCACATTGAAGAGGTGGCTTTGATTAGTTACCAAAAATGTTGTTGTTCTGTGTTTTAAGATCGGATATGCTTTAACATACATGCCTCTTTTGATTTTTCAAGATCATCTTGAAGAAGTGACTTTTATTAGTTACAAAAATGTTCGTTGTTGTTTTGTGTTTGACGATCGGATAGGCCTTAGAAGAGCCACTGCCCTTTTTTTTTGTCGGTCTCTTTTTTTTTTTGGTAATGCAACAAAATTGATATATATGGTTCTCTCTCTTTTTAACTATTTTGTGTTTTCATTAAATTATACTCTCTCTCTATAAATTGAATGAAAACTCTAACAATTTTCTATCCCAGTGAACCAATAATAGTTTAATAAATTTAAGTACTTTAAGTAATAAAGTTTATAATTTATTAACATTAATTAATAAAAAAGTGCATAAAAACATAAAAAATCAAATGATTAATGTTATAGATGAAAGAGTAGATAAGTAGATGTTATTGACAAAAAATACAGAGAAATAAATATTTTTAGCTATCAGAGAAAAAAAAGAATGTTGACAAGAAAGCGAAAAATAAATATTCTCTTTCTAGTTTACTTTTTTTTTTCCCGACAATCTCTATTCCCTCTTCTAGTCAATCAAGAAAATGATTTCAAAAAACTTTTACACATATCAATAAGCAATTAATATTTAGTTATAAATGCATTATTTTTTCACAATAAATACTTTTCCATAACTAAAACAATTAGTTATTCTGCAAATTAATATATTATCATTCAAGACCACATTGAAGAGGTGACTCTGATTAGTTACCAAAAATGTCGTTGTTCTGTGTTTTAAGATCGGATAGGCTTTAACCTACATGCCTTTTTATTTTTCAAGATCATCTTGAAGAAGTGACTTTTATTAGTTACAAAAATGTACGTTGTTGTTTTGTGTTTGACGATCTAATAGGCCTTAGAAGAGCCACTGCCCTTTTTTCTGTTGTCGGTCTCTTTTTTTTTTTTTTTTTGGTAGTGACAACAAAATTTATATATCTGGTTCTCTCTCTTTTCCACTAATTTGGGTTTTCATTAAATTATACTTTTTCTCTACAATTGAATGAATGAAAACTCAACAGTTTTATATGAAAGTGAATCAATAATAATTTAATAAATTTAAATACTTTAAGTAATAAAGTTTATAATTTATGAACATTAATTGATAAAAAATTTCATAGAAACCTTAAAAAAAAATCAAATGATTGATGTTATAGATGAAAGAGTAAATGAGTAGATGTTATTGACAAAAAAAGTACAGATAAATAAATATTTTGAGTTGATGTCAAAAAAATAAATATATATATTTTGAGTTATCAAGAAAAAAAAAACTGTTGACAAGAAAGCATAGAGAAATAAATACTCTCTCTAATTTACTTTTATTTTGCCAACAGCCTCTAATCCCTCTTCTAGTCAATCTAGAAAATGATTTTTGAAAAGATTTTACACATATCAATAAGCAATTAATATTTAGTTATAAATGCATTATTTTCTCACAATAAACATTTTTCCATAGGCTCCTTCAAATTAATTTTCGAATAGGCTTTAACATAGACACCTCTTTGGATTTTCCATAATTGAAGAAGTGACACAAAAATGTTGTTTTGTCTTTCATGATCGGAGAGGCTTTAACAAAGACACTAGCATTTTTGGTTTTTTTGTTCTGTAGTGACAACGATTTCTTAAGACATTGATCTTAATATAACTTAAGAGACCACACTGGTTCTCCCTCGCTCTCTCTCTTTTTTATTAATTGGAAAACTCAAAAGACACAACAGAAACAACAAACATAGGTTCTTAAAAGAACAAAATCAAAAGATTTCAAACTCATCAAAGAGAGATAGCGAGAGATAAGAGAAAACAAAAAGCTTATAAACAGAAGCTATTGCAAGCTTTTGTTTTCTCTGCAGAGGACTGATTGATTTAAGCATCATCTTCACCAAGAAGTGCGACAAGCATCTTCTCGTATTCTCCACAAGTGTCTTTGGTAATAGCTTTGTCCAAAGGAATGCTGTTCCTGCGCTGATACTCTTCTCCTATGACCTTCAAGTCAATCTCAGCTCTTGTGGTCACAATTCTAGTGAGAGCTCCTTCGTCTGTTCCGGTTTTGTTGATCGCTGAGCGAAGAACATCCACAAAGTAAAGCTCTGGTCTTGTCAAGCACTGAATCGTTGACCTTAAAAGTCCAAGAAACTTGTCATCATCATCTCCTTCTTCAAGACTCTGTAAGATCAAAAAAAAAAAAAAAGAAAAAAGAAAAAGAACAGTTAAGCATTATTATGAAACCAAGAAGATTAGATTCTTAACAGTTATGATCATCACCTTGAGGACTTCTTCGCCGTGATCATCTTGGTAACGATTGAAAGTAGCATTGATCTGTGCTTTGCTCCTTGTAGACAAGATCCTAATGATGTCTTCATCGTTGTACTTCTTGTCCTTGATTTTCTCATAGATCAGCTTGGCTTCTTGCTTTGCCAATGTCATGTTCACTTCGTCCCCTTCGTACCTGTATGAGCTAACAAGAGGAACCAAAAGCTGCAAAACAAACACACAAATAAACTGAGCATTGTCATACAAAATGTTGATCATTTCAAGAAGTTATGATTACCTTTCTGAAGTCGTCGGTGGTGTGGTGAGCGACGTCCTCTTCAAGAGACTTCTTGAAACGGGCATGGTAAGCTTGCCTAGCGTGAAGAAGCTGTGTTGAGCTCCTTGTGCAAGCTACTTCCATAAGCACTTGGTTGCTTGAAGTCCATCTTTTTGTGGCTTCGTTAGCCAATAAGGCGTCTCGCTCACCTGGTTCAAGAGTCCAGAGCAAGACAGCTCTCTGTCCATAGAGAAAAAAAAAAAAAAAAAAACATGAATGAATTGTCACAGATCTGTCAAATGGTGGAAATTTCGAAAACCGGACCTCGAAATCGCTAGAGAGTTCTTTGTCAAGACTCTTGAGAAGATCTTCTCCAAAGGCTTCATGGTATGTTTGCCTGATCACCTTCCTCTGTTCGGCGCTTCGGTGAGCCAAGATCGATATGATCAAGTCTTCGTTGGTACCCCATCCTGCGAAAAAAAAACGACGAATCGGATTCAGAAATGTCAAATGGTAGATCCAAGAAAGTCTCACACTTCAGAATTCAGATCCAAGATCAACCAAAACAGAGCAAATCTATATTCATTTCAAAGTATAACCTCAAGATCTGAGTATTGGGATTACAAACATATCATCCACATCATAACTACATTTTAGATCCGTGAATGTGAGGATCAAACAATCAATCTTCAGCGTCAAAATGATTAGATCATTATAAAAAAAGTTCAATACTGAACAGAGAAATGAGAAAAAACAGAGGATCAAACCATCTAGATCTTAACACAGAAACGAGATCACTGAATGAAAAAACTAGATCTACGTCAACACCATTAAGGAGATGATCATAGAACACTACCGACATCAAAACCAAACTCGATCCACATCAAAAACCATC
Source organism: Erythrophleum ivorense (assembly GCA_026724425.1). NCBI lineage: Eukaryota > Viridiplantae > Streptophyta > Magnoliopsida > Fabales > Fabaceae > Erythrophleum > Erythrophleum ivorense. Next base: position 1,665,756 of record JAIUCV010000070.1, on the reverse strand, counting down.
AAAACAGATGATCATAACACTACCGACAAAGATCCAGTCGTCAAAACAAAACTCGATCAACATCAAAACCCTTCAAACAGATGATCAAATCAAAAACAACAGATTCATCATATTTTCAACTAATCGAGTACACAAGAGAGAATACAGATCATTAGATCAACAACAAAAGAGAGAAATGAAGCAGAAACTACCATCAAAAGCGGATTTCAATTGCTCAGCATCTTCAGATGGAGAAGGAACAGAAGAAGACACCTTAAGAGTCGCCATTGTTTTTTGCTCTTCTACTCTCTCTCTCTCGTCAAGTGTGTGTATGTTGAGGGTCGAAGCAGATAGATGATTTGGTTTATAAAGAGAAAAGGCTTTAGAGGACACGTCGAGGCCTGTCCGTATATGCTAAGATATCCCAAAGGAATTAAATTTTCCTTTTCTTATTTTGCCACGTGTTTCTTGAATTATTTGATTTCTTCAAATTGAAAGCTATCGTTATCTCACTAAAACGGTTTTGATTGGTTGTCATAATTTGTGGTTATTTTCTTATATCGTTGTGTATGTGTCTGTGATATGCATATGAGTTTATTGCTTATTATTTATTTTCAATTTTTTTTTTGGGAATATATTTTCAAAATTGGAATTATTCAATTTTTTTTTTATATTAACACATTTTATACTGTAATACTAACATACCAAATGACGAAAAATACGAAGGCAACAAGGTAGCACGAAATGCACAAAATATCTTTCACAACGTGTATTATGTAACATTGTTCCACCATGAAGATGCAGCTGACCTGACGAAGGTTATGTACCAGACGAGAAGTGCAACAGGATGTCTATATGCCACGTGGTTCAAGCTATCCTTACCTTATCTCACTAAAACGGTTTTGATTGGTTGTCATAAAACCATCCACACGATGATACGTGTTATATTAATTTGTTTTTATTTTAATTTTGTAGTTATTTTTTTATATCGTTACGTATGTATTATTTGTTTTCACAATCTATTTTCAAAATAATATGTCTTTTTCAAATTTATTTTCAGTCTTTTATATATATTTTTTTGAGAATCTATTTCCAAAATATTATGTCTTTTTCAAAATTGGAATTATTCAAAATTAGTATTACAATATCACATGTGTTGATATAAAATATATCTTGTTCTAGCACTATGACCTATGTATGGTTTTATTAGTAATTTTGATAAATTACCATATATTATTGTTAATTTCTAAAAGATACACCATTTTTATATTGAAAAGTACTCTTTTACAAGTAATAATTTACTAAATTATTCTCAGTATAGTAAATTAATAATAACATTATTGTCAGTATAGTAAATTAATAATAACATATATATACAGATATAATATTTTTAAAAGTAAATCATTTTTTGCTTTCTTTTGTGGTGTTTTTATAGCAGATTAATGGTCCTAAATAAGAATTACTTTATAAGTCCAATATTATGATTCTAATGATCTCTTTATAAGAAAATGATTTATTTTTTTTAATGATTTTTTTTTAAAAGGAAAAAATAATGATTTTAATGATTTAATTAGATTAGAGCAATCAAATTATATTATAGTTTTATCTAATGATCTATTGGCTAAGATCAAACTAAATAGTTTGCCTTATACTATAGTTACATCATGCGAACGTGATGTCCATGAGACAATTTTCCTTTATATTATAAATGTCCTACTATGCTTAAGAAAATGTCCTACTTTTCTGGCGATAAATTAAATATATAGACAGTATTAATAAAATTAGAAAACAGTTAATTTATATGAATCTTTTGCTAAATAGATTTGAAAAGTTCAGAGATTTCGTGGCAAAACAAAAAGGTTCAAAGAATCTTTAATGAAAAAATAAGCAAACCCTATTTCCGGGAATGTGTTAGGTGTGAGTTGGGCGATCAGTCCGGACCTAGCGGGGTATCAGTAATCAGAAATTACACGGGACTAGTTGGAGCTTATTTTTAGGGTTCAAATGGTATGACTATAAGGAAAATATCTCGAAGAGTTTGAAAGGTGTTGAAGGTTTTCCAAATTTTGACCACTCTTGGGATTGTTGTCAAAAGGTGGAAAGATGGTGGTTTTGTGGGATAAGCTAATTGGGATGGCTGTCAAGAAAACTATATGATTTGGTGTACGGAGATTGCGCTTGAAAGACGCAATAAAGATGAGATGTGGGGCAAAGTTGAGTACTTTGATGTTGTTCTTAGAGTCCCCCAGTCATGTCAGATTTTGGATGCTCTTTCTGCTACTATTTGATGAAAATGACTACTCATATTTACCTTCTTGGAGCGGTTAATGCGGGTTAATTTTGATTTTGTTTTGAATATGTGTTTTTTATGTTTCTTTTCCATTAGTATGTGACCATGATGAATGATTGTTTCATGTTCTTAGCGGAATGCAATTGGCAATGTTTCACTTCTAAAACATATTGACTTGTTAGGACATGTTATCTTAATTTGTTTGATGTATTGCATAAACTGAAGGATCCAAGGTTAGTGTTTGTTTCTCTATTGTACATTGCTATAGGCTGACGGTCAGGTTGCAAAAAAAAAAGGGGTTTTGTTGCTTAAGGTTAAGCTTTTGTTTATGTTTTGCAACGAACCAGCAAAGAAATTAATAACTTGAAATTCTCCGTTTCAGTCCAAACTGGGATTTGTGATTAGATATTATAAATGTCGATTCCTACAAATTGGAGGCGATTTCTACAAACAGGAACTGACCATATAATATTATTCCATGGGTTTCATTGAGTAGCTTAACCTTCAAAATAAGATATCTAATAATACGATGACTTGTGATTATTATACATTGTCTCCCAACCAGAGCCGTCCCTGAGATTTTAGTGGCCGCGATTTTAGTGGCCGCAAGGTAGAAAAAAAAAAGCCGTTTAGTTTATTAAATAAATAAAAAACGTTAGTAAGTGGGAGTAGGAGGGAATCGAACTCAGGTCCACCAAATAAAGTATATGGCAACTTAACCACTAGACAAAGAGACTTTTCTAAAATTAAAGGCCGAATATTTGTATATAAATATAAGGGCCGCAAGCACCTGCTTGCTTTGCTTGCTCCCAAGGCCGGCTCTGCTCCCAACTATCCTTCCATTTGAATTAGAGAAGAAACTCTAATTCATTCGGAGTATTTCGGGTTTGGAGCATTTAAATGAACCACGTGCCAGTTATAGTGAGTAGTTTTGTTATAATAAGTTTTGGTGCTGTGAGAAATCATAGGATACAAGAGCCAAATCATCTAAATCACCATCCAGAAGAACCATTATTTATAGAACAGAGAACACACCTTCGATTAATAATTCAATGCAGCTTCACATATTCAAACAAAATATAAAAAGTAAAGACATTTATTAGTAAGACATCTAAAAACTCCGCTTGATGCGCGGATTCAAAGATAGTTTTCTTATATATAAGTTTGCTTTGCTATGATATATATGACGTAAAATATTCGTCCAACAGCCCACGCATAGATTATATATACTCTCTATATTACCTAGTTTTTAAAATACAAATACAATAATATATATCTGGCGGATTAATATGCTTTAACTCGGATCGATTCACATGATCATTCCCTAAGCATTGACTTGTAGAACTAATTTATATATAAATATAATCGGGTTGTTGTCCTCGCTTGAAAGTTTGTTAGACGAGTTACTTTAATATTTTGTATTGCTCTACATATAGAGAACCCTTCACTTGACGTGAATCAATAGATCAAAACCAAATATGAGTACTCTTTCCTCCGAGCTTAAGGATCTAGAGGAGTTGACGTCAAATGCGAAGCAAATACAAGATGATGTGTTGGAGGATATACTCAAAGTTAGCGCCAATACAGAGTATCTCCGACGTTTTCTCCATGGGAGTTCTGATAAAGAGCTCTTCCAAAAGAACGTACCAGTGGTGAGCTATGAGGACGTTAACCCTTATATCGAACGGGTCGCGAATGGAGAACCTTCAGATGTTATTTCGGGCGAAACCATTACTAACTTCTTGCTAAGGTATGTGTTGTCAAAATTACTAAAAGTAGACTTATCATATGATTTACGGAGTACTAAAGAGGAAAAAATATGAGGAATGTATTGGTTTGGCTCAAGAACATATAGTAACTAGTTTAAATTACTTTCTAAGCAATTTCTGAACAAGAAGCACTCGTTGTAACATTTTTTTGTTTGAATAAACTTTGACATTCAATCCAAAAAAGGTTTAAAAAAACGGAATATTTAGTTTTTATGCTTGAATATGTGATGCTTGTGACCTTATTGGCCGTGAGGCTCTGGAACTACTGGAGGGACACAAAAAATCTTCCCAGTGAACAACAAGTTCTTTGAGAAAATAGTATTCATCGATGCCCTACGCGCCTCCATTATATCCAAGTAACTCTTTCACACACAAATATTTGATATTTCCTTCTTTTTAAGTGTATTTTTGATTTTCGATACGAAGAATCAGATTCATATTTCCTGTTTAAAGGCATATCAATGGTGTCAAGAAAGGAAAGGTGATGATGTTTATTTCCACTAGGCCACTATCCGCAACTCGCTCTGGTTTGCCTGTTGATCCGCTGATGATGAGTTTCGTAAGGAGCAGTTATTTCAAGAACTGATCTTCAAAACGTTTTACTAGTCCCGACGAAGTCATATTATGTGTAGACAACAAACAGAGTATGTATTGTCATCTTCTATCTGGTCTTGTCCAGAGAGAAGAGGTTGTGAGTATGGCTGCTACTTTTGCTTCTTCCTTAGTCCAAGCAATCACTTTTCTTGAAACTCACTAGAAAGAATTGTGTGATAATATCCGATTGGTCATGTTAGCGAGTGGATCACTGACATTAGTTGCAAGGAATCTGTCTCCGCCATACTAGGAGGATCCAATCTTGAATTGGCAGATCTAATTGAACAAGAATGCATCAAGAAGTCATGGGAAGGTATCATCACACGGCTATGGCCCAACATCAAATCAATTCAAGGCGTAGTTACAGGACAAATGAGTCAATACATCCCAATATTGGAGTTATACTCCAACAAGCTACCTCTCATCTCCCCTTATTATGCGTCATCTGAAACAATTTTTGGGGTAAATGTGAATCCTCTTTGCAAACCACAAGATGTGTCCTACACATTTATGCCCAACATGTCCTACTTTGAATTCGTTACAATTGATGGAGGAAACAATGGTGAAATAGTTGATTTTGTGAACGTCAAGATAGGTTGCTCGTATGAGGTCTTGGTCACAAATCAGTTTGGTGAGTTATATATATACATGTTTAGTACATTTATTCTCACTATATTAAAAAAAAAAGACTAATCTGTTTTTCAGTTAATATTGTTGCTAGGCTTATACAGATATAAAATGGGAGATATTCTACAGGTGACTGGATTTTAAAATAGTGCTCCTCAATTCAGATTTGTACGTAGAAAAAATGTTGTTTTAAGTGTCCAAATGGAGGCAACAACTGAAGAAGATCTTTTAAAGGCGTTGAATCATGCGTCACTTGTTCTTGAATCTGCCGGATTAATGTTGATGGGTTTCACATGCTATTCTGATATCTCTACTCTACCAGGTCATTATGTTCCTTACTGGGAGCTTAAAGCCAACAATTCTAATAGCATCGTAAAGCTGGATGACAAAGTAATGGTGGAATGTTGTTGTGTAGTGGAAAAATCATTTGACATTCTTTACAGAAGCTTCAGGAGTAAATATGGTTCCATCGGAGCTCTAGAGGTAAGGGTGGTGCAACAAGAAACATTCAATTCTCTCATGGAATATTTCATCTCCAAAGGTGCTTCTGCAACTCAATACAAGACACCTATATGCATAAACTCTCCTGAAGTTTTAGCAATTCTTGATGACAAAGTTCATGCTCGGTTTTTCAGCGATAAACTCCCTCCTCTCTGATCAACTATTTGAAAAAAACTAGAAATTTGGATTGAATAATAATGAAGGGGCAAAGTCATTCGATAAGATTGGTTTATGTTTAGGAGAGAGAAATTTTTATGGTTTTGTGTGTCGACAAGGGTGTGACTTTTGTGTTATCTTAATGTTCAGTCATGTGTTTGTTACATAAATGAAACATATTTATTCAAAGTATTACATGATTTGGGGGCATCTGACTACAAGACTTAGCTTAATTATAACTTTCGTATCCAAACTCGTTTCTGATTTTCTAAAACTCGAACTTTGTTTGTCAATGGCAAATTTAATAGTATTGTTCTTGTGTCATTAATCAGCATCCAAATTCAAATATAGTAGGATTAATGCATGTGTAACTTTGGAGCGACCGGCTAAATAATCGGTTTTCATATATAGTCCTTTGAAATAATTTTACGTTATTAAAATAAAAAGGAACTTTTATTTATAATATAGAAGTTCACAGTAAGATATAAGCAGTTGATGATTATCAAGATATATTAAAAACTTCAATAATAACAAAACCATAATTTAACTTTAAGCATGACGTTCGGTCCATTCTCGGGCTTGCTGGTCAAATCGGAATCTGTTCTCTTTGAAGAGCTTTCCAATCTCTGGTACAAGAGGATCATCCGGATTTGGGTCCGCCAATAATGAAGTTATGGACAAAAGCACCTGTTATTACAGAAAATAATATTTAATTTACTAAAAAAATTGATTAGAAATAAAAAGAACAATTGAATAATGAAAATGAACATTAAGAAACAAAAATATTGGACACATGAATCGATTTTAAAACCTTTTCAACGGTGAGAGAGGGACTCCACTTGTCTTTCAGAATGTCAAGGCAAATCGATCCTTGTGAATTGATATTTGGATGGTAAATCGCTGTTTTGAACTTAAACTGCAATAATGATAAGCAAATAAAAACAGAAAACGTGTTTAATTTAGTATATAACTCAAACAACCTCTTAAATTATAAAAAAAAAAATTTGTATATAACCTTTGGTGGTTTAAAAGGATAATCTATAGGAAAGTTAATGTCAATGTTAAACATGCCACCAGCATATGGAGTACCCTCTGGACCCTGAATCATCGCATTCCATTTGAACACATCCTTTGAGTCTTTACCTATACATATCATCAACAAATAGAATTACTATACTTTGGGAGAAAATTTTATAATAATTGTATTAGTAATTGAAATTTATTACGTAAAAATTTAATGATACAATATTGAAGATACTCATAATGGAGTACTATATTATTTGTCTAAAAACAAAGTACTATACATGATATTGCGTAATATATTTAGTTATATAAATGTAAATACAATATTGGTAACTACGAAAAGAATAACGAAATAAAGAAAGAGGAAGCAAAAAAACTACTAACCAATACTGTACAAAGAGTCTTTCGAGGTCATATCCCTAAATTCCTTCACAATTCGCTTCACTGCTCTTGCTCTTTCCCCCACAGACATCTTTACGATTAATAACCAGTATATTTTCCTTTAGTCAAATGAAATAGTAAGAAGATTATTGTTAGTATGATGGTTTTGTAATTCGTGAAGGATTAAATTCCAAAGATATTTGAAATAATTTGGGGGGAAAAAGGAAATTAGATCAATCGCTTACTTGGAAGATGTTGGTATGAAATCAGTTGTGTTGGAATCAAATGAAACCTCGAGCTTTATAGCTTCATAAAGTAGAGATAATAAATGTCTTAATAATTTATAAATCCCATGCCAAGCAAAGCATGTGGGTGCCATCACTATTAATAAATTATAAATTATTGATTGATATCACTACTTTGTAAATGTGACAACATAAACAGAAAACGAGTTCATATATTATATTGCCAGTAATCTTTATTTCCAAAGTATCCAAAAATTTTAAAATATTAATAGAATTTTCATTAGCCAACTGGTTTATAAGAATAATACATGTTCATTAGCTTATCAGAAGATAAAACGTTACTACAAGGATTTTTGGGAAATTTAAACTGTATCTCGAATTTTTTACCTAATCTACGCCAAATTATTCAACCATTTTTTTCATAAACGTCATGTATAATGGTTTTGTTTACATCCTACTATAGTCTATAGCCTATAGGTCACCAGACTCACCACATTCCCTTAGGAGCTCCACACACCCTAATTCATTTATAATAACAGAAATCGATTCATCAGAAATAAAATATATGAGAATCCTTAAACAAAACAGGCGTAGTCTACCCAAGACTCTGTTTTTATTCAGGAGTTTGGCTTGGATCCCAAATAATGATTCTCAGTTAATTTTTTTAATTTTTTTATTTTAAATTTCAAGACAATATAATTAATTAATTCTTTTTTTTTTGCGTGTTGATTGCAAATCAGCAAATTATAATTTTTTTTTTCACAAAGATATTAAGAATTTGGGTTCTAAACAAATATTTTGCAAGATGGAAAGACCAAAACCCTAAAATGTTCTAATTAAAATATCTAAAATATAAATAATACAAATAAATAATAAAGAAATTTAAGATATTTGGAATATGGTGCATCACTTTATCAAACCAATACTCCCTATGTTCCATATTATTTGATGTTTTAGAGTTTTCATATGGATTAAGATAATTAATAATTTATTACTTTTTCATTTTAAATAACTATTAACAAATAAAAATTATAGAATTCTCTTGAAGTTTACATTTTTGTAACATTAATTAACAAAAAATACATTTAGTAGTCTAATACATTAATATTTAAGGAACAAATAAAAAAACTAAAATATCAAATATAGTGGAACAGTGAGAGAAATTACTGTAGAATTATTATTTTATTAATAATATAGAAGTTCATGATAATATATAATGATAACATATAAGCAGTTGATCATGATTATCAAGATATATTAAAAACTTCGAAAATAACAATAATTAAACTTTAAGCATGACATTCAGTGCATTATCGACCTTGCTGGTCAAATCGGAATTTGTTCTCTTTGAAAAGCTTTCCAATCTCTGGTACAAGCATTGTTCAAGAAAGCGCTAGGCGCTAAGCGGGCGGTGGGTCAGTGCCTAGCGCCTAGAACGCCTAATCGGAGCCTAGGCGATTTTTAGACGTTTTTAAAGTTTACGAAATAAACTTATATATTATACATATTTTAAATATATTAAGTTCAAAATACACTCAAAAATTAAAAAAGTATTAAAACTAAACTATAAAAGTATAATATTTTCATATTAGATAATATATCCATAAAAAAATGAATTTTGTTAAACTATAAATAAAAATTTAGATCAAATCATGGTTTATAAATACCTAGGCGCCGAGAAAGTAATCGCTACAGTTTATGACCGCCTAACGCCTAGGCAGTCGCCTTTTAGAACACTGGGTACAAGAGGATCATCTGGATTTGGGTCCGCCAATAACGAAGTTATGGACAGAAGCACCTGTTATTACAGAAAAATATACTTAATAACATACTTACTTTACTAAACAAAATTGATTTGAAAAAAAAAACAACGAAGTTTTGGACAGAAGCACCTTTCTCAGTTCTCGCAATAAGAATGGAATGAGTATGCGACTTTAACAATTTCCGTATCTAAAGTTTAGGAATTTTTTATAAAGAAAAAAAAAAAAAATAGTAATTTCCGTATCTAAAGTTAAGACACGCCCTTATTTTTGTTAAAGAATTTCATATATTACTATATTAATAAAAATATTTGATTAACTAGAGCGGAGAAATCCAGTTCACATAACCTAAATCGCAGGAGCAAGATCTAGAATATAGTATACTAGACAATTTTTTTTTTTTTACATTTAAAGTACAGTAGGAGAGAAAATGTGAAAGGGAAAAGAAACAAAATGGACTTTCAAGTCCAAAAACTAAGCAAGTTGAGTCGAAATTTTTTTTTAAGGCTTTTGCATCACTACAAGAAATCAGGTAGATAACGTCATATTATTTATGTCATTTGCATAAATGATGATAAGATTTTGAAAAGGAAGGAATTTAAGATCAGTTTCAAAACTCACGTTAAATTTTAACATCATAAATATTTTATTTGGACCCATAACAGCCCAAATCTGAAAACTAAAATTAAAGCCCAAAGGGAAGGATTCTTTTTCAATTTCTCGATTCTTCCATCTCCTCTTTCTCTCCGTCGACCCCTTTCTCTCCGATCAGTTGAAAAATTCTCCGATCGATTTTGACCAAAATTCTCCGATCAGTTGCATCTATCTATTACCCACACTCTTCCTCCTTCGTCAGCTCCTTCTCTCCTTCTCCGTCACCATGTTTTGGAAGCTAGCGCCTCTCTCGGCATAGTCTCCGGTGAGTTCAATAGATTCCTCTATTATCGCTGTTCTGCTTCTTCTTCTTCACTTGTCTTTTGCTTTTTTCTCAACGATTTCTGGTCATCTCCTTTGATTCGATTATAACAAGTTGGATAGGGCTTTCTTCGTTTGCATTTTGCCATGGTCCTGAAAGTAGATTATCTGTAAGCAGAAAATTGGCAGGAGGTTTTGTTTATTGCTCCCTCGTCTCTTGAATTGCTGCTTGTTGGAAAACCTTTGCTTAAACTCTTTCTAATGGAGGCTTATCTATGATATCATAGCTGATTCGTTCAGTTTTAGCTCGTTTACATAGGGTTAGCTAATTGATCTTGGCTTTGTTTATTTCGCATCAGAGTATTTAGGATCTCAGGTCTTGTTTGACAATTTCATTAGGTAACACATTCACAGTGAACTTAGGAACGCTAGATTTCGTTGTTAGCTAATTGGTCAGTCTCGAATGGCATAAAATGGACGTTTTGTTCATCGAATGGCATAAAATGATGTTCTAACCTTTTTTTTGTTTTCTATCATTCATTGGAGAAAGGAGAAATCGCAGAGAGAAGATTTTGGCAAGCAAGAAGAGAGGACCAAACTATAAGAAGAGACTTAACTTTTACAGGTAAGTTCTTACAATTCTATAAGTTTTTTTTTTCAAATTGATGTTAGCTTATTGGTTTTATACTTGATTGCTCTCTCTGCTCTATGGTTACTTGTTTAGAATGATGTCTGGTTTTAGAACGTGATTGCTCTCTCTCCTCTATGGTTATGGTTTTTGGTTTTCTAGTCTTATAAGTTTGAAGCTTTGTTAAGATAACATTTGAGAGGTAACATTTTGTAAATATTGATTAATAGTCTTGCTATTAATATTGATTAAGAGTCTTGCTTTTTTTTTTAATAGGATCTTGGGACGTTTTAAATCATATTTTAGAAATAGAGCTCAACCTGAGGGTTCTATATGTCAGCAATATGTTGCATTACCTTCTGCTCTATGTATCTTGAAGGAGTGCTGTTTGTAAACTTGTTGAATCAAAAGTTCAAGATGGTTCCAGGTAATTTCTTACATACTACTTGTATAATACTTGGATATGTATCTTACAAGTGTTTTCTTATAGGTGAGTGCAAGAGCTGATAGCAAAAAGCTTAAAAAGAATCTTCATCAATCATCTAGTATCAACAGTGATCAGGTAACAAAAAGCTTTGATTCGTATAATATTTTGATATGTATCTTCTCTTTGATACTTAAACTTTGTGATCTATATATATTTTCAGGAAAGTGGCACTTCAAAGACTGGAATTTGAATGTATGTTCCTCTTGAAATTGGTATGTTATGATCGATCTTAATCTTTGTTAGAGTATGAAACAATTAGGTTTATCTGATGAACAAAGCATTGTTTAGTTGATTAGATAAACAATCAATTAGGTTATCTGATTCGTATAACTTGTACATGTTTATAGAACTCGTATCATCGTTTGATTTCTTTGTAGATCCGATTGCATCAGGACTTGTTAGCATTCTCTGTTTTTATACATAAAGGCTGCGTTTTTGGGTTATGTTACATGAAACAATTAGGTTATCTGATGGACAAAACATTGTTTAGGTGGTTAGATAAACAATCAATTAGGTTATCTGATGAACAAGCTAGAAAGTTTTATGGACTTGAGAGCTAGGTTATGTTCTGTTTTTGCGGTTTTATAAAACAGATTGGGTTATGTTCTGTTTTTGAATACAGCTTGTTATGTTTGCAGAGAGCGACGCAAGTTGGAGAAACAACCATCGCATACAATTGTGAGAGGAGCATATAATCTAATAAGCTCATTGCCCTCTTATATTACTTTTGGCTTCAAATTGGTGAATACTTATACCAAAATTTTCATTATAAACAAAGAAGATATTGTATGTTTATGATAACTATTTGTTGATATATAAAGTTTGTTTCAGTTTATGAGAACTATTTGTTGATATATAAAGTTTTGGTTCTCACATTACTTTGGTATAAAGCTTTAAAAGTAACTTTAAAGTTTGTGTTTTTAAGTGATGTTAAAGTTTGTGTGTTTTTTTTAAGTGATATTAAAATTTGTGTGTTTTTTTAAAATGATGTTACTTAAATGATGTTAAATTTGGTGTGTTTTATTTAAGTGATGCTAACAAACTTAGCATCATTGAGTGTTGTGTTACTTTTGCAAATGACTTTAAGTTCTTAGAATCATTTTTAAAATGATGTGAACCATGTTTTAAAGTAATGATAAATCCCTTGTTTTTTGTAGTGCATGTTTAGGAAACATATCAGAACTCTAAAGAATCACGCAAATTTGTATTGATCCGTCTTGTAAAGAATCACGCAAATATTATAAAAGATATGGTCAATATTTGTTTGTATATTATTACCAGATATGTATCTATCAAGTTTAGGAAACAAGGTTAAAAATTTTGGATCATTATGACATTATCGTCCAATGTAAAATATATGTCGATAACCATGTATTCTCATGAAAAAAAATTGGGTTGGGCAGCGTTCAATAATTTGGTTCTGTTCGGTACAAGAAACTTTGTATTCGATTTATTCGGTCACAAAATAAATATGTTCAAATGGGAGCAAATTATATTACTACATTCAGTTTGGTTTTAACAAATAACTGAGTAAAAGATGATTTATATTAAAAGATGTCAAGTGTATCAACAGAGAGAGTAAAATCTTATTCATATATATACGACTAGTTGATTATAAGGAAATGTCTATATTTACAGTATATATAGGACACTGGAGCTTGGACAATCAAACAGAAAAAGAAAAAAAAAAACATTTAGAGAGAAGAAGAATCACGATTTGCAAATCATGTCGTCGTCGTCAACACGTTTTGCAATCCTCTGCATCATTTTTGTTTCCCTCTTTGGTCTGCTCAAATGTATGTAACATATACATAATTTTCTTCTCTTGTTCATCGTTATTGTAATCAACTAAACTTTTCCAAATGATATAATTGTTTTTTCTAGGTGAAAACGTGGGCGGTTTCGAGGGGAGCAAGTTATTTATACCACCGTGCAGTCGAGGATATTGCGATTCTGAATGGGCACGCGATTGTTATTGCTGCGATGGAAAAGTGAAGTACTGTTCACCGAAGAAAGAAGAATGTTGGGATATGTGTGCCTATCTTAATCGTCCTCCATCTTCTACAAAGAATTAAGCTCTTGCAGAGTGTTTTTATAAACACGAACTTGGTGTAACTTTTTTATTTACTTGCCTTTCTCAATTCTCATAGTAAGAATAGCATGATTATGCGACTTCAACAATTCCCGTATTTAAGTTTGATTAACTTAACCAGAGAAATCTAATCTATATCACTTAAATCACAGGAGCAAGATCTAGCCCTATATATATATATGCTAGTCAATATTAAAGTACGAGATAAATATTAGAAGAGTATTAGAACTCTAAAGATCATTCATTCGTTATGATCTTGTCCAAGTTTGAAATCGAAAATTTATGTGATCGATCGTGCAGAGAATCATGAAGATGTCATAATGACTCAATATATGTTAATATTATTACCCCAGATTTTCACCTATCTAATTTAGGTAATAAATATGTACGTTCAAATCAGACAGAAAGAAAAAGAAAAAGTTTAGTGAGAAGAAGAATCGCGACTTGCAATCATGTCGTCTTCGTCATCACGATTTGCAATCCTTTGCATCATGATACAAAGAATAAATATACTTTTTTTTTAAAATTCTTTTGTTCATCACAATTGTAATCATCTAAACCTTTCCAAATGATATATAATTGTTTATATTTTGAGAAGTTTTCAAAACTACACTTTTTCCTAATTTTAATATATAAGTTTAGCCGTTTAGGTTCACTGGTTTAGATTTTAGGGTTTAGAGTTATTTTACTCAATGAAAAAAGTATTTTTGAAAATAAACAAAGTTTTCAAAATTGACACCCAAAAACTATATAGTTAATTTAAATTTCCCCTATATTTTTAGGTGAAAACGTGGGCGGTTTCGAAGGGAGCAAGTTATTTATACCACCGTGCCATTGAGATTATTGCGGTAATACCTGGGTACGCAATTGTTATTGCTGCGATGGAAAACTGAAGTTCTGTTCACCGAAGAAAGAAGTCTGTTGGGCTGAGTGTGCTGTTCTTAATCCTCCTCCATCTTCTAACAAGAATTGATATAAAGTATAACAACAATAGGTAATTTAAAAAGTTAATTAAATAATTTTTAACTGTAAAAATATTATAGTATATATATATATATAAATGCAATCCTGGAGTTTTGTAACACACTGACTTAGAATTTGTGATCAAAGAATGGCAAAAGCGAGCGTACATTTATATAATAGATAAGGCATCTCCGCAGAAATCGAATGGTCTGGTTTTACAAAAAAAAAACTACATAGAAAATATCAGAAATTTAACATTCAAGAAGCATATTATGTCAAAGATCATATACTTCTCCAAGACAATTTAAACCGCAACATTGGGTGACGCTGGATACTCTTCATACCCTGTGATTCCTGTAATCCTAATCCTCGTATTTGGCTGTAATATCAAATCATAAAATAAAATAACAATGCAAGTGTGTCAATATCTATAGTTTTTTCAAATTCCTCAGGATTACAACTAAATGAAACACTGTAATACAATATCTAGCTAGAGGAGCAATAGAAAGAGAGGAATATACCTGCCGGTGACCAATATTTCTGCGGTACTTCTTCTTTGGCTTGTACTTGAAGACTACAACTTTATCATTCAGACCCTGCAGCAACAAAAGAAACTTGAGTTATCTCAAGGGAAAAAGCACAAATCAGAAACTCAAGAAAGTAGCACATTGGTGTTGATTTTACTTGGTTTTCCACAACAGCATGTACAGTGGCATTTGTCACAACCGGTTTGCCGATGTAAGTGTGTGTCTTTGTGCCCACAAGAAGCACTTTGTTCAGAACAATCTACACAAACACAAGAGGAGAAGAAAAGATGAAAGTTTTAGGATAAACCAACACTGTTAACACAGATAAAAAAAAACTCTTCTTTTATTTTGGTTTAGCAAAACACAAGCCACATTGTCTACTTGATGGATTCAAATACTTGAAAGGAATGTTGGAACCTGATCATTGACGTTAGCATCTTTCATCCTCTGAGTGTAGAGATATCTCCCTGGAAAAACTATGTATTGGCGTCCACCAACCTGTTGAATCAAAGAGAACAAACACTCAAACAAAATCCGCAATTGCAAATGAACATCAACCAAAAGAAGTTGAAAATGCCAATGAAAAGTTCAAACTCTCGCTACACTAGCCACAAGCTCTAAACCTAACTCTTAAGAGTAAATGCCACAAAACACAGTCTCTCATGAACAACACTAAATCAAGCAATATTGATTTCAAAGCTAGTTGCAAATGCCAAAGAATATAACTCGAAATTGAGAATTTTATTTTGCAGCTCACCATAACAACAGCGAAAATCTCTTCTCGTTTAGGCTTCTCCTCGGCGACATCGGAGACAGCCACAGCTTCGATATCAGTAGTCTCCGGTTCGGAAACGACGGCTGATTCAGCGAATTTCGGAGCGACGGGGAATGCGGGTCGAGAAGTCGACACAGTAGGAGCAAGGAACCCAGTCACAGGTTTAGACAAATTGAGCGACGGTTTTGAGAGAGAACCAAGGATAACGCTATAACGGCGAGAATTGACATTGCAATGAGCCGAGAAAGTGGAGCAGAGAGAGAGCGACGCTGTGGAAGACGCCATTTTTATTTCGCCGGAGAGCTCTCAGCTCAAAAACTTCGAAATAAATCGCAGAGTTATCCTATCCACTTACTCTTAAATTACCAATATACCCTTATCTTCAAATTGGCATCATTTTGGCACAAAAAAAAAACTAAACCGCAATTGATTGAATAAGCCAAACCGAATCAAAATTGGTTAATATACGGTTTAATTTCATTATTCATTTTAAAACACAAAGAAGCCAAACCAAAACTAAACCGCGCACCCTGAAATTCAATTATTTTGAAGCAAATTTATCCATTACTACAACAAAATTCAGAAAGTTTCTCATCTACAAATAAAGTAGAAAAAAAAAAAAAAAAAAACAGAATATATTTCTGTATTCTTTAATAGTGTTCCAAAACATATATATATATATATATATATATAAGAAATTAAATAAACTGAAATCGTAAGATGAATGATGATGATGAAATTAGTGATTAGACTGTTGAGCATCATCAACACCAAAAGCATCAGCAATGTTGAAGTTCAAGTTCTTCATCATGGTTCTGCTTCTCCCAACAACTCCATCTCCTTTCCTCATCATAGCCGTAAACTCGGAAAAATCGATCTTCCCATCCTACCAAAATCCACACAACTCAAACCTCATCAGTTACATTCAACAAGTAAAACCAAAAAAAAATTCAAGAAGAAGAAAGAGTGGTTACTACATACTACATACATTGTCAAGATCAATCTCCTTGATCATATCATCAAGAGGTGTATCACACAGACCAAACTCTGTACAAGCTGACTGTAGCTCGTCAATGGTGATATAACCGCTCCCGTCTTTGTCGAAATACGAAAACGCGGCCACCAGATTCTCCTCTCTCTCCATCTTGTTCATGTGTAACGTCGCCGCTAGAAACTCTCCGTAGTCTATCGTCCCGCTGTTGTCGATATCCGCCTGTAAAGCAAAAAAAAAAAAAAAAAACAAAATGCTTTTCAAGTCCCCATTGATGTTAAAAAAGAAAACAAGAAAGAGAGTTTGTTTCATACCGCGTCCATAAGAGACTTGATCTCTGATTCCATCAGCTCGGATCCGACTCGCTTCAAACCGGCTTTGAGCTCTTCGAATGTAATCGTGCCGCTGTTGTCTGTGTCTATCATTTTGAACAGTTCCTTCAAACCTCCAATCTCTTCCTCTGAAAGTCTCTCAGCTATCACCCGTAAGGCCATTTTCTTGATCTTGTTCATTTGCGAGAACTGCTTTAGTCTTGACAAGACTGCTGGATCGAGAGGCTTGTCTGGTGCTGCGTGTTCATCGACGATCCACGGGTGACCTTTAACACACATTTCAACTCAATAACTCAAAACACTCAAATAATCAATCTACTTATAGGATAATATATTATACAAACTTACACAGGGCTTCATGAGCGGAAATGCGTTTCTTGGGGCTTCTTTCGAGCATTTTGTTGATCAAATCTTTAGCAGCTTCTGAGATACTAGGCCACGGGTCGGATTTGAAATCTAACTTCCCTTGCAATATCTGTCTAAAGATACCAGACTCGGTTTCTGCAAGTTGTGAAAGACAGAGGAGATATATATATGAATAAAAAAAAACCCGAAAAGTTGATGCATTCTTGTAGACTAGTTGTTACCAGCCCAGAAAGGAGGAACACCGCTGAGTAAGATGTAGAGGATAACACCGGCGCTCCACACGTCGATTTCAGGTCCGTAACATTTCTTTAGAACCTCCGGTGCCACGTAGTACGGACTTCCTACTACGTCGTATAGATATTGTCCTGAAGCAAAACAAACACGTACGCATCAGACAACATATGTATACAAGATATGTTCCTCTTCACAAAGAAACAATGCTCAATCCAAATAAAAATCCGTTATTTCGGTTTTTATTTCAAGAAACTTGAAAAAAAAATAAAAAAATCTGCTTCCATCAAGAAACAGAGTATCAAGGGATACAAGAAATGTTTCCCCTAACAAAGAAACAATGATGAAGCAGCAAAATTTTGAATCCAACTCCAAGTCCCTTAATTTTCGATTATTCAATTCAAGATAAGAGCAAGAACAAAGCTGTTTCAACCAAGAAACCAAACAAACATGTATCGACGAACAATGTATGAAGAAACCAATTTGGGGCTATAAGACAAAATAGATCGGAAACGGACCTGGTTTGTAGAAGACAGACAAACCAAAATCGGTGGCTTTAAGCTTAGCATCTTCTTTAGGGCTATCAAACAAGAAATTCTCAGGTTTGAGATCTCTATGCATAACACCAAGCGAATGACAAGCCTCGACGACACCAAGAATGGTCTTGATAAGCTTCACGGCTTCACGCTCGCTGAAATGACCTTTCGAAACAATCCGATCAAAAAGCTCTCCTCCTTCGCAAACCTCCATGACGATGTGGACGAAGACGGAATCTTCGTAAGTACCCTTGATCCGGACGACGTTTGGG
Organism: Erythrophleum ivorense; assembly: GCA_026724425.1. NCBI lineage: Eukaryota > Viridiplantae > Streptophyta > Magnoliopsida > Fabales > Fabaceae > Erythrophleum > Erythrophleum ivorense. The sequence goes on along the minus strand of JAIUCV010000070.1, from coordinate 1,647,316 downwards.
TGCTCGGAGAGATGGTGCATGATCTGAATCTCGCGCCAGACATCCTCGTAATCCTCGCGGCAGACGAGTTTCCGCTTCGGGATTGATTTGCAGGCGTAATTGGCGGAGGTCGATTTCTCGGTGCACAGGTACGTTGTGCCGAATTGGCCTTGGCCTAGCTTTTTGCCGAGGAGGTAGTGATCGCGCAGTCGTGGCGTTTGGTATGGAAGAACAGTGTTTGAAGGGCGTCTAGGGTTTGGTTTCTCCATTTGCGATCTTGTTTTGATTTGAGGAGACGATGGTGATGGTGATGGTGATGATATTAACGGACTTTTTCTTTGTTCCTTGATTCCTTCCCTCTTCTCCATATTTTGACTCACTCTTATAACTTCAAAATTAATGTCATCACATTTGTCTATTTTTCTCTCATTAAAAATGTTTTGTTTTTCTATTATTATTTCTCTTGCTTTTAGATACATACTACCAATTTGTATATTATCTTGTTTTGATAATTGGAAAGATTTTTCGCAGCTCTCGTTTGTCCGACAATCCATTGAGCGGGATTCAATGACGCTAGTTCAATTTGAAGAACATAGAAGGAGACACATCAAAACAAGAGTAAATCATAGGAGACACATCAAAATCTGGGAATTCAAAATTTTCTATCGTTAAAAACATAGCAGACTGTTTGGAGGTTTTGAATGGTATCATCAATGTGCCATCACAAAAATTATGTTCTCATTAATATGTAGATGCAGAAAACATCTTTTTTTTTTTTTACACCCCCTGTATTTATCGCATTTCTTCTATGTTGTATTTACACACCAAAAAGAAAAATCAGAGAGATTTGGTCGGATATTAAAAGTTTAAATCATTGTCTAATTTTTTTAAAAAAAAATATATATATATATATATATATTTGAGGCCGCCCTACCCCCTACGTACGTAGAAGTAAAAATAATAATAAATAAGTAAATAAATTTTCTATGCAGCCAAAGTAAACAATATAACCACACAATGTTCGTCCACAATAAAGTAACTAGCCTTGAAAATAAAAAAATTCAACTAGACATTTGCATAGGTAATGTTATTATTGATTGGTCGAGGCTAGTGGGGTTGGGTCGTAGAAAGAGAAGATTGGTGGATAATGGAGAACACGTCTACATGACTTGGACCCACTTTATCTGCACGTCTCATTCTTATTTACATTCTTTATGGAGACTTGTGATTCTGAATCCAGTTGTCTTTTTTTTTTCTTCTTTGGGTTTTAGAATCCAGTTGTCTTATTTCTAATCCAATTTATAATGCGCCAATTAATTATTACAAACTGGAGCAACTCGTTTTGAAACCAAGTTATCAACTATTGTCCGAATTCCGAAAACAACTTGCGAAAAAAGAAGGTATATTGACCTCTTCAAAAGGAGAAACGTTACTGCTAGGGATCGCTTTCGATGGTAGATTGTTGTGCACGTTGATCTATAGTTTCATTGAAATTTATGCCCCAGACACGATTTATGTAACTTTTGTAGGTGATTGATCTATGGTTTCAATGAAATTTTATATCTTGGTTCAGCAATATAAAGTTTCATACCACACCAAATTTCTGCAGAATCTCTGAACATGGGAGTTGGACTCTACCCGCAAATGATTGAAAAAGTAGGCCAAAGGCATAGTTGACAAACTAAATAATATGGAATATGGAAGTTATGTTGGGGGCTTTTTATATTGGTGCACCAAAACATTAAACAAAAAGATAATTTAGCAATAAAAACAAACATTGTTCCATGTCTTGTTCCATCTTGCTTCTCCTCCTTGAAGCTGTCGTAGGTTTTGAATTTGATCGTCTTATATATCTTCCTCTCTCGTTCAGGTAATCATTGATCTCTGGGTTTGCTCGTAGTTTTCGATGCGGAAGCCTTGCGAGTCTTGCGATGGATATTTTTTGTATTGTGATAATCACATAATAAACAAACCTTTTGATTTGACGAGTATTTCATCATATTTGTTTCTTTTTTAGTTTTGTTTTTGGGAGGATTTAGAAGATGTCTCAAAGGAGAGGACCTGATCCACCTCCGTCTCAGAGGCGGGTTCTTCGGGCTCAACCTGCTGATTATCTCGGAGAGTTTATGCAAGACGAGAGTAATGTGGTGCCATCGTGTATTGTGGAGGTTGCTCCGATCCTTCTTGTAGCAAATAAAGTAGAAGCCCAGAACCCGCGTGTTGCTTACTTATGTGAGTTAAAATCTTGTAAAAAATTAGCTTGATAATGTGATTTTCTCATCCCAAATGATCTTGAAAAAATCCAAAGATGCTTTGCTTCTCTAAGGTCGGGTTTATGCGTTGGAGAAGGCAAACATGATTGATCCCACATCAAGTGGACGTGGTGTTGGCAAGTTTAAGACTGCTCTTCTTCAACGCTTAGAACGGGTTAATAATCATCACTTCATTTTATTCTGCTTTATTAGATTCATTTTGCATGCCGTTGTCCTCCCCATAATAAAAATATTTCTGGGGATTATTTGTTAAACTTTTGCAGGAGAATCAAACAACTCTTGCAGGAAAGCAGAAGAATGATGCACACGAAGTGCAAAGTTTATACCTGTAAGTAGATTTAAAGCAAGAATAGATTCAAGCTTATAAGAGCTTTACTGAAATAGATGGAAAATAAAATAGCTCATAAAAGAGCATAATAACTAAAAGAACGAAAATTACTTAAGAGACAATCAAGATTAAAAGATTTTGCATTGATATCATAAGCAACTCCCAAAATTGTTTTCTCAATGTCACTACACACTTATATAGGAAACTATGTTGCTAAAACCCCTAGAAAACATGGGCTAGTGTCATCACACTAGGCTTGATATATAATGTAACATCCAAGCTTTGCCAAACACTGCTGAGAAAACCGACCGGTTTGTATATGATGGAACTGTTTGTTCAGATTCTTGTTTTATCCTTCTACGTGTTTCATTCATAAATACAATTTTCTTTTTGCTTTTAGCGCACAACTTAGTAGGGCATACCAAACTGCTGATGTTCTCTTTGAAGTCTTGAAGATTGCTAATGAGACAGAAGATGTGGAAGTGGCTGATGAGGTGAACTGATAGTAGATTAATTATATATTGTAGTATTAAAAACGCTTACTTCTATTCTTATGCAGGTCTCTTTAGCCATGTATGCATGGGAAGTCATTGATTAATTTTTATATCAACTGGTTTACCAAATTATTGGCTCACTTGTTTCTGTTCATCCCTTTTTTTCCTGGTAGATTTTGGCAGCCCACAAAATGGTCGAAGAAAGTAAGCAAAATTTGCGTGCCTTACAGCACTCTTCCCCTTGATCTTCCTGATAGTCAAAATCAAGCTATAATGATGCTTCAATGTCATGTTTAATTTGTCTTTTGAGTGAAGAAAATAAGTATTTGCGCGTTATTGCGTGCTCTTCTTTGTTCTTTTTACCACTCATACCATTTCATGCCATCTTTTAATCTCTTGTGTCATGGTATAGAATAATTTCTCATATATTTGATGATTACCCTCCTCCCTCTCCAAGTCGTGATTTTTGCAGTTATATTCATTGCATTATTCATCAACTTCAATTGGTTGTATGAGTGGTTGCAAAATAAACATTCTGATATTGATTTTTATTACTGAATTGTGTTGGAGTTTATTGCGATCAAAGCAAATGGGAAATATATATGAAGTGAGTAGAAAAATAGTAGTGGTAAAATTAACAGTAAAATATTATTGGATCAAGAAAATTATCTACAAATACTTGAAAGTATCGAGTTTTATTAGAAAACATTGTCGCGATTGGTAAATCTGCAAGTGTTAGCTACCAAAAACAGGAAGAGATAGATACACACGAACATTCATAACAGTTGAGAGCAAGATTGATCATCAGAAGAGCACATCACTTAATAATAAGATGATGATGTCCACAAGATATGCATTGTATTCAAGTCGCTCAGGCTTGTAGACTTGAGTGATGTTTTATAAAGCTCTCTTAGTTTTCCAGAGTCTCCAGATCTTCCAGAGTTGTGAGATTTGTTTGGTCCTTCCCCAGGTAAGGATAACGCCAGCATTCGCTTAAGAACCATCTGCAATTGTGCCAAGAATTTCGAGTAGAGCTCCGGGTCCTCGGTTCTTAATGATTCCGCATATGTTTTGGAAATGTGACGGCCTTCAAGCAGGCGAGACAAAGCCGACTCGAGCATCTGAATCAAAAAACAAGAAAAGGATTACAACTTTTAAGGTAAAATCAAAGAAAACGCCTGAAATAATCAGAGGGGATTGAGTACTTACAGTGTTTGATTGCCACAAGTTAGAAAGGCTCAAGGAAAGAGCCGATCTTTCTATCAGAATCGTAAGAAACATAGAAGGATGGTTCTCGGGGCCATAAAAGTCCATCGACTTCTGCCAATTCCTATCTGCCAATAGAGCGTATTGCTTGGCTCTCTGGATGACATTAGTCTCGGGTTTGGCAAGACTTCCTTGACGCTCTGACTCCAAAAACCTCATACAGCATTCTTTGTGATACCGCGCTAGCTGAAGATAAGCATATGCAGCTTCCTGTTTACGTATTTCCCCAAGAGATTCGTATAACGCCAAGGCCTCTCTTATTGCATCACTTGCTGATACTCTTCTGTCAAATGAAGAATCACGAGTGTTTTCTAACCTACTCTTCTGCTGTCCACGAGCTGCAGCGGTTGTGTCTTCTTTTGCTAAAAGCATTCCAAACCTGAGATATGTATGAGCAAGCTGTGTGTAGACTTCCACTTTCAGATTTTCTGGAACCTCTTCAGTTGCAACACTGAGTTCCGTCTTCGCTGCCATGTAATACTTCAGTGACTTGCTGTATTCTAACTTTGCAGTCTCCAGAGATTGTTGGTAAGCATTTTTAAGAGCAGGGTGAAGTTTCAGAGCTTCCATCTTTGGAACCATTTCTTCAGCTAAAGCTCGTCGTCCGTGACCCAAGTTGCAGTTGATTAGGATAACATTAGTATGATCGCAAACTTCCTTGAATGCCGTTATAGCATCAGCAAAGGCATCTTCAGCTTTTCTGAGTTCTTTGCTCCCGAGACGGTTCCGACCAAGTTCATTACATACCCAACCTTTCTTTCTAACGACAGACTGAAACTCACTACAGCTGCTTGGAAGCTCATGCAATGCTCTTCGAGTTTCCTCATAACACTTTAAGGCAGACAAGAGATTGCTTTCTGCATCATCAGTCTCAGACCCCTTGAGATATTTGAATATTCCGCCTTTTTTTGCTTCTGCGGGTTCCTTAGAGTTAGATTCATCCTTTGTTCCCACTGATGTATCTTCTTCTTTATGGCTTCTGTTCTCAGCTGTTACATCAACACATTCATCTTCAACATTTCGTGAAAGCCTGCTGGTGACATTCTTAGACTTCGATTTTCTATTTTGCTTTCTGCTTTGAGGCACAGTACGAGCACTACTTCCATTGCTGCTGCTGCTACTTGCGCTGCTTCCACTGCTTGCTCTGTCACTCTTACAGCTGCAGTTTACTAATGAACATGAAACACAATTTTGACTGTACTCAGTTAACTTCTTCTTGAGCCGTTTTACTTCCTTCACGACTTCAGACGGCATTTTTAGCTGTTTCTGATTCGTAGATGTCTCCTCTGCTTTTCTTGAGAGCTCCTGACCTTTAAGAATGTGGAACTCAACATATATATCTCCAACCAACATCCATACTTTCGCCCAGAAGAGACGTGTTGATGAAAGTTCTGCGAAACTGATATCGCCTGGCCCTGATTCTGCATCTAAATCTTCCACTTGTGTTGGCGCATTGGACTTTGACTGCACTGAAAGAGACTTGTTCATTGAGGACACAAACAATGTCTCCTCAAACTTCTGCGGCATTGATCCATAAATGGAGCAAGCTAACTCCACAGTATTCAAAGCTTGGTGCAACTGCCCATCGTCTTTGTAAGCTTCCCCTAGAGATAAATATGATTCACCAAGAAGCAGTACGAGGTTCCACAATTTCCTGTCTAGTTTAGATGTTGGAAGCCAGTTACGGATATCACAGACCTCAATACAATCAGGATCACCACATGCGCATTTGGAAATATCGACAGAAGGCAATGTATTATGAAATGCACCCTCTTGTTCTGAAGACTGTAGTTGCCGTGTCCACCTTAGAGATTTTATAGCTTGAGAAACATGGTGAACTGCTGCTAGTTTGGATGAAATCGGGCTGATAATTGTCTGAAGTAGAGGCGCAGGAGCAAGATCGAAACTATTATCTGAATTGAATTTCATGAAAGAGCTTTCAGCATCATGAGAATCTGGACCATCTGAACTTGAGAGTTCCTTACAAGGTAACACATCTGCCTCCGACTTCGATCTAGCAGGTATTAAAGGCGACGAACCCGAGTAGTCTTCAGTGAACTTGTCTTGCGAGAAAACCACAGCCTCACTTTCATTGTCAACAACAGTAACTGGATCAAGCGGTTCCTCCTCTAGGTCTGTTATTTGGACTTCTCGTTGCACATTATTAGACTCAAAAGTCAAGTCAACTTCCTCGTCATTACTTAGAATGAGCCTTGCAAACTGCTCGTGTGCATATGCCCGAACAACCTATCAAGAATTCAAGAATCGTATCACTAATGCGTACTCATCAAAGGTTTAAGAGAGAAAAAGAGTGGCTCAACGACAATACAAAATCATCTTAAAGATCAATACCATATGATTAGGCTCATCTAAGAAATTCAAACATTTTCTGAGGAACCTAGCACACTTGGTCCTATCATTCGGCACCTGCAAGAGATGCAAACTGTCAGATAAGCAGCACTTATGTTCTTATTCTTATTTGATGTTTCAGGCAGATTAATGCCATGCCTCCATACCACTGACAAAGAAAGCCTATGACCAACACGGTAAAGAAGATTTCCTAAAGAAAACAATGAGTCACTTCTCCCACTGTGAAAAAAAGATGGCAATGGGTTTGCGCTGTCGTTGTTATCGCTGGCAGAATGGTTCTTAGAAATTAGGGAAGAGTCAAAAAGCTGAATCACATCTTCTCCAGCACTTTTGTAAAGCTGAAAAAAGAACATAGCCAAATCAACCGGAGTAAGTAATGACATTAACAAGAAACAATTCCAACAAATGATAAAATATTTCGGCAGAAAATTATAACGTTACCCAGTAAGCTCCAGGATCCTCTTTGCAATTTGATTGAAGAAACCTTAAAACAGCATGGCCGTTTTGCTGAACAACATGAGGATGAAAGGCAGGTGTACCATCTTCAGAGATGCCTTTAAGTAAAAATATATCATCTGTTTTCAAAAGCTCGTATCCTTGGACAACACCTTTCTGATGATAGCATATCGCTAACTCGGGCACACTGGCCATTACATTATCAAGCCAAGCTTCTAGCCATGTCAAAGGAGTAACCTGTGAAAAAAAAAAAAGAGAGAACAGTTAACAAAGAATAATACTGAAAAGATGAAAAAAGCAGAACCAGTCAAGAGTATAGTAGTAAACCTCCTGGCTAACATCGAACAAGTGCAAGCTTACAGCCACATATTTTTCATTACTGAACAGAAGCAGATCACTTCCCAAAAGCATGCGGAAGTTGTGAAATTGCCAAAACAGAACTCTTAAAAATTCGTTGTTCCCACTTCTTCTATGTTTCTCAGATTCTCCAGAAGGCTTGATCTTTTCACTGATTTGAGTATCTTTTCTCATCGGCTCAGTTACTTTGTTTTTCTTGCTCTTCTTCTTCTTTTCACAAATAAAACCATCCTGTTTCAACTGTTTACTACTGCTCCCTCCTCGTTTGTCAAGTCTGTCGTCTGGAGTACTATCACTACTCTGTTGAAGCCCATGAGAGTTCTCTCCTGCGGGAAGAGACTGCTTCTCTATATCTGGGCGATGCGTCGGGGGGCAATCACACGCCTCCATTCTCACTGAATGCATAGCAAAGTTCAGAAACAAAGATTCGTCAACGTTTTTCGTACATTTCGGCTGATTCTTTTGTCTCCTAATCAGTTTCTCTCCCTCTTCAACATCAGGTCTGCATCACAAAAGACAGTTCCTAACATAAAAACACTTCCTCACAAAAAAAATTCTAAAAATATGGAATTTTGGCGAGCAAGATATGAGATGATCAGTTTCTAAGTAAAAGAAGACGCACCCAGGGTTCAAGACGAGAGTCTGACCAACACGCTGGACCGCTATAGACACCCGAGCTTTCGAGTAAGGTATCTTAAAGATTTGCTTAAGAACGTCAACGGGCGCAATCACGTCTATCTCATCTCCGTATTCAACTAAACCCGACACAGCAAGTGCTTCACATTTCTTGCTAAGGTTCGACGCAATAACGTTAGCTTCCTTAGATATATCTGTCAAGTAGATGTACGGCACAAAGACTATTAGCTAATCCACTAAAATACGCATTTGGAGATGCCTGAGGATACTTGAATTATATACCTCCGGTGATCCTAGACTTCACGGCGGCGAGGGGTAAAACCTTATCGGGAAAATCGGTTAGCAGAGGAAGCCGATTGAGATCAGTCTCCCTCGGAAGCATCTGGTACCTCGGAGCAATCACTCTGCAACACAAGTAAAAAAAAGAAAAAAAAAAAGCTTCATATACAAAGTGAAATCAGAAGAAGCGTGAATGAAGAAGTGTGAGAGGAGATGAAACGAACGTTTCCTGAGATGGGAGGAGAGCGGAAGTGAAAGTCGGAAACGAGTTATCGGCCAGAACAGGGATGGAGCCGCAGAGAAAACCGACCGGTTTTGGAGCGACGATCTCCATCTTACCGATGCATTGAAGGTCTCTGCAACCTTCGACGGAGCTCGGAAGATAAGGTAACGGCATCGGCGGAGGTTTAGGAGCAACCGATTGCTCCATTGTGATTTTCGGAATTTGAGTTTGCTCGTAGTGAAAATTGATCTCAATCTAGCAAACCTTTGCTCTAAGTCGTAAGAGTTATAATTATTGATCTCCAAAAAAAAAAAAAAAAAAAAAAAAAAAGGAATTAGGAGGTTCTGGAAGACGGAGAAAATCTGAAATGGTCTCCGGCGATCTTTCGAGACTCTTTAGAAGAAGCCCCAAAACAGTCGGACGCTAGTCTGATTTACTTCTTTACTTTTTCTTTTGTGAAAAACTTTTCTCACAAATTTTATTTTATTTTTGCTTAAAAACCCCACTTTTTTATTTATTTTTTACTTAAAAGACCCATATCTCCACTGTGTTCTCGTTAGCATCTAACCATCTTTACCCAATGGTTTTATAATCTTGGAAATACCAAAATGTAGTGGGAGGAAATTCAACTGGTGTGCATAGACATGTGTGCTTGTTACAAGCTGTTACTTGTGTTATATGCATTGATGATAATTGCACTGGAGACAAACTCAGGATCTTACCTTGTCAACACAGCAAGTCCCTTTTGTTAGAGGCGTTGTTCTAAAGAATATGTAATGTGAGATGAGTGGATTTTCGGAAAGTGAGCATCTTTGGTGCATTTTTGTGAATCAACTGTGTAGTTCTGTGTATACCGCTTGATCTTTATGTTAGAGAGCCAAAAGGATTCATAATTAAAACGGAATAATCCGATAGTGTGAAAGATCAAAATGCCTCATTAAACAACAAAGACGAAGATAGATAACTGTGAACTATTATTCAAGTTAGCTTCATGGCTAAAGAGCCTAAATCAAAAGAAAAAAATAAAAACATACCACAATGAAGTCTACCAAAAACTAGTCCTCTTTGTCTCTGGGCTTATGCTCACTGGTTTCACCTTCAGAGACACTCGTGCTCTGATTGTCTCTTTCACGGGCTGCTGCACCGGTCCTGGCCCGTGGAGGCTCGTCCACTTGGCTGAGGCTCCGTAGCATCATAATGACAACAACGAAGAACACAATGACGTACACTGACCGTATCCCAATCATTGAGTTGATAAATCCCATCAAAGACGGTCCTTTGATTCTCTTCTTCTCTGTTCTTCCTTCTCTGTATCCCTCTAGAAACCGGGAGACTTGTGTCAAATGATCTTCCTCGTGGCTAATGCTCTCTATTCCATTCACCTGATCATACTCCTCATCTCCGTCCCACACAACAATCTTAGGAAGCTTTGCCTTCTTATCTGCATGAAACGAGTCTGCAAACTCTTCAAACTGCTCCACACCAACATAGCCAAACACAAGGTCGCGGTTCGCGTGAGCAGCTGCTCTTAGCGCTTTGATCAGTTTATCCACGCTTCCGTGAGTTTCGTCTTCCACGATCGTCAACACCATCTTCCTCTCGTCGTCTTTCAGCAGCTTCAAAGTGTCCTGATTGATTGGCAGAATCAAAGGAAGGAAATTTTGTTTCACAAACTCCTCCAAGAAGCCATCTGCAAACAAAACTATACAGTCAAGAAGCCTATCAAATCTCTCTATCTACTTTATAAATTTCTTAGCACTAACCTTCAAATGGTCCGTAGAAGACGCTACGCTCATCATACGTTGGATGTTTGGCAACCAATGCAGGAGCCTTATCGAAATCATATGATACCATTACATCCTCTGAGACATCCTTTGTAACAGCAAACCATGCCTTCTTCTTATACTTTCCACCTAATGATGATAACAACGATTCGTTCAGCCCAAACCCGATGAACACAGGGAAGAATCTCCCAGCATCTTCAACGAAATCTTTAACGGCCGAGTCTGACTCAAGAACTGCAACATCTGGAGCAACAAACTTCTTCAAGTAACGGACGAGCAAATCCGCTTTCCTCGGTCCGTAGTACTCCATTGGAACTCCATGGTTATAGAGCATGAGCGTCGGAAATGCACTGCAGAAACAAAAAGCAGATCAATCAAATTAGACCCTTAAACATGAGAAACCAATAGGATTGTGACTAAGAGGAACCTATGACCAGCTAAAGCAGTATGAATATCCGATAGATCAGCTAAAGCTTGAAACTTTTAACACTCCTGACTCAAGAAATTTCTAGAGGTGATAGCAGAGCTAAAGAACATACTTAAAACTCAAATTAGTATGAATATCCCATAGACCAGCAGCCAAATGGAAGCTAAAGCTTGAAACTTTTGAGCTCTCCAGATTCAATCAATTAGCTAAGGTGATTGAAGTGCTAAAGAACATACTCAAAACTCAAATTAGAAGAACACATACTCGATCTCGAGCTTTCGTGCGAGACGGGAGTATTTGTCAGCGTTAAGCTTTGCGATGATGATTGGCTGCTTCAGTTTAGCAAGTATAGGAGCAGCTGCATCTAACTGCAACAGATCAAGAAGAAGAAGAATCAATAACGAAACCCACATCTTCCAGTGAAACAGATCCAGATTGAAAGTATAAAACATGAACATATTTGATGTTTTCTAGATTTAATCCGGAAACATGAACCTAAAGCTACACACTTTGAGTATAAATTCGATGCCTGAAGATTGGATTAGATCAGAGGCTAAATTAAGTAATCTTAAAACCTAAATTCGAGCAGACGATCGCAAAATATACAAACCTCGGGGTTAAGACGCTTGCAGTGACCACACCAAGGAGCATAGAAATCGACAAAGATGCAATCGAAAGTTGAAATCGCTGAGTCGAAGTTGGAATCGGTGAGCTCAATTACTGTTCCGTCGACAGTGAATTGATCATCGGATGAAGAAGAAGAAAGTGAGACTGATAACGCTAGAAACGAGATCCAGCATAGTGTCAATCCTAACGAACACATCTCGATGGACGACGATCTAATTTCAGTTTCTGGATACTGCAGCAAAAATCTTACAACAAAATTTCTCTAAAGTCTCCAAATTCCAGTTTAACATTATGTTCTTTGAAATTGTTAGAAGATCCCTAAGTAAACGCAAAAATTAGTTCTGATCCCCAAACTGTGTCCTTGATTGTTTGCAGTTTTTAAAATAGATTTTGGTTTTTGTTTTTCAAAAAACCATTTTTTATCCAATCGTTATTTTGATTTCTTATTTTCAAAGGAATCTAGATTTTAAATAAAACTACTCATTTCTAAAGAAAAACCAAAATCCATGTTTTGTTGGTTTCTCCCTAATAATTATCGATGACTTTTGTTATTATGATTTTTTTATTTTACAATACTGCTATTTTTAGACATCAATGAGAAGAGATCAATAATAAATTAATAATACAGTATCTAAAATCTTTTATAAAATATTACGATAATAAATCGTGTTAATAAAAATATTTCTTAAACTTATCAAAAAAAATATTTTTTAATTGTTCAAAAGTTAACTATTTTTATTCATAAACTTTGTTACTATTTACATAAATTATGCAAGTCAAACTAGAAAGAGTAATTTTTTGTTGTATATATTATTATTTATACATATTTTCTGTGTTTTTTTTATACGATTAGTCACCTCTTTATTTTATTTTATTTGTTAATCAAGATTACCTTCAAGAAATAGTTTATAATATTTTTTAAACAAATAGAATTAGAATCGATACATTTTGGTATTAATAATTATTACCAAAACAATCTCACAAACAGTAAATATCTCGGCAAATAAAACTGTTGTATTTTTTGAATAATTTAGTTTATTAATTTTCTATTGTTTTAAATCAATACTTTAGCAAATCAAATTCATACTTTTATTTTTATAAGCAAACAAAAATGTAACAAAAACCAAAAACTAAATCAGTCACCATTCAAGTTTTTAGGAAACTATATTGAAACTAAATGTGCAGCAGAATCAAAATCTAAAGCTACAGCAGAATCAAAATCTTGTAAATGTTTATCTATTCGTTTGTTTGTTCTGCTATTAGAATCACACATTTGCCCAAACCCAATGAATTGTAAATATTTAAGGGTTACCTGGTGTCCGTTTGCATATTGGAACTTTGTGAATCAACCTGATCCCCTTTTCTTCATGAATTTTTCATTTTCTTTTTGCTTTGTAATTTTCATTTTTACTTGTCACCAATATATTGAAACTAAATCTACAGCAGAATCAAAATCTAAAATCAAAAATCAAAATACAAAAACCAAAATCCAAAATCTAAAAACCAACCAAACATTCATTGCCTGTGTTTTGGGTACATCTCATCTGATAACATTTTGGGTCACGATCTTGAATTAAATTGGGCTTTGCTTCTGATATTATTGTTGTTTAATTAATGGGCTTCGTTTAGGCTAGGCTCAAGCACAACAACAATTATATTGCTATGAACTATATTAGAATTATCTAAAGATAAATTGTTTTCGAAAATAGTCTTTTAAGCTACTTGGAAGGTTTCCTACAATACAAGAGGAGAGATTAAACAAAAATTGATACTTATGGTAGACATTAAAAAAAAAATTGAAATCTTCGATGAAGTTTACTTATGGGAGAGATTAAAAAAGAATTGAAATCTTCGATGAAGAACCAATAGTAGTCGTCATTCCGATTCTTATCCACTCGCAAATGGCCATTTTTGTTTTAGTAATTTTATAATTTATGGAATAAGAAAATCATTTGTAGAATTCAAAACAAACTGTTTCGACATATATGCATAATTAAAAAAATACGCAAACGCTAAAGAAATGATCTCCGGACATTATAAGTATCATTTAGTATTGTTTTAAGAAACGATGAAGAAAAATCGACACACATTAGATTACATTTCATATTTGACTAGGAAAAAAATATTTAAAATCTCGTTTTGGGGTCATTTTCGCAGAAATGGCTACTCAAGAAGACCAAACTATATTAACTATAAATCTATAATATTCGATGGACCGGGTGGATTAGGTGCACGTGATTGTAATTATAAAATTAACTCGCACGATTCACGCCACTGTGTGAATATACTTTTTTTTTCTTAATCATGCATGTTACAACAAAGATATGTGTACAATATAACACGCCAATTACAAAATTCAATGCGGGTTATGCGTGCCAACGTCAATGATGCGTGTCATGACTCATGACTAATATCTTCGTAATATATATTGACATGTACGAAAGAAACATATTTTGAAATTTCAGGATATCTATGAATACATATGAATATTCACTGATCTATGTTACAACTAAAGATAATCATGTATTGGTTCAACATACATCAGTGAATTCAGAAAAGAAAAACTAAAGATAATTGTAGTTTTTCGAATGGAAAAATATTTTTCTTTTTCAATCTTAAATTTAGATAAGAATTTTTTATGTCTTATAGTGGATGTAACATCCCTAAACACTATTTTGGGAGTGGTATCGAGCGACACCTAGTGATCAGGTGTTGCTTGCATAACAATAATTTCTAGATTGGACATGTTCTTGTTTGATTGTTGTGCAGTCGGTTTAGAGGTTAAGTCGTCTTTGTGTTAATATTTGTAAAACTAGCGCTTGATTAGTTGGTGTCGAGCGACACTAGGAGGATGTCGGTCGACATCGGTTAGCAAAATCGATTGCGGTTTAATTCGATTTTTGCTCGGTTCAGTGGGTCGACACCGGTTATGGCGAAATCGAGCTGATTCGATTTAAGTTGCCGGTTTGGGCCGGTTTAGGGGTGGAAACCCTATTTCTCGAGATAAAAAAGGTGCAGCCATATTTTGAGCACAGTGTTCGAGGTGAAAGAGTTTCAGAGAAGAAAAGAGGCGAATTAGGAGATTTCTGGAGTTTTGGGATCGTATTACTGTTCATCGCGATACTGTTCATTGGTACTGTTTATCGCGATATTGTTCATCGCAGTACTGTTCAACGTGATACTGATCATCGGTACTGTTCATCGCAATACTGTTCATCGAAGCACTGTTCATCATCTCTCTTTTTCCCCCTTTCAACCCTTGTCAAGGTGAGTGCATGACTGTAGGTTCGCAAATAATGAGATTTGTGAAAGTGGATTGTTGATTGGTTGAGTTTATGTGATTTTCGTGATTGTTTATGTGTTAATTGTGTCTTAGATCGAGTTTTGTGTTGTGACTATGTGATTTGGGTATTTTTATGCTTGAAATTGATCGAACTGTCGATCTCCAGGATCGGTGTCGAACGACACAAATCGTGTGTCGGTTGACACCAACCGAGCGAGTGTCAAACGACACAAAACTTGTGTCGGTCGACACTAGCCGGTTAAATCCGGTTATGTGGCGAATTGATTTAATCAATTGCAATAAGTAGTTTAATCTGGTTAACTCGGTTCAATTGGAATTAAGTGGTTTAATTCGTATTTAATTAATAAATGGTGGAGTTAATTAATTAAATGGTTTTAAAAAAAAATTATGGTAATTATTGTAATTGTAAAAAAAATTATTATCTGATTATGAGAATTATTTAATAAGTAAAAGAATGATTTTGATAGTTGTGGAAATTATTATTAATGTTTAAATATTTGAAAAATTGCGTAATTGGCCTGTAGGCGGGGTGATTGTCTCACTAAGTATTTATGAAATACTTATGTATCTCTTATAACCATGTAATGTAGGTAAAAAGAAAGTGTGACCACGGAATAAAGCCGAGAAATGAAGAGGATGATAGGATGTTGGTGTTGTTTATTCTTATATGGCTAGCAAACCATTTTTAGGTTATTAGATTTATTATGGCAAACACGGTATTTAGGTTGCTAGTATTTTATTATGTTGAAATTTGAATTTGGTTGTTTGATTTAATATTTTTATTTACTGATTTATTTAATTGAGTTTTTTCGCATTTAATTAATAAAATAAAAAATAAAATAAAAAGCTTGATTGTTTCCGTTGACTGATCGACCCTTAACATGTCCCAACTTGTTTCTAATTTTTTAGTGTTATAATAACATATAGGACATATAAAACTAAATGATTAAAATTATACAGTACATCTACTTATTATGCGTAGGGCACAACCCAACATACTTGGTCCTTACCACAAGAAACACGTTTAATCTTTTTATAGAAAAAAAAGTAAACACCTTTTTTATAAATATTCTATAACATTAAAGGCTATTTAGGGTTTTAAAATTATTAGGTTAAGGGCTGTATCAAAAGGACGAAAAGGTTAGGCTTTTTAAATGTTTTTGTTTATAAATGTGAGGTCGTTATCCATTTCTTTACCATTACATAAATTAGGTCTTTATCCCAAAAAAAAAAAAATTAGATCAAATAATTATATTTTCAAGCAAATTTTGGCCGTGGAACTTTCCAACTAACCCAATAAAATTCAGAGATTATTGGTAGTCAATTTAGCAAATTAGTATTACAAAAGACATAAGGAAAAAAAAAAAAAAGACTTGACCAAATGGTTTGTATTTTTTTTTGGACCAAGATGCATATTTTTCTATAAAAAAACTCAAAAAAAAAAAACTGAGCGCTTGTGGTAAAAGGGTCATGACTGTGACTTCCGCCACCTGGATTAGAGTCTTGGCCACTGCCACACCGACGGGATAACGTGAACCCAATATATAAAATCACTAAAACCATATAATAATCAGAACAATGATATAAACGCTAGTCATAACCACTTTGATGGGCTCAGAAAACACTTGGCAATCCAAAAACTTGTCACTTTTGAAAACACAACCTTTATATTCGCTCTTACTCTTTCTAGCGCGTACCATATGCTCAACCACCCGCTGCAACATGCGGGTAATGGATCTCATGAGAACTAGCTTCTTTTTGTTGGGGGTATAAAATGTGAAGAATTACTAGCTTTTTTCTGCTTAATCTTTTTGTTTATTTTTTTGTATATTTTCTTCAATCTGCGTTTTTAAATTTAATAATTTAGTAATATTACTTTAAAACTTTTTAGCTATTTCGAACGGTTTTGGATTAGCTCCGGACTATTAGATGATAGTTTTTCGAATTCGGGCCGATTAGTCTTTGCAAACATTTTTTTTATTTTTCATCACCAAAAGACAATTTTGTTCGCATCAAAATTACAATTCAATATAAATTCTTTTTTTTTTTCTTACGGCTTTTAGTCCACTCTTTTATCTGCGCCGAGCCATTGATTATGGATTGATATTTTGTCAATGGGCGAAAGGAACATGATGAACATATGCTTTTGTTTGCAACTTTTGGGGGTATAAATGCTAGTTGTTTATTCATCGACGTGTATTGCATTTTTGGTAGCTTTTCTTCCACGATATGTTATCCCTAAATCTTAACCACCTTATAATTTATATCAATTTGTTTCACTACAAGATAGCTATTTAGCCAATCGAATTATCTTTTCCACTGAAATAAATAAATAATATTTATGAATGTTGATGCAACTTGTAACTTTTTTTTCTAAAAACCAAACTTGTAATTCTTGTTTTGTCAACGATTTATGACTTGAGAAATTATAAGCGATGAGTAAAAAAAAAAGAAACACACACACACACAAATTAACAAAGTAGGCATACTAGGGAGTAGTTAGGTGGTGATTGGTTTTCCCGCTACCATCCGCAAACGCAACATCTGCGGGTGGTAGCGGTTTTTGGCGTTTTATAACAATCACAACAACTGCTCTGTACCACTTTGTACCGCTCCGTATTGTTGGAAATCAAAAGCTCATTTCCGCAAGCGTTTGCGGTTGCGGATGAAAAAAAAAAAAACACAAATTTATTTTTAAAATTAGAAAATAAATAATATTTATTAAAAAATAAGATTTAGATATTATAATCATAATAAAAATAAAAATATTTGGTATTTTTTTTGGTAAAATTCATTAAAAACATATCATAAAACATATCATAATTTTATATTTCTAAGTTCTACAAATTAAAATTCTCTTCATAAATGTTCACTTCATACTAATATATATATCTATTTAAAAAATAAAATGGTAATCTAAATTTAATCTCCACACTAAATTTTAATAGAAATCACATTTTTATATAAATTATATAAATTAAAAGATGAACTAAGTATTATATACATATTATTTTTATAAATTTTTATTATTAATTATGTTGAACTATAAATTTATAATTATTCAATATAATATAGTTTTGATGTTTTATAATTATAAAATATATTTATATTGTTAATTTATTGTTTAACCGCTATTTCACCCGCTGGTCAACCAGTCAAAAATATTCCGCAAACGCATCCGCTCTCAATCGCTATACCAGTCGTACAAACAGTTTAACTACGTGTTTAACCGCAAACTCCCACTTCCGCAAACTCCCGCAACCGCAACCGCAACCGCAACCGCAACCGCAGCGTTTAAACCAGTCAGGCCCTTAGAGTATTGATTGTGTAATATGTAACTAGGTTTATCCTGCCACTTGGTTAAACGAATGACATATTTTGTAATATAACACATAAAACTTGGTTACACTCAGTGTTCTAAAAGGCGGTCTAGGCGGCCGCCTAGGCAGTGCCTAGGCGCTAGGCGGTCATAAACTGTAGCGATTACCTTCTCGGCGCCTAGACATTTATAAACCATGATTTGATCTAAATTTTTATTTATAGTTTAACAAAATTCATTTTTTTATGGATATATTATCTAATATGAAAATATTATACTTTTCTAGTTTAGTTTTAATACTTTTTTAATTTTTGAGTGTATTTTGAACTTAATATATTTAAAATATGTATAATATATAAGTTTATTTCGTAAACTTTAAAAACGTCTAAAAATCGCCTAGGCTCCGATTAGGCGTTCTAGGCGCTAGGCACTGACCCACCGCCCGCTTAGCGCCTAGCGCTTTCTTCAACACTGGTTACACTCTATTCTGTTTCTGTTTAGGTGGTATAGATACTGGCAAAAATAACTTTAAGGAATTAGTACTTGCAAATATCAGAGTATACATAATCAGTTTTTTTAATATATTTTTAAAAATCAGAAACATAGAAAAAAAAAAAAACTTATTTTTATATCATTACGATGTCATGCCTCTACAATGAAAGTGTAAATTTTCAAAATGGAATCACAAGTTTCCAAAGTGGTTTTAATTAAAGTGGAAATTTTTGAAGCTTTTAAAACCTTCTTATATTAAAAATACATAATTTATAGGGTTTTCAGAAGAAAAAAAAAAGATTTCCTACCGTCTTTGCCTTAACAATACGTTACAATGTTTACAAATACAAAAATTCGGAAAATTTGTTTCCTTTTTTTTAAAAAAAAAAGAAGAAGAAGATAATGTCAAATTATGACTCAACGTATAGGATAGGTTGTCTATCTCGTTGCTATACTATATTAGTATAATCTATTTCCTCCCATTTCTATATTTTTGTGACAACCATATTAGTTATTATATTGACTTTAGTTTTGGTCTACGATTCATTGTTTATATATTCCCATGAATAGTTTGTAAATCCGGCTCGGATATGTAGGTCCAACGCGTTTAGTATTTATCCACCCATACTTTCTTCAATCGCGAAAAGAATAAAACGAGCTCCACGTTTCCATATAAAAACAAATAAATTACCTCTTTTACCACCACCCCATTTTAAGTATGATTTGAAAAGTACCAAAATAACTTACGGATTTGTATGTTCTTGAACCTTTAGCAGGAAAATACAAATAGTTCACTATTTTGGATTCATTCCACAATTGTAAACTTTATATAAACCAGTTCAGTTCATTGTAGTACAATAGTTGGAAGAATTACAGTGGAATTGCAGCACCACATTTGAGTTCTATCACCACAATTTCAGTCACAGTTAATTATGTATGTTTTAAATGGCTAATATATTATGTTCTTTATAGGTCTCATACGGATTTTTGATTCAAGATTAAAAGAAAAATAATATTAGTGGAATACAAATATAATAGATTTGTTCCCAAAAAAGAAAAGATATTGGATATGTAGTTATTTGTAAAGTTAAAATTAGCAAAATCGGGTAACTGTATAATCATGAATATGTCAAATGTGTTATTGCATACATTTTTAAAAGTGTGAGGATTATATACTCTCTATGTTCCTAAAAGAAAGATTTTATACTTTTGATTTTTGTTTCAGATTTTTTTAATGCATATTTTATTAGTCAATGATAATGAACTGTGAACTTAAAAAATTTATGAGATTATTGAATTAATAGTGGCATAAAGTTGGAAAAACTGTTTCTTAAGAAAATTATGTAGTAGTATTTATATTCAGTTTTTTTTTTAATATATCGGAAAGCTCTAATTTTTTATATTAATTCTGCTATCGATCAAATAACATGAAATTCATTAAAAAAATTAGATGAAAGAAATCTTCGAAGTTAATTTACTACTCTATTTAAGAAAAAAATTAGGAGAAGAAAATAAATACTATATTAGTCCGATCGAGTAATACACTTTAGAGTTTACACATTGGAGTTTGGGACGCCTCGAATAACCCTAACAACTTGGAGAAGAGATAAATATATTTAGAGGCTGTCAATTTCTCTTTTTAATAAAAACAAAAATCCACAAAAATATGTGAAATAATAATGACTAGTAAATGTACTGTCCACCTAACATTTTGTTTGGTGTATCAGTCAAAATTACACCACAAACAAAAAAAAAAAAAAAAAAAACGGAAAACCGATAAATCAAGTTTCCCAAGCCAAAAGTACAAACGCCAAATCAGACAAAGAGGTCATAACGTCGTCGTTTAGTCCACGTAGAGTAGACTTCACTTCCTTTTTACCGGTAATAATCGGTAAACTTAAATTCTTTCCATTTAACCTGACCCGTTGAAAAACGCCGTTAAAGTCCGTCCCCGTTCCGTTTGTCCGTCAATATAAATAAGCAGCTTCTGCACTCAACCATTTTTTTTTCTTTCTTTTTTCTTCTTCCCTCTCTTAGTCTCCTATAAATCTCCCTTTGTCTCCTCTTCTCCCATTTCACGGTGACTTTCGTCGGAAAATCATCATTTTTTTTTTACTCCCCGACGAATTTTTCAGTTTGTCACCCCCGTCGCCCGTCGTTTTCGCCGGAGGTTCGATTTCTTAGTCCTTTTTATGAACAAACTCGCTCTGCCTGCTTGTGTTCCAGTTGTCTCGATTCCGTTCTGTAGATTCTTAGATCTGGTTTTTTCTTCATTTCGTTTTGCTATTGTAAACCAAACGCGACTGGTTTTGAAAAGTTGACTCTGTGTTTGTCTTGGATCTTGATCTGTTTGTGTTTCATTTTTACGATTCCGAATAGAGCACAAATTTTCTCGCATCAAATCGTTAAATTGTAGATGCAATGTGCTATTTTCTTGGATACTTGTCGAAATGATTTTCTTATTTGTTTACGGATTCGAGAGTGTTGCTTATTGGATAAAGTTTGTTTCGCGTGTTTCAACAAACGCAATAGTTTTTGTTGTCTTTTTTTTTTTTGGTTAAATTTTTAGGATTATCTGTTACATATAGATTTAAGTCAAATGATGTGTATAATTACAATATCTTCTCGTTGATGTTTTGTCTTGATTTAGATCTTGAACCGAGATGGAGCCACTTGGACTAAGAGCTGTAGGTTCACACTGTTCTTTATCGGAGATAGACGATCTTGATCTGACTCGAGCCTTAGACAAACCGAGGTTGAAGATCGAACGGAAGAGATCGTTCGATGAGCGGTCAATGAGTGAGCTATCGACCGGTTACAGTAGACACGACGGTATGCACGATTCTCCGAGAGGCAGGTCGGTGCTCGACACGCCTCTCTCTTATGCTCGAAACTCCTTTGAGCCTCACCCTATGATGGCTGAGGCTTGGGAGGCTCTAAGGAGGTCAATGGTCTTCTTCCGTGGCCATCCCGTTGGTACTCTCGCAGCTGTCGATAATACTACCGACGAGGTCTTAAACTACGACCAGGTAAACAATCAGTTAAACCTTCATAACGTCTTAGTGAATGGCTCATGTCTCTTGTATATTAGATCAAAACATTTAGTGGATTAGCTCATGCCTCTTGTATATTAGATCAAAACATGTTTCTTATATATTATATGAAAATGTTTCAGTGGATTGGCTCATGTCTCTTATATATTAAGATCAAGTCTTAAAAAATATTGTGGGATTCGTAACAATGTATGTTTAAGTGGATTGGGTCATGTCTGTCTCTTATATATTAGATCATGTCTTAAAAAATATTGTCGGATTTGTAACAATGTTTTTTTTTTTTTTTTTTTTTTTTTTTGGGGTTGTTGTAGGTGTTTGTGAGGGATTTTGTACCGAGTGCACTGGCGTTTCTGATGAATGGAGAATCGGACATAGTGAAACATTTTCTGCTAAAGACGCTTCAGCTACAAGGTTCGGAGAAGCGAGTGGACAGGTTCAAGCTAGGAGAAGGTGTGATGCCTGCGAGCTTCAAGGTGCGTCACGATCCTATCCGTGGAATGGACCATCTCGTTGCGGATTTCGGTGAAACCGCGATCGGACGAGTGGCCCCTGTGGATTCAGGGTTCTGGTGGATTATCCTTCTCCGTGCTTACACAAAATCTACCGGAGATTTGACTCTCTCTGAGACACCAGAGTGTCAAAAGGGAATGAAACTCATCCTGTCTCTGTGCTTAGCTGAAGGGTTCGACACGTTCCCGACACTTCTTTGCGCTGACGGATGTTCCATGATTGATCGGAGAATGGTAAATTAAAGACATTCTTGATCAAACCTTAGTCACATTAATATATATATATATATATATATGTTTGGTTAATGAAAATTGTTTTTTCTGTTTTTGTTTTGAATCTTGAAGGGTGTTTATGGGTATCCGATTGAGATCCAAGCGTTGTTCTACATGGCTCTGAGATGTGCCTTGTCGATGATGAAGCCTGATGGAGATGGCAGAGAGTTCATTGAGAAGATCACTAAGCGACTTCACGCTTTGAGCTTCCATATGCGTAATTACTTCTGGCTCGATTACCAGCAACTCAATGACATTTACAGGTACAAATATAAATACTGTTTTGCTTTTGATGTTATATTAATTACTTGCACTCATACAACTTTTTCTTGTTTTTAAGGTACAAGACGGAAGAATACTCGCACACGGCGGTGAACAAGTTCAACGTGATGCCGGATTCGATACCGGAGTGGGTTTTCGATTTCATGCCTCTCCGGGGAGGCTACTTTGTGGGCAATGTAGGACCTGCTCACATGGATTTCAGGTGGTTTGCGCTAGGAAACTGCGTCTCCATAATGTCTTCCTTGGCCACTCCAGATCAGTCCATGGCCATTATGGACCTTCTTGAGCACCGTTGGGATGAGCTTGTTGGCGAGATGCCTCTCAAGATTTGTTACCCTTGCCTTGAGGGCCACGAGTGGCGCATCGTCACTGGCTGTGACCCTAAGAACACACGGTGGAGCTACCACAACGGTGGTTCTTGGCCAGGTCTATTTCATTTCCCCTGAGCCTGATTGCATAAGACATTTATTATCTAATTTCACATTTATTAACAATCGATTAGATTCTGACCCCTATTTTTTGCTTCTGTTCGAATTACAGTTCTGCTGTGGCAGCTAACAGCAGCGTGCATCAAGACAGGAAGACCGCAGATCGCGAGACGCGCGGTTGACCTCATAGAATCGCGTCTTCACAGAGACTGTTGGCCAGAGTATTACGACGGTAAGCTCGGGCGGTACGTTGGAAAACAGGCGAGGAAATACCAGACTTGGTCGATAGCAGGTTACTTGGTGGCTAAGATGTTGCTAGAAGATCCTTCACACATTGGTATGATCTCTCTGGAAGAAGATAAACTGATGAAACCTGTTATCAAGCGATCTGCGTCTTGGCCGCAACTCTAGAAAACCGCTTTCTGTCGGTTTTTTGGTCCGGTTGCCACGGTGTAATTTTTTGTTTTTGTTTTTGGTTGTTTGTATGATAATGTTATTGACAACTTGTGGGTGGGGGGAGGACAAAGGAACATAGACTTTATTGATTGCTTCTTTCTTGCTTTGCAAGTAAGAAGAGAAAATGGGAAAAGCTCGTTTGCCGTTTTTTTTATCTTTCTCAATCAACATAACGCTTTTTCGTTTGCTCGACAATTTGCGGCCATTGAAACCGTTTCTACTTAGCTTTTTAATTTTGGGGTTTCTTATCCATGGAGACTGTTGTTTGTAGATCTATGTTTTACGTTCGTTTCGCACCTCACAAACTCTCTTTGTGTTTCACTCACTCGTTTGTAATACCACACAAAACAAAGAAAACAGAGCAAAGAAACAAGACACGGTTTTTAACCCAGTTCAGCCTATCGGCGTGATAGTAAAACCTATTATGGGGCTCTTGTCGCTTTATAGATCAGAGATGAACTGCTCACAAATGAGTTACAAGAGAAAACGCTTAATGCACCAAGTTTTCTCTCAACAACGGCTACCACATGAGTGAGGCGAGACAGAGTATTTATAAGCACTCTAAAGTAGATACTCTGTCGCGATCAGAGTCTCTTCAACCTTTCCTTCTATCACCAAAACGCAGCACAACACTCAGCCCAAACCGGACAACACACAGAAGATAACCGGCTCATCAAACCTTGTGTTAACACAACAAACCGTGTGTTGTAACACAGAAATTTGAATCATAACACAACTTCCTGTAACAGAGACTAATGTACATTGTACAACAGCAGAAGAGAAGTATGTCGATCAGACTAATTCTTAATGTTTTCTATGACGACGATCAATCTACAGCTTTACCAAACTTCAAAATTGGAACTTTGGTTGAAAAGGGATAAAGCTGTGTGATATTGGCCGGGAGGAGGAGTATTAAAGCCTAAGAAAAGCCTTTAAATCCATGTACTCTAGCCCATATTATTAGGTCTTTCCAGCCTCTTCCCCATTTTCATGAAGTATCAATTTAATCCCCAATATAAAGCTTCCACCTATCATTTCTATTTTGCTTATGAGCCTAAAACTTCCTTGTTTTGCATTCGCTATCAGTAAGAATCAGCAACAATAAAATAATTATCTGATTCCATAGTCAAACCTAAGCAAACTGTAAGTGAGAAGCCCAAGGCTGAAGCCCATGTCACAAGGAGCTCCGTAACGAAGCCCGTTCACGTAAAGAAGAAGAAGACAAAAGACATTGGAGCCGTTAAAACAGAGAAAGAAAAGATGACTTGTTCAAATAGATTCTCTGTTCTCTCAGTTGCAGAAAATGAGGAAGACCAAGACAGCTGTGCAATTGAGATAAGATTGCTAGCTAAGGCTCTGTAAACGTTATCTTTCTTCTAACACCTTCCTCCCTTCTATATATAAGACCATGTATCTCCCTTGTATGGTTTTCATCGAGAATAATAAACAAGTTCAGTAAAATCACTTTCTTCTCAGTTCTCTTTATGGTATCAGAGCCATACATGCTCTAATAGGCGAAGTATGGCCGATCCGTTGTCACCGTACCCGTTTCCGAGTAACGTTCACGTCTTGAGCTCCGTCATGCTCAAGTTGTCTGATTCCAATGACTTACTGTGGAAAACACAGTTTGAGTCGCTGCTCTCCAGTCAGAAGCTCCTCGGCTTCATCAACGGCACAGTTGCAGCTCCTCCGTCGTCCGATACTGTTATTGTTGATGGTGTCCCCACAGTTCAACCAAACCCACAGTTTGAGGCTTGGTTCTGTACCGATCAGCTTGTCCGGTCATGGCTGTTCGGAACGCTGTCCGAAGAAGTACTCGTGAGATCTGGATCTCTCTCGCCGAACACTTCAATCAAAGCTCCTTGGCTCGCCAATTTGCCTTAAAGCGCCAGCTCCAGTTTCTCACCAAGAAAGGCAAGACCGTGGCGGCATATATCAGAGAATTGAAGACGATTTGTGATGCTCTAGCCTCCATTGGGAAACCGGTGGATGAGGAGATGAAGATCTTCGGCTTCCTCAATGGTTTAGGCAAAGAGTACGATGCCGTCACTACTGCCATTCAAAGAGATCTCTCAAAATTGACTCCACCGACGTTTAATGATGTAGTAACTGAGGTACAGACTTATGACTACAAGTTGCAGGCTTATGAAGCAGAGGAGTCACTCAATGCGCAACTGGCCTTCAACACACAAACCTCTGACTCTACAAACACCTACAAGTCTAGTTCTCAGGGCTACAACCAGGACTATAATCCGGGCCAGAGAGGTGGACGAGGACGATCTGGTCAGTTTCGTGGCAGAGGAGGATACACATCCCGAGGAAGAGGCTTTTCCCAGCATCAGTCAAACAACAATGGTGGCGGAGACCGTCCCATATGTTAAATCTGTGGGAGAGTTGGCCACACTGCAGTAAAATGTTACAACCGGTTTGACAATAATTATCAAGGTCAAGACACTCCAAAGGCATTCACGGCTCTCCACACTAGTGACACCACTGGGAAAGAATGGTACCCTGATTCTGGAGCTTCAGCTCACATCACGGCAAGTAGAGAAAACCTTCAAACATCATCCCCGTAAGTAGCTGATGGAGCCTATCTTCCTATCACTCATGTTGGCTCAACCAATATCACCTCTGCTACAGGTAATATCCCCCTGAGAGATGTCTTGGTTTGTCCTGAAATTCAGAAGTCTCTGTTGTCTGTGTCTAAACTGTGTGATGATTATCCCTGTGGTGTGTGGTTTGACTCTCATAAAGTATGCGTTGTTGATGTGAATGTTCAGCAAGTGGTAGCAAAGGGGCCTCGGGTTAAAGGCTTGTATACGTTGGAGAATCAAGATTTGGTAGCTCTCTATTCGAACAGGCAGTGTGCAGCAGCAGAGGATATATGGCATCACAGATTGGGACATTCCAACATCAAGATTCTCCAACAACTTGAAAGCAGCAAGGATATTGTAGTTAATAAGAGCAGAAGTAGTCTCATCTGTGAGCCTTGCCAGATGGGAAAGTGTAGTAGATTGCAGTTTATTTCTTCTCCTTCTCGTGTTTTAGGACCCTTAGATCGAATCCACTGTGATCTTTGGGGACCCTCTCCGGTTGTATCAACTCTGGATTTTAAATATTATGCCGTCTTTATCGATGACTTCTCTCGGTTCTCTTGGTTCTATCCACTGAAAGCCAAATCAGAGTTCTTTTCTGTATTCACAGCTTTTCAAAAGCTAGTCGAAAACCAATTTGGAACCAAAATCAAGGTGTTTCAAAGTGATGGAGGAGGAGAATTTGTAAACAAGAGACTTCAACAACATTTTGTAGAGAGTGGGATCAAACACCTGATGTCGTGTCCCTATACTCCTCAGCAAAATGGATTGGCTGAGAGAAAGCATAGACATATTGTGGAGCTTGGTTTGTCTATGCTCTTCCACAGCAACACACCTCTGAGTTATTGGGTGGAAGCTTTCTTCTCAGCTAACTTCATCTGCAATCTACTACCAATGGCTGTATTGGACAAGGTCAGTCCATTTGAGGTTCTGTATAAGGAAAAGCCAACCTACACAATGCTGCGAGTGTTTGGGTCTGCGTGTTATCCTTACCTGAGACCAGTAGCTGATCACAA
The DNA here is from genome assembly GCA_026724425.1 of Erythrophleum ivorense. Taxonomy (NCBI): domain Eukaryota; kingdom Viridiplantae; phylum Streptophyta; class Magnoliopsida; order Fabales; family Fabaceae; genus Erythrophleum; species Erythrophleum ivorense. The sequence continues at coordinate 1,620,091 of JAIUCV010000070.1, read as the reverse complement.
ACTCGAACCTCGGTCGCTTCAATGTGTCTTCGTTGGCTATAGCTCCAAATACAAAGGCTATAGATGTTTGTATCCACCAACAGGGAAGATATATATCTGCAGGCATGTAATCTTTGATGAAGAGAAGTTTCCTTTCAAAGATCAGTATGAATCATTAGTGCCAAGATATCACAGCAACTTACTGAAGGCTTGGCAATCTTCTACATCCACTCCAACACCAACTCAAACACCTCAGACCCAAGTACCAAGAGTTTTACCAACTCTCCCTGTACCTGCACCTCCTGCTGCGGTTGATAATGATGATAGTAACTCAGATGTTATCTCTGAGAATCACGACTCGGGGTCAGACGATGGTGAGGAACCTCCGGCTGCACATCTTCATCCTATGACTACAAGGTCTAAAGTGGGAATACACAAGCCCAATCCTCGTTATGCATTGCTCACCTCAAAGTCAATCCCTGTCACACCTAAAAACATTGCAGAAGCAATGAGACACCCGGGTTGGAATCTAGCGGTGATGGATGAAATGGGAAGGATTCACATGCTCAACACTTGGTCACTTGTGCCCAGAACAGAGGAGATGAATGTCCTGGATAACAAATGGATTTTCACACCAAAATTACAGCCGAGTGGAGAGTTGAACAAACTAAAGGCCAGACTGGTGGCTAAAGGGTATGATCAAGAAGAGGGATTAGACTACCTGGAAACCTTCAGTCCAGTAGTTCGGACAGCCACCATTAGGATGATATTGGATGTAGCTACAGCTAAAGATTGGCCTATTAAGCAGTTGGACGTGTCTAATGCTTTTCTACATGGAGAGTTGAAAGAACCTGTTTACATGTTCCAACCAGCTGGCTTTGAAGATCCTAACAAGCCAGATCATGTATGCAAATTTACTAAAGCCTTATACGGTTTAAAACAGGCGCCAAGGGCCTGGTTTGATACTTTCAGCAACTATATCATCGATTATGGTTTTGTCTGCAGTAAGGCTGATCCTTCTCTGTTCACATTCTACCGAGATGGCAAATCAATGGCACTACTTCTGTATGTAGACGACATGTTACTCACAGGTAACGATGCAGCTCTGCTACAAGATCTTCTTGATAGCTTGAATAAACGTTTTTCGATGAAGGATCTTGGCAAGCCTCACTATTTTCTTGGTGTGGAGATTCAATCTTATGAGGGAGGAATGTTTTTGCATCAAACAGCTTATGCAACGGACATACTACACCAAGCGTCAATGTCGGATTGTAAACCAATGCCGACACCATTACCTCTGCAATTGGATTCTCTCGACTCATAACCATTTCCAGAGCCAACGTATTTCAGGAGTTTAGCAGGGAAGCTTCAATATCTTACAATCACTCGCCCTGACATTCAGTTTGCAGTCAACTTTGTATGCCAAAGAATGCATTTGCCGACTATGTCTGATTACAGCCTTCTCAAACGCGTCCTACGGTACGTCAAGGGGACAGTTCACATGGGCCTGCATATCAAGAAGGACAGAGAGCTTCGTCTGCATGCCTTCTGTGACAGTGATTATGCCGGTTGTAAGGAGACTAGGAGGTCCACTTCAGGCTTCTGTACAATGTTGGGTTCGAATCTGATATCTTGGTCGGCAAAAAGACAACAAACAGTCTCCAAGTCATCCACCGAAGCTGAATACAGGGCCTTAACTGCCACTGCTCAAGAAATAACGTGGCTGTCGTTTCTTCTGCGGGATCTGTGTATTGAGCAGAAGGAACCAACGGTGCTAAAGTGTGACAATCTGTCTGCAGTTTACTTGAGCACCAATCCAGCCTTGCACAGCAGGTCTAAACATTTTGATACAGATTATCACTATATTCGGGAACAGGTAGCCTTGGGACTCATTGAGACACAACATGTTCCAGCAGCAGAGCAACTGGCGGACATCTTCACAAAATCTTTGCCAAAAAGACCGTTTACCGCCTTGAGGAGCAAACTCGGCATAGCAGAACCTCCTATGCAGAGTTTGAGGGGGAATGTAAGTGAGAAGCCCAAGGCTGAAGCCCATGTCACAAGGAGCTCCGTAACGAAGCCCGTTCACGTAAAGAAGAAGAAGACAAAAGACATTGGAGCCGTTAAAACAGAGAAAGAAAAGATGCCTTGTTCAAATAGATTTTCTGTTCTCTCAGTTGCAGAAAATGAGGAAGACCAAGATAGCTGTGCAATTGAGATAAGATTGCTAGCTAAGGCTCTGTAAACGTTATCTTTCTTCTAGCACCTTCCTCCCTTCTATATATAAGACCATGTATCTCCCTTGTATGGTTTTCATCGAGAATAATAAACAAGTTCAGTAAAATCACTTTCTTCTCAGTTCTCTTTACAAACCAGTAAACATACAGTTTAACAAGAGATTTCTTACTATAAAAATATACTTTCAAAAGCAAAATGTGTTTCCTCTAACTTCGTCAAAGGCATTAATTTTTAATTCTTGAAGGTTAAATCATGCGAGAATAGCACAAAAAAACACGCATCATCACTTCCAATTAGAAATTTCCTATAAATTTGACATACAAAAATTTTTTCTACTCACCTCAACAAGGACATCTTCGCTGCTAATACAAATACAAATAATTTATTCAATTAAGATTGTGAGAAGGAAATAGATTTAAGTTATATTAATCAGATTTATTTAACCTTGTAATGTAATTGTAATTTGTAAATGGCATTATTCTCTATAATTATAGATTTTAAAAAAGGTAACAAGTGTTTTCTATTTCCAAATAGTTATCACAGTAATATAGTAACTTTTGAAGACTCTTTGAGAAAACAGTGTTGTAAATTCAGAATTTACGTAACGTAACTCTTTTACCTTTTGAAGTGAAAAGAGACAAGACAATGGACCGTGGGAGGATCCAGAGTTTCAGACTAAACATCACGTTTTTGCTCACTCACTTGTTGTACTATTCTACTCTCTCACTCTTGACTGTATTACTGATTTCTGTTTTCTTTCACTGCAAAAGCTTACACGTGCACATGTCTCACCATTTGTTTTTTTTTAGGAAAATTCAGAGAGGAGCCAGAAATTTTAATAGTGGTTTGGCTTCATTTTCGTTGTGCTCTAACTTCACGGATTTGCACGCATGCAAATCACATTAAGAACGGCTTATAAGCTCATGCTGTTTATTAAGAGATCGAATAAGTTCCGAATGGTAGCAAGTAGCAACATAATAAATTACATGGTCTCGTTGGATAAAAAAAAATTATTAAAAATGATTTGAATGTGTTCAATTCGATTGATATAAACTAGATTAGAGATTCCATTTTTAGGAATGCGAATTTCGCAGATTAATGGAAGAAAATTTATCGAAGTCTAAATGAAGAAAGTTAGTCGTTCCCAACTTCCCATTTGAGTAGGATTTCGTATGGTAATTGAAATGAAATAATTGATTTATATATTACCCATATGTTTGTGGGTTCTTATTGGCGGGATGGAAAGAAAATGGAGGCGTTGATTATCAGTCTCATCATTAATAAAATAGTGGTCCTTATCTTCCAACAAGTCTTTCATCATTCCGGTAACAAAGACAAAACAGAGAATTGAAGAAAGAGACATTTGTGTTATTATCAGTAAATTATTGTAAAATACACAATATTATAACACTATTATATTAGGGGTAAATTGGTTCCATTATTAATTATTAATTTTATTCTTTTGCTTTCCCCCCATAGAACATTCAACGTTTCCCACCCGAAAATTCCATGCAAATCTAACCTAAAAAGCCAAAATATATAAGAAAACCAACAAAGAGATCCCTACAATCTAAGATTGCAGTAAGAAGCCCCAAAACTATATTCTCGGACGATCCACACCCTATTATATCATGTTCTCACTTGCAACTTCACATAGTCAACGAAAAGGTGCTAAATAATTACAGTGGGGAAAAGATCTTAGAACAAATTTAAATACAAAATTGTGTTTACGGTGGAAACCATCATCGTAATATTATGACATTATGATCCACAATAGTACATAATTATCTAATGTATTGAATCAATAATCGAAATCATTATAACTAAAATTATCAAATTATACTATTATACTTTACATCTATTCAAATAATGTGGGAGTGATTGGTGGGAGTTGTGGTTGTTGTGCACAGCTCTATATCTCTCTAAAGTAATCCAAAGTTATCAATCAAGCTCTCTTTCCATCACTTTCCATTTTTGAAACATACAACAATTTTATTCAATTATGGAAATTTTGTGGCTGTGAAGAACAATTTTTCTAGAGCACTAAATTCTTTTTTTTTTCACTTTGATTTATTATTCTATGACAAATTATTAGAAATGTTACAATGAAGATTCTGCAACGAACAATTCCGTCTTCTGAGGTACCACGACCGACAGTTCCGAGCCTCCTGCAAGCATGTCTTCAATAATCTGCATAATTGATAATAAATCACATTCTCTGGGGTTCGAACCACAGATCTCCTGGAGTAGAAGCATTAATGAACCCTTAGCCAAACCATTGGGCCAAAGGGGCTTCCACAGAGCACTAAATTCTATATCTTATTTTTTTGTTTTAGTACTATATTTAATGATATAATCTATAACAAAAAAATTTTAAAGCACTAAATTAATCTACGGCCACAGCAAAAAATCTACGGCTTAAAGACTCTACAGCCAAAAATCCAAAGCTACAGCAACAACCAATCAAACCCTATATATTGTACAAATTAACCTTTGGTAATTGTGCTTATTATATAACAATGATTGTGACAGTGCTTGTTACCATATATTTAAAATCTAGTCGTGGATTTAGTATGAGACCCTTTAGTTATCCACAAGACCACAACTCTGTCACATATATTTGACATGTCACTTGTAACGGATACGGATTCTTCTATGCGTAGTGTTCCTCACCAAAAAACAAAAAACAAAAAAACTATTAGAAACTATTAGAATAGAGGGAATAAAATACAATTAGATAAATATGAGGTAAAAGAAAGAATGTTCATAAGGTAAGGGTTTAGAATAGAGATAACGAAATATATCTGGAGTAAGTGTGATAATAGATAAACAAAAAGCTCAGTGATCATTTGGTGTGTGTAAAATATTTAAGTTATTAATCTCTAGTATCAAAACCTAGTGGAAGTCCAATATTTTTAAGGAAAAAAAAAAGGTGAGAGTCTCTCTCTTTCTACTAAACAACTTCATCTTCTTCCTCTCTCTCCAAAAGACAACTGTCAAACACAAATTCATAGCCCCACTAGAAAAAGAAAAAAATTCCCAGTATTCTCTTCCGAAAATCTCAGATGAAAATGGGTTTACGAGTAAAAACTAGAACAAGTTTTGTTTGTTAGTTTCTTCCTTTTTCTTGGTTTTTTTTTGGGTATAATTTATAGTTTTTATATGCAATGGAGTCCCACCAGAACAACAACAACCAGAGCAACACAGACAATCATCATCAGCAAACCACCGGTTCGGCCCAGCTGGTCCCATTCATGGGACCCAACTCCGGTTCAATCTCAGCAAGCACAACCACCACAAACGCCGCAAGAGGAAACACTATTTCCACCGTCTCCGCCACGAAAACCACCACTAAGCGGCCGTCAAAAGACCGTCACATAAAAGTAGACGGACGTGGCCGGAGAATACGTATGCCGGCTATCTGCGCGGCGCGTGTCTTTCAGTTAACACGCGAACTACAGCACAAATCGGACGGCGAAACCATTGAGTGGCTGCTCCAACAAGCGGAGCCGGCGATCATCGCCGCCACGGGAACCGGAACCATACCGGCGAATTTCTCAACTCTTAACGTCTCTCTCCGAAGCAGCGGCTCCACTCTCTCAGCTCCACCGTCAAAGTCAGCTCCTCATTCTTTCCTCTACGATGGGACTCAGAACAACGGAAGGACGGCACAGAACGCTGCCGTTTTCGGTTTCCAGCAACAGCTTTACCATCCTCATCAAATCATGAGTGATCCTCATTCTCTCCGTAAATCATTCCGTGAAGAAGATCTCTTCAAAGATCCTAATTCACTTGACCAAGAACCCGGTTCAAGCTCGCCTAAACCCGGATCCGAAGCTCCTGATCAAGAACCGGGTTTGACCCGGTCGAGGACACAGAACATGATACCGCCGATGTGGGCGGTGACGGCGCCAACAGCAGCGTCAACAAACGGCGGTAGTGGGTTTTGGATGCTCCCGGTCGGAGGAGGAGGAGGTCCAGCCGCGCAGGATCCGTCGCAGCACATGTGGGCGTTTAATCCGGGTCATTACCCGGGTCCTATGTTAGTGCAACAAGCGGCGGTTGGAGGTCAACAATTAGGGTTAGGTGTTGCAGAGAGTAACAATTTGGGGCTATTTTCCGTTGCTGGAGGAGGAGGAGGAGACGGTGGTTACCAAGGAGGTGGTGGTCGGGTTGGTCTCGGGATGAGCCTTGAGCGAAAACCTCAACGGCATCAGCAGCATCAAGTGAGTGACACTACTGAAGAAGACCAAAACCCTACTATTGTTGAGTCTCCTTGAAGTGTGCGCCACAATTTGTCTACTTCATTTTTAGTAATTTTTTTTTTTTTTTTTAATTGTGAATGTGTGATTTGTTGCAACTTTTGTTGAGGATTCCAATGTTAATATTGGTTTTAGGGTTTGTTGTTTTTCGGGATTGCCAAATTGTTATCTAAGAAAATGAATCTGTAGATTTTTTTGCTTGATTACCCTTGAAATAAATCAAAGATAAAGCGAGTTTTGTATTTAGTTTTTTTTCATGTACAAAAAGTATGGCACTAAAGATTAGTAGATTATTCGAATAATGATGTTAATGGACGAAACATATAAATAAACCTTCTTTGACCTTTTTTTCATTGTCATAGTCTCTTTTCAGTATTAAACCGCTACTATATTTGAAATATGAGTCATATTTCGAATTTGATTACGGTTCGTCAAAAAAGCAAGGAATATGAATAAAATATATGGTGTAGAGATAAACTTTATTGAGTGCATGAGCACCACATGTTTGGATACAAATGGATTTTCAGTTTTATTTTAATTTAAAGACAAACAAACTATCATACTTTTGTAATATCTACTGAAAATTTGTCCACTTGTGGAGCAACATGGACACGTCAGAGAGAACTGTCGGAAGAATCATTCCAGCGTGTTAACATTAAACGTCGATTTTCGTAAGATATGGTTTTGTGTGTTTCTTAGATGATCTTTGAGCACAAGTCGCCGTGATCTTTGATCGGATCATGTTTCATTCGGTCGATAAGTGAGATTCTAGAAAAAAAAAGGTTTACATGTGAATTGTAAGTAAGTTGTAACCAAATGTTCTGGATCTTTCTGTCTAACCTCTTTTAATAAAAATTCAGCCATGAAATTTTGTTGATTTCCAAAATTTACACTGAGAACTTTGTAACTAACCCTCTTGTAAATTTCTATGGGAATATAACCATTTTGAGTGCAACCAGATATTATGAATCATAAAAATCGACAAAAATAAAATGCAAACCGTGAAAAATACACGGATGAGAGACAATTACACACTGTGGACTTATGGAGATATAAGAATGAACAAAAAAAGGTTTTTATAAATAGGCTCAGATTATCTGTGAGGCTATGGCTTTAGTGCCATGGGCTCTAAAGTCAAGATGGAACGACCAGCACTGTACCTAAATGAATAATAATTGAATTGGAGCAACAAGAACAGTAGATAGCTTATTTTCTTTTATAATAGTAATAATTTAAAAAGAGTAGGGAAGAATCTTACACCAATCACCAATGTCACCAAAGGTACATAAGCTTTGTTAAACCTATAGTTGCAGCTATGTTGTACCAAATCCATATAAATAAACCATATTTAAAAGAACCACCACCATCAATACACTAAAGATGAAAATTAATTTATAGGACGTCTTCAGCCTGATGCAAGCAGCCCATTCATCGTGGTCGTGGAACAGTGAGATATTCACTCAAACGAAATCCAAAAAGCTCAAGACAACATTGACTTGATGTTCTAGTAACTCACAAGTTTAAGGATTTAATACATGATCTAAAAATCTCTCAAATCCTAACCCTTTTGTCCTAACTTTTTTACAAAAAGTTTAACCCAAAATGTTAAAACTCTCTAAATTGTGATGACCATATACAATAGTCACCATACCCTATTTATACTCAATATGCACATCCTTAAACCTTAACTTGGATTTGCTTATTGCAGATTACTCCAAATATTCAAAAATATCTAAGAAATGAACATATAGTTTTTTCTTGATAATTTGAAATCTCCTCATCCAACTTAGCTACGGGCTCTTCTGGATTCGTGATTAGCAGCTACTAGCAAACGTCCAGCTCAACACTCCTATCCTTCAGCTCGTTTTAGTCTGCATTGCTCAACACATATGTATTTTTAGACTGATACAAGAAGTGATTCGATCCTTGTGCATCTTCAATTTCAACTTTTAAATTTTCGCAATCAAACATCAAAAGGGTGGTATGTGAGTGACTCTTAGAATTGTTAATGAGAATATGCATACCGAAACAACCATTTTTTCTATTGAATCCCTAAATTGTGTATAAACATATTTACACACAATTTGTTTTCTATATATTTCTGTTAACGGACTTTGGTCCTAGAACACACAGATTTATACTGACTCAAAAATCTATACATAGCTGAGAGTCATATAGCAGATTGATTAAAAAATATTCATAGTTTAACCTGCATTTTTGGCAAATCAGGGTAAATTTGCAAACACAAATTCATTTTGAGGTCTACTAGATTTAGACAAACGCTACGCCGCGGTATTTTTTTCTTTCAATTTGTTATATTTTTATTTAATTTTGGTCATCATTTTATTATTAAATATATGTGAAATAAAATAGTTTGGGCATGTAGCCTGTTTTAATTATCTCTGTGTGAGCTGTCTATTGACTGTGTGAATCTTCTTTTTAGGGACGACGTACCGTCTAGAACATCTTCGAGAAGAACTTGCTCCTCTCCTCCACCTCTTCTTCTTCTTCTTCTTCTTCATCATCTTTTTTGTTTCTTAATTTTTTGAGTGATTTTTCGACTTTATTCTGTTTCTTTGGTTCAACGATAATCGTTTGCTTCTTACTCTCTTTTGCATAAGTCTTGATGGAAATTTTCGGAGACTGGTTAAATGGCGGCGCTGAAAATCAAAAACGAAGACTCGTCATCGAACGGGAATACTGCTTATGCTAAAATCAGGCACAACTGAGATTCTGCGAAAATGGGTCGGAAACAATAAATCAAATCCATTTTCTCCCGCAACTAATTTTCGTTGAAACTCGACATAGAGAAGAAAAAGAGACTGGCCTCTGAATTCGCGTCGAAATTATTTCTGCGGATAAAATCAATTTTACCGGTTCGGTGAAGAAAAAATAAATTAAACCAATTTCTATTTCACTTAAATCAAACCGGTTAAGAAGCTGAGGTGTATTAATGAAATGATTGCTAGTTCAATTATATTTCAATTATAAAGAATATTCACCAAACCGGCGTAGTGTTGTCGCACAAAATTGATTCTAACGAAGACATTTTCGAAAAGCTCGACAAGTTACGTGAGTGGAGTGGCGAGAGTCTTAATGTTTGTGCCAATCTTGCTCATCACATGATTTAGGTATTGAATGATTTACTTACTTGTGGTGAAAGTAAAATTGTGGGCCGACTCCAATCAAAAGATACAGATTTCTCGAAGCCTTCTTTCGTGGGCCGGAGAGAAACATTGACGGCCCAATTTGAAGTCGGCGTTTTTTTTTAAACAGTAGCTTCATTGTGAAGCTGAATCGTTATACTATAAATTATACATCATTCTTCATCGTCGTCAATCACAATCGACACATCTTTCTCTCTCTCGCTCTCGCTTTCTCTGCAAGTCAAAACTCTAAGCCATGGATGTGCAAAAAGCCATGAAGAATCAAACCGATGTCGCGGTGATTCTATCGAAACAACTCTTCTCCACGGTGGCCAATCAACGCCGCGTTCACCATGGTGGCCTCTGGTCCCGACGGTAAGGAAGAAATCCTCGAAGCGATCCTCACCTTCCTGAGATCTTCTTCCGTCGACGAGCTTAACGCCGTTTACAACCTCATCTCCTCCTTGGTCTTCGCCGACGGTAGCAGTATCGGCGGACCAACGATCAAAGTAGCCAACGGCGTCTGGGTCGAGCAAACCCTCCCGATTCATCCTTCTATCAAACCTCTCTTCGAGAATTTCTTCAAAGCTGTTTTCGCTTCAGTCGATTTCATATCAAAGGTATTAACAAAATCCCTAAAACTCTCTTCAATTGCTTCAATTCCTCAATTAACGAGCTCGATTTTGAGCTCTACGAATCGAAAATTAGACTCAGAGTTTGCTTATAATCTCAACTTCGGTTTGCAAAACCTAATCTGTTCAAGTGTTTCTGATTTCTGATTTCAATTGCTTCAATTCCCGAATTAACGAGCTAAATTCCAAAATCGGGAGCTCTACGAATTGAATAAATAGAATCGAATACGCTGCTAATCTCAATTCCGGTCAAATTTGAAATTAACTTTTGTTTTTTGGTGATGAATTTGTTTTTTATTTGTGTGTTTGAAGGCTGAAGAATTGCGTTTGGAGGTGAATGCATGGGCTACGCATCACACGAACGGTCTAATCAAAGATCTTCTTCCTCATGGATCCGTCACAGAAGATACCAAATCGGTTTATGGAAACGCATTGTACTTCAAAGGAGCCTGGGAAGAGAAATTCGAAAAGTCTTTGACGATGAAGAGAGACTTTCACCTTTTCAACGGAGCTTCAGTCTCTGTGCCGTTCATGAGAAACTATAAGAAACAATACGTTGCGGCTTACGATGGTTTCAAGGTCCTTAAGCTTCCGTTTCGACAAGGCGGCGACGTCAACCGCGGTTTCTCCATGTATTTCTATCTTCCCGATGAGAGATACGGTTTGGAGAATCTTGTGGAGAGAATGGCTTCAACTCCTGGATTCTTGGATAGTTACAGTCCGAGTGAAAAAGTTTATGTTAGGGAATTCAGAATCCCCAAGTTTAAGATCGAATACGGGTTTATGGCGTCCAAGAGGTTTAATTTGGGGGTTGAGAGAGTTAACATGTACCATAAAGCTTGTGTTGAGATTGATGAAGAAGGTGCTGAAGCTGCTGCTGCGACTGCTGTTGTTATGATTGGCTGCTGTGCTGCTGCTGTGAAGACTGTGAGCTTTGTGGCTGACCATCCGTTTCTGTTTTTGATTAGAGAACAGAGAAGCGGAGCCGTTGTGTTTGTTGGTCAGATGTGTGATCCTTCTTCAGTATCTACTTAGTTTCGGTTTGGTTATAGAACTGAGAAGTTTTGGTTTGAGTCTAGGTGGTTTTACTTCGGTTTGAATCCTATGTACCGGGTCATTTTTTATCCCATTATTGGGGTTTAGTGTGAGTTTTTTTTTTTTTTTTCAATCTTGTTGAATTTATGATTAATAGATTAAGATATTAATACCGATGTTTAGTTGTTTCGTAAATGCTTTACGTTTGTTCAATGTTCTTAAAACCGTATCAGAAAATAAACCGGATTGTCACCAAATCAAATTATTGATTAAATTATGGATCACTTCTGGTTCCGGACAAATATTTTCCTTCACGATTTGGACCGGACTAACCAAACATGTCAGATTGTGTTCATTTTTTTTCCCATAATATTTTTGATATTCCCAAAATGATCCAAAACATTTTGTGAATTTAAATATTGGTCCAGTGAAATATAAACTGCTAAATGTGATCACCTAATAAAAGGCTAATAGCCTAAAACTAAACAAACAGCACAACAAGGAGACAGGAAAAAATCAAATCAACGGAATGATTAAACCATTACTTAATCATTAGTTTATTACACCACTAATTGACATTTGGGTCATATTAAAACTCTCCAAATCAAATCGTTGACTATAAAAACAGATCAACTCTTTCACAAGTTTAAGCTCTCTCTCTCTCTCTCTCTGAAGGTTTACACCACTAATTGACATTTGGGTCATATTAAAACTCTCCAAATCAAATCGTTGACTATAAAAACAGATCAACTCTTTCACAAGTTTAAGCTCTCTCAAATTCCTCTCTCTCTCTCTCTCTCAAATTCCACTAATTGAAGGTCAAACATGGATGTGAGAGAATCTATGAAGAAGCAAAACGAAGTCACGATGTTCCTTGCGAGTCACGTCTTCGTTTCAGAGGCCAATCACTCAAATATTGTCTTCTCTCCTGCCTCAATATACTCTGCTCTAACTCTGGTGGCTTCCGGTCCCAGCGATCCTTCAGTCGCCGATGAGATCCTCTCCTTCCTGAAGTCTTCGTCGACCGATGAGCTCAACGCCGTCTTCACCGAGATCGTTTCCGTCGTCTATGCTGGCGGTAGCGGAAACGGCGGACCTGAGATCTCGTCGGTCAATGGAGTCTGGATCGAGCAATCCCTCTCGATCGATCCTAAGTTCAAAGATCTCTTCGAGAATTTCTTCAAAGCTGCTTTCGATCGCGTAGATTTCCGATCAAAAGTAAGTTTCCCTTTATAGATCAAACGGATCGAGCCAAACTGAAGTTAATTAGAATGATTCTTGCGTTCCCATTATTTCAAAATTGAAACTAGAATTATACATATATGTGTTGACAAATATGAATTTTTGAAAAAAAAAATCATAGAAATACTTAAAATACCACTAAAATAAGTTTATGTTCCAAAAATATCATATCTAGTTTTATTTTTTCAAACATACAAATAAATGATTTTTTTTTTCAAAAATACCACATACACTAAAAAGATTTTTTTTAAAAAGGTTTATAATTTAAATATTTGGGTTTGGTTTTATAGTATTTTTATTTTAGGTTTTTTCACTACAAGAATACAGCGTATTTGCGACGGAACTTTGCGACGGAATTTATTCCGTCGCAAAGTTGCGATGGATTTGCGACAGTGTTGCGACGGAATAAGCAATCGTCGCAAGTCCATCGCAAAATTGCGACGGAACTAATTCCGTCGCAATTTTGCGAACGTCTTGCGACGGAATTGCGACTTAAGAAGACTTGATCGCAATTCCATCGCAAATTTGCGACGGAATTGCGAAAAAGATACCTTCGCAAGTTCGCGACGACTTTGCGGTTACATTTTTTTCGTCGCAAAAAGTTCCGTCGCAAATCCGTCGCAACTTTGCGACGGATTTGCGACGAAAAGTAGTTGGCCGACATGCGACCGGTTAGGTAAGCACGTGGTAAACGAAGTTTACCTAACTTTTGCGACGGAATATTTCCGTCGCAAAACCGTCGGGAGTTCGTCGCAAGGTAGTCGCAATTCCGTCGCAAAATCAAATCCATCGCAAATCCATCGCAAAATATCCATCGGAAATCCGTCGCAAATCCGTCGCAATTAAAAACCCTCCTACTATAAATAGCCAACGTCGTGAGTTTTACAATCCACAGAAAAAAAAAAAAAAGAAGAAAGAAAAAAAAAAAACCTCTAAAAAAATGAGTATATATGAGTTACGAAGCTGGATGTATAATCAAAGAGATCCGGGGAGCGGCGAAGTGACGGGGGAGTTTGTTGAAGGATTACATGGATTCTTTAACCAAGCAAAAAATCAACCACAGGCATTGCAAACTGGTAAAATATTTTGTCCCTGTCCCAGATGTAAGAACAAGAAATATGTCGCTGTTGATACTGCTAAAACACATGTATTTAGTAGAGGATTTGTACCAAACTATTATGTATGGTATTTTCATGGGGAAAATCAGTATAATACTAGTCATCATGATGCGGGAACTAGTGGCTGGAGTCGTGGGGTTGAGGAACAAAATTATAACTACGGTAGTTATGATTATTATGGTCATGATCCTGATATAGTGGAAAATGATATTGGGTATCAGCAAGGGAATAGGTTTCATGATATGGTTACAGATGCATTTCATGAAACTACACATGCTCCTGCTGATTATCCTGTGGAAACAATGTCGGAAGAACCCAACATGGAAGCACAGAAGTTTTATGATATGTTAGATGCTGCAAATCAACCACTTTACGATGGGTGTAGAGAGGGACTTTCTAGATTGTCACTAGCAGCTAGGATGATGACAATTAAAAGTGAAGATAACAGCAGCGAAAGTAACATGGATAAGTGGGCTGAACTATTTCAAGAGTATTTACCGGAAGATAATCTTTCTGCTGGTAATTACTATGAAATACAGAAGTTGGTTGCGGGTCTTGGGTTACCCTATGAAATGATTGACGTATGCATTGACAATTGCATGATTTTCTGGAAAGATGATGATAAGCTGCAGGAATGTCGATTTTGTCGGAAGCCGAGATACAAACCCACTACAGGAAGGAGGCGGGTCCCTTACCAACGTATGTGGTACTTGCCAATCACTGAAAGATTGAAACGGTTATACCAATCGGAAACGACGTCAGCGTCAATGAGATGGCATGCAGAACATTCCACACATCATGGAGAGATAACACATCCCTCAGATGCAAAGGCGTGGAAACACTTTCAGACGGTACATTCAGACTTTGCTAATGAGTCCAGGAATGTTTACCTAGGATTGTGCACAGACGGATTTGCTCCATTTGGTATGTCAGGGAGACAATATTCGCTATGGCCCGTCATACTGACGCCATACAATCTTCCGCCGACAATGTGCATGCGCCGAGAATTTTTGTTCTTAACTATTTTAGTGCCAGGTCCTAAGCATCCGAAGCGATCCTTAGATGTATTTCTGCAACCTTTGATTGACGAGTTGAAACAAATGTGGTATTCTGGAGTCTGCACATTTGATTACTCGCAGCAACAAAACTTCATCATGCGCGCAGTTTTATTGTGGACGATTAGCGACTTTCCAGCGTATGGAATGTTGTCAGGGTGGACTACGCACGGAAGACTATCGTGTCCACACTGTTTGGGTAGGACAGAAGCATTTCAGCTGAGGCATGGAAGAAAACCTTGTTGGTTTGATTGTCACCGTCGTTTTCTTCCTCCCAATCACAGGTACCGAAAGAACAGGGTTTTATTTACAAAGAATAAATTTGTTGGTTTGATTGTCACCGTCGTTTTCTTCCTATCAATCACAGGTACCGAAAGAACAGAGTTTTATTTACGAAGAATAAAAGCAAACGCGATCCCCCTCCGGATTATCTTTCAGGACAGGAGTTGCTTGATCAGATAGATCATTATGGTGGTGAAGAGACATGCAAACGTGGGGGCAATTGGCATTGTACTGCAAACATGCCTGACGGATATGGACAAGCACACAATTGGCACAAAAAGAGTATATTCTGGGAACTCCCATATTGGAAGGATCACCTGTTGCGACATAATCTTGACGTTATGCATATCGAAAAGAATTTTTTTGATAACATCATGCATACCATTTTGAATGTCCAAGGGAGAAGTAAAGACAATAGGAAATCGAGGCTGGACTTAGCAGACATATGCGAAAGAGAGGAGTTGGAGATTACTGATGACGGCCAACAGCCAGTGCCAAGTTTTCGATTGTCTGCAGATGCGAAGAGAGCTCTATTTGATTGGGTGGCCTCAGATGTCAAATTTCCGGATGGATATGTTTCCAAATTCTCGCGATGTATAGAGCAAGGACAAAAATTTTCTGGTATGAAGAGCCACGATTGCCATGTTTTCATGCAGCGACTACTACCGTTTGCATTGGAAGAACTATTGCCGTCTCATGTCCACGAAGCAATTGCTGGTACGGTAAACAAGTATTTACATTTCTTTTAGTTAAGTTTATATATGTACATATATATATATATAATTAAATATGTTTTTACTAATTTGTGCATGGTGTATATTATATTATAGGTATTGGGGCATTTTTCCGAGATCTTTGCACGCGAACACTGACAGAAGACGGGGTAGAGAAGTTAAAAGCAAACATTGCTGTCTTGTTATGTAACATGGAGAAAATCTTCCCTCCCTCATTCTTCGACGTTATGGAACACTTACCGGTACATTTGCCATATGAGGCGGATCTCGGGGGGCCTGTGCAATTCAGATGGATGTATCCGTTCGAGCGTTTTATGGGACACTTGAAGGGAAAGGCTAAAAACCTAGCAAAAGTTGAGGGATCCATCGTCCAAGGAAGTTTGACAGAGGAGACATCTAACTTCGCGTCTTACTATTTTAGTCCAAAAGTGAGAACGAGAAGAACAGCTACGAAACGATACGATGATGGAGGCGTTGCACCTGTTTATAGGCATGATGTCCCCAGCATCTTCAAAGAAATAGGCCGACTTTCTGGAAAGTTGAAGGAAAAATCGTGGAGGCGTGAAGATTTGAATGCGGCTCACAATTACATATTGCGTAATCTGGATGAACTGCGCCAATTTGAGAGGTAAATTAGTTAATTGATCATTCGTTTATATATATATATATATATATACACATATATATAACCCGAGATTTTTGTGCAGGATATTTGATAATCTTTCCCGCCAAACATACCCTGATTTACAAGAGCATGAGTATGAGATTTATAAAGAATGTCACTTTGCTGGATGGTTAAAATTCTATGTAAGTGCTCTTAATTCATTCAAATTAGTCATATATAAACTAAAACCTAACACTATATATAATTAATTAATGTTTGTGATTGTACCATTTTTTTATATAGGTGAGAGAGGGCTATCATCCCGAACCAATACCGCTGTGGGTGCGTGAGATTGTGAACTCTCCAATAGGAAAGATCACTATAGCACCAATGTACTGTACTCGCGGGTACATTTCCATACGTACAGGCATGGCATGAGGAAGTCGACAGCAAATTATGGTATTCATGTCCCGGGCGAAACAGAATTCTATGGAGTTTTGCAAGAGATCATCGAGGTCACATACCCAGGAGTTATCAACTTGAAATGTATTATGTTCAAATGTGATTGGTATGATCCGACACCAAATCGAGGGGTTCGCAGAAACGAGACGGTAGGTGTCACCGATGTAAATGCGACCCGGAAATATTCCAAGTTCGAACCCTTCATCCTTGCATCGCAGGCAGAGCAAGTGTGTTTTATTCCTTATCCTCGGGTTAGGCAAAGACGGGAGACTTGGTTATCGGTCATAAAGGTCAATCCAAGAGGTTATGTATATGGTTTAGACGATGAAGTGGCAATGCAGCATGACAGAGTTGCAGAAGTTTCAAACCCGATCGAATCCACTGAAAATATCATACACGTCGACCCCGAGAACAGAGAAGTTGAATACGTCGTTGACGATTCAACTGAAGATGGAGAAGCCGATGAATTCGAAGAGTCTGCGACTGATGAAGACGAACGGGAGCACAGTGAAAACTCTTACGTATCTCCTGAAAATGATGAAAATGACGATGAAAATGACTTTGATGAGTAATTTTGATGTTTTTCTTTGTATTTTAAGTTGTTTTAATTTTGTCTACCTAATTTGCGACGGTATTGCGATGAATTATAAAATTTTTTGTTTCCGTCGCAATTCCGTCGCATATTTGCGACGGAGTTGCGATGGAAACCAAAAAATTTTATACTCCATCGCAATTCCGTCGCATATTTGCGACGGAGTTGCGATGGATTGCATAAGTTTTAGGGTTTAGGGTTTCCTATTTTCATATAACAAGGGTTTTGGGTAATATAATCTTATTGTGCACTATACTATTCAACCCTAAAAGTATTTTATTAAATAAAATAGGTTTCCCTTGAACTCCGTACATATCAAGCTCAGTGACTCTTACGACGTATATAACATTACAAACGGTTTTGTTGAAACATCGATCATATATAGTTTATATATACGTATGAATGTTCAATATCTATATTCATATTCAAATTCATCTACTAATAAGCATATATATTGAATATGTAAAACCCTTATTACACTGTAGTCAAACCGCTAAACCCTAAACCCTAAACCTTATATTCCATCGCAATTCCGTCGCAACATTGCGACTGAATTGCGATGGAAGTGCCCTGTTCCTCGCAATTCCGTCGCAAAGTTAGGGTTTCCAATTCTGTTTCCGTCGCAATTCCCTCGCAATGTTGCGACGGAATTGCGATGGAAATGCCCCGTCCCTCGCAATTCCGTCGCAAAGGTAGGGTTTCCAATTCTGTTTCCGTCGCAATTCCAACGCAATGTTACGACAGAATTGCGATGGAAGTGCCCCATTCCTCGCAATTCCGTCGCAACGTTAGGGTTTTCATTTCTTAATCTGTCGCAATTCCGTCGCAATATTGCGACGGAATTGCGACGGAATGTAATTTTTATATATATGACATCGCCTGGGTTTGAGCGAAGCTCAAACCAACCCCGCGCGCAAACCGTCTTCTCTCTCGCCGTCTTCTCTCTGTCTCGACCGCCCGAACCCTAATTCTCCAACCCACCGCCGACTCGCCGATTTATCTTCTCCGCCGGCCGCCGACTCGCCGAATTCTCTTCTCCTCCGGCCGCCTTCTCTTCTCCTCCGGCTGCCTTCTCTTCTCGCGCCGCCTAGTTTCTCTTCTTCGCGGCCGGGCTTCTTCTCTCCGCCGCAGATCGGGATTCTTCTCCGGTCCGCCTGCTTTCTCGCGCCGTTGATTCCTTCTCGCGCCGGTGCTTCCTTCTCGCGCCGCATCGCCTTCTCCGCCCGCCCCTTTCTCTTCTCCGCGGCCGATCTTCTTCTCTCCGCAGCAGATCGGGATTCTTTCCCGGTCGGCCATCCGTTCTCGTCCTTCTCCGCCGTAGTCTCTTTCTCTTCTCCGCCGGCCTCGTCTCTCCGCGGTAGTCTCTCGCTTCTCCGTCATCTCGCGCCGCCGCCGCCGTCATCTCACGCCGCCGCCGCCGCCGTCATCTCGCGTCGCCGCCGCCGCCGAGTTGTAGCCGCCACCGCCGATTTTCTAGGTTAGAATTTTAATTATTACATTTTAATGTTATTAGTTTAGGTTTAGAATTTTAGAATAGTTTTAGAATAATTTTAGAATAATTTTTGGAATTTTAGAATAAATTTAGAATTATTTTTGGAATAATAATGTATAGTATTAATTATTAGATTTGGAATGTTATTAGTTTAGGTTTAGAATTTTAGAATAATTTTTACAATAATTTTAGAATAATTTTTGGAATTTTAGAATAATTTTAGGAATTTTAGAATAATTTTTAGAATAATTTTAGAATACTTTTTGGAATTTAAGAATAATTTTTGGAATTTTAAAATAATTTTTACAATAATTTTAGAATAATTTTAGAATTATTTTTGGAATAATAATGTATAGTATTAATTATTAGATTTGGAGTGTTATTAGTTTAGGTTTAGAATTTTAGAATAATTTTTGGAATTTTAGAATAATTTTTACAATAATTTTAGAATAATTTTTGGAATTTAAGAATAATTTTAGGAATTTTAGAATAATTTTTAGAATTATATTTGGAATAGTAATGTATAGTATTAATTATTTTTGGAATGTATAGTAGTAAATAATAATTATTGCATTTTTGATTTTTATATGTATAATTATTGTTGTTACTCTTCATTTATTTTTTTCTGTATTTTGCAGATGGAGGGACGAAACTCTTTGCAGGACTACCAGCGTAGTCAGGGAGCGACCGGGGCCCACGGCGGCTCCGGGGGTTCCCGTGCTCGGTCTCATGGAGGTGGGTCCCAAGGAGGTCGTTCCGGAGGTCGTGCTAGTAGTTCCTATTGTTCTACGGCACGAGAGCTGGAGCAGGAGCAGCAGCGAGGCCGGTCTCGCTCTCCGTCCCCACCGAGACCGTCGGCCCAATATCGGGCTGCCCATCAGGCCGCTCTAGCCCCTTTCTATGCGGAGATTAGGGGCGTTTTAGAGGAGCCTGGTCATGATCGCCTCCGTGATCATCTTCATCCAGACCGCCCGCCGAGAACTAAATGGTAATTTTTTTTTAAATTTTTAATACTTTTGTTGTATTTGTTATTGTACATTTTTTAAAGTTAAAGGGTATTGTTTTCTTTTTCAGGTTCACGGATTCCTCCGTCGCTTCTGCGGTGACGGATGTCTTTGAAAAGGATTACCAAGATCCTTATACCAAGTGGAGGGAAGTAAAGGAACCCTCTCTCAAACGCTGGTTCGGTACTTTTGCGGTAAGTTTAATTTGATTCTTATTTATTTTTAAAATTTTTTTTTTCCTTTTTGCGGATCACTAACATGCATTATATTATTGTTTTTTGTTTTTTTTTTCAAGCACAAGTACCATTGGGAATCGGGCTTTACCCCTCGGGTTTACGAGGAGTTCTGCGCCAAAGTCCATGATCGGTTGCCCGATATGGCATATCGGAAGAAGCAGCAGTGGTTGGCGAAGGGAGATGATGCCAAGCCACCTCACTGGGAGCAGGATGTGTGGGATCGGATGGTTGCGGCATGGTTGACTCCTGATCACCAGAAAAGGAGTGACAGCGGTAAGTCCGCCCGTGGGAAGAGCAAAAATTCTACTCATCGATCCGGCCGAACTGGATATGCAGCCCGCGCCCGAATGCTTGTAAGTTTTTTTTTCTAATTAATTTTTTTAAATCTTATAGTTAGTTCATTAATTTCTCATCATCTTTATCAAATCTGCAACATTTTTTTTTTAGGCCGAGGAACGAGGGGATTCAGAGACGGATTTGCTGGAGGTTCTCGTTTATGCAAAGCGGAGGCCGGATGGGACATTCATGGACGAGGATTCTGAGGAGCTCTACAACACCGTTCACTCACAACTAGAAGAGTTGTCTCAGAATGATGATCCCGAAAGCTCCGCTTCTGCTTCTTCTGTGGCCGTGAAGAACAAGCTTTTTATTGAGGTAAATTTGTATCATATTTTTTAGTTTAAATTATTTTAATTCTTATGTATATTGTTGATTTCTTAATTTCAATGTTTCTTTGTTTTTGTTTTCAGTCCGCTCCCCGTAGAAAGGGGAAGATTCGGGGGGTTGGTTCTCTTCAGTCCCAAATTGATATTGGGAGCGGATATGTTAGCAGTTCCACTTCGAGTCAGCTACCGGATCCCTACGAGGTTGCTCAATTGAAAGAGAAATTGGCTGCAAATGAGCGTAAGGTTGCTGCGTTCGATAAGATGTTCGACCACTTGGGCAACACGGATCCGGTGCTCAAGGCGATGTTGGACAGTATCCGTCAAGAAGAGGAGCAAGGCGAACCCAGCGGACCGAATGATGGCGGAGTCGGTGGATCGGGACCATCAGATGAATTTTAGTTTATGTTTTATTGTTTTTTTTTATGAATATTTTTATGTTTTTAAATGATATTTGAATTAAATTTTTATTTAATTTAATTATTGCTTTTATAATTTAATTTTTTTATCATTAAAAATAAAAATAAAAAATAATTTTATAATTGAAAAATTAAAAAAAAAAAAAATAAAAAAAAAAATAACTTGCGACGGAAACTATTCCGTCGCAACTTTGCGACGCACCAGTTCCTTCGCAACTTTGCGACGGAAACTATTCCGTCGCAACTTTGCGACGCACCAGTTCCGTCGCAAGTTTGCGACGGAATAGTTTCCATCGCAAGTTTGCGACGGTACCATATCCGTCGCAAATCGCCCGCAAGACGCAAATCCGTCGCAAGTTTCCGTCGCACGTTTGCGCCGGAATTTGCGACGGCTTTATCCATCGCAAGTTTGCGACGGAACCATATCCGTCGCAAATCGCCCGCAAGATTGCGCCGGAATTTGCGACGGCTTTATCCATCGCAAGTTTGCGACGGAACTATATCCGTCGCAAATCGCCCGCAAGATATTCTGTCGCAAATCCGTCGCAATTTGGCGATGGAACCAGTTCCGTCGCAACGCCGTCGCAAACTTGCGACGGATTTAGTTCCCTCGCAATCTTGCGACGGAGATAATTCCGTCGCAAGTTTGCGACGGCGTTGCGACGGAAAGGTCATTGCGACGTGAGATTTGCGACGGAATTGTTTGTCTCGCAATTCCGTCGCAAATCACGATTTGCGACGGAATTGCGACAGTAATTTCCGTCGCAAATAACATATGTTTCTTGTAGTGTTTTTAGGGTTTAAATTTTGGTTTTAGTTTTATGATATGTTTGGGAAATTTCATTTTTAGTGGTATTGTTGGAAAGTAAAACTAGTAGTAATAATTTTGGAACAATTTTGTTTTTGTGGTATTTATTGTCCCAAGCTCGTTGGTATTTTTTTGAAGGCTGAAGAAGTGCGTGTGGAGGTAAATTCATGGGTGCAAGATCGAACCAATGACCTAATCAAGAATCTTCTTCCTCGCGGATCCGTCACAGAAGAAACCGAACGGGTTTATGCAAATGCATTGTACTTCAAAGGAACATGGAAGCAACCATTTGATGAGGACGATACAAGAGACAGAAAGTTTCACCTTCTAAATGGCTCATCAGTGTCTGTGCCATTTATGACCAGCAATGAAGACCAATACGTAAGCGCTTATGATGGTTTCAAGGTCCTTAGGCTCCCTTTCCTACGAGGAGGCAGTAATGATACCAACCGCGAATTTGCGATGTATTTCTATCTTCCTGACAAGAAAGATGATGCATTGGATGATCTTGTGGAGAAGATGGCAACTACTCCTGGATTCTTGGATAGTCACGTTCCGAGACGAGAAGTTGAAGTTGGGAGATTGAGAATCCCAAAGTTTGAGATCTCGTTCCGGTTTTTGGTTTCGAAGGTTTTCAATCAGTTGGGGCTACGTTCAACGTCATTGTACCATAAGGCTTGTATTAAGATCGATGAATCAGGCGTTGAAGCTGCGGCTGCCTCTGCTGATGAAGCTTGTGGCTGCTATTTTGGTATGGAACCTCCAAAGAGGATAGATTTTGTGGCGGATCATCCATTTATTTTCTTGACTAGAGAAGACAAAACTGGAACTGTTTTATTCGTTGGTCAAATCTTTGATCCCTCTGAATCTTCATAGTAACATAAATGTGATTGGGTCTCGACTTGAGTGTGGCAGTAATGTGATTGGTTAAAATATGTGCATTCGTGATAATTTATTTTAGTCAATGAAAGCTATAGTATGCTTTGTGCAGTCACGTTTAATTTGTAATTGTTTCCTTTTAAAAGTTTTATAAACGGTGGTATTTTCGAAAATGTACAGAAAATACTGGTTATCAAAAATGGTCGTACATATTACAATTATTTTCACCTTTCTTTCTAATTTTTCATCCGTTTTTGCATGGCTGATTTCACTATTTCGACGTAAAAAAATATTGAAATAATCTCACATTCTTCTCTATCTCTTTCTTGTTAGCTCATGACGAATGCATGCATTTGGATTCTTCATGCAACTTTCGTTTCCAACAAGATTGACCCCATAAATAAAATATCAGTCCCATCTGTCCTTGAAAGAAAACTCTTTTTAATGAAGAAGAAGTCACCAGCTAAAACAAACCCTACTTTCTCTCAATCATGCAGAATCTCAGACCTGAAACAGCGAAACCAGTCGGAGTCTACTTATCGGGTGTGGTAGTGTATGTGTGTTGTGGCCGGCTTTGGTATGTAGAAAATAGAGAGACTTTTACTCTTTTTTTTCGTTTTTCTTTTTCTTCATGCATGAATTAATCAGCTTGTTGATCTTAGATTCTTAAATGTTCTAAGGTGCTCTTATATATAGGAGAAGAAAGGTAAATGAGAAGGTGCAAGACTTCATGGCAGCTATAGGTAAAAGCAAAAATCGAGAAGCACTTGAAAGAAGAAGACTTCCTATTTCTCATATTTTCTTTGTGTGTTTTCAGATCGTGCAAAGGATGGAGAAAAAGTGGTGTTCGGTATAGAAGCTAATTATTTTACCGGGAAAACTAAAATTTGGATGAGACCGAGGAAAAATTAGTGACTTTGTATCAGAAGGGAACCAGAGAGACAAACACGAAAAGAAAAGGAATGAGACATTACAAGAAGTAACTTCATTTTAATAAAAGAATTTGTGAGTGTATGTTTGATCTTGTAATTTGTTGTCTGATAAGAAGTAAAAGAATTTGCTTATGTTGCATCGAGTTGTGGAATTTGGTGTTGTTATGTGAATATTCTGAACTAGTGGATTATTGAAATTATTCCTGGATCACAATTTTCAAGAAATATCATACATTCTCAAGAAAATACAGTGTAAAAGACAAAAAAGTAAATCGCATAAAATGGATAAGGTAAAAAACAATAAACCGGATTGAATAATTTGAGTATTTTAAGGATCCTGGTTTTGTATATAACCCGATTCAAATCGAACTTTAAACCGGGTTTTTAATTTCAAATAATCTGTTGGCCAAGCAAAGCAAAGTTCGAAAACAAATTCCATTCCAGGAGCTGCAAACCAGTAAGCTCTTTCACTTCATCTTCTTCGTCTTCTTCTCAAAGTTTAATTGGCTGGAAACTTTATCCAGTAGTAGTGTAGTTTCGCTGAAGTTGGGATTATTTTTCTTTATCTCGAAAATGATGAAAATGACGATGAAAATGACTTTGATGAGTAATTTTGATGTTTTTCTTTGTATTTTTAGTTGTTTTGTATTTTAAGTTGTTTTAATTTTGTCTACCTAATTTGCGACGGTATTGCGATGAATTATAAAATTTTTTGTTTCCGTCGCAATTCCGTCGCATATTTGCGACGGAGTTGCGATGGAAACCAAAAAATTTTATACTCCATCGCAATTCCGTCGCATATTTGCGACGGAGTTGCGATGGATTGCATAAGTTTTAGGGTTTAGGGTTTCCTATTTTCATATAACAAGGGTTTTGGGTAATATAATCTTATTGTGCACTATACTATTCAACCCTAAAAGTATTTTATTAAATAAAATAGGTTTCCCTTGAACTCCGTACATATCAAGCTCAGTGACTCTTACGACGTATATAACATTACAAACGGTTTTGTTGAAACATCGATCATATATAGTTTATATATACGTATGAATGTTCAATATCTATATTCATATTCAAATTCATCTACTAATAAGCATATATATTGAATATGTAAAACCCTTATTACACTGTAGTCAAACCGCTAAACCCTAAACCCTAAACCTTATATTCCATCGCAATTCCGTCGCAACATTGCGACTGAATTGCGATGGAAGTGCCCTGTTCCTCGCAATTCCGTCGCAAAGTTAGGGTTTCCAATTCTGTTTCCGTCGCAATTCCCTCGCAATGTTGCGACGGAATTGCGATGGAAATGCCCCGTCCCTCGCAATTCCGTCGCAAAGGTAGGGTTTCCAATTCTGTTTCCGTCGCAATTCCAACGCAATGTTACGACAGAATTGCGATGGAAGTGCCCCATTCCTCGCAATTCCGTCGCAACGTTAGGGTTTTCATTTCTTAATCTGTCGCAATTCCGTCGCAATATTGCGACGGAATTGCGACGGAATGTAATTTTTATATATATGACATCGCCTGGGTTTGAGCGAAGCTCAAACCAACCCCGCGCGCAAACCGTCTTCTCTCTCGCCGTCTTCTCCCTGTCTCGACCGCCCGAACCCTAATTCTCCAACCCACCGCCGACTCGCCGATTTATCTTCTCCGCCGGCCGCCGACTCGCCGAATTCTCTTCTCCTCCGGCCGCCTTCTCTTCTCCTCCGGCTGCCTTCTCTTCTCGCGCCGCCTAGTTTCTCTTCTTCGCGGCCGGGCTTCTTCTCTCCGCCGCAGATCGGGATTCTTCTCCGGTCCGCCTGCTTTCTCGCGCCGTTGATTCCTTCTCGCGCCGGTGCTTCCTTCTCGCGCCGCATCGCCTTCTCCGCCCGCCCCTTTCTCTTCTCCGCGGCCGATCTTCTTCTCTCCGCAGCAGATCGGGATTCTTTCCCGGTCGGCCATCCGTTCTCGTCCTTCTCCGCCGTAGTCTCTTTCTCTTCTCCGCCGGCCTCGTCTCTCCGCGGTAGTCTCTCGCTTCTCCGTCATCTCGCGCCGCCGCCGCCGTCATCTCACGCCGCCGCCGCCGCCGTCATCTCGCGTCGCCGCCGCCGCCGAGTTGTAGCCGCCACCGCCGATTTTCTAGGTTAGAATTTTAATTATTACATTTTAATGTTATTAGTTTAGGTTTAGAATTTTAGAATAGTTTTAGAATAATTTTAGAATAATTTTTGGAATTTTAGAATAAATTTAGAATTATTTTTGGAATAATAATGTATAGTATTAATTATTAGATTTGGAATGTTATTAGTTTAGGTTTAGAATTTTAGAATAATTTTTACAATAATTTTAGAATAATTTTTGGAATTTTAGAATAATTTTAGGAATTTTAGAATAATTTTTAGAATAATTTTAGAATACTTTTTGGAATTTAAGAATAATTTTTGGAATTTTAAAATAATTTTTACAATAATTTTAGAATAATTTTAGAATTATTTTTGGAATAATAATGTATAGTATTAATTATTAGATTTGGAGTGTTATTAGTTTAGGTTTAGAATTTTAGAATAATTTTTGGAATTTTAGAATAATTTTTACAATAATTTTAGAATAATTTTTGGAATTTAAGAATAATTTTAGGAATTTTAGAATAATTTTTAGAATTATATTTGGAATAGTAATGTATAGTATTAATTATTTTTGGAATGTATAGTAGTAAATAATAATTATTGCATTTTTGATTTTTATATGTATAATTATTGTTGTTACTCTTCATTTATTTTTTTCTGTATTTTGCAGATGGAGGGACGAAACTCTTTGCAGGACTACCAGCGTAGTCAGGGAGCGACCGGGGCCCACGGCGGCTCCGGGGGTTCCCGTGCTCGGTCTCATGGAGGTGGGTCCCAAGGAGGTCGTTCCGGAGGTCGTGCTAGTAGTTCCTATTGTTCTACGGCACGAGAGCTGGAGCAGGAGCAGCAGCGAGGCCGGTCTCGCTCTCCGTCCCCACCGAGACCGTCGGCCCAATATCGGGCTGCCCATCAGGCCGCTCTAGCCCCTTTCTATGCGGAGATTAGGGGCGTTTTAGAGGAGCCTGGTCATGATCGCCTCCGTGATCATCTTCATCCAGACCGCCCGCCGAGAACTAAATGGTAATTTTTTTTTAAATTTTTAATACTTTTGTTGTATTTGTTATTGTACATTTTTTAAAGTTAAAGGGTATTGTTTTCTTTTTCAGGTTCACGGATTCCTCCGTCGCTTCTGCGGTGACGGATGTCTTTGAAAAGGATTACCAAGATCCTTATACCAAGTGGAGGGAAGTAAAGGAACCCTCTCTCAAACGCTGGTTCGGTACTTTTGCGGTAAGTTTAATTTGATTCTTATTTATTTTTAAAATTTTTTTTTTCCTTTTTGCGGATCACTAACATGCATTATATTATTGTTTTTTGTTTTTTTTTCAAGCACAAGTACCATTGGGAATCGGGCTTTACCCCTCGGGTTTACGAGGAGTTCTGCGCCAAAGTCCATGATCGGTTGCCCGATATGGCATATCGGAAGAAGCAGCAGTGGTTGGCGAAGGGAGATGATGCCAAGCCACCTCACTGGGAGCAGGATGTGTGGGATCGGATGGTTGCGGCATGGTTGACTCCTGATCACCAGAAAAGGAGTGACAGCGGTAAGTCCGCCCGTGGGAAGAGCAAAAATTCTACTCATCGATCCGGCCGAACTGGATATGCAGCCCGCGCCCGAATGCTTGTAAGTTTTTTTTTCTAATTAATTTTTTTAAATCTTATAGTTAGTTCATTAATTTCTCATCATCTTTATCAAATCTGCAACATTTTTTTTTTAGGCCGAGGAACGAGGGGATTCAGAGACGGATTTGCTGGAGGTTCTCGTTTATGCAAAGCGGAGGCCGGATGGGACATTCATGGACGAGGATTCTGAGGAGCTCTACAACACCGTTCACTCACAACTAGAAGAGTTGTCTCAGAATGATGATCCCGAAAGCTCCGCTTCTGCTTCTTCTGTGGCCGTGAAGAACAAGCTTTTTATTGAGGTAAATTTGTATCATATTTTTTAGTTTAAATTATTTTAATTCTTATGTATATTGTTGATTTCTTAATTTCAATGTTTCTTTGTTTTTGTTTTCAGTCCGCTCCCCGTAGAAAGGGGAAGATTCGGGGGGTTGGTTCTCTTCAGTCCCAAATTGATATTGGGAGCGGATATGTTAGCAGTTCCACTTCGAGTCAGCTACCGGATCCCTACGAGGTTGCTCAATTGAAAGAGAAATTGGCTGCAAATGAGCGTAAGGTTGCTGCGTTCGATAAGATGTTCGACCACTTGGGCAACACGGATCCGGTGCTCAAGGCGATGTTGGACAGTATCCGTCAAGAAGAGGAGCAAGGCGAACCCAGCGGACCGAATGATGGCGGAGTCGGTGGATCGGGACCATCAGATGAATTTTAGTTTATGTTTTATTGTTTTTTTTTATGAATATTTTTATGTTTTTAAATGATATTTGAATTAAATTTTTATTTAATTTAATTATTGCTTTTATAATTTAATTTTTTTATCATTAAAAATAAAAATAAAAAATAATTTTATAATTGAAAAATTAAAAAAAAAAAAAATTAAAAAAAAAAATAACTTGCGACGGAAACTATTCCGTCGCAACTTTGCGACGCACCAGTTCCTTCGCAACTTTGCGACGGAAACTATTCCGTCGCAACTTTGCGACGCACCAGTTCCGTCGCAAGTTTGCGACGGAATAGTTTCCATCGCAAGTTTGCGACGGTACCATATCCGTCGCAAATCGCCCGCAAGACGCAAATCCGTCGCAAGTTTCCGTCGCACGTTTGCGCCGGAATTTGCGACGGCTTTATCCATCGCAAGTTTGCGACGGAACCATATCCGTCGCAAATCGCCCGCAAGATTGCGCCGGAATTTGCGACGGCTTTATCCATCGCAAGTTTGCGACGGAACTATATCCGTCGCAAATCGCCCGCAAGATATTCTGTCGCAAATCCGTCGCAATTTGGCGATGGAACCAGTTCCGTCGCAACGCCGTCGCAAACTTGCGACGGATTTAGTTCCCTCGCAATCTTGCGACGGAGATAATTCCGTCGCAAGTTTGCGACGGCGTTGCGACGGAAAGGTCATTGCGACGTGAGATTTGCGACGGAATTGTTTGTCTCGCAATTCCGTCGCAAATCACGATTTGCGACGGAATTGCGACAGTAATTTTCGTCGCAAATAACATATGTTTCTTGTAGTGTTTTTAGGGTTTAAATTTTGGTTTTAGTTTTATGATATGTTTGGGAAATTTCATTTTTAGTGGTATTGTTGGAAAGTAAAACTAGTAGTAATAATTTTGGAACAATTTTGTTTTTGTGGTATTTATTGTCCCAAGCTCGTTGGTATTTTTTTGAAGGCTGAAGAAGTGCGTGTGGAGGTAAATTCATGGGTGCAAGATCGAACCAATGACCTAATCAAGAATCTTCTTCCTCGCGGATCCGTCACAGAAGAAACCGAACGGGTTTATGCAAATGCATTGTACTTCAAAGGAACATGGAAGCAACCATTTGATGAGGACGATACAAGAGACAGAAAGTTTCACCTTCTAAATGGCTCATCAGTGTCTGTGCCATTTATGACCAGCAATGAAGACCAATACGTAAGCGCTTATGATGGTTTCAAGGTCCTTAGGCTCCCTTTCCTACGAGGAGGCAGTAATGATACCAACCGCGAATTTGCGATGTATTTCTATCTTCCTGACAAGAAAGATGATGCATTGGATGATCTTGTGGAGAAGATGGCAACTACTCCTGGATTCTTGGATAGTCACGTTCCGAGACGAGAAGTTGAAGTTGGGAGATTGAGAATCCCAAAGTTTGAGATCTCGTTCCGGTTTTTGGTTTCGAAGGTTTTCAATCAGTTGGGGCTACGTTCAACGTCATTGTACCATAAGGCTTGTATTAAGATCGATGAATCAGGCGTTGAAGCTGCGGCTGCCTCTGCTGATGAAGCTTGTGGCTGCTATTTTGGTATGGAACCTCCAAAGAGGATAGATTTTGTGGCGGATCATCCATTTATTTTCTTGACTAGAGAAGACAAAACTGGAACTGTTTTATTCGTTGGTCAAATCTTTGATCCCTCTGAATCTTCATAGTAACATAAATGTGATTGGGTCTCGACTTGAGTGTGGCAGTAATGTGATTGGTTAAAATATGTGCATTCGTGATAATTTATTTTAGTCAATGAAAGCTATAGTATGCTTTGTGCAGTCACGTTTAATTTGTAATTGTTTCCTTTTAAAAGTTTTATAAACGGTGGTATTTTCGAAAATGTACAGAAAATACTGGTTATCAAAAATGGTCGTACATATTACAATTATTTTCACCTTTCTTTCTAATTTTTCATCCGTTTTTGCATGGCTGATTTCACTATTTCGACGTAAAAAAATATTGAAATAATCTCACATTCTTCTCTATCTCTTTCTTGTTAGCTCATGACGAATGCATGCATTTGGATTCTTCATGCAACTTTCGTTTCCAACAAGATTGACCCCATAAATAAAATATCAGTCCCATCTGTCCTTGAAAGAAAACTCTTTTTAATGAAGAAGAAGTCACCAGCTAAAACAAACCCTACTTTCTCTCAATCATGCAGAATCTCAGACCTGAAACAGCGAAACCAGTCGGAGTCTACTTATCGGGTGTGGTAGTGTATGTGTGTTGTGGCCGGCTTTGGTATGTAGAAAATAGAGAGACTTTTACTCTTTTTTTTCGTTTTTCTTTTTCTTCATGCATGAATTAATCAGCTTGTTGATCTTAGATTCTTAAATGTTCTAAGGTGCTCTTATATATAGGAGAAGAAAGGTAAATGAGAAGGTGCAAGACTTCATGGCAGCTATAGGTAAAAGCAAAAATCGAGAAGCACTTGAAAGAAGAAGACTTCCTATTTCTCATATTTTCTTTGTGTGTTTTCAGATCGTGCAAAGGATGGAGAAAAAGTGGTGTTCGGTATAGAAGCTAATTATTTTACCGGGAAAACTAAAATTTGGATGAGACCGAGGAAAAATTAGTGACTTTGTATCAGAAGGGAACCAGAGAGACAAACACGAAAAGAAAAGGAATGAGACATTACAAGAAGTAACTTCATTTTAATAAAAGAATTTGTGAGTGTATGTTTGATCTTGTAATTTGTTGTCTGATAAGAAGTAAAAGAATTTGCTTATGTTGCATCGAGTTGTGGAATTTGGTGTTGTTATGTGAATATTCTGAACTAGTGGATTATTGAAATTATTCCTGGATCACAATTTTCAAGAAATATCATACATTCTCAAGAAAATACAGTGTAAAAGACAAAAAAGTAAATCGCATAAAATGGATAAGGTAAAAAACAATAAACCGGATTGAATAATTTGAGTATTTTAAGGATCCTGGTTTTGTATATAACCCGATTCAAATCGAACTTTAAACCGGGTTTTTAATTTCAAATAATCTGTTGGCCAAGCAAAGCAAAGTTCGAAAACAAATTCCATTCCAGGAGCTGCAAACCAGTAAGCTCTTTCACTTCATCTTCTTCGTCTTCTTCTCAAAGTTTAATTGGCTGGAAACTTTATCCAGTAGTAGTGTAGTTTCGCTGAAGTTGGGATTATTTTTCTTTATCTCGAAAATATTTTTTCTGGGTCTGTGTGAGATGCAAGTAGCAACGATGGTGATTCCTTCATAACTGTGTTAACATTTTGGGATTTATTTCTAGTTTGGTTTAAATTTTCTACTTTTTGATTGAATGGTTTCATTTCTGAAGAAGAGTGGTTAGAATCAGAGCAAGGTATGAGCTACACTGAGTTCACTTATCAGTTTGCAAGGCTATGATTTTGTTCACCTGTTCAAGAACGAAGGGATCAATGTTCAGATAGGTGGGAGTGATCAGTGGGGAAATATAACAGCAAGGCGTGCGGGGGAGTATTGGAGATATCTTGGTGAGCAAGGCGAACCAAGTATTGTGGGCCATTGAAGCCCGTTTATGAAGTGAAGTCCGTGAAGCCAAACCGAAGAATATTCTAGAGAAATCCTATTGTGATAAGGATTAGGAAGATTTATATTATTTGGTGTTATCATTATGTTAATGTTAAACACTATATATATATGTGTCTTATGCTCTTATATCAATAACACAACTCAATAATATATTTCCCTTCTATTATATTTGTCAAAAAACGATGGGACGAAGTTCGGAAAACCGGAAGATGGAGCAATCTGGTTAGCTCCTTCGATGTTATCTCCTTTGTGTCTTTTCAGATCGTGCAACCAAGGATGGAAAAAAAGTGGAGTTCGGTATGGAAACTAATTTTTTTACCGGGAAAACTAAAATTTGGATGAGACCGATGAAAAATTAGTGACTTTGTATCAGAAGGGAACCAGAGAGACAAACACGAAAAGAAAAGGAATGAGACATTACAAGAAGTAACTTCATTTTAATAAAAGAATTTGTGAGTGTATGTTTGATCTTGTAATTTGTTGTCTGATAAGAAGTAAAAGAATTTGGTGTTGTTATGTGAATATTCTGAACTAGCAATTGGTTTGATTCTAACGTAATTCAATTTCAATTATAAAGAATTTGGTGTTGTTATGTAATTCTTCATCATTCATTTCTAGATTTTGACCCGCACTACGCCGCGGTGGTAGTTTTTTCTCTTATTATAGTTTTAATTTTATTTTGAACTATTATATAAATCATAATTAAAATTAAGACTCGAGAAAAATATATGAATAGTGAAATTAAATATATCCCTTTATATCATAGTGTAATTTGAAAACAGTTATTTTATGTTTATAAATCATTGTTATTAATTATTATTTTCAAACTACACATAAAAATAAAATAGCCGTTACGCCATGGAATTATATTTTAATTTTTTTTCTTATTTTAGTGTTATATATATAATTTTTATTTTTATAACGTAAACTCTTTTTTATACTTTTTCTAATAAAATCTTACTATATTATGATACTTATCTTTTAATTATATTTTATTTTTATTTTAAAATATCCATATGAAACTAAGAATTGTAAACATACCATTTATATTTGAAAACTTTTGTTCTCTTAAGATTTATGAAAGCAAAATTAATTTAAAAAAAAAAAATATATTATGTCTTCTTTCTCGTTCTACTCTTAATATATATTCAAATATATTTTTCTCTGCTCTTTTTCAATCTTTCATTATTAGCTTGAACAAAAGAATTTAATTAACTTGACATATTACCCGGCTCTTCGGTTATATAATCTATGTGAGAGCGGGTGGGGAACTGAGGATAGATCATTGTTGTTGTAAGATCAAATGATTTTAACTCTCTCCCGATCAACTAACTAATAGTGGATGGAGAGCCGAGTAAGGAGAAGAGTACATCATGATTATATAACCGAAACATATATTTAATCGGTCCTATAATCTATCTTCACTCTCTCTCTCTTCTTTACTTGAGGTCAAAACACTTGATTATTATATAGCTAAAAATCGCTTAAGAGAAAGAGATGAATCTCAAGTTACTTATTAATTAGCATATTATATGAGTACTATTGACGAAAATTACTTGCTCTCTATTGACGTGAAAAGAAACAACCATTAGATCGACACCTTATGCTACCTCTTTCTTCAACGTGGAGTTGGTGGATGCTTCCACCATCATGAGACTCGGAATAAAACTACAGTCACAAGACTCGGAAGATGATGGTTACATGTGGCAAAACTGTAGCTAGTCTTAGATTGCAATGATTTAGAGACCCGTCTGAAGTTGAAGTGACCCCCTTCTCAGCCCTTAGTTCTTTTCCATTGTTATCCCACTTGTACCTATGAAATCATACCTAAATGATCAGAAAATAATCTTTTTTTCCCAAAAAAAAAAAAAAAAAAAGAAAAGAGTTAGAGCAAATAGTAGTGGAACAAGAGTGAAGAACAAACCCTTCAATGGCTCCGAGAAGCACTTCATCTGATTCTTTTGCATCTGAGATGCTTTCCTCAGGCAAAGGTACTCCCACCAAATCCAAAGCAGCTCCTATGGTCATCTCCCGCAACTAAATTCCACTCTTGATAAACAACACATAAGCAATTTCTAGACATCTCAAGGCCAATAATCCAATTAAATACCAACTACCATTTTCATCAGCACCGAGTATGTCTCGTTACCCCTTCCAACCGCCACAATTGCCGCATTTGACGACCGCTTGATGTCCACCTGTCCCGAAATGGAACCGGTTAAGTCTTTTTCGCCGTTAAGGGTGACAACGTGTTAACAAATAACCCTTTGAAATCGCCGTTATCGTTTTCTTCCTCGTCGTCGTAGTCGTTTTCATCTAATTCTGGTATGGTGTTGAAACCTGCTGGCGAGATTGGAGAGGAGATCAAAGGCTCGTCGTCATTGTAGACTCTCAGTGATTTGTTGTTCTTGGATTCTCGGATCCTTGAATCAGATTCGGATCCGGATTTTGGGGATTTATGAGTATCCAACTCATGGAGAGGAGAAGAGAGAGAGACAGAGGGAGCAGCAAAGTATCTCTCCATGAGGCACCACAAACAAGACAATTGGCGAGTAGATTCCGATCACCGGCGCGTGAAGCCACACATGGGAAATGGAAAGTGTGTGAACACTCCGCCGTGAAAATCACAGTTCCTCTTCCTGCTTTCATGCTCTGTAAGCAAATTCCACATCTGCTGCTGCTACTCTGTTAAAGAAACAGAAACACATAACAATAAACCAAGATGCTAAATTTTTAGTGTTTGAAATTCGATTCTCAATTTGGTGAAACAGAGTGTGGATTTGAGAAGAGAGAAGCTCGCCGGAGAATTCGGTGACAAAGGGGTAGAAGAAGAAACGCTGAGAAGAGAGAAAGAGCTTCTGTTTCTCCTAGGCGTCGTGTTTATATGACAAAACGCAGTCATTATTGAATGGATGATGTGTTTAAAATTTTAATTAAAAAAGCTGACTGGTATTATTTGAAATGTTTTGATTGGGTGAAGGTTTTTGCTGAAGTGTCAGCTCATCCCTGCTTGAAAAAGCTGAGCTCATCCCTGCTTGAAAAAGCTGAGTCAGCCTCCGGAGCAACACAAGAGTTTTTATGTATTGAATTTGCAAAGAACCCCTTGAACATTTAATCCATACCAATTTTCAACATACTTGACCATTCTCGTGCATGGAACTTGTTACCTTGACGCAAAGATTCCACGTTACGCTTGGTGAATTTTATTTTTTTCTTTTTTTTTTCTTTTTTTACGCTTGGTGAAATTTGTTTCTCCTTCTTCCAAAAATTTGCCCGCCAATCTCTATGCGTCGCTTCGACGAGGGTTTCTTCCACAGAGAACAACCACTGAACCTAAAATTCAGACTTGATTAAATTCCTAGAACGGTGTCTACACTATCTCATTCGAAATCGTGAGTGGAGTGGGGATTTTCAAAAATCATACACTAAATTATTCTGAAAGAGAGAATCAACTAATCAAGTGATTCCCCGGAATGGGATCTGCGATTCCTGTACAAATCCTCGAAGACGACGGAGTAAGTCGCGAAATTACCACTGAAATCTCTTTCTGGGTTATTGAGATTCGTTGTCTAAAAGAGATTTGTTTTCGATTTTTGAAGTTCGATTGGGAAGCAGCAGTAAGAGAAATCGATTTGGCTTGCCTGCAAAGACCCTCAAATGCATCTTCTTCATCGACCCATTTCACTCCTTCCGCTCATCCACCGATTCCGAAGGAAAACGTCGCTAAACCTCCTCCTGCTAAACGACAATCTACTCTCGATAAATTCGTCGGAAGACCCGAGCACAAACCTCCTCCGCCGCAGAATCAAGTTGCTTCCGACCCCAATTTCGAGGAATTCGAGTGTGGCAATAACAACGATAAGAGTCCCTGCGTTGGGATTGATCCTGAGACAGCTAAAACATGGATTTATCCAGGTTGGAACAAGTTTGTGATTTTCCCTTCTTTTTTTTTTTTGTTGTTACTAGAGATTGACATAACTTAATGGTTTTTTGTATCTTACTTTGATTTTTCAGTGAATGTTCCTCTTAGAGATTATCAGTTTGCTATAACAAAGACTGCTTTGTTCTCAAACACATTAGTGGCTTTACCAACAGGACTTGGTAAAACACTTATTGCTGCAGTTGTTATGTATAATTACTTCAGATGGTTTCCTGAAGGTAATAAGTGCTCTCACTTGTATCTCCATGAATATAGCTTCTTGAAATCTCTCAGATTCGAAGATGTTCTTGTTGTTTTTGGTAGGTAAAATTGTCTTTGCCGCACCTTCAAGGCCTCTTGTGATGCAGCAGATTGAAGCGTGTCATAACATCGTAGGAATACCACAAGTATGTGACTCCAATCTGTTTATGCCTTTTTGTTCAGATGCCTCTTAGATATGTTTTTGAGAAATGTGGGTTAAATTGACTGTTAGGAATGGACGATTGACTTGACGGGTCAGACATGTCCTTCGAAAAGAGCTTACTTGTGGAAAAGCAAACGGGTTTTCTTTGTCACTCCACAAGTGCTTGAGAAGGATATACAGTCAGGAACATGTCTTACTAACTACATGGTTTGCTTGGTGATTGACGAGGCACATCGAGCTTTAGGGAATTATTCTTACTGTGTTGTAGTTCGTGAGGTTAGTTATTCTTTTACATGTTCAGACTTTTTAGTAACTTGCCTATGCTTCTATCTTCAAGCGTTTCTATGTGTTTGTTTCTCTAAATGATCAAGGTTAAGGTACCAACTAATGCCCTTTAACTTTTAGTTGATGGCGGTACCGATACAGTTGAGAATACTGGCTCTCACTGCAACTCCTGGATGTAAGTGAATGACATTTTCTTTGTTGAGGTTATTATATTTCCTCACTCATTATTAACCTTAGATGTTATTTTCAGCAAAGACGCAAGCGATTCAGGGTATCATTGATAATCTGCAGATATCCACACTTGAATATCGAAATGAGAGTGACCATGATGTTTGCCCTTATGTCCACGACAGAAAAGTAGAACTAATCGAGGTTCAAGCTGGTTTCTATGTTTTTCCAAATTTGTTTGCTCTCCAAATTCATCTCTAGTAATTGTAGCGTGTTTCTGGCAGAGCAGGTGCCCTTGGGCCAAGATGCAGATGAGGTATCTAAACGCCTGTTAGATGTTATACGTCCATATGCAACAAGGCTTAAAAAATTCGGGGTTATTCTAAGCAGGGATTATCAAACTGTATGTGCCTCGACGCCTTATATCTCTTTTTTCGCCACTAGCTTCATTGCTCACAGTTTCTTATCCACGCAAACGTCAACTCATGTTTGACAGTTAAGTCCACACGAATTACTTATGGCAAGGGATAAGTTTCGTGAAGCACCTTTACCAGGCATTCCCCATATAAGTCATGGAGATGTAGAAGCTTGCTTTTCAGCTCTTATCACACTTTATCACATTCGTAAGCTTCTTTCAAGTCACGGAATAAGGCCAGCGTATGAGATGCTTGAAGAGAAATTGCAGCCAGGGTATGCTCGTACTTTCTGCTTTTGAAACTGATATTATGGGATGCGTGATAGCATTTCATTGGGTTTAGATATTATAGCTTTCAATATCGATTGGATTGTCAAATACGTTGCTCTAAGACTTATCACCCTATGCAGTCCATTTGCTAGGTTGATGAGTAAGAATGAAGATATTAGAAAGACGAAGCTTTTGATGCAGCAAAGGTTGTCAAATGGAGCAACAAGCCCAAAATTATCGAAGATGTTAGAAATTTTAATTGATCATTTCAGTATGTTTTCTTTTTAAACTTTGATCTGGGGTTGATGTTAGTTCTTAGCTGCTATTCTTCAACTGAACGTTGATATGCTCTTATTCTATGGCTGCAGAAGTGAAAAATCCAAGGACATCACGGGTCATTATTTTCTCAAACTTCAGAGGAAGCGTAAGGTCTGTATAATTATTCGTTTGCGTTCACTTGTTTACTCGTCCATCAGGTTTCTTCGTTTTGCATTCACCTGACCTTATTTATCATCAGGGACATAATGGACGCATTAAGTAATATTGGAGATTTGGTCAAAGCAACAGAGTTTATTGGCCAAAGTTCAGGTTTGTTACTCTGATGTTTACATCTGACACTTTTAAGTTACACGAAAGTATCATTGATAATTGTTACAATGTATGCTTCATGCAGGTAAGACACTGAAAGGGCAGTCACAAAAAGTTCAGCAAGCTGTTTTGGAGGTAAATAAAAAGTTTAACTTTGATTTGTTTTTATTAAACAATCTCTTACATGATTTATCCATTTTTCCAACAGAAATTTAGAGCTGGTGGGTTCAATGTTATTGTTGCAACATCTATTGGGGAAGAAGGCTTGGATATCATGGAAGTCGACCTAGTTATATGTTTTGATGCTAATGTATCCCCTCTGAGGATGATTCAACGCATGGGAAGAACGGGAAGGAAAAGTAGTGGTCGAGTTGATATCCTTTAGCTCGCTTGATTTATGCACTTCTCTTTGATCCTTTGAATACGTATATATACAGTGCCACTAAAGCAAATATGCCGTTCCTTGACTAGCCTTTACTAGTTCTTGCTTGTGAAGGGTCAGAAAAGAATAGCTATATGCGGAAGCAAGCAAATGGCCGGTCTATTAAAAAACATATGCGCAATGGAGGAATGAATAGTTTTAATTTTCATCCTAGTCCAAGAATGGTAAGAGCTGTGAAAAACTCTTTCTTAATTAAATTTTGTTTTCCTTTGTTGCTTCAGTTTTGAACTTCTTTTTTACTTCATATACTCCTGTCATTTGCTATTACAGATTCCCCATATTTATAAGCCAGAGGTCCAGAAAGTTGAGTTTTCAATCGAGCAATTCATTCCGCGTGGAAGGAAACTGCAAGATGAGCATGCCACTGAGACTCCAGCTTTCACGAAAAAGCTTACACCTGCAGAGACGGAGATGCTCGCCAAGTATTACGAACCCGATGAGGAAAAGCTGAGAGTGTCCTTGATTGCTTTCCCTCACTTCCAGACATTGCCATCTAAAGTGCACAAAGTAATGCATTCACGTCAAACAGGCATGTTAATCGACGCCATGCAGCATTTGCAAGAGCCAACCTTTTCAGAGCAAAGTAAAAGTTTCTTCACTGAGGTGTGGCTCATATTGAATTTGGTCTTTCCTTGTTTTCTGTGAGGTTCATTTTCACTTACGTGGAGTCACTTGCTCTAATAGTGTGGAGCTCCTTTGGATGAAAGAGAGGAGTTTGACACAGGTCTGAGGGTTCCTAATGATCCGAAAGGTAAATGTAGTCACAATTATATTGCCAAAGTAAAAATTCCAACAGTCTTATAGATCTATTTTACTCTTAACCAATTAGCAAGAGATCTGTAGGCTTATAAGCTATTAATCAACATATACGATAACAATGACCAACAGAGTTTATTTTGGGATGTACTCTCTGCTCTGTTTAGATAGTATGAAAATAGAAAAAGCTTCAAACTTAGTTCTTGAAATCTACTGCAGATGTATTGCATATATGTTTACATAAGCTATATCTTGTCGTTTTATTGACTTGTTATTTCTGTTTCCACTTAAGGATGCATCAAATAATAACTGAAGTGCTAATTTTCATGTATCTTCTGCATTTCATACTTCTGAAAATCAGGCCTTTCCACGTAGTGTTGAAACACATCCATTATATTGTATTAATGTGCAGATTTACCCTCTTTCGGTGATTTGGAAGTCAACACATCACAGAGAAAGGCAAAACAAGTTGTTGAATCTCCCACAAGCACCTTGGACGCTACAGAGAAAGATTTCGAAGAATCTTCACCCTCGCACCATTATCTTTTCAATTCAGAATGTGCATCCGTTGATACTATGGGGAAGGTTTTCGTACTGCCGGTTCCTCTTTCATTCTCTTATAATGTGCTAGTGTCAGACTATATGCTTTTGGCTGAAACAAAACAAAACCATTCTTGCCCGAATAGATCCGACATTAACTTTGTTCCGATAGATGCCAACGAGGATTCTTGTCAAGATGATATTTCGGGCAAGGTAAAGAAAGGATACTTGTCAGACTGTGCCAACGAGATACTAGAGACTCAAGGCCTTTTAAAAAGGCACAACACTAGTGTCGATGAAGGAGATGTAGCGAGTTGTGCCGGAGAAATTATGATACTATCAGATGAAGACGACTGTGAGGACTTGGAGCTTAGTCCAAGGCTCACTAACTTCATCAAGAGTGGCGTTGTACCAGATTCTCCTGTTTATGACCAAGGTTAGTATTATCTCTTGAACATTTAGGTATGTCTTAGAGTTAGAGATATAATTAGGTAAAAACAAATGAATAGGACTATCCTTGAGTATATATACATTCGTTATTAGACAATCATGAAGTTTGGGGTCGCGGTTTCAATTGGCCGCAACCATAACGTTGGTATTAGGGCAGTTCTGTACATGCATAAAGTTCTATGAAAAAGTAAGAGAAATCTAGATCTACAAAATTTACGAGAACAGGACTTGGTAAACAATCAAAACATCTGAAAGTTGAGCCTGTATTTAAAATTTTCAGAAACATATTTACTTTGACACATCTCACATCTACAAAAAATTTCTGATCCTAATGTCTTAGTGCTGATTGGCTACTACCTAACCATAAGAACCTAATCATGTTCTAATAATTCTGATAACATTTTTAATGCTGCAGGAATTGCAAAAGAAGCAAACAGAGAAGAAGACCTTGATCTTCTTAAGCTTTCTTCACCCACGAAGTTCAGTAATATAATGGCAGAAGAGCCTTGTAGCCCTGAGACAAAGGTTCAACATAAACCCATCGATTATCACATTACTTCTACGACCAATGGATTCAGAACTCCTCAGAAGGAGGAAGGTTTGGCCAACGGAACAGAATGCTTGGCTGTTTCTCCCATTTCTCAGGAGTGCAGAACTCCCTTGGCGAATCTCACGAACACAAACAGCAGCGCTAGCAGAGATTGGCGGCTGAGTTCTGGAGAAAAGTCAGAAACTCCTCGCCAGCCTCGCAAGTTGAAGAGACTACGTAGACTTGGAGATTGCTCCAGTGCTGCCAAAGAGAATAACCCTGGTATTGCGGAGGCAGACCGTATCAGATCTCGTTCTCGCAGTGAAAAGCACATTAGAAGTAAGTGGTTTTGTTTTTCCTTGTACTGCATTAGAATGTTGCCATTGTCAAAAATGAAGTAGAAAACTGCAGAGAGTTGGATTTTAAATTTTCTTCGGTTGCTTATGCATTAGTGACAGGAAAAGTAAAGTTTTCTATTTCAAAAATGAGTTCGTTTTCTAAACATCTGCGTCACTTTAAAGTCTTGATGTGCTGAGAGAGAGTTGAAATACGTGTCACATTGACCTGTTTGAGTGATTGCTGCTTGGTTGCTCTGTGTTTTAAGGTAAGAAGCAGATGAGAGTGGATGATGATGCCCGAGTCTTCATTGACGCAGAAGCTGAGTAAGTTCTTATATAATCTAAAAACCAACATCCGATTGTCTTTCTTACTTTCACAAAACAACAGAAAACAACATAAAAAGAGTACTTTTTCTAAATCCAAAGTTGAAGTTTAGCTGTTTCAAATATCTCTATCTTGATCAGGGTCTCTTCGGAAGCAGAAATGTCTGCTGATGAGAACGAAGATGTGAAGGCCGATTCATTTGAAGATAGTTTCATAGATGACGGGACAATACCTACAGCGAATACTCAAGCCGAGTCTGGTAAAGTTGACATGATGGCCATTTACAGGTATGTGTAGAATCATAAACAATATTTCTTCTATTGTGAGTAAAATGGTCAATGAGCTCACTAAAAGTCACAAGATGTCTTTCCACAGACGCTCTCTACTCAGCCAGTCACCATTTCCGGCGAACTTTCGTGATGTAACCTCATCAAGCCCGAGCCCCTATTCTGCTGGACCCTTGAAGAGTATAAATGAGAGCAGAAGCGAATCAGATAAGTCGTTGTCTTCTCTTCGAACCCCAGAAACAACAAACTCTACCTCAAACCAGGATGCAATGGTCACAGGAGACTTTTCGGTGGTACAAATCTCATCAGAGAGCAGGAAAAGGAAGTTCAGCTTCTGCAACTCGGGGAATGTCCCCGTGATTAACTTAGAAAACAAGTTTGAAGCTCATGCAGAAGCCACGGAGAAGGAAAGCAATGAAGGCGTGAGAAGCAATGCAGGTGCATTACAGTATAATGATGTTGATGATGCTGATGATGATGCATTCTTCGCGACACTAGACTTTGATGCCATGGAAGCGCAGGCGATGTTGTTATTGTCGAAACAGAGGTCAGAGGAGGAAAAAAAGAAAGAAGACGCAACGGTTATACCTCATCAGGGCGTGCAGAGGAGTGATGGTTTGGAAAAAGATGCGCCATCTTTTGATCTTGGTTTGTGGTGATTCTTATGCTACTAAGTTATGTGTATAGATTGACATTTGGATGTATGTTTGGTATATTTAATTTAACTAGTCATAATGAAGTCAATATATATCAGTGATTAAGCGAAAAACACTATCCAAAACAAAGTCTCACCGACCGTTATGAATTCTGAGCTGTCTATCTTTTTACCCAATAGAACATTCTCATGAAGGCGATGAAGGGATCGGATGCAGCCAACGCGGAAGAACAAGCCTCAAGTTGAATAGTACAACGATGCTGGACGTCTTCTTCTTCATCTCCTTCCTTGGGTCCCATTCTCCGGCAAAACTCAGAGTGCGACCGTCGCTGCTACGTTGCGAGTTGCTGCGAAGCCCAAACTGTCGTGTGTACAAGTTAGTAGATGCAAAATGTCTATCCATTGAGCTCCACATGTACATTGTATTAGCATCAAAAGGGTTTATGCCCAAGAGACTATATTTAAGAGTGCATATAGAGATTTCAGAAACTAGTTGCCATTCCCAGTTCTTTAGCCTCCATGCACGTAACGTCCATCTAAAGTCTGCAGAGTAGAAATCGTTGAGAAACTGTGCAACTTCTTCGGAATATCGATTAGGGTAAACCATAACTCGGCATCGATCAGATTCCGCGTATAAATCATGCAGGGCCGTGCTTATTAAGTAAAAATTGTAACATTTGCCTACGGGCCCTACATCATAAAATTTTATGTTTCTTTTGTTTAAAAATATTAGTTTTGTATTTTTTCGTTTAAGGCCATTAAATTTAAGATGTTACTATTATTTTACAAAAACTTTAAGTCGTGTTTTTTATTGTAAAATATTAAAAATAAACATACATGGAACACGGAACCCTTTTCGTTTTTCCCTATATATTTTAT
Organism: Erythrophleum ivorense; assembly: GCA_026724425.1. NCBI lineage: Eukaryota > Viridiplantae > Streptophyta > Magnoliopsida > Fabales > Fabaceae > Erythrophleum > Erythrophleum ivorense. The sequence goes on along the minus strand of JAIUCV010000070.1, from coordinate 1,576,987 downwards.
TATTTTTTTAGAATTTTTCCAATAAAATATAAAATTCATGATGTGGAAAAAATGTAAAGTTGTTACAAATTGGCTTTGATGATTGATTTTTCCGGTTTGTTTCATACATCCTTAAATTTAAAATCGTGTGTATATATCTATACTAGGAAAAGCCTCACGCGTTGCGTGAGTTTGAATTATATGAAAAAAATATATAACATTTTATAAATATTTAGTGATTTGTTTGACTTTAAAATTGATTAACTCACCGTTACAGTTATTTATTTTAAAATTTAATTAAATTTTACAAATTAGTAATTAATTATAAAAATTTAATTTGATTTCTATCTTTTGTGGGGTTATTGGAGAATATCAAATTATTTAAAAAGTGGGGAATATAAAAAACTAAAATATAAAATTGGAGAAACTCGATTGTTTGTATTATCAAATTATCATACAAACATATGTAAATCTTACATGTAGTTTAATTGTGTAATGTGTAATGTATATATAAAAAAAATATTTGCATTATTATTTTATGAGAAAATTAAGTTTTATATGTACGATTTAATTAAATTTTAGATTTTTTTTTTAATTGCATATTGTTTTGCTTATCACATTTTTCGGTTTATGTTTTAACAATGCTAAATCTTGGCGTATGCATTCATGCTATTTACTTAGCACATTCCTCAACTTTACTCACAACTATGTTTCTTTTTCTTTATCATATTTTGGGTGTCTTTCAGCCTTGTTAATTGAATTCTTCCATATCGCAAAGAGAAAATTGGACTAAAATGTAGATGGAGTAAGTCCTCAGAAACTTTTGCATAGGATTAATTTGCAACTATGGTCACAACTTTAAGAGGTGTACAAAATTTTCTTCTTCCATACATCCAGTTGACTACATCTTATTCAATACCAAATTATGCTCAGCTCTTAGAAACTTAGGGATGAAATAAATTTGTTTCCGCTGGTTAAATTATTTACAATTAATAACTTCGTATGGGAGAGAGCTCTTTTCTCAAACACTATTTAATTTTCTAATTTTATATGTTTAATTGTCATATAAATTAAAAATTTACGTGACTATTAAACAGAAGAAGAAAAAGAAACAGATCAAGTACTCAGCATCCATGTCGATTTTATTAATAGCTATTGATCAATACTAGAGAGTACACTATAATTACTCAGCATCCAAAAATACTTAGGGAAAGTCACAGCAACAATACCAGAGACGAGGAGCCTTGGGGTCCCCGGGGTACTGGCATACGCCGTTTCTGTAATTGAATTTGAGGCACCAGGACTCACAGGCTGCGCCATTACACGGTTCATCTCTAACAGGTTCACAGTACGGTAATGCTTTCCCTACATTTCACCCAAAACCAAAATAAATAATTAGAGTAAGTATTGAGATATATAATAAAAACGTTATTAATATTTATCATTGTCTGTTATTAAAATAAATATGATGAGTTGTAGCTTATGGGCAAATATAACCTGGAGCCGCGAGGAAAAGGATGATTAACGAGAAAATCATAATGAATCCAATCTTGCAATTCATTTTTTTTTTTTTGTATTGTCAAAATATAACTTAGAGAAGAGAGAAGAATGATTTTTGTATTGTATTGAAAAATGAGTACATCTTTCACGCGAATATATATATATATATATGTACATCGTCTGGAGAATATTCAATAGTGATTACAATATCAATTACAGAGATCTTTGTTTTTTTGACCAAAATATTACAGAGATCTTAGAGGAAAGAATAAATTAGCGTCATCACAAATAAGCTACACGTATTGTAATGTGATATGGATGATGAGGTTTCCTTAATAGTTCGTATGAGTCAAACCATATCTGATTTTTGCTAACCCATGATAGGGAAAAAAATCGATTTGTATTATTTTCCATTGACTCGCACATTTCAAATATTCTTACCAATTAAGGGATACTTGTCTCCTTTAACTTTCGAACTCTAAGTAATAGAATCGGCACGTTCATAGAAGGGGGCGACTTTTGGAGAGAGTGATCGAAAGCACAAAAGATTTATGGGTTTGAGACGAATTGATTATTGATGAAACGGCGACCAAAGGAATCAGAAGAGGCTATTCTCTTAAAAATGTATTGCCAATTGTCACACTGACGTGTCCAAAATCTGGGAGGGTTGGTCCTTTTTCATATATATGATTAGACTTATTAAACTATATATCAGATAGTTTTTACAGAAATTATAATGGATTCATAGTCTATTAGTGAAAAGATCAATTAGATCCTGATCCCTGATCGATGTGCAAGCTAGTAAGCTAGTAAATGGAGAAAAAAATTATGTATGATAAGAAGTTTAGCAATGTACCATGAGTAACTATAGAAACGATCATTGTAATTAAAGAATACGTGGACTCAATAATAGCCTAAGTGCATCTGTGCAGGGGCGAGTGTATCAAGTGAAAAAAATAAGAAGAAGAAGATACTACTTATACTGTCATATGAATCAAAATTTATGAGGCTATTTAAAAGAAGAAAAAGAAAAAAACAGATCAAGACTTTCCACTACTCAGGAGTCAGGATCCATATAGATTTTATTAATAGCTATTGATTATTATCAATAGAGAGTACAATATTAATAGAGATATTGATGATTATTAATAAAGAGTATAGTTTCGATATGAAAAATACTCAAAGTTCACAACAACAATACTCGCCATGAGGATATATATTGATTCACCTTTTTTGTATTTCAGTTCGTACAACAACAAAACTCGCCACGAGGAGTTACTGAGGGGTCTGCGGGATAGGTGCATTCGCCTAGTTTGTATTTCAGTTTGGCGCACTTGAACGCACAGACTAAGCCATTACACGGTATAGCTGGTGCAGGTTCGCAGAACTGAGCTTCAACTTGTCCTACATATCACCCAAAACCAAAAATAAATAATAAGCGTACGTATTGAGATATATAATAATAATAATAATAAATAGATATCTATGCTTCAAAAATAGATATGAATTGTAGCTTAGAGACGAATATATATATAACCTGAAGCCGAGAAGAAAAGGATGATTAACGAAGAAATCATAACGAAGCTCATGAATCTAATCTTGCAATTCATTTTTTTCTGTATTGTCAAAATATAACTTAGAGAAGAGAGAAGAATGATTATTGCTTGAATCAATGAGTACATCACAAGAATATATATATACACATATGCATCGTCTAGAGAATATTCTAGAGTGATTGAAAGAGTAAATACAGAGATTACAGAGTATCTTAGCGTGATTGTAACAGTAATTACATATATCATAAATGAGCAAGTACACGTATCTTGTAATGTGATATGGATGATAAGGTTTCCTTAATAGTTCGTATGATAGGGGGAAAAAAGTCGATTTGTATTTTAGAGTCTGATTTTAGCTTACCCATGATAGGAAAAAAAAAAAAAAATCGATTGAATTATTGATATTTATTTATATTTGATATTTATTTGTAATTAATGACAACAACAAGTCTTTTTAGGATCCAGAAACAAGGTTCGCAGTCGCCAGTTTTGTATCCCTTCCTGACGCAGTCTCTCACACAGTTAGCGCTAGATTAGTTCATCCGCTACTAACTGGTTCATCCGTTACCATCCGCAAATGTAGTTTTTGTAGGTAGTAGCGGTTATTGGCGTTTGACAACAATCACCGTAAACGCTTTCTATCGATTCAAATCGCTCCAGATTATTCAACTCGTATCCAACTCCCTAATAGTATGATATTGTCCGCTTGGATCCCTGTATCTTAACCCGTACGGATTTGTCTTTGGACTCCTTCCCAAAATGCCTCGTACTAGTTAGGTTGGACATTACTTATATATTAGACACTTATTTGTCTAAACTTCCAATGTGAGACTTGGATTGATACCCAACATTCTCCCCTTCAAGCCAAGGACCACATAATCTCATGGCTTGTCCACTTTCGAAACTTGGATTCCTTTTGTGATGCCGTACTCACATACAGAACTCTTCACAAGATTCTGACATCCCTTATCACATGGTCATCTTGAGAGCTTTTTCCCACAACGAATATGTAGCGCCCACACCCATTTTGCTAGGTCCACTTTATTTGAACCTTGGCTCTGATACCAATTCTTAGGCTATTTAAGCCCATGTCCAACCTCTCACTATTATGATATTGTCCGCTTTGAGCCCATGTATCTTAACCCGTACGGATTTGTCTTTGGGCTACTTCCCAAAAGGTCTCATACTAATTAGGTTGGACACTACTTATATATAACACAGTTATTACTTATTTGTCTAAACTTCCAATGTGGGACTTGGATTATCCAACACAGATCTCTCAAGATTTTTCAAAATCAAAAACTCTTTCCCATCAGTGCTTGCGGTTGCGGGTGGATAATTAAAAACAAAAAATCAAAAAACACAAATTTATTTAAAATCAGAAAGGAATTAATAATCTTTATTAAAAAATAAGATTTGAATATTATAATCACAATAGAAATAAATAAATTTGGTATTTTTTAGTAAATATTCATTAAAAACATATCAATTTTATATTAGTTCTATAAATCAAAATTCTCTTGCTAAATGTTCTCTTCATCCTAATACATATATATCTATCAAATAAAATTATAATCTCAATTTAATTTCCACATTAAATATAATTTTAAAATAAAAATCACATTTTATCTAAATTAAAGAAATTAAAATATGAACGTAAATATCATACACATTTATTTAATAATTTTTTATTATTAATTATGTTGAACTATAAATTTATAATTTTTCAATATATATAGTTTTGATATTTTTTTAATTATATAATATGTTTATATTGTTAATTTATTGTTTAATCGCTATTGCATCTGTAAGTCAACCAGTCATAAGTATCCCGCAAACTTATCCATTTTCAACCGCTATGCCAGTCGTACAAACTGCTTAATAACGCTTTTAACTGCAATCGCCCACTTCAGCAAACTCACGCAACCACAACCGCAACCATATCTTTTTTAACCAGTCAGGCCCTTAGGCTCAGTTAAGCAATCACCAATGCAATATCCCTTCTCGGAAGTAGGGTTGGAAGTCCAACTTGAGCTTCAACTTTCCCTACATTTCACACAAAACAGAAATCTATTATAATATTATAGAGTTACATTTTTACACTACATGAGAAGCTGACATGTGTTTTTCTATCTTGATGACATGTGTCTAAGAATATAGACAACTACACGAATCATACACTTTAATTAACATATATCTCCACCTTTGAAATTATTGATGATCTATACAAAAATCATGTTGGTATTTATAGGGAAAAATAAATTCATTATAGAAAACTTATATGCATTATGTCTATTTAAATGTTCTAATAAAAATTCAGATGTTTTCAAATATTCAGCATTTTTGGCCCCATCCATTTAACTTCCTTTTTTTTTGTTCATAGCTGATTTCATTCATATTAAACTGCAACCTTATACCAAATAGAGGGAATTAGTCATCCTCTTAAAAAATTACAACAAATCATAAAAGCGGATAAGATTAAAGCAGATAGATATTTTAGATAGATTGACAGCAAAATGGAGACAAAGTTCGCTTGCGATAATGGGATCATCACGGCAAAGCCGGGAGATCGAGATGTAGTCACTTGGCCATATGACTTTGAAAGCCAATCCTCATCTTCAAAATTCGTCAGGACGAAATTGGTTACTTCTTCTAGCCTCGAAAAGGCTGATCCACGACAAAGCACCGCGAAGGAGAAAATGGCAACAATCCCGGTGTTAAATCCGGGAGAGAGTAGAAAGCTAATACAAATCCCTTCCCGTGGAGGAGGAAAGATGATAAGAATCTCTCCCAATGAAAGAAGGAAACAAGTAATAATCTCTCGTTAGTAGGCATAGCATAGATCCTGATAGCAAGAAAGATATTAGCATCAATTAGGGAACATGAGAGGTTACAAGGGCTACGCCCATGAATAATACAAGGGCCAGCCCATGAAGTTTACAAGGGCCAACCCATGAAGTTTACAAGGGCCCAGCCCAGAAAATAGGAGGAGACATCTAACCGTAATGGCCGAAATGGGCCATGCAGCCCATATCACGATTCTGCCACAATAATGGCGTCGGCGGCCAATCTCGGAACGCCATCGACGACGGTTATCGCACTGGAAGATCTAGATAAGAATACACCTCGACAACGAGGGAGCTTGGAAGAGACGAGATCTTTCCGAGATCAGTAAAGGAGAAAGACGGCAATGGAGGGTTGAGAGCACAAGGGTCAACAGACGAAGGAACAAACAGAGAGTAAAAGTGGTACCGGATATCCGGAGGGTCCGGCAGGGCCGGTAAGAGCTTCACCCGGAGGTGATAGAGGGCGGCGGCGCTGGAGACCTTAGGAGGTTTGAATATAAAAAAGTGTCTATTAACTGACTATTTAGAGCAAGATTAATGGTATATACCCAAATTGTATCTTAGCATTATTGTAATAATAAATTTAAGTTAGGAGACATAGTTAAAAATCATCTGTTTTTGCATCGATTATTGGTAAAGTTTCTTAGGTGTTCTTATTTATTTATTTATTTTTTTTTTTTTTTGGGAATTAACAATAAAAAATTTTCAGACTGAAAACCAAAAACAATGAGTAATTCACAGAAAAAAATATACAAATTAACATTTTTGTTTTACGATCTAATTGAAGAAAAAGTAAAATAATGCCTTGGGTGTTCAAACATTGAAACATTTATTGCCTATCAACTGAGCATACTCACCCAGTATAATAGTCCCTTGGAAGGTAGATGTCCTTGATAGGACCGAACTGCTCAAATGGCCTCCTAAGATCCTCTTGCCTGGAGAAAAGAGAGTAGAGTAAGCAGAGAAGAACAATTTAGTAACTCTTTAAGTTCAGAAGAAACAGATTTAACTTATTGCAAGGAAATCTGACAAAAGTCCATACATGCGCTATCTAGAAATGGTACATTTTAAAAGCTTCTTATATATTGCTACCACAAAACAAAAATCCACCAATCCCAACATATATATATCAATCTATGATGATGCCACAAATGCATTACAAATCTCAGAAGTAAGAATCAGAGAGAAGAGAATTAAGGCATAACGGAGTAAAGAATATACCTGCAATCATGACGAAGGTTGCGAACCAAAAGACTGGTCGGGAGATCTCTGTCACAACCTCCACCATATCGGCCCCGGGGACTAGGGCTCCGGCCCCTCCTTCCATAACCACCTCTTGGTGGTGATGGAGTGTAGCTTCTTCCCCTCATTGAGTCTAGACGACAACCTCTTTAAGAATCAAGCAACCAACATAAAACTGAGTAAGAATATGTGCAAGATATGATTGGATGCTTAAGAAATTGAAGAAGCTAACACACCAGAATCAAGAAAAACTTGAGCAAATATTTGTATGAAACCATATTTGATTTCACCAGAGTCCAGATCTAAGCCATTAATACAATTACTAAGTGTGGATTAACATATATACCATAAGAGTTTTCAAACCAAGAACTCAGCTAACATAGCACATCATAGACACTAATTTCTGCTTCTAAGAAGCCAATCGAGGAATAACAACAACAGCAATACACAGATAGTGCGAGATAGAAGAAGAAGAAGAAGAAGAAGAAGAAGAAGAAGAAGAAGAAGAAGAAGAAGAAGAGGAAGGAGAGCCACTATTAAGCATCGAGAGCTTACCGCAGCTAAGGAAGGGAGGTGTTGAAAGAAGGACGGACGGCGAAAAAAACCAGAGGGGAAGCGGCGCGGAAGGAATTGGAGAAGAGAGACACTGATTGATTGGGGAAGAGAGTAAAACGTACTTTCGGGTTTTGGATCTTTATGGTCAAAATCAAGCAAAAACAGCCAAATCGAATCACATGCAAATACCCGTTTGAAAATCGAATCGAATCGGAGAGAATCGAATCGAATCGGAGAGAATCGAATCGAATCGGAGAGAATCGAATCGAATCACATGCAGAAAACTTTGGTCTCTTTCTCTGGAGCCACGATCGCAGAAAACCCGGTTACGGATAATCGATTCAAAGGCAGAACTCGATTCACCCCAATCGCACTCAGAGAGAGCGAGAGCAAAGAGAGAAAAAAAATGGGAGAGAAAGAGAAGAGAAATCGTTTTCTCTGGAAAAAAATACACGTGTCAGCAAAAATCATATTAACATACGTTTCTAAACTTTTCTAATATAAGAAACGTTTTTTTTTATTTTGGTATTTCTAATTTATTTGTATCCTGTATTTACTAAGAAATGTCAGTAACATACCCCATTAATGTTGGTCGTATACTCGTAAAAAGAAGGGTGAATTTGTTCAATAACAACATTGAGAAGTCAAATAAAGCATATAGCTATTACAAGTAATAAATTGTTTCGTGATAAAATGGGTGGGGAAAAGACAACCGTATCCTTCTTCCAATTGGAAAGAGTTCGTACATGCTGACATGCAACCGGCGGTGACGTCAACATTTATAAATGGTACTTCTTCAAAACAAATAGCACAAACCAAACTTAAATAGAAAAGACAATAATAATATTACAGAAAATAATATACTGATGCATAACCCAAGAAATCTGTCGCGGTATTTACTCTCCGAACTAAAACCTCTCTGTCTTCACTCGAACACTCCAAACCGTACACCAATAACCTAACTAGCCATTACCCACCCCTAATCTCCTTTGCTTCCGTTCCATCGTTCTTCCTTTCACAATAGCTGCTAACTGCGACATCCAATTTGGAAATTCGAATTTCTCCACTGCCTTTACTTTCACTTGCTACCCACACAACCGGTCACCGTAAAAATATCATTCACCGCTTTCTCTCTCTTACTGAAGGGCAAATGTCGGCATTATTACAGAAAATACATGTATTCTTGTAACATCCGTAAATTTCCAAAACAATAACTTGTGGAACACGAAAATCTAAGTGAGTAATTGACTTAAAAAACCCTAAAATAATGAGAAATTTTAAGTCAATTTTCAAAACTACACATTCATGGTGTTAATTTTCAAAACTATAATTTTTCTAAATTTAACATCTAAGTTTGGGTTCACTAATCTTTAACTAGGGTTTAGATTTTGGGGTTTAGAGTTTAAATTTAAGGGTTTAAAGTTAGATTTTAGGGTTTAAGATTTAAATTTTGGGTAAAAGTTCTTTACTTAATGAAATGTTCATTAAAGTGTAGTTTTGAAATAAAATATCATGTAGTTTTCAAAATATCCACCCAAAAAGATATAGTTTGAAATTTCCCCTGAGATGATGTCGGAAAGCATGTCATAACAAATCATGCGATGGGATCCAACTTGCTCATGGTATTTGGTCTCAGTGCTTTTTGCGAAAGAAACTTTCACGATTCATAAAAAGACTATAACCTAGCCCCATATTTCATTCTCGGTTTTGGTTAATTTGCTTCTAACACCAATTTTCTAAATGGGTGATCTCTGAATTTCATTTTTTTTTCTTTTCTTTTCAATCCATTGATGTAATTGGTAAGTTACCACGATAAGCTGTGTCTGGTTTTCCCAAGTTGGTTGACGTTATTGGAATTAGCTGTGTCTGGATTTAGGTTGGACTAATGCTTCCTCATGATTGCAATAGCTATTTCTAATCATTAACAATCCCCCCACTTTTAGCTTAGTTTGATTCTTCAAGCTTCCTGCAAATGTTTGTCCTGATACATATGCAAGAGTTGCTAAAAAATGTACCAAACATGAAGACCGAGTCGTGCAAATTACACAAACTGAGATCAAACATCTTGTCCCAACACAAAGAAAAACCAAATAATTACCCAACAATATTATTTGAACACTACCTCAACCTCACACAAAAAGAATTATAATATAATAAATGAAATCTCCATAGTTCTTCAATTTATTTTTGAATTGTTATTGCAAACGTTTATACAAATATGATGAGATTGAAAACTTTTTTTATATTAATATTTTTTCTTCAAACTTAAATTAAGAAAACAATCTCTAAAGTACTATATCCAATGGCATACATCTACAACCGCAACCACAACCAATTAAACATATAAATCAAATCCATAAAATAGCATCCAAAATTTAAATATGATGACTAAAACAACATCCAAAATGTAACAAAGTCTTAAAAACACCATGACAAACTTATAAAATATTGTTTAAAGTAATGTTTTAAGCGAAATTGGGATAATTTTTCGAATTTATTACATGATCGAGCAAATAGTTGTCCATGGCGCCTTCAGCGAATGAATCCTGTATAAAACATATAACCACAAAACCTTAGAGAAATAATATAATTAGATCAACGTATTTCAAACGTGACACTTCCTAAAAAAAATAAGATATGTAAACGGGAACAACTTATGTGCCTAGAATTGATATAAAAACAATGACATTATAGTATTCAGAAAACTACAATTTTTTCCTTCAAATGAAAAAAAAATAGAAAGACGTTTCATAATACTATATTGCAAAAAATATAGAGAAACAAAATTGTGATTGCTATGTGGGTTCTAACGGTACAAATTATATTAAGAATTAATTATTTGTTTCAAATAAGTAGGTTTTCTGATTAAAGTCAATTTACCTGGTGGAATGACAATGGGGGTTCCGTCAAATCCGCAACACCACGGTCCTATGTAATCAATGTTCAAAAATCAATTATTTTCATGTTATTTTACATAAAAGTGGTCTAAAGTCCAAACAAACATATCTCAATGATAGAGACTAGGCTTACCTGATTTGTAATGTTCATCTCCGGAGGAGAAAAATACATTTCTGAAGTATCAACAATCAATGGTTCTTTATCATAGTTGCCCTTCAAACAAATCACAAATTAGCTATGGTTTATAAATTTTTCAATCCTCACACGCACATATATATACTTTACTTGAAAGTGGTGTAAGGTACAAACAAAGATATATTAATGATAAAACGAGACTTACCTGATTTGTAATGTTCATGTCCCAAGAAGGAAAATTCGTATACGAACTAGCAGCATTAATATCGTTCAATATTTCTTCACTATAGTAACCCTTCAAATAAATTATAGATTATGTATAGTTTAGAAAATTTTAATCCACAAACATGTATGCAAAAATTATTCTAAATATATACAATATTACACGAAAGTGGTCTAAGGTTCAAACAAAGATCTCTCAATCATAGAGGCGAGACTTACTTGATTTGTAATGTTTATGTCTTGAGGAGGAAAATATATTTCCGGATTGACAGCCATAGAGTTCAATGATTCTTCATTACATTCAACCTTCAAACAAATCATAAAATTATATATGATTTAAGAATATTTAAGCCAGACACACACACACGCACACACACATATATATATATGTTACAAAAAGTGGTGTAAAATACAAACAATTATCTCTAAATGATAAAAAGGAGACTTATGTGATTTCTAATGTTCATATCTTGAAGAGGAAAATGCATTTCCGAATAAGCAGCATTAGAGTTCAATTGTTTTTCAGTACAGTCACCCTTCAAACAAATCATAAATTATGTATGGTTAAAAAAAAATCAATCCACACACACATAATGTGGGTATATACAATTGTGCAATTTCTGACTAGCTATTAAATAAAAATAAGATAAACATGACTTACGTTATTGAAACTCGAGTTATCAAGAAGATCATGATCAGTAGGCCCCCCAAGATTTCCACTCGTCACTTTATCTTGATGCTGTTCAAAACCATGCAAATATAAACCAAAAATATTAACTTCACATATATTTTTTAAGAAATTTAAATTAGATTAGATATAACTTAATGTACCTGATTCTGATCAAATGGTGAGTTGATTGTATTGGAAAAAAACTCATTAGGGCCATGGTGATCATTAAATATGCTGGATTTTTCTTGCGCGGGAACTACATCATCAATTTGCGCAATGAAATTGTTATGTGACCAATCCCCACCGTCCAAGAACGATAACGATGCAAAAGGAAACCTCGAAGTTGAACTTCCATGGTTGCTGATGTTGTTATTGAAATTCCAATTTTTTCCAACCACATTTTCACCAAGAGATCCATCAGCATTACCACTACCACGAAGTCTAGTTCCACCAAGAGAGTCGTTAACATTGCCATTACTAGAGCCACTACCAGAATCAGGAATTCTTATTCCACCAAGAGAGTCATTACCATAACCATTATGATCAGTATCATGAACACTTATTCCACCAAAAGAGCCATTACCAAAGGCTCTTATTCCACTAAAAGAGCCATTTCCAAAGGCTCTTATTCCACCAAAAGAGCCATTACCAAAGGCTCTTATTCCACCAAAAGAGCCATTTCCATTCTCAATATCAGTACCATGAACTCTTATTCCACCAAGAGAGCCATTACCACTATCGTTGACATTATTAGGACCATGGACTTTTATTCCACCAAGAGAGCCATCATCATTACCATTAACTCTTACTCCACCAGATCCAAGCAAATTTCCATTTTCACTTGTCATGATCCCAGTGTAATTACTACCCACAATAGCCGTACTAAGATTAAAGTTCATGCCTAAACCATCGCTTGTTGTACCGTATTGTCCAAACCTAGGAGCTTGAGACTCTGAAGATGTCCCGAAAATGCTTCTCCTTTCCTCCTCTGTTAAAGGCAACACACCATCCGAAAACTCTATAGGCAATAAGTTGGATTCGGTGTGACTCAAATCATAGGTGGGCCTACGGTTCATGTAAGGGATAGAATCACATAAACCAACTTTTTTGCTCACCATGAGGCTAGATTGACCAGGACCATAGCCACACTGTGAAATGGAAAGATTGTTGTTCCTTGGGCTTGTGTTGTAGTTGTAAGAGTGTGGTGGGTTGATGTGACTAGATGATGTAAAGTTGGAGTTTGTAGTTCTTCTTGACATTTGTCTTATGCCTTCTTCATTAACTTTTTTCGAAAAAAGTCTGTACTTCTGTGTAGTTTCAACAATTCGAATATTGTTAAATATATATTATAATTATAATTAATATGAATTGAAACAGTATATTAGAGACACATCTTTAAACTATTCCCTTAATTTTGACTGATAGATTTTTATTAAATTTATACCTTTTAGAAAAAAAAATCCAAATCATAACATCATACAAATAGTTTTCATTTAAAAAACTTAGGTTGGCTCAATTATTAATTCATCTTTTTTTTTTAATGGTACATACTATTCAAGAATTTTAAAAAGAGTGAAAGTTGTAGTATACCAGGTACTTTCAATATCTTTTATTATATATAAAAAAAGTTAACCTCATTTGTAAAAAAAACAACTTTAAACACTGAACAAAGATGACTATTTTCTTGATGTAAGGTATTTAATCCAACTATACCATTGATTAAGTGCTTTGAAATATGTTTAAATGACTTATTGGTTCTGACTTTAAGCAATGTTGATAGAAGACCAAACCTGCAATTTGCTGGCTACATGAGATCGTGTTATGTCTTTCACGTTCATGAATTCAACGATCTTCTTCGGCGTGGCCTCTTCAAACATGAAGCAGAAAATAGAACATTAGTATATATAATGTATGTCCCAATACTTCAAAAATGCAAGTAAAAATCGAGAGTTGTATTTGTTCAAATATTGTTTTACAATCTAAGAATAACTATTCTAATAGTAATATATTGAAATTCAGGCACACAATGAAATAATATTTGATGGGTCTACACTTCATGTAAAGAATTTCTCAATCGTATTTTCTTAATTTTTAAGAGAGATCTGATTTTTTTTTTTTCTGGTTTTCTGTTGTTTGTTTATTTAATTTTGTTTTCTAGGGAAGATTCTTTTTCAAAACCTCAAGATATTTAATTATAAATTGCGTATACAAGGGACTTAATCTAATTAACAATAATGTAAAAGATAAACAATTTAATATGCCAAAACGTAAGTCACGAATTTCAAATATTTATTACTGACTGATATGGTTGGTGGCTTGCAAAAACAATTATGAAACAAAATTCGAGCAAACGACCTAGATTTCTCTACATAGGAGTTGATTCTAAAATCTCTGCAATATAGCTTGGATTCTGTTTTAAATAATTTACTCATGAAACTCCATTGGAATTCATTTCAAATGACTCAATAAACAAAAGATTTTTAAAATCATTTACTTTTGAATAACACTTGATTTTAAATTTGGATTTGAAATCTTGATTGAATAACACTGGAATTGAAAATCTATTAATGATAGATTACAAATCAGATATCGAATAACAGTGGATTTTAAAATCAGATTTGAAATCTTAATTGAATAACACATGATTGTAATTCAATTTCAGTTCATTTTAAATACAATATCCAATAACACCCCCTAAGTGTCGTAGTAAAAATATAACCTCAAAAGACATTTGCATTAGAAAAAAGAACTAAACATAACAAATGAAAAAAAAATATTTAACACGTTCTTTACAACCACTCATAAAGTAATAAACATATAACCTAGAAAAATATTTGCCACTAGAAGAAAAAAACCTAGAAAGAGAAACTGGAAAAAATTAATCTAGCACGTAGAATTGTAAGTTATGAATTTCAAATAGTTAATAGCAAAAACGATGTGTTAGATGGTTTTTAAAAAAATAATTATGAGAAAATACGACCAAACAACTTTATATATCTTCAAGTGTTGTATTTTGAATTCTAAGGATATGTATGTTGAATTCGTAAATTTGTTAGATGGGGATTGAGGCAAAAACCCTCCTCCCTAACTCTCCCAAAATTATGATCAGCCTACAAAGTCAAAGCTCGTAAGTCAATTGGCTACAAAAAAAGAAGAAGAAATTTTTGAAGATAAGAAAGAATTTCGAGAATAAAAGAAGTAGATAAAGAATATTTGACAAAAAAAGAAGATAAAAAATAAAATTTCCTAATCGAAAAAGGGGAATGAGGTCAAAGAAACCGACCTCTTTTTTCTATATAAATAGAAGTTCAAAGCATTGAAAAAAAACATCTACAATCATCTAAAACTTTACCATTTTATGAATATAAATAACCTTCTTGTAAAACGATGGTTTAATGAAGGGTACGCAAACAGCCTCTTACAAGGTATAGCTATAAAATAATAAAAGCTTAATAAGTTCATCTTTCTAAAGACCTAATTTCTATGTTATTATCGAGCTCCGATTTAAGTTTTTTTAAACCCACAATCAAATTTCGACTATCACGAGATACGTGATATTCTGGTTCAACCGTCATTACATAATAAACATTAATCGAACATGTTTTTGCGTTAAAAAATTAATCGAACATGCGGAAAGGTAAATCACGAACTTTCAATGATTACTATCAAGACTGGATGTGTTAGATGACTTCCAAAAAGAAAAGAAAATGAAAAAACTTCAAGCAAATAACCTTAAACTCCTTATATCAAATCATAGTTGTGTTCTTTACAACCACTCATCACGTAATAAACAAATAACTAAACAGAGCAAATGAAAAACATATATATGTAACACGTCAAATTGAAAGCTGTCTATTTCAAATAGTTTATACCAGAACCGATATTTCAGATGGTGTGTAATAATAATTATGAGAAAACTACGACCAAGCAACTTCATATTTCTTTAAATGTTCTATTGTTTTTTTTTTTGTTCACGTATATAACCACTAAAATGTATTTTGAATTCTATATAAAATCTTACTTCCTCTCGTTACGTAATAGCTATGTTCAAAATATTCGGTCGGACAGCGATTAGCGATTTTTCATAAAACCGTTAATAATACGGGGATTAACCAGGGCAGAATTTTAGGTTTATTTTAATATATTTTTAACATTTAATATATAAAATAACACATTAGTATGAAAATCATTTATTTCCAACCTAGATTAAATATTTTTTCAAATTCACATATACTACATAAGACAAAAATAGTCAAGGTTTGTGTTTAGAAGATAAATCCCCAAATTGATTTGTTGAAAACGATTAATCACATATTTTTTTGGTTAAAATAACTCTAAACAGAATGAACTTTTATTTTTGGATCGAATTTTACAATCAATTATCAACTGAGCCAATCAGATTTCAGAAAAGTATAAATTTGACCTACGATTTACAGAATTAATTGGCGATTATTGTAATTAATCGGGCAAAATCGGAATCGCTACAGTTACCCCCCTTCGAACGATTAATCGAACGATTAATCGGAAAAATCGGAGATTTTTAGAACATAGCGTAATAGTCATACAGTAGAACCTCTATAAAGTAATACTCGATAAAGTAATAATCTCTATAAGATAATAAATTTCTCCGGTCCCAACTCGGGCCAGTGTAAAAATAAGCAATATGCGATAAGATGATAAGATAATAATATTTTTGAAACTCCTATGTAAAAGTATAAACCCAATAATAAGTTAAAGTAATAATTATATAAAACTATACATATATGCTAAAGAAAGTTTATTAAACTATAAATTTAAGTTTACCTCTAAGATTTTTTATATGCATATAAAATTGTGAAATATTTTATAAACACAATAATTATTCGTGTATCAAACTTTATATAAATATATTCAAATAAGCTAATAATAAATGTTTTATTACGATATCTAAAAATTTTAATCATAATTTCAAGTTTATGCATGTCATATTAACAAAAAAGTTTTTTTTTCTAAATTCTTAATACATTATCATATTCTTAATACATTATTATATGGAGAATAATTTTCGAATATTATAAATAAGAAAATATGTATCTATAAGTTAACAAATTATAATTTCGATAAAGTAATACCTATATAAGATAATAAATTTTCAAAGTCCCAACATTATTACTTTATAGAGGTTTTACTGTATAACCTAAACATTTAACGTAACACATGAAAAAGGTTAATGAAGAAGACAACAAGACTATGTGTTAGATGACTTGCAAAAAAATAAGACAACGAAACCAGTTCGAGCATATAACCTTAAACTCCTTCTCTCATATTTTTGTTTAGATATTTATAAAGTTATTTAGATTAAGATTTCACTATATTTCAAATTTACTGTCGTCTTTATGTATTAGAAATATAGCCTAAAAACACATTCACAAGATATTATTTTCAAATGTGAAAGTAATATTTCAATAACACAAGTTACACAACTCACATAGGCAACTCCAAAGCTTACAATCAAGATCTATGTGTGAGATGGCTTGCAAAAAGAAAGATTACCAAAGAATCTGACCAAACAATCTTAAATACTTTTTCTAATCTCTTATATTCACTATTTACGTAGTTAAAATATAATTAATTAATACAACTAGATATTATCATTTCTCATGATAAATAATATTTCAATGAACAACTAATAATGAACACAAATATTATAACATGTGAATAGATAAGATACATAAAACGGTAAATACTTACTTTGGACACCGAAGTGTTGAATGGCTTTGAAAAATAGATCCTCAAGAGATTCAGTCCATATGGTCTTAGGTTTTTTTTTGTCTTGTGGTCCCGAATTTCCAACATTTAGATTGTTGGTTGAATTTGTCTTCCGGATTTTTCTTGAACCATCTGTATCGTTTTAACATGTATCGCATATTGTAATATGGATTTAAGAATTACAAAACATATCAAGAATCGAATAGTATTAAAACTACAAGAAGGAGAAACAACAAGACAATATTTTGTTCACATCGATATGAAATTACCATTCATAATGTATTTGAAAGAATGATTCCATATGAGGTTGAGGTCATTTGGTTCCACATGATTTTTCATGAAGCACATTGCTCCAGGGGATGAAGTCTCTTGCTCAATTTCATCGTTCATACCTGCTGAAATCATTGTAATAAACATTCAAAACATATAAGAAATCTAAAAGAAACTATAGCATCAATTCAGACATAAAAATAAAAGAAAAATACACTGCATTAACAGAGAATATTGCATATCAATTAGTAATTTGCTTCTAGTTTTCTTTTTTCTTTGCGACACTGACCTGACACTCTTCTTGCTCAAGTATGTTTATATCTTTATGATATATACACTGGTTTACCGTTTTAGCACTTACTATAGAATTACTAAGTTTTTTTTTTGACTCACATATACAATTTCTTAGCTGTAATACGGTGTCAGTGGATATGTGTATACTAGGCATATTAAGAAACAAAAGTTATGTATGTACACTACTACCTGTATATATATATTTATTTTTTCTTTTTTGGCTAGTCCCCATTATATAAAAGGAGGCTACGGTTTATATAGAAGAAAAAAACATATTTCTTATTATAAGAATGAAATTTTTTTTACTAAATATGTTGTCAAAAAAAGAAAAAAATATTTACTAAAACTTCAATACAGGTAATTTCAGCAACATATATAATTTGATTAAAAATTAAATATTGTTGACAAATATCAAAAGAATATTGATTCCGTTCTCATTGTCACCATTCATAACTTCTACTCTTATTATAAGAAAAATTATCCTTTCTCGGAAACGCGCTCGTGAATCATGCGACTGAAGTACACCTAGCAATTAGTTAATTAATCGAAGATTAAACGCTAGATGCTTAATCGGAAATTTATTTTAGGTTTATATATAATTTATGCTAGGAATATCAATACATGTCGTGTGGTGCAAGGTTGTTTTTTTAGTTTTATATTATTAAACGTAAAAGAGGGGAAAAAATCAGAAACATAGTCCATCAAAAATAAAACATAAAGGTGGCAAGAGTTTGATGGTCTGTTTCGTTGGGTTTTACAATCCTTGTAACGGTGTTTTCCTCTTACTCTCGCTTCTCAACTTTATTATCTCATAAGTTAAAAAAAAACAAAAAAAAAAACAACAATATAAATAATTTTCACATTTTACCGCAAAAAAAGAAGTAAATAAAGGATAAAATATAAGTACTGACTATTCATCTCCTCCTCCAGATATCACACCTCACAACCCTAGAACAGCCACCAACTTTTTTTTATTTGTTTATACATCAATTCAATTTTTCTTTTTTTATGCTTTACATTAAAATGTTATAGATCAACTACAATCGGTCTTATAACGACCAAAATAAAAGAGTTTGTATACTGTCCAAGTTTTTGACTGAAATTAGTGCACGGCCGAGTAACCGGCCTCCACAACCGCATTTTAGAACTCTGATCTTAACCAATAAAATTTTAAACAACACTTAACAGAAACACAGAAATCCCAAACAAAAAGTCCTGACAAAAGTTGAAGGAAAAAAAAAAAGAAATCTGAATTTGGGCCAGATTTATTGTGGGCCTCGAGCCTCAAACCGTGACAAAGAAAGAAACCTCAAACCTAAGGGTTCTGTTCGTTCTATTAGCGCCGCCCATAATAGTTTTTTCTGCTTCACACCAACTTGCTGATAATCCGGCGATCTGCTCTTTCCCGGCGGCGTAAAAATGGTTGAGGCGAAGAAGACAAAGAAGTCCCATGAGGGAATCAACAGCAGATTAGCTCTGGTGATGAAGAGTGGCAAGTACACTCTTGGCTACAAGTCTGTTCTCAAATCCCTTCGCAGCTCCAAAGGTAACAAAAAAAACTGTTCCCTTGATCGATTCGATATATGTTTATTTGCTTCGTCTTCGTTGAGGTTTCCTTAAAACTCTGTTAGGTAAGTTGATTCTCATCTCTAGCAATTGCCCACCGTTGAGGAGATCGGAGATTGAGTACTATGCAATGCTTGCCAAAGTTGGAGTCCATCACTACAATGGCAACAATGTCGATTTGGGTACCGCTTGTGGTAAATACTTCCGAGTTTCGACCCTTAGCATCGTTGATCCAGGTGATTCCGACATCATCAAGTCTATTCCTGGAGATCACTGATTTGGATTTGGTCGTCGACTGTTATGTTTCTGCCTTTCTGTCTCTTGCTTCATCTCTTTTGTGTTCTTTCAGTGTTGGCTTGTTTTTTCTTTGTTTCTAAAACTCTTCCTTATGGTTTATGAAAATTTCGTCATTTACTAACAACTACACAAACTCAAGAGATTTAACAACCAATCGGGTCGATTTATCAACCAAATCCAATCATACTAACAAAATTAAAATCATGTCGCATTTTCACGTTATTATGTTTTTAGCCGAGAACCCATTCTATAGACAAGGCACCATCACCAGCTAACTAATACATAATGGACTAATTGGCTAACTAAAAGCTCAGCCCAATAGGCCCAAAGTGCTTGAGACTGAAGCATCATACACACTCTTGAGTCTTCTTCACTCTCACAGAATGACTAGAGAGCGTTTGAACCTCAGGTATGCAGTGAAGTTAATGGAATCTGCTCTTCATCTCTCGAGTTTGTTGATTTCAAAGATCCGATCGAGGGATCTCTTGCTGAAAGTTTAATACTTCCTCAAGAATTCGGCTATCCTCAAGAAACTCACTCTACGTTTGGATTCTAGTTCAGCAAAAGATCGAAGTCTCAAGAAACTCCTCAAGATCCTAAGAGGCTCTACCAAATGTAAAGTCGTCATCCTCTGATTGGTAAAAGTGGAGGGGAACAGAGTGAAGTTGTCTAGATAGTCGGTTTAATGTAGGTGTTTGGCTTTCATGTCTTCTTCACCATTTGTGTGCCCTACTTTCATGATATCTCGTTGTTCTTTTCTGCTGATTTTGTGTCAAGACATTGATGAAACTGTGAGTGTTTGTTTTTGTAATGTGGATATGAATGAGAGCTTTTCATTTTACATTTTTCTTATTCCTTGCTCCAAATACGTCTAAATCCGTAACTGTTACTCAGGATTATGAACAAGGTTTCTTTCATATTCATGACTGGATTTGTCCAATTAAGTTTATAACAATACCTAAAACATATAATTATTAGCATCTCAAATTACGTAAATACGTTTGATGAAAAAAAATAAAGTAGATTAGAATGAAACCATAGTCGATAAGCCGTCCATTACATAGATGATCAAATAGAGACCAAAATGTTCAAACAATACAACAAAAACGTTAAAAGAATGTTATGTACAGACAAAAATTTCATATCAAGAAATCGTAGATTCCTCGAACATAAGACGAACCGAAAAAAAAAAAAAACACATGATACAACATATATAAATATATAAGTTACACGTATAATTGAAGTCAAAAACAATTGTCGTACTTTGCATTGCTGATGTTGAACCGTAAGAATCAGGTTTAGGCTGGATCGGTTTCGGGTTCGGGATCGGGTTCTTTACACATGCAATCGGGCATTGGGAACGTGTAGAGCGACGCAGCGGGTTTCCTTAACTCGACGCCCTTTGCATCATTGTGTCTGAGCATATCTTGCATCTGTTTCTTGAAGTAGTCCCATCTACAAAACAAACCATCCAAACCGAAGAAATTGCTTAGAAAGTCGATGAATCTATGAGGTTTGAGGTATGATGATGCCAAGTGAGTCAAAAGTCTATTACCTAATGCTCGGTTTATCGAAGAGCTGGACAAGCTTCCGCTTATCGGGTTTGATTGTCTCGGCGTGGCCTTTGTAAAGGTAGCGACGGTGACCTATCAGGAAATGAGGGAAGTTTCCACCTTGTGTGGATACAAACACTTCACTGTGTAGACATACTGTGTAGTCAAGAGCAGCTAATCTTGATGAGTGCCCCTACAGTTTCACAAAAACATCCTAAACCATGTATAAATTCCTCATCAAACTCTTGACATCAATGTGACTAACATGAGACAGAAATCAAACTCCATCCCATTTCTCACAAAATGCGTATAATTTTTCCCAACAATATGTTCCATAAGCAATAGCAAATATATGAACATTGTCTAAATCATAGCGTCTTAAGTCCCAATGAGCAAAGATATTTATGTTTTCAGTACCTTAAACGGAGCAAGTTCCTCTGGGGTAGCTAGAATATCCTTGGTTTGGAGAAGAGGAAACATTTGCCTAAGAGGAGCCATATATTTTTCAGCTTTGTAAATGTTTCCCGCAGCAACGTAAACCAAGGTGCTATTGTTAAAACCCATGCCTCTTAGCATCATTCCGACCTAATAGAGTGATGTTTACCAAAATGTGTCAGTTCCATAACGCCTTTTATCCGTGATTTACAGTCACTAGATAAACTGGATTTAAGATTTTCAGCAATACCTCCAGTGGTGTTAAAGGACATTTGCCGTCTATGCGGTTTGCACCAGGCCTTATTACTCTGCCTCTCCTCCTGAACTTTCCTTTCCACCCTCGTTCCCGGGCCATGTCCATTTCTAGCTTCTCCGTTTCCCCAAAGTCATATTCGCAACACGAGAAGGCAACCATGTCCTTTGCAAGAGAAGATAATCGAGATTATAATACAGAAATGTGGGAAATAGAAACTAGGAATTGTAATAATAGAGAATTGGCAGGAGTTATATAAACCATTTCAAAGCGGAGATGAACAGAAACATATTTTCCTCCGCTCTGAACACTCTTGGTAACCATCCTGTTGACCATTTTCTCTGCAAGCAGCCGTATGGGCTCTGCAAATCTCAATGCTTCAAAGTTTGCTAAGCATCTGAGCCCTTGAATGTGTGCGGGAACTGCATGAGCTAACCTGTTGGAGAATGGTGCAACACGGACAGCCCTAATGAAAGAAGCAAAATAGAGTAAGAAAACCCTTCAGATTCATGTTTATGTTCCACACAGAAAGAGAGCTCTCAGTAACCATAATCACATCATGGAGTTACGATAAGAACACAGTCCGCAGTATATTTGCACTAATCCTCACACACACATTCAATTGTAGTAAAAAGCTTATCAAGAGCGCGAACCCTAGTACTCTAAACAAAAAATGTCAGTGAATAGCATACCCCAAACGCAAAAGTTGTGGTAGCACCTTCTGGAGATAATATGCCGGACTCGACCAAGCTTTTAATCTCAAATTAACAATACTGCTTATATTGTAGTTGTACCGCTCAAGCATGTCTTTTGGAAGCTCTTTCACTACATTCACGTTCTTACTAAGGGCGTATATGAAGAAGTCTTCATCAAATATATCGCCAAATTTGCTGTTACCAACACAAAAGAGGAAAGGAAAAGAGAGAAAGCAACATGTAAGTAATTAATGCCTACCAAAGAAGTATCTTGTTCTGAAAATTACAAACATTTTGAAGTTAATCTATATCTCTAAAGCGACAAAATTTATGTCAGTAACCCAATTCCATGATCAAAAGCCAGCATAACCGGAAGCCAATAGTAACCTGGAATCACGCCATACACTGTTTAGGTGAAAAATCGGAATGACAAGAGTCGCATTCAGTAGTCCAGCCACAGCAACTGCATCACAAATCTGCATCATCAAGATACAAAATCTAGCTTCTCAAACAATGATAACTAAAACAAAATTTCCAATTTGAAGCCATGGAGAGAGTAAAACATACTGACAAGCGTTGTTGATTCAGTCCACCATTCGCTTCGATTATGAAGTAACCATTAGAACTTGATCCTGCATAAAGCCTCCATAGTTACCAAACTACTCCATTTACAAAAGCAGCCATAGCTAAATCCAAAAGGGGAAAGTCGAACCTGAAGCAGAAACGTTAGTGCTGATACATGGTTTCCATATGCCATTGATTCTTGGCTTCCATGCTGTCATCAGCTGCATCATCAGCAAAAACCCTCAGAAACTTCGACTGATTCGTCAAATCTGAAATTTTCATTGGCAATTACCGCATTGTGACTGCTTCGATTAGAATCAGCTTCCATCATTGGCCAAAGCCGCTTGAAAGCTTTGGGGCTCCGGTAAACCGAACCTGGCGGACCTCGTATGTACACAATCCCAACGCCGTGACCTAGATCGAGGACGGTGAACCCAAACGAGCCCATAAATAGTAACATCCCGGCGATGTAGAGAAGAGGCGCTAACAGTAACACGCCTTTCCGTCTGAAAACTATGGAGAAAAGTAAGAAGACGAGCCTCTCTCCTTTTCCTTGCTTTTCCGACTTGTAAACACTTTTTCCCCTGCTGTGACGAATTCGAGGAGAAGAAGGAGGTGAAGCAAGAGATCGATTGTTTCCGTTGCCGTTGCCGAGACGGCTAAGTCCGTGCATGATCTGAAATCCGAGCTAAACCCTAGAAATGGAGAGTGGAGAAGAAGATCCGCTAGATTTGGAAAGAGAAGGTTGTAGCATTGTGTGTTTGTGTGTGTGTGTGTGTGTGGTAGCTTCCTTTGCGTTCGATGTGGTAGGAGCCAAGTGGTGGGAACAAATTTAATTGTTTCAGTAAAATCAACGCGAGAAATAATAAATTAGAAGAAAAAAAATCGTGGAAATTTTCTCGAGAAAAAGAAACTGTGAAAACGAGAGAGAGAGTGATGAAAGTGGAGGAGGAGGAGAGAAAGTGTTTACATAAAAAAAAATTAGTGGAGGAATAGAGATGATGGAGCAAAGTAGAAGAACATTTTTCAGCAGAATTGTGAACAAATTCAGTTATTTCCAGTATAATACTACCTTTTAGTGGTAAATAGTGAAATTTCCCAATTCCACAAATTTTGTTCCTCTATAAGTGCATTTGCACCCAAAAAGAGTTTGCGTCGTTTCGAGCAATTAAACGAAATCACGTGAAGAAAGCAGTGGCTATCTTCCAGGCATTGAGAAAGAGAATGGCGCGTGAGATTTGTAGATTTGGGAGTGCTTTTTTTCTTTCTTTCTATTTTTAGTTTTGCTTTTTAAAATGCTCCATTTATTCCAATTTTTTGGTTACTGGTTTTTTATTTATTTTTCGAAAATGATATTTATAAAATCAAATATTAGTTTTTTTTTTGTTTACAACAATCAAATATTAGTTTTGAAAGTGCAAATAAAAGAGAGAAAAAGAGGTATTTGATTTTTTTTTATTTGCTCCATACAAATGTAATAAAAAAACGTTAACAGTATTTTGCCATTTCATAAAACAAAAAGCTCGATATAACTATTTGTAAAATAGACATATACACGGAATCCACATAGTTCGTTGTGGATGCATTTACAAATTTAAAACATATTCACATCATGACCATTTTGATATTTACTTAATCAGGTTTAGACAGTAATTCAGCTAATTGCCAAATGATAATTTTTTTATTATGTACGTCTCTGATAATTAAACATCAATAGTCCATTAGTTTATCTGGGACAAAGTCTATCGAATCCACATACCAACCAAGAGCCCACGGTTTGTCGTGGACGCATTAAAAAATTTAAAGCATATTCACCTCACAGGATGGATTGTCCATACAAATGTAATAAAAAATTGTTGACAGTTTTTTTCCATGTCATAAAAAAAAATAAAATCATATCACTATTTGTATTATATACATATACATATACATATACATATAGAATTTTCTCTTCAAAAGACTTTCTAAATTCGGGGGCCATTGTCAATGTTTCAATGGCATTCGCCTAAAGGCCAGCCTTAGGTGGGTGTTAGAGACTAAAAGATAACAGCTGCGTTAAAGACATAAGAAAATATCGATTGTGGATGAGTTAGAAGTGTTAAAGAAATAGAAATATATATTTAGAAAACGTAAGAGATAATGATGCTGCTGAGAAATTACTAGATAGGTTCAAGACAGAACATTGAGAGATAGACTTAAAAAAGAGAGCACATTCACTCTAAACATAAATATATCGAGTGTTCTTGGGGAAAAACAGGGGAAAGAGACGAGAAAAACGAGAGAAGCATTGTAAATGCCTTTGGGGTTTGATTAGTATCTTGTAAACGAGTGGATTCCGAGAGAAAGATTTGGGCGAACGTAGTGACCCTTATTACCGGGGTGAACTCGTTAAACTATGTGCGTGTTTTGTTTTTCTTTTCTTCATTTGATCGTTTATGTTCTTCTTCTTCTGAATATTTCTTGGATCCACTGTATCTCAACCTAAGTTCATATCATATATTGGTTTGTTGTTGAGTTTAAGTTGTATATGTGTCTATTTTTTTTTTGGTATGAATATGTGTCGACTTTGGGACACTAAATCCTCACAAAGTGGTATTAAAGCAAATCTTCTTTGTTTGTTGGTTTTGCAAAGGTACTCTCAAGCCAAGAATCATTTATTCGGCAAAAAATAGAGGTGGAGAAGTTTGATGGACATGGAAACTACACTCCGTGGAAGGAAAAACTCATGGCTCACTTTGATATTCAAGGCGTGAGCGAGAGTGGGCGTGTTTTTGTCTATTTTGACATTTGTTTTTAAAACAAACTAAAATTGTATAAGAAAACTAACACTTTATTGAATCATGTTAAACAGTGATGCAATTAACCGCCAATGATCATGTCTTTTTCCGAGTTTATTCTCCTATCCCCACAGTCGGCGCCAATTGTTGAATCTCAAAATAGCACAATAGTGTTATAGAAAGATGTGGAGTTTAGGAGAGACTCTTTATTAAGATCAACCAAAGTTCAAAGATTACAAAGGGGTGATTCAGCTCGGCGACAAGGCTTGCCGAGATGAATACGCAGAGAATAGGATAAACTGAAAGTAAAGGACGAACTATAGCTAGGGTTTTTGCCTCTCTGCTCTCAGTGATTGCAGGGGATTTCTGAATATTCTTCAATGAATGAGGGGTCTTCTTTATATAGTGAGAGGAGGTCGGCTTCTTCAAGATATTCTTCCTTTTCTCTTTTGGAAATATTCTTCTTTGGTGTTGATCTCTTTCCTTTCTTCAACGATTTAGTCTTTTTCTCCAAGTCTTTCCTTTTCTTTGAGCAGGTGGTGGTGGAAAACGGGCCAGGCTTGCATGATGTTATTAATTATGACGGGCTCAAGGAATTGTGCTAATTCCGGTATCAACATCGACTTTGGGACACTAAATCCTCACAAAGTGGTATTAAAGCAAATCTTCTTTGTTTGTTGGTTTTGCAAAGGTACTCTCAAGCCAAGAATCATTTATTCGGCAAAAAATAGAGGTGGAGAAGTTTGATGGACATGGAAACTACACTCTGTGGAAGGAAAAACTCATGGCTCACTTGGATATTCAAGGCGTGAGCGAGAGTGGGCGTGTTTTTGTCTATTTTGACATTTGTTTTTAAAACAAACTAAAATTGTATAAGAAAAGTAACACTTTATTGAATCATGTTAAACAGTGATGCAATTAACCGCCAATGATAAACATTTTATTACATAACAAGACTCTGATAAGATGGCAAAAAAAAAACAAGACTATGATAATTAAACATTAATATTTCTTTTAATATATAATTCAAACTTCAACAAGTAGGATAAGGAACACTACAAGCCCCCAAGATTCTGCGAGCAGTTGCATCTGAAAGATATTGACCAACAATTGGATTTTTTACGTAAGCACAAAAGCACGATTGTTGTTCTTTCAGTTTTCCGCAACATTCTGTTGTTGGTTGACTTCCGGAAAGTACTGCTGGTAAGCATGGTTGAAGTGCTATTGGATCACATGTCACTTTCTCCCCGCTAACCACGACAGCTTCGGTCGGAGCCAGAGTCGATACAATGACTATCACAAATGCGATGGATGCTAATGTTGTGAACTTCATGTTTTGAACCTTAGTGACTTCCTCTATCTAAATCTTTTTCTTTATTTTTAATAAGTAAATGTTTAAGGCTCTGAGTTTGAAGTGTTGATGGTTAGAACTATTATATAGATGGAGACTACCAAACTGGAGTAATGTGTCTTAAAGTGTAAAATCTTCAATTGAGGAAAAAAAGTGAAAATATATGTTCATAATAAAATGAATATCATCAATATGCATGTATATTTATTCCGGATTTGTAAATTACTAATTTTATAGAGATTTTGATTTTAGATCTTTACAAATATTCCAATAGTAATAAGAAATCAAATCATTCTGACAATAATAAAATAAAAAGAAGAAAATATATATAGAGAGGAAATTTGGGAAAATATCTTAAAAGTTTTTTTCATTACTTTCATATTTATTATAAAAAGAGTAATATATAGAAAATATTGATTTGAATATGGATTTTTCTTTAAAGAGATTTATGAAGGATTATACTAATTTGAAAAAAAACTACCTACAAATAAAATGTCTGAAAAAGAATTATTTATTTTAAAACAATTTCTAAAATTATCAATTCTATTTTTTATTATAAATGATAAAATCTTGATAAAATCTTGTAAAATCTTGATTTTATATTTATTATTATTATATTCTATCAGATTATGTTTTATACTTCTTTTTTATATAAAAAAAAATGAGTTATGTAAATGTATGTGTTCATCCAAAAACCACCAATTCGAAGCAATTTAAACCACCAAATATAACATTTAAGTGTAGGCTTCATATGCTTATCAAATAAAGATGAAAATGGGTTTTATTGAATGAACTAGAAAGAGTTACTTACCTTGAATGGAGAATTATCCCTTTGAACAAGTAGAGCTGTCAACATGGGCGTCTACATCCATTTTAGTCCGTCCAAAAATGTCACTTTGTTTGTGGACAAATGTTGTCTATGTCCATTTTGGTCCATGCCCATTTTGGCCCATGGCCATTATGGCCCATCTAAAATGGGCTATCCATGCAAAAAATAAAAACAGAATTTTGATCACATAATTTTTTTTCTGCGCGGATTATGAGAAATAATTTTGCCCCAAATCGATTTGACCTACGTTTTTATGTCCATTGGACAGCCCAAGTCCACACGTGTTCGTCCACATTTGTGATTTGTCAATAAGCTAAGTTGGACATGCCTAGTTATGTCCATGTCGAAAATGAGCTTTTCCATGTCCGTCCATAATCATTTGGACATAGGCCGCCCATGGGCATCGCACCCATATTGACAGCTATATGAACAAGGGTGGGAACATTGGGCGAGTACAACTTTTCTGCTTGGTCTTCTTTGATTCTTTATCCTAAAACAATTTTTTTTGTATTTTTATATGTTTTTAAAAATTCCTGAAAATAAAACTAAATAGTTATGCATATAATAAGATAATAAAAATTAAAAATAAAAAAATAAAAACATTGTGGGTTGTCTTCCACAAAGCGCTTGTTTAAATTCGGTTAGCTAGACTCCTTTTGTGAATAGGCGTGGGGAAGATCAACTAAACGTTTGACATCCCTTTAGTTTCTCCATTCTCTGGTTCATGAGTTGGTGTAGGCACGCCAAGACCATCTCATGTGTCGTCTTTGAAGACAAATGCGCTTGGGAAGAGCTTTAAGGTGTTACCAAGTTTCTCCTTTGTGGTGTGATCTTCTTTTGGCTTCAAATCCTTAGAGAAAAGGATTCTTATCTTGGAAAATGACTTAGGTAGGACATCAGGCTCTTCATCAGCTTCATCTTTTTCCAAGGTAGGTGATAAGACCGAGTTGATATTTTTAAAGACATCTTCATGCTTCAGCTTTGACAGTTTCATGGCCTCCTTTGGTTTTGCATAGGGTTTGATGTCGTCTCCAGGGTCTAAATTTAATTTACCTCCATCCTTTATAGCTATAAGACACGAGATCTCGGTGGAAACCGGGGGATAGAACACTATTTTCTTGACTTTTGAGAAGCATACTCGTTTTCCGGGAAAGTCAAACATTGCTCCCACCGTTAGAAGAAACGCACTTCCAAAATCATTGATGAGTTCTCTTTCATATCTAGGATATGAAAATCAACAGGGACAAGACATCCTCCCACTTGCAACTCTATATCCCGCACAAAACCATATGGAGTAGTGCTCGAATCGTTTCCGAACTCAAGAGTCATGTGGGGAGGTTTGATATCAACTATTCCCAAAATTCTTGCAATAACCTTAGACATAACATTGACAGTAACTCCAATATCGCAGAGAGAGTCTAGAAATTTCATACCGTTGATAGAGCATGAGAAGACAAATTTCACCGAATTTTCTACTTTGTGTAAATTTTTTTGATGCGGTGCTTTAGATATTGGCTCGTCATCTTCGGGCCATGCTGAAGGGTCAACGTGGGTATGTTGAATGGTAGGGGCTGGTAAAATTTCTTCCTTGTTCCTAGTTTTTATCACCTTGCAAAATTTAGGGTTTTCCTCCACCTTTCCCGGGAGAACATTAACTTGTCTCTTAGCTCCTTCCACAATTTGGCAAATTGTACTTCTACCTTCTTAACATGATTAGAGAGGTTGATAAAATTCTCATGCAGTTCCTGATTGTTCTTGTCAAGATGATCATACATGATATCCAACTTGAAACCAAGGTTTTTGTTATCTTCGGCGTTTTGTTTCATTCCATCAATGAATTGTTGTTGATTCTCTATGAGCTGATGTATCATAGCTTCAAGGTTTCCCTCTTTAGGTGTCATGTCCATGTGATCTTGGTCTAGAAGAGGATCTTCGATACTTGGCTGAGAGTTTCCAAGGTTAAAACCGTTGTCGTTTCGGTTTTGATGGTTGTTTCCAAACTCGCCAATGTAGTTGATTTCTTCTTGCCTCTTACGAGAGCTATCATCAATAAAGTATTTATCTTCCTTACTCTTAGAAGCTCTCACGTTCTCTCAAAGATCAAATTCTCTTGATTGGTTTTTGAGAAGTTGAGCAACCATTGACTTAAGCTCGAGAATTTCCGAAAAATCAGATTTTGGTTTGATCTCTTCCATGTCTTGCACAAAGTCTTCACATGAATTTTTGTTGCTTTCTGTCAAGTTATCAATGAGAATGCTGGCTTGAGCAATAGTGTTTGCCATGAAGTTTCCCTGACTTGCGGTGTTGAGCACTATCTTGAATTTCTCATTAACTCCTCGATAGAGGATGTTTAGCAAATCCATCTCCGTAAAACCATGGTGAAGGCACTCTCTCTTGTACTCCTCAAAGCGTGAAGTAGCCTCAAAGAATGATTCATGTGCTCTATGTCGAAATTCTGAAATTTTTCTTCTCATTTGTTCCAATCTCTCTGTTGGGTACTCCTTCCAAGTAGTTATTGATCCCGCTGAAAGAGACCTCATCCATTTGTAAGCTTTCTCAACCAAAGAGAATGAGAATAAAGTGCACCTCAAGTAGTCCTCGGAAACTCCATTATATCTCCTTGTACTGCAGATTTTTTCAAAGTTCTCGATATGATCAATCAGCAGCTCCCCATCTAACCCACGAAATTGATGCTGCTCAACCAAAGCTATGAGCTTTGAGCTAATCTTAAACTCTCCAGCAGGTGGTGAAGGGCAGATTGGTTGGCGCTTTGTGAAAACAATCTCCAATGAATCAATCTCTCTAATAGTGCGGTTTTGATGATCCATTTGGTGAATGTTTCTTCAAGAATCTTCTATCTCTTCCTCAAGCTAACCTGAAACACACAAAGATAGATAAAAGTAACAAAATAACAAAAACTAAAACAAAGAAAAATCAAAAACGAAAATTTAAAGTGTCCTAGACTAAACCCTAATCCGAAACTAGTAGGCAACTGTATTGGTCCCCGGCAACGGCGTCAAAAACTGGAAGTGGATCAGGTTTTATCCAATCCTAAACTAGATACCGCAAATACACGGATCGTAGTGTAGTACGGGTTATCGAACACAAGGACCAGATAAGCGACACTACGAGTTTATGAGAATAAAATTTAGCTAAAACTAAAATATAGGGGTTCAATTTTAGGGCTGGGAACAGTGACAAAAATAAATATTAATAAACTTAAAATCAAGTAAAATAATAAATCAAATCAATAAAGAAAACATTGGGCATAAGAGAATTTGCAGGTCATCAATGATTGGTTTATTCGGATAATTAAACAAGGAAATCAATAGATATGTTGTAGAACTTGAATTATGAATGGATAATCAACTTACTCCCGCAATGTCAATTAATATGTCTAAAAAACCTAAGATTACTCTACTCCCATAGGTAATCAGGTGATTAAACAAGCACAAACAATCCAAATTCGATATGTTCACAAAGCATCATAATTCTACTTCTGTAGGTTATGGCGATTTGCTCATCTAAATTATTTCAAGTGATTTATCAAGTTTTCGGAAAGTAAATCAACTCTAGGGCAGCATAAAGACGTTCAGTCAAAGCTATAAGCAATAAGCACAAATTTAGGTAAAGAACTCTAACAATAATCCCAAATCTAACAACCTAGTGATCAATCCATGAATTCCCTTGAAAAACTCTTAAACCCAACAAGGAGATTACTCAAGCATAGTAATAGAGATCAAACAAAGAGATGTAGAAGAAAGCATGATAAGAATATTTAAAGAGATAAAGGAAAATAGATCTTCTCTATATTGAAGTACAAATTAAGATCCTCCCTTCAAAGCTCTTAGATCCAAAAACTTAAGAAAATAAAGAACAAAGTGTTTTGTGAATTTAGGTGTGCCCTAGGTCTTGAGCGACGCCTCCTCTCTCTTTAGGAATCCTCTCCACGGAAAACCTCTCCTCTCTGCGGTACACCCTTCTTCAGAGGCTAAAAACATGAACTTATAGGATAGGGGTCTTCTAGGTTAAGTGAGAGCTGAAAGAGGAAAGTTTACATTTTGGTTGGGTTTCATGGAAAAAGCATGTGTGGGCCGAAACCTTGCCCAAGAATTCTTCTAGAGCATGTCAGCTTTGGTCTAAGTGAAGTCCAGGCCCATCCCGCAGTGGATTTGGTCGAAGGGCACACCAAGTCTTCCGTGGGCTTATTTTCATCGCCAGATAGATATGTCTTAAGTAAATCGGGTATATCTCTTCAACCTGAATTCCAAAAAAACTTATTCCACTTCTCTACGATGCCTAACTCAATTATCTATCCATCACGACTACGATCATAATTTTTTGACGTCGGGAAGGTCTTCATCCACGATTAAAATTCTGATGCTCCGGTTATGTCCGATCAAGAAAACTGGACTTTTTGAGTTTTGTTGATACTCTTGACTTAGGAACTTGGCTGGATTATGGTTTGATTCTCTTTTGCTTTTTTTTTTTTTTTTTTTTACTTTTTGATATTTTAACATATAAACTCCAAAACCAATAAATAAAAAAAAAACTAAAAATCTAAATAAAAGTACTATAAAATAGATAAAAATACTTAGCGAAACAATATAAAATAGGAATATATCAAAAGTTTATGGAATCCACATACCAACCAAGAGCCCACGGTTTGTCGTGGACGCATTAAAAAATTTAAAGCATATTCACCTCACAGGATGGATTGTCCATACAAATGTAATAAAAAAATGTTGACAGTTTTTTTCAATGTCATAAAATAAAATAAAATCATATCACTATTTGTATTATATACATATACATATACATATAGAATTTTCTTTTCAAAAGACTTTCTAAAATTCGGGGGCCATTGTCAATGTTTCAATGGCATTCGCCTAAAGGCCAGCCTTAGGTGGGTGTTAGAGACTAAAAGATAACAGCTGCGTTAAAGACATAAGAAAATATCGATTGTGGATGAGTTAGAAGTGTTAAAGAAATAGAAATATATATTTAGAAAACGTAAGAGATAATGATGCTGCTGAGAAATTACTAGATAGGTTCAAGACAGAACATTGAGAGATAGACTTAAAAAAGAGAGCACATTCACTCTAAACATAAATATATCGAGTGTTCTTGGGGAAAAACAGGGGAAAGAGACGAGAAAAACGAGAGAAGCATTGTAAATGCCTTTGGGGTTTGATTAGTATCTTGTAAACGAGTGGATTCCGAGAGAAAGATTTGGGCGAACGTAGTGACCCTTATTACCGGGGTGAACTCGTTAAACTATGTGCGTGTTTTGTTTTTCTTTTCTTCATTTGATCGTTTATGTTCTTCTTCTTCTGAATATTTCTTGGATCCACTGTATCTCAACCTAAGTTCATATCATATATTGGTTTGTTGTTGAGTTTAAGTTGTATATGTGTCTACTTTTTTTTTTTGGTATGAATATGTGTCGACTTTGGGACACTAAATCCTCACAAAGTGGTATTAAAGCAAATCTTCTTTGTTTGTTGGTTTTGCAAAGGTACTCTCAAGCCAAGAATCATTTATTCGGCAAAAAATAGAGGTGGAGAAGTTTGATGGACATGGAAACTACACTCTGTGGAAGGAAAAACTCATGGCTCACTTGGATATTCAAGGCGTGAGCGAGAGTGGGCGTGTTTTTGTCTATTTTGACATTTGTTTTTAAAACAAACTAAAATTGTATAAGAAAAATAACACTTTATTGAATCATGTTAAACAGTGATGCAATTAACCGCCAATGATCAACATTTTATTACATAACAAGACTCTGATAAGATGGCAAAAAAAAAACAAGACTATGATAATTAAACATTAATATTTCTTTTAATATATAATTCAAACTTCAACAAGTAGGATAAGGAACACTACAAGCCCCCAAGATTCTGCGAGCAGTTGCATCTGAAAGATATTGACCAACAATTGGATTTTTTATGTAAGAACAAAAGCACGATTGTTGTTCTTTCAGTTTTCCGCAACATTCTGTTGTTGGTTGACTTCCGGAAAGTACTGCTGGTAAGCATGGTTGAAGTGCTATTGGATCACATGTCACTTTCTCCCCGCTAACCACGACAGCTTCGGTCGGAGCCAGAGTCGATACAATGACTATCACAAATGCGATGAATGCTAATGTTGTGAACTTCATGTTTTGAACCTTAGTGACTTCCTCTATCTAAATCTTTTTCTTTATTTTTACTAAGTAAATGTTTAAGGATCTGAGTTTGAAGTGTTGATGGTTAGAACTATTATATAGATGGAGACTACCAAACTGGAGTAATGTGTCTTAAAGTGTAAAATCTTCAATTGAGGAAAAAAAGTGAAAATATATGTTCATAATAAAATGAATATCATCAATATGCATGTATATTTATTCCGGATTTGTAAATTACTAATTTTATAGAGATTTTGATTTTAGATCTTTACAAATATTCCAATAGTAATAAGAAATCAAATCATTCTGACAATAATAAAATAAAAAGAAGAAAATATATATAGAGAGGAAATTTGGGAAAATATCTTAAAAGTTTTTTTCATTACTTTCATATTTATTATAAAAAGAGTAATATATAGAAAATATTGATTTGAATATGGATTTTTCTTTAAAGAGATTTATGAAGGATTATACTAATTTGAAAAAAAACTACCTACAAATAAAATGTCTGAAAAAGAATTATTTATTTTAAAACAATTTCTAAAATTATCAATTCTATTTTTTATTATAAATGATAAAATCTTGATAAAATCTTGATAAAATCTTGATTTTATATTTATTATTATTATATTCTATCAGATTATGATTTATACTTCTTTTTTATATAAAAAAAATGAGTTATGTAAATGTATGTGTTCATCCAAAAACCACCAATTCGAAGCAATTTAAACCACCAAATATAACATTTAAGTGTAGGCTTCATATGCTTATCAAATGAAGATTAAAATGGGTTTTATTGAATGAACTAGAAAGAGTTACTTACCTTGAATGGAGAATTATCCCTTTGAACAAGTAGAGCTGTCAACATGGGCGTCTACATCCATTTTAGTCCGTCCAAAAATGTCACTTTGTTTGTGGACAAATGTTGTCTATGTCCATTTTGGCCCATGCCCATTTTGGCCCATGGCCATTATGGCCCATCTAAAATGGGCCTATCCATGCAAAAAATAAAAACAGAATTTTGATCATATAATTTTTTTTCTGCGCGGATTATGAGAAATAATTTTGCCCAAAATCGATTTGACCTACGTTTTTATGTCCATTGGACAGCCCAAGTCCACACGTGTTCGTCCACATTTGTGATTTGTCAATAAGCTAAGTTGGACATGCCTAGTTATGTCCATGTCGAAAATGAGCTTTTCCATGTCCGTCCATAATCATTTGGACATAGGCCGCCCATGGGCATCGCACCCATATTGACAGCTATATGAACAAGGGTGGGAACATTGGGCGAGTACAACTTTTCTGCTTGGTCTTCTTTGATTCTTTATCCTAAAACGATTTTTTTTGTATTTTTATATGTTTTTAAAAATTCCTGAAAAATAAAACTAAATATTTATGCATATAATAAGATAATAAAAATAAAAAATAAAAAAATAAAAACATTGTGGGTTGCCTCCCACAAAGCGCTTGTTTAAAGTCGGTTAGCTAGACTCCTTTTGTGATTAGGCGTGGGGAAGATCAACTAAACATTTGACATCCCTTTAGTTTCTCCATTCTCTGGTTCATGAGTTGGTGTAGGCACGCCAAGACCATCTCATGTGTCGTATTTGAAGACAAATGCGCTTGGGAAGAGCTTTAAGGTGTTACCAAGTTTCTCCTTTGCGGTGTGATCTTCTTTTGGTTTCAAATCCTTAGAGAAAAAGATTCTTATCTTGGAAAATGACTTAGGTAGGACATCAGGCTCTTCATCAGCTTCATCTTTTTCCAAGGTAGGTGATAAGACCGAGTTGATATTTTTAAAGACATCTTCATGCTTCAGCTTTGACGGTTTCATGGCCTCCTTTGGTTTTGCATAGGGTTTGATGTCGTCTCCAGGGTCTAAACTTAATTTACCTCCATCCTTAATAGCTATAAGACACGAGCTCTCGATGGAAACCGGGGGATAGAACACTCTTTTCTTGACTTTTGAGAAGCATACTCGTTTTCCAGGAAAGTCAAACATTGCTCCCACCGTTAGAAGAAAAGCACTTCCAAAATCATTGATGAGTTCTCTTTCATATCTAGGATATGAAAATCAACAGGGACAAGACATCCTCCCACTTGCAACTCTATATCCCGCACAAAACCATATGGAGTAGTGCTAAAATCGTTTCCGAACTCAAGAGTCATTTGGGGAGGTTGGATATCAACTATTCCCAAAATTCTTGCAATAATCTTAGACATAACATTGACAGTAACTCCAGTATCGCAGAGAGAGTCTAGAAATTTCATACCGTTGATAGAGCATGAGAAGACAAATTTCACCAAATTTTCTACTTTGTGTAATTTTTTTTGATGCGGTGCTTTAGATATTGGCTCGTCATCTTCGGGCCATGCTGAAGAGTCAACGTGGGTATGTTGAATGGTTGGGGCTGGTAAAATTTCTTCCTTGTTCCTAGTTTTTATCACCTTGCAAAATTTAGGGTTTTCCTCCACCTTTCCCGGGAGAACATTAACTTGTCTCTTAGATCCTTACACAATTTCGTAAATTGTACTTCTACCTTCTTAACATGATTAGAGAGGTTGATAAAATTCTCATGCAGTTCCTAATTGTTCTTGTCAAGATGATAATACATGATATCCAACTTGAAACCAAGGTTTTTGTTATCTTCGGCGTTTTGGTTCATTCCATCAATGAATTATTGTTGATTCTCTATGAGCTGATGTATCATAGCTTCAAGGTTGCTCTCTTTAGGTGTCATGTCCATGTGATCTTCGTCTAGAAGAGGATCTTCGATACTTGGCTGAGAGTTTCCAAGGTTAAAACCGTTGTCGTTTCGGTTTTGATGGTTGTTTCCAAACTAGCCAATGTAGTTGATTTCTTCTTGCCTCTTACGAGAGTTATCATCAATAAACTATTTATCTTCCTTACTCTTAGAAGCTCTCACGTTCTCACAAAGATCAAATTCTCTTGATTGGTTTTTGAGAAGTTGAGCAACCATTGACTTAAGCTCGAGAATTTCCGAAAAATCAGATTTTGGTTTGATCAATTCCACGTCTTGCACAAAGTCTTCCCATGAATTTTTGTTGCTTTCTGTCAAGTTATCAATGAGAATGTTGGCTTGAGCAATAGTGTTTCTCATGAAGTTTCCCTGACTTGCGGTGTTGAGCGCTATCTTGAATTTCTCATTAACTCCTCGATAGAAGATGTTTAGCAAATCCATCTCTGTAAAACCATGGTGATGGCACTCTCTCTTGTACTCCTTAAAGCGTGAAGTAGCCTCAAAGAATGATTCATGTGCTTTATGTCGAAATTCTGAAATTTTTCTTCTCATTTGTTTCAATCTCTCTGTTGGGTACTCCTTCCAAGTAGTTATTGATCCCGCTGAAAGAGACCTCATCCATTTGTAAGCTTTCTCAGCCAAAGAGAATGAGAATAAAGTGCACCTCAAGTAGTCCTCGGAAACTCCATTATATCTCCTTGTACTGCAGATTTTTTCAAAGTTCTCGATATGATCAATCGGCAGCTCCCCATCTAACCCACGAAATTGATGCTGCTCAACCAAAGCTATGAGCTTTGAGCTAATCTTAAACTCTCCAGCAGGTGGTGAAGGGCAGATTGGTTGGCGCTTTGTGAAAACAATCTCCAATGAATCAATCTCTCTAATAGTGCGGTTTTGATGATCCATTTGGTGAATGTCTCTTCAAGAATCTTCTATCTCTTCCTCAAGCTAACCTGAAACACACAAAGATAGAGAAAAGTAACAAAATAACAAAAACAAAAACAAAGAAAAAACAAAAACGAAAATTTAAAGTGTCCTAGACTAAACTCTAATCCGAAACTAGTAGGCAACTGTATTGGTCCCCGGCAACGGCGCCAAAAACTTGAAGTGGATCAGATTTTACCCAATCCTAAACTAGATACCGCAAGTACAGGGATCGTGGTGTAGTACGGGTTATCGAACACAAGGACCAGATAAGCGACACTACGAGTTTATGAGAATAAAATTTAGCTAAAACTAAAATATAGGGGTTCGATTTTAGGGCTGGGAACAGTGACGAAAATAAATATTAATAAACTTAAAATCAAGTAAAATAATAAATCAAATCAATAGAGAAAGCATTGGGCATAAGAGAATTCGCAGGTCGTCAATGATTGGTTTATTCGGATAATTAAACAAGGAAATCAATATATATGTTGTAGACCTCGAATTATGAATGGATAATCAACTTACTCCCGCAATGTCAATTAATATGTCTAAAAAACCTAAGATTAGTCTACTCCCATAGGTAATCAAGTGATTAAACAAGCACAAACAATTCAAATTCGATATGTTCACAAAGCATCATAATTCTATTCCCGTAGGTTATGGCGATTTGCTCATCTAAATTATTTCAAGTGATTTATCAAGTTTTCGGAAAGTAAATCAACTCTAGGGCAGTATCAAGACGTTCAGTCAAAGCTATAAGCAATAAGCACAAATTTAGGTAAAGAACTCTAACAATAATCCCAAATCTAACAACCTAGTGATCAATCCATGAATTCCCTTGAAAAACTCTTAAACCCAACAAGGAGATTACTCAAGCATAGTAATAGAGATCAAGCAAAGAGATGTAGAAGAAAGCATGATAAGAATACTTAAAGAGATAAAGGAAAAGAGATCTTCTCTATATTGAAGTACAAATCAAGATCCTCCCTTCAAAGCTCTTAGATCCAAAAACTTAAGAAAATAAAGAACAAAGTGTTTGTGAATTTAGTTGTGCCCTAGGTCTTAAGCGACGTCTCCTCTCTCTTTAGGACTCCTCTCCACGGAAAACCTTTCCTCTCTGCGGCACACCCTTCTTCAGAGGCTAAAAACATGTACTTATAGGATAGGGGCCTTCTAGGTTAAGTGAGAGCTGAAAGAGGAAAGTTTACATTTTGGTTGGGCTTTATGGAAAAAGCATGTGTGGGCGGAAACCTTGCCCAAGAATTCTTCTAGAGCATGTCAGCTTTGGTCTAAGTGAAATCCAGGCCCATCCCGCATTGGATTTGGTTGAAGGGCACACCAAATCTTCGGTGGGCTTTTTTTCATCGCTAGACAGATATGTCTTCAGTAAATCGGGTATATCTCTTCAACCTGAACTCCAAAAAACCTTATTCCACTTCTCTACGACGCCTAACTCAATTATCTATCCATCACGACTACGATCATAATTTTTTGACGTCGGGAAGGTCTTCATCCACGATTAAATTCTGATGCTCCGGTTATGTCCGATCAAGAAAACTGAACTTTTTGAGTTTTGTTGATACGCTTGACTTAAGAACTTGGCTGGATTATGGTTTGATGCTCTTTTGCTTTTTTTTTGGTACTTTTTGATATTTTAATCCATAAAGACTCCAAAACCAACAAATACAAGAAAACTATCTCTAAAAACATAAAATCCAAATAAAAGTACTATAAAATAGATAAAAATACTTAGCGAAACAATATAAAATATGAACATATCAAAAGTCTATCGAATCCACATACCAACCAAGAGCCCACGGTTTGTCGTGGACGCATTAAAAAATTTAAAGCATATTCACCACACAGGATGGGTTGTCCATACAAATGTAATAAAAAATGTTGACAGTTTTTTTCCATGTCATAAAACAAAAAATTTCATATGACTATTTGTATTATATACATAATACATATACATATAGAATTTTCTCTTCAAAAGACTTTTAAAATTCGGGGGCCATTGTCAATGTTTCAATGGCATTCGCCTAAAGGCCAGCCTTAGGTGGGTGTTAGAGACTAAAAGATAACAGCTGCGTTAAAGACATAAGAAAATATCGATTGTGGATGAGTTAGAAGTGTTAAAGAAATAGAAATATATATTTAGAAAACGTAAGAGATAATGATGCTGCTGAGAAATTACTAGATAGGTTCAAGACAGAACATTGAGAGATAGACTTAAAAAAGAGAGCACATTCACTCTAAACATAAATATATCGAGTGTTCTTGGGGAAAAACAGGGGAAAGAGACGAGAAAAACGAGAGAAGCATTGTAAATGCCTTTGGGGTTTGATTAGTATCTTGTAAACGAGTGGATTCCGAGAGAAAGATTTGGGCGAACGTAGTGACCCTTATTACCGGGGTGAACTCGTTAAACTATGTGCGTGTTTTGTTTTTCTTTTCTTCATTTGATCGTTTATGTTCTTCTTCTTCTGAATATTTCTTGGATCCACTGTATCTCAACCTAAGTTCATATCATATATTGGTTTGTTGTTGAGTTTAAGTTGTATATGTGTCTATTTTTTTTTTGGTATGAATATGTGTCGACTTTGGGACACTAAATCCTCACAAAGTGGTATTAAAGCAAATCTTCTTTGTTTGTTGGTTTTGCAAAGGTACTCTCAAGCCAAGAATCATTTATTCGGCAAAAAATAGAGGTGGAGAAGTTTGATGGACATGGAAACTACACTCCGTGGAAGGAAAAACTCATGGCTCACTTTGATATTCAAGGCGTGAGCGAGAGTGGGCGTGTTTTTGTCTATTTTGACATTTGTTTTTAAAACAAACTAAAATTGTATAAGAAAACTAACACTTTATTGAATCATATTAAACAGTGATGCAATTAACCGCCAATGATCAACATTTTATTACATAACAAGACTCTGATAAGATGGCAAAAAAAAAACAAGACTCTGATAATTAAACATTAATATTTCTTTTAATATATAATTCAAACTTCAACAAGTAGGATAAGGAACACTACAAGCCCCCAAGATTCTGCGAGCAGTTGCATCTGAAAGATATTGACCAACAATTGGATTTTTTACGTAAGCACAAAAGCACGATTGTTGTTCTTTCAGTTTTCCGCAACATTCTGTTGTTGGTTGACTTCCGGAAAGTACTGCTGGTAAGCATGGTTGAAGTGCTATTGGATCACATGTCACTTTCTCCCCGCTAACCACGACAGCTTCGGTCGGAGCCAGAGTCGATACAATGACTATCACAAATGCGATGGATGCTAATGTTGTGAACTTCATGTTTTGAACCTTAGTGACTTCCTCTATCTAAATCTTTTTCTTTATTTTTAATAAGTAAATGTTTAAGGCTCTGAGTTTGAAGTGTTGATGGTTAGAACTATTATATAGATGGAGACTACCAAACTGGAGTAATGTGTCTTAAAGTGTAAAATCTTCAATTGAGGAAAAAAAGTGAAAATATATGTTCATAATAAAATGAATATCATCAATATGCATGTATATTTATTCCGGATTTGTAAATTACTAATTTTATAGAGATTTTATAAGAAAAATGATTTTAGATCTTTACAAATATTCCAATAGTAATAAGAAATCAAATCATTCTGACAATAATAAAATAAAAAGAAGAAAATATATATAGAGAAGAAATTTGGGAAAATATCTTAAAAGTTTTTTTTCATTACTTTCATATTTATTATAAAAAGAGTAATATATATAAAATATTGATTTGAATATATATTTTTCTTTAAAGAGATTTATGAAGGATTATACTAATTTGAAAAAAAACTACCTACAAATAAAATGTCTGAAAAAGAATTATTTATGTTAAAACAATTTCTAAAATTATCAATTCTATTTTTTTATTATAAATGATAAAATCTTGATTTTATGTTTATTGTTATTATATTATATTAGATTATGCTTTCTACTTCTTTTTTATATAAAAAAAATGAGTTCTGTAAATGTATGTGTTCATCCAAAAACCACCAATTAGAAGCAATTTAAACCACCAAATATAACATTTAAGTGTAGGCTTCATATGCTTATCAAATGAAGATTAAAATGGGTTTTATTGAATGAACTAGAAAGAGTTACTTACCTTGAATGGAGAATTATCCCTTTGAACAAGTAGAGCTGTCAACATGGGCGTCTACGGCCATTTTAGTCAGTCCAAAAATGTCCACTTTGTTTGTGGACAAATGTTGTCTTGTCCATTTTGGTCCATGCCTATTTTGGCCCATGGCCATTATGGCCCATATAAAATGGGCTATCATGGAAAAAATAAAAACAGAATTTTGATCATATAATTTTTTTTTGAAAGTTACTTTTTTTTCTGCGCGGATTATGAGAAATAATTTTGCCCCAAATCGATTTGACCTACGTTTTTTTGTCCATTGGACAGTCCAAGTCCACCCGTGTTCGTCCACATTTGTCTATAGGCTAAGTTGGACATGCCTAGTTATGTCCATGTCGAAAATGAGCTTTTCCATGTCCATCCATAATCATTTGGACATAAGCCGCCCATGGGCACCGCGCCCATATTAACAGCTATATGAACAAGGGTGGGAACATGGGGCGAGTACAACTTTTCTGCTTGGTCTTCTTTGGTTCTTTATCCTAAAACATTTTTTTTTTTTTGTATTTTTATATGTTTTTAAAAATTCCTGAAAAATAAAACTAAATATTTATGCATATAATAAGATAATAAAAATAAAAAATAAAAAAATAAAAACATTCTGGGTTGCCTCCCACAAAGCGCTTGTTTAAAGTCGGTTAGCTAGACTCCTTTTGTGATTAGGCGTCGGGAAGATCAACTAAACATTTGACATCCCTTTAGTTTCTCCATTCTCTGGTTCATGAGTTGGTGTAGGCACGCCAAGACCATCTCATGTGTCGTATTTGAAGACAAATGCGCTTGGGAAGAGCTTTAAGGTGTTACCAAGTTTCTCCTTTGCGGTGTGATCTTCTTTTGGTTTCAAATCCTTAGAGAAAAAGATTCTTATCTTGGAAAATGACTTAGGTAGGACATCAGGCTCTTCATCAGCTTCATCTTTTTCCAAGGTAGGTGATAAGACCGAGTTGATATTTTTAAAGACATCTTCATGCTTCAGCTTTGACGGTTTCATGGCCTCCTTTGGTTTTGCATAGGGTTTGATGTCGTCTCCAGGGTCTAAACTTAATTTACCTCCATCCTTAATAGCTATAAGACACGAGCTCTCGATGGAAACCGGGGGATAGAACACTCTTTTCTTGACTTTTGAGAAGCATACTCGTTTTCCAGGAAAGTCAAACATTGCTCCCACCGTTAGAAGAAAAGCACTTCCAAAATCATTGATGAGTTCTCTTTCATATCTAGGATATGAAAATCAACAGGGACAAGACATCCTCCCACTTGCAACTCTATATCCCGCACAAAACCATATGGAGTAGTGCTAAAATCGTTTCCGAACTCAAGAGTCATTTGGGGAGGTTGGATATCAACTATTCCCAAAATTCTTGCAATAATCTTAGACATAACATTGACAGTAACTCCAGTATCGCAGAGAGAGTCTAGAAATTTCATACCGTTGATAGAGCATGAGAAGACAAATTTCACCAAATTTTCTACTTTGTGTAATTTTTTTTGATGCGGTGCTTTAGATATTGGCTCGTCATCTTCGGGCCATGCTGAAGAGTCAACGTGGGTATGTTGAATGGTTGGGGCTGGTAAAATTTCTTCCTTGTTCCTAGTTTTTATCACCTTGCAAAATTTAGGGTTTTCCTCCACCTTTCCCGGGAGAACATTAACTTGTCTCTTAGATCCTTACACAATTTCGTAAATTGTACTTCTACCTTCTTAACATGATTAGAGAGGTTGATAAAATTCTCATGC
The DNA here is from genome assembly GCA_026724425.1 of Erythrophleum ivorense. Lineage (NCBI taxonomy): Eukaryota > Viridiplantae > Streptophyta > Magnoliopsida > Fabales > Fabaceae > Erythrophleum > Erythrophleum ivorense. The sequence continues at coordinate 1,532,990 of JAIUCV010000070.1, read as the reverse complement.
AGTTCCTAATTGTTCTTGTCAAGATGATAATACATGATATCCAACTTGAAACCAAGGTTTTTGTTATCTTCGGCGTTTTGGTTCATTCCATCAATGAATTATTGTTGATTCTCTATGAGCTGATGTATCATAGCTTCAAGGTTGCTCTCTTTAGGTGTCATGTCCATGTGATCTTCGTCTAGAAGAGGATCTTCGATACTTGGCTGAGAGTTTCCAAGGTTAAAACCGTTGTCGTTTCGGTTTTGATGGTTGTTTCCAAACTAGCCAATGTAGTTGATTTCTTCTTGCCTCTTACGAGAGTTATCATCAATAAACTATTTATCTTCCTTACTCTTAGAAGCTCTCACGTTCTCACAAAGATCAAATTCTCTTGATTGGTTTTTGAGAAGTTGAGCAACCATTGACTTAAGCTCGAGAATTTCCGAAAAATCAGATTTTGGTTTGATCAATTCCACGTCTTGCACAAAGTCTTCCCATGAATTTTTGTTGCTTTCTGTCAAGTTATCAATGAGAATGTTGGCTTGAGCAATAGTGTTTCTCATGAAGTTTCCCTGACTTGCGGTGTTGAGCGCTATCTTGAATTTCTCATTAACTCCTCGATAGAAGATGTTTAGCAAATCCATCTCCGTAAAACCATGGTGATGGCACTCTCTCTTGTACTCCTTAAAGCGTGAAGTAGCCTCAAAGAATGATTCATGTGCTTTATGTCGAAATTCTGAAATTTTTCTTCTCATTTGTTTCAATCTCTCTGTTGGGTACTCCTTCCAAGTAGTTATTGATCCCGCTGAAAGAGACCTCATCCATTTGTAAGCTTTCTCAGCCAAAGAGAATGAGAATAAAGTGCACCTCATGTAGACCTCGGAAACTCCATTATATCTCCTTGTACTGCAGCTTTTTTCAAAGTTCTCGATATGATCAATCGGCAGCTCCCCATCTAACCCACGAAATTGATGCTGCTCAACCAAAGCTATGCGCTTTGAGCTAATCTTAAACTCTCCAGCAGGTGGTGAAGGGCAGATTGGTTGGCGCTTTGTGAAAACAATCTCCAATGAATCAATCTCTCTAATAGTGCGGTTTTGATGATCCATTTGGTGAATGTCTCTTCAAGAATCTTCTATCTCTTCCTCAAGCTAACCTGAAACACACAAAGATAGAGAAAAGTAACAAAATAACAAAAAAAACAAAGAAAAATCAAAAACGAAAATTTAAAGTGTCCTAGACTAAACTCTAATCCGAAACTAGTAGGCAACTGTATTGGTCCCTGGCAACGGCGCCAAAAACTTGAAGTGGATCAGGTTTTACCCAATCCTAAACTAGATACCGCAAGTACAGGGATCGTGGTGTAGTACGGGTTATCGAACACAAGGACCAGATAAGCGACACTACGAGTTTATGAGAATAAAATTTAGCTAAAACTAAAATATAGGGGTTCGAATTTAGGGCTGGGAACAGTGACGAAAATAAATATTAATAAACTTAAAATCAAGTAAAATAATAAATCAAATCAATAGAGAAAGCATTGGGCATAAGAGAATTCGCAGGTCATCAATGATTGGTTTATTCGGATAATTAAACAAGGAAATCAATATATATGTTGTAGACCTCGAATTATGAATGGATAATCAACTTACTCCCGCAATGTCAATTAATTTGTCTAAAAAACCTAAGATTAGTCTACTCCCATAGGTAATCAAGTGATTAAACAAGCATAAACAATTCAAATTCGATATGTTCACAAAGCATCATAATTCTATTCCCGTAGGTTATGGCGATTTGCTCATCTAAATTATTTCAAGTGATTTATCAAGTTTTCGGAAAGTAAATCAACTCTAGGGCAGTATCAAGACGTTCAGTCAAAGCTATAAGCACAAATTTAGGTAAAGAACTCTAACAATAATCCCAAATCTAACAACCTAGTGATCAATCCATGAATTCCCTTGAAAAACTCTTAAACCCAACAAGGAGATTACTCAAGCATAGTAATAGAGATCAAGCAAAGAGATGTAGAAGAAAGCATGATAAGAATACTTAAAGAGATAAAGGAAAAGAGATCTTCTCTATATTGAAGTACAAATCAAGATCCTCCCTTCAAAGCTCTTAGATCCAAAAACTTAAGAAAATAAAGAACAAAGTGTTTTGTGAATTTAGGTGTGCCCTAGGTCTTAAGCGACGTCTCCTCTCTCTTTAGGACTCCTCTCCACGGAAAACCTTTCCTCACTGCGGCACACCCTTCTTCAGAGGCTAAAAACATGTACTTATAGGATAGGGGTCTTCTAGGTTAAGTGAGAGCTGAAAGAGGAAAGTTTACATTTTGGTTGGGCTTTATGGAAAAAGCATGTGTGGGCGGAAACCTTGCCCAAGAATTCTTCTAGAGCATGTCAGCTTTGGTCTAAGTGAAATCCAGGCCCATCCCGCATTGGATTTGGTTGAAGGGCACACCAAATCTTCGGTGGGCTTTTTTTCATCGCTAGACAGATATGTCTTCAGTAAATCGGGTATATCTCTTCAACCTGAACTCCAAAAAACCTTATTCCACTTCTCTACGACGCCTAACTCAATTATCTATCCATCACGACTACGATCATAATTTTTTGACGTCGGGAAGGTCTTCATCCACGATTAAAATTCTGATGCTCCGGTTATGTCCGATCAAGAAAACTAGACTTTTTGAGTTTTGTTGATACTCTTGACTTAGGAACTTGGCTGGATTATGGTTTGATTCTCTTTTGCTTTTTTTTTTTTTTTACTTTTTGATATTTTAACATATAAACTCCAAAACCAATAAATAAAAAAAAACTAAAAATCTAAATAAAAGTACTATAAAATAGATAAAAATACTTAGCGAAACAATATAAAATATGAACATATCAAAAGTCTATCGAATCCACATACCAACCAAGAGCCCACGGTTTGTCGTGGACGCATTAAAAAATTTAAAGCATATTCACCTCACAGGATGGGTTGTCCATACAAATGTAATAAAAAATGTTGACAGTTTTTTTCCATGTCATAAAACAAAAAATTTCATATGACTATTTGTATTATATACATAATACATATACATATAGAATTTTCTCTTCAAAAGACTTTTAAAATTCGGGGGCCATTGTCAATGTTTCAATGGCATTCGCCTAAAGGCCAGCCTTAGGTGGGTGTTAGAGACTAAAAGATTACAGCTGCGTTAAAGACATAAGAACATATCGATTGTGGATGAGTTAGAAGTGTTAAAGAAATAGAAATATATATTTAGAAAACGTAAGAGATAATGATGCTGCTGAGAAATTACTAGATAGGTTCAAGACAGAACATTGAGAGATAGACTTAAAAAAGAGAGCACATTCACTCTAAACATAAATATATCGAGTGTTCTTGGGGAAAAACAGGGGAAAGAGACGAGAAAAACGAGAGAAGCATTGTAAATGCCTTTGGGGTTTGATTAGTATCTTGTAAACGAGTGGATTCCGAGAGAAAGATTTGGGCGAACGTAGTGACCCTTATTACCGGGGTGAACTCGTTAAACTATGTGCGTGTTTTGTTTTTCTTTTCTTCATTTGATCGTTTATGTTCTTCTTCTTCTGAATATTTCTTGGATCCACTGTATCTCAACCTAAGTTCATATCATATATTGGTTTGTTGTTGAGTTTAAGTTGTATATGTGTCTATTTTTTTTTTGGTATGAATATGTGTCGACTTTGGGACACTAAATCCTCACAAAGTGGTATTAAAGCAAATCTTCTTTGTTTGTTGGTTTTGCAAAGGTACTCTCAAGCCAAGAATCATTTATTCGGCAAAAAATAGAGGTGGAGAAGTTTGATGGACATGGAAACTACACTCCGTGGAAGGAAAAACTCATGGCTCACTTTGATATTCAAGGCGTGAGCGAGAGTGGGCGTGTTTTTGTCTATTTTGACATTTGTTTTTAAAACAAACTAAAATTGTATAAGAAAACTAACACTTTATTGAATCATATTAAACAGTGATGCAATTAACCGCCAATGATCAACATTTTATTACATAACAAGACTCTGATAAGATGGCAAAAAAAAAACAAGACTCTGATAATTAAACATTAATATTTCTTTTAATATATAATTCAAACTTCAACAAGTAGGATAAGGAACACTACAAGCCCCCAAGATTCTGCGAGCAGTTGCATCTGAAAGATATTGACCAACAATTGGATTTTTTACGTAAGCACAAAAGCACGATTGTTGTTCTTTCAGTTTTCCGCAACATTCTGTTGTTGGTTGACTTCCGGAAAGTACTGCTGGTAAGCATGGTTGAAGTGCTATTGGATCACATGTCACTTTCTCCCCGCTAACCACGACAGCTTCGGTCGGAGCCAGAGTCGATACAATGACTATCACAAATGCGATGGATGCTAATGTTGTGAACTTCATGTTTTGAACCTTAGGCGGACTTCATGTATAAGAGAGGAGCTCGTGAGCTATTAATAACAATTATGCCGTGCCGATTCTAACTCGTTTCCGATGCGATGCTGCGTTATTGACTTTAGATTCGTACCACCTCGTTAAAACCTTGATATGGAAAAACCCTATGGGATAAAAACCATAAAAAGGGAAAAGAGTACGTTGACGTCATCTTGTCCGCAAGTAGAATGTGCTTTTGACAATTTCTCTCGGACTTGACGTTAGCTCGTCAAGGAGAATACATTGCTGTTATGATTTTTATCGGACTTGGCATCGTCGCGTCAAGGAGAATTCATCTCGGACTTGGCGGCGGCTCGTCAAGGAGAATTCATCTCGGACTTGACATCGTCGCGTCAAGGAGAATTCATCTCGGACTTGACATCGTCGCGTCAAGGAGAATTCATCTCGGACTTGACAGCGGCTCGTCAAGGAGGTGTCGGTTTCTTCGAACGCTTTTTCTCGAACTCGTTCATTACGAGATCGGGGTCGAACTCTTTTTCCAAGAGATCGTATTTTCTCGAACTCGTTCATTACGAGATCGGTTTCGGGCTCGTTCATCACGAGATCGGTTTTTCTCGAAATCGATCATCACGAGATCGGTTTCGGGCTCGTTCATCACGAGACCGTTTTTCTCGAACTCGTTCATTACGAGATCGTTTTCGGGCTCGTTCATCACGAGACCGTTTTTCTCGAACTCGTTCATTACGAGATTGTTTTCGGGCTCGTTCATCACGAGACCGTTTTCGTCGAACTCGTTCATCCCGAGATCGTTTTCGGGCTCGTTCATCACGGGAATGTTTTCCTCGAACTCGTTCGTTACGAGATCGGTTGCGATTCGTTCATTACGAGATCGGCTTTCACGAAATCGTTCATCACGAAATCGGTTGCGATTCGTTCTTTACGAGATCGGCTTTCTCGAACTCGTTCATTACGATATCGCGGACGAGCTCGTTCATCACGAGATCGGTTTTTCTCGAAATCGTTCATCACGAGATCGGTTTCGGGCTCGTTCATCACGAGACCGTTTTTCTCGAACTCGTTCATTACGAGATCGTTTTCGGGCTCGTTCATCACGAGACCGTTTTTCTCGAACTCGTTCATTACGAGATCGTTTTCGGGCTCATTCATCACGAGACCATTTTCGTCGAACTCGTTCATTACGAGATCGTTTTCGGGCTCGTTCATCACGAGACTGTTTTCCTCGAACTCGTTCGTTACGAGATCGGTTGCGATTCGTTTATTACGAGATCGGCTTTCACGAAATCGTTCATCACGAAATCGGTTGCGATTCGTTCTTTACGAGATCGGCTTTCACGAAATCGTTCATTACGATATCGCGGACGAGCTCGTTCATTACGAGGTCGGTTTTTCTCGAAATCGTTCATTACGATATCGCGGACGAGCTCGTTTATTACGAGGTCGGTTTTTCCCGAAATCGTTCATCACGAGATCGGTTTCGGGCTCGTTCATCACGAGACCGTTTTTCTCGAACTCGTTCATTACGAGATCGTTTTCGGGCTCGTTCATCACGAGACCGTTTTCGTCGAACTCGTTCATTACGAGATCGTTTTCGGGCTCGTTCATCACGAGACTGTTTTCCTCAAACTCGTTCGTTACGAGATCGGTTGCGATTCGTTCATTACGAGATCGGCTTTCACGAAATCGTTCATCACGAAATCGGTTGCGATTCATTCTTTACGAGATCGGCTTTCACGAAATCGTTCATTACGATATCGCGGACGAGCTCGTTCATTACGAGGTCGGTTTTTCTCGAAATCGTTCATTACGATATCGCGGACGAGCTCGTTCATTACGAGGTCGGTTTTTCTCGAAATCGTTCATCACGAGATCGGTTTCGGCCTCGTTCATCACGAGACCGTTTTTCTCGAACTCGTTCATTACGAGATCGTTTTCGGGCTCGTTCATCACGAGACCGTTTTTCTCGAACTCATTCATTACGAGATTTTTTTTGGGCTCGTTCATCACGAGACCGTTTTTGTCGAACTCGTTTATTACGAGATCGTTTTCGGGCTCGTTCATCACGAGACCGTTTTCGTCGAACTCGTTCATTACGAGATCGTTTTTGGGCTCGTTCATCACAAGACCGTTTTCGTCGAACGTTTGGCCAGAACGTCAACGCACCATTCTAAGATTCTTTTATAGAATGGGTACCCTTTGAAGGTAAATAATAAAATCTTACAATGCTCATCTCGTCAGATGGATTATAAAATTTTATTGGAGTTATAGTTGTACCTTTTGCAAGGCTGCCTACGTACCTGTGCCGGGATCAAGTCATTCGTAGTTCGTTACAACGAGTGGGGTAACCCTTTTTATTTCGACCTCGTTCTTTGACGAGATCGGTTTTTGACTAGCTCGCTCTTCGACGAGCTCGGTTTTGTGTGCCTAGTCCATTAATGGACTTGCCGTTTCGGCGTCGGAGGCAGATCGTCTGGATGACGGAGTGGTGGAGGCGCGTTCTCCTCGGCGTCGTCGTCGTTCTGCTTGGGAGCATCATCGGCGTTTTGACCTCGGCCCAGCATATTTTTGCGTCGGCGCTGATCTGCGAGATGCCTACAAGTTTCTGTAGCATGACCCGTACGCCCATGGAAGCTGCACCATTTAGTATGATCGTTGTCATCTTCGTCGCGTCGTGGAGTTTTACCAGCAACAGGGAAGGAAGATTTTCTTTTGTTCTCTTGACGAGATGACTCTTTTGTCGTTTCGTGAATCTTCGAGTGGTGTGCCTTGCACTCTTCGACGAGAACATATTTTTGGGACCTATGCAAAGCGTCCTGGAGAGTGGCCGGCTCGTCGAGCATTAAGTTCTCTTTGAACTTTGACTCGAACCATAGCCCGTTTTCAAGAGCTTTGATTCCCATCCCGTCAGGGAGGTCTGAGTGCTCTGCTGCTGCCGTGCTAAATCTCTCAATGAACTCGCGGAGAGGCTCATCTTTTCCCTGTGTCATAGTGAAAAGATTGGTGTTGCTTTTTGACATAAACATTGAAAAATGTTTCAGGAATGCCGTGCTGAGATCATCGAAGTTGTCGATTGATTCGCCAGGAAGATTTGAAAACCAGCTCGTCGTGTCTCTGTTCATATGCTCAATGAACAGTTGATAGTAATTTGCATCTTGTTCTTCGGGGGAGGCATATTTTTGCCTTTTCATGGCGATCTCAAAGGTTCTCAGCCAACCTTTAGGATCGTCACCCTTGTTGTAGAACTGAAGTCGGAGGGCCGTTTGATCCTTTAAAGGTATCGTGGCGATCCGACGAGTGAAAGGACTCTTTTTCGTCTCGGCAAGGACTTTGGCGATCTCGGGTGCCGAGCTGGTAGCGCCGTGTACCTTGGAGGTGATTGCGTCGAGGTCGTGGCGCAGCTTGGCCACTTTCGGATCGACTTCTTTTTCGCCGTTCGTCACGGCATTAGTTGCCGGGGTGCTTCTCGTCGGAGTCTGGAAGAGAGTCCGCCCAGTAGGGATGATTCGTCCGTCATCAGTGATTTGGAGCGAATCGATCCTGTCCTGGTACTTTTGTTGCTGAGCTTGCATCTCGGCAAATTGAGCCGCAAAACCTTGCATGGCTGCGGTAAACGCAGCGTTGGTGACTGGAGCTTCTGCGTCTAGAGCCGGTGGCGGCGGAGGATTGACGTGACCGTCGTTCGCATAGCTTCCGACGGGACGAATGATGGGGTTTCCATCTGCGCCCAGTTCAGGTTGACTTTGCAGTCCGCCTGTTCCGGCGCCGAGATCATTGTTCAGAGATCTCATCTTTGAACCTTGATCGTCTTTTTCCGAGTTTATTCTCCTATCCCCACAGTCGGCGCCAATTGTTGAATCTCAAAATAGCACAATAGTGTTATAGAAAGATGTGGAGTTTAGGAGAGACTCTTTATTAAGATCAACCAAAGTTCAAAGATTACAAAGGGGTGATTCAGCTCGGCGACAAGGCTTGCCGAGATGAATACGCAGAGAATAGGATAAACTGAAAGTAAAGGACGAACTATAGCTAGGGTTTTTGCCTCTCTGCTCTCAGTGATTGCAGGGGATTTCTGAATATTCTTCAATGAATGAGGGGTCTTCTTTATATAGTGAGAGGAGGTCGGCTTCTTCAAGATATTCTTCCTTTTCTCTTTTGGAAATATTCTTCTTTGGTGTTGATCTCTTTCCTTTCTTCAAGGATTTAGTCTTTTTCTCCAAGTCTTTCCTTTTCTTTGAGCAGGTGGTGGTGGAAAACGGGCCAGGCTTGCATGATGTTATTAATTATGACGGGCTCAAGGAATTGTGCTAATTCCGGTATCAACATCGACTTTGGGACACTAAATCCTCACAAAGTGGTATTAAAGCAAATCTTCTTTGTTTGTTGGTTTTGCAAAGGTACTCTCAAGCCAAGAATCATTTATTCGGCAAAAAATAGAGGTGGAGAAGTTTGATGGACATGGAAACTACACTCCGTGGAAGGAAAAACTCATGGCTCACTTGGATATTCAAGGCGTGAGCGAGAGTGGGCGTGTTTTTGTCTATTTTGACATTTGTTTTTAAAACAAACTAAAATTGTATAAGAAAAGTAACACTTTATTGAATCATGTTAAACAGTGATGCAATTAACCGCCAATGATAAACATTTTATTACATAACAAGACTCTGATAAGATGGCAAAAAAAAAACAAGACTATGATAATTAAACATTAATATTTCTTTTAATATATAATTCAAACTTCAACAAGTAGGATAAGGAACACTACAAGCCCCCAAGATTCTGCGAGCAGTTGCATCTGAAAGATATTGACCAACAATTGGATTTTTTACGTAAGCACAAAAGCACGATTGTTGTTCTTTCAGTTTTCCGCAACATTCTGTTGTTGGTTGACTTCCGGAAAGTACTGCTGGTAAGCATGGTTGAAGTGCTATTGGATCACATGTCACTTTCTCCCCGCTAACCACGACAGCTTCGGTCGGAGCCAGAGTCGATACAATGACTATCACAAATGCGATGGATGCTAATGTTGTGAACTTCATGTTTTGAACCTTAGTGACTTCCTCTATCTAAATCTTTTTCTTTATTTTTAATAAGTAAATGTTTAAGGCTCTGAGTTTGAAGTGTTGATGGTTAGAACTATTATATAGATGGAGACTACCAAACTGGAGTAATGTGTCTTAAAGTGTAAAATCTTCAATTGAGGAAAAAAAGTGAAAATATATGTTCATAATAAAATGAATATCATCAATATGCATGTATATTTATTCCGGATTTGTAAATTACTAATTTTATAGAGATTTTGATTTTAGATCTTTACAAATATTCCAATAGTAATAAGAAATCAAATCATTCTGACAATAATAAAATAAAAAGAAGAAAATATATATAGAGAGGAAATTTGGGAAAATATCTTAAAAGTTTTTTTCATTACTTTCATATTTATTATAAAAAGAGTAATATATAGAAAATATTGATTTGAATATGGATTTTTCTTTAAAGAGATTTATGAAGGATTATACTAATTTGAAAAAAACTAGCTACAAATAAAATGTCTGAAAAAAGAATTATTTATTTTAAAACAATTTCTAAAATTATCAATTCTATTTTTTATTATAAATGATAAAATCTTGATAAAATCTTGATAAAATCTTGATTTTATATTTATTATTATTATATTCTATCAGATTATGTTTTATACTTCTTTTTTATATAAAAAAAAATGAGTTATGTAAATGTATGTGTTCATCCAAAAACCACCAATTCGAAGCAATTTAAACCACCAAATATAACATTTAAGTGTAGGCTTCATATGCTTATCAAATGAAGATGAAAATGGGTTTTATTGAATGAACTAGAAAGAGTTACTTACCTTGAATGGAGAACTATTATATAGATGGAGACTACCAAACTGGAGTAATGTGTCTTAAAGTGTAAAATCTTCAATTGAGGAAAAAAAAGTGAAAATATATGTTCATAATAAAATGAATATCATCAATATGCATGTATATTTATTCCGGATTTGTAAATTACTAATTTTATAGAGATTTTGATTTTAGATCTTTACAAATATTCCAATAGTAATAAGAAATCAAATCATTCTGACAATAATAAAATAAAAAGAAGAAAATATATATAGAGAGGAAATTTGGGAAAATATCTTAAAAGTTTTTTTCATTACTTTCATATTTATTATAAAAAGAGTAATATATAGAAAATATTGATTTGAATATATATTTTTCTTTAAAGAGATTTATGAAGGATTATACTAATTTGAAAAAAAACTACCTACAAATAAAATGTCTGAAAAAGAATTATTTATGTTAAAACAATTTCTAAAATTATCAATTCTATTTTTTATTATAAATGATAAAATCTTGATTTTATGTTTATTGTTATTATATTATATTCGATTATGCTTTATAATTATTTTTTATAAAAATAATAATATTCAATATTTGTAAGAAAATTGAATATATGAATTTAAAAAAGATATACAGATCTTCAAGTGTGAAATTTAAAAAACTGAAAAGTAAATTTGCAATATTTAAAAATGCTTTATATTTCTCTCTAGATATGAAAAAAAATATATGTAAAAAAATTATATTAACTGGACAATGTGAAATTGAAACTGATTTTGTTCCATATAATTTCAAATTTTAATAATGAGGGTTCCATAATGGGGAGGAGTGACGGTTCTGATTTTTGTGTCCTTAACTGTGACGGGGAGGAGTGTCCATGATGATTACCGCCTAAAAGTATAAAACATGTTCAAACTCATTGACATGGAAAGGAATTGTAATCGGCCAACGTATTTGAACCCATACTTTTCCTCAAATTAATTTAAGAGTCTCATGAATAGAGGATGGTTCATGAACGTCAACGGAATCACACGAATCATGAAGATGATTCAAACACTTCGGAACATGATGATGATGGTTATGGTTATGATGATGGGGTGTGGAGTCGTGGAGATGGAGAATATGAAAATGAAATTTGAACACCATCTGCTTCTTATGCTCCAGAAAAAATGTTTTTATATAATAATCGAAACAAAAAGACTTACAAATAACAACATAACATGAAAGAAAATATCTCTTGGCATTAGGATTCTCTGACATGTAATAAATATAGAAATATAAAAGAGGAGAATGTGAACAGCCACATTCTGGTTTACATGATTATGCTTCTCTCAAAGACTACAAACACCACTGGGTTTACCTAATGATTTATGGACATTAACAAATAGTAATAAGAAATCTTATAGAGCATAATGTGAATTTCATACTGGTATCCAGATTTTCCTAAATCATATTGCCAAGGCTGCAAACTGAGATTCAGCTTCTTGTGTTGCATTATTTGGTCGGTATTTGTTGTGTCGGTTCTGCTGCGTTAGTGGCATTTGTTTCTGGTTCTGTTGTGATTGTTGTTGTTGCTGTCGTCGAAACTTTAGGTTTCCTATCTCTCTTTCTAGGAATTGTTGCTCAACTGTATCAACCATCCAAAATTACAATTTCACAAGAAAAAAATAACAGATATACTTTGAGATTTCTATGAGTCACTTTAATTGGTGCTTAAATATGATTTACCGTGTTTAAGCTTTTGGATTTCTGCTAAACTATCCATACGTTGTTTTAGAGCTCTATTTTCCATGCTAAGCATGATTAGTTGTTGATCCAAGTAGTGAATGGCAGATGACATTTTACAGCCTTCAACCTGTTGATGAAGAAAAATCCATAATGTATAATTTATTTAGTGTTTTATTATATATTAACGGAATTAAATAAAAGTCAAGGAATATATATGTTTTAAAAAATCTTACTTGTAGCACTTGGATTGTTCTTTCGAGATCTGATATGTACTCAAGCCTCCTCAGACGTGCTCGATGAGCATTTTGACTACATTTTTAGTGATTTAAGCCAATGAAACTCATAAAAAAATTTGTGTAAATGATTAAACTATATTATGCAGAACAAGAATAAGAGCCCTTACTGTTTGATACGTTTAGAGTCAGTCTTTGATCCAGGACCATCAGGCTTTGTGGGAACTCCTTCTTTCATTTTGTTTACCTGTTTTTCAGCTGATTTCGACGTTGTGGTACCTACTCTATTTACAGCTCCCCATGACACATGGGTATGGAGATTAGTTCCATTTGCGGTAGACATTTCCCATCCCAACTGTCCAGGTTTTTCATAAGGGTTACGCTGCCACATATCATCATGACGGTTAATGCTATGGTCTAGCCAAGAAGGACCAGCAAAACGACTTATCATAGGGTCATCTTCTGTAAAAGGCATGAAAGCTGAGTTTAGGTAAGAAGATGTGTCACTAGCTGAACGCCTATGACCCTTGTTCATCTTAGGGGACGCTGGCTCGCTTAGGAGCTCATCGAGCCAAGCTGGTTGCTCTTCTAAGAGAAGATTATCTAAAGAAGCACTGTGGCGGTGCATAATATTAGGAGAAGAAATACTTTTTCCTGTGGATCCAAAATGTCCCGTGTTTGACAGCTTGCTTAAATCTTCCATTCTTCAAAAACCTGGAAATGTTTAATCAAAACATGTTTCAGTGAACTAATCAAAGAGTGTTTTAATTATAGTGCTACACATGATTCATGAAGTATTAGACAAATTTTGAATAATCCAGAAAGTGGGATTTTTTCTTTGGGTTAGATTAATAAGAGTTGAAGTAATATGTAAAATTTTAGAAGTGATCATAAACAATATTGAACAAGAGATAGTTGTCAGGGATACAATAGATGATCCTGAAAATTTGAAGAAGGAAAAGTGTTTGAATATGTTTCTAATTCTGGATAAGGACGTTAATGTAAACCTTAACGTATGTTCACTTTGATTTCTCAAAAAACTAAACACAAAGTCAGAAAAATCCCTCTCAAATGGGACTAAAACTAAGAGTCATAGGAAACGTCACTAGACCAAGAGCTTAGAAACTGAATTCCAGATAACTTTAAACTCTCATTTTCATCCAAAATCCAGCTAATGACAACCAAAGACATAAAATTCTTCTTTTTGTTTATATGGTTAAATAGTATTTCGAGAAGTTTTGGACCGAAATCCATACATTTTTCCGTCGGGATTTAAACTTTTAGCGTAAAACCCCTCCCAAGAATCTAGGGGTCCTAGGAAGCCGAACCTAAGAAAGATCCTAGAAACACCATTATACCAAGAACCACTTGGTAAAACAATAAATTATCATATGAAGAATAATACATCGTACCTGTAGAAAGGACAAGACGTAGGAGACGCGTGATTACCAAACCCCAAGCGAGGAGGAAAATGGCATCTCCCGCGATGGATATCTCCTTCTCTGTTGGTCTTGATCACCTCTCCCTCCTCAGAATTCAAAAAACCGAAGAACAAAATTTCAATCGCTAAGTAGAGGAAGACGCCAGATCAAAACAACTCATGTTGATGGTTTCCATATAGCGTGCTTTCCGTGGAAACACCCTTGTCATTTTCTTTATTTAGTTTATTATATATGTTCGTCCTTAAAATAGACTCCACCGTTGTTTTATGTACATGATACTTGAAAATGATTTGGAAAAAAAAAAAAAAAAACTTGAAAATGATTTAATCCTAAGTCCTCAAATACGAACATTTTAAATACACTCATTATCATATGCGTGACAATGTAATATTGTCCAGAATTCGTTGAATTTTCCATATTTGTTTGTTTCCGAAAAAAACGTTCGTCAGAAGTAGTTCTTATATAAAGAACCTCTTCCAACAGAAATGTCTCTCATGCATGATCTCTCCAAATCCTTTCTAATCTAAATCCAAATAGTATATTGACATACTATATAGTCTATATAGACCCACACGTTCTCACTAAAAATCACCTATCTATGGATCGAGTGAATCTTTTACTTGTTTTGCTCTCTTTTAATCCAGCTGCAGGTGAATATCAAAGACAAGGGTGAAGGTACTGTTGACTTTTCCAACAAAGAAGACTACCGGCAAGAGTATTTTTTTACCGGAAACTCGTTGACTTTTTAAGTAAAAATAGAAACTCGTTGACTTTTCTTGTGAAACTCGTTGACGGTTGGTTATGTAAAGGAGTTACAGAAAAAATAGAATTCGAACTTTTTTTTTTTTTACTGGAAACTAACCAAGCCACAGTTTTTCTTAGTAATTTTTATTATTATTATTATTTTAACCATAGAAACTCATTCATTTTACACACACTCATGGAAAATGTAAAGCTTAAAATATTGGTGTCTGCTTCTGGTTGCAGCTGCATCTAGCAACCACTTTTTAAGCATAGGCGGATCTGCTTGAATTCAAAGGAGGGGTAGGCTCATCGTTGCAATAGTCGCAAAAGCATTGAACAGTCTCGGGATCTTTCTTTTCTCCTTTGCATTTACCACCTTTCGCGCCATAATCTAGCTTGCAAGTGATATAACAAAGTGATGGGTAATGCCTTTTTGTGCAAGCAATGTAATTAGGAATTTCATATCCCATTGGATAGTATTCTCTAAGGCACTCATCTTCCTTGGCTTTTACCTTTGGTGTTTCTATACAAAGAAAATATTGAATCAATTAGAGGATCAGAAGAAGTTATAACTCTCCAATTACGTACAAATTAAATCACATACGAGTTGAGACATAGAAGTTTAAGAACAAATAAAGTCATGCGACTTTACATACTTATTTAGATCTTACTATAACCAAGAAAAGGAATATGCTAAAATATCACAGTAAGTAATATATTGGCTTAGGGAAAATCGCATTTTAAATCATGAAAGTGACAAATGATAGCACTTTAAACCTTTAAGGTTTTTCACTAACACTTCAAACACTCAAATCATTTACTCTCACACTTTAAATCATGAAATTAACAATTTTTCACACAATGCTGGAAAACTTAACGGAAAAAAATTTAATAATTGAGTTTTGAAGAGATAATTGAATGTTTAGAAGTCGAAATGGGGTAAATAAAATTTGTATGATTGAGTTCGAGGTATTAAGCCTTTTTGGTTTAATTTTTGATTATTTGAATATAAAGTATTAAATTTTTTTTATTAAATTTTTCGGTGGCGCGTAAAAAATTGTTAATTTCGTAGTTTAAAGTGGAAAAGGAAATGGTTTAAGTGTTTGATGTGCTATTGAAAACTTTGGAGGTTTAAAGTGTTAGAACGAAGAGGAGGGCTAAAATGGAAATGGACTTCATTACCTTCGTCGTAGTGGAAATGTTTCAGTTCTTGCGTTGCTATTTATCAACGATCTAAAGCGTTGGGCCTCTCTCATCGAATTATTGTATATCGTTTCTTAAGCTCATGGTCATGTTGAATTTTTTTAAAAAATAAAATTTAATATAGACTAATTAAATGGAACAAATTTCGATTCCGGAATCATTTTTATTCTTTTTTTATTAGTTAATAAGAAGATGAGCACCAACTGAAGACTGATACACCATGTCTTACGCACTTTCAATTAACAAAACATCACTGCAGTGGCGGAGCTAGGGAAAAAATTTACAAGGGTCAAAATGAAATAAACCATATATTACATGGGTCAATAATCAAATTTTATCACATTTCATCAGTTTTTCTATTAAAAATAGTGATAATTTAAAAAAAAAAAATTCAGGTGGATCACTTGACCCACGTCCCCACACGCTGGCTCCGCCACTGCATCACTGCCAAAAGTGAATGATATAAAAAACAACTCGTTTTTTTTTTTTTTTTTTTTGTCATCTGAGTGATATATTGATAACACGGGTAATTATATTGTGGATAGCCAAGACATAAACCTTGTGAAATACTAGCTAATGAAACGGGGATTCAAAAACTCACCCGATACAACTTTAATTGAAGCCCCCAAAGGAGCAAAGCACGATCAAACAAAAAAATGAAGACATCAAAAAGATGAAAAAACTCTCTCACTTTCAAAAACACCATTTAACCAAAAGGGATGATTGGAGGCAACATAAGACTGTAGCCGACCATTATTGGTGACACTCTGAGCAATGGGATTAGCTCCTCTATTTGATTCCATTCTTCCTTTCACAACTTTCCAATCTTCAAACCCGAAAAATAAAAGAAGCATTCTCCTCTGTTTCTTCCATGTTTCTACTCCCCCAACGAAATATTGACCTAACTTGGGAACATACATGTTGCTCTCTCATGAGGGACTGTTTTGGTATTATTTCATAAAATACAAACTATATTCTAGCCATCATTTTATTATTGTTAGTTTGTTAATTTTATGGTTTTTTATTGTTGAATTTTTTTAAAAATAAAATTTAATATAGACTAATTAAATGGAACAAATTTCGATTCTGGAATCATTTTTTTTTCATTAGTTAATAAGAAGATGAGCACCAACCGAAGACTAATACACCATGTCTTACGCACTTTCAATTAACAAAACATTACTGCCAAACGTGGATGATATAAAAACTCGTTATGTTACAATAAAAAAACTAATACATTAATATATTTCATATAGTTAGATTATTACATATTTTCCTCAAGTTGCATTATTATGTATCCCAATTAATGTGTTAGAAATTTATATTTTCAAAAAAAAAAAAAATACAATTTTTAATTTCATTATGTTTGAAACATAAAGAGTGTATCTAAGCTCAACGTGACCAATACAATACACTTAAACCAATGAGTCTAAATCATATGTATTGTTGCGTGAAAGAACAATCAACAACAAAATCATTTTTTTCTCTAAAAATGTGATATGGATTTGAATGTTATTCTGAACGCGTGAAAATAACCTTGTTCAACTTTAAAAAACAAATATTCATAGTCGGAATTGTCTTTCTCAAATAAACAAAAATCAGAAGAGATATTTTCCTAACGGAGATGTGTAACTATAGCAAAAGCCTACAACGACCGCAACCCCATAATTTGTTTTCCGCTTTTTTTTTGTTTTTTGTTTTACGAGATATTATTATTCCTAATTAGTTGATTTCATTCTCTTTTTCCGATTTATTTTTCGTAATTCGTCCCATTTCTAATGAATTACGAGATATTATTTATTTTAGTTTTTTAAAAACCTGCCGCACAATATTCATGCCCTCCCCTCCACACTCCCTCTCTATTTATGCATCTTTTTACCCTAATATCGGAAACATGTACAATTCTCTGTTTATATCTCGAATCTCGTAAATATTTTTATGTCTCTTTATTTCTCTTTCTCCGATCCTCTCTTTTAAATTCCACCACTTGTTCATTGAAATGGCTTAGTTTCTTGTGGATGACGACGATGTATACATGTGATGCAAGGCGACTTCTCCAACCTTGGCACTCGTCATGCCTCTCTTCCCCTCTTGGAACGCTTGCTTCCACAGTGGGAGTGTCGTGCATGCTCCAAGGAAGTCGATCTATATCCCATTTTTGGCGTTAAGAGATACGAACCCAACAATAGATGATATCTTGTGGCACTGATTCCAGATCGAGACCAATGTCTCTCTTACTGAAGCAGATAAGGCTAAGAGACACATCAGCCTCGATCCCGTGAATCGCTGCCACAAGAACTGATCCATCGTTGGGTTTATATCCCGCAACGCCGGAAACAAAATGATGATCGACTTCTCCTAAGCAATCAATACACTCCTACTATAAAGTGGATTCAAAGATTCTAGTAGGAGAAGAGAGGCATGACACATGCCAAGTTAGAAGAGTCGCCTTGCATCGCATACATACACAGTCAGTCGCAAAGAAAAGCCATTTCGATGAACAAGTGGAATTTATCAGGAGATGGATAGTGTAGCTGGTTTTTAAAAATTAAAATATAAAACTATATCGTAATTTAATTAAATTGAGACGAATTACTCTAAACCCTAACTAAACCGAATTTAGCTATAGTTTCATCTCAGAACCCAATTAATTTAAAAGCAAAAGAATTCGAAAAAAGCGAACCGAATAACTCAATGTCCAAGTTAGTTCGTGATTAATAAAACTAGGAAATGAAGTCGCGCGGGGTTGTTTGCCAAAAAATATTGTGAGCTTTTTTTTTTATTTTTTTTATTTGTTGATTTGAATTACAATGATTTTGTATTAATTTTTATTGGCTATGTTTTGAGTTAATCCAACCACTGACACTAAAAATCTCTAATATGGCTTTATTTTCTAAATATTTCATTGATTTAGTTCCATTAGACTATAAGTTAGCATTTGAGTAGAATAATTTTGGTGTAGAATCACACTTTTGATTCGACATATAGTAAAATACATATTTGCTTTTCTATAGATAGCATTTGAGCACGATGACAATTGATTTTTCTATAAAATTTTAGTTTTATAAATTAAAATTGTATTTTTAAAACAGGCATGTCACAATCTTTAAAGTTTTCTAGCTCTTGCTTTTATTTTCTCATTAGCTTTCTAATATGTTAACTAAATTATATTATATATTTTACAACTCGGAAACACATTATAAAAAATTTAAAAAGATAAATATTCTTTATAAATTTTGATTAATAAGGTAACTGTATACTATCATTACTTTTGCTCCAATTTTCATTAATTTTTAATACCAAATTATCACATACTTTATATTTTTAATTAATTTTTATTTTTCTTAATTAGTTTTTTATTTTTAGTTTAAAAATATAAATATAAATATATATATATATATATATATATATATATATATATAAAGAAATATGAATAGACATGTGTTAAATAAATATCTTAAATACAATTAAATTTTCTTTTTGCTGATGTAAATAGGCTAGATGGAAAAAAAACTCTCCTACTATATATAAGATATACAAGTCCTACTATATATAAGATATACAAGCTACACCTTTTTGTAATACTGATTTGTTGTGAAAAGCTACTTATTTACTATAGCATTTTAATTAAATTAACAAGAAAAATACATAAATTTTACTAATGCCGAAATTAACGAGGCAGTTAGTATATGAAAAAAGGATCGAATTGTGGAGAGGGAGAGAAGAAGAAAATTTCGACAAAATCTGGTTTAAGTGTTTGTACTTGAAGAGTCCAAAGCTCAAAGCCCCCTTTGGAAAAAAAAACCATCTTAAATTCGAAAATTCTAGGGTTTTTCTGTCCGTGTGATCCCAAATCGTGAAATTCAAATGAACTCTCTACCATCGACGGCGAATTCCGTCAACGGCCGCCACGAAAACGGCGAGACGAGCACCGGAAATGGTGTAAATCGAGATCTGATCCTACACTTCTTAGACAAGGTTCGTCTCTCAGCTACTAAACGAGGTGATTCGAAGGAAGAAGACGAAGGTGAAGAATCGCCGACGGAGCTCAACACGATTAATAGCGCAGGCGGGTTTCTGATTGTCTCTCCCGATAAGCTTTCCGTCAAGTACACGAACATGAATCTACACGGCCACGACGTCGGCGTTGTTCAAGCTAATAAACCTGCTCCGTTCAAGTGTCTTACTTACTACTTTGAGATTTTTGTCAAAGATGCTGGCACTAAAGGTCAAATCGCGATTGGTTTCACTAAGGAGAGCTTCAAAATGCGGAGACAGCCCGGGTAAAGATATTTTGAGCTAATTGGGAAGAATCTGAAATGAAAGGACTTTGCTTTGTGGCTCAATTGAAAAGTAGATTCTGGATTTAGCTGGTAGCTTTGATCATTGTTGCATTTTAAGGCCATAGAATGTGAGCTTCCTGGATAAGGTTGTCTTTTCTAAGTTAAGTTACTAGAAATGGTTTTGGGAAGAATCTGAATTCAAAGGACTTTCTTTTGTGGCTCAGCTGAAAACTAGATTCTTGATTAGTTACGGAACAAGGATGCCTTTGAGAAGAATCCGAATTCAAAGGACTTTGCTATGTTGCTGAATTGAATACTAGATTTTTGATTAATTACGAAAATGGATGATGGTGGTGCTTCCAAAAGAAGTTATGCCATCATAGTTTTCACTCGTAGGTTGATCGTTGTTGCATTTAAGGTATGGCTTAGAATTTGAGCTTTTGTGGCTGTCAAAGTTATTCACTTCTTGGATGAGGTCGTATTCTCTCTGTTATGTTTAGTTGTGGGAATAATCCGAATTCAAAGGACTGTGGCTCAAATGAAACTAGATTCTTGATTTAGCTAATGAGGTTTTGGGAAGAATCCGAATCCAAATGACTTTGCTTAGTAGCTGAATTGAAAACTAAATTCTTGATGGTACCGTCAAAAGAGGTTATGCCCGTTTTCGCATAGAATATGAGCTTTATGGGACAGTCTAGTTTATTGTTTCCGTTTGTAATGGTAGGTGGGAAGTGAACAGCTGTGGCTATCATGGGGATGATGGATATCTATATCGAGGAAAAGGAACGGGTGAAGCCTTTGGTCCAACTTATACTAAAGGTGATACGGTTGGCGGTGGTATAAACTACGCCTCACAGGAGTTCTTTTTCACGTAAGAAAGATCCGTCCATTTTCTTGTCGCCCTTTGATTTCCTCTGTTTGCATCTGCTTTGTCTATTGAACCTGATGGCATCTTTGATGCCAGTAAAAACGGAGCACTTGTGGGCAAAATCCCTAAGGACATAAAGGGTCATCTATTCCCTACTGTAGCTGTACATAGCCAAAATGAGGAGTATGTTCTCACTTTCTCTGTTGGCTGCTTGCGTGTTGAGTTCCACGGGGTTCAGTAGAAGTTACTAACACGATGCATTTGTTCTGAAATTCTGCAGGGTTTCTGTTAATTTTGGGAAGGAGAAGTTTGCTTTCGATGTTAAGGTAAGAGAATCATCCTTTACAGGGGAAATTGTAGATAGAGTCGATAGGTCTCAGCTTTGTATTTAAGTGGAGATGGTGTAATCAGGACTTAGTGCTGCTGTAGAACATAATTAGTATGCGTCATGTCCATGCTTGGTACCGGGGTTGAAGAAATCTATGTCAGTGATCCTCTTGGTACACAATGCACTCATATTTGCTATTTTATGTGCATCCTCTTATGTTCCTGTGTAATCAAACCTCAACCAATTATACATCAGTATATTCTGTAAATACTGGAATAGAACACGGAAGTTTACGACCTGACTTTCTCCCTTCTCTCTCTCTCTATTGCATATATGTTTGAAGTGAAGTTTTAACAAGGGGTTTTACCCTCTTTCTGTGTAATTAGGGATATGAAGCATCAGAGAGGAATAAGCAACTAATGGCTATTGAAAAAATATCCATACCTCCAACTATCGGTTATGGGTGAGTACGTTGTTAACTGAGTTGCAATTCTAGGTCTGTCTACTAGACAGTGAAGTGGTGACAAGCTTTTTTGCTTTATCTGAAGTTTTATTTCCTTTTATCATCAGGCTTGTTAAGACCTACTTGCTACACTATGGATATGAGGAGACACTTGATGCTTTCGACCTTGCTACTAAAACTACAGTTCCTCCAATCCATATAGATCAAGAAAATGCTATTGACGAGAATGATTCATCATATGCTTTGCATCAGAGAAAGACTCTTAGACAAGTATTGAACTTGTTCCTATTCAAAACCAAACTAAATGACTGCTTCTTTGGATTGCTTTCTTTTTTTTTTACTGATCCGTACTTTCTTTGTTATAGCTTGTCAGGAATGGCGAGATTGATGCTGCTCTGGCTAAACTCCGGGATTGGTATCCCCAAATTGTACAGGTGAACTGAGAGATCTCCTGTCATATCGCTTGCTTTACATGGTTGAGATATGGACTCTTACTCAGCTGTCCTTACTGCAGGACGATAAATCGGTAGTTTGTTTCCTCCTTCACTGTCAAAAGTTCATTGAATTAGTACGGGTATGCTCTTCATTCCTTACCATTGATGTTAAACCTAGTAAAGAAAAAGAATGCAAAAATAGAACCTCTTCACCTAGTATCAAGTCTTTATAACACATTGAGTTGGTTCCATGGATTGTTTTTTTTTTTTTTTGTTTTGGTAAATACATATAATCAACAGGCTGGAAAACTCGAAGAAGGTGTTAAGTATGGCAGACTCGAGTTAGCCAAGTTTGTTGGGTTAACCGGGTTTCAAGATATAGTCGAGGTACTCTCGTCTCCTTCAACATTAGTTCCTCTTTCAAGGAAGATCAGGTTCAAATGAAGAGGTCTTATGAACTCGATTTTCTTGTTGGTTGTTCAGGACTGCTTTGCTTTACTCGTGTACGAAAAGCCCGAGGAGTCATCGGTTGGTTACTTCCTAGACGACTCGCAGAGGGAACTAGTGGCTGATGCAGTGAATGCAGCGATTCTATCAACAAATCCGAATAAGAAAGATGTGCAGAGAAGCTGTCACTTGCATTCCCATCTGGAGAAATTGCTTAGACAGCTAACCGTGTGCTGTCTGGAAAGGCGGTCACTTAATGGAGACCAAGGCGAAACATTCCGGCTTCACCATGTTCTTAACAACAGCAGTACAAGAAGATGAAATCGGTTTGTTTGGTTGTTCTTATGAAAACTCTGGTTTGTTTGGTTGTTCTCATCATTATTGGCTATTGTTCATACCTGTGTGATATCATCTTGTATTTTTATCTTTCTGTTCTGTAAAAAGAAGGTTTAAGAAAGGGAAAAAAGAAAAAAAAACTTTACGACTATGAAGGCGAAAACAATTAGAAGATGAAGTAGTCAGAGAACACGAAGATGATAAGAAAAGAATGAAGATAATATGTTAGTTTTCTATTATTTTTGTTTTACGACTATCTTAACTGACATTTTGGATTTATTTTGAATCCCTAAAAGAAGGAAAAGAAGATAAGAAAAATTATTGTAAGAGGGAAGATATTGGACTGATATGGTGCAACGTTTTGGATCTAATTTGAATTCCTAAAAGAAGTAAAAGAAGATATAAAATATTATTGTAAGAAAGAAATATGTGACTGATATGGTGCAAGAGAATCCCAAGCTCCTAGTTTTCGCATTTAACCACTAACTATAACTATGTAGAATAAGTATTAAACCATTTGGTATAGAAGAAAGACATGAGCAATGTATGATGTTCAATTCGAGGGACACAATTTTGATGATGAGTGATTTACTTTAGATGAGTAGAACGTTCCAAAACGAATTATGTAGAAAAGCTTGAGAACACCAAAAATGAAGGGCTTCGTATGTGGATACAATTAGCTTTCTTGAATATACATGCTTGCGTTTCATTTTTTTTTTTTTTTTTTTTTTTTTGCAAAAGCACAAGTAGAATCTAACATTAAAAAAGTAAATATTTGTTAATACCACCTTTTAACCCTATTAAATTCCATAGTAAAAAATTACCACTTTTTAACCCTATTCAATTCCATAGAAAAAAAATCTGAAATAAAAGAAAATTATACATATCACATCTCTCTCACCAACCCTCTTTTTCAATTCGGCCACTTGTTCATTGAAATGGTTCAATCTCCTTGTGACGTTGACTTTGTATGCATGCGATGCAAGGCGACCCCTCTGACCTTAGCACGCGTTCTGCCTCTCTTCACCTCATAGAATCCTTGCGTCCACTTTACTGTAGGAGTGTCCTGATGAGGATCTATTTTCCTTGAGCAATTAGGACACTTCTACAGTAGCTAGGATGGAAGTAAGAGTTCTAAAAAGGAAAAAAAGGCATGAGGCATGCCAAGATTGGAGAAGTCGGTTTGCATCGCATACATACACCAACGACGTCGTAAGAAAACTGAGCCATTTGAGAGAGAGAGAGAGAGAGAGAGTTATAGTTTAAGAGATTAGAGATATGGAGAGAGAATTGTGTTTCCGATATTTAAAGGTAAAGAAATGCATAGATAGAGAAGAGGAGGGCATTAAGAGGAGATGAATAGTGTAGCGGCGGATTGTTTAAAAATTGAATATTAAAATAACTAATATCTTGTATTCAATAGAATTGGGAAAAATTACCAAAAACAATTGGAAAAAAGAAGAAGAAATCTCATTAGGAATAATATCTCGTAAAACAAAAAAAATTGGAAACAAAATCCTGAGGTGGCGGTCCTCGTAAGCTTTTGCTATAGTAACACATCCCAGTTAGGATAATATCTCATCCGATTTTTGTTATTTGTAAAAGATAACTCCGACTATGATCTGTTTTTTTTCAAGGATGTTGAACGGTTATTTTTTCTTAATCAAGTGGTCGTGGTCTAGTGGTTTTCATTTTATGAGTTGTTCTGTTGGTTTAGACCAGAGATCGATTCCCCTCAAGCGTGAGATTATTAGCCATTTCCACTTTGTCACATGGATATGGGCCCTTGTTTACTACCCATTTGAATATCTAGAGAGAATCTATATGTGAGTTGTACATTTTTCAATGATTAATACGAGCTTTTCATAAGCCTATAATTTACACTTTTTTATATTAAAAAAAAAAAAACTAGGTTATTTTCGCAAGATAAGCAATTTCAATTTATTAAGATAATATAATCATGAATAACAATGATATGCATGATTATATTTTGTTTCAGATTTTTTTTTTAATATCAAACTTAATTGGATTAAAAAAGGTAAAAATGTTTTTACTGTTAGTCTTTACTCTTTACTTATACTTTTGCAAAAAAAATGCTAGCATGTTATTTCAAAAAAGCTAATTGTATCACATACGAAGCTCTTCGTCTTTGCTTTCTCCAAGATTTTACTTCGGAAAGTTCTTCTACTCTTCTAAAGTCAATCACAAAATTAGCATCAAAATTCTCTATACGAGCATGTAAATTAATCAGAGGAAGAAGTTGAAAGCTCAAATGTAGATGAGAACTCTGAGCTTACCAACATTGAAGAAGAAACTTTGTGTTGTTGACTAAAGAAGCTGATGAATAACCGAGGAAAATGATGAAACTGAACGCTAACATATAAGTTCCTTCTGCCATTGTGGTGGAATCTGCCTTAATTAGATAGATGACAGACAACATATAATGGTATAATATTTTCATGTTTGTTTCTTCATTTAGCTTTTTCATCCAAATGCTCCATCCTAATGCTCCAATCAGATGAATCAATAAAGTTGTTTGTTCCTCATCCAAATGCTTCAGCCAGATTGTTCGTCCATATGATAAATGAACAATATAGACTGAACCATGTGGTTGAAGCATTTGGATGAGAATGAAAAGGAACATACAACATCCAACTACTTCATACGAATGAAGTATTTGAATGAAGCGTCCAAATAAAGAAATCAGATGAAGAAACGAACAAGGCTTTGGATGTTGAAAATTTTACTTGAAATTTTGAAACTTGTTCAGATCGTGTATTCCGATGTTGCTCATTTTTGCAGTTATCAGCTAACGAATATGATCTAAACATGAATCTCAAAAAACCGCTACTTCTCTAAATCTTACGAATTCTTTGGACTACGCGCAACAATTACTTTCAATAAAAGAGGCTTACACGATAGGTAAATCAATTTTACTGGCCAAATAGTAGTTTGACAAACGATTAGAGAAACTCAATCTCCCCCTTGCACCAAAGCTAAGGGTTGAAAGACAATTTGGTGAATATTTATGCAAATTAAATACTTCCTGGCATAATGTTGTGCAGACTATAGGCCTATAGGGCTATAGGGTTGGGATAGATTATTACTTTACAGAAATCCAATTCCGTAACTATTGTAAATGTCTTCATCTTCATTTTCATCTTCTTGTGGCGGAAGCCCCAGCTATGAGAGAACCGTTGGACCTTGCCAATGAGTTAGGAATCAAGAAGTTGAGAGTTGAGTCTAACTCCTCCCAATTATTAAATGTCTTCTCGTCAGGTACATGTTTTTTTGGATCTCCGTGGTATTTTAGCTGACATTGTGTCAAACTTGACATTTTTATGTCATCGATTTTAAATGTATCCACTTGAGAAGAAAACACTAAGACAAACTTTTTAACTAAACAAACATTTAGCTTGTTCGTTGTAAGCTCATTTTCAGCTTTTATTCCAAATATTGTAACTAGGTAAATAAATTCATCCTTTTATTTGTGACTGGGTAATATTCCATGCCATTTGCAAAAAATATATATTTTTAAAAGTGAGTAATTTCTTGATTAAAATGTTCGTGTGGAACTTATTATTTCCATTTGATAATGTATATGAACATAATAAATTGCATGAAGAATGCTTGATGTCAGTCACTCTTTCTATATTTTTTAGAGAGAGATAACGACTTTTGTCTTTTAAATCTCCGATTTAAATCGGATCAAATTCCGGCTAGGTCTGGATTAATTTTCATTCGTTCAATGGCTTTGTTTTTGCGTTTTAGGCTAAGGCGTTTGTGCCTTGTTGTGTGTCGCGTGTAATCGGCTTTTGACTTTCCTATCAGAATTATAATTTCAGATGACAAAAGAAATAACAAAAAAAAAGAGAGAAATCAGTTGACCATGAAACAATTATTGTTTTTCATAAAAAATGTCTATTACTTAATGAACATGCCTACAAGCCTACAACTAGTATAACAATTTTGAGAATGGTAGCCAATGGTCACAAGTGTAGCTCTATCCGAATATTCTTTTATTCGTTCAGAAATCTTCTTGCACTAATAATCTCTTTTGTCCACCACAGGAAACCAAATCAGGTCCTTCTTTTACCCTACCAAAATTTGATAATTTTAAGCAATTAATATACAACAAAGTTTTACTTACACCGACCCCTCCTTGAGCATAAATTGGTAAACAATAAAGGAATATTATTTCCCCCCACTTCTATAAGAACATACATCTTTTTTATTGATTCTTTAAATCTTTTCTCCTTATTGTACAAAAATTTTACAGCTAAAATTCATACATAAATTAATCTATTTTTTTTCTAGTTCAATATATAGGATCATGTTTCGAATTTTCGAACAGATCATCATCATTTATAGATTAAACAACAAAAAATACATATATATATATCAATCCTAAAGGAAACATTATTGTTCTTCCTTAGGTTTGCATCTGCACCTCTTCTTCTGCTCTGTATATTCCTGAATCCATAAAAACCCAATAAAAATTTATCAAAACCAAATTAAAAAAAAAAAAATAATGCTTGTGTTACTAATTACAACTTACTCGATAGCTTATTCTTGAGACATTTCCCTCATTTTCTATGCTAAATTTTTGTGTATATATATGTAGATTAACCTGGATCTGGCTTTGAAGAGCCTTCACATACTCCACAGCTTCTTCTAACATGTCTGCAGTGTTGGTTTGCTGCAACAAAGAAGATAATCAAATCCAAATCTCGGCGTTATAAACTTACCTTTTCAGAAACCTCAAACGTGATTTTAAAGTTCCATTAATGACTTCCCAATCATCAACAATTAACATCTACTTTCCTTTACGGCTAAGCTTACTAAGAGCACTAACTCTTTACCTTAAGCTTTAAGCATATATATAATCTTGGACCCGTTCCGTAACTCTCATAAAAAAATCTGCCAAGAACATTGCTGTAGAAGAAATTTACCTTATCCATGTTAGGAACAAGTTCTTGCAACCTCCTGATCCGATCACTAATTCGCGTTCTCCTCACCTAAAACAAAAAAAAAAGATTTGAGAAAATAAACTTAAATAACAAGACAAAAACACCAAAAAACCAACACAGTGACTGCAATGCGTCAAAGTATACCCGCTCTGCGATACTACGAGGATGAGTTGCACAACCGCGTTTAGCACGAACCCTACAAGGAACCGAATCTTCAAGAATCTTATCCATGCTCACATCCATCATTCCTGATATCCCACCACTCATTTGCTCTTCTTTCTACTCACAGAACAAAATATAAGAGTTAAGTTTATCCATATGCACACATAGACTTAGCCATATAAACCAATTTCTTATCTCGTTAGAGAGCCAACATTTATAAACTACTCAAGTTACATAGTTAACACGAGTGGTTGATGATTTAACATCAAAGATTGACTAATCTGGTATGTTTTTGTTTGCCAGTATACAAACAGAAGCTTAAATGTAATATTCACTTCACAGCCACAGGAAAAAGGGAAAAAAAAAAAAGAAAAAAAAAACTGCAACTTGCTGGGTTTTGTTACAAACTAATGCAAGTTGTGAAAATTAGACAAGACTGCTCTTTTACATCTTTCTTGTCTCCACGACTGAAGATTTTCAAAAACCCATTTAATTATGAGCGTATCAATCACTAACAGAACTCAAGTCAGAGCCCTGAACTCAGCATTTTGACCATAAAAATGCACACAACTTGACAATAAATAATGAAAAGAAGTTTTCGATTCAACAAAGGTTCGCTTTTTTTTCGGGTTAAATCTGAAATTTAAATCTAATTTAAGACTTACCAGCTGAGAAGAGAACTGAGCTTCGATTTCTCTCGACCGTTTACTCGTCGGAGAAATGTCAACGTTCGGCGACAAGTAGTCGTAATTCGCCGGAATCCCAAAGTTTGAGAAAAACCCATCAGTCCCAGCTCCGGAGCTACTGAGAAAATCCGCCGGAGAGCTATTCTGACGGTGAAAACCACCTTGGTGGTTGTACAATCCCTGCTCAACGGGACTCGGGAACTCGAACGAGTCACGACTCGTTATCCCGGTTGAGTTTCCGGTGAGAAGCTCTGTTAAGCAGAGGTTAGGTTTCAAACCTTCTTCTTCATCATCTTCGAGTAGGGTTTCAATCCAAGTCGCCGGAGCTGAACGGATCCGAGATAACCCACTTCGACTAACCTCTCCTCCTCCTCCGCCCCCACCGCTTCCGCCGCCGTGAGTGGATTGCATCGGATTCCACCGGCGAGTGTCTCAGTCGGTGAATTGAATTCCCCGCTTTATTTTTATCGCGTTTTTGTTTTTTTTTCAGTGAAGACAATTTAGACAAAGCCACAAAGGTCTCCTCTTTTTCGCAATTTCTTTCTCTCTGTTCTTTTTTTTTTTTTTTAATTTAAAAGTTTATAAATTTATTTGCAGCAGACCAGATTGTACTCCGATTGTCTTTCACTTAAATGTTATTGTTTTTCTCGAAAATAAAAAAACTTACCGTGCGCTTATTTTACACGGATACATAAACCGAGTCGTTAGATTCAGATACTTTGTTGACTTTGGACTAAGATCTACGGTGGATAAGTACGAGATCCCGTGAGGTGTATCGCATTGAAACAATTCAAAGCTTTTACGTCACTGTTCTCCTTTTATTTTCTCTCTTATTTTTTGTTCAGTGGATATGGTTTTAGTTCATTACTCGTCCAGTTGCAATTGTAGCGCGTGAATTCACCTTCCAAGGCTAGACGAGACGGCTGAGTCGGAGAGTGAGACAGTTTAAAAGCAGTGTTT
The DNA here is from genome assembly GCA_026724425.1 of Erythrophleum ivorense. NCBI lineage: Eukaryota > Viridiplantae > Streptophyta > Magnoliopsida > Fabales > Fabaceae > Erythrophleum > Erythrophleum ivorense. The sequence continues at coordinate 1,503,439 of JAIUCV010000070.1, read as the reverse complement.
GATCGGTTCAACCTTGATTAGCGATTAGCAAAATCTTGAACAATGATATTTAGTAGCTATACATATATTAATCAATTATAATATTAGTTAAAAGTATAAGATCATATCATATTGTCTATATGTATCATTGTTAAAATCTTATGATCGGGTAATTTATGACTCAAAAGCTTTTTCGGTTTGATGACTGGTCTTGTTTTAAAAACATTGGTTTAAAATTTTAACGAGATTTTAGTAAATGCTACCTAAATGATAACTTAGAGGGTGATTGGTAAGTACTGTGAGTGCTCCACAGAGCACTAATTATTTATAGAGCATTAATGTGTCACCAATCATGCTTTGCTTTTATTTTAGAAACTCAGAGCAACAATTTTAGAAAATGAAACATTTTGGTTCTAGAAAGCAATTTTTTCAGAGCACCAAATTAAGGGCTCCGAAAATTCTCTCTCTCTCTTATTTCCTTATTCTTTTCTTCACCTTCTTTTTTTACTTCTTTTTTTCTATATCTTATTTGTTTTTGTTTTAATACTACATATATATCTTTAATGACATAATATCTACTATCAAAAATCCTACAGCAATAAAATCTACAGCCTAAAATGTACAGCTTAAATCCTACAGCAGAAAATTTCTACAGCCATAACCTACGTTCAAAATACCGCTTCTCGCTAATTATTCGGTCGGACAGTTATTAGCGATTTTTCATAAAACCGTTAATAATACGGGGATTAACCGGGGCAGAATTTTAGGTTTATTTTAATATATTTTTAATCATTTAATATATAAAATAACACATTAGTATGAAAATCACATATTTCCAACCTAGATTAAATATTTTTTCAAATTCACATATACTACATAAGACAAAAATAGTCAAAGTTTGTGTTTAGAAGATAAATCCCAAATTGATTTGTTGAAAACGATTAATCACATATTTTTTTGGTTAAAATAACTCTAAACAGAATGAACTTTTATTTTTGGATCGAATTTTACAATCAAGTATCAACTGAGCCAATCAGATTTCAGAAAAGTATAAATTTGACCTACGATATACAGAATTGATTGGCGATTATTGTAATTAATCAGACAAAATCGGAATCGCTACGGTTACCCCCCTTGGAGCGATTAATCGAACGATTAATCGGAAAAATCGGGGATATTTAGAACATAGGCCATAACCAATCAGGCCTTTAAAAGCTAGGATTTCGTTTTTCCCATTATTCATTGAATCTTCTATTAGATTCTTTTCAAATGACATTAACCATCAATACTAACGGATGCGGATGTACATTTTATGGTATATAATCATGTGGAAGGCTCATCCACAAAGATTCCACGAAAAGTTTACCATTTGATAGAAAAAAAATTTTATTCAACAAAGCTCAATAAAATGTGTGGGAAAGAAAGTGAATCAAGTTAAAAACATTCCAAAACAAAAATAAACTTTGATATTTGAATAGAAAATAAAATTTATCCAGTAAAATCCAATAAAGTGTGTGGGAAAGAAAGTGAATCAAGTTAAAAACATTCCAAAACAATAATAAACTTTATGGAAAATTTGCAGATTGAATAACACTATAAATTATTTTATTTTTTTTGTAAAATAAAATGCCTTATTGAATAACATTAGAGTTTTATGGAAACTTAAATAAATTCATTCAAATTCAATTAGATTACTTCGTTGAATAAACCTCACCCCACCTAAATCCTCCGTGATCCTCGTTATCATCAGTTATTAAAATCATCTTCCTTCTTTCTCTACATTCTTCAAAAGACCTACAAAAATCACACCAAATATCAAAACCTTTTTTTGCAATACAATTCGATCAGGAGATCTTTAGCTTTAACAATGGCAAAGACGAGTTGGTATTACAGTAGAGAAGAGATTGAAGAAAACTCTCCATCGAGAATCGACGGTATCAACATAAAGCAAGAGACTTTTCAACGTTGGTCTTACTCATCATTCCTTCAAGAGCTTGGCCAGAGACTAAACAATCCTCAGAAATCCATAGCGACATCGATAATCCTCTGTCAACGATTCTTCACTCGCCAATCACTCGCGAAGAACGACGCGAAAACGATCAGCATCATCTGTATGTTCATCGCCGGGAAAGTCGAAGGGTCACCGAGACCGGCGGGTGACGTCATCTCCGTCGCTTACAGGGTTTTAAACAACAAGGAGCCGTCGAGAGAAGTGTACGAGAAAATCAAGGAGAATGTGTTAACCGGTGAGAAGTTCGTGCTCTCTACGTTAGGGTTTGATCTCGAAATCGAACATCCTTATAAACTTATGATTGATTGGGTTAAAAGATCGGTTAAAGTCGAAAGGGATGCCAAGAGATTGTCTCAGGCTGCGTTGAATTTCGTCAACGACGGTTTAAGAACGTCGCTTTGTTTACAGTTTAAGCCGAATCAGATCGCTGCGGCTGCTATATATCTCGGTTTGTGCTTTGTTAAAGTGAAGTTACCGTGTGATGGTGAGAAAGTGTGGTGGCGAGAGTTTGATGTCACGAAACGTCAGTTGGGGGAAATTAGTAACCAGACGCTTGATGTTTATGAGCAAGACTTCTTGGTTCCGGTTAAAGATGGTGCAGATTCTAAGGTTGGTGATGGTGGCTTATTGAGATGTGAGCAAAAACAGGTCAAGGATTATGAGACGAAATCTTGTCAGGGTCTTGAAGGTTATCAAGATCGTAAGGGAAGTGTCATGAATGGATCTGATAAGTCTAGACATGTTGCTGGAATACTTGGTTATGTACCTTTTGAGTCATTCTGAGGGATAATGTTTTGGCAAAGAGAGGTTTCGGTTTAGATGGACGACATTGGAAGTGTTAGAAGAGTGTTCTTCTGTTTTAATATTCACAAACTTTTATTTTCTGCAAAAGAGATGAGTTAAAATCAAATTTCCTTTGCATGACCTCTTCTAATTCCTTGACAGTGTAGTGCACCAGTTCCATGTCATTCCTCATTTCCTATGACTTCTTTTCTTGTCCACTTAACGTGAATTTACATAGACATTTCAAATTAGATATACTATCAAGATTTCAACTCAAAAAGGGGTTAATTCACACAATATTTTGAAAGAAATAGATTTTGTCAAGAAACATGATTTTCACCTTTTTGTGTGCATCTGGTTTTTTTTTTTTTTTTTTTTTTTTCCTGGTTGAAATGGGAAGTAAATAAACTTGCACCACAAAGAAAACAGTCAAGGTCACTCCGAGATACTGATTTGATGACCTTTTGACGCTCAAGTCAAAGTAAGCGTAGAAAAAATTTAGGTTTGAGAACAAAGGAATGAAGGATGGGTCCCTCCGAGCAGGTTGCTATATACAGTGTAAACTCAATTTCTTAGGCTACTCAGTAACACACAGCGCATATCTGTGTTATGAGTCAAAATCCAAACGTATTCATGTATCTCGTCACATTGTTTTTGATGAGAAAAAATTTCGTTGTTCCTCTCTCTCAATAACTTGGCCTCTCCGATATTGACTCCGTTTCCTCATCTCCCTAGACTCATCTCTCTCAAATTTGACTCCATCTCTCAAATTCTTAAATTATCCTTGGCAAATGCGATAGCATCTCAGCCACTGATGACGCCACGCAACAAACACTACCAATAAATTAGAGTACAACCCATTACTCAGCCCAAAACTCAACCTGCACAAATCTAGAAGCCCAAAACAATCAAGCCCAACAGCAATGAGTCATATCTTATGTCACAAAAGTCGAAGGGGTGCAAATATAAATGAATAAGAAAAATCTATATACAGGGGAGTTCATATAAGTAATTCCGAAATTAAGAATTCTTCCAAATTTTCAATAACCAATAGTATCATTTCACATTATTATATAAAAAATAAATTATATTTGTTTAAATTAAATAATCTTCTTTTTAGATTTCAGAAAGTTTCTTAATTCAAAAATACTATTTATTTTTCGTATTAAAAACGTTTATAAAATAAAGAAATACTATTTCTAATATCAACAGAAGAAACTAACTTAATATATATAAAAAAATTCAATTAACTCTAATATATATGACAAAAATCGAAATATAACCGGTTTTATATTTAAAAAATCAACAAGTCCAAAGTAATTATACACTATTTAATTAAATTTAAGAATGTAATTAGCATAGATCTTAAAAATATATATTGAAATTTTAAAATAGTACCCCAATAAAAGCCTATGATATACTTAAGTTTCATGTTTATATATATTCATATTATTCACCATCTGTTGTAATTTTATCAAAACATCGACCTTTTTCTCAAATGTGTTACCTAGTTTTTTTCTTGGCCATGGCTTCCAATATCTTACATAGTTAACAAATTAATACTATGAAACAGTTGATCTGTTTTGTCAATTTAGGAGGAAAGAAACAGCGGATCATGTGTCTTTCCCCGAATGTTCTTGATTACAAAGACATGTGAATCCAAATTGCCACAGGACAAAAGGAATCGCTTGATCATTATTTTAAAATTTTCTTAAACATTTAAACATTTAATAAACATATCACGAATCTGAATATATACTTTTGTCATCTTATAATTATAAGGTTAGAATACTATGAGAAGATTATGCCTTATCTTCTAAGAATAATGCCTAGGAAAATTCTGTAGTAAACCTTTTTGCACATCTAATTTCATTCTTAAAATTTTGTCATCGAAAATTATGATTTCCACATTAGATGCATTTGCCTACAATTGCATACATCATACATGGAAGAAAAAGCCTTCTACTTCTTTATGTCGCTACTAGCTAAACTTTTGTATGCTGTAAATCAAGTGTTGTTGGTGCATGGAAACATATTGTTGCAGGAGGTTTTGTCCTGAAGTCCGTAATCCACACATGCCCGAAACCATATGTAATATTAGTTCCATCCAAGCGTCACTCAATCATGTGACTTTTACACTTTTTCTGAAATACTTTTGCCACAACTTAGTTTTTTCCGATCAAAATGGTCGTAAAGTTAACTTTAGACGTAAAATCATTGCAAGATTGTTTGAAATATGATAATAAAATTACTAAATTAGCTGATAATGTGCTTGCATTTTGTTGGAGGATGGTCTTATTTTTGTTGCTAAATCTTTTAACAAAATTTACACTCATAAATGGCAGTGTTTTTTTCTCTTTTTCTTTGTAATGAACAACCATAGTTGTTTAAGCTAGTTGATCACATTCAAGTGATTTTTTTGACATGTTCATCGAAGCAAAAAGTTAATTTCTTCGGGATGCATTAATTTGAACACTGAAACAATTCACATAACTTCTAAAAATATTGAAATTAATTTGAAGTTCTCTACAAATATCAAGTTAGAAAACTGATACTTTTTTCAAAGGGATACAAGATGGACCAACTATCCAACAAAATTGGGCTCAACATTTTTGTGACATCCCGGTTTGTGGTAAATGAGGAGAGGCTTAAGAGAATTGATTTGACTACCTATGTCAACAAAGTGCACTTACCTTTTCGGTCAAAGACCCATAAGTAACTCCAGAGTTAAGTGTGCTTAATTGGGCTGGAGTAGTGGAAGGATGGGTGACCTTCCGGGAAGTGGTCTGCGGAACCGTGTGAGTTAGGAAAAAACACGGAGAAAGGTCGGGTGTTGATTGCAGGGATAGTAAATAAGTCGGTAGAGCCTCTCAAAAATAGCGCACCGACCGTCGGACAAGGGTGGGGCCCACGGGCCGAGAGAGGGCATGGGTGACTCATCGGGATGGGCGGTCGGGGCGTTATAATTTTCAACTAAAGTTTTTTTTAATAAACTGTTCATCATCTTTTCTAGATTAACATTTTTATTTTAATTTATATCATCGAAATTGTCTAAGTTTTGTGATTTTTTAAGATTTATTATTTATGAAAAATATGATATGATCTGTGAGAATATCCCACATCGGAAGTTTAGATGAGACTTAAGTGATATATAAGGGACTGAGGCCTCTCCACCTATTGCCAATTGGTTTTATGTTGGATGCTGAGGAAACTTAACATGGTATCAGAGCCCGAACACACGCTGCCTCATCCGATCCGAATCGATATAGCCCATGAAAGAGGCCCGATTATTCTGACTTGAAATTGATCCTATAATGGGATATTGTCGAGACTAATGGCTAGACAAGCCATTGTTTCGAGGGGCGTGTGAGAATATCCCACATCGGAAGTTTAGATGAGACTTAAGTGATATATAAGGGACTGAGACCTCTCCACCTATTGCCAACTGATTTTAGGTAGGATGCTGAGGAAACTTAACATGATCTCGTAAAACAAAAATCTTCTACTTAGATTATTTAGATATTATAGTTGTTTATTTTATAAAGATATATAATATATCTTAATAATTTAGATCGCATGGAACTGCAATTTGTCGAGAAGAGATCTTGCCTCTAGGGGTTGTGGTTGTACAGCAAACAAAAACAGCAATTTGGCTAAAGGAGATAAAAAGGTAAAGGGAATTCAATCATTCGGGGCAATAATCATAATCTTCACAATGTATTCGTGCATCAGTGCATGCTTAGCTCACTATTATCTATTATTGCCTTTTCTCCTCTTGATACTTAATGAATAAAAAAAGTAATCAAGAAATCAAATCTTCTGCTAACTGATTTCTGTAAAATATTATGAATATATCCTCTATATATTAAAAGAGGAATATTAGAGGCCAATTTTGCTGATTTGTCACTTTCACAATTTTTCTCAAACTTTTTTATTTTTTATTTATTTATTTCTATACACCATTTTCCAGACACATCTATTTTCATTATAACATATTTTGAATATTATAATTCCTATAACCAAACATGTTTAACTATTTCTATAACCAAACATGTTTAACTATTTCTAAACTTACCAAAATAATTATTTTGAAAATCTAATGTTAAATCTTACAATTAAATTCGAAAAAGAATATAGAGTTTGACAAAATTAAATTAAATGGATGCTTTTTATTTTTCTTTTTTAAAATCAGTGAGCATGTAAAATATTTAATTACATTTTACATATCAAATTAAAGATAATATATCACAAATTTATCTAATAATGTATGTTATTTATTTGTTATTGAACTAAGAAATAAAGTTGTTTATTTGCAATTATTTAATAGGTGAAACAAAATTTTATTTAAATTTAAATAATCATAAACAAATCTCGGATTTCATCTAATAATTCTCGCTATGTTAATTATTTTAACTTAAATTAGAAACTGGTGTTTTGAATTATATCACAGGTGAAACACATTTCTTTACAAAACAATCACAAAATATACACAACTAAATTACAGGTTCTCCATTAAACAATTTTTTTTTAACTAAAATTATATTAATTTAATTTTAATTCATAATCATTTCAACCCACGTATATACCCATGCATTATTCTAGTATTTTATTAAATGAATAAAAAATAATCAAGAAAATAAAATCTTATATATAATAGGAGAGTTCTCTCTCTATTTAGGCCATCCACATCAGCATATAATAGACCCTACTATAATTATTATTATTAAATTAATTATTTTAAATTATATTATATTTTAAATATTTATTAAATACATGGTTATTCATATTGCTTTACATATATTCCTATGTTAAACATAAATAAAACTAAGAAAAATACACAAACAAATCAATTGATTAATATATAGTATGTGAGAAACTAGTGTTAAAAGTTAAAGAAAGTTATAAAATAAAAATGAAGATGAACTAAAGAAATATTTAGCTCCAAATAGTATATATATTGTTAGCTATTTATTCAAAAAGTTGTATAAAGAAATTATCTTATTTAAAAATGTTATAATTTATTTACGAGTTTAAAAAAATTTAGAATATAATTTAATTAATAGAGTCAAAAGCTACTGAGAAATTAAAGTTATAGTATTTTTGATAAACTAATTATGTTTGAGTTATTATATGTAAATTTTATTGCAATGAAAACATGAAAATTTTAAGGATTGTGATATGTTTGTTTCAAAAATACAATTTATATTTACAAAACTAACATAATAGAAAATAATCAATGGTAATCATGCTCAGACGCTACCGCAACAAACCATATATGTAAAAGGTTATATATATTATTTTATACCATATTTTGAGTGCAAATGCAATTTTTGACCATATTTACAAATTAATTCTAACGTTGAGTCAAAATAATATTTATAATCTAAAACATGCTAAATTTTAGAAAGAGAAAACTCGAGATAAAGTGTGGAAGTAACATCTTAATAAAATAAAATAGACAAACGAAATGATTATTTTTTAATATGAGTGGTTGAATTTATTCAAAACATAACTAAAACATAAAAGTTAACACAAAGCCATCATAATTCAAATTAACGAATGTAAACAAAACCAAACCAAAAAGTTGTCGCAAACAACCTCGCACGTGGGTTTTGTATTGATGAGAGTTAACTACTTTTTATTCTTCTCTCCTTTTTAAAGAGGAATAAATCTCATCAGAATAATACTATTTCCCACCAAATTACCCTAAAACAATCAAGCCCAACAGCAATTGATATTACTTCTATACTGATATTACATCACAGGAAACAACAATACAATGATGCTTTAGGAAAAAATCATACTAATCTAGTTTCTCGATTTTCTGTGAAAGATACAAGTGAGAAGTGGCATCTCTTACTTGTTAGGTAGACTACACAAAACTGAAGCGTCAGAAGTTTTGTTTAAGATGAAGGACATTTCACCGATGGATCTTGTTCTTTTTTAGAGGAAATATATATAGGGATGTTAGGGTTTGGAGATAATCCAATGGTCATATCTCAAGATATTCTTGATTATTAAAGACTGATCCGTTTGGCGTCAAAACATAGCAAGTCCAAGAGTGTTCTAATATGATGAGATAAATGTAAGAATAAGAAGAATTTAAGATAGACAGAGGGATAAGCGCTTACCCATATAGAATGTGAGATTGGTAGGAGATGATAAGATGGTTCATTAAATGCAAAATAATCCAACAGTGATTTTTTTTAGAGCCAAACGCGTGGGGTTATTTTTGGGAAAAAGAGAGGCAAAATATTTATTTGTCTAAGCCCAAAAATTGCTCCAAGTGCACAACAATGATACGATACGATTTTCCAAGAGTAAAATATAGTAGAGATAAGACGAAAAATGATTTGTTTGGATTTAAAAATAAAAATAAACAAAATAAACAAAATGAGAGACAACTTAAACTTATAGATTAAAGGCATCATGCATTACATAAATTGCATAACAAATTATCAACCATGAAAATTTTTTTTGAAAATTGTAAACTAAAAATAAATCTCTCTATTAATAAATTAATATTACTGTACTGATTTACCAACATTTATAATTTATAATTTATAATTTATATTGATTTTATTATGTGGTATCATCTCATTTCTTTGTCTTGTCTTCTTTTAGGATGGATTTGTAACTGATATTCAAAAAAAGAAAAGTTATAGTGTTTGCATAATGATGTGGGATCCATATAATTTAATTTTTACTGTGCTTGTTGGCATATGTAATCACAAAGAAAACAAAATTTAATATTTCTTGATTGCAACCATATTATTGTCTTTGTCCGACTGTACGACGACAGCAAATAAATCAATAAAATATATATATTTGGTATTTTTGTGATATGATATCCCAATATTTAATGCATCGTGTAGTAATATATAATCTCAATATAATAGATTACACGGTTATATGACTGGAAAGTACACATAAAGATATGAGAAAAACTCACGCTTTAGACAACATAACATGCAAGAAAACTTAAAATCGGCCAAACTTATTTGTTCTCAAATTAAAAACTCACGCTTTTGACAACATAACAGGAAATCCAAGGTTGCATTATCCGAATACGATAAGTTACTTTGATTGGGCTAATGAGGCTTATTACATGATATCATAATAATGCGGGGAAGAATCAAACAGCGACTTCTTGGCGTTAGGAGATAACGAAATTAGAGCGTATATGAGATGGGATACGAGCAGGACGGTACTTGTTGTCAAGCCACACAGCCGTTCCTTTTGCCTCCGCAATAGGCTGTTTTGTTAAATACCAAAAAGATCTGATTTAGAACACTAGTAGCTTAAAACCCAACATAATTAAAGGCTTGATGATAGCAACAACGTTAACCTCATGATTTGGAAGTTTAAAAATAAACTGTTCAAAGTGAACGCGGGCGATGGATGTCCCCGATATCCTTGATTTCACCACAAACTTGTTTCCACTCTGCTCAAAGAAATCAAATAACTATATGTACAAAACATTGACTGATTAAAATTATTAAACGTGACCAATATCCTAGTAGAAGAGGGTCAAAATTACACGTAAAGGTGCAAGGAACTTTATTGTCAACTCAGATATTGCTAAGGCTTCACCAGAACTGGATACTTCATTACAGTTGATACCGATATTCTCCAGAAACTCGTGTCGGCCTTCGTATGAAAACATGTCAACAAACAACAGTTGGTTAGAATTTATAAACTAGCTAGGGCTTATAATAATCTGAAGCAGTAACATTTGACAACGAAATAAACTAACCGTGTTGGCAGTAGTTTGCATAAACTGCGTTGTTCACAACACCAAACTGATCCAATTCATAATCTCGAACTTTAAGTTCAATCTCATGGAACTCACTCACTCTGCCATATGGAAATTTCAACAAGATTGTGAATCCGAAGTATTAGAAATTACAAAAATGAAATTAGAGAGATTGTGTATACCCTTTGCCTCCTTTGAGACTGAGACATGCGAGATGTTTGAAGGTATTTGCCTTCCTGATAGGGGGCTGCCTCCATGAACAGGGAAACATCATCACATGCATAGTCGCAACTGCCATGCTGGTAGCTTGAAACAGTTCACTTTTTTTATTGATAATTGGTTTGGGAAAATTGGTCTCAGTAGCACATATATATATATAGATAAATAAAACTAGCAATAGTGTCCTATAAAATACAGCCACCTTTCATCTAATTAATATATATATAACAGATTACGAGAAAACGTGGTCGAAATAACGGCCACGTTTTGACGCCACTGCTCATCAGACAATAATTGCTTTATATTCAGGTAGGGGCGATACAGTTGACAGAAACAGAAATGAAATGTGCTAGATCAGTTATTTTAAGATTTTTGAAACAATTTACTAAAAAATATTAAACAAAATATAATTAATTTTAAAAATAGGTAAAACAATATTGAAAACCCAATTTTTTTTTTGAATAACATAAGATACTTCAATTCTACTAAAAAGTAATAGTTATATAATAATTTGGTAATAAGGCATGCAAAAATACTTTTTTTTTTTCATTTTTTCATTAGAATATAAATTTTTTTTTTTTTCTTTCACTTTTGTCTTACTTTTTTTTCTTAGAATATGAAACTGTTAGAATATGGAAAATGTATTTTTTTTACCTTTTTTTAACACCTCTTTAACTTTTTGTTTCTTTTCTTTTCGAGACATATCTCAATATGTAAGACTGCGTCGCATCTAATTTTATACAATAAGATAGTTATAGTAATTGCAAAATTTATCACAAAACAAACTTATTGTATATGTATATACAGATGTTCATATTATTGACGAGACAAGTGGAGATTCAGTAACTTGTGGCCGAAGCAACAATTATAGCAACAATAATGGATCAAACCGTTAACTAAACTCTCGCGAAAAATAATGACGACCAAAGTAAATGTGAGATGTTGCTTACGTCAACCAACTCCACTCCTCTCCACGTGATCAACGAACTCCAAAGGTGGGAGAAGCAAACTTGCGGTTCAAGCTATCATAACACAACATGCTCACAAACGTAACTCTCGAGCAGAGAACGAAGTGAAGAGATTCAGGACTTCACTCACTTTGGAGGATGGCATAACACTAGACAATAAAACCAACGACAACTTATGGAGAGAGATGTGAAACAACAAGCCTTTTTATAATTAAATAATTAACAGGTGCAGAAATTCTCAATAAATAATTCTTATATCAAATAAATAATTTAAACAAAAAATCCAACCAAACTAATTTCAGAATAATAAAAAAAATCTAGCAACATAAACATCAGGTTCTACTAGATTACAACGGAAGATAATAAATAAAACATTATATCATCTTCTTCTCGGCCATGATTCCGCTATCACACTTTTCTTTTACCTGCATCACAGGAAAAAAGATGCGTAAGTATTATCACAAATACTTAATGAGATGATCACCTGGCTACAGGCCAATTACGCAATTTCCAGACAATTAACATTATTTTCCACAATTTTCATAATTATGAAATAATTCCAATAATTAAAATAATTACCACAATTATCTTTAAACCAAATAATTAATTAATTTAACCATTTAAATAATTAATTACACATTTTAACCACTTAAATTCATTTACACCGGATTAAACCAATTCAAAACAATTAAAACCTTAAACCGATTAAACCACCTAACCGGAACCGCACATACCGCTGTGTCGACCGACATCAAGTGGTGTCGCTCGACATCAAGTGGTGTCGCTCGACACTCGTCTCTTGGTGTCGATCGACACCAATTCGCAAGAGCCAATTCCAGAACGACGAACAACGACGGAAAACACTGAAACAACAACAATTATCACCAATAACACGATTAAACACACAAATCAACCTCAACTCAACATAAACTCAACCAATCAATCAAGTTTCTAGCAATCACGGGCCTACGGTCACGTACTCACAGTAAAGAACAGCGACAATCAGCTTCAGAAACCTCAGAAAGCCACTTCTTCTTCTTTCTCTCTTTTCTCTCCAAAAACCTCGAAAACAACAATGAGAAAGCGGTTGCTTCCTTTTAATCGCGAAACAAGGGTGTCCTCCCCCTTAACCAGCCCAAACCAACGACTTAAATCGAAACCGACTCGATTTCTCAATAATCGGTGTCTACCGACACCCTCCCTAGTGTCGCTCGACACCACTCTCCGAAACCACCAAAATTGGACAAAATCAAATCAAACCGAAATTTATTCGCCAAACTGGTGTCGCTCGACACCAATGTCCCAACATCAAGGTTTAAGGATGTTACAAGAGGAAGCTTGGAGCTTAAGGAACAACAACAATGGAGATTATCAACGTCACATATCTCGGCAAAAAGGGCGTGAACGGAGACGATGGAGAAATAGATTCGGAGCTTGCCGAAATGACATGATCAATGATGATGATGACTCTGAGCACTAGATCGGTGGCGGCGGCAGACAGTGGCTGTGTGATCGAGAAGACGACGTGATGGGATAGCTTCTCGTCTGCTCCTTCTCACGGCAACAGCACCACGGAGATCACTGGCCGGGTCGAAATTTGCTTCCCATTGGATCGATTTGCCACTATCCTGATAAACCCTATTATTGGGTTTGATATATGTTTCAAAAACATGTTCAATAACAACAAACACTCTTCCTATATACCACGGGACCGTTAACTTGTTTGTTCCCTACAAAGTTCAATAGCCAATGACAGAACCGTAACAAAGAACGCATGTCATCAGATAATAGGAACATTACTTCAGCCACATAGAGCGAGAGCTCAGCTCCTAGTCTTGCAGCCTCCTCTTTCTGTTTCTCCTTCTCACTGGTGAAATTAGGACTGCAAAAACGAGAGAAAAGAAAAGAGAGAGAGAGATAAGTTTTTACCCTGTAAACGAAGTAAGCAAACAAACAAACTCACACACTAACCTTGAAGTGTAAGGAGAATATCTAGACGGTGGAGATCTCTTGTTTCCACGGAGAACACGATTGGCCATCGACATTGATTCCGTGTGTTTCCTCAGAGAAACAATTCAGAATTTAAGATGCAAATTACCCCAACGTATTTCTACTAATCCGAGATTGAAAGTAGGTTATAAACCTTTAGCTTAGAAGGAAAAGAAATATATGGAACGCTACACTGGACTAACCTCGTCGATATAGATTGGAAAAATTTCTCAAGAATCTCTCAAAAATCGATACGAATAAATGATTAAAAAGGCTTTCTGATTTTTTTTTTCTTTCATCTTTTTGACGAGTAAAAGGAATCTATGTTAATCCACAACTAACTGCCTCATCTTTCGTCGTCTAAATAGGCGTTAACAGTTAAAAACTTGGCAAAAAATGTTTAACAATGGACATAATATATAGAAAGAAAAAACAACAAATCAAATGTTCCCACAATCATAGATCATACGATTTTAAATGATCAACACGATTTGGCATTCATCTAATGATGGCTTTGATTGGTAGCATAAGTTATCATTGAGTGAGTTTGAGTTACGTGGTTGATTTAAAAATTTAGAATTTGAATATTTGAGTTAATCTAAAATTAAGAATTTGAGTTTGAGTTTGAGATTTATAGAGTTAGAGTTATGGTCGATCAACCATTTTGAGTATAACTTACATTGCTAACTCAACTCAAATTCCAAAATCATGAAAATGTGATGTATTTTAGAGTTTGAGCTATTAGTCTTTTTTTGTTTGTTAACGTTTCTTTTATTTTTTTACCTTTTTTGTTTGTTTATATTATTTTAAATCTATAGTATAAAAGTTGGCCAATTTTCACCAACCGATCACTATGAAGAGAGTAAAAGGTAGCACTGTTCATACTTAAAAATAAATATATTGGCGTCTCTTTCTCTCCATTTCTCCTATGTAAACTTCCATGTCTTAGGAAAATTCTCATTTAACTCTATAATTATTTGCAACTGGCAGATTAATTCCTTAACTATTGTATACGCGGGATGTTTAAAAAAAAAAAAAAAAAACTATTGTATACGCGGATTAAATCTCTATGGTAATGTTGACTTCGTAAATTTAGATATAAGAAAATTCAATGTAAACTAAGTAAACGAAGACGTTAGCGTTTAAATCCGCGAGCCTAAACTAGCAACAAATGGCGCTTAAAACATGATATTTAGTCCCAACACAACACTTATGCTGTGAATTGTAAGAATTCACACTTATGCTGTGAATTTACAATTCACTTATGAGTCTTCTGCACGAGCCATTTGTGAGTTAGGGTCAACACATATAACTCTCTAAAACACGTTATCATAGCATGCGTGATGCGTGTTGGTGTAGTGATGTCCTGATCGGTACTTTTCCGAACATTGGTGTATGACTTATCCCATGTCTTTACGCATGATGGCGGCGTATTAGTGTTATCCTTTTGCTTGGTTTGCCAGTTTGTGGCTAGTCTAGCTCAGAAGGCAAGTCTTCGGCAATCCCTAGTTGCTCAAAATTAAACACGTATATCACAAGGCCAAATAGATAATAAAAAAACCCATCTCCAACTTCATGTGCTTTTTTTCTATGACTTCTTTTTCTTGTCCATTTCATGTGATTTTTATAATTTATATATATTTATTGTAGTCTACCCAGGAAAAATCAAAGATCTAAAGAAGTAATTCAATAAGTCATAAAAGTAAAAGTAAACAATTTTGTAAAGAGAATTTAAAAAAAAAAAAAAAAAAGGCACATGAGGATGAGGACAGCAAAATCGAGTGTATAAAAGTCAAATAAAGTCTTTTTAGAAAGACAAATCACAAAGTCATGTGCCTTCGCTGCTCTGTGATATTATTCCCACTGATTACCAAATCGTACAGCGCACGACGACTTCTTCCTCCTCCGTCGAATCCGGCCATGAATCGCCACGCGCCGTCGTCTTCGTTATGTTGACCGACGCCTTTTGGCTACGTACGCGACGGAGCCGTTTCGTCTTCTTCCTCATCTGCTCTCCTTTACTAATCCCTCTCCTCTGCGCATCCATCCCTCTCCTCTGCGCCGCCGAGATCTTCAGTCGCCTCCGCAGTCGCCATCCATGGTTCGCGAAATCCGCCGATGAAGATGATTTGCGGCTCCGGAGATGTGAGGAAGGATGCAATTGCGGCGGATTTGGACCGGAAGAAGCGGGATTGCTTCAGAGATACTTGGAAGATCAGTTGATTTTGGTTAGATCCGTTTACGATTGCGGCGAAGGAGAGCAAGATCAAGATCCCGATCGTTATATCGTTCCTCTCTTATCGTAATTTGTGTTTTTCTTCATAGATTTGAAATGTATTATATACTTTCACATTCCGATCAATCGAAACTTTTTAGCTTCTTTGTCTCTTTGATTTCAAACTTTTTTCCTGTTAAATTGAATCTAGATTATTACTTTGTTGATATCATTATTAATTTATTTCATCATCGCCACTAATTAAGGACCAGACCATTCATTTCATAATTGTCAACAATATGTTTTCCAATAATGTTGATTTTATCGTTTTCAATAGAACTTCGAATGTTTTTCTTTTTCATGTAATGAAATTTGGAGAGAGAAAAGGACAAGAAGTTGTTTTGTCAAGGCCCACAAATTGGTGATGGCCCATAAATTACTTTCGCTTGTTCATAATGGTGTAGGCTTTAGGGAATAAAAAAAAAGAAATATATGATTTCTGGAAATTTATCTAAAATTATGCATTGAAAATCTAAATCGAACATTCATATTTTAACAAAAATTAAGTCTAAAAGGACACTTAAACTGAAATGAAAAGAGTAAATTTATACATGTTTTGTTGTATTATACTTAGAAAATGTGTGTATTTTATATTTCTAGAGTTTTATGTTCTTCTTAAGTTTGATATTGTAACTTTAGTTAGTTTATGAATTAATTTTAATTTTAAATCGGATCCGGACACGTAGATATCTACAAGATATTTTTATTAACGGGGGAGGGGTGTACATAGAAGAGGGGAAATTATTTGTTTTCAAGCAGCAAATGATGATGTAACCAATTCCTCATGACCGCAAACGCTTCCTCCGCGTCTCTATCATCTTCCGGCGTCTCCGGTCGGTGAACAAAACCGTGACCTCTTCCTTCAAACACCACAACCTTTGACCCTTCACCAATCTTCTCCTCAATTTCCTTCAAACCCTCCACCTGACAAAGCGGGTCTCTGTCTCCGGCTATGAACAAGACCGGGACTTTCACGTCTCCTGCCACCGCCGAGTCCATTCTTGTACCGTAGAAAGAGACGCCGGTGCTGAAGTAACCGTTCTTATCGGCGGCTAAAACATCCACCACGCGTCCACCGCCGAAACAGAATCCCATCACTCCTAGCTTCTTGGAGATCCCAGCCGCTGCAAATTCATCAACCATCCATTTCGTCAAGGCTGTTGTGTCTTGTCGGATCCGGTCCGGGTCTTGTGCTCTTCTCCATTCCTCGAATTCGGTCTCTGGTCGGTTTTTCGACCATGGATCACCACGGAACAGGTCCGGAACAAGAACACTTTCTCAAAACAAAACAATAATATCCAAAATTAGAATCATTAAGTTTGGAAATTTAGAGAGAGGGTGATGGAGAAGATGTGGATACTTGTAGCCATTGCAAGCGACGCGATAAGCGAAATCGCTTGTGGAGGAATCTTGGAAGCCGAAGATATCAGAGAGTAGAAGCAATCCAGTTCCGTTATTATTCTTTACCGCCGTTAACAGGTGAGCTTCAACGCCGTCAATTGACACTTCTGCTCTGTTAACTAGCTCACACGCTTCTTCTTCTTCTTCTTCGTCATCTTCTACCTCCACGTTAACGGCGCCGTCAGAGGTCTCGAGCGCATAAATGTTCTTCAGAGACCGTCGTCTCCGAGAGCAGCTAGTGATAAGTTTTCCGATCTGAGAAAACACAAGATTAAACGAATCAATAATTATAGATTCTTAGTGCTCAAATTCTGAGTATAAATGGAGAGAGGAGCTTATTAGTAAGATGCAGAGTGGATGGAGCGTACAGAGGAAGCGAGAGGTAAGTGGCTCGAAGGAGGAAGACGGTGGCTGCTGTCGCGGTTGAACAATGGTCGTGCTCCGGTTTTAATGGAGGAGGAAAGAGAGGCTAAGGACGCTGCCATTGTAGGTATCTTTACAGGATCAATGGTCCAAAACTTTTCTGAATAATTTCTTTGGATATTTGGTCAAGTAATAACAAGTGGAAGACATTGCATGTTAATTCGTACTGTATATTAGTCACCAAATTATTTGATGAGAAATAACAAATGACCATTATTTGATGAGAAATAACAAATTATTCGTACTGTATATTAGTCACCAAATTATTGTCCACTTCAAGCTAAATAGACCTTCTTGGGCTCACAGTGACTAATGGGTTTTAGAGAAGACGGCCCGGGTACGTTGTGCGTGATCCGACACCAACAACAAGTCAACAACTATATCCCCCACTAGTTGTTTGCTCAAATGTGCTCACCTTCTTTTCACGATACAAGAAATTGTGTGGGTGCTATCATTTATTTTAGTTGTTTATATCATTTCTTTGAATGAATTTACATCATTTATATAAATAATTCTGGAAGTGGTGACTCTAATACTTTGTGTCAATAATTAGAAAATGATAAAACTATTTTTGTCATTTATTGATGGTGAAAATAGTATCATTCAGAATAAATGATATTAATATTTGTTTCATTTATGATAATTGATAGGAAAATTAGTATCAGTTCTTGTAATTGATGTCATAAGTTGTATCATTTAGCCATAATTGATGTTAGTATTTGTATCATTTATGTAATTGTTCCTAATTTTGTGTCAGTTTTATAGATGATAGTACATGATGATTTTTGTATCATTTTTATCTTATAGTTCCAATTGTTTTTCATGTCATTTGTAAACGACATGAATCACGTTTGGTGAAAATAATTATTTAAAATTTGTGAAACAAAATTTCAATTGTAATAAAGATTAAAAGTAAATAATACATTCCAATATATTGTTCAAATGTATAAAACAAAAAAAGAGAAAACAAATGAATCCAGATACAAAGATGAATTATAATCCTAATTAGAAAAATCTGAAATAATACTAGCTAGATTGATAATCATGATAAAAGTCTTTTAATGGTCGTTCTGAACAATTCAATCTTCACCAACTCCATCTCCTCTTCCCTGCCCAAACAAAATAACATTAATTAATATCACATATATATATTAGATTACACAATCAATCTGTATTATAAGTAACTACCTGAGAAGTGTGAGAGTTCAGTATATTCGCATAAGCTGCCAATGCACTTTTTCCTACATGTTTGTTTACAATAATAAGTCTCTATACCATAATGTATATCTACATATATAATCTGCAAAGGGAAGTATTAACAGTCGTACCTGATCGCTGGTTTTATTTCCAAGCAGCTGTTGAATAATTCCAGGTAAACTTTCAACTTGGGTTTCCAACGACGTCATCTTTATCTTCATTTGAACAACTTCAGCATTAGCAGTTTCATATGCCTCAAATCTTGCTTGGTTGGAACGCTTGATCAATTTTGAAGGCGTCGGTCCGCAACCAAGACAACGTATTACATTTTGGACCAAACACTTGAGAATATTCATCATTCAAACTAGCTGCGACATTGCTTGAAAGCTGAGTTGATGAATTTTGGTTCAAAGAAGGAGTAAACTGATCCTGGTAAACACAATACATATACAAACATCTTCATATCACTAACGATGATCAAAATCAATGCAAAGACACTATCGACAACGATTGTAACAATTTATTATCCATCACAAGCAATGCTAGAAACCTAGTAATATTATTCTTCTAAACTGATATAGGTTCCCAACAAGACCATCACTAATATAAGAATGTGGGCATGTTTCAGTAGAAAAACTAACCACACGACATATTTTATGTAAACAGAAGGCTAGAAGATGATCTAAGATTCACAAACTATATTAGTGAGTTCTTAACTAATCTATCAAAGATTCAGAAGCCAAATTAGTAGATCTCAAATCAAGTCGTGTACAAATAATAAAGAGCTTTGATGTAAGCTAACAGATGATCAATGATTCACAAGCTATATTTGTAACATCCGTGAACCAGAAAGTTGTTTTGGAAGTGGTGTTGGACGATGCTAGGGGTGCGGGAGTAGTTGGCACATGCTCTTAGAGGTGTGAATTGAGGGTTGGCTGTACATGTTCTTGTTTGATTGTTGTGCAGTCGGTCTAAGGTTCAAGCATCGCGAAGAAAGTGTGTTAAATCCTTCTGAACGACTAGTATCGATCGACACCCGAAGGGTGTCGATCGACACCGGTTATCGGGTTTGATTTCCGGTTTAAGTCGATCGATTTGCAATTGGGTTGGTTTTGGTCGATGGGTGTCGACCGACACCAAAGAAGGGTGTCGATCGACACCGGTTATGGTGAAATCGACCGGTTTGATTCAAGTGGTTGCGGTTTGGTCGGTTAAGGGCGAGGAAACCCTATTTCATGCGAGAAAACACTGTAGCCGCATCACTTTTCACGTTTTTCGAGGCAGAGAGTTTCCAGAGAGAGGCAGGGCGATTTTGGTTGATTTTTGGAGTTTCTGGGCTTGATCTGTTGCTGTTCTTCGCTGTTTCATCTCTTTTCCTTGTTTCCAATCCAATCTAAGGTGAGTGCGTGACTGTAGGCCCGTTGATCAATAGAGATTGTTTGATTTCGAGTTTTGGTTGTGTTCTTGAGTTGTTTATGCTGGATTTCGTGTTTTGATAGTATTGGGGCGTTGAAAACCCCTAGATTTTGTGTTATCGCGATTTTGGAATGTGATTTTCGTAGCTTCTGGTTTCTGGGCGTCGAGCCGGTGTCGAGCGACACTCGATGAGTGTCGATCGACACTCGGGAGGCTGGCGTCGATCGACACCATAGAGGTGTCGGTCGACACCAACCTGGGTGTCAGGAAACGTGGGTGTTTCCTGACAGGGATGGTTTATGCTGTTGATTTATGTTGAGCATTGTTATTGTGGTTGATTATTGTGATGTTTTGTCTAGTGTTTGACGTAATTGGCCTGTAGGCAGGATGATCCACTCACTAAGTATTTATGATAATACTTACGCATCTCTTTCGTAATGTGATGCAGGTAACAGCAATGTTCTTCCGCGGAAAGAGACCGAGAGAAGAGGATGATGAGATTAGGAATTTGATTCTGGCTTTGTTGTTATGGTTGACCAGGAATTCGTGATGTTTAGGGTGTTAGTCTTTATTCCAATAATGTAGCAAACCTGGTGTTTAGGTTGCTAGAGTATTTCTTTATTGGTTTATTGGTTATTTGTTGAACGGTTATTCATGATTTAATAATATTGGTTTCTTCCGCATTGTGTTGTTTGAATTAGCTGTTGAGGATTAATATTTATGGGAATATTAATCTGGGCTAATTATTTAAATAAAAAAAAAAAAAATTTGGTTGTTTCATTTTGGTATCAGAGCGTAGTCGGTTTTAGGACTGTTAGAATTGGATGAATTGGACTATGTGGTTAATTGATTATGTGAGTTAGTCAATTAGTGGTCTAGTCTCATCCTCTCGGTCTTCCAGTTTTCCGCGGGTAAGTGAGTTGGGTATTTGGTGTGTTGTGGTTTTGTGTTGTGTTTTGACCTTTGCTCTTTTTCCTGTACTTGGTGGTAGTGCAGAGAGATGGACGCAGGTCGTGGTCGTGGCCGTGGTCGTGGTCGCGGTGCAGCCCGTGGGGGCAGAGGAGCTGGTCGCGGTGGGCGAGCAGCGGGTCGTGGAGGTCGGGGTGCTGGTCGTGGAGTGCCAGAGGCTGAGGCCTCAGTGGAGAGTGCGGCGCCTAGTGTGGCGGCAGCGTCGGTGACACAGTCTGTTTCGTTAGCCGGTGGGGCTAGTTTGGGCGTCGGTGGTGGCGCGGGGGCGGGAGCAGTTCCCGGTGGGGGCGCGGCTCTTGCTCAGGGTGATTTGATTGTGGGGCTACTGACGCAGCTTTTGGCACGTCTTCCAGAGGCAGTTCCACAGCAGGCTCCGGTTGCACCTCCAGCGGCCGGGGCACAGGTTGGTGCCGGGGCACATGTTGGTGCCGGTTTTGTTGAGCAGCAGGAGGCTGCGGTGCAGCAGGGTGTTGCGGTTGGTTATTCGCCTTATCGTGAGATGATGAGGGAGATGCAGAGGATTGGTACGCCTACGTTTGAGGGCGGGGTTACTCCAGAGCAGGCTGACGAGTGGCGTCAGAGGTTGGAGCGGAACTTCGATTCTGTTCGTTGTCCGGCTCAGTTTCAGGTTGAGTTGGCAGTGCACTACCTTGGAGGTGATGCACATTTGTGGTGGAGGTCTGTTAGGACCAGGAGAGAGGTTTGGACTTGGGTTGACTTCGTCGAGGAGTTCAACCACAAGTTTTTCCCTCAGGAGGCTCGTGACAGGCTGCAGTTGAGATTTTTGGACTTGACTCAGGGTGAGAGGTCTGTTGGAGAGTATGATGCAGAGTTCTGCAGATTGGTGGTCTTTTCTGGCGGTGAGCTGATCAGTGACCGAGCATTGACGTCGCGGTTTCTTCAGGGGCTTCGGAGGAACATCAGGACTCAGTGCAGAGGTGGTATGTACCACACCAGAGCTGGTTTAGTGGAGTTGGCAGCGTCCATTGAGGAGGACTTGCGTGAGCCGGTGAGTACGGCAGTTGTGCCAGTTGCAGTTGCTCCTGCTACCCATCCTCGGGGCCAGCAGCAGCATCAGCAGCGCAGAGGTCACAGTTCTGGTTACGGCAGGGGCGGTAGGCCTGCGCAGGGCCAGAAGAGGAGAGCAGAGGAGATATCTGCTAGTAGCCCGAGTACGGGTGGGTGTTTTGGTTGTGGGGGTCTGGATCACAGAGTTGCGACTTGCCCCAAGAGGGCGGGATCCAGAGAGTCGACAGTGTGCTACTACTGCAGGGAGCCGGGGCATATCAAGACTATGTGTCCCAAGTTGCAGCAGAGAGCAGTGGCAGCGGCGATTCAGCCGTTGGCTATTCAGTCAGCAGCGCAGGTTGCGGCGTTGCAGTCAGGTGGAGCGCCGAGAGTGTATACTTCGGCAGAGGTGGGCCAGACCAGTCAGTCAGGCCAGATCACAGGTAAAATCTTGACTCAGACTTTTAAATTCTTAAGGTAGAATTGTTGCGTGTCTGTTTCTGTTATTTTACTGTGATAGAGTTAGAGGTTCTCAACACTTGTGGAATTGTGTAGGGACCTTGTTAGTTGGAGGTTTTGAGTCTCACGTTCTGTTTGACTCGGGAGCATCTAATTGCTTCATTACTCCGGAGAGAGCTGAGGGTAGTGGCATTCGGAGTAGCGATGGCGAGGCTTCAGGCTTTGTCAAGGTGGCTGGTGGTGGTTATTTGGCTACGTCGGGCAGAGCTAGAGCAGTTGATGTGCGTATTGCGGGGCAGTCTATGCCAGCAGATTTGGTCATCAGTCCAGTGGAGCTGTATGACGTGATTTTGGGGATGGACTGGTTATCTCTATACCGAGTTCATCTGGATTGCTACAGAGGTAGAGTGGTGTTTGAGCAGGATGCAGGGAAGTTGGTTTATCAGGGAGTGAGACCGACTTCGGGGAGTATAGTGATTTCAGCTATTCAGGCAGAGCAGTTGTTAGAGCGGGGCTGCGAAGCTTATTTGGCGACAATCACTATGACAGAGTCCAGTGGTGAGGTGAGTCTGCAGGATATTCAGGTTGTCCAGGATTTTGAGGATGTTTTTCGGTCGCTGAAGGGATTGCCACCATCTCGGTCAGATCCTTTCACGATTGAATTAGAGCCCGGGACAGCTCCGATATCGAAGACACCTTACAGGATGGCTCCAGCAGAGATGGCAGAGCTGAAGAAGCAGCTAGAGGACCTTTTGAGTAAAGGGTTCATCAGACCTAGTGTGTCGCCATGGGGAGCGCCAGTGTTGTTCGTTAAGAAGAAGGATGGCAGTTTTCGGTTGTGCATCGATTACCGGGGACTTAACCGAGTCACAGTGAAGAACAGGTACCCACTTCCTAGGATCGACGAGTTGTTGGATCAGTTGAGAGGTGCTACTTGGTTCTCCAAGATTGACTTGGCGTCGGGATATCATCAGATTCCGATAGATGAGGCAGATGTCCGGAAGACAGCTTTTCGGACGAGGTATGGACATTTCGATTTTGTGGTCATGCCTTTTGGTTTGACTAATGCGCCGGCAGCGTTCATGAGGTTGATGAACGACGTGTTCAGGGAGTTTCTGGATGTGTTTGTCATTATTTTCATTGATGACATTTTGGTGTATTCGAGGAGTCCAGAGGAGCATGCGACTCATTTGAGGCTTGTGTTGGAGAAGCTTCGAGAGCAGAAGCTGTTTGCTAAGTTGAGCAAGTGCAGCTTTTGGCAGAGGGAGATGGGTTTTCTTGGCCATATTGTTTCTGCAGAGGGGGTTTCTGTGGATCCGGCTAAGATTGAGGCCATTAGAGATTGGCCTAGACCGAGTAGTGCTACCGAGATCAGGAGTTTTCTGGGTTTAGCAGGCTACTACAGGAGGTTCGTCAAGGGGTTTGCGAGCATGTCTCAGCCGATGACGAGGTTGACTGGCAAGGATGTGCCGTTTGTGTGGTCGCAGGAGTGCGAGGAGAGCTTTGGGAAGCTCAAGGAGATGTTGACTAGTACACCTGTTTTGGCATTACCTGACCCGGGGAAGGCATATGTTGTGTACACAGATGCTTCAGGTGTTGGACTTGGTTGTGTTTTGATGCAGGAGGGCAGAGTGATTGCCTATGCTTCGAGGCAGTTGCAGGTCAGTGAGCGCAACCGTCCTACACATGATCTTGAGTTGGGAGCAGTGGTTTTTGCACTCAAGATTTGGAGGTCTTATCTTTATGGTGGTAGAGTGCAGATCTTTACAGATCACAAGAGTCTACAGCATATTTTCACTCAGCCTTTGCTGAATGCGAGACAGACGCGTTGGGTGGAGTTTCTGGCAGACTATGACCTGGATATTGTTTATCATCCAGGCAAGGCCAATTTGGTGGCAGATGCTTTGAGTCGACGGAGGGTTGATTCAGATAGAGAGCGTGGCGTTGAGGCTTTGGTCAGCGAGATTAGTACATTGCGTCTTTGTGCTATTTCAGAGGAGCCTTTGGGTTTAGAGGCAGCTGATCAGGCAGACTTACTCAGCAGGATCAGAGTGGCGCAGCAGAGTGATCAGGGTTTGATTGATGCTTCGCAGGCGGTTGATTCTGAGTATCAGGTCTCTTCGAATGGGACTATCTTGGTTCGTGGGCGAGTTTGTGTGCCCAAGGATGTGGAGTTGAGACATGAGGTTTTGAGAGAGGCTCATTCGAGCAAGTTTTCGATTCATCCGGGTGCGACCAAGATGTACCGTGACCTCAAACGGTATTATCATTGGGTTGGGATGAAGAGGGATGTGGCGGATTGGGTTGCGAGGTGCAACACTTGTTCTTTGGTCAAGGCAGAGCATCAGGTGCCTAGTGGTCTTTTGCAGAGTTTACCCATTCCAGAGTGGAAGTGGGATATGATCACTATGGATTTTGTTGTGGGATTACCTATCTCACGGACTTTTGATGCGATTTGGGTCATTGTGGATCGCTTGACCAAGTCTGCACATTTCTTGGCTATCAAGAAGACAGATGGAGCGGCTGTCTTGGCTAGGAAGTTTGTGCGAGAGATTGTGAGGCTGCATGGAGTGCCAGCCAGTATCGTGTCGGATAGAGATCCGAGGTTTGCTTCAGAGTTTTGGAGGGCATTTCAGACTGAGATGGGCACTAAGGTGCATATGAGTACAGCGTATCATCCGCAGACAGATGGGCAGTCAGAGAGGACTATTCAGACTTTGGAGGATCTGCTTAGGATGTGTGTACTGGATTGGGGTGGTCATTGGGCTGATCATCTGTGTTTGGCAGAGTTTGCCTATAACAACAGTTTTCAGTCTAGTATTGGTATGGCTCCTTATGAGGCTTTGTATGGGAGGCCATGCAGGACACCCTTATGCTGGACCCAAGTGGGGGAGCGCAGCATGTTTGGAGCTAGTTTTGTTCAGGAGACGACAGAGAAGATTCGGGTCTTGAGGCTGAACATGAAGGAGGCTCAGGATAGACAGAGGAGTTATGCAGATAGGCGGCGACGTGAGCTTGAGTTTCAGGTGGGAGATAGAGTTTATCTCAAGATGGCTATGTTGAGGGGCCCTAACAGGTCCATAGCAGAGAACAAGCTCAGTCCGCGATTTATGGGTCCGTTTCCAGTGGTGGAGCGAGTTGGGCCAGTGGCTTATCGGTTGGAGTTGCCACCGATTATGAGCGCCTTTCATAAGGTGTTTCATGTGTCTATGTTGAGGAGGTTTTTGCGTCCTTCAGAGGAGGTTGTGGTTGAGATTCCAGAGGATCTTCAGCCAGATATGACAGTTCCGGCAGTTCCTGTGAGGATTCTTGAGAGGAGAGTCAAGGTTCTGCGGAACAAGAGGGTGCCATTGTTGAGAGTCTTGTGGGACTGTAGCGGCACAGAGGAGCAGACTTGGGAACCAGAGGCAAAGATGAAGCTGAAGTTCGGAAAGTGGTTCGACAAGCAGGCTGTGGAGTGATTCATCTTTGTGGTTCTAGTCTTGTTTTGGTTTTTGTTGTTGTTGGTTTTGGAATTATGTATTTTCGTTTCGTTGTACGATATACATTTTTGGAGTTATATGAGATGGAGTTTTGCCTCATATTTTTTTGTTATGGTTTGGATGTTACAAGTTTCTTTGGCCGGTGGGGTCATTGAGAGTTTTTAGTCACATGTTGGTACGCGTTTCAGATTTTATTACTCGTTTTGTCTAGAGGCGGTGGGCCTTGTAGACGGTGGTACTATTTGTGTTGGGACGTTAGGTGCCCAACGGACTTATATTGGGGGTCGCTACCTCGATATGGGTTGTTTTGGTTGTGACTTCGGGTCACGTTTGGTTTTGTGACATTGGTCACATTTTGGTACTGGACCGTGAGTCGCAGTACGGATGTCATGACTGCGGTTATGGCATTGAGAGTAATAATATCTTGGAAACATGCGTATAACATAGGACTAAAATTCGAGTTTTGAGGTCTTGGAGAGACGTTTGTGTTGGGATTCGAGGACGAATCCATTTTAGTGGGGGAGAATTGTAACATCCGTGAACCAGAAAGTTGTTTTGGAAGTGGTGTTGGACGATGCTAGGGGTGCGGGAGTAGTTGGCACATGCTCTTAGAGGTGTGAATTGAGGGTTGGCTGTACATGTTCTTGTTTGATTGTTGTGCAGTCGGTCTAAGGTTCAAGCATCGCGAAGAAAGTGTGTTAAATCCTTCTGAACGACTAGTATCGATCGACACCCGAAGGGTGTCGATCGACACCGGTTATCGGGTTTGATTTCCGGTTTAAGTCGATCGATTTGCAATTGGGTTGGTTTTGGTCGATGGGTGTCGACCGACACCAAAGAAGGGTGTCGATCGACACCGGTTATGGTGAAATCGACCGGTTTGATTCAAGTGGTTGCGGTTTGGTCGGTTAAGGGCGAGGAAACCCTATTTCATGCGAGAAAACACTGTAGCCGCATCACTTTTCACGTTTTTCGAGGCAGAGAGTTTCCAGAGAGAGGCAGGGCGATTTTGGTTGATTTTTGGAGTTTCTGGGCTTGATCTGTTGCTGTTCTTCGCTGTTTCATCTCTTTTCCTTGTTTCCAATCCAATCTAAGGTGAGTGCGTGACTGTAGGCCCGTTGA
The DNA here is from genome assembly GCA_026724425.1 of Erythrophleum ivorense. Classification (NCBI taxonomy): domain Eukaryota; kingdom Viridiplantae; phylum Streptophyta; class Magnoliopsida; order Fabales; family Fabaceae; genus Erythrophleum; species Erythrophleum ivorense. The sequence continues at coordinate 1,475,982 of JAIUCV010000070.1, read as the reverse complement.
TCAATAGAGATTGTTTGATTTCGAGTTTTGGTTGTGTTCTTGAGTTGTTTATGCTGGATTTCGTGTTTTGATAGTATTGGGGCGTTGAAAACCCCTAGATTTTGTGTTATCGCGATTTTGGAATGTGATTTTCGTAGCTTCTGGTTTCTGGGCGTCGAGCCGGTGTCGAGCGACACTCGATGAGTGTCGATCGACACTCGGGAGGCTGGCGTCGATCGACACCATAGAGGTGTCGGTCGACACCAACCTGGGTGTCAGGAAACGTGGGTGTTTCCTGACAGGGATGGTTTATGCTGTTGATTTATGTTGAGCATTGTTATTGTGGTTGATTATTGTGATGTTTTGTCTAGTGTTTGACGTAATTGGCCTGTAGGCAGGATGATCCACTCACTAAGTATTTATGATAATACTTACGCATCTCTTTCGTAATGTGATGCAGGTAACAGCAATGTTCTTCCGCGGAAAGAGACCGAGAGAAGAGGATGATGAGATTAGGAATTTGATTCTGGCTTTGTTGTTATGGTTGACCAGGAATTCGTGATGTTTAGGGTGTTAGTCTTTATTCCAATAATGTAGCAAACCTGGTGTTTAGGTTGCTAGAGTATTTCTTTATTGGTTTATTGGTTATTTGTTGAACGGTTATTCATGATTTAATAATATTGGTTTCTTCCGCATTGTGTTGTTTGAATTAGCTGTTGAGGATTAATATTTATGGGAATATTAATCTGGGCTAATTATTTAAATAAAAAAAAAAAAAATTTGGTTGTTTCAATATTCATGAGTTCTTAACTAGTCTATCAAATATTTACAAGCCAAATTAGCAGATAGCAAATCGATTTGTGAACAATAATTCAGAGTTTTGATGTAAGCCAGTAGATGATAAAAGATTCAGAAGCTATATTCATGAGTGCTTAACTAATATATCAAAGATTCACAGGCCAAATTAGCGACTATCAAGTCAATCCGTGAACAATAATTCAGAGTTTTCATGTACGCTAGCAGATTATCAAGGAATCACAAGCTATATTCATGAGTTCTTAAATAACCTATCAAAGATTCACAAGCTAGATTAGCAGATCTCAAATCACAAGCTACATAATCAGTTTTTAAAGCCATGATATTACGACTTTAAATCTGTAATAGACTTCGAAATCATCTATATAACATTCAAAGTTAGCACAAAGTAACCACTTTTATAAAAGGCACTAGTTGTACCTTTTTCGTTGTCGAGAAACTGGAAATTCTCATTCTTTTTTTCCCCCAACTCTCCCAATTCTGTAGAAACCCTAAATCCGATGAACTTCCTGTGAAGCAATAATGTGAACCAATTAGTCCTAAATAATTCTATATTCCCGCTTACAAGTTAAAAAAAGAATTAAGCGGCAGGAGGAGATATTAGAAGATAAATACATATCGAGAGCATTTTTTTCGGACAAAACATCATATTTGTTTTCAAAAAAATATCAAGTCCTAGCGATTACATATCACAGACCAACAATTGAAATAACAATACACATTAACTAAACAAAATTGAATTAATAAAATGTCAGTTAGTTAATTGATGTAAAGATAATTATTTGTGTCGATTTTAAATAATTGATGTAAGTTAATCATAATTCCTATCAGTTAAATTTAAATGATATTAATCAAGACTAGATAATATCTGATGTAAATTCAAATAATTAGTGTCATTTTTATATATGTGATTTTAATATGCATCAGTTGTTTATTTGACACTATATAAATGATGCAATTCACCAGATTTCTTGTAGTGTCACTACTCTATACCTGACGGAGCGGAAGTAACGATAACGCAAGAGTAACGTTGAGTTCTGTGAATACCCGTTAATCAAGCCTTCTTAAGTCCGTTGAATTCTTAGAGAATGCTCGGAAGTAAGGATTTAAGAGTTTTATGCAAAAAGCTCTTAAGAGAAGTTTATTAATCAAATCAAAGATGTCTTACAAGAGAGGATCTCATCACCTATATATAGCTAAAGAGACCGTAAGTCTTAACATAATAGAAGAGAAAAAAGGAAAAGAGAAAGAACTTCCTAATCGTTTAAAGAAAAGCTAGCAAAAGGAAATAACTAGAATAAAGGAAAAACTATCGTTCTAGAAGGAGATGCTCTGCATCAATACCCCACTTGTGTAAAAATGTATTCTTTCTCTCTTGTCATAGATGTTTATGTTTTAATTAAATTTGATGAACCTGTATATAAGAAAATAAACACATATATAGGGAAAACGCCCAATTTATTCCTCAAACTTATGAAATTGCACGTTTTATTCTTCAACTTTTGATTGCACATATAATTCTCCAAGGCATTGTTGACTTTTTTAAACTGGGTTTCAATTAGTCAACAGTTAATATGGAAGCGGACTCCGTTAAATTTGTAACATAATTCATCAAGATTTTATGTTCTAAACTTATAATTTTCAAACTTAAAAACCCTAAGGGAATTTCCGGTGAATTCCGGCGATTTTTAGCAATTTCCAACAAATTTCGGAGCTCGGATTTTGAATTGATACAATCGCCGAAAATTGTTAGAAATTGCTAAAAATTGCCGGAGTTCACCGAAAGTTCCCTTAAAAAATTTTAGGTTTGGAAATTAGAAGTTTAGAACATAAAATCTCGATGAATTATGATACAAATTTAACAAAGTCCATTTCCATGTTAAAGGTTGACTAATTGAAACCCAATTTAGAAAAGTCAACAATGCTTTGGGGAATTATACGTGCAATCAACAATTGAGGAATAAAACGTGTAATTTCATAAAGTTCAGAAATAAATTGGGCGTTTTCCCCACATATATATATAATTGAATATAGTTGTAAAAAGATAGTAGCTGAGACATTTTATGATGCGATAGAACAAGAAGTAAGTAGTGAACCACATTTAAATAATCAAATAAATCCTCATTTATATTCTTCATTCCATTATCTCTATAAAAGAAGCTATGAACTCGAAAAATTGAAATTCCACTAACTCCATCTATAGGTGAAGTAGAGAAAGAAAGCAACGGGAGAAATAATGGTAGAGGAGGAGGTTGAGGTAGACGTGGAGATCAAAACTGCGGCTGATAAGTTCCACATGTTCGCCGGAAGATCACAACATGTGTCCAAAGCCACTCGTTACGTTCAGGGATGCGATCTGGTCGAAGGGGAGTGGAGCAAAGTTGGAAGCATACTCTTGTGGAAATTAGTTTTTGGTAACTGCAACATTAATATATCGTTGTGTTTCTTTGAGGATTTTGAGTTCACTTTTACATCTTTAATTTCTATGGGTAAGATATATTGTATCATTGTCTTGGAGTTATCTTTCTTTCTTGTTCAACAAAAGAAAAATTTATTTCTTTTTATTGTTTTTTTTTTTACCAATGTTTCTTTCTTTCTATTGTTGAGGATAGTAGTAATATCAGTAGAGTATGTGGATGTAGTTGGGACGTAAGATTTTGAAGTTTTTGTTTTGTTTTGGAGGATATATATACATATATATATATATATATGTATGTATAAATCTGCAAGAAGACAAACCCTTTAACTATGGTATACTTGGCATATGGACCGAACAATCTTTGATTTGTTAACACATTTTGATGCAGATGGAGAGGCAAGAGTGTCGAAGGATAGGATTGAGGCAATTGATTTTAAGAAGAACGTTGTTCAGTGGAGGGTGTTAGAGGGACCTCTGAAGAAAGAGTACAAGAGCATCTTGAAAACTATGAAGGCGATCCCTAACCAAGAAGGACCTGGAAGTATGGTGAAGTGGAACATCAAGTACGAGAGGATTGATGAGAATGTTGCTCACCCAGAGAGACTGCTCCAGTTCTTGATCGAAGTGACTAAAGAGGTTGACCGATACCTCTTATCTGAGGAATAGAGGATTCCTTGTGTTTTGTATGTCTATTTTAATAATGTGATATATATTTTTCACCGTTTTGCTCAACTTGATGAAGATTGTGATATATTTTGATACAATGGAGTATAAATTATGTGTTGTGTTTTATAATTATAAACCATTATGCTTTCTCGGTTGTATGTTTGGGAGAAGAAATTCTAGCAAGTTCTGCTTTTCTTCAACATTTCGAGTAGCTCTTTATGTCTGGTACCTGCAGGCTTCTTCATCTTGTTAAGTGTTTTTCTAACCCTTTATGACATGGACGCATGGTGATGAATAGTAATAAGTTTTTCCTTGTTTTAACATTTTGAAAACGTTATTTCGTTACAATATTCACTGAGTTTTTAATTTTTCCAAAAGTAATATCATTATATATATATGCGTGTTAAAAATTAAGCTAAGTGAACAAAACACATTAACTTATGAAATCTCATTTTTTAGCATTTGATGATTATTTTGCAAAATTTTAATATGTTTTGAATGGTGATAAAAAAAAAGTAGAGGAGCAATGAATTTATCATTATCTTAAAGAAAATTACACTGTTTACAAGTGATATTTTTCATAGATTCCATTTTGTCACTTTTATGGTTACACCCAACTAAAATCTTACTATGCGAAAGCTAATTATACAACTCGTGTGCCCATCTTTACAAGCGACCCCCGCTGATTTTCGTTTTTTCTGTCTGAAGAATAGTTTGGTCCAACAATTTGTTCGATACTCAAATAATACCTATCTTAGCACATACGTTCAAATAGAACATTTAATATATTAAAAAAATTAATAATAAAAACTTTGTCCTGTTGGTCTAGGCCAGGGCCGTGCCTATGTCTATGTAAAGGAAACATTGGCCTACGGGCCTAAAGTTTCTTAAAAAAATGAGCTATATATATTAGGGGTTTACATGTATTAGTAGTAATAGAAAAATAAGTTTATATTAATATAGCAACTAATGATTAATTAATTTAAATTACAAAAAAATATTAGGGCTTTTGTTCTTTTCTTCTCTGTCGAAAGTTGTTGAAAACTTTTCACTTTCTCAGCTTCTTATCTTCGAAAGTCTTAGACTTTGAAAGTTGTCGAAAGTCTTATCTTCGTTCAACTATGTCACAAGAGAGATTGAGTGACTTAGCTATCTTGTCTATTGAAAGAGAGCTGTTTAAAAGTGTCGACTTTGAAAGCTTGATTACTGAGTTTGTTGGAAAGAAGGACAGAAAAGTTATGTTTTAAAACTAATATTGTATTTTGCTTTTTGCTTTGGTTTTTTATTTATTTATTTGGGATGATGATGGTTATAACTTTGGAATGACAATATTTATTGTAACATCCGTGAACCTGGAAGTTGTTTTGGAAGTGGTGTTGGACGATGCTAGGGGTTCGGGAGTAGTTGGCACATGCTCTTAGAGGTGTGAATTGAGGATTGGCTGTACATGTTCTTGTTTGATTGTTGTGCAGTCGGTCTAAGGTTCAAGCATCGCGAAGAAAGTGTGTTAAATTCTTCTGAACGACTAGTATCGATCGACACCCGAAGGGTGTCGATCGACACCGGTTATCGGGTTTGATTTCCGGTTTAAGTCGATCGATTTGCAATTGGGTTGGTTTTGGTCGATGGGTGTCGACCGACACCAAGGGAGGGTGTCGATCGACACCGGTTATGGTGAAATCGACCGGTTTGATTCAAGTGATTGCGGTTTGGTCGGTTAAGGGCGAGGGAACCCTATTTTATGCGAGAAAACACTGTAGCCGCATCACTTTTCACGTTTTTCGAGGCAGAGAGTTTCCAGAGAGAGGCATGGCGATTTTGGTTGATTTTTGGTGTTTCTGGGCTTGATTTGTGGCTGTTCTTCGTTGTTCCTTCTCCTTTCCTTCCTTCTAATCCCTTTTCAAGGTGAGTGCGTGACTGTAGGCCCGTTGATCAATAGAGATTGTTTGATTTCGAGTTTTGGTTGTGTTCTTGAGTTGTTTATGCTGGATTTCGTGTTTTGATAGTATTGGGGCGTTGAAAACCCCTAGATTTTGTGTTATTGCGATTTTGGAATGTGATTTTCGTAGCTTCTGGTTTCTGGGCGTCGAGCCGGTGTCGAGCGACACTCGATGAGTGTCGATCGACACTCGGGAGGCTGGCGTCGATCGACACCATAGAGGTGTCGGTCGACACCGACCTGGGTGTCAGGAAACGTGGGTTTCCTGACAGGTAGTTCTGGTTATTATTGTTGCATTGTCATTCTGGTTGTTTATTGTGGTATATTGTCTATTGTTTGACGTAATTGGCCTGTAGGCAGGATGATCCACTCACTAAGTATTTATGATAATACTTACGCATCTCTTTCGTAATGTGATGCAGGTAACAGCAATGTTCTTCCGCGGAAAGAGACCGAGAGAAGAGGATGATGAGATTAGGAATTTGATTTTGGCTTTGTTGTTATGGTTGACCAGAAATTCATGAGTTTAGGGTGTTAGACTTTATTTTAATAATGTAGCAAACCGGCTTAGGTTGCTTATTGGTTATTGGTTTTATTGGTTTATTTCTTTATTGGTTATTGATGAACGGCTATTTATGATTTAATAATATTATTGTTTTCTTCCGCATTGTGTTGTTGAATTAGCTGTTGAGGATTAATATTTATGGGAATATTAATCTGGGCTAATTATTTAAAAAAAAAAAAAAAAGTTTGGTTGTTTCATTTTGGTATCAGAGCGTAGTCGGTTTTAGGACTGTTAGTATTGGATGAATTGGACTATGTGTTTAATTGATTATGTGAGTTAGTCAATTAGTGGTTTAATCTCATCCTCTCGGTCTTCCAGTTTTCCGCGGGTAAGTGAGTTGGATATTTGGTGTGTTTTGGTTTTGTGTCTGTGTTTTGACCTTTGCTCTTTTTCTGTACTTGGTGGAAGTGCAGAGAGATGGACGCAGGTCGTGGTCGTGGCCGTGGTCGTGGTCGCGGTGCAGCCCGTGGGGGCAGAGGAGCTGGTCGCGGTGGGCGAGCAGCGGGTCGTGGAGGTCAGGGTGCTGGTCGTGGAGTGCCAGAGGCTGAGGCCTCAGTGGAGAGTGCGGCGCCTAGTGTGGCGGCAGCGTCGATGACACAGTCTGTTTCGTTAGCCGGTGGGGCTAGTTTGGGCGTCGGGGGTGGCGCGGGGGCAGGAGCAGTTCCCGGTGGGGGCGCGGCTCTTGCTCAGGGTGATTTGATTGTGGGGCTACTGACGCAGCTTTTGGCACGTCTTCCAGAGGCAGTTCCACAGCAGGCTCCGGTTGCACCTCCAGCGGCCGGGGCACAGGTTGGTGCCGGGGCACATGTTGGTGCCGGTTTTGTTGAGCAGCAGGAGGCTGCGGTGCAGCAGGGTGTTGCAGTTGGGTTTTCTCCTTATCGTGAGATGATGAGGGAGATGCAGAGGATTGGTACGCCTACGTTTGAGGGCGGGGTTACTCCAGAGCAGGCTGATGAGTGGCGTCAGAGGTTGGAGCGGAACTTCGATTCTGTTCGTTGTCCGGCACAGTTTCAGGTTGAGTTGGCAGTGCACTACCTTGGAGGTGATGCACATTTGTGGTGGAGGTCTGTTAGGACCAGGAGAGAGGTTTGGACTTGGGTTGACTTCGTCGAGGAGTTCAACCACAAGTTTTTCCCTCAGGAGGCTCGTGACAGGCTGCAGTTGAGATTCTTAGACTTGACGCAGGGTGAGAGGTCTGTCCGGGAGTATGATGCAGAGTTCTGCAGATTGGTGGTCTTTTCTGGTGGTGAGCTGATCAGTGAGCGGGCATTGACGTCGCGGTTTCTCCAGGGGCTTCGGAGGAACATCAGGACTCAGTGTAGAGGTGGTATGTACCACACCAGGGCTGGTTTAGTGGAGTTGGCAGCGTCCATTGAGGAGGACTTGCGTGAGCCGGTGAGTACGGCGGTTGTTCCAGTTGCAGTTGCTCCTGCTACCCATCCTCGGGGCCAGCAGCAGCATCAGCAGCGCAGAGGTCACAGTTCTGGCTACGGCAGGGGCAGCAGGCCTGCGCAGGGCCAGAAGAGGAGAGCAGACGAGATATCTGCTAGTAGCCCGAGTACGGGTGGTTGTTTCGGTTGTGGGAGTCTGGATCACAGAGTTGCGACTTGCCCCAAGAGGGCGGGATCCAGAGAGTCGACAGTGTGCTACTACTGCAGGGAGCCGGGGCATATCAAGACTATGTGTCCCAAGTTGCAGCAGAGAGCAGTGGCAGCGGCGATTCAGCCGTTGGCTATTCAGTCAGCAGCGCAGGTTGCGGCGTTGCAGTCGGGTGGAGCGCCGAGAGTGTATACTTCGGCAGAGGTGGGCCAGACCAGTCAGTCAGGCCAGATCACAGGTAAAATCTTGACTCAGACTTTTAAATTCTTAAGGTAGAATTGTTGGTGTTGTCTGTTTCTGTTATTTACTGTGATAGAGTTAGAGGTTCTCAACACTTGTGGAATTGTGTAGGGACCTTGTTAGTTGGTGGATTTGAGTCTCACGTTCTGTTTGACTCGGGAGCATCTAATTGCTTCATAACTCCGGAGAGAGCTGAGGGTAGTGGTATTCGGAGTAGCGATGGCGAGGCTTCAGGCTTTGTCAAGGTGGCTGGTGGTGGTTATTTGGCTACTTCGGGCAGAGCTAGAGCAGTTGATGTGCAGATTGCGGGGCAGTCTATGCCAGCAGATTTGGTCATCAGTCCAGTGGAACTGTATGACGTGATTTTGGGGATGGACTGGTTATCTCTTTACCGAGTTCATCTGGATTGCTACAGAGGTAGAGTGGTGTTTGAGCAGGATGCAGGGAAGTTGGTTTATCAGGGAGTGAGACCGACTTCAGGGAGTATAGTGATCTCAGCTATTCAGGCAGAGCAGTTGTTAGAGCGGGGCTGCGAAGCCTATTTGGCGACGATCACTATGACAGAGTCCAGTGGTGAGGTGAGTCTGCAGGATATTCAGGTTGTCCAGGATTTCGAGGATGTATTTCGGTCGCTGAAGGGATTGCCACCATCTCGGTCAGATCCTTTCACGATTGATTTAGAGCCCGGGACAGCTCCGATATCGAAGACACCTTACAGGATGGCTCCAGCAGAGATGGCAGAGCTGAAGAAGCAGCTAGAGGACCTTTTGAGTAAAGGGTTCATCAGACCTAGTGTGTCGCCATGGGGAGCGCCAGTGTTGTTTGTGAAGAAGAAGGATGGCAGTTTTCGGTTGTGTATTGATTACCGGGGACTTAACCGAGTCACAGTGAAGAACAGGTACCCACTTCCGAGGATTGATGAGTTGTTGGATCAGTTGAGAGGTGCTACTTGGTTCTCCAAGATTGACTTGGCATCAGGATATCATCAGATTCCGATAGATGAGGCAGACGTCCGGAAGACAGCTTTTCGGACGAGGTATGGGCATTTCGAGTTTGTGGTCATGCCTTTCGGTTTGACTAATGCGCCGGCAGCATTTATGAGGTTGATGAACGACGTGTTCAGGGAGTTTCTGGATGTGTTTGTCATTATTTTCATTGATGATATTTTGGTGTATTCGAGGAGTCCAGAGGAGCATGCGACTCATTTGAGGCTAGTGTTGGAGAAGCTTCGAGAGCAGAAGCTGTTTGCTAAGTTGGGCAAGTGCAGCTTTTGGCAGAGGGAGATGGGTTTTCTTGGCCACATTGTTTCTGCAGAGGGAGTTTCTGTGGATCCGGCTAAGATTGAGGCTATCAGGGATTGGCCTAGACCGAGTAGTGCTACCGAGATCAGGAGTTTTCTGGGTTTAGCAGGCTACTACAGGAGGTTCGTCAAGGGGTTTGCGAGTATGTCTCAGCCGATGACGGGGTTGACTGGCAAGGATGTGCCGTTTGTGTGGTCGCAGGAGTGCGAGGAGAGCTTTGGGAAGCTCAAGGAGATGTTGACTAGTACACCAGTTTTGTCATTACCTGACCCGGGGAAGCCATATGTGGTGTACACAGATGCTTCAGGTGTTGGACTTGGTTGTGTTTTGATGCAGGAGGGCAGAGTGATTGCCTATGCTTCGAGGCAGTTGCAGGGCAGTGAGCGCAACCGTCCTACACATGATCTTGAGTTGGGAGCAGTGGTTTTTGCACTCAAGATTTGGAGGTCTTATCTTTATGGTGGCAGAGTGCAGATCTTTACAGATCACAAGAGTCTACAGCATATTTTCACTCAGCCTTTGCTGAATGCGAGACAGACGCGTTGGGTGGAATTTCTGGCAGACTATGACTTGGATATTGTTTATCATCCAGGCAAGGCCAATTTGGTGGCAGATGCTTTGAGTCGACGGAGGGTTGATTCAGATAGAGAGCGTGGTGTTGAGGCTTTGGTCAGCGAGATTAGTACATTGCGTCTTTGTGCTATTTCAGAGGAGCCTTTGGGTTTAGAGGCAGCTGATCAGGCAGATTTACTCAGTAGGATCAGAGTGGCGCAGCAGAGTGATCAGGGTTTGATTGATGCTTCGCAGGCGGTTGATTCTGAGTATCAGGTCTCTTCGAATGGGACTATCTTGGTTCGTGGGCGAGTTTGTGTGCCCAAGGTTGAGGAGTTGAGGCAGGAGGTTTTGAGGGAGGCTCATTCGAGCAAGTTTTCGATTCATCCGGGTGCTACCAAGATGTACCGTGACCTCAAACGGTATTATCATTGGGTTGGGATGAAGAGGGATGTGGCAGATTGGGTTGCGAGGTGCAACACTTGTTCTTTGGTCAAGGCAGAGCATCAGGTGCCTAGTGGTCTTTTGCAGAGTTTACCCATTCCAGAGTGGAAGTGGGATATGATCACGATGGATTTTGTTGTGGGATTACCTATCTCACGGACTTTCGATGCTATTTGGGTCATTGTGGATCGCTTGACCAAGTCAGCACATTTCTTGGCTATCAAGAAGACAGATGGAGCGGCTGTCTTAGCTAGGAAGTTTGTGCGAGAGATTGTGAGGCTGCATGGAGTGCCAGCCAGTATCGTGTCGGATAGAGATCCGAGGTTTGCTTCAGAGTTTTGGAGGGCATTTCAGACTGAGATGGGCACTAAGGTGCATATGAGTACAGCGTATCATCCGCAGACAGACGGACAGTCAGAGAGGACTATTCAGACTTTGGAGGATCTGCTTAGGATGTGTGTACTGGATTGGGGTGGTCATTGGGCTGATCATCTGTGTTTGGCAGAGTTTGCCTATAACAACAGTTTTCAGTCTAGTATTGGTATGGCTCCTTATGAGGCTTTGTATGGGAGGCCATGTAGGACACCCTTATGCTGGACCCAAGTGGGGGAGCGCAGCATGTTTGGAGCTAGTTTTGTTCAGGAGACGACGGAGAAGATTCGTGTCTTGAGGCTGAACATGAAGGAGGCTCAGGATAGACAGAGGAGTTATGCAGATAGGCGGCGACGTGAGCTTGAGTTTCAGGTGGGAGATAGAGTTTATCTCAAGATGGCTATGTTGAGGGGCCCTAACAGGTCCATAGCAGAGAACAAGCTCAGTCCGCGCTTTATGGGTCCGTTTCCAGTGGTGGAGCGAGTTGGGCCAGTGGCTTATCGGTTGGAGTTGCCACCGATTATGAGCGCCTTTCATAAGGTGTTTCATGTGTCTATGTTGAGGAGGTGTTTGCGTCCTTCAGAGGAGGTAGTGGTTGAGATTCCGGAGGATCTTCAGCCAGATATGACAGTTCCGGCAGTTCCTGTGAGGATTCTTGAGAGGAGAGTCAAGGTTCTGCGGAACAAGAGGGTGCCATTGTTGAGAGTCTTGTGGGACTGTAGTGGCACAGAGGAGCAGACTTGGGAGCCAGAGGCAAAGATGAAGCTGAAGTTCGGAAAGTGGTTCGACAAGCAGGCTGTGGAGTGATTCATCTTTGTGGCTCTAGTCTTGTTTTTGGTTTTGTCGTTGTTGGTTTTGGACTTATGTATTTTCGTTTTGTTGTACGATGTACATTTTTGGAGTTATATGAGATGGAGTTTTGCCTCATATTTTTGGTTATGGTTTGGATGTTACAAGTTTCTTTGGCCGGTGGGGTCATTGGGAGTTTTTAGTCACATGTTGGTACGCGTTTCAGATTTTATTACTCGTTTTGTCTAGAGGCGGTGGGCCTTGTAGACGGTGGTTCTATTTGTGTTGGGACGTTAGGTGCCCAACGGACTTATATTGGGGGTCGCTACCTCGATATGGGTTGTTTTAGTGACAGTGGGTCACGTTTTGGTTGTGACAGGGATCACATTTTGGTTGTGACTTCGGGTCACGTTTGGTTTTGTGACATTGGTCACATTTTGGTACTGGACCGTGAGTTGCAGTACGGATGTCATGACTGCGGTTATGGCATTGAGAGTAATAATATCTTGGAAACATGCGTATAACATAGGACAAAAATGTGAGTTTTTGAGGTCTTTGAGAGACGTTTGTGTTGGGATTCGAGGACGAATCCATTTTAGTGGGGGAGAATTGTAACATCCGTGAACCTGGAAGTTGTTTTGGAAGTGGTGTTGGACGATGCTAGGGGTTCGGGAGTAGTTGGCACATGCTCTTAGAGGTGTGAATTGAGGATTGGCTGTACATGTTCTTGTTTGATTGTTGTGCAGTCGGTCTAAGGTTCAAGCATCGCGAAGAAAGTGTGTTAAATTCTTCTGAACGACTAGTATCGATCGACACCCGAAGGGTGTCGATCGACACCGGTTATCGGGTTTGATTTCCGGTTTAAGTCGATCGATTTGCAATTGGGTTGGTTTTGGTCGATGGGTGTCGACCGACACCAAGGGAGGGTGTCGATCGACACCGGTTATGGTGAAATCGACCGGTTTGATTCAAGTGATTGCGGTTTGGTCGGTTAAGGGCGAGGGAACCCTATTTTATGCGAGAAAACACTGTAGCCGCATCACTTTTCACGTTTTTCGAGGCAGAGAGTTTCCAGAGAGAGGCATGGCGATTTTGGTTGATTTTTGGTGTTTCTGGGCTTGATTTGTGGCTGTTCTTCGTTGTTCCTTCTCCTTTCCTTCCTTCTAATCCCTTTTCAAGGTGAGTGCGTGACTGTAGGCCCGTTGATCAATAGAGATTGTTTGATTTCGAGTTTTGGTTGTGTTCTTGAGTTGTTTATGCTGGATTTCGTGTTTTGATAGTATTGGGGCGTTGAAAACCCCTAGATTTTGTGTTATTGCGATTTTGGAATGTGATTTTCGTAGCTTCTGGTTTCTGGGCGTCGAGCCGGTGTCGAGCGACACTCGATGAGTGTCGATCGACACTCGGGAGGCTGGCGTCGATCGACACCATAGAGGTGTCGGTCGACACCGACCTGGGTGTCAGGAAACGTGGGTTTCCTGACAGGTAGTTCTGGTTATTATTGTTGCATTGTCATTCTGGTTGTTTATTGTGGTATATTGTCTATTGTTTGACGTAATTGGCCTGTAGGCAGGATGATCCACTCACTAAGTATTTATGATAATACTTACGCATCTCTTTCGTAATGTGATGCAGGTAACAGCAATGTTCTTCCGCGGAAAGAGACCGAGAGAAGAGGATGATGAGATTAGGAATTTGATTTTGGCTTTGTTGTTATGGTTGACCAGAAATTCATGAGTTTAGGGTGTTAGACTTTATTTTAATAATGTAGCAAACCGGCTTAGGTTGCTTATTGGTTATTGGTTTTATTGGTTTATTTCTTTATTGGTTATTGATGAACGGCTATTTATGATTTAATAATATTATTGTTTTCTTCCGCATTGTGTTGTTGGATTAGCTGTTGAGGATTAATATTTATGGGAATATTAATCTGGGCTAATTATTTAAAAAAAAAAAAAAAGTTTGGTTGTTTCATTTATTATTTGTTTTCTATGAATGGATTGGTTTTTTTTTAGGGGCCTTTTTATTTTTCTGTTTATGGGCTCTAAATCTCTGAGCACGGCTCTGGTCTAGGCCAAGGATCGATTCTCCTCAAACGTGGAATTATTAGATTTATCTCATTTGACCACATGAAGATGGATCATTGCTTTCGGCTTATTTGAATAGAGAGAAGGCTGCACCTTACCCAGATATTAGTCTGGGTCTCTCCATAAGTGTGTGATTTATCCTGGATTCAATCAAAAAAAAAAAAAAAAAAAAGCTAGGGTGAGACGAGTTTAATTTGATACCTACTCTGTGTATAAAAAAATTAGTTTAGTCCAAACGTTTTTGATATCCTAATGTATATAGTACCTATTCCTTTTTTGTTTAATAGAAATGATAGTTTGGTCCAAATTCTTTTAGATATCCAAATGTATGTGATACCCACTCTTTGGTTTGGTCCAATTGTCTACGTCCGTTTCTGCAAATGTTATACTCTTGTGTTTCTGTGAAAGGTACTCATACCACGTGTTCTCGTGCGCCCACCTTCATAATTTAAATATCGCCTGATTAGCAGACGAATTGCGCTAAATTAGGATGACCCCGCTGGCTCTTCAAAATACATTATCTATTAGGTATGATATGCGTGATATGCGTGATATGCGTGATATTCTGATTATTTCTAATTAATTTAAACGAATTTTACAGTCATAGGAGAGCTAGTACTTTATTCTAGAATTTACATGGAGCATATTACATGATCATATTGAAAAAATAAAATATATATATATATACAAAGCTTTTTTTTTTCCTTTTGAGACAATAAACATAAATTTGTAGAACAAAGCTTTTTCAGCAAAAACTTTACTTCTCTTAGCATACATATATATATATATATATATATATGCATGTGTTCTTTTCTTTCTTCGTGCAAGAAAATCTTTCAAATGCAGTCTCCAGTAGAAAGTTATATTTGGTTTCACGAACTCACATTAAATCTCCATCTTCGTCTCTAGCCGCACTCACGGATGTCATAACAATATATACGTGAACCATTCGATGTCTTGATTGTGACTAGGTTGCTGAAAATTGTAACATCCGGTTTGTGATAAATGAGGAGAGGCTTAAGAGAATTGATTTGGCTATCTATGTCAACAAAGTGCACTTACCTTTTCGGTCAAAGACCCATAAGTAATTCCAGAATTAAGCGTGTTTGGGCTGGAGTAGTGGAACGATGGGTGACCTTCCGGGAAGTGGTCTGCGGAACCATGTAAGTGAGGCCAAAACACGGGAAAAGGTCGGGTGTTGATTGCAGGGATAGTAAATAAGTCGGTAGAGCCTCTCAAAAATAACGGACTGGCCGTCGGACAGGACTGAGGCCCACGGGCCGAGAGAGGGCGTGGGTGACTCACCGGGATGGGCGGTCGGGGCGTTATAATTTGGTATCAGAGCCGAACCCAGACGTGAGTGTGGAGTCAAGTGGAGTGGCCTTGACTCACACTGTCAGGGGGTGACGATCTAGGTGCGCAACGAGAACGTTGCGCTTAGTGATTGGGGGTGAATTGTAACATCCCGGTTTGTGATAAATGAGGAGAGGCATAAGAGAATTGATTTGGTTACCTATGTCAACAAAGTGCACTTACCTTTTCGGTCAAAGATCCATAAGTAACTCCAGAGTTAAGCGTGTTTGGGCTGGAGTAGTGGAATGATGGGTGACCTTCCGGGAAGTGGTCTGCGGAACCGTGTAAGTGAGGCCAAAACACGGGGAAAGGTCTGGTGTTGATTGCAGGGATAGTAAATAAGTCGGTAGAACCTCTCAAAAATAACGGACCGGCCGTTGGACAGGGGTGAAGCCCACGGACCGAGAGAGAGCGTGGATGACTCACCGGGATGGGCGGTCGGGGCGTTATAGAAATAAACTCTTCTATTGAGAGGCAACATGATTACCAATACGACACCAAACGGGATCGAAATCTGAATGAAGGTCTATGGTTTGGAAGAATATCTACCGCGATGAATTTTTGATATCGTAAAAACTCAACAGGTTCCATATTAAAAAACAGGGTCTTTGAAATCGAAATAAAATAAATCCAAAGCAAACAAATATATTTTTTATAAAAAATAGGCATGGTGCTTACCTACTACTAGAAAATTTGAGGTTGAGTAAATGGTAATGATGTTACCTATTGCGGATATACCAATACTGTATTTAATAATCCAAGAAGTCATAATATAAAACCCCAAAATGAAAAAAAAAAAATTGTTAAAAGGAAGAATTGAAAAAAGTTATACAAAAAGGATGAACTGAAAAAGTTATATATATATATCATGATACACGCGATTTACACAACATGCAATAAACAATATTTTATAAGATGTATGCATTCTTGTGTAATGGATCATAAGAATGCGCATGCAAGAATCAAAGGGCGACGTCTTGGCATTGGAAGTGAGCGAAGTTATAGCATACATGAGATGGGATACGAGCAGGACGATAGTTCTTGTCAAGCCACACAGCCGTTCCTTTTGCTACCAAAATAGGCTGATTTGTTATTTACCAAAAGGATCCAAATCAGAACAAAAAAGCAAAAAACAAAGGCTTGATAAGAAAAAACAAAATTAATTGACCTCTTCATTTGGAAGTTTAAAGATGAACTGTTCAAAGTAAATGCGTGCCCCAGATGTCCTTGGTATCCTCGTTTTGACCACAAACTTGCATCCACTCTGCTCAAAGAAATCAAATACATACACCCCCAAAAAATTTGACATTATAAAATGTGAACAATGATCTAGGAGAGGGTCAAAATTACACGTAAAGGTGCTATGAACTTTATTGTGAACTCGGAAATTGCCAAGGCTTCACCAGAACGGGATAATTCTTCACAATTGACACCGATGTGCTCCATAATCTCGTGTCGACCTTTTTATAAAACCGTGTTTAACAAACAACTAGTTGGTAAGAATGGGATATAATAATCTGAAGTAGCAACGCTTGCCACCGGACTAAACTAACCATGTTGGCAGTAGTTTGCATAAACAGCATTGTTCACAACACCGAACTGATCCAATTCATAATCGCGAACTTTAAGGTCAATCTCATGGAACCCGCTCATTCTGAAATATGAAAATTTTAATATTATGAATTTATGATGGATGATAAATATTAGATCACTCCTTCTTGGCCACTATAAATTTTATATATAATTAGAGAGTTTTCTCTTCATCTAGAGTGTCCACATCAGCAATTTTAACATTAAATTATAATTAAAATAATCATTTAATACATATCAATTTATATTAATTAATTGTTATTTTTATTTACCATATAGATTGAAGTTTTAATCAAATACAAAAATCTAACTAAATAAATAAGAACAATTTATTTGTTTGAGAGTTAAATAATTTGAGATAAAAAAAAAATTAATAACTAAATAATTTACATCATTTGAGTGTTAACAAATATATACTTTTTGGTAAGACAAATTTAAAAATTGAAAATACATAAAATGAATACAAAGATAAAAATAAATAAATAATACTACATTAATAACGGTAAAACAAAAATAAAATAAAATATAGCGCCAAAAGTATTGTAAATAGCCGATAATAAGTGAAAATAAAATGTGTTATGAGATTGAAAGTTTGAAAAAAGAACAATAATAACTAACTTTTTATGAATTTTTTTTACAAATTTGTTGTAGAAAGTATGAAGTTTAAATATATAATTTGTTCTTCTGCCTATATATACAATAGCTCAGAATCAAACTGTTACACGTATCTTTTACATCTGCTTATTTGATTTGTCTATAAGTAAAATATTGCATAACTAGTAATACTAAAAATTAACTATTATTTAAAAATGTTATAGTTTTAATCTCGCTCGTGCCGGTTCATTTTCTATTATTTAAATAAGAAGAATACCCTGACTTTCTACATGCATAGTGTAGTACTAGTGATAGAGCAGTAGCAATAATAAATAGTTCAACTACTGGATTCAAAAAAAAAAAAAATCGATTGTGACCTGTCAACTCAACTAAAGGATTCATGAACACGTTTTTCAACTTGTTGAAATCATGATATTTTTACCGAAAACAAGAGATACTCTTTTCTCAAGTGCCTAAACTTCTTTGTATTAAAAATCAACAACTAGAAACAGCTTTTTATCAACAAAAAAAAAAAAACTCTGAAACACCTAAAAATTCTAAAATAAAAATTAAAAGATAAAAATAAATTAAATAGAAATATCTAACAAATATATATTAGATCATTGAGCCCATCAGAATCATGTATGGAATTCTAGAACAGTGAATTTTAAAGCGAAGTCTAACTTGAACGAAGCCGATTTTCACAAGAAAAAACAGAAATGAATTAATAAGATATGTGTGGTGTGGTACCCTTTGCCTCCTTTCAGATCGAGACATGTGAGAGGCTTGAGGGTCTTTGCGCTCCGAGGAAGCTGGATATGCGGTAGTCTCAGCGAACAGGGAAACTGAAACAACCAAATTTTTTTTTTTTTTTATAATTAGCCCAGATTAATATTCCCATAAATATTAATCCTCAACAGCTAATTCAACACAATGCGGAAGAAAACCAATATTATTATTAAATCATAAATAATTATTCAACAATAACCAATAAAGAATAAAACCAATAAAACCAATAAAGAATAACTCTAGCAACCTAAACACCAGGTTTGCTACATTATTGAAAATAGACTAACACCCTAGGAATTCCTTGTCAACCACAACAACAATGCCAATATCAAATTCCTAATCTCATCATCCTCTTCTCTCGGTCTCTTTCCGCGGAAGAACATTGCTGTTACCTGCATCACATTACGAAAGGGATGCGTAAGTATTATCATAAATACTTAGTGAGTGGATCATCCTGCCTACAGGCCAATTACGTCAAACAATAGACAATATACCACAATAAACAACCAGAATGACAATGCAACAATAATAACCACAACTACCTGTCAGGAAACCCACGTTTCCTGACACCCAGGTCGGTGTCGACCGACACCTCTATGGTGTCGATCGACGCCAGCCTCCCGAGTGTCGATCGACACTCATCGAGTGTCGCTCGACACCGGCTCGACGCCCAGAAACCAGAAGCTACGAAAAACACATTCCAAAATCGCAATAACACAAAATCTAGGGGTTTTCAACGCCCCAATACTATCAAAACACGAAATCCAGCATAAACAACTCAAGAACACAACCAAAACTCGAATCAAACAATCTCTATTGATCAACGGGCCTACAGTCACGCACTCACCTTGAAAACGGATAGAAAAGAGCAAAGGAAGATGAACAAGGAAGAATAAGCCTCAAATCGATTCTCCAAACACCAAAATCGCCCAGAAATCACCCTCCTTCTCTCTGCAACTTGTTTTTCTCGAAAACTGTGCCTCTGCTCGCGGCCACAGGGTTTTATTCGAGAACTAGGGCTTCTTTCGCCCAAAACCGCGCTAAACCGAACTCACTCAAATCGAACCGACCGATTTCACCATAACCGGTGTCGATCGACACCCTTCCTTGGTGTCGGTCGACACCCATCGACCAAAACCAACCCAAATGCAAATCGATCGACTTAAACCGGAAATCAAACCCGATAACCGGTGTCGATCGACACCCTTCGGGTGTCGATCGATACTAGTCGTTCAGAAGCATTTAACACACTTTCTTCGCGATGCTTGAACCTTAGACCGACTGCACAACAATCAAACAAGAACATGTACAGTCAACCCTCAATTCACACCTCTAAGAGCATGTGCCAACTACTCCCGAACCCCTAGCATCGTCCAACACCACTTCCAAAACAACTTTCTGGTTCACGGATGTTACAATTCTCCCCCACTAAAATGGATTCGTCCTCGAATCCCAACACAAACGTCTCTCCAAGACCTCAAAACTCAAATTTTAGTCCTATGTTATACGCATGTTTCCAAGATATTATTACTCTCAATGCCATAACCGCAGTCATGACATCCGTACTGCGACCCGCAGTCCAGTACCAAAATGTGACCAATGTCACAAACCAAACGTGACCCGAAGTCACAACCAAAATGTGATCCCTGTCACCAAAACAACCCATATCGAGGTAGCGACCCCCAATATAAGTCCGTTGGGCACCTAACGTCCCAACACAAATAGAACCACCGTCTACAAGGCCCACCGCCTCTAGACAAAACGAGTAATAAAATCTGAAACGCGTACCAACATGTGACTAAAAACTCTCAATGACCCCACCAGCCAAAGAAACTTGTAACATCCAAACCATAACCAAAAATATGAGGAAGAACTCCATCTCATATAACTCCAAAAATGTATATCGTACAACAAAACGAAAATACATAAGTCCA
Source organism: Erythrophleum ivorense (assembly GCA_026724425.1). Classification (NCBI taxonomy): domain Eukaryota; kingdom Viridiplantae; phylum Streptophyta; class Magnoliopsida; order Fabales; family Fabaceae; genus Erythrophleum; species Erythrophleum ivorense. Next base: position 1,455,954 of record JAIUCV010000070.1, on the reverse strand, counting down.
AAACCAACAACAACAAAACCAAAAACAAGACTAGAACCACAAAGATGAATCACTCCACAGCCTGCTTGTCGAACCACTTTCCGAACTTCAGCTTCATCTTTGCCTCTGGCTCCCAAGTCTGCTCCTCTGTGCCACTACAGTCCCACAAGACTCTCAACAATGGCACCCTCTTGTTCCGCAGAACCTTGACTCTCCTCTCAAGAATCCTCACAGGAACTGCCGGAACTGTCATATCTGGCTGGAGATCCTCTGGAATCTCAACCACAACCTCCTCTGAAGGACGCAAACACCTCCTCAACATAGAAACATGAAACACCTTGTGAAAGGCGCTCATAATCGATGGCAACTCCAACCGATAAGCCACTGGCCCAACTCGCTCCACCACTGGAAACGGACCCATAAAACGCGGACTGAGCTTGTTCTCTGCTATGGACCTGTTAGGGCCCCTCAACATAGCCATCTTGAGATAAACTCTATCTCCCACCTGAAACTCAAGCTCACGTCGCCGCCTACCTGCATAACTCCTCTGTCTATCCTGAGCCTCCTTCATGTTCAGCCTCAAGACACGAATCTTCTCCGTCGTCTCCTGAACAAAACTAGCTCCAAACATGCTACGCTCCCCCACTTGGGTCCAGCATAAGGGTGTCCTGCATGGCCTCCCATACAAAGCCTCATAAGGAGCCATACCAATGCTAGACTGAAAACTGTTGTTATAGGCAAACTCTGCCAAACACAGATGATCAGCCCAATGACCACCCCAATCCAGTACACACATCCTAAGCAGATCCTCCAAAGTCTGAATAGTCCTCTCTGACTGCCCATCTGTCTGCGGATGATACGCTGTACTCATATGCACCTTAGTGCCCATCTCAGTCTGAAATGCCCTCCAAAACTCTGAAGCAAACCTCGGATCTCTATCCGACACAATACTGGCTGGCACTCCATGCAGCCTCACAATCTCTCGCACAAACTTCCTAGCCAAGACAGCCGCTCCATCTGTCTTCTTGATAGCCAAGAAATGTGCTGACTTAGTCAAGCGATCTACAATGACCCAAATAGCATCAAATGTCCGTGAGATAGGTAATCCCACAACAAAGTCCATAGTGATCATATCCCACTTCCACTCTGGAATGGGTAAACTCTGCAGAAGACCACTAGGCACCTGATGCTCTGCCTTGACCAAAGAACAAGTGTTGCACCTCGCAACCCAATCTGCCACATCCCTCTTCATCCCAACCCAATGATAATACCGTTTGAGGTCACGGTACATCTTGGTCGCACCCGGATGAATCGAAAACTTGCTCGAATGAGCCTCTCTCAAAACCTCGTGCCTCAACTCCTCATCCTTAGGCACACAAACTCGCCCACGAACCAAGATAGTCCCATTCGAAGAGACCTGATACTCAGAACCAACTGCCTGCGAAGCATCGATCAAACCCTGATCACTCTGCTGCGCCACTCTGATCCTACTGAGTAAATCTGCCTGATCAGCTGCCTCCAAACCCAAAGGCTCCTCTGAAATAGCACATAGACGCAATGTACCAATCTCGCTGACCAAAGCCTCAACACCACGCTCTCTATCTGAATCAACCCTCCGTCGACTCAAAGCATCTGCCACCAAATTGGCCTTGCCCGGATGATAAACAATATCCAAGTCATAGTCTGCCAGAAACTCCACCCAACGCGTCTGTCTCGCATTCAGCAAAGGCTGAGTGAAAATATGCTGTAGACTCTTGTGATCTGTAAAGATCTGCACTCTACCACCATAAAGATACGACCTCCAAATCTTGAGTGCAAAAACCACTGCTCCCAACTCAAGATCATGTGTAGGACGGTTGCGCTCACTGCCCTGCAACTGCCTCGAAGCATAGGCAATCACTCTGCCCTCCTGCATCAAAACACAACCAAGTCCAACACCTGAAGCATCTGTGTACACAACATATGGCTTCCCCGGGTCAGGTAATGCCAAAACTGGTGTACTAGTCAACATCTCCTTGAGCTTCCCAAAGCTCTCCTCGCACTCCTGCGACCACACAAACGGCACATCCTTGCCAGTCAACCTCGTCATCGGCTGAGACATACTCGCAAACCCCTTGACGAACCTCCTGTAGTAGCCTGCTAAACCCAGAAAACTCCTGATCTCGGTAGCACTACTCGGTCTAGGCCAATCCCTGATAGCCTCAATCTTAGCCGGATCCACAGAAACTCCCTCTGCAGAAACAATGTGGCCAAGAAAACCCATCTCCCTCTGCCAAAAGCTGCACTTGCTCAACTTGGCAAACAGCTTCTGCTCTCGAAGCTTCTCCAACACAAGCCTCAAATGAGTCGCATGCTCCTCTGGACTCCTCGAATACACCAAAATGTCATCAATGAAAATAATGACAAACACATCCAGAAACTCCCTGAACACGTCATTCATCAACCTCATAAACGCTGCTGGCGCATTAGTCAAACCAAAAGGCATGACCACAAACTCGAAATGCCCGTACCTCGTCCGAAAAGCTGTCTTCCGGACATCTGCCTCATCTATCGGGATCTGATGATAACCCGATGCCAAGTCAATCTTGGAGAACCAAGTAGCCCCTCTCAACTGATCCAACAACTCATCGATCCTCGGCAGTGGGTACCTGTTCTTCACTGTGACTCGGTTAAGACCCCGATAATCAATGCACAGCCTGAAACTGCCATCCTTCTTTTTCACAAACAACACTGGCGCTCCCCATGGCGAAACACTAGGTCTGATGAACCCTTTACTCAAAAGGTCCTCTAGCTGCTTCTTCAGCTCTGCCATCTCTGCTGGAGCCATCCTGTAAGGTGTCTTCGATATCGGAGCTGTCCCGGGCTCTAAATCAATCGTGAAAGGATCTGACCGAGATGGTGGCAATCCCTTCAGCGACCGAAAAACATCCTCGAAATCCTGGACAACCTGAATATCCTGCAGACTCACCTCACCACTGGACTCTGTCATAGTGATCGTCGCCAAATAGGCTTCGCAGCCCCGCTCTAACAACTGCTCTGCCTGAATAGCTGAAATCACTATACTCCCCGAAGTCGGCCTCACTCCCTGATAAACCAACTTCCCTGCATCCTGCTCAAACACCACTCTACCTCTGTAGCAATCCAGATGAACTCGGTAGTGGGTACCTGTTCTTCACTGTGACTCGGTTAAGACCCCGATAATCAATGCACAGCCTGAAACTGCCATCCTTCTTTTTCACAAACAACACTGGCGCTCCCCATGGCGAAACACTAGGTCTGATGAACCCTTTACTCAAAAGGTCCTCTAGCTGCTTCTTCAGCTCTGCCATCTCTGCTGGAGCCATCCTGTAAGGTGTCTTCGATATCGGAGCTGTCCCGGGCTCTAAATCAATCGTGAAAGGATCTGACCGAGATGGTGGCAATCCCTTCAGCGACCGAAAAACATCCTCGAAATCCTGGACAACCTGAATATCCTGCAGACTCACCTCACCACTGGACTCTGTCATAGTGATCGTCGCCAAATAGGCTTCGCAGCCCCGCTCTAACAACTGCTCTGCCTGAATAGCTGAAATCACTATACTCCCCGAAGTCGGCCTCACTCCCTGATAAACCAACTTCCCTGCATCCTGCTCAAACACCACTCTACCTCTGTAGCAATCCAGATGAACTCGGTATAGAGATAACCAGTCCATCCCCAAAATCACGTCATACAGTTCCACCGGACTGATGACTAAATCTGCTGGCATAGACTGCCCCGCAATCTGCACATCAACTGCTCTAGCTCTGCCCGAAGTAGCCAAATAACCACCACCAGCTACCTTGACAAAGCCTGAAGCCTCGCCATCGCTACTCCGAATACCACTACCCTCAGCTCTCTCCGGAGTTATGAAGCAATTAGATGCTCCCGAGTCAAACAACACGTGAGACTCAAATCCACCAACTAACAAGGTCCCTACACAAATCCACAAGTGTTGAGAACCCCTAACTCTATCACAGTAAAATAACAGAAACAGACGCAACCATGATTCTACCTTAAGAATTTAAAAGTCTGAGTCAAGATTTTACCTGTGATCTGGCCTGACTGACTGGTCTGGCCCACCTCTGCCGAAGTATACACTCTCGGCGCTCCACCTGACTGCAACGCCGCAACCTGCGCTGCTGACTGAATCGCCAACGGCTGAATCGCCGCTGCCACTGCTCTCTGCTGCAACTTGGGACACATTGTCTTGATATGCCCCGGCTCCCTGCAGTAGTAGCACACTGTCGACTCTCTGGATCCCGCCCTCTTGGGGCAAGTCGCAACTCTGTGATCCAGACCCCCACAACCAAAACATCCTCCCGTACTCGGGCTACTAGCAGATATCTCGTCTGCTCTCCTCTTCTGGCCCTGCGCAGGCCTACTGCCCCTGCCGTAACCAGAACTGTAACCTCTACGCTGCTGATGCTGCTGCTGGCCCCGAGGATGGGTAGCAGGAGCAACTGCAACTGGAACAACCGCCGTACTCACCGGCTCACGCAAGTCCTCCTCAATGGACGCTGCCAACTCCACTAAACCCGCTCTGGTGTGGTACATACCACCTCTGCACTGAGTCCTGATGTTCCTCCGAAGCCCCTGGAGAAACCGCGACGTCAATGCTCGCTCACTGATCAGCTCACCACCAGAAAAGACCACCAATCTACAGAACTCTGCATCATACTCTCGAACAGACCTCTCACCCTGAGTCAAGTCCAAAAACCTCATCTGCAGCCTGTCACGAGCCTCCTGAGGGAAAAACTTGTGGTTGAACTCCTCGACGAAGTCAACCCAAGTCCAAACCTCTCTCCTGGTCCTAACAGACCTCCACCACAAATGTGCATCACCTCCAAGGTAGTGCACCGCCAGCTCAACCTGAAACTGTGCCGGACAACGAACAGAATCGAAGTTCCGCTCCAACCTCTGACGCCACTCGTCAGCCTGCTCTGGAGTAACCCCGCCCTCAAACGTAGGCGTACCAATCCTCTGCATCTCCCTCATCATCTCACGATAAGGAGAAAACCCAACTGCAACACCCTGCTGCACCGCAGCCTCCTGCTGCTCAACAAAACCGGCACCAACATGTGCCCCGGCACCAACATGTGCCCCGGCACCAACCTGTGCCCCGGCACCAATCTGTGCCCCGGCCGCTGGAGGTGCAACCGGAGCCTGCTGTGGAACTGCCTCTGGAAGACGTGCCAAAAGCTGCGTCAGTAGCCCCACAATCAAATCACCCTGAGCAAGAGCCGCGCCCCCACCGGGAACTGCTCCTGCCCCCGCGCCACCCCCGACGCCCAAACTAGCCCCACCGGCTAACGAAACAGACTGTGTCACCGACGCTGCCGCCACACTAGGCGCCGCACTCTCCACTGAGGCCTCAGCCTCTGGCACTCCACGACCAGCACCCCGACCTCCACGACCCGCTGCTCGCCCACCGCGACCAGCTCCTCTGCCCCCACGGGCTGCACCGCGACCACGACCACGGCCACGACCACGACCTGCGTCCATCTCTCTGCACTACCACCAAGTACAGAAAAAGAGCAAGGTCAACACAAAAACACAAAACCAAAACACACCAAATATCCAACTCACTTACCCGCGGAAAACTGGAAGACCGAGAGGATGAGATTAAACCACTAATTGACTAACTCACATAATCAATTAAACACATAGTCCAATTCATCCAACTCTAACAGTCCTAAAACCGACTACGCTCTGATACCAAAATGAAACAACCAAATTTTTTTTTTTTTTTATAATTAGCCCAGATTAATATTCCCATAAATATTAATCCTCAACAGCTAATTCAACACAATGCGGAAGAAAACCAATATTATTATTAAATCATAAATAATTATTCAACAATAACCAATAAAGAATAAAACCAATAAAACCAATAAAGAATAACTCTAGCAACCTAAACACCAGGTTTGCTACATTATTGAAAATAGACTAACACCCTAGGAATTCCTTGTCAACCACAACAACAATGCCAATATCAAATTCCTAATCTCATCATCCTCTTCTCTCGGTCTCTTTCCGCGGAAGAACATTGCTGTTACCTGCATCACATTACGAAAGGGATGCGTAAGTATTATCATAAATACTTAGTGAGTGGATCATCCTGCCTACAGGCCAATTACGTCAAACAATAGACAATATACCACAATAAACAACCAGAATGACAATGCAACAATAATAACCACAACTACCTGTCAGGAAACCCACGTTTCCTGACACCCAGGTCGGTGTCGACCGACACCTCTATGGTGTCGATCGACGCCAGCCTCCCGAGTGTCGATCGACACTCATCGAGTGTCGCTCGACACCGGCTCGACGCCCAGAAACCAGAAGCTACGAAAAACACATTCCAAAATCGCAATAACACAAAATCTAGGGGTTTTCAACGCCCCAATACTATCAAAACACGAAATCCAGCATAAACAACTCAAGAACACAACCAAAACTCGAATCAAACAATCTCTATTGATCAACGGGCCTACAGTCACGCACTCACCTTGAAAACGGATAGAAAAGAGCAAAGGAAGATGAACAAGGAAGAATAAGCCTCAAATCGATTCTCCAAACACCAAAATCGCCCAGAAATCACCCTCCTTCTCTCTGCAACTTGTTTTTCTCGAAAACTGTGCCTCTGCTCGCGGCCACAGGGTTTTATTCGAGAACTAGGGCTTCTTTCGCCCAAAACCGCGCTAAACCGAACTCACTCAAATCGAACCGACCGATTTCACCATAACCGGTGTCGATCGACACCCTTCCTTGGTGTCGGTCGACACCCATCGACCAAAACCAACCCAAATGCAAATCGATCGACTTAAACCGGAAATCAAACCCGATAACCGGTGTCGATCGACACCCTTCGGGTGTCGATCGATACTAGTCGTTCAGAAGCATTTAACACACTTTCTTCGCGATGCTTGAACCTTAGACCGACTGCACAACAATCAAACAAGAACATGTACAGTCAACCCTCAATTCACACCTCTAAGAGCATGTGCCAACTACTCCCGAACCCCTAGCATCGTCCAACACCACTTCCAAAACAACTTTCTGGTTCACGGATGTTACAATTCTCCCCCACTAAAATGGATTCGTCCTCGAATCCCAACACAAACGTCTCTCCAAGACCTCAAAACTCAAATTTTAGTCCTATGTTATACGCATGTTTCCAAGATATTATTACTCTCAATGCCATAACCGCAGTCATGACATCCGTACTGCGACCCGCAGTCCAGTACCAAAATGTGACCAATGTCACAAACCAAACGTGACCCGAAGTCACAACCAAAATGTGATCCCTGTCACCAAAACAACCCATATCGAGGTAGCGACCCCCAATATAAGTCCGTTGGGCACCTAACGTCCCAACACAAATAGAACCACCGTCTACAAGGCCCACCGCCTCTAGACAAAACGAGTAATAAAATCTGAAACGCGTACCAACATGTGACTAAAAGCATGTGCCAACTACTCCCGAACCCCTAGCATCGTCCAACACCACTTCCAAAACAACTTTCTGGTTCACGGATGTTACAGAAACAGCAGAGGCATAGCCGGAGCCACCGTGCCGGTAGCTTGAAACATGACTCTTGTTCGAGTGCCAATATGCCCACATGCAGATGTTAGAAGTACTTTTGTTCGGTTTATGAAACAAAATGGTATCAATCATCATATATATTTACACCAAAACAAGCCATCTCAGCGACTACAAAAAATATTGTTTTTTTAAAAACTGAAAAATTGCCTTTAGTTGGTAGAGGTCGAGGAATATATATATGGTGATGGTCCCACTGTCCACTGTCCAAGTAGTCCAACTATCGGAAAAAGCTCTATAACCCAAACCAGACTGGTTTATGAATGTAAGAATGTTACAGAACTAAATTTGAAAAGATATCATAAAACAAACTGTATGTAACAAGAGCATTATAGCAGAGAAGAAGATGATAATGTCAAGGCACATGAAATATAAGAGATGTAAAGAGCAGTAATGTGAGAGCATATTATTTGGCAACTCAAAACACCCAAACAGAAACAACAAACAATGGTTTTGAAGAACAAAATCAAATTCTCAATCGTATTTATTTGAATTGAGTATTATTAGGTGATGATTATGTCTAGGAGGAAACATTTTGCTGCAGGAGATTCGTGAAATTGATAAACATTTTGCTTTGTATAATAAGATTGACAGATTCCCTACAACAAAACAGGCATTTTCCATCGGCATGAATCGTTGTAAAATCGACAGGAATCAGCCATTACATCGAATTTCCATCGATTTTCAAATCGACGGTAATCGATCGACGTAAAATCGAAATCGTCGTAAAATCGTCGTAAATTGTGACGAAACAATTTGCGTCGTTAACTCGTTGTTTTTAGTCGACGTAAATTCGATGTAACATTAACAACTGATTTACAACGAAATACTAATTTATTCGTTAGATCGATGTAAACTTTACGATCGATTAACGACGTATTTGCCATTTCTCTTAACGACCAAACAAGGTCGTCGTAAAACACCGGTTAAATATACCAGGTCAATTACAAAATCGGAAAACCAAAATGAAGAAAAACCGTTGTCAAGTCGATGTAAATATTCGTCGTTAATCAGATGTTATTGAAATCGTCGTTAATTCGAGGCATTAAAACGTTGTTAAACCGATGCCATTTTACGACGCGTTTACAACGACAACGTTGTTAACCAGATGTTATGGTTGTCGTCGTTAAAGCGAGGCAAAACCACGTTGTAAAACCGATGCAAGTTTACAACGATTTAACAACGAAAACGTTGTTAAAGTGTCGCCACTTGCAACGATTTAACGACGAAACATCGAATTTTTTATTTATTAATATTTGAACGTCTACGTCGTATTTACGACGATTTAATATAAAAATAAAAAAAAAATATAAAAAGAAATAAAATAAAAATTATAAAACGAAATAAAATAAAATAAAATAAAATATATTTTACAAAATTTTAAAAAAAATATTTAAACAAATTCAAATTCTGACGGGGACAGAACACCAGCCGTCCCGCTCGTCGTTGCCCGTTGCTCGTCGGCCTCCTCTTGCGCTCTTGTTGCAGCTAGCGCTTCTCGTTTACGCCTTTTTCTTGCAAGATTGTGGCAATCTGCGGGTTCTCCCTAGCCATGAGCTCGAAAATGGCGTCGTTATCTGAACGTTCTGAACGCTCATCTTGGATTTCCCGCTCAAGACGTGCAATCTTGTCCCGCAGTTGGGTCTGCTCTTCATCGTCGGATCGTCGGCGGGGCGGAGCAAGTGCCGAAGCAACAGGAACCTTGGCAATTGATCCCATCCCAATAGTTTTACCCCTATTCTGAGGGGCGACCTGCCATTTTAAACATTGAATTGATATTAAATAATAGAGTAATATAAAAAAATTTAATTAATTAACAATAAATTAATATTTACCTGTACGAAGATGCGATCAATCTCGGGGGTGCTCAACTGCACCTGAGTGGATCCCCCGGGAGATAGCTGCTGGGAGCGTTGCGTTTGTTCCTCAACGACCCTTGCGTTCACGTCGTTCCATATCTCCTCTGCTCTCGGAGATACAAAAGTTCCGTCTTTCTTCTTGTGGGTCTTCTCCCAAACATTTGTCAATGGAGGGAGCGCACCTCCTCTCTCCGCAGCCTAAAAATGAATTTAATTAATTTATACTTTTATTATCTTATAATTTATATTATTTGTATATATAAATAATTAAAAAGAAAATGAAAGTGCGATATTACCATCTCTAAACGTCTTCCGGCGAAAGACGTCTGACCGGAGCAGTGAGGGACGACCTTCGGTTGGCCGTCAGGACCAACCGATAAACGGGAAGCAGAGCACTTCATAGAGGTCTCTATGGAATCTGGCTTCATCCAGAATTGAACCAATCCGTCCCACACCGTTTGGCTGACGCCTATCGGCTTTGCGTCGTTGCCCTTTGCCCGCCATCTCTTTTTCCAGTCGGAGACGGTGTTGTTTGTACGCAATTTGGCTTTCTCCTTCCATTGTGCCTTCACCTCCTCATTATGAGCTTGATCCCAGGTGTACCGTTGCTGAAAAAAACGAATTCATAATTAAATATATAATTATTTATATCAAATATAAGTAATTAAGTAAATATAAAATATTAAAAATTAAAAAAAGTTCAAAAATTATCACCGCAAACATCTTAAACCAAGTATCTCTGATATCTTGACTGACTGCCGACCAATTTGGATGAGCCTCGGAAAAATAGGACTTGATGATGTCGCTGATGGTGCGCGAGACCGAATTTTCGACACCAAACCTATAAAAATGTTAATTGTTAATTAATATATTTAATAGATTATATAAATATTAAATTAACACATTAAATTTTAAAAAATTTGAACGTTTTAACGTACCATGATGCTCCATTTTCTTTCTCTGGATGGAGTCTAGTTAGATTTACCCGTCCGGGTAAAGCGAGCAACTCTTCAATGGTCATATGTGCATAGGGCCGAGGCAGTTGTACATGTTGCTGCGGGGGCGGCGGCGGTGGCGGTTGTTGGTGTTGTGGTGGGGGTTGATGGAATTGCGGTGGGGGTAGATCTTGGTGCGGTGGTGGCGGGGGGGATAAAATCCCTGAGACTGCGACGTCTGCGACTGAGTCGGCGGAACCCTCGTATCCCCCGAGGTAGAAGTAGAACCACCTGAAGCACCCGTGCCCGGCATGAACTGATGATACTGGTTTTGGCCGGATGGAGGAATCATCTGCAAATTAATAAAAACAAACATATATAACAAATCTAACAAATCTAAACCGTTTCTAATGAAAAATAACCATTTCGAAACCGTTTCTAAATACCCATTTCTAAACCGTTTCTAAATACCTATTTCTAAACCGTTTCTAATGAAAAATACAGTAAATTAAACAAATATAAATGAAAAATCAAATAAATAAAAAACTAACCGTTGTTTGGAATGATAACGGAAAGCCGAAAGGGTTTTCTTTCGTGAGAAAAGGTTTTTTTCTAGAGAGAGGAAGAAGTTGTGGCGATCCAATTCTGAGGCGAGGCTGATATATATAGAGTTTGTTGTCGTCGCTACATCGTCGCCATTTACGACGATTTACCAACGACATGGATAGTGTCGTTGGTAAATCGTCGCCAATTACGACGATTTTCCAACCAAAGGGAAATTTACATTTTCCATAACATTAATATTCCCGCACGGGAAACGGAGAAAGTGGGGTCGTTGCTAAATCGTCGCAACTTACCATCGATTTTACGTCGGTCCCACAAGAGTCGTCCTAAAATCGATGGTACATATTTTCAATTTGTTTTATATTCCCGCACACGGGAAGCGGAAATATTTGGTGGTGGAAAATAATTAGTGTCGTCGCTAAATCGTTGCAAATTTCCATCGATTTTACGGCGATCACGCGGGATCGACGTAAAATCGATGGTACGAGTTTTCAATTTGTTTTATAAAAATTAATTCGAAAAAATAAAACATACCATCGCATTTACGTCGGTCCCAAGATAATCGTCGTAAATTCGATGGTAAACTAGAATCCAAGATTACGGCGCCTACTATCACTTTTCGATTTGGTACGATGGAATAATTTTTTAATTTCCGTTTAACAACGACTTGCCAACGAATCGTCGCAAAATCGTCGCTAAGTTTTACCCTAAACCCCAAACTCTTATTTGCTTGAATGAAAGTATGAAAAGCTTAAAAACTGTGAATAAGAAGTTATAAATTGAAATGAAAACAACTAAAAATTTTTCAAAACCTCATTTTGACAATATCTTGTCATAATACATGTAAGTAAACCTTATACTATGTAAAATGTTTATGAAAACATATTTTCAATGATTTTTCATCTACAAACTTAGTTTCAATGTCATATAGTCAATTTTTGTTGCTTGGTTAGCCTTCTAATCGATATGATGTGTCTTTGAAAGCATTTTAGGGTTTTGGGTTTCATTTTAGGGTTTAGTCATCCTAATATCGTCGCAATTTACGACGATTTTCCATCGCACGTACAGTAGTCGATTGCAAATCGTCGGTATTTACGACGATTTTCCATCTAAAGTATATTATTCGTTGGAAAATCGTCGTTCAGTGTAAAATTTTTTCTATATAAGGACCAACACCCCCTGGTTCACAACCACACTCAACATTTGAAAAAAAAAGACTTTTTCTCTCATCTAGATCCGGAGATCGTCCTTCGGAAAATGGAAATCCTTGTCGGGAACATTTTCCGGAAGGGCGATCTCTGGCCTAGATGTTGGAAAATTTTTTATAACAAAATTACAAACGTTTTACCATCGAATTTGGTATGTATTTGTGATTAGTCGGGAAATCGTTGCAAGTTACGTCGAATTTACGACTAATTTTGTTGGGATAGTTGGAAAATCGTTGTAACTTACATCGAATTTAGGACGACCCGTCTCTTGATCGTCGTTATGTGCAACAAGATTGCTACTTTCCAGGTATGTTGGAAAATGACCATATTTTCCTATAAAATGACCTTCACCCCCTCCATATTCTTTCACACACATCATAAATCTTCCTCATCTCTTGTTGAGGTCAGAGTATCCCATGCAAAATGTTTAGGCTTTCCTAAACATTGTTATATGGGATCATCTGATCTCGACAAGTGATGAAGAATTTTTTTTTTATTTATTTTTGACAATTGGAACGAAATTACCACGAATTTGGAACAGAATTTTTATTCTCGTAGGGATATCGATGCACAATGCATCTGTTTAACATCGAATCGTCGTAATGTCGACGCCATTTCCATCGATTTTACGTCGATGGTGAAGTAGCCTAAGAAAAAGTTACGGAAATTTGATTTTCTAAGTCTGTTTCATACGGAAATAGTTTTTGTCATCATTAGTAACGAAACGGGAAGTTCATAACATAAGGTGCAAACTAACAGAAATATCAAATATGATACAATTAATATGGTACAATATCCCAGAATACAATATATCTTCTGTCAATACTCGTCCGAGTCATTTCGGTCGCTGAATTCATCATCATCCGGTTCATCGCTTTCGGAGAATTCATCGGGAACACTCTCCTCTTCATCATCATCACTGGTATCGTCAGCCACATTTACACTTTGTGGGTTTTGAGGATCTATTAAGAAGATAGACCCTGTTGTGTTCTCCGCCGGATCTGGTATAACCGAACAATGATCTTGCTGCATTGGCGGAATTTCATCCTGATCTCCAACGATTGTGCCCCTAGGAGATACTTTAACAACAGATAACCAAGTAATTCCTGATGTTCGAACACGCGGATATGGTACGAATGTTACTTGTTCAGCTTGCGACGCCAAGATAAACGGCTCGAATTTGTTGTAACGCCGAGATTGGTTTACGTCAACTCCATATGTGTTCTCTCGAACGCCTCTGCCGAGTGTTGGGTCAAACCAATCACATTTGAAGAGAACACATCTTAAACCAAGCAATCCGGGGTATTGCACTTCAATAATATCTTGCAACACGCCATAGAAATCAACCTCACCCCTAACGCAAACACCGTAATTCGCAGTAGCCCTTTCGTTTCCATAGTTGAACGTATGGAACACGTATCCGCGTGTACAATACATAGGAGCAGAAGTGATCCTCCATATAGGCCCTTTGATTAACTCGTGAAACCACTGCGGATATGCTTCGTCATCAGGATTAACCTATATACATTAATAAACAAATCGTTGACAAACTCAATTAATTACTATATGTAATATATAGGGTCGTAATTGAGGTAAGTAATTCAAACTAACCGATGATTTAATCCACTCCGCAAAGTGCTGATCTTTCCGTTTGTTGAGTTCCGTATCTGTAACCCCGTCGATACACTCCCGGACCTGTCTACAAAATTCCCTGCAAAATTCAAGGAATTAATGTATATAATATATTTGTTAAATTAATCAAATACAACCTGCATAATCATATATATATATATATATAACATAAATGACTTACGTCTCAAACGGAGTAACTTCCTCGCAATTGAGTAAAACATACGTATGTGCACTATGACGATCGTTCTCGTTTGCCCACCATACTTCTTTCATACATCCACCTAATCGGCCGACTGACGTGAATATATCTGGTACACCTTCCACTGGATATGACCGACCAACACCACCATCGTCATATCGTTTTGTAGCCCTTTTACGTGTGCGCACTTTTGATGGAAAATAGAAGTCAGTGAAATGAGAAGTTTCTTGAGACAAACTTCCAGAAACGATCGATCCTTCAACCCTTGCAAGATTTTTGGCTTTTCCTTTTAAGTACCCCATAAATCGCTCAAACGGGTACATCCACCGATAATGAACTGGCCCACCAAGCTCTGCTTCGTAAGGAAGATGTACAGCTAGATGTTCCATAACATCAAAAAAGGCTGGTGGAAATATCTGCTCCAAATTACACAAATACATAGGAATATTCTGCTGGAGTTTACCAATAACATCTACGGTAAGAGTACGGGTACAAAGATCTCGGAAGAACGCTCCAATCGCTGTATATAACATAAGAGATTTTGTCAACTCCATATAGATTATTTAATAAATGCATGCATATATATAATATATTGTTTCTAAAATATACCTGCAATTGCCGCATGTACTTCTGGGTGTAGAAGTTCCGCAAATACAAACGGAAATAACCGTTCCATAAACACATGACAATCGTGGCTTTTCATCCCAGAAAACTTTCGTCCTTCAACACATTTAGATAGATTAGAAACATACCCGTCGGGGAACTTCACGTCGGACGTTGCCCATTTGAACAAGGACAACTTTTCCGCAGCCCCTAACTGAAATATAGCAACTGGTACTTCCCCCTGGTTAGAAATATGCAATTCACTCCGTGAACAAATTTCAGGCAAGTCCAATCTTGACTTTACACTGTCTTTCGTTCTGCCTTTTACGTTCAACACCGTATGCATGATATTATCGAAGAAATTCTTTTCAATGTGCATAACATCGAGGTTGTGTCTGAGAAGATGAGAGCTCCAGTATGGAAGGTCCCAAAAAATACTCTTCTTATGCCAATTGTGCTGTTCCCCGTATCCGTCAGGCATATTCCCCGGGGTGTGCCAGTTCCCACCACGTTTAACTGTACTCTCTGCGCCATAATGATCAATTTGCGCTTCTATAGACTCTCCAGATAAAATCACCGGTGGAGGAGCACGAACAGCTTTGTTCTTCCTAAACAGTTTCTTGTTTCTCCGGTATCTATGATTCAACGGTAAGAATCGGCGGTGACAGTCAAACCAGCTTATCTTTCTCCCGTGTTTAAGCTGAAATGCATCTGTTCGATCGAGGCAGTACAGACAAGATAACCGCCCATGCGTAGTCCACCCAGAAAGCATTCCGTATGCAGGAAAGTCGCTTATTGTCCACATAAGCACTGCCCGCATCGTAAAGTTCCTCTTGCACGAAATATCATACGTCCGAGCTCCGGTATACCACAACTCTTTCAATTCCTCTATCAAAGGCTGCAAAAAAACGTCAAGGGAACGCCGGGGATGCTTCGGGCCAGGGATCAAGATACTCATAAATAGAAATTCTCTCTGCATGCACATATCAGGAGGAAGATTGTACGGCGTTAGTATTATCGGCCATAGAGAGTATTGCCTACCGGACATGCCGAAAGGACTAAATCCGTCCGTGCAAAGACCCAAGTAGACATTTCTTTTCTCGCTAGCGAAATCTGGATGAACCGCCTGAAAGTGTTTCCACGCTTTAGCGTCAGATGGATGCCTAATCTCTCCTTCTGTTTGCAAATGATCGGCATGCCATCTCATCAATCCTGCCGTCCTCTCAGACTGATACAGTCTTTGCAATCTATCTTTTATTGGTAGGTACCACATCCGTTGGTACGGTACCTTGTTTCGACCACTACCTTGTGGCTTGTATCGTGGCTTCTGACAAAATCGACACTCCTGCAACTTATCATCATCTTTCCAGTATATCATGCAATTATCAACACAAACATCTATCATCTGAGAAGGCAACCCAAGGCTAAACACCAACTTTTGTATCTCGTAATACGAATCAGCAGCTACATTGTCATCTGGTAAGATATCCTTAATTAGATCAGCCCAACCATCCATGATAAACTGACTTATATTACCATCAGTTTTAAGAGTCATCATCCTTGCTGCAACTGACAATTTTGTGTGCCCTTTTGTACATCCATCGTACAAAGGTTGATCTGCTGCTGCTAAAATATCAAAAAACTTTTTTGCATCTGGATTGGGTTCCTCATACGCTACATTATGAGGATCTCCATATGTACTTGCGGTTTCCGGAAATGCATCTGTTACCATTTCATGCATTCTATGAACTTACCGAATTTAACAGGAGGATGTTCAAGTACGGGATCCACATTTTCTTCAAAACGCATTCCTTCATTAATATAATTACTACTGCTACTACTAGCTGCATTTCCCCCATGACCTTCCCCATGACAATACCAAATATAATAATTCTGCATAAATCCTCTATTCAACAGATGCACCACACTTTTGAGATAAGCACAAATTTTCTATTCTTGCATTTTGGACAAGGACAATACATGTACTTATTACCGCTTTCGATCGTAATTTGCAATGTCCTGGCCTGGTACATGAATCCCTCAAGCCCATCTCTGAACTCTTTCCTCAGCAACCCGTCGGAATCTTGACGATTGTACATCCATTCTCGTATCTGATAAATTGACATATTTTTTGAAGTAATTGTTTTTTTCTGTTTTTTTAGAGAGAGAGAAGTTTAAGTAGTTGAGAGTGAAATGATGGTTATTGTAGGTCACGGTATATATAGAAAATTTTTGGACATTAACAACGAATTTGCAACGACAATTCCAACCAATTTCCAACGACGGAATTTCTTTTACAACCACTTACCATCGACTTTAACTGATGTTAAAAAACCGGTAAGAATCGTTTTAAACCATGTGCTCACCTAATTCGGTTGATGTAAAAACGTCGCAAGTTTGCAACGATTTCCCTTCGGAAAAATATTTACACTTTAAATCGTTGTAAATTCGATGTTCATTACCTACATATTGTATTCGTTGTCCAATCGTCGTAACTTGACCACGATTTAACGTCGATTGAAGTCTTAGTGTTTAATTCGTCGTAAAGCCGTTGTAAATGGACAACGATTTTACAACGAGTTATTTTCGTCCCTAAATTACGACGATTATACGACGACAGTGGTCAATTCGTCGTAAACTCCTTGCATTTTACGACGATTTTACGACGACTGTTTTTGGTCGCAGTTTACGACGATTATAAGACGAAATTAATTATCGTCGTAAATTAGTTGCAAATTAGAGGTTTTTAACGACTCATTTTTGGGTCGACGCAACATGTCGATGGAAATTGCCTGTTTCGTTGTAGTGATTGTCTACTTCGGTGTTGTATATTTTGACAAGAGAGGTGCATAAAAGATAGGTTTTTGGCATATAGACTTGATAATCCGATAATTAACTGTCTTTAGACTTGACTGAGATAATGCTATATTGCTATATGCAAAAAATACTTCTAAAAAAAAAAAAAGTTGCTGATTCTGCTCAACTTCTTTACTCAGGTCAATTTGATTGATCTTCAGTTTCACTCTAAACTTGATCATAAGTTGAGGATTTTGTTGATTCCCAATATCTTCTCCTCTGTTTGTTCCAACATCAAATTATCAGAGACCTCACACACACAAAAAAGGACAAAAATATTCGTTAGGGACCATATCAGAATATCACATACCTAAGATGTCAACTTCCAGCAGGGAAGCTTCTAGGTTATCTTCCTTTTTCTTTAGCTCAGACCGAAACTGTCGTACACTGTTTAAACTGTCTACGAGGCTTTGTTCCTTTGTCTCTAGCTCAGAGCGAAACTGTCTTACACTGGTTATAGTGTCTACAATGCTCTGTTTCACCTTAGCCAACTGATTTGTGACAGAGCAAGGTTGAGGGACTCTTGGTTCTGCTTCCGCAGTAGTCTTCTCCATCATGCTGCAACATTCGACTCGAGCTTGCTTGTGTGTCTGAGCCTCAGTTTCTGCGGGATCAGCTTCTTCAGATGAATCATGAGCAAGCGAATGCTCCTGGTTCCACCTCCTCTTAGCAACGACTTCATTCTGCTTCAAGCCAATGAAGGTCCCTTCACATATTGAAGCCTTTACATTACTGTACTTATCTAAAGAGACGCCTGACGATTTCACGGCTTCGTTCAGATACGTTTTGAGCTTGCTTGCACAGTTAATGAGAACTTTTTCTGCTAACCTCCGTGATACTTGTGGAATCTGCTACCAAGTTGATAGAGTTAAACACAAGAAGAGCGTTGGTAATTTCGGATATATATATATAGAGATATACTTATACCTTATCGTCATTTTTAACATAACGCAGAATTGGTGAAAGTAACCCTGGATGTATATCCTCGCTTTCTTCTAAAACAAGGGTCATAATGTTCTCCATATGTGAAGAAACTCTCTTTGGATGGTGATCCCTGAAAAGGAAATTAATATAGTACGACAAAACATAAGCAACACACAATAGACCAGTCATGAACAACCTACATTAAGAGCAAGCACATAAAGCTAAGTTGCACATGATGAAGTCCATTGAAGAGTCAGAAAATGCGAAGATGAAAATGATCTCGAGAACTCGTATGGTTGTATACCTTAGAGCCTTGAGAAAATGTTGGAACATCTCAATAAGAAGTGCATCACAACAGGTACTCGGGCCAAAGCCACAGTTTCAAGGATCGATGTCCTTTTGGTATATGAGCGACTATATATGTTGGCTAGATGTTCAAACGATGATACAACCAACCCGAACACTTCCTGCGCTTGAGTCAAAGAAAAATCAGTCAGTGGTCAAGCTTGCATCAGGCTACATATATATTTGCATACCCAACAAAAAAAATAAAGATAAAGAAGTACCCTCATCTTGTCATCATCATATGGAGCATCTGGAGCAGGTATTCTCATAACCTCAATGATGCAGGAAGCAACAGCAACTCTCACATGGACATTTGAATGCTTGAAGAGTCTTTCAGCGACTAATGCGTTCTTCAACGGAGAGAGTGCTTCCTGGGTTGAGCAGGGAGGATCCTGTTCCACCTCTGGCAGGGTGAGGCAAAAGCTTCTGCAGGAAAACACAGTGGAATTATCATCAAACTCAAGAACTCAAAAGTCATACACACATTCCATAAAATCAGTCCCAGACCGTAAATCTAAACCAGCCATCATATCCTATGACACAACAATATCTGTCTAGTTCTGTCTGCCGCGTTTTAGAACAAGAATACCAAGACATTCATACATGAATCAGCTAAAAACACTAGAAATCCACAACAAACACGAAAATAGTGAAGGAAGAGCTCATGTCGAGAATCCGAAGAAGACTCGGATTTGACGAAGGAAGTGGCTCAAGAAGTTCTTCTCGAGGTCATTATCAGAAGCAGACATGACTCCTTCCTCTTCCTTGACTGCTCTCTCGTTCACTGTCCGTATTTACAGTAGATTTCTCCAAACACTTTATAGGCACCGGAAACGGTAAACTAATACAATGTGAAACTTATAAAATAACAATTATATTTTCTAAGAATTACAATACTCAATTCCCTTAGAAAAATAAAATAAAATAAAATAAAACCTAGTAAGCAGGGTCGAGATCGGAATCTCTTTCCTTAACTCAAAAATTACCCCGTAGTGCGACGGTTGCGTGGTAGTTAGAGTCCCAGGATAAAGCTGCTACTCGCCTATCTCACGGCACCCAAGAATAGACGACAACGAACCGGACAATGTGATGTACTCCCAAAACTTAATAAAATACTAACGAACCTTTTGTGAGAGATTGTTTTCTATTTCTCTTAAAGAGATATGTGTGTTGTTTTTGTTTTGTGTGTCTTGATACCAACGAGCTAGAAGGCTACTTATAGCTCATGCAAAGAATCAAAACGTATATAGCCATTATGGAGTCATTTATTTTTTCCAAATCAATTGTCATAAAAGTGATTAAATCACCTTGACCATCACGACAATATCAACATAAATGAGAAGATATTTCTCTTGATTTGAATTATTCAAAACTGACTTTGAATATTGTAATTTGGATTTTTCCTTTTGTTTTAAACAAACTTTAAGGCCCAATATAATAAGTTAATTGTCCAAAGACCAATTAACAAATTTAAATCCAAATAACAATGTGATACTTTAAACTTACAGCTTTCTTGCTTTACAAGTTACACATTGTAGCTCCATTTCTCATTCAACACAACTCCGATTTTGACAAGTGAATGCACTATCACATAGTGCTCACACCAACGATTACATCGTGCTTACAATCCGGTCATTCCGATAAACGTCTTCATCGGAAATTCTCACCGAAAAATGGTCTACGACCATTTCGTCAAAACCGAGTTCCAACACACTTAACTACGAAAGAACACAAACGTGCGAGGAAAAATTCTGATTAGGGTTCTGACAAACTTCCGAATTAGGTCTCACTCTTTCAGCTTAAATTTCGAGTTATTGTCAAATCTAAAAATTCTTTTTTCAATGGTCAATTTACGTATATATATAACTAGGTGGTTAGCCCGCACCCTGTGCGGGCATAACCTTTTTAAAATAAAAAAAAAATTAATTACATAAGTAACAGAATTTAAGATGATTGATTTTAAAACTTATATGCATATACAAAATTAATATGATAAAATCAATTAAGTTTCATTATGTTTTAGAAATAATTCTTTATATACTATATTTATTAATTTCATATATTTTGTATCTTTAAAATATTTTATTATGCTATTTTTAGTTTAATGCACGAAACCTTATCAATTATTTTAAATTTATTATTCGTGAAAGAAGTATTAATATGTTGGAAAAATGAGAAATATCAAAATATAAATTATATCTCTTATATTGATATATAATAAACCATTAAACATAATGCAAATATGTGTGCTTTTAGTGATTGTATTCATTTTTTTGTCTATTATTAACTTTTTATTTTTCTAATTTTTATGTTTCATCTTTGACTTCTCCTTCTCTTTCTTCAGCTCAGTTTTCTTCTTCAATCTTTTCTCCCTCTTATTATTTTCCAATGATCTCATTTTTTTCATCGTCTTATTCCTCTTCTTCTATTTCTTCCATTTTTATTTGTCGTCGTTTCCTTTTCTTTATCTTTCAATGTTTTTCTTTCAATCTCTTATTATTCATCTTCATAACCTCAAATTCTCTCTCTCTCTTTCTTTTTCTTCCTGTTTTTCTTCATATTATTTTTCTTCTTCAATCCTCCTCTCTCTATCTTTATCGCCTTCACATTATTCTGATTTTTATATACCCCGCTCGTCTTTTACTCTTCATCTTCTGTTTTTCTTGTTCGAGCAGAGCTTTTCTTCTTCTTCTTCTCCAAGTTTCTCATTGTTTTCTTTTTACTCCAATTTTTATTTTTTCTTGTCTACATCTTTTCCAACTTCTTCTTCATCGGCCCTGTCTTCTTCAGCTTTATCTTTCAACTTTTAATACTCTCATATTCTTGTGTTGTATTCGTATACTTCTTCTTCTTCTTCTTTATTCTTCTGGTTTAGTTTTATCTCTATTTTTCCAGTTTTTATCATTCTTAATTATTTCTCCACCTTCTTATGACATTCGTCTTTTTGACTTTATATTCTTCTAAATTTTTTTTTTCTTGTATTCATCTTCATCTTCTTTTGCTTTGTCTTTTGCATCTTTTAGATTGCTTTTCTTATCTATCTTCCTTTTTATTTTTATTTTCGGTTTTTCTTATCCAACTTTATTATCTCTTTTTATTTTTCTTCATCTTTTTTATTTTTTTATTTTCGTTTATATTCGCCCTCTTCCTTTTATTTACAATTTCTTTCTTCAACGGCTTTGTGTTCTTATTCTTCATATTTTCATCATTCGATTTTTCCAGCCTTGTCTTTGTTTTTATGTTCTTCTATTGTAATCTTGTTTTTTTTTTTTTTCATTCGTTTTGTTATTTCAATTTTGTTTCTTCCTCGTATTCTCATTCTTTTTCATTTTTTTGTTCGTCTTCATATCACTTGACTCTCTTTTCTTCTTTGTTTCCCTTAATTCTTTCATTTTTTTGTTTATTGTTTTTTTCTTTTCTAACTTTTTATTCTTCTCATTATTATTTCCTATATTCCCATCTTTGATTTCTTATTCTTTGTGTTCCGGTTTTTCTTCATCGACTTTGTCTGATCTGTCATCTTTTTCTTTTCTAGTAGTTTTTATTTGCCTTCTTCACCTTCTCGTCTGAGACTTATTCTTATTCTTCCTCTTCTTATTCTCCAATGATCTTAACTTCTTATTTCTCCTTTTTATCGTTTTCTTATTCATCTTCTTATTTTTTCTTTCTGTTATAATATGTGTTTTCATTGTCATTTTATTTTTCTTTTTGATCTTTCAATTTTTCTCATATTCTCCAACTTCCTCTTCTCCTTTTTTTTTTCATCAATCTCTTTTTTTTTTTCCTTTTCCTCGAATATTATTTCCCCTTTTTAATCGCATCTGTATTTATTGGCTCGAAATTATATTTTTTATGTATCATTTTCTTCTTTTGTTTTTGTCTTCTTGTTATATTTCTTCTTCTTCATCCTTTGATTTTCTTTTTGGACTACTTTTACCTCTTGTTCTAGTTTTTTTTCTCCAATTTTCTCATATTCTTCCCTTTCTTCCATTCATATTCGTCTTCTTCATCCTCCAATGAATTTCTCTTATTTGTTCTTCTGGGTTGATATTTATCTTATCCTTCGAGTTTTTATTCTTCCTCAATTATTCACTCTCCATCTTTATCAAATTCGTCTTGTTTTATTCTTCCTCCTTTTGCTTATCTCATTTTTATTTTAGGTTGATATGTTTTTTTAAAAAATATATATTATAAATGTCAAAATAATTCAAATTTTTTAAAATGCACCAAAAACTAAACCCTACACCCATCAATATAAACCCTAACAGCCTAAACCCTAACCCCCTATACCCCCCCCCCCCCCCCCCCCCCCCTTAAACCATACACCATAATCCCACATTATAATTAAACTGGTTTTGGATTTGCTTTATTGTTTTAGTTTTTTTTTTAAGTTGTTGTTGTTGTTTTTGTTTTAAATCGGTAATGTTAGTGTTAGATCGATAAACAAAAAAAATGAATAATATATATTTTTACTGGTTATAGATCATGGCGCAGAACATATAATTATAAATAAATTCTCCAACACCGAAGCACCATTATTTTTGTCTTAAAGCACCACAACATATTAATAACATTAGAAACTAAAAAAAAACACACCAAATCACAATTAATATATCTCAAAGCACCGTAACATATCAAATATCATAATCAAACACCAATATGTTGTGTTTTTTCTTCTACATCCTATACATCAAAATAAGAAATATAATTTACAACTGTGGCTAGAATAGTATTGATAAGAGAAATGTGCTACAAAATTGCTGCATTGCTAATGTCTCTCTCTATGATCATTGATAATCTCAATCAGTGCCAAATCTGGAAATCTTTTTTACCAATCTCAATAAATAAATTTAAATAAAAAAATCTATAATATGGGTGTCATATGGAGAGTTAACCTCTCTTTCTCTTTTGTTTTTTACAGTGTTACATGACACCATAATAGTGTTAAGTGAATTTTCCACTGTTCTCAATAGGTCTCCTTCCCTCTAAATTTTTTCATGATCTCCAAAATCACGTTACGAAAACTCATCATCTTTTGCTTCTTGTTTTTCTTCTTCATTGTGTTCGTCTTCTTCTTATTCTTTGTATTCTCCAGCCCCTCTCCTCTTTTCATCACGTTTTACTTTCTAATCATCTTTTTTTTTTCCTTTTGCGCCATCTCTCATTATTCGACTCGTATTATTTTTCTGATCTCCTTCTCAGTTCTAGTTTTTTTTCTCTTTCTCAGTGATATATTTTTCATTGTTGTAGGTCGTGGCATAGAACATATTATTATAAATAAATCTTTAAATGCCAAAGCACTATTATTTTTGTCTCAAAACACCATAATATATTGAGAACATTGAAAATTAAAACGAAATCATAACTAATATATCTCGAAACACCATAACATATCAAATATTATAATCAAACACCAATACAGTGTTTTTTTCTTTTTTATCTTTCGATTTATCATTTTCTCATTCTTGTTTTTTGCTCTTCTTTCTCTTGTTTTTCTCTTTATCTCCTCTAATGTCTTCATCAATTTTTTTTTTCTAGTTTTTCTTTATATTCTTCTTCCGGCTTTTCTTCTTCATTAGTTATTTCCCCAACTTTTTATCACATTTTTTTTCACCGAGTTTTTGTTATATATTCCAAATTTCATCTTCTTCTTTTTTTACTTTCTCCTCTACTTCTACGTTTTCTTATTTTCTCCAGCGATCTTATTTTCTTCTAACACTAAATTATAAATCCAATCATATAAACCATAGATTATATATGCTTGAATTCAATTTGCAACTTCAAAAATCAGTTTTTCTAAGTACATATTTGTGATATAAATTTCAGATGTAAAACCAAATTTTGTTTTGAAATATTCTTCCATATATAACTATTGATAATTGTCTTTAAGAACAAAAAAAAAACTACTACTACTGATTATTGTCATTGATAGTGTAACGGCAAACAGATTTCAAAGAAAAGTTGATGACTGTAATTAATTAAGACTAATAAAAAAATCTGAAGCTAAAAACAGAACCCATAATGTAAAAGAAAAAAGACATAGTATATTTTTCTTTCTTCTCGACTGAACCCTATGCCAAAGGGAGAGAGGGGGAAAGAGATAGTAGTCAAGTCGATGCAGAACCAGGGAGGCTGGTTTTGGATTTGAAAGCCAAAGGTAAAAATCTTGTCTTGCAGATGCCGATTCCAAGAAAGCCTTAACTGTTTCTAGTTTCTCTATTACCTTCTTCTTTCCTCAATGGCTGCTTTGATTTCTTGGCTTCACAGCTCCAGTTCGCCACCGATAGCATTCTCCGGCTGGGATCCCTCTGATTCCGACCCAATGGGATGGCCTTACATCAGGTGTTTCTCCTCAGACAAACTTGTTACCCTAGTGAGATAAATAATAAACCCAAGAATTCTCGGATCCCAGAATTCACCTATTTAATCTGGGGTTATACACATATGTTATATCCGTATTCTTTGTTATATAAATATTTGCTTAGAATAATTGAACACATCCAAGCAAATATTAATCGTGCCACCTTTTGTATATCTCTGTATTTTATGCCCATCTGCAAAAGTTGTATGTCCTTCTTAGACTCCTCTTTTCCATACATGTCATTCATCAATACGCAGATGTGTTAGCTCAGCGGATAAAGATTCAACTGCCTCCTCGCTTGGATCTTTCGTATCCCCATATAAATCTATTCCTTTCCACTGAGAGATCACTGACCACATCATAAACTTAAGTGGCTGAGTTTCTTGCTTCTCCACACTTCACTCCCAACCGGAATATATTGTTCCCTTGAGGCACAAGTAAGTAAACCAAGTTAAAGAATTGAAATACATAAACAAACAAACTCTATTATAAACATCTAAATATTTCTCACAGATCGTTGCCACTTTTCTTGTAATACGACGTTATACGTAGTTCTCTCCTTCATCACGGGATTCATGAAGTTCTCCGGTTGGCTGCTCAACAGAAGTTGAACTCTCCATGATTAAACAGATTAAGCAGAAGCATTTGGGTGACCGATTAAAACGTTCTTGTAGTCTACATATACCAAACCAAATCTCTTAGTGAACCCTTGAGCCCACTCAAAGTTGTTTAGCAACGACCACACAAAGTATACCTTTATATCCACTTCGTCTCTGTTTCAGTTTTCATCATTAACAAATCACTCTCAGCGTTCTATCTCTGTTTCCTAATAAGATCTCTACGTCCTGCAACGGATATAAAGATATGGAAACATGCACAGCCAATATAAGATATTACACAAGAAAACACCAACCTAAATTAACCCTACACACACAATACTGATATGTAGGGTTCATCCTTATTTTTTCGGTTTGTTTTTTTTTTCTTATTTTTAAAACAAAACAACAACAAAAAAAAGAAAGTTGTATACGCATACTTGTGGTGTAGACACCAACCTCTTGAAGGAGAATAATTTTCAAGTTTACAGCCATGCTTAAAAGCATCCATCTCCATGCCGTTTTGATCCGTATGTATGATCCTTGTTCTTCCCCTGTTTTGATACCATCTTATTCATTGAGTAAAAACACAATTACTCACCTCAAACTCGAAACTCATAACCATATTTAAAAGAAAAAAGAAACTAAAGGCTAACCTGGATTGATCAATTCAACCAGAAATACTGATAACAACAAAAAAACGGAAAGCCATCGGAATCACTCTTTTTCTTCGTTTGGATACCTTGTCATCCATCGATCAAAACAGAGAATCATGGAAACATGTTTTCTCTCCATGCATCAGACTAAGACCATCATAAATCCTACATTCAAACGATTATATACATGATACTTAATATTAAAATCCCAAACAAAATTGCATATCGTTCAAACCACAGAGCAAACGTTGTTGCATCATCCATGTTGTGAATATTGTCTCGACGACACTTCTTTCTCTTTTCACTGCGATGCAATTCACAACAAACAAAACAAAAAGCATTTTTTATGTATATTATATATATCGACTAACTTTAATTAAACAAAGAGAGTCAAAAACTAACTTCTACCATCTGCAAAGTCGTAATCCATTGTAGCAAAAATTTTTTTGGTATTTCAATGAATATAATATGCACACTGTTTAGCTCCGTAAAAATAAAATAATACTGTTAGTATGTAATTAACAATTCCATGTTGATGGGATCATGGTACGTAGAGTTTCACGATTCAGAAGGAAACGAAGCTATGGCTTGTAAGACGTTTTGTATCAGATCACTTTTCTTTTCTTCAGAACCTGTTTAACAGAAATCACACAAATTAAACAGATTATCAGGTATGAACGTAAAAATGTAGTGGCAATCATAGAGTGAAAAACAGCACGAACAATCTAATATAAAAAGTGAAAAGAAGACTACGAAGAAGATACCTTGATGCAGACGATAATATTATGATTTTTTAGGGTTTCTGATGTTTTAGCGATAAGAGTTTCAAAGTAAAACCTAGTACACTGCATAAGCTCATTCATCTCAAATATCCAGCATAGCCATGACCTAATCAGTCTCAGAATTCATAGTTTCAC
The DNA here is from genome assembly GCA_026724425.1 of Erythrophleum ivorense. Lineage (NCBI taxonomy): Eukaryota > Viridiplantae > Streptophyta > Magnoliopsida > Fabales > Fabaceae > Erythrophleum > Erythrophleum ivorense. The sequence goes on along the minus strand of JAIUCV010000070.1, from coordinate 1,428,695 downwards.
TCGAATTTCAAAGCTTCACACCCAACAGATTCATCTATACTCAAATCCAGAGCTCGCTGAATTCAAAACCCGTTAGGGTTCCGCTTAACATCCATCTGCAGATATTGATGTGTATACGTAAGAACACAAATAAGATGGCCATTTTTGTTAGTCACAACTTTGTATATATAGGTTTGTATAAAATTATATAAGAGCTAGGGTTTCCTCAATATTTTCTTTACGGTTATTAATTTATAAATTAGGAGGTTGCATATGTTTTAGTTATTAATAGTTTATAAGAATCTGATGAAATAATATAATGTGAAGTTTACTTTTATTAGTTTCCGAAAAGATTATTAAAAATAATATATGAAAAGTTTACTATTTTGATTTTCCAAAAAAATATTAACACAAATCGGATTTTAATTGGAGATTTAATCAAGATTTTCATTAAGGGTAATCCGGTAATTCCGCGGCTGAGAGCGAACGTGGTGCCTCGAAACGAAATTCTGTCTTCGCAAATAATAGTATGATGCTCATTTAATTAATACTGTAATAAGAATTAAAGGCATGCTCTTTAATACTTTACATGCAACGGTACGCAAGTTTCTCCTCGGAACCATTGAAAGAATCGTAATTAATTGCATTAAGGCTTGCAAGGAGACTTGCGCTGAACATTAATTAAATGTAAATCATATAGGTCTAACGAGATTGTAAAAGTTTACATTGACATACCATATTTTTTCTATAAATTTGAAGAAATAATATCCAAATCACAGTCGAGTGGAAGAAATTGGATGATTTTTGACTGTCTATAGAATATACACTTTTCTTGGCTGTAACATAACATGAATTCGCTAATTTGGCACATTTACAATGAAAGAGACGCCTTATTATTATTATTATTATACATAGTCTCTAACGAATATCCAAAGATTGGATAGCCAGTTTGGCTGCAATTGAGGAAATGTTCTCCTTGATGAGTCCCATTGAGAGTTCTAACCTCTCTATTGTATCTTTCATATCCATTGCCTTTAATTTCTCTTGTTGTAACCTTGACACTTCCGACTGCGTCGATCCTACAAACCCGAAAAACCGGAGACTCTTTGCTATCAACAATGCTAAAAGACAGCTCTCTGACCCGTAATTTGATAACACAAGAGAGGAAAAATGTGAATTTACCGGAAACCGGTTGAAACGCGACGAATGATAGACGTTCTTCAAGGGAAGGAAAGAAAGATTCGTCACATTCTATCGGTGGCTCATCTTCAGCCCAATTCAAGGAGTTATAGAGACGAGTTTGTAGCGGCGAGTCTTCAGGAGCCTGGAGAGTTAAACCATAGCTTGTTTGGTTAAATTACTTTCCCTTGACACGATACCCCTTACCTGACACCTAATTTATATTTAGTTATTAAAAAAAAAAAAAAAAACAGTGAAAAAGATGTTGTCAAGATTTGCTTCAAAGTAAGTTTTTGTACCTTAAGCTTGATCTCCAAGCTATTGAGATTCTTGATAGATTCCTTCAGCTGAGAGACTTTTGAGGTTATTTCATTGCTGCTCTCATAATTCAAACGATCTTGTATCGGCCTGACCTCACCGGACAAGTAAGGATCTGCCTGAAACAATAACCAAAATCAGCTTCGATCATCGATTAGTACCTAAACAATCACAATTCACAAACCAAAGTATCACATTTTAGTGTTTATGCCAAAGATTACTTTATATATTCAATTTCTTACCCCTAAGAATCTCGAAATCTTCACGCGACCAGCGCCTCTTATCGATACAAGTGCTCCAATATCTAGTCTCTCAACCTAAAATGTATTGGGTTTAGCTTGAGAAAAAAAAAGATGAAATTTTCTTTAGAGAAAAAAAAGCTAACGTTTTCAATGACAACCAAGCAGCCGTATCTTGCAGCAAAAGATGCTTCTGTTGCTTTCTCGCTAATCGAAATAGGATCGAGAATGAAATGAACAAACAAATTCTTCTTTCTTTTCATCGACTGCACAAAACCAAGAAACAGGGCAGTCACTCAAAAAAAGTGATATCCATACAATATTCAATATTTTTTAAAAGAATCCATAGATTATTATTACCTCATCAAGTAAAGCCAAGTACCTTGCTTCGTACAAATGCAATGTTTTACTCTCTGTCGGCACAAGAACCTGTAACCATAAGTTAAAACCAAGTATTCAAGATTTCAAATTTTCTGAGATAATATTAGGTTTATTGTGCTAACCTCGCTCATGCTGAAAGGAAGAAGAGGAAGATCGAGTGATTTTGCGACAATTTTAAAACGGTATCGTTTCACTGCGCGGACATTGCTGCTGCTTCCGGAAATTGAAGTCGCCGGGATTCGAACCCGGCCTCGAATTTCAGTAGGAAAGATAGAACGAGAGAGAATTGAGGAGATTAAGGTGGAAGTCATCGGGGAAAAACGTAATATTGCAGTATCGAGAGATTCTCCGTTTCTCCGCCAAGCTCAGCCGTAAGATACCATGGTGAAGAAGATAGGTTGTGGGGCCCACTTAAAATTTCCGGTTTAGTATAAACTGGAAATTTAATTAGACCACGTTACCGGTTTCGTTTTTGATTTTTTCGTCTAGTGATTGCTTCCTACTTACGCCACACCAAATTCTCTATAACCTAACCTTATCTATATGACAACTTAGCTTGATATGGTCCACAATTTAAGACGAGACCATCTCTGGCCTAAGGCGGTCACATGCATGACCCTTCTCCAAACTCTTTTTCCTTAACTTTTGCTGACTGAAGAGAGGCGGTCTGAAAAGAAAAAGAGAAAGAAAGAGAAATGGTCCGTCGTCGACTATATCGGCGTCCATAAGGAAAACCTCTCCTCTCGCTCCCAACGCTACCGCTCCTGTAGCCCCGCCTTGAACTCCTAGCTTGTGGTAACGTCCTGTGGCTCAATTGTCTCCTTACCTCTTCTGGTAACTGCAATGTGAATCTGTCTAGATTCTCTCCTAGTGGGACCAGAGAATGACCCGTCGAATGAGATCTTGGGAATAATATCTCCGTTATTCGCCAGTTTGATGACCCTGTGGACCTTGATCGAGGCGGTCTATTGGCTCCATTGCTATTGCTCCATGTCAATCTATCTAGCAAGCGTATGTCTGGAGATTCTAATACACTTCTTCGTGCGTTTCCCGTTTCAAGATCCGTTTCTTGATTGGTGTGTGGACGTATAAATGGATACGGAAAGCTCTGACCATCACTTCCTGGTTTGGGAGCAAGATTGGCGCGGCAAACGGGACAAGTGGAGCGAGAAGAGAGCCAGACATCGATGCAGTCAGCATGAAATGCGTGGCTACAAGGAGGCATCAAACGCAACGTTTCATCGTCCTCAAACTCGTTCAAGCAAATGGCACATTCCACGCCACCTTTGCCGATCTTTAGCCCTTTAACTTGTGAGTAAAGAAAGGATGGAAACGACTTTATGACATCCTTTTCAAGTCCACGGCTTGTCCTTCTCGTCTGCGGTACTCCTCCTCCATGAACTCCTTCGTCGGTGTCAGAGCTTGTTCCAAGAGGAGATGTGCTTGTGTGCTTATAGCAAACGCAGCAAGCGAGCATGCTGAATAAGAGCGTGAACATAAGCATCCCAATGATTACCGCTGGTACCTGGTTTGGTCTTACTTGGCGACCATTTGGACCGATGGTTCCAGGCTGAGGTTGGCCCGTGGCGTGGAAAACAAGCAACAGAAGGTATACAGCATGATGACGTGGCAGGAATGGAATCTTTCGGATTGTCATGATTAGAAGGGACTTTCTTTTTGGCTGTGAATCATCTCTTGAACTCTATGTTCGAAGGTAGGGAAGAAGTCATTATGCAATAAAATAATTAGTTGGGTGAAGTGCTTGTCACGTTTGATCGTGACAGAGAGTATTAATTGTATTTATAGGTTTAAATATTCATTTTGTTGGGTCGTAATGATTGGTTCGGCTTTGTTCATCAGACGTTTTGACTTTGAAGAAGTCGTAGGTTTTTAGTAGAACTAGTACAACTCCATTTCCATCCCTCTCTCTTAAACTAACTTGTTGGTTAAGCAACTTGACTTTCTAAGACAAAAGATTTGTTCTGACCTAGTCTGATGGTTGGTTAATTAAATTGAAAACGAGGGTACAAGTATCATAAAATACAAAAAGAAAGCATTTATCTGTACGATTCTTGCATCTTTTTGATGAGTAGCTTCAGGGTAATTGAGATTTAGGTAAAGAAAATTTGCGAACCTTAATTGTAGTTGTTTGGTTTGTTGGAAAACATATTTCGCTGACTTTCTTCTTGTCCAAATGCGGAGTTCGTCGGAGTTTAGGATAATTCTCATTGAGTATCTTCTTTGAAGACTCCAGATCACGGTTTCAAACCTGAAATGTCGGGATTAACTATATTTGTGCTGGTTTTGTTTCAAATGCAGCACTTTGCTTTAATGTATTTTTAAATTGCGGATACATGCAGAAGCAGCAAAACCACAACATATTTGACATTTATCTTCTTTTTTTAAAGAAAGCAGGCCCTGTTCAAACAGAAACTGGGCCGTGACGATTTTTTAAATAATCAAATTTGCTGCATATTTTATAAATCTGAAAATTTGGATCTTTAACTGCACAATTTCAAAACATTTAGACCCTAAAATGTTTTTAAAAGAACAGATGCAATATGATGGAACCATTTTCTTTTGCACTGTAAGCACACCTCTAAGGCCTAAATGAGAAAGCTTGTAATTTTTTTTTTGGACTGCTACGAAAAACACCATCGGATTAAAATAAAACAAAAATTTATTCAAAATTTTTATTTTTCAAAACAAAAATTTTAAATAGGAGTGAGAAACCAAAAAAAATAGAAGTACATCTTGAGCGAAACCAGGAATAAAATCACCGTAAATCATCTTACAGGAACAAAATCACCTTAAATCATCTAAAATTTCTAGTCCAATACATCTCTTTGTTCTGAATGTTCTTGAGATGTTGTAACTATTACCCAACAAATTAAGCAGTAGTTGTTCTCATGCAAGATTAGTCCCAAAACAGTTTTTTAAATTTAATGTTTTAAGATTTCATGCCAAAAGTATTAGGAATATACCAATCAGGACTAAATTTATTAGGTAGATATCTAAAAGCTTTTGGTATCTTTTTATATATTCCTCCATATAGAATGTGCTAACTCAGCAACTATTTAAATGCCAAAGATGACGTGATCAGTGACAAAATTTACTCTTTAAATTACGTGATCAGTGACAAAATTTTCCGTTTCTAAATTATGTAAGCTAGTGTAATTGAGCAACTATTTTCTCGGAGCATACTTTCCCTTCACTCTTAGACGTTTTTTTTCCCTCAACAATTTTTGTAACGTTTCATTTTACAAATGTCTCCGACCTCAGTCCCTGCGCTCGCAATTTGATCCGACCACCACATGATGCCGGTCATAGGTTTCGGAACCGCGGCGTCTCCGTCTCCAGAACCGATGGTGCTGAAGCAAGCAGTGTTGGAAGCCATCAAGGTCGGTTACCGCCACTTCGATACGTCTACGAGGTATCAGACGGAGGAGCCGCTCGGCGAAGCATTGGCGGAGGTGGTTTCTCTCGGCTTGTTCCAATCTAGATCTGAACTTTTCATCACTACCAAGCTTTGGTGCGCTGATGCTCATAGCGGCCTTGTCATACCGGCGATCCAACGGAGTTTGAAGTAATATTCTAATTCCTTTTCTATTTTAATCATGATTTTAGAATTATATGAGAAAATTTCACGAGTGAACAAGCTTCTGGTATCTTCAAGAACTTGAAATTGCGATTAATACACACTAACTTGAAATTGCGATTAATACACACTGTAAACCAAGAATACACGCATGTACATCCAAGTCATCATTTTAAAACAGAAAATTAATTGTTAGCTGGACTATCTTGATCTCTACGTAATTCATTGGCCTGTTAGCTCAAAGCCTGGTAAATATAAGTTTCCCATCGAAGAAGATGATTTTCTGCCAATGGATTACGAAGCATTATGGTCTGAAATGGAGGAGTGCAAAGACTCGGGCTTGCAAAGTGTATAGGAGTAAGCAACTTCTCGTGCAAGAAGCTCCAACATATCCTCTCTATCGCCAAGATCCCACCCAGCGTTAACCAAGTAAATCCAACATATATATCATTATATTTTCTTGTGTTAGAAAATATTTGATTAGCTGAAACAGTTGTATATATTTGTTTTGGATGGATTTTTTTTTAAAAGGTAGAGATTAGTCCAGTATGGCAACAGAGAAAGCTAAGAGAGTTTTGTAGGTCGAATGGCATTGTAGTGATGGCTTATTCGGTGTTGGGATCGAGCGGAGCCTTTTGGGGAACTCCTAAAGTTTTGGAGTCTGATTTCCTCAAAGAGATTGCTAAGGCCAAAGGAAAAACAGTTGCACAGGTACTCTCAAGAACATGACTACTTTGTTTTGAAGCCCGATTTGGGGTTTTGTAACCAAGATTGGTTAATAGATGATAAAATTGTTGACAGGTGAGTATGAGATGGGTGTACCAGGAAGGAGCTTGCATGGTGGTGAAGAGCTTTAAGAAAGAGAGATTAGAGAAGAATCTGAAGATATTTGATTGGTCTTTAACAGAGGAAGAGACACAAAGAATCTCGACAGAGATTCCTCAGGGCAGGACCGTTGTTGGAGATGTTTATATCTCTGACAAAAAGGTCCCATAAAATCAGCGGCAGAAATGTGGGACGGCGAGATCTGATCACTTCATGTGAACTTGGCTCCGTGAAAGTTGTGATAGCTATATGGATTCACATGAATGAGAGTTTGAGTTTAATATGAATTAAGAAACCCAGTCCTGAACTATGTAATAAGATTGGGAGTGTAATAAGATTAAGAAACCCAGTCCTGAAGACCATCATTAACGGGGGATCTTAGAGCATCTCTTAGTGTAATTGATGATAAAAATAAATCAAAAATGTTATTTTTGTTTATATTAGGCTGATTAAGAAACGTTTTTACGGGACACGTGTCCAACCAAGGTGTTAGCAAGAAAAAAGTTTTTTTTTTTGTATTCGCATGTTTGACGATTTGGCTTCAATGGCGAGGAAGGTTCGAAGGTGGAGAGATTGAAGAGGAAGAGGGTGAGGAGGAGGAGGAGGATGCAGATTGAGAACGTGGATTGGGGTTTGGAGAGTAGAAGAGGGGAAGATCTGGAGCGGAAGAGAGTCGGAGAATAAGAAGATGGAGAGACGTTGTTGTTGTTGGTGTCGACGGCGAAGATAGCACTGGAGAGCTGTTGTGGTCGGGGAAAAAGACTAAGAGCAAACCCATTCCTCTTCCAGCGGGTTCTGGTGGTGTCGATGGTGGTTCTCTTCTCGTTGAGAGATACTGCGGCGGTGAATGTAACTTACGACCACCGGTCTCTCTCAATCGGAGGTCGCCGTCAGCTCATTATCTCTGCCGCCATTCATTATCCGAGAAGTGTTCCAGCTGTTAGTAACTTCTTTTTTTTCTACAGTCTTTGATTTTCCGTCTGGTGATGCCAAAGTTCGAAGCTTTTTTGGATTTGATCTCATATACCTACATTAATCGAACACAATTATAGTTTTATTCAAACTTATTTTTCTTCTACATTCGTAAATCAGGATCTATCCATGTTTTATTATCGTTTTATGGACTAATTTGACTTCCCTGGTATTTGATTGTTCTTCTCTGGTTTCATTATGTTGTTTAAGACACTGTCTTTTATAATTTTCAGACATTGTTTTCTCTTTGCGTGTGTGTGTGTGTTAACGTTGGGGTATTTGATATAATTGCAGTGCAGATCTCCAGAATGCTATTGACGGTGAGGATTATGGTTTGGGTTTTTAGTTTTCTGGGAGTAGCTTTGAAAATCTCATGTCTCTTGGGTGTTTGATTGTTTAGTTTTTGAAATAGATTGTTACTTTAGTCTCTGCAACCTTAGGATCGTTCGTTCATGTAAATATTCACATCACCTGTCATGGCTGTACAAAACCCTCGGTTACTTATTTACAATGATCACCAATGATCTAAACCAAAAACAAAGGAGCAGTCTTGTAGATATTTCTCATTTCTATGCTCTATACATACTTTGTTGTAAGAACAATTCCACTAAACTGACTAAAGAGAGAGCGTGTTACATTAATAATGATTAATTAAAGTTTTCACTTTGTCACATAATCTATATAGACGATTACCTAACTAATTCATGCTAAAAGTAATCTCCTTTATTCATCAAATCTTCTAGTGAAGTAATACAGATTTATGGTTTTAGAATAGTTTTAGAAGCTATGTTTAAAATGTTCGTGAAATTATAATTTAATTTTTAGTCAATATAAAATATTTAATGTTTTATATATAAATAATCATGCTCTTAAAAAAAAAAAAAATCTTAAAAACACCTAAGAAACTTTACCAATAATTGATTCAAAAACGAACGTCTTTTAACAACGTCTCTTAACTTATATTTATTGTTATAATAATGTTAAGAGACAATTTGGGTCTTCACCAATAACTTATAATCTTTCAAATAAAAACAGTTTTCTTAAGAAACGCACTCCTGAACTATGTAATAAGATTATTATTGTTAATCAAACAGTGCTTAACCAACACCGAGTCCGAAAAGCTTAATATGAATGAAGGTTTAAGAGAACATCTTGGAGGGGAGATTAAAAAGTAAAAGATTATGAAAGACTCACCAAAAGCCAGAGAAAAGGGTTTGAAACAGGAATACGGAGTGGAATAGAGTTAAGTCGCCTCCCACTGGTCGAATCTAGCCACCCTATTGATACCAAATTTTCTCCCTAATAATAATATTAATTTAGAAGTACATTATAATGTTTGGATATACAATAATATGAGATAAAAACTATTTGAATACAAGAATATGAGAGAAAATTTGTTTGTATACAAGAATAATAACTTAAAACAAACCGATGAATTGTTCAGTCAAACCAGAAATCGAATCTATTAATTGATCCGGTCGGAAACTTAAAACAAACCGGCAGATGATTCAGTAAAATCAGAAATCGAATTTGTTAACTGATCGGATCGGATACCAAAACAAAATAAAACTGAAATAATAAAAAAGTAACCCGCGCAGTCAAATCAGAAATCGAATATATTAATTGATTGGGTCGGGTATTAAAACAAAACTAAACTGAAAAAATAAAAACGTAAATCCGCGCAATCTAATCAAAAATCGAATTTATTAATTGATCGGGTCGGATACCAAAACAAAATTAAACTGAAAAAGATAAAAAAAAAATATAATCCTGCGTAGTGGACTACTAGTAAAGTTTATTAAGAGAACAGAACATAATAAAGTCGTAAGCGATAGTGAATAATAAAAAATGCTTATCTTCAATTATTCAAATAACCCGTACGTCCTATTCGACATAATCAAATTTTAGGTGTAAACAATATTTTTTGTAATAACATGGAGAAAAATAATTTCGAGAAGCTTTGTGACGCAAGGCAAAGTACAAGAATTACATTTATTTTTATTTTTGTAATGGTAAATTGAGGTTAATATCGATTAGTTCTAGGCCTAAATCCATACGTTTCACCATCGGGATTTTTTTTTCTTAATAGGAATTGAACTAGGTTTTGCAGCAGGACTTTGGTTTAAAGCATTGCATCACTAGGGCTCCAGGGCTAATCTCATCCAGAGGGACACAGAAACGCTACTAGACCAAAATCAACTAGGTGTGGTTGTTGACGCTAAACTCGATCGGTAATTCTTTAAAACAGTGTAAAACTAGTTATTTAACCTTTTTTAAAGAAAAATTTATTAAAATTTTCATTTTTCATTTTTTTATTTTTCTGTAAAATAAAAGAATCATCAACTTTGCATTGCAAAACTAAGAATTATTCTTATTCAAGAAGACATCTTTCTTTAACAAAAAAAAATTCAAGAAGACATCTTTTTTTTTTTTTTTTTGAACTTTCAAGAAGAAGACATCTTCGAAGGGAGATTATAGGAAGAAAGTCAAGAAACACAACGCAAAGAAATATGAGAAAAACGAATCAAAGAAATTTAGTAAGAAAAAAGACTTTACAAGAATGCTTTGTAACAAAACGAAAATGAAGTCAAGAATGCTTTGTTACATCAATGGTATAACTATTTTGTAAAATAACTAATATGTTTCTAGATTTGTTAAGAATAATACTGTCAAAAAAAGAGGAAAAAAAGAAGAAAGAATAAAGCAGTCATTGTTTGTTTAAAATTATTTCAACAAAAAAGATTCGTGAGAAGAAAAATAGGCAATACAAAGCAATATGCGTAAAAGAAATAAAAGAATTTTATTGATTAAAAAAAAACTTTACACAAAAGAAACAAGAAGTCGATCGACTACAACTAGACGAAGTGGAAGCTGATCTGAAACAAATACGGAGATATATCAAAGCTTAATAGTGAAGAGGTGACGAGGGGAAGTTTTCTTGATTTGGTGAGTCTTTAGATGTGACCAAGACATCGAGTCTGAGTCCAGCTGCGCAGCGACCAGGTTTGGAGCTAATAAAGTAATAGAAGCCCGGGCGAGTGAGTTTGACTAGATCTTGACCTGTCTCGTAAACGGCCAATGGAGAAGAGGTGTCGCAGAACTCGAGCTCAAGAGCACCACTCACTTGTACAACGTTGTCCAAGTCCTTTTCGTACTGGAAAAGAAGAGAGTCACCGACCACAAAGTTTTTCCCCTCATACCACATGGGGTCGGCCTTGGCCGTCCATCCATTGGAGTCTCCAACCTTAAATACCTTTCCACTGCTCGGAGGATCGCTCGGCCTCGGGATGCTGGCATGATAGGATGGATCCGAGAGGACCAAAACACGAAGTTTTTGTCCAGCGTTACACTTCCCTGGGGCTGAGTTAATAAAGTAATGGATCCCGGGTTCCGTCAAGGTTACAACATCGTCTCCCGTCTTGTGCACGGCTTTAGCGGCAGTGGGATCGCAGTACTCGAATTCCAAACGACCCGTAACCTCCGTCACGTCGTCGAAGTTGAAGCTCGTCTTATCGTAATCGAAGATCAAAGAGTCTCCCACGAAAAAGTTCTTACCATCTGTCCACCGGTGATAGTAGTCACGGTCCTTGTGAGCACTCCATCCTCCTTCGTGTTCACCAACCTTGTATACTCTTGCCGCACAACTTCCTCCTATAAGAACCACCAAGCTCATGATCACCAAGCTCATGATCATTCTAGGACACATGATTCTCTGAACAAAGATCGAACTTGCAGGACAAGCAAAATAACGAGAAAAAGAGTTGTTATGTGTAAGCGAAAGCGAAACTGAAGTTAATTGATGAGTTGTGTTGAATGAGAATGCTTGACCTGCCTACTAGGGTATATATAGATCTCCAATATACCTTCTCCTTTAAGAAATTGCTCTATTTTGTTTCCTTTTCGTTTCCTTTTCTGAATCAATCCACATATACTCTCACCGTCTCAAGTTTTTTTTTTGTTTTTGTAACATCCGTGAACCAGAAAGTTGTTTTGGAAGTGGTGTTGGACGATGCTAGGGGTTCGGGAGTAGTTGGCACATGCTCTTAGAGGTGTGAATTGAGGGTTGACTGTATATGTTCTTGTTTGATTGTTGTGCAGTCGGTCTAAGGTTCAAGCATCGCGAAGAAAGTGTGTTAAATGCTTCTGAACGACTAGTATCGATCGACACCCTTCGGGATGGTTTATACTGTTGTCTAGTGTTGAGCATTATTATTGTTGTTGATTATTGTGATGTTTGTCTAGTGTTTGACGTAATTGGCGTGTAGGCAGGATGATCCACTCACTAAGTATTTATGATAATACTTACGCATCTCTTTCGTAATGTGATGCAGGTAACAGCAATGTTCATCCGCGGAAAGAGACCGAGAGAAGAGGATGATGAGATTAGGATTTGGATTCTGGCATTTATGATGTGGCTGATTGAGAATTCGTGATGTTTAGGGTGTTAGTTTATTTTCAATAATGTAGCAAACCTGGTTTAGGTTGCTTATTGGTTATTTGGTTTATTGGTTATTCTTTATTGGTTATTTATTGAACGGTTTATTTATGATTTAATAATATTGGTTTACTTCCGCATTGTTGTTGAATTAGCTGTTGAGGATTAATATTTATGGGAATGTTAATCTGGGCTAATTATAAAAAAAAAAAAAAAAAAGCTTGGTTGTTTCAGTTTTTTTGTTTTTTTTTTTTGTTTATTAGTTTTCCTTTTCTTTAGTCATCTCTTCTTTGTTGTAGTAGGAAGAACTTTATCTATTATAAAAAAACTTGATGGATCACACACACGTCTTGTATTTCTATAAGGAATTGCTCTATTATGTTTCCTTTTTATCTATTTGTTTCCGTTTTAAAAACCAAATCTAATTATCCATATCGTTCCTTTTCTTATTTCGTTAATTCTATTTTGTTTTAACAAAAACATAATATCCTTTTTTGAATCAATCCACATATACTCTCACCATCTCAGGTTTTTTGTTTTTATAGTTTAATATATTCGTATAATTATTAGTTTTCGTTCTCTTTAGCTGTGAACCTTCGACGCAGCGGCGATCTTTCTTCTTCTTACTACAACAAATGAGAGAATGATTAAAAAAGGAAATTTAATAATTATACTCTAATAAATATAATAAAAAACGTGAGACGGTGAGAGTACGTGTGGATTGATTCAGAAAAGGAAATTATGTTTTTGTTAAAACAAAATAGATATAACGAAATATGAAAAGGAACGATATGGATACTTGGATTTTTTTTTAAAGGAAACAAAATAGAGCAATTTCTTAAAGGAAAAGGTATACTGGAGATCTATATATACCCTAGTAGGTAGGTCAAACATTCTCATTCGACACAACTCATTGATTAACATCAGCTTCGCTTTCGCTTACACATAATAACTCTCTCTCTCTCTCGTGTGTTTGCTTGTCCTGCAAGTTCGATCTTTGTTCAGAGAATAATGGGTCCTAGAATGATCATGATGAGCTTGGTGATCGTGACCGTGGTGGTTCTTATAGGAGAAGGTTCTGCGGCAAGAGTATACAAGGTTGGTGAGAACGAAGGAGGATGGAGTAATGTTCACAACGACCGTAACTACTATCACCGGTGGACAGAGGATAAGAACTTTTTCGTGGGAGACTCTTTGATCTTCGAATACGATAAGACAAGCTTCAACTTCAACTTGAACGACGTGACAGAGGTCACAGGTCGTTTGGAATTCGAGTACTGCGACCCCACTGCCGCTAAAGCCGTGCACAAGACGGGACACGATGTTGTAACCTTGACGGAACCCGGGATCCATTACTTTATCAACTCAGCCCCAGGGCAGTGTAACGCTGGACAAAAACTTCGTGTTTTGGTCCTCTCTGATCCAACCCATCTTCCCAGCATCTCGAGGCCGAGCGATCCTCCGAGCAGTGGAAAGGTGTTTAAGGTTGGAGACTCCAATGGATGGACAACCAAGGCCGACCCCATGTGGTATGAGGGGAAAAACTTTGTGGTCGGTGACTCTCTTCTTTTCCAGTACGAAAAGGACTTGGACAACGTTGTACAAGTGAGTGGTTCTCTTGAGCTCGAGTTCTGCGACACCTCTTCTCCATTGGCCGTTTACGAGACAGGTCAAGATCTAGTCAAACTTACTCGCCCGGGCTTCTATTACTTTATTAGCTCCAAACCTGGTCGCTGCGCAGCTGGACTCAGACTCGATGTCTTGGTCACACCTAAAGACTCACCAAATCAAGCAAACCTCCCATCATCACCTCTTCACTATTAAGCTTTGATCTCTGTGTTTGTTTCAGATCAGCCTCCACTTCTTCTACTTGTAGACTTGTAGTCGATCGACTTCTTGTTTCTCTTGTGTAAAGTCTTTTTTAATCAATAAAATTCCCTTATTCCCTTTTACGCATATTACTTTGTGGTGCCTATTTTTCTTCCTAATTTCCCTTCAAAGATGTCCTCTTGAATAATAAGAACTCGCAATTTTGTGATGCATATACAGTAAAAAACTCTATAAATCAATAAAGTTGGAACTTTGATATTTTATTAATTTATAGAGTTATTAAATTATCGATTTTGAATAAAATAAAATTTAATTAATATTTAATTAAAATAAAAAATAAATTAAATTAAAATTTTAATTTTTAAAAAAATTATTATATTTTGTATAGTTTCATTCTAAAATTAGGAATGAATTTTAAATAAATTTGAGTTTTAATAAAAAAACAAATGAAAATTATACTTATATTTTAGTATATCATCGTAGATATATATTTACATAAGATTATTTATGGTAAATATTAATTTATGATATTAATGAGACCATATATTTACATAAGAGTTTCAAAAATATTATTATTATATTATCTTATTGAATTTTGCTAATTTTTATATTGGTCCGACTTGGTATTGGAGAAAATTATTAATTTATAAAATTTATTAATTTATCGAATATTAATTTATAGAGTTTCTATATGTTAATGATTCTTTTATTTAAGTGGAAACAAAGAAAAATAAAAAGTTCTGATTTACATTTTCGAGTTTAGCGTCAATCAACTACCAACACCTAGACCTAGTTGATTAGGTCTAGTGGCGTTTTGTGTGTCCCCTCTATATGAGATTAGCCCTGGACCCCTAGTGATGCAATGCTTTATCCCGAAATCCCGATGGATAAACGTATGGATTTGGGCCCTAGAACTAATCGATATGTATCTTAATTTACCATTACAATAAATAAAAAAATGTAATTCTTGTAAGTTTGCCTTGCGTCACAAGTCTGTACTTCTTTAGTTTATTTTTCACTGGTTTGTTAAAAAAATAATTGTTTACACCTATAATTTTTATTATCTCGATTAAGAAAATTTATTTAAGATTATAAATTTCTTTTTTGCGAAAAGATAGATTATAAATTTCACTCTTGGTTCCTTCTTTTTTCCGTTCTTAATATAGGGACAAAATTGTGGGATCGATCGGAAGCCTCAATTTTGTGGAAGGGAAGGGATCGAGCTGTCAAATTTTAGGGATAATGGGTATGTGATTTGGCATTACGCAATATAATTTGTCCATAGTTTCTCCAGATTGGATTCATGTACTAAAGATTCTAAGATATACGAAAGATTGAGTAATGCACCTTGATCATTTTTTACTTCACAATTATCTTTGATCTCCGTCTTGGTTACACACATTATACTGTTTGATTAACGGGTCATAAAGTTTTCATGTTTTTAGATTATGTAGAGAATGCAGTCTCCTTTCGACTTTGACTAGTTGTAGTCGACTTGAATCTCACGTGTCTCTATTTTTTTTTTACTTCTTATTTTTTCTCTTTCTTTGAGTTGTCATTGTTTCTTCCTTCTTGTTTTGAAGGATACTTAGCATGTGGGTATTTTTAGTTGTATTGTTTTAAAGATCTCTAAGTTACATCTTTTCTTAATGCGATACAAGTGGGCGAATATGGGACCAAAGTTCTACATAAAATGGGAATTTACCAATACCAAACTTGGATGGCTTTAAAGTTGTGGTTTTCTTCTTCATCTAATCTCGTCAATTCTCCACCAAAGTTACTGAGGAGCAAGCTGCACACTTGACCATCTACACAATTTGGCAGGAAAGATATGAGAGGTTGTTCTTTCCAGAAAATACGATCGAAGAATGTGTGACATTATTCTGGCCAAACGGACAAGGAAACCGCTCACCGACGTAATGCAGCATTGGTAAATTCCATAAGTGACCTTCTTACTCATTATCTTCTAGGCTTCATCTTTGTTTGTTTTATTTTTCTTGGAAAAAATATGTCTCTAGTGTCTAGACTCTAGAGTAGTTACTCTACAGTAAGTTTTATAAAACCGCTCATTGCATAATGAAATTAACAGTGATTTGTAAAATTTGACGTCCAAGTGTCCAACGACAATGCAATTTTTCTGCCTTAAAAAAGCATAACATCATTGTTTACCGGCCTAAAAGTTTAAAACAAGTATGGACTAACGCCATTAGTGTTTTTTTTTTTTTTTTTTTTGGACAACTAAAGTACGTTAAGAGTTAAGACGTTAGATATACCTTAATTATGACGTCAAAAATTATAGAGATTTATTTTCGTTTTGCATGTATTATTAATGATAGTTGTCTTGACCTTACAGGTTCGCGAGGCATAAATATTGTCGAAACGTTTCACATTCTCATCTTTGTTTGTTTTATTTTTATTTTTATTTTTATTTTTGTAATGGTAAATTGAGGTTAATATCGATTAGTTCTAGGCCTAAATCCATACGTTTCACCATCGGGATTTTTTTTTCTTAATAGGAATTGAACTAGGTTTTGCAGCAGGACTTTGGTTTAAAGCATTGCATCACTAGGGCTCCAGGGCTAATCTCATCCAGAGGGACACAGAAACGCTACTAGACCAAAATCAACTAGGTGTGGTGGTTGTTGACGCTAAACTCGATCGGTAATTCTCTAAAACAATGTAAAACTAGTTATTTAACCTTTTTTGAAAACAAATTTATTAAAATTTTCATTTTTCATTTTTTTATTTTTCTGTAAAATAAAAGAATCATCAACTTTGCATTGCAAAACTAAGAATTATTCTTATTCAAGAAGACATCTTTCTTTAACAAAAAAAAATTCAAGAAGACATCTTTTTTTTTTTTTTTTTGAACTTTCAAGAAGAAGACATCTTCGAAGGGAGATTATAGGAAGAAAGTCAAGAAACACAACGCAAAGAAATATGAGAAAAACGAATCAAGGAAATTTAGTAAGAAAAAAGACTTTACAAGAATGCTTTGTAACAAAACGAAAATGAAGTCAAGAATGCTTTGTTACATCAATGGTATAACTATTGTGTAAAATAACTAATATATTTCTAGATTTGTTAAGAATAACACTGTCAAAAAAAGAGGAAAAAAAAGAAGAAAGAATAAAGCAGTCATTGTTTGTTTAAAATTATTTCAACAAAAAAGATTCGTGAGAAGAAAAATAGGCAATACAAAGCAATATGCGTAAAAGAAATAAAAGAATTTTATTGATTAAAAAAAAACTTTACACAAAAGAAACAAGAAGTCGATCGACTACAACTAGACGAAGTAGAAGCTGATCTGAAACAAATACGGAGATCAAAGCTTAATAGTGAAGAGGTGACGAGGGGAAGTTTTCTTGATTTGGTGAGTCTTTAGATGTGACCAAGACATCGAGTCTGAGTCCAGCTGCGCAGCGACCAGGTTTGGAGCTAATAAAGTAATAGAAGCCCGGGCGAGTGAGTTTGACTACTTCTTGACCTGTCTCGTAAACGGCCAATGGAGAAGAGGTGTCGCAGAACTCGAGCTCAAGAGCACCACTCACTTGTACAACGTTGTCCAAGTCCTTTTCGTACTGGAAAAGAAGAGAGTCACCGACCACAAAGTTTTTCCCCTCATACCACATGGGGTCGGCCTTGGTCGTCCATCCATTGGAGTCTCCAACCTTAAATACCTTTCCACTGCTCGGAGGATCGCTCGGCCTCGGGATGCTGGCATGATAGGATGGATCCGAGAGGACCAAAACACGAAGTTTTTGTCCAGCGTTACACTTCCCTGGGGCTGAGTTAATAAAGTAATGGATCCCGGGTTCCGTCAAGGTTACAACATCGTCTCCCGTCTTGTGCACGGCTTTAGCAGCAGTGGGATCGCAGTACTCGAATTCCAAACGACCCGTAACCTCCGTCACGTCGTCGAAGTTGAAGCTCGTCTTATCGTAATCGAAGATCAAAGAGTCTCCCACGAAAAAGATCTTATCATCTGTCCACCAGTGGTAGTAGTCACGGTCCTTGTGAGCACTCCATCCTCCTTCGTGTTCACCAACCTTGTATACTCTTGCCGCACAACTTCCTCCTATAAGAACCACCAAGGTCATGATCACCAAGGTCATGATCATTCTAGGACACATGATTCTCTGAACAAAGATCGAACTTGCAGGACAAGCAAACTAACGAGAAAAAAAGTTGTTATGTGTAAGCGAAAGCGAAACTGAAGTTAATCGATGAGTTGTGTTGAATGAGAATGCTTGACCTTCCTACTAGGGTATATATAGATGTCCAATATACCTTCTCCTTTAAGAAATTGCTCTATTTTGTTTCCTTTTCTGAATCAATCCACATATACTCTCACCGTCTCAAGTTTTTTTTTGTTTTTTTGTTTTTTTTTGTTTTTTTGTTTTTTTTTTTTGTTTATTAGTTTTCCTTTTCTTTAGTCATCTCTTCTTTGTTGTAGTAGGAAGAACTTTATCTATTATAAAAAAACTTGATGGATCACACACACGTCTTGTATTTCTATAAGGAATTGCTCTATTCTGTTTCCTTTTTATCTATTTGTTTCCGTTTTAAAAACCAAAATCTAATTATATATCCATATATATCGTTCCTTTTCTTATTTCGTTAATTCTATTTTGTTTTAACAAAAACATAATATCCTTTTTTTGAATCAATCCACATATACTCTCACCGTCTCAGGTTTTTTGTTTTTATAGTTTTATATATTAGTATAATTATTAGTTTTCGTTCTCTTTAGCTGTGAACCTTCGACGCAGCGGCGATTGATATATCATGGTTTTTCTGGGTTTTTGCCATGATATAAGTCTTGTTTATAGAGTCTTTTTAGTGTTTTTGGAGTCTTTTCTACTGATTACAGGTGTTAGACACATTTGGAGCCGAATTGGAGTTTATGGAGCTTATTTGGGAGTTTTTGCTGTAAAACAGAAGTCACTGCCGTAGCTGAACATTGGTGTCGGTCGACACCACTATGGTGTCGGTCGACACCGACCTTGCTGCCAGAAGAGAGACGCGATTTTGAAGACTTTTGAAGATTTACAGTTTTGGCCCAAAGTTCCACTTATTTACAAGAAGGCCCAAATCGTGTTTTTAGGTTTATAAGCCATTGTTTAGGCTTCTTTACTTTGTATCTTATTTTCTATTGAGATGGATTGAAGATGGATTGTTAGAATTAGAATACTGTTAGGATAATCATATAGTTCTTCATCTAGATTGTGCTTAATCATTGATTTCTAGAATTGATCATCTGGAATTCATACCTAGGATAATTGATAGATGCGAAAGCATTATTAGTTTCCCGAAATATCTTAGATGAGCAAAATACCTATCTGCAAAGGAATTTGGTTTAGGGATTTTGTGAACAATTGAACATGGAATTAATGCTTGTCTAGTTTATTGAATTTGCAAAGAAATTTGGAATTCTAGAATTTAGACATAGATAATCTCTGCAGCGAAAGCTGGTTGATTTTACATTAGTGTTCATGTTCGAGAATGGTGCTTAAATAATATTCTGATAGTTTTTACTCTACAATTTCTGATTCAACTTGAGAAATTTCCAAGGCCTAGCGTTTGTCTCTCTTGAATTTAGTCTCATCAACAATCACTTGCTGCTTCTTGGTTACTTAATTTGCATTACATTTACATTATTTGTCTTAGCAATATTTGAATCTAGGAATTTACTGTGCAACAACTTGACGTTTGGATTCGATAACCCTATACACTACACATTGATTGCTGTACACTTGCAGTAGATTAATAGGGAAAACTTAGACCTATCAGCGATCTTTCTTCTTCTTACTACAACAAATGAGAGAATGATTAAAAAACAAAATTTAATAATTATACTCTAATAAATATAATAAAAAACGTGAGACGGTGAGAGTACGTGTGGATTGATTCAGCAAAGGAAATTATGTTTTTGTTAAAGCAAAATAGATAAAACGAAATATGAAAAGGAACGATATGGATACTTGGATTTTTTTTTTTTAAAGGAAACAAAATAGAGCAATTTCTTAAAGGACAAGGTATATTGGAGATCTATATATACCCTAGTAGGTAGGTCAAAAATTCTCATTCGACACAACTCATTGATTAACATCAGCTTCGCTTTTTTTCTTCAAAAAAAAAAAAAAAAAAAACATCAGCTTCGCTTTCGCTTACACATAATAACTCTCTCTCTCTCTCTCTCTCTCTCTCGTTTGTTTACTTGTCCTGCAAGTTCGATCTTTGTTCAGAGAATAATGGGTCCTAGAATGATCATGATGAGCTTGGTGATCGTGACCGTGGTGGTTCTTATAGGAGAAGGTTCTGCGGCAAGAGTATACAAGGTTGGTGAGAACGAAGGAGGATGGAGTAATGTTCACAACGACCGTAACTACTATCACCGGTGGACAGAGGATAAGAAACTTTTCGTGGGAGACTCTTTGATCTTCGAATACGATAAGACAAGCGTCAACTACAACTTGAACGACGTGACAGAGGTCACAGGTCGTTTGGAATTCGAGTACTGCGACCCCACTGCCGCTAAAGCCATGCACAAGACGGGACACGATGTTGTAACCTTGACGGAACCCGGGATCCATTACTTTATTAACTCAGCCCCAGGGAAGTGTAACGCTGGACAAAAACTTCGTGTTTTGGTCCTCTCGGATCCATCCTATCATGCCAGCATCCCGAGGCCGAGCGATCCTCCGAGCAGTGGAAAGGTATTTAAGGTTGGAGACTCCAATGGATGGACGGCCAAGGCCGACCCCATGTGGTATGAGGGGAAAAACTTTGTGGTCGGTGACTCTCTTCTTTTCCAGTACGAAAAGGACTTGGACAACGTTGTACAAGTGAGTGGTGCTCTTGAGCTCGAGTTCTGCGACACCTCTTCTCCATTGGCCGTTTACGAGACAGGTCAAGATCTAGTCAAACTCACTCGCCCGGGCTTCTATTACTTTATTAGCTCCAAACCTGGTCGCTGCGCAGCTGGACTCAGACTCGATGTCTTGGTCACATCTAAAGACTCACCAAATCAAGAAAACTTCCCCTCGTCACCTCTTCACTATTAAGCTTTGATCTCCGTATTTATTTCAGATCAGCTTCCACTTCGTCTAGTTGTAGACTTGTAGTCGATCGACATCTTGTTTCTCTTGTGTAAAAGTCTTTTTTAATCAATAAAATTCCTTTATTCCCTTTTACGCATATTACTTTGTGTTGCCTATTTCTCTTCCTAATCTCCCTTCAAAGATGCCCTCTTGAATAATAAGAACTCTCAATTTTGTGATGCATAGTTGATGATTCTTTTATTTTAGTGGAAACAAAGAAAAATAAAAAGTTTTGATTTACATTTTCGAGTTTAGCGTCAATCAACCACCAACACCTAGTTGATTAGGTATAGTGGCGTTTTGTGTGTCCCCTCTACATGAGATTAGCCCTGAACCCCTAGTGATCCAATGCTTTAGGTGATAGTGGGTATGTGATTTGGCATAATTTCTCCATAGTTTCTCCAGATTGGATTCATATACTAAAGATTCTAAGGGTATACGAAAGATTGAGTTATGCACCTTGATCATTTATTACTTCACAATTAACTTTGATCTCCGTCTTGGTTACACTGTTACACACCTTATACTGTTAATTTGATAAACGGGTCATAAAGTTTTCATGTTTTTAGATTATGTAGAGAATGCAGTCTCCTTTCGACTTTGACTAGTTGTAGTCGACTTGAATCTCACGTGTCTCTATTTTTTTTTTACTTCTTATTTTTTCTCTTTCTTTGAGTTGTCATTGTTTCTTCCTTTTTGTTTTGAAGGATACTTAGCATGTGGGTATTTTTAGTTGTATTGTTTTAAAGATCTCTAAGTTACATCTTTTCTTAATGCGATACAAGTGGGCGAATATGGGACCAAAGTTCTACATAAAATGGGAATTTACCAATACCAAACTTGGATGGCTTTAAAGTTGTGGTTTTCTTCTTCATCTAATCTCGTCAATTCTCCACCAAAGTTACTGAGGAGCAAGCTGCACACTTGACCATCTACACTATAGCTGTCAATTGGGCCGTCCGCGGCCCATTTGGCCCAGTCCACATAGACCACTTAAGTTTTGGGCGACAATGGTCCAAAAAAAGACCACGCCCAACTAAGCCTATGTCCATATGGGCCCGCCCGCGGACAGCCCATTATCACTTCATTTTTTTTTCTCATTATATATATTGTATTGATAATCATATTGTATGAATCATAAATCACAAAAAAGTCTAATTTATGTTTATGAAAAACTAAAGATTTTTCTTAAGGTTTATGAAAAACTGCATTCTCAAGTCTCAAACTTCACTAGTATGCCTCTTGTTACTTCTGCTAATCAGGCTATAATCTCCTTCACCATAACGAACCTGAGAAAGATAAGTAATTGCTAAACTATAAAGTTATCAGAGCCAAAGGACAAAAAAGATTCAGCATTTACCTGACTTATTACTCAACTCTTACTACTTTCTCATTTTTCTCCTTCTCCTCAAGAATCTCAAACTCATCACCTATAACATGTAAAATAGTAAAATAATGTAGTTAAAACTTCAAACTTATTACGGCATCACCTGCACATATCTTGGAACTTAGAACAATATAGTTAAAACTTAGAACTCATTAAAATTCTTACTAATTTCTTGGAAGCCCCTAAACCAATTCCTTGCACATATCAAAGCTTGAACATTTGTAGGCAAGAGGCAACTCCTATATTTGTTAAGCACACGACTACCTATGCTGAATGATGATTCAGACGCCACCGTTGTGATTGGAATACTAAGAACATCTAAAGCCATGGACGACAACTCTTTATAACGGCTTGAATTGTTTTTCCAATATTCTATGATATTCATGTTTCTAAATGAAATCATATCTAAGACAGGCTCTTCCAAATATGTGTCTAATGGTGATTTTCCACTACCACCAATCTTTTGTGAAAAATAAGAATAAAGCCCCTGAGATATGAGTAAGAAAATCATAAAATCAGATTCTTAAAGAGAAGAGAAAACAATGTTTGGCAAAACAATGAAAACATAGATAAAAAAGAGATACACTTACATCGTATCCTGATGGAAGATCCTTTCGTGAAATGCTTGCTTGTGAAGTGGTAATATTGCTTGTGTTTCTCTTGTAAGCTCCAAAAAGTTTAACCATCTTGCTGCGAATGTGAGATACATGGGACTTGCTAGAGGATGGTTCCACTCTAAATCTAAATCTGATGGCAAAGTCTTGTAACTCCTCTCTACTTCTGCAAGATTGCGAAAAGCTTCTTTGAAGTTGATTGCTCTAGAGAGCATCAGATGAGTGGAGTTCCACCTAGTAGTAACATCCATAACCAAACCTGGCTCATCTAGTGGAATTCCAACTGTTTCCATGCAGTTTTGGAACATAATTTCTCTGGATTCAGAAGACTTCACAAATTTAACACTATCTCTGATCTTCTCCACAGCTTCACCAATAACAGCTAAACCATCTTGTACAATCAGATTCAAGATGTGAGTTGAACATCTTACATGAAAAAACTCACCACTGCAGACCAAATCTTTCTGAAGCTTTCTCTTTAGAATGCCTTGCATGCTGTCATTAGCAGAGGCATTGTCAACTGTAAGAGAAAAAACCTTTTTCTCTAATCCCCATTCCTTAAGCAACTCTACAAGCTTCATGGCAATGGCAATGGCTGTATGAGGAGGTGGGAAAGCACAGAAAGAGATAATCTTTGTCTTCAAAACCCCATCGATGTCCACATAGTGTGCTGTTAAACACAGATAACCTTCAATGGTAAGAGCTCTCCAAAGATCTGTTGTAAAACAGATTCTTCCCGGGATTCTAATCAAACTTTCTTTAAGCTTCCTTTTTTCCTTCTCATAAATCTTGAAGACATCTGCTGCTGCTGTGTTTCTACACCAAAACTCAATCTCGGGATTCGCATAAGTGAAGGCATCTCTGATCTTTTCATATTCAACGAAGGAATAGGGAAGATTATGTTGAATCAGTGCAACTGCAATCATCTCACGGAAAACCATCTGATCAAGCTTTCTACTGCTACTTCTAGGAGTATTTCCACCACCAGGGGTCTTTGAACAATTTCTAGAATGACGAAGCATAGTGTTTGTACCATTCTGACGCAGATGCAAGCAATAGGACTTGACACAATATTTGCAGGTTACATCAGTTCTACCATCAGAATGCTTTTTTCCTATATCAAAGTGTTTCCAGCACTTGGAGCGAAGTCTACTATTTGTACCTTCTTTTCTCGCAGCTGTCTCTGAAGAAGCGGTTTCTAAAGGTGGCATTTCATCATCATTAGCATCCTCCTGATAATCCTCCTGATCATTGTCATTCAAGTCATCATTCAAATCCATATCTTCAAGACTATTGTTGTCTTCATCATTCAAATCCATTTTCCTGTAACAATTCACCAATTTGCAATCAAAACATGACCAAGAGCTGTACAAATTCACTACAATCAGCACAAGCCAAACACAGAAAAAATATTCCAAGGCATCGATGAACACAAGAACAAGAGAGAGCTTCAAAGTCTGAGAAATAAAAATCCAGAGACAGCAAATGGGTTTTGCTCAAATGGATCAAATATCAACAAAATCTTCTCAAGTCACAACAATCACAACAATAAATCCAAAGACATAATCACGAGAAAAACATATTCAACAATGAGAATCGCTAAAAGAGACAAAGCTGAGCTTACGAGAATGGAGGATCAAAACCTGAGCTTTTAAAGTCAAAATCCAGAGACGTATCAGAGACAGAAACCTTCAAAACTCAGTGATTGCAAATGGGTTTTGCTCAAATGGTGCAAAACTCACCAGAATTAGAGAATCGAAAAATGGGAACATAGAAGATGAAAGGAGAAGAGACAATGCATCTGAAGAAATTGGGAACAAATGGGTTTTGTCCAAGGGACAAAGAGACGATGAATTTGAAGAATGAGAACTGAAAAGATGAAAGGAGAAGAGAAAATCGATTGTAAACTAGGTTTGGTGTGGGATTTGGGCAGAGAAGAGAAATTCGATTTTTTCAGCAAGAGAATACAAAATCCGATTTTCCCCCAAATTCATTAAACCCTAAAATTTAAGAGTATTTGGGCCAGCCCGCTGACCATATGGTTTCGCCCGTTTGGTCCATGGACATATTCGGTCTTAGCCCAGTTGGACCGTTTAGTTTTCGGGCGTGACCACAGCCCGTCCGTTTTGATTTGGACTGGGCCTGCCCATGGACAATCGGCCCAATTGACAGCTCTAATCTACACAATTTGGCAGGAAAGATATGAGAGGTTGTTCTTTCCAGAAAATACGATCGAAGAATGTGTGACATTATTCTGGCCAAACGGACAAGGAAACCGCTCACCGACGTAATGCAGCATTGGTAAATTCCATAAGTGACCTTCTTACTCATTATCTTCTAGGCTTCATCTTTGTTTGTTTTATTTTTCTTGGAAAAAATATGTCTCTAGTGTCTAGACTCTAGAGTAGTTACTCTACAGTAAGTTTTATAAAACCGCTCATTGCATAATGAAATTAACAGTGATTTGTAAAATTTGACGTCCAAGTGTCCAACGACAATGCAATTTTTCTGCCTTAAAAAGGCATAACATCATTGTTTACCGGCCTAAAAGTTTAAAACAAGTATGGACTAACGCCATTAGTGTTTTTTTTTTTTTTTTGACAATTAAATTACGTTAAGAGTTAAGACGTTAGATATACCCTATGTTCAAAATATCGCTTCTCGCTAATTATTCGGTCGGGCAGCGATTAGCGATTTTTCATAAAACCGTTAATAATACGGAGATTAACCGGGACGGAATTTTAGGTTTATTTTAATATATTTTAAATATTTAATATATAAAATAACACATTAGTATGAAAATCATATATTTCCAACCTAGATTAAATATTTTTTTCAAATTCACATATATTACATAAGACAAAAATAGTCAAGGTTTGTGTTTAGAAGATAAATCCCCAAATTGATTTGTTGAAAACGATTAATCACATATTTTTTTGGTTAAAATAACTCTAAACAGAATGAAATTTTATTTTTTGGATCGAATTTTACAATCAATTATCAACTGAGCCAATCATATTTCAGAAAAGTATAAACTTGACCTACGATTTACAGAATTAATTGGCGATTATTGTAATTAATCGGGCAAAATCGGAATCGCTACGGTTACCCCCCTTCGAGCGATTAATCGTTAATCGAACGATTAATCGGAAAAATCGGGGATTTTTAGAACATAGGATATACCTTAATTATGACGTCAAAAATTATAGAGATTTATTTTCGTTTTGCATTGTATTATTAATGATAGTTGTCTCGACCTTACAGGTTCGCGAGGCATAAATATTGTCGAAACCTTTCACATTCTCATCAACAACAATTACATTTTTTTAAACAAGAAATGGCTAAAACTGAAACAAAACTTCTACTTAAAAGGCTAAAATAAAACTTGTTTTATTAGTCCCCTTCACAATGAGATTTCAACAATGTATGCTGTAAATCGTAAACCAATTAGAAACTATGGCCAACTATAATCAGAGTAAAAGTTAGGTCAATATTTTTGAACTAATAATAAGTGAAGAAAAGAAGAGAAGAATCGGTCCGTGTTCCTACCACTTAACATTAAACGACAAATGTGCCATTCTAGAAACCAACACACGTGTCTCTCTACTCCTTCACTTTCCTAATCCCTTTATTAACCACTTTTTATTGTTTAATACCTTCATCAATCTCCCACCATTTTCGCTTGTATTTAAACACGTCGAATTAGAGTAACTATGAATTATTACGATCAGCTTCAATAATCAAGGAAATAAGAAAATTTGTAACAAAATATCATTCCAACAAATAATGATAATAGACACAATATAACAAAGTTTTAGAAACCATATTAAGAAATAAATACAAGAAGGACAACCCAATAAATACTTCTACTGAATCTATCCGATGGATCAATAACATTCTACATGAACAAGGCGGCGACCAATAAAACTCCGGCAAAAGATCCGGCTACGGCGACTCTGTTCATTGAAGCGGCGTTCGGAGAGTCGGTTGTGGGAGACATAGATTGAGCAGGTCCAGAGGGAACATCTGTGCCCGGAGCTCCAGCAGGGGAGAGAGACGTCGGAGGAGCTGGCAGAGAGGTGGTGGTTGTCGGAGAATCAGCCGGCGGCTGGCTCACCGGAGCGGTAGTAGGAGGTAATGAAGGCGGATTGGTTACGGTTGAAGGTGCTGGTGTGGAGGCTCTTGGAGATTGAGCCGGTTGAGGAGTGGCGGGGAGAGGAGATAAGGTCGGTGCTGGTCCCGGAGCCTGGGCGACGGCGGAGGAGGCAACGAGAGTTAGGAAGAGAAAAACGACGACGGATTTATAAGCCATTGTTTACGTAGTGGTGATGGCGAGACTTTTGTTGTAGAAAGAAAAAGCTGTTAAGTGTTTACGAGAGATTATTAAAGAAGTAAACGGAAAAGAGACAAAAATGGGTTTATATAGTGGAAGGGTTGTACACCTTCTGTAATTTCTTGGAAATTTCAAAGCTAGGTTCTTTATTTTTTAACATATAACAATTTCCAACACCATCTTTTTCTTTATAATTGTTTTAGACAATAATATATGGAAAAATATGTAGTACAACAATTTTTTTTTTTTTGTTGCTTAAGATGTAAAACAATTTCTAGCTAAACTGTAGGTCTAAATTTAAACGTTAAATAAAAATATTTATTTTAATATGTTTTCTAGCTAAGATGAGATTTGACCATCGGACGGATTTGGTGAGTCTTCGCCGACCCCAACAATAACAACGCGTTATATTCGATAAAGTCTAGAGGAATGGGCGACGTTCTACCGCTGGTAGACTTTTCCTTAACAAAAACGAATACTATTGACAAATTTTTATTAGGTACTATCAGTTAAGCGTTAATTAGTAAAATGAGAGAAAAGCTGACGCTATAAAATTGTGAGTTAAACGAGAGTACCATAGCTTTTGATTGGTAACGTTCATTACGTGTACTATCTCGTGTATAATTTAGTGATCAAAACATATGAAAATAGTACTACATTTTACAACTAACTCTTACCCTTTTTAATTGTGCTACTATTATGTATTAATACTAGTAGCCGACGCGCAATAGCGTAAAATTATATTTTTTTTACCTTTTCAATTTAGTTTTGTTTTGTTACCCGATCCGATCAATTAACATGTTTAATTTCTGATTTGACTATGTAGAGTTACGTTTATATATTTTTAGTTTAGTTTTGTTTTGGTAGCTAATCCGATCAATTAACAGATTTGATTTTTGATTTGACTAAACTATCTGCCAATTTATTTTAAGTTTCTGACCCGATCAACTAATAGATTCGATTTCTGGTTTGACTGAATGATTCGTCGGTTTGTTTTAAGTTATTATTCTTATATCTAAACATTACAATGTAATTCTCAATTAATATTATATATATAAGATAGAAAACTGTACCACTTATATGTTTTATATTAGCGATTAGTACTTAGTGTTGTACCTATAAATATTAGGTTCAAGATACGAAAACTTCTCATATGTTTTATTTTCTTGTAGAGCTTCAAAAGTTCAAAACCAAGAAAGTAAACCTTTTGACCGAACGAGAAAGTTTTGTAACAATAATGCCAAAAGTCTTGAAAAACAGTCTAGACAACACTAATACGAAATAACGTAGTACATGGAAGATTTACTCGAGACGAAACGATGATATGACAAGCCGACCCAAAACCAAAATAGAGAAGTCAACAAGAAGAAGGTAGATCTTGAAATATCGAAGAACAATCCAAGATACGCGTATTTGAAGGAACACAAATAATTAACCCTCTCTTTCAATAAGTAGACAAATGATATAGATCGAATTTCAGATCGTATTACAGTAATTGGATTAGGGAAATTATAAGCAGAAAGCAAGAAACAATGAACTGCAAACATTTTCCACTCAATACTTATTGTTAAGAAAATCAACTCATTAAGCTGCCGTCCGTGTTTTGTATAGTTGTATTGTAGTGGTACGTGTTCGACCTCAGTTGTGGGCTTGACTTTGACGGACTCTTCTTCAACGCTCGCATTAAGACTCGTGTCAATATATCTTGGTTAGTTTGGATGTAAATAGACAGACCATGGTCCGTGTGATTAGGAGAAAGGGTATAAATTTCCAACACTTTAATTTCTTTAATTTTTCGCATTTAGGTAGGGTCCAAACTTTTGGTAGGTTTAGTTTTTTTTGTTTTCACGGAAAATCTTTATTTAAATCTTTAAATCTTTTTAAATCAAAACACCATTATTTAAATCTTTTTAAATCTTGAAATAGGAAATGGTTTAAGTTTCACAAACGATACAACTATGCTATATTCCGATTTCTGTTTGGTTATTTTTGTCATTAGACAAGTTCAATAATCTTGTACTCTCTCTCCCAAAATATAAACAGTCATTCTTTGTTAAATTATAAAGTAGAATTGTTTATACTTTGGGACCGAGAAAATATACAATAGTGAAAGTTTTCTTTTCATCTAAGCTGTTCACATCACCAATTTTAATATTAAATTATAATAAAATATTCATTTAATACATCTTATTACTTTATATTAACTGCTATTTTTATTTTATATATAAACTGAAATTTTAATCAAATAGAAACAATCTCACTAAATAAATAGAAAAAACAATGTGTTAAAATTCTAATATTAATTAGATAAAAATAACATAATTTTTATGAATAAAAATTGTATTTTAAACCCAAAATTGTATTTAGATTTATCATGTTTCAAAATTCAAATGTTTAATGTATTCACACTACTGTACTATGAAACACAAAGATATCAAAATTATATCTGATTTAAATCAACTGAGAGTTAAAAAATAAAAAATAATTTATAAGATAAAATTTAAAAGTTAAGAATATGTAAATGAGTACATAAATAATAGTAAATAATCATAGTATGGATAAATAACAGTAAACAAAAATAAAATATAATGATTAATTAAATGTAAATAGCCGGAAAGAAGCGAAGTAAAAGAGTATTAGAAGATTGAATTTTTGAAAGAAAAACAATAATAACTAAGTTTCCATGAAATCTCATTACAAAATTTGTTCTAAAAATTCTGGAATTTATGTCTAGATTTTGTTTCTCTGCTTATATATAAAATTACTCAAATTAAGCTGTTATACTTAAATACTAAATTTGCTTAATTAATTTTAGTGACTAAAATATTAAATCAAATATAAATATCAAAAGTTAATTATAAATTAAAAGTGTGATAGTTTTAATCCCGCATAATGCGCGGGTTCATTTTCTAGTAAAAACAAACTGCATTTTATTTAAGTTAATTAAGAGTTTTCTTTTAACTTCTAAATATACCTTTTCAATACTAAAGATTACAAGGTTCTTACGAAATCTTCGGGTCTTTGATGTTCTTGTCAAGTTAGGGAATTCAATTCACCATGCATTTTCATAGTCCAATTTGATGGCGAGAGTATTGGGCTGGACCTTGTTCATGGACTGGGTTAGACAAAGTTTGTTCAAGATTATATATTAATCCTACGAGTTGTTTCTTGTACCCTTGTATTGTAACCATAGTTACATACTAATCAAATAACATTTTCGCAAATTGAATAATAAAAAAAAAAATTGAATAAAGCTACATTCTGGCAAATTCTGACACATGTTTAAAGCGATGTGACAGAAAACAAGTTAATTATTGTAGATAAAGATGGAAAAAAAAAAAAGAATTAGCATTGTCTCCATGTAATTATGATCAAACCTTTAACCATCAAAAACCATATGTTATGGCATCTTTTATGTAATTTGTATACTTGTAAAACGTCAGGATATTAAAATCACGGTTGTATGTACGTACAAACCAAAAGAAACTAAAAGTTTATATGTATTTTAATATACAAAATAAAAAAATATATAAATTGAGTGTGTATATGAATTACAAAGTATCGGACTTTCTGCGCGCGCCTACCAGACTTGGAATTTTCTAGTCATTTCAACCGACCCGTTTACACTCAATCCTAGCCGTTACTAAATCCATTTCACTCATCACAACCGTTGATTCTCCTTTTTTCCTCGACCCACACGACCTGTCAACAAAAAACTACAAAAAGGCCCATCTTCAAACTTTCCCGGAAAATCCCTAGTAACCTCCAACGAACCATCATCAAATCTCATACCCAGTCACTTTCTCTAATTTAATTTTATATAAACACTTAATATTCATTCACCAACCCAAACACATGAAGAAATGGCGAGCTTGAGCACGAGCTTGCTCGGAATAGGAAGAGCCTACTCGAGTAACAAGAAGGACGTGAAGAGTAAAAACGCAGCGTTTTGTAAGAAGCATCCAAAACACAAGCAATCACCTGGTGTTTGTTCTCTATGTCTCAACGAGAGGCTGTCTCTTTTCATGAAATCAACTTATTCTTCTTGTTCTGCTTCACGTAGACGAAAAGCCCGTCAAATCATATGTTCTTCCTCAACTACTTCATCTCTCTCCTCTTACTGTTCTTCCTCTGTCTCTTCTTGCCCGTCTCCACTTATTGATCAGCGGTGCTACTTGTCAGTGGCTGGAGGCAGCGGCAGAGAAAAAAGGATTTCGTGGATGACTAAAAGTCGATCTGTGGCTCATAAAGTGGATGATGAGAAAAGAAAGAAGACGAGCAAAGGTCGTTTCTTTTTTGGTTTGGTAGGTACAAGAAGAGATAATAAGAGAGTTAATTTTGTAGATTCTTAGATTTGATTGTTCTGGTTTCTGTATTTTATGACGTGTCTCGGATATTCTTTCATTTTAGATTAATTGCTACGTATAGAAGACTAGATCAGTTTAGCACTTTGAGCTTTCATATTCGGTACGAGCAAGTAAGAAAGCTTCTCTATTTACATTGAATAGAAAGACAAAAGATTTTTATTTTATTTTTGAGTTTTCTTAAAATAGAAACCCTTCAAATGGATTTTTTTTGCAAGTTTACCCTCAATTTGCTAACAATACAGGTCAAACATAGCAAGTCAAAGTCAACCCACAATATAACCATCAGCTGTGTATAGATTTTTCTATCCGTATAACACCGTGTATAAGTTATCAAAACTATGTTGTTTTGAATATAAATATAAAAAACAAAATAATGCATCCAAATGTTTAACTCCCATCTTCTGCTTAATTCCCATTTTTAAGACCATTTTGCATCCAAATGTTTTGTCAAATCCATGATAAAATGATGTTATTGTAGTATAAAAGATTTGAGTCCAGAGGACCAGCGTTGCACTATGAATTATGAGACTTGAAATGAAGCTAAGACAAGAATGATTGGTTTGGTAGTGATTAAGTAACAAGTGACGAAAGCAAATAATGATATAAATTCAATATGGAACAAGCACTAGACCGAGGCAAATCGCAGGAGCTCATGAAAAGTAACCGAATGACTATTCAGGCCAATGATTTAGGACAGGTTTCGAACTCGAACACGAAAGTATGCTAATCCACTCTCGTGATCTTAACAACTTTGCTAATCACTCTAGATGTCTAAACTCTCGTTTGAATCTAGCAGTTAAAAGCAAGCAATATAAACAGGTTCGATATGTTCACGATTCGCCTTAGCATCAACTCTCGCAGGCTAAGGACGAATCGCTCACCAATGATTGTTCTATCAACCTATAACACTTTTGATGCATAGATTAACTAAGGATCTAAAACCGAGTGATCAAATCGACTTTAGCTTTAAGACTATCAGAGGTGAAAACAAACGATTCTTTTCATCTAAGATCCCAAGATACGACAACCTTAGCTGATGGTCGAAGTTGCCACAATCCGAAGATTAGGGTTCTTGTTGAGGTATGTATCCAACTTAATGGACGCACTCTAGTTGATCTTTCGATTCAAAGATTAAACGTCCTATCTGCATTCGATCAACTAACTCATGAAACTCCCTTGAAAAACCTAGATCTAGCTAAAGGACTACTCAGACATGGCGAGAATGATAACAGCAATGGATAAAACGGAATTCATTGAAAAATAAACAAAGAACAAAGGTTCAGAAATCTTCTCCAATACTGTCACAATGGTTCAGAGATCTTCTCCTTGCAAAACAATGAAAAGCGGCGTTTTCTCCCAAAGTGTAAAAACTCCAAAAAACGTAAAAAGAAAAAGCGTCTGAAACAAAACGAAAATAGGTCTAAGTAGTTGATCGACGGATGTGATCGGTTGGGCCATCGGGTGAAGGATCGAACATGGGCCGTCGAGTGGGCCCATCGAGTGCATCCGTCGAGTAAGCCTATCGAGTGCATCCGGCGGGTGGAGGCCGGCGAGTGGTGCCGGCGGGTGGTGCCGGCGAGTGGAGGACGACGGGTGGTGCCGGCGAGTGGAGGACGGCGAGTGGAAGCCGGCGAGTGGAGGCCGGCGAGTGGAAGCCGGCGAGTGGAGGCCGGCGAGTGGTGCCGGCGAGTGCTGGCCGGCGAGTGGGGGCTGGCGAGTGGTGCCGGCGAGTGCTGGCCGGCGAGTGGGGCCGGCGAGTGGTGCCATCGAGTGACTCCGGCGAGTGCCTCCGGTGACTTGATCCGGCGAAATGAGTGCTCGACTGGGTGGACCGAATGTGTATGGATCGATCGTTTTGTGAACTTTCTGGATATTTCGACCACTTTTTGCTCGTTTTAACCTACTTGCTCCTCCTTCTGCGGAAACTCTCCTTTGAACGTCTTTATACCTGAACAGACTCAATAACAACTAGAAAGACTCGATAAAACTCGACAAAACAAACGTTAGAATGCGCCAAAACGCAAGACATCAATTCCCCCGGACTTAGCCTTTTGCTTGCCCTCAAGCAAACATAGGGTCTAAGACACAGAGAAGAAGTTTGAAAACGCGGGGACTCTCAAATCATCAGCAACCATACCCCGAAGGAAAATCATTAGACCGCAAGAAACAACGCTTGATCAGCGCATAATCACTGTCGTACCCTCAAAGTCTCGCAATCCTGATCCCTTCGTGAACCCCCAACCTGCAGAAACTCAAGCTACACATCGGTCAACTCTCTACATTCATTAAAGGTTGGCGTGAACTCCTTATCCTGGGCACTATCTAGGCGGAACGAATTTTGATAAGGTAGGTCATTTCAGGTGAAAGTGACTAAAGTGTTTAGAGAGTGGTGTTGAGGGGGGTTACCATTATTTCCGGAAAGTTATGCAGGATGTCGAACAAAATGGCAAGAGAGATTGGACTTGTTGATGTCCACAACCTCTAATCACTCTCCTCTTTGTTTGACTACCAAACTCCAAACTTCACTTCTTCTTCCTCGGGGCTTGTCTCGTGCTAAGGGACGTATGTATTTGAATTTCCGAGACCCTTTCTTTCATCCTTCGAATTGAAATTTTTTTTTTTTTTTTTTTTTTTTTGAAGGATGAAAGGGGCTCTATACGTATAAACGTCCCTTAAAACACAGAGGATGAGACAATAGAAGACATACCCCAAACAACTGGACCGCTTGAAACTTCTTGATTGTCCGCTGTGAGCGAGTGCTCTTGATTCGAGAGCGGTTGCTCGGTCCATCTTTCTCCTCTTCTCACGATCGATTCTTCAGCTAGAGTGAGTTAGAGGTTGCGTCAGTCCAGTTCTCTCCGACCCTTTTGCACACATCTGCATATAAGAAAGAGATAATAAAAACATGGGTCGAGAAGTGGTTAGGCTATTCAGGATCAGCAAGAGTGGTAAAAGGGAAAAGTAGTCCTGAATATGTATGGTGTAACTCGCTCTACTATCTAGTGCCCAAAACAAGAAGTATTTAAAGTTCAGTTTAGTCCATATAAAATAGAGTTAACCGAATGCTTCACCAAAAGTTCCTGCAAAATGAAAAGTTCCTGGGGGAAGTCCGACCAAAAGGGCATTTCAACTTTTTGCACCTAACAAACCCTGTAAAATTGGTCACTAGATCGAAAATATTCAAGAGCATGAATGGTTGAAGATCATCATATGATTCGGTCATAATTCCCAACAAGTTTTTTTTGACTCAATAAAACACAGACTTAAAGAAAACATCAAAACGACTCAAGATCAAACATAAAACAAAAGAGAGAAAAATGACATTAGTACACAATGACCCTCCCCCGGACTTACTTCACACCGTCCCCGGTGTGAAAATAAATCAAAGGAAGAGTTAACAGACTCAATGAAAAAAAATGAAAGGAAAAGAAGAGATAGAAATGACATGTTACAGTGGTGGTGGTGATGAGAGTTGTTGTGGTGCTCAGCGGTGGCCACGAATGATGGCGTCTATCTCCGCATCCATACTCTCTCGAGTGTACTGTGGGATGGAGGAGGAGCCTGCTCCGGCGGTGGTCTGGTGCATGTACTGGTCGGCCGGAACGCTTGGATACGGCGTCGAGTGATCCGCTGGCCTCGCCGCTCTGGAAGTAGTAGCACATCGCCTCAGATAGGCATGGTCCTCTCGATCGCGTCTCTTCCCTAGTCGGGATTCGTATGAAGAATGACGCGGTTGTTCTGGAGGTGGCTGGCAAGGAGGAGGCTCGAGATCCTCTGTGATGTCGTGTTCGGGTTCTTCTTCGGAGACTTCTAGCGGCGGAGGTGCTTGGACGGGTGCTGTGCTCCTCTGGACCGCCGCTGAAGATGTGCAACTCATCATGTTAGTCAACGACTTTACTTGATCGCTTAGCTTCTTTATCTTCCTCCGCAGTTTGCTGGCGAGCGTGTTCGATACTTTATCCTGGCATTTCTGCCAGCGTTGGAGTGAGTTGATGCGCTCGTGCGCGGCTCGAAGTGCAGCGCTCTGAGTCTTTGGCACAATGGTCTCCTCGAAGTGGAAATGGTCAAAGTCAAACAACGTGTCGCCTGCTTCCTCGGGCGAACGGAAACCGCGGTTCTGGTACGCTAACGGAGTCAAGGGGTCTGGAGCGGTTGCTGTGCACGTGCGGTCGAGTGGATGACAAGTGCTGATGGTGGCGGGTTGAAGTCGACATTGGCTCCACCTCTGAGTGAAGTATAGCTCGGGTTAGGGAGCTGAATACGAGCACTTCCGAGTAGTCGGTGGGTGAAATGGTATATCAGGTCGTTCTCTTCACCGGCTGCCGTTTTCTTCAAAAATTGGCAGTTCTGCAGGTAGTGTATGTCTATCTCTTCTGGCATGGCGACGACCTCATTCATATCAGGTATAAACCCGACGGCGGGCAAGATAGGCGTCACTAGTCCGCCCATGCGTAGCTCGCACTTGGTTCTATTACTTTCATTCTTCAATGCCCAGCTTTGGTAGGAGGTAAGTTGGTCGATCAGCGCTCGTGTGATCCCTCCGTTCGTTCTACTTCCCTGCAACCTCGTTCCATTGCTCAGACGAGGTTGAATTCCGGTAAGTGCCACATCTATCATGGTCATCTCGGTAAGATGGATGTTTCCAGTCGCTTGCCTCGGGTTGAGTACGTTTGCTAGTGCTTTGTGGACATAGCGGATCGATGGGCTTCTAATTTGAGCAGATTTGCATCCCGAAGTGAACACTCCCGCAGCTATAGTCTCCCATAAAGCGTCAATCTCGTCTCTGTCTACGTCGAGGCCGTCCTGGTTGCTGGGAGGAAGCAAAATGCACCCTGTCAATCTCCTGGAAAGAGAGCATTCGTCTCGCGCCGCCCGTCCAGAAGGTGATATAGCCATCACTCCCGTCTTTCGTAAGCTGGTCAGGAGTGCAAAGATGAAGCTCAAGCGTGGCGAGGAAGAGGTAAGTCGCTTTCTTGTAGGACTCATGCCTTCGGTACATGAAAACCGCGATCCCCAGGCTGTGTAGCATGGCGTCTACGTCCTCAGTGATGCCAAGCTTATCCATTGTAGCACGATCTGGGTATCTCGTTCCCGCCAGTTGCATGTCAAGGAGAATTCTAAGGCGCTTGACCTCCACTTCTGTTAGCCCATCGACAGCTGGCTCGGTTCTCATCACTCTTGGAGACTCAACGTCTTCCATCTCGTCGTCCAGCTCGAAGTCACTGTCTGACTCAGAACGCTGTTTTCCTCTCGATATATCAGGTCTCCTTCTCGATGATCCCTCGCCTTGACTGCGACCAGTGTTCCTTCAAGCCATCATTGAAAAACATATTAGAACCGAACGAGTGACTTGTTCAAACCTCAATCGAGCATACAAAGTTGGATAAGAAAACATTGCTCAAGTTGCTTTGTAGCACATAAAGGGTACAAAGGCCACCGAGAACAGCAATCAGTCAAGCGCAACTTTCACAACAATTGATCGACCTAGGCTACAGATGGGAGCTAAATTGTAATTAAAGTTTTCAAATTCAGCTCTAACTCAAGAACAGAGCCTAGAAATTAACACAGCAAACACTCATTCAACGCAACAACACTCAATTAATTGAATGAATAACAAGCCCAAGCGCTCGATTGGATGAGGAAGTCGCTCGATCGAGGTACGACAGCCGCGCTCGACCGGCCGGATTGAGCTCGTCGCCTGGCCGTGAAGGAGCTCGATTACGCGGTTGCAGCACGCCGGCGATCGTCGGGAGGCCACTCGACGGATAGCCCATCGACGGAGGTGGAATAGGCCCTACCTGGCGCGCCACTCCACACATACCCTAGCCACGAAAAACCTGCAAAACACAGAACAAGAACAGAAAAAGAGAGAGATATGTCTACCTCCTCATGGTTTATGCAATGGAAGATGGTATGCGGTTGGGATGGTCGAATGAAATGAAAGTTGGGAAGTTACTGTAAGATAAAAGAGAGATGATGAATGATGGGTGAGTAAAGAAGATGGTGAGTGAAAAGTGGTGGGCGAGTTTGGTGGGAGAGTGAAGAGAAGAAGTGGATAAGGAGAGGGGGGATCGAGTGGAAGAGAGTGAGGTGTCCTTTTTTTTTTTTTTTTTTTTTTTTTTTTTTTCAAAGAAAACAAAACTAATAGTATAAAAATCAAATTGAAAAGAGTATGTACACTTACCGGTGGGTTGCCTCCCACCAAGCGCTTGGTTTAAGTCACTAGCTTGACTTGAATTGCCCGTTAGGCTGGAGATGAATCACAGAGAAGAACGGATTCTCTCTCTGTGATGTTGGAATCAGCAAGATACGGCTTGATCCTCTGGCCGTTGACAACAAACTCTCCTCCTTTGGTGTCCAGCAACACCACAGCTCCGTATGGTCGGACTTCTTTGATGACGAATGGTCCAGACCACCGTGACCTCAACTTTCCAGGAAACAGCTTTAGTCGAGAGTTAAACAATAAGACCTGATCTCCTGGGGAAAAGTTTTGTTTCAGTATCTTTTTATCATGATACGCCTTAGTGCGCTCATTGTAGATCTTCGAGTTATCATAGGCTAGGTGCCTAATCTCATCCAATTCCAGCAACTGCATCTTCCTTCTCTCAGCTGCATCCTTCATGTCGTAATTTATCTGCTTCACTGCCCATGCAGCCTTGTACTCCAGCTCCACTGGTAAGTGACAAGCCTTGCTGTAGACAAGGTTGAATGGCGTTGTACCCAGAGGCGTTTTGTAGGCAGTGCGATACGCCCAAAGAGCATCATCCAACTTTGCAGCCCAATCCTTGCCAGTAGTTCCCGACGTCTTCCGCATAATGTTCTTGATCTCTCTGTTCGATATCTCCACTTGGCCACTCGTCTGGGGATGATAAGGCGTTGCCA
Organism: Erythrophleum ivorense; assembly: GCA_026724425.1. Taxonomy (NCBI): domain Eukaryota; kingdom Viridiplantae; phylum Streptophyta; class Magnoliopsida; order Fabales; family Fabaceae; genus Erythrophleum; species Erythrophleum ivorense. Next base: position 1,390,253 of record JAIUCV010000070.1, on the reverse strand, counting down.
CCTTATGCTTCACCCCGTGCCGCTTCCGCAGATTGTCAAAAGTTCTGTTGATGAAGTGGGAGCCTCCATCACTTATGACAACCCTTGGCACACCAAAACGTGGAAATATTACCGACTTGAACATCTTCATCACCACCTTTGCGTCGTTAGTGGGACTGGCCAAAGCCTCCACCCACTTAGACACGTAATAGACAGCAACCAAAATGTATTGGTTGTTGTATGACGATAGGAATGGTCCCATGAAGTCCACTCCCCACACATCGAACACTTCAACCTCCAGGATGAAGTTCTGTGGCATCTCATTTCTCTTACTGATGTTTCCCTCTCTCTGACATCTATCACACTTAGAGACAAATCTCTGCGCGTCTCGGAACATGGTTGGCCACCAATAACCGGCTTGTAGAGCCTTAGACACCGTCTTGTACGTGGCGAAATGTCCTGCATAAGATGAACCATGGCAGTGGAACAGAATCCCGGGTATTTCTTCATCGGCTACACATCTCCTGAAGACTCCGTTAGTGCAGTGCTCGTACAAGTAAGGCTCATCCCAAAAATAATGTCTGATGTCCTTCAGAAACTTCTTCTTCTTATTCCCCACGAATCCCGTCGATTTTTGCTCAACAACAAGGTAGTTTGCTATCTCTCCAAACCAAGAAAAACTTCGACGGTTGACATCGTCAATGCTGTTAACAAAGTCGCAGCTAACGACGTGATCAGGTGCTACGCCATAGACGATCACATCAACTGCGTATACTTACTCTTCACGTAGGCTGTCATCGAGAGGGACGTCTTCATCAACCTTTAGCCTGGACAGATGGTCTGCTACGCCATTATCAATCCCCTTCTTATCTTTAATCTCTAGGTCGAACTCTTGAAGCAAAAGAATCCACCTCAACAGTCTCGGCTTTGCATCCTTCTTCGTTAATAAGTACTTCAGCGCAGCATGGTCTGTATGGACAATCACCTTCGATCCAACAAGGTAGGACCGAAATTTCTCAAATGCAAAGACAACTGCCAACAGCTCTTTCTCAGTCGTGGCATACTTGCACTGAGCATCATCAAGTGTCCGGCTCGCATAGTAGATCACGTGCAGCTTCTTATCCTTCCTCTGTACCAAAACTGCCCCCACAGCATAGTCACTGGCATCTGTCATCATCTCGAAGGGAAGATTCTAGTCCGGAGGCTGAACAATTGGAGCACTCACTAGAGCTCCCTTGATCGTGTGGAAGGCCTCGAGGCATGCACTGTCGAAGTCAAACTTGACTTCTTTGCACAAAAGCTGCGTCAAGGGTCTGGTGATCTTCGAGAAGTCTTTTATGAAGCGCATATAGAACCCGGCATGCCCCAGAAAACTGCGGATCCCTTTCACTGAGTTAGGTGGCTGCAGACTCATCATCACCTCGATCTTCGCTCTGTCAACCTCTATGCCCTTCTCCGAAATCCTGTGGCCCAGAACAATCCCGTCTCTCACCATGAAATGGCATTTCTCCCAGTTCAGTACGAGATGTCTCTCTTCACACCGCTGCAACACCCTGCACAGATTAAACAAACAGACAGAGAAAGAGCTTCCATAGACTGAGAAGTCGTCCATGAAAACTTCCATTATGTCCTCAATTAGGTCAGTAAAAATAGACATCATGCACCGCTGGAAGGTCGCCGGTGCATTGCACAAGCCAAACGGCATTCTGCGATAAGCAAAAGTGCCATATGGACAAGTGAATGTCGTCTTCTCCTGGTCGTCAGGGTGGATCGGGATCTGAAAGAAACCTGAATAACCATCTAAGAAACAGTAGTAAGGATGGTTAGCCAATCTCTCAAGCATTTGGTCAATAAATGGAAGAGGAAAATGATCTTTGCGAGTTGCAGCATTCAGTTTACGGTAATCAATGCACATGCGATGACCAGTGATAGTTCTAGTAGGTATCAGTTCATTCCTATCATTTTTAATAACAGTGATGCCACCTTTCTTAGGAACTACATGAACTGGACTAACCCATGTACTATCAGATATAGCATAAATTACACCAGCCTCTAGAAGTTTCATTATCTCTTTCTTGACAACATCTTTAAGATTCGGGTTTAACCTTCTCTGATGTTCTACAGAAGTCATCGACTCATCTTCTAGATGTATTCTATGCATGCAAAGATCAGGCGAGATTCCAGGAATGTCATCTAGTGAATACCCTATAGCTTTTCTATACTTCCTAAGCTCACAGAGAAGCAAGGCAGTTTCAACATTATTCAGTTCAGAGTTCACTATGACAGGGTATGTCGAATTAGGTCCTAAAAATGCGTACCTGAGCCCCACTGGAAGTGTTTTCAGTTCGAGCTTGGGAGCTCTCAACTCACTTCAGGGGCTGTTGATGGGAGTTTCAAGAACAGGTGCCTTGTCGGGTTTCTGCTTCGGCGAGTCTTCCTCGTCTTCCAAACTCATGTAGGCAACCAGTCTCTCCATTCTCTTCGTCGCGTCCATCATTTTTGCCAAACCGTTGGCTTCCTCATTCAGGTAGCTGAACTCTCCTTCAGCTTTAGTCAGAGCAATCTCCAGAGGATCACTGAGAAGTACCTCCTCACTCACTTCTTCCACGAAATTCGGGCCATCTTCTATCACAAATGTCTGCCCGTCTAACATTGGTCTCTTAAGAAGTTTGTTCATCTCGAACCTCATGACCATGTCTCCCAGCTGGAGATCAATGATACCTCCTCTGACTTCAATAATTGCACCTGCTGTGCACAGGAAGGAACGCCCGAGTATCAAAGGGTCCTTCGGCTCTTCGTCTGTTTCGAGGACTACAAAATCTGCTGGAATAAGCGTATTCGCTATCTGCACGTGTAAATCCTCAAGTATCCCAACAGGGAACTTAGTCGACCGATCAGCGAAGACCAAAGAGATCTTCGTGGGTTTGAACTTCGTGAAGCCTAGCCGCTTTGCCACAGAGTATGGCATTAAGTTCACACTCGAACCAAGGTCGCAAAGAGAGCATGCGAATATCATCTTGCCAATCTTCACTGACAAAACGAATCTGCCCGGATCGCTCCTCTTCTTCACCACCTTATTCTGTAGCACAGCGCTACATTCCTCAGACACCAGCATAACATTCTCTTCCTCAGCTACTTTCCCAGAAATCAACTCCTTCATGTATCTCTTCAGCGCAGGAATCATCTGCACAGCATCAGCGAGAGGCAGCTTCACAGTCAAGTCTCTCAACATCCCCTTACACTTCGCTTCCTCCAAACTCTTCCTCGACTTCTTCGGTGGAACCGGATAAGGCACCATCGGCTTGTAGGTTCGTGCAGGTGGTGCCTCTGCAGCTACAGGTGTAGGCTCGTCGGACACAGGAATGGGTTCCTGAGAAGGTGACGCGTCGTCTTCAGCTCGATCGGCTCCACTCGGGGCAGCTTGATCGTCTTCGTTTGCTTGTCCATCTGTTTCAACGACCAGGTCTTCGTCGACTATCTCCTTCCCTGATCTCCTGACAGGAACATGTGTAAATAGCAGCTTCTTCCCACTTCTCAGCTCGACTTGGGCAACATACTCATTCCTGGGGTTCGTCACTCCTTTCCCAGGAAGTGTTCCTTGAGGTCTCTTAACAGCTTCGGCCATCTGAGCAACTTGTACATCCAGCTTCTTCACGTGAGTCCACACAGCTTCATGCTTTCCATTCAGATCCTGGTACATGGTGTCAATCTTCGAATTGATCTCATCCGAAGACTTTTGCTGGTTCATCAACATCTGCTGCATCATACTCTTCAGCTCGTCGTTCGAATTGTTTGATGAACTTGAAGCTTGTTGCTGGCTGCTGAACTGCACCTTCTGTTGACCACCTCCTTGGAAGCGGTTCTGGTTAGGAATGAATGTCTTCTCCTGGAAACTCTTCTGAAAACCCTGCTGGTTCTGGCTCGGCCGCGGTGGATAGACCTGATCCTGTGGGTTCTCGACGTTTGTGCTCCTGTAGGACAAGTTCGGATGCTGCTTGTAGTTCTGGATGAAGCTACGGTTCTGGACAAAACCTTGCCCGTTCACGTAGTTAACCTCCATCTGATCATCTTCTTCTTCGCCTGTTCCAAACTCTTGGCATAGAGGCGTGTCATCATTTTCATCAACAAAGTGAACAGATCTCTGTGATGCCTTCAGCAGCAGATTCACCTTCGCCGTAAGCTCGTCTATCTTCTGCGCTTCAACATTGCTCCCCTTGACAGACACATTGCTCAGTGTTCTGTCATACTCCGGGTTCTTGTTGCTAGAGCTTGCAACAAGATTTTCGATCAGCTCGAATGCACCCTCCTTGGACTTAGTCATAAAATCTCCATTGCTAGCTGAGTTCAAAGCGTTGCGGTAGTCCCAGTTGACTCCGTCGTAGAAGATCCCCAAGACCTGCTCATCAGTAAAACCGTGATGAGGGCAATCTATCCGGTACTCCTTGTACCTCTCCCTAGCCTCGCAGAAGGCTTCTCCGTCATGTTGGTGGAAGGAAGCAATCTTGGTTCTCAGAGCCGCGGTTTTAGACTTCGTGAAGAAGTAGTCCAAGAAAGCTGATCTGCATTGTTGTCATGAAGTCAAAGACCCAGGTGGTAATGACTTCAGCCAGCGAGAGGCTTTGTTGGCGAGTGAGAACGGAAACAGCTTGCACTTCAAGAAGTCAGCTGGCACACCATTCGAGCTAGTCGTACTGCATATCTCTTCAAAGTTTTCGATGTGGTCCATCGGGTTCTCAGCAGGAAGCCCATTGAAGAGATGCGCCTTGACTAGTGAGATCATGTTCGGGTCAATCTTAAAGTCCTGCCTCTGGATTGGTGGAGGAACAATCGCAGACCGGTTTTGATAAAAGGTGTGTGGATTGTCCCTCTCACCTATGGCAGCTTGAGGTTGCGGTTCTCTATCCTGTTGAGCCTTCCGCATTTGCTCGATCTGCTGCTGGAGCAGCTACATCTGAGCAGCCATCTGAGCTGCTGCATCTTGATTGACTTGGTCACCCATATTGGCGGGATTAGGCCGGTTCTGTCTGTTTTCTCGTTCTCTTCTAGCGAGTTCTGCGTTGGACAGGATGACAAGATCTTCGGTACGGTTTCTCTTTATAGATCTAGTGGTCATGCACCTGAAACACACACAAGAAACAGGAGAAAGAACAAGTTAGTAAATCTTAGACTAAATTTCAAATCAAAATTCAAAGGCAACGAATTGGTCCCCGTCGCAACGGCGCCAGTTTGATAAAAGGATGTTATTGTAGTATAAAAGATTTGAGTCCAGAGGACCAGCGTTGCACTATGAACTATGAGACTTGAAATGAAGCTAAGACAAGAATGATTGGTTTGGTAGTGATTAAGTAACAAGTGACGAAAGCAAATAATGATATAAATTCAATATGGAACAAGCACCAGACCGAGGCAAATCGCAGGAGCTCATGAAAAGTAACCGAATGACTATTCAGGCCAATGATTTAGGACAGGTTTCGAACTCGAACACGAAAGTATGCTAATCCACTCTCGTGATCTTAACAACTTTGCTAATCACTCTAGATGTCTAAACTCTCGTTTGAATCTAGCAGTTAAAAGCAAGCAATATAAACAGGTTCGATATGTTCACGATTCGCCTTAGCATCAACTCTCGCAGGCTAAGAACGAATCGCTCACCAATGATTGTTCTATCAACCTATAACACTTTTGATGCATAGATTAACTAAGGATCTAAAACCGAGTGATCAAATCGACTTTAGCTTTAAGACTATCAGAGGTGAAAACAAACGATTCTTTTCATCCAAGATCCCAAGATACGACAACCTTAGCTGATGGTCGAAGTTGCCACAATCCGAAGATTAGGGTTCTTGTTGAGGTATGTATCCAACTTAATGGACGCACTCTAGTTGATCTTTCGATTCAAACATTAAACGTCCTATCTGCATTCGATCAACTAACTCATGAAACTCCCTTGAAAAACCTAGATCTAGCTAAAGGACTACTCAGACATGGCGAGAATGATAACAACAATGGATAAAACGGAATTCATTGAAAAATAAACAAAGAACAAAGGTTCAGAAATCTTCTCCAATACTGTCACAATGGTTCAGAGATCTTCTCCTTGCAAAACAATGAAAAACGGCGTTTTCTCCCAAAGTGTAAAAACTCCAAAAAACGTAAAAAGAAAAAGCGTCTGAAACAAAATGAAAATAGGTCTAAGTAGTTGATCGACGGATGTGATCGGTTGGGCCATCGGGTGAAGGATCGAACATGGGCCGTCGAGTGGGCCCATCGAGTGCATCCGTCGAGTAAGCCTATCGAGTGCATCCGGCGGGTGGAGGCCGGCGAGTGGTGCCGTGGTGCCGGCGAGTGGTGCCGGCGGGTGGTGCCGGCGAGTGGTGCCGGCGGGTGGTGCCGGCGAGTGGAGGACGGCGAGTGGAAGCCGGCGAGTGGAGGACGGCGAGTGGAGGCCGGCGAGTGGAGGCCGGCGAGTGGTGCCGACGAGTGCTGGCCGGCGAGTGGGGGCTGGCGAGTGGTGCCGGTGAGTGCTGGCCGGCGAGTGGGGCCGGCGAGTGGTGCCATCGAGTGACTCCGGCGAGTGCCTCCGGTGACTTGATCCGGCGAAATGAGTGCTCGACTGGGTGGTCCGAATGTGTATGGATCGATCGTTTTGTGAACTTTCTGGATATTTCGACCACTTTTTGCTCGTTTTAACCTACTTGCTCCTCCTCCTGCGGAAACTCTCCTTTGAACGTCTTTATACCTGAACAGACTCAATAACAACTAGAAAGACTCGATAAAACTCGACAAAACAAACGTTAGAATGCGCCAAAACGCAAGACATCAATCCACAAAGAACATTTTTGCATCCAAATGCAATATCTAAATGCAAAAGCTAATAATTTATCCTACTGTTTCTTGAAACTGCATCTAGATGCTAAGTTTAGATACAACATCCAGGCGAAAAAACGAACATGGCCTAAATGAAAAACTCAGACATGGTTTTTGGAGGGTTTACAATCATTTGTGTGGGATCATTGGAACATTAGGCAGCAGCTATGTGTTTGATCGCAGAAACGCTACACTTTTTCACACCTTCAATTTAAATAGCCATATCCACTAAACACCTTTCGGTTACAATAAATTATCCAAAAAAGAACAGCAAACTTTATTACTATAAATTATAGTGAAACGTTACATAAGAAGCAGAAGACAAAAGAAAGAAAGATAGACCATAGAAACTGAAAAAGTCTTAATTAACTAGGATACTTGACAAATGAGACCTTCGACTCGCCATAACCAATATCAAGAGGCCTCCGCAGTTTTAGCCCCCATATATCAGAATGCTGAGGCCTCCTTTACCAAAATGATATCCGTTGAATTGTCGCCAGGATCAACATTGCTACCGAAAGCAAACTTGTACATCTTTTCGTCATATTTCTTGATAGTGAACGTGCTGTCATCGCTTAACCGCGATCCATTCAGCCGTACCAAGTCACCGCTGAAAATATTATCCGCCACTTGCCAAAACCCGGTTTCATTGCAAGTACTTGGATTTGCAAACTTAATGTTTAGCTCGGTTGATACACGTACGACATCAGATAATAATAAACCATAATTGGTATATTATATATTAGATAAGATGAGCTACTGCTATATACCGCACTTTCTGGGCATTATGAGTAGAATGCAGGAACTAGTGGGACCTTGAACCGGGAAATGAATGATCCTCCTACCACTTCGGTTTGGGCAAAATACTTAGTGTTGGCCTCAACTGGACTCCCAAAGATATCAAGAACTATATCGTTCTCACCATCGATCAACCCCAGATGTTGTTGATACAGCGAGCTGGAAAGAGATCATCAATGTGATTATTATACCTGTTTTCATATTTTTCTTTCTTTGAGTTCTATAAGTTTCTTGCTTTATGTTGAGTTCCTTTAAGAGCAAACGCTTGCTACACTATTTATAAAGATTTTTAGGAAGACATGATCAGTTCAACAATAGCACCCACAATTTTCATTTTGTCTTTCATACTCAACGGGTTGAACGTTCTTCTTAAGCTTCTAAAACATTAATTATTTCATGAATTACAACCTGTATCAGTGCCGTCCTTTAGTTTTGAGTGATCCAAAGCACATTTGAAAATATGTGGCCTTCTATAGAAATAATAATGGTGAAAAGTAACACTAGCTAATAGAACAATTCTATAAACGTACTTGAGAATCATTGAATATTGTTCGTATCATGGTATAAGGATACTAAAGAGTCGGATTTGTAACCACGTTGAGGGTTTGAGTAGGTCAATATGTATATATAAGTTTAATTTATATAAAAGGATAATCAACTCGGAAGGATAATTTATTTTAAGGATAATTTTTTTTTGTCTTTTATACTCAAATATGTTACACCTTCTTCTTAAACTTCTAAACATTTGTTCTTTTCATTTACAATCTTGATCTAGATTACGATCGAGACGATATGCGTGTACGCCACTTGTTAGTAATCATATATATGAATAGGGAATGACCCTCTCCATCTATGCGACGCGTGGATATGAAAAGATGACACATCACTTAAAAAAATGCAGAAATAGGATAGCTTCTCCGATCACGGTTTCGTAACCGTTCATCTCCCCGTTCGATTTTCGTCTCCAAGACGCCGCTATGACTCCCTCATTTGGTGCATAACATCCTCATTAATTCGTAATGATGGAGGAAGGCGAACTGTCTTGTCAACAATAGTGTGTCGGTGGCAGGAATCCTATTCTCCGGTAGGTAGTGTTGTGATTGCGAACCATTTCTCTCCGATGATCTACTCAATGCCACGCACACAATTGATGCTGACGAGCTATACGCCAACGCAAAATAAACAGAAAGAAGAAGGTGACTTAATTTTGTTCTCTATGAGTATATTTCCCCATGTTTGGATAAGTTTTTTCAGGATATGTGGTCTCGAAGAACTTATATATCCACCTATGATGGAAACCAAACCAAATGGACATGGGTGAATATGTTATGAACCTGCGACGCGCACTTTCAGGTACTCACTTTTGACTGATCATTTTCTTCCTATTGCCTTTTTTCCCCCTATTTTTTCTTCCTATTACCAATTATACAAAAATTCTAGAATTACAAGTATTTGGAATGAAACAACATCTAAAAGCCAACATAGTACCATGTAATAATAAGCTAAGAGATGCGATTGATTATATAAACAAATAAAAATAAGTATGGTTTCCAGTTTACATCGTCTTTTCAAGTACATAGAACTTCACCAGCATATATTGTCTTTCAAAATTTTCATAAATGGTAACCAGAAAATAAGTGTAGTAAAAGCTAGGTATGGTACATTGTATAATGCAATTGGCTTATGATCCATGGTTTTTGGCCTTTCTAGGTTATGTCATGTGGATCTCTTCATCTATGATAAAGATTGGGTTTCAACGCTCTGCCTTTTCTGAAGAAAAAAGTGGACTCAAACTATTCTACTCTGATTGATTTTTCACTCGAAGTGATCTGTCTAGCCTGTGATGCATTAATCTTATTGTTTCAACTTACATCATTCCCAAATCTGGATGGGGGAAAAACTCAAGTCAAACAGCTATTGGTGACAAGATTGTATCTCAATCGTTTGCTGATATTGGTGCATGATGGATTTCTAGAAAGAAAAAAAAAAACTATAGATAAAGCTTTTGACATAGCTAACATGCTTCCAGGTTTTGCTCAAGGAGCAATAAATAAATCTCTGCATAACGATGATTATAAATTGGTATGTTAAGCTTCTTTAAACATCCATCTTCTGACAAAGTTTCTTACTTTATCTATTGATGTTTCCCTCTTATAGATTTCAGTCCATCCCCGTCACTTGAGGCATGATAGATGAGTGAGCAGAGTTACAATACTTACAAAGCTCATGTTTGGCCATAATCTGCGATTTGCTTCTTGGATATATTTTGGAGTGCAAAACATTTTTAGCTGAAAAAATAACGTTTAGCTCTGTTAATTAGCTGAGAAAGTAACCATCTTTTTATTTTCGCTGATGGACGACCATATAACCAATTCTGTTGAAGTTGATTACTAAAAATGTAATTAATATTCTTCTTATTCGTTGTTTAAAGATTATTTCATAAAGCTATGCAAGAGCTTATATCTAAGATTATTGTTTTTACTCTACAAATTCTAAATACTTGTAATTCTAGAATTTTTATTATTTAACCTTGATTTACCTATGTGGGTTTAACAATATGACTCAGAATATTGCAATCTTTATCTAACTATAGATACCCATGGTAGCTTTTTATGTTGCATTGTTTTTCATCTTTCACTCCAACTTCGCATGTTGGTCGCTGCGTTACTTTTGATTGAATAACAAGTGGGTCAGAACTCTCAACATATTGTTACTCATCTCCTGAGCTTGAGAAACTCAGAACGTTAGTTAATGCAAGGGCAATATGATTCAAATGCTCGATGAATAGATATATCTTTTTTTTTAAAGTTAATTTTCTTCCGGTACGTCCATAAAAGCAACCAAAATCTGTCTTACTCTTCTCAATATTTTTATTTCAAATAATTGCCACACAATGTTTCACAGAGGCCGACTAATACATAAATTGTTAACAGGAGGGCCGGTATCATTAACTCTCAACATATTGTTACTCATCTCCTGAGCTTGAGAAACTCAGAATGTTAGTTAATGCAAGGGCAATATGATTCAAATGCTCGATGAATAGATATATCTTTTTTTTAAAAGTTAATTTTCTTCCGGTACGTCGATAAAAGCAACCAAAATCTATCTTACTCTTCTCAATATTTTTATTTCAAATAATTGCCACACAGTGCTTCACATAGGCCGACTAATACATAAATTGTGGGTATCATTAACAAAGTGCGCTGGTTTTGAGTCCGGCCATTAGAACATCCACTACAACATTTTTGGTGACACTTAGAAGCACTATATGGAAACCGTATGACTGCATAAGTAAAAATTTATCTTTTATCTGAAAGAATATTCAAGACGCTTCCTTTCAGTAGGTTCTTTATTTTCCTCCCGCTAATGAAGCGATGGAGAGGGCATGAAATATATCAAAATGAGAGATTATGCTTGTGTTAGAACTAGAGGGAATCCTGCTTTCACCATGACTCATCCGTCTTTCTCCAATTGAGGTAATGACGCCTAAAATTTTTATATATTTTTTTCTGTACAATATGGATAACTATATGGGTATTGGCTGAGATGGAGCAATACAGTACGATATCGAATTACTGAAACCAAATGAGAATGTTACTTTTAGAAAATATGTAATGGATAACAAACCAAACAAAAACCCACGCGTATACGCGGGTATTAGCCTAGTTAAGAAATAAACACGCTTCATGGCACTTTATAGATTATCAATGTACATGGTATTTATAAATGAAAATAGTCAATGAATAACGGCATGATGAGTCTACAAAGATTGTAACGTAATTGTATAATAGTTCCAAGTCCGGCCAGAGTGCAAGATAATAACACTGCAATTAATACTAGTTATATGATATTTAATTTTATAAAAATATTGCTTGTAAAAATTATGTAATGTTAATAGAGGTTGTTGAAAAAAAAAAAAAAAAAAACTTGAAGAATTTGTCCAATATAGACATCATAATAATAAACAAGATTATATAGTTTTATAATCAAAATATATGTTTAGTGCCAATAGCTACACACTGAGAAGAACGAAAGTGCTTTGCACGACAATTTCTCTATTGTAATGTAAGATAATGAGAATCTAAATCGTTATTATAGCTCTGGTTTTGCAGCTTGTGAATGCGTCTAAAGGTTCAAGAAACCTTTTCATTTCTTAGAAAGTTTAGCTTACCGAGACTTCAAAGGGATGAAGTTGTTGTCTTGTAGCAATGTATGATCCACGAACATGGACTGCTGTTACATCTATCGAGAGTCGGGGTATTAAACAAGACATGAAAGCATGTGTAGTCCTCCAACTAAATATGAAGAATACGTGTGGCCGTAAAAACTAATACTTATCTTACAACATCTTTTAGAACTTTGCTTTGAGCTTACATCCAAAAACTACTAATGATTTACTTCTCGTAGACTCCCTTCTACTGTTAATCGAACAGATCATTCGTGGTTATTGATTGTAGGTGCTTAAATCGGCGTGTGTTTCCTTGTAACGTTGTGCGAGGTATGTCGAACATTTGATCGCTGGATATCTACACAAGCATCCAAAACCATTATAAACATTTGTTTTACCACTCAATAAGGTCTCAGTTATAACAGAAGAGCTATTGTTTTTACTTGGGAACGTTGCTTTCTGATTTGCAGGTGGGGAGACACTCCACAACACATTCATGATTCGGTTCCACGAAGAACGGAATCTGCGTTCAAGAAAACATTTGATGCAACATCAATGTTATATATATACCATTTTGCTAGACCAATTTTTTGAACTGTTGAGAACATTACAAGCAAGAACTGAGTATATGGCTAAAAACATGTCCATAAAGATTAGTAAGAGCCTTACCGAATATCGTTCTTGACCGTTCCCAAGAACTCGATGCAACGTGGATCTGCAAGGTCAAAAAAGCATATGAGAACATTGCCACCTAAATAAGATGACATCCACAAATCACAATCACTAGTTGGTATAGAAGTATTACTTGAAAAAGCCATTGCTCCAACGTTCAAGCATATCGCCAAGATTCACAATAAACGCTCTGTAAACAGAGAAAACAAATAAACCCACCAATGAACAATAATACTAATAAAGGTGTTAGCATTCTCAAGGTTAATGGTTATACCCTTTAATCGGCGGTACATACTCCCATTTCTGCGGTTTCGCGTTCTTATCTTTACAAATCTGCCATCAAGATTTAACAATTTCTCATCACTAATCATGTAGTGTCAAAAAGGTTGAATAGCAAGAAACTGTGCTGCTCAATACCTGGAGTCCCATTACACCATCAGTAGCTAACAGAGTCATCATTCCGAAATCAGAATGTGCTCCACATGCATATATTCCTTTCGATGGATCAGAAATCCCTGAAAGTAAACAAAAGAAGAAGTCAATGAGATTTACCATACAGAGAGATTAAGTAATCACAATCCTCTGTGATCTTTATAAGAAACAATATTAACCTTGATAGTGCAGTAATCTCATAGTTGCAATAGGCTTTCCAAGCATCTCCTGTGTATCAAAGTAATTCACATCCAAATCAAGTGCTAAAGCCAATAATCTTGCAATATCCTTAGAAACCCTCCTGTTAACAAATGCAGAGAAAGCTTAAATTAATCATATGAAAAGACAAAACTTTCGGTGAAATGATTTCTTGTTTTCAGATTGTCAAGAACACAGATGATAAATTCTAAACCAAAGATTTAAGACTTACAATGCTTCTTGATGATATTTCTCCATTGTTTCTCGCCACTTAGGTAAAACATCTAGCTCAAAAACATCAAAATCAAATTCAAAGAAAATGAAATTAATCAAAACAAAGGACACAGAAAAAAGACACAAACCAGAATTAGGCCAAGGGTTAGGTCCATAAAATGGTTTATCCCAATCAGGATCATCTTTAGGAACTTCGATTCCAATGTAATAACCTTCTTTGTGATCTCCTAGAGATTACAAACAAAAAAGATTAATTTGAGATCAATCAATCAATATAAAAAAAAATCTATTTGACTGCATCTTGTCAAACGAACCAGTGACTTGATTTTCAGGATCTAGAGTTTCATCAAGAACAGGTGTATAGCCACGGTGCTTCTCGTTTCTCAGAACTTTCATCTTTTCCTCCAAAGGAAGAGCGAAAAACTTATTGCTCTGCTCGAAAACATCCTCCATGAAATCTTCGTTTATTCCATGGTTGATCACATAGAAAAATCCACAATCCAAACATGCCTGAAACAAGAATTGGAATCAAAAACAAGAAAACAAAAAAAATAGTTATCGAAATTGAGAGTGATTAAAGAGATGGAGAGGGGACCTGTTTGAGGGAAACAACAGAATGATGAAGATCATCGTTGGCGAGATCGATGCAATTAAGAGATGAAACTTTCATTGTCGAGTCTTGCAGCTCCTCCTTCGTGCGATTCTCCATCTCTCTCGTTTCTCTCTCGCTTGAGACGAAGAAGAAGAAGAATTATTCTAGTTTTTTTTTTATATATTCAATCGACAATAGTCAATTTCACGGTCGTAAAACGAATTTGGTAATAATTAGATTCTTCTTGCTTTGCCACTTCCGTTAACATCGTAGAATTTCTCAAGTCGGTCTCTTCGCCGTCCACTTGTGTAGTTGTGTCTGATACTCTGATGATTGCACGACCAATTTGTTTTTTTTTTGTTTTTCAGTGGCAGAATAAAATAGTAGTAAAAGTTTGCCATTTTGATGATATTTAGATTTTGGTGGGCATGGCCGGATATTCGAAGACAAAACAAACAAACAAAAAGGTTTTTTTTTTTAAATTCCACCTTTATTTATTTAAAGTATTCGAAACGAATCAAATCAAGACAACCATCCAAGCAAGTCCTACTAATTTTAGGATGAGCTGATTCAGTGAAAAGGCAGCTTAGAGCATCCTATTGAGGAGTTTTCATAAAAGTATCTCATGAAAAAAGAATGAAAAATAATGTAAAAGCAGCAGAACTCCATAACACACATCTCGAATTTTTATTAGCTAAATTCTTTTTAAAATTTAAAATTTAATTAGAAATCTAACTACACTAAAATGTTATTGTTTGAGAAGTAGAGGTTCTCATGGATGAAGAAGATGCTCTTATCATGTTGAGTCACTACACCAGAAAAAAAAATAGTTTAGCTAAAAATAAAATATAGTAATACTGTTGGTGCTAAAAGCTCAACACGCTGTTATTTGTCAATATGAGATAATTTAGGGATTACGTTCGTCTTTAGGTATGAGACATTAGATGGACCCATGAAGAAGGAGCAAACACGTAATGGAAATTGAAGTATCAGATTAAGGACTTCTCGTTAGGGATGATTTGGACATTTTGAAAATTGAACAACTTTCATGTACCAAATGTCTATCATCAGATTAAGGACTTCGAATGTTGCTCAAAGTTGGTCTCAAAATAGAGGACGGTGTTATCTTTCATATCCAAGCAGCTTCAGAACAATCCATCAGTTATATCAAAACTTATGCCCAAAATTCAGAAGACTATCATGTCTAGCGTCAAATAATTCTGAGAAATGAAACTTGGTTGACTGATCAAGCCCATTCGACCAGACCCCATTCTACCAATCAAGACCCATCGACTGAATGGATATTCGCAAAAATAACGAAATATTTCAGTTTTTTTTTTTCAGATCCGTCCTAATTTATTGGGGATTGGACCTTCATGTGGGTTTCTTTCTCAACTATATTACATAACTTTTCAATAAAAAGTAAATATATGGATAATATATATTGATAAATACAATGTTATTCATAGAATAAGATTTCGGTCATCCAAACTATTTGAAAATTCTTATGAAATTATTATATTTATACAACCCTTATTATACTCACCAATTCAAATTTTATTTCCCTTGTCTAACGCCATTTATTTTGCTTCATTAACTTATTTTTTTCTTTTTTTCAGCATGAATGGTGTTTGAACTGCTTTCTTTTGTCTTGTTCGTTTTTTCAGCAGGAACTGTGCTTGAACTGCTTTCTCCTGTCTTATCCGTATTTTCCGGAGTAGACAAATCACTGTTATCAATGAGACGTTATGTATAATGTATTTTCTATTCAATTTTACATATAAAGTTTTGAAAATGTTGTATTATGGTCATATCTATCAACATATCCATAATTTAAATCATTAAGAAGCTGAACATGCCACTATTTTATCATTCTTTTAGCAGCGGTTAGATATTAAGAAAATGAATAACTAATGTGATATATCATTTTAAAATAAATAAAGGAAGACTCACATCAAAGAGAAAATGAATTTGGTATCTTTCCAGTATAACTGGATCAAATCGTCTTTTTTCAGACCTCTTGCATCTCTGATGTTTTTCCATCCAACTCCGATATTATAACCGTAATTGGCATTAAAGTTTACCCAATAGGATTTGTTATCATCTTGAACTTCCACTTGAATACCATTTCGTGGCATCGTAATTCCCATCTTCTTTAGTATGTTCTCCGCTTTCTTTTTTGGTACAGTCAAACGACCCAAAATAGAAACATCTTTGTTTGATAATTTTTTCATTATTATCAAATTTGAATCCATTTTTAAAAAAATTTAACTGTTATAGAAATATAACTAAGAAGGCCTTCAGCGATTCAAATATTTGAGGAGTTTGGAGATTATGACACAGCACATATGTTTATATATAGTTGTCGAGGAAATTAATGTTCTTTGTCTTCTATATATATTTGTTATTGTATTAATTACAGTAAAAAAAAAATCTTTAAAGTTAATTTTATGGATATAATTTATAAATTTTCATATTTTATTCTTTTATAAATTTACAAATTTTTATAGTAAGTTAATTAATATTATTTTTATCATGCTTAACTGTAGTTACTTTTTGATAATTACAAAAATCTTTAAGAAAACTGTATTACAATGTTCTCTAGTCCTTACTTTTTATTCTTTTTATCTCTTACAATATCTTTGAAACATAAACACTGTAAATTTTGTAATAAACACTATAGAACTGTTTATGTGGTACCTTATATTTTTGACATTTATATTTCTGTACTTTTACAATAATTTCAATTATCTTTAACACTTAACATTTAAAATTTAAAATTTAACAACAAGAAATCTAGTTTTCAGGTCAACAACAAGAAGTCTAGTTTTTTTGTCAATAACAAGAAATTAATTAATAAACAAAAGTTATTTTTATAAGAATTTTTAATAAATTGTAAAGCCACGATATACAAAATTATAAGTACATTAATTACCAACGGTGCATAATTAACAATATCATAATTACGAATAGATTTAGTAAGAGTTTATTGGTCAAATAATCATAAGTGGAAAAACATTTAACAAAGTGATCATTTTTATCTTAGTAAAAAATAGTCATATATATATATAATTTATTTCAAAAATTTAATGTGGAAAAATGTCTTGAATTTTTGTGTGTATATAATATAGCACATAATTTCATGATAAGAAAGGCTTATCTTTTCCAATAAATCAGTATGGATATATTTTCTAGATTTCCATCCTTGTTACAGCTGTGTAGGTTAAATTAGCTTCAAATTATTGATGTACAACGTTGCTTTTTTAATTCTTTACTTTTCCATTTTATCTCAAACATAATCTAAATTTATTGCAAAATCTAGAAAATTAAATTTTATTAATATTATCACAATTTTACTTGTAAAAACATACAAAATGTGCATTTGGGACCTTATATTGTTGATATATTATTTTTAATTATTTACCTTTTCACAATAATTACTAGCTCCCATGAGTTTTGTTAGTTATAATTTTCTGAATTTTAATACTATAATAATAATAAAAAGTTAGTAATCTATGCTATATAAAAGTTGAGGTTAAATGCCTCTAAGGGTATCCACATCAGCTTTTAATTTTTTTTTAACCAATTAAATTATGTCAAATCAGCATCTCTAAAATTAAGAAATTTTTCAAATTATAAACAACCAATAATATTTTTCTATATCATTATCTAAGATTAAATATTTTTCCAAATTTTAGATTTGGAATATCGATAGATATAAATAAAACATGTATAAGTTTTTAGTAACACCAAAAATCTACTTAGATTTATATTAGAAAAATTTCTTAATTTATGATAATGGTTTTAATTGAAACAACCAAGCTCTTTTTTTTTTTTATAATAATTAGCCAAGATTAACATTCCCATAAATGTAATCCTCAACAGCTAATTCAACAACACAATGCGGAAGCTCTCAAAAGAATCAATATTATTAAATCATGAATAACCGTTCAACAAATAACCAATAAACCAATAACCAATAAAGAGATAACTCTAGCAACCTAAACATCAGGTTTGCTACATTACTGAAAATAAACTAACACCCTAAACATCACGAATTCCTGGTCAGCCACAACAATAAAGCCAAGATTAAATTCCTAATCTCATCATCCTCTTCTCTCGGTCTCTTTCCGCGGAAGAACATTGATGTTACCTGCATCACATGGGAATAGAGATGCGTAAGTATTATCATAAATACTTAGTGAGTGGATCACCCTGCCTACAAGCCAATTACGTCAAACAATAGACAATACAGCACAATAACCAACAACAATGACAATGCAACAACAATAACACCAACTACCTGTCAGGAAACCCACGTTTCCTGACACCCAGGTCGGTGTCGACCGACACCTCTATGGTGTCGATTGACGCCAGCCTTCTGAGTGTCGATCGACACTCATCGAGTGTCGGTCGACACCAGCTCGACGCCCAGACACCAAACGCGATGAAACAGTGCGAAAATAGTAAAATAAACACCAATCAATGGGATTCAACCCCCATAAACGTATCAAACCACATAAAACCGAAGAACAACTCAAGAACAACAACATAAACTCAAAATCAAACAATCTCTAATGATTAACGGACCTACAGTCACGCACTCACCTTAGAAAGGGATTAGAAGGAAGGAAAATGAGAAGAACAACAACCACCAGCCTCAGAAACTCCACAAAACTCCTCCAAACTCTCAAAATCACCTCTGGAACTTGCCTTTCTCGAAAAAGTGACTTCTCCACGCGGCCACGAGCTTTTTATTCGAGAAATAGGGTTTCCACGCCCTAAACCAGACAAACCAGCCGACTTGAATCAAACCGGTCGATTTTTCAATAACCGGTGTCGACCGACACCACACCCTTCCTTGGTGTCGGTCGACATCCATCGACCAAACCAACCCAAACTCGATTCGATCGACTTAAACCGGAAATCAACCCTGATAACCGGTGTCGATCGACACAACCTTTGGTGTCGATCGACACTAAGCATCCAGAAGCTTTTTCACACATTTTCTTCGAGATAAATGAACCTTAAACCAACTGTACAACAATCAAACAAGAACATGTACAGTTAATCCTCGATTCGCACCTCAAAGAGCATATGTAATCGACTCTCGAACCCCTAATGTCGTCCGAAACCACTTTAAACACAACTTTCTGGTTCGCGGATGTTACATTAATTATATAAATAATCACTGAAATTTTTTAACAAATAAGAAAAAACAAATTTATAAGGTATATATATATTTTATATGTGGACACTCTAAATAACTTATGGATCAATATCAAATTTAAAAAACTTATGATAAAATTAGTTTACAAATTTCAACATAAAATTAATATTTTACAAGAGGAATGGAGCCTTGTAGAATTTTAATTGTTGAGAATAACCTAGACAAATAAAAAAAGAAAAAAAGTTAGAAGAAAAATACAGATATAAAGAAGAAGATTAAGAAGATAAAACCGAAAAGAGCGAAAACGAATATATTGAATTGCGAAGACAAAATAGAAACCAAAGAAGGCAAAGATGAATAAGAAAAAACCAGTTAAAAAACTTGCGAAGAAAAATTTGAAGAGGAAATCGAATAAGAACGAAGGAGAAGAAACCAAACAAAAAAAAAAACTTACAAAGACCATTCTAAAGAGAAAAGCGAATAAGAACGAAGGAGACGAAACCAAACAAAAAAAAGGAATAAAAAGAAGCGCGAAGACGAAGAAAAGCAAACGCAAAGATGAGTGAAAATGAAGAAGAAACCATATAAGAGAAAAGATAAAAAAAAAAAAATCAAAACAGAAGAGACTGAATAAGAATGAATCAAAGAAAATGAAAAAATATAAAAACAAGAACGAAGAAGAAAATGAAAAACAATGATATATGTCGATTAGCTTCTCTTCATTTTGGTTTTATAACCTTAGAAAACCTACCAAAATATTAGCTTATCTTCTAGCTTAAATTTGTTTATACGTACATTCTCATTTTTATTTTCATTTTTAAGTTTGGTTTGGTGTATCAGATAATGAAAATATGTTCTACATGGGATTATAAGAGAATCCGTGATGAGGACACTCTCTTCGGTACTCCTTGTATCTCTCCCAAGCTTCACAGAAAGCTTCTCCGTCATGCTGGTGGAAGGCTGCAATCTTAGTTCTGAGTGCTGCGGTTTTGGACTTCGTGTAGAAGTGATCCAGGAAGGCCGCTCTGCATTGATCCCATGAAGTCAAAGACCCAGGTGGTAGTGACTTCAGCCAGCGAGATGCTTTGTTGGCAAGTGAGAAGGGAAACAGCTTGCACTTCAGAAAGTCAGCTGGTACTCCATTCGAGCCAGTCGTACTACATATCTCCTCAAAATTCTCGATGTGGTCCATCGGAATCTCAGCAGGCACTCCATGGAAAAGGTGCTCCTTGACTAGGGAAATCATCTGAGGTTTGATCTCAAAGTCTTGCCTCTGAACGGCCAGAGGAACAATCGCAGCCCGGTTGTGATAGAAGGTATGCGGATTGTCCTTGTCTCCAATGGCATTACGAGGTTGCGGCTCTCTGTCTTGTTGAGCTTTTCGCATCTGCTCGATCTGCTGTTGGAGTTGCTGCAACTGAGCAGCCATATCTTGATTGCCTTGGTCGCCCATGTCGGCGGAATTAGGCCTGTTCTGTCTGTTTGCTCGTTCTACTCTCGCGAGTTCTGAGTTTGACAGGATGAAGAGATCTTCGGTGCGGTTGCTCCTTGTAGATCTAGTGGTCATACACCTGAAACACACACAAGAAAGACGAGAAAGAACAAGTTAGTAAATCTTAGACTAGGTTTCAAACCAAGATTCAAAGGTAACGAGTTGGTCCCCGTCGCAACGGCGCCAAGTTTGAATACTCTAAAAATAGTTTCCTTATTCTCTACTGCAAGTGTACAGTTATGAAGGTGTAATATATAGGATTCGAAATCCAGAGGACCAGCGTTACACTATGAATCTAAGAGGTTCAAAAGAGAGCTAAGACAAGAACGATTATTTGTTGATTCAGTGACAAGTAACGAGAGCAAATGACAATGTAAATTCAATAAAAACAAGCACTATATCAAGGCAATTCGCAGGAGCTCATGGAAGGGAACCGAATAACTATTCAGGGCACGAATTAATGCAAGTCTCGAACTCAAACATAAAAATGTGTCAATCCACTGTCGTGATCTTCACAACTTTGCTTAACAACCTAGATGTCTAAACTGTCGTTTGAATCTAGTAATTGAAAGCAAGCAATATGGACAGGTTCGATATGTTCACAATTCGCCTTAGCATAAACTCTCGCAGGCTAAGGACGAATTGCTCACCAATGTTCGTTCTAGCAACCTATTACACTTTTGATGAATATATTAACCTAAAATCAGAGATTAAGTGCTCAATTCAATCTAGGCATTAAACTCAACAATGGCGAAGACAATTTGATGAAGGCCCTATTCGTATTCAGTTTATCTATCACATGAACTCCTTTGAAAACCTAGATCTAGCTAAGGGATTACTCAGACATGGAGAAACAGATCACAACGATAGATGAAATGAAATCCATTGAATAGAAACGAGAAAATCCGAATAACAATGAACAACGTCTGACAAAAGTCGAAAACTCGAAAAAGAAGCGTAAAAGAAGTCTCTCTCGAAACAATGGCTCAAAGTAGGTCTAAGTAGTTCGGGGGTCGAGTTCGGTCCAATCCGGTTTGAGCGGGATCGATCGAACGACTGCGATGGAAGCACGCGATCGAACGGTGTGGATATTGAATGGTGTGATGGCGTCTTCAAAGCACTCGACCGAACGGCGTCGTTGAGGTCTTGGATGCACTCGATCGAGTGGTCACGTCTTGGATGCACTCGATCGAGTGGTCACGTCTTGGATGCACTCGATCGAGTTATCACGTCTTTGATGCACTCGATCGAGTGGTTTTGGATGGAGGTCGAATGCACCAGGGGTCTGACATGTCTTCAAAAAAAACGTCATAACTCTTTAACCGCTTATCGGAATGACCTCAAACCGGTGCCAAATGAAAGCTAACTCAATTTCCTGTCTTGGAGGCGCTCGATCGAATGGTATCGTGGAGGCATTCGATCGAATGGTGTTGTGTAAGCATTCGATCGAGTGCTGTAGTGGCTGCTTGACATGTCTTCACAAAAACCGTCATAACTCTTCAACCGCTAATCGGAATGACCTCAAACCGGCGGCAAATGAAAGATAACTCAATTTCCTTTTCAGATCGATCGAGTGTTTTTGAGGATGCACTCGACCGAGTTGTTTATGGAGCACTCGGTCAGGTGGCTGCAGTGGAGGCGCTCGGTCGAGTGGTGCATGGCGTTGAATGGGCACTCGGGCGAGTGGTCGAGCGGTTGTGATCGAGCGGTTCCGAATGACGGCCTTTTTACTCTTTTTTCCTTCTTTCACCTCTTGCTGCTCCTTGTTGCCGAAACTCTCCTTGGAACGTCTTTAGACCTGAAAAGACTCGACAAAAACTAGAAAGACTCGGAAAACTCGTGAAAACAACGGTAAGAAAGCGTCAAAAACGCAAGACATCAACTCCCCCGGACGTAGTCTTTTGCTTACCCTCAAGCAAACATAAATTCCAAGAGCAGGGAAGAGGTTTGAAAACGCGGGAACTCACAAATCATCAGCAACCATACCCCGAAGGAAAATCATTAGACCTCAATAAACAAGGTTTGAACAGCGCATAATCACTATAGTCCTGTCAAGGTCTCGCAATCCAGATCCCTTCATGAACCTCCATCCTGCAGAAACTCTAGCTACACATTGGTTAAGTCTCTACATTCATTTAGATTAAGCGTGGACCTCTCATCAAGAACATTACACAGGGTAGACGGTGTTGGGTATCGAAAGGTCTATTTATTGGTGAGGTTAAAGTGTTTAAGGGTTACCAGATACGCCGGAGGATGCATAATATCGCGCAAAACAGCAAGAGAGAAGGGTCCTGTTGATAGCCACAGTTCCCAACCACTTCACTTCTCAACCCCTTGTATGTTGTGTTTCACCCGAAGCTGCTCTAACTCTCAATTCGCCTTTATCTATGGTATGGCTTGGAGATTTTTGCACCGAGCTTGTCATCTTATTGGATCACTAGTTCCTTTAGTCAATAATTTTTTTTTTTTTGAACTAGTGTCAATGAGCTCAAAGTGTTACCATGTATTCGTGCTTCTCCAAGGATTAACCATCTCTTCGACCCAGATTCCATATGCCACCATCTCGTCCCATTCTCAGTGTTAAAGATGAATACTCGTCTTTAATGCGGTTGGGAAACTGTGTCGAACCATTCTCTCCGACGTTTTTGCACATATCTGCATATATGACAAAGAAGAACAGAGTGCATGAAGTTTGAAAGGAGATAAGGCTCGAGGTGGGGTACCAACCAAAAATGAGTCGGCCACTCAGGATCAACAAAGAGTGGTAAAGTGAATAAGAAGTCCTGAGTGTATGATCCGTTTCCTTGACATAACATTCCTAATGAGAAGAATTAATAGTCAGATTAGTCGTCCAATATCATTAGAGTCAACCAAATGTTTCGCTAAAATCTTTGCAAAAAGAAAAATTCCTGGGGGAAGTCCGACCAAAAGGGAATTCCAGCTTTTTGCACTTAACAAACCCTGCAAAATTGGTCACTAGATCGAAAGAATTCAAGAGCATAAATGGTTGTAGATCATCATCAGATTCGTTCATTGTTCCCTACAAGTTTTGACTCAATAAAACGCTGACTCAAAGAGAACATCAAAATGACTCAAGATGAAAAAGAAAACAAAAGAAAGAAAATGACGTTAGTAAACACAAAGACTCTCCCCGGACTTACTTCACACCGTCCCGGTGTGAAAATAAATCAGAGAGAGAGTTAAACAGACTCAATAGAAAATAAGATAAAATGATATAACGCAACGGGAATGGGAGGTGTTACTGCGCTATAGCTGAGCTGGTGGGTTGGCACTGTGGCTCTGGCCAGGCGCTAAGCGCCCATCAGCTTCATTTCCATCACTCAGGCCAGCATGATCCTCTTCAGTCGCAGGTGCGCGGAATGATCGATCGTTCGACCGATCGTTCTCTCAAATATCTGTTCTGCTTCCTCTGCGAGACTCCTCCGGATCGATCGGTCCAGCAACCGATCGATCGATTGCCCCTGTTTTTTTTTTTTTTTTTTTTTTTGAAACAGAAAGACAAAACCGAAAGTTAGCAACTAAAAAAAAATTTAAAGACTCAAGTTAGGGACTCTTACCGGTGGGTTGCCTCCCACCAAGCGCTTGTTTTAAGTCATTAGCTCGACTTGTATGAAATGCCTCAGTCAGGATGAGTAGGGGAGCTTGCTCCAAAGCAAGTCCCGCAGTCAGACATTTTTAGCTTCAGAACTCTGCTCAACAGACCCTTCACAGCATCATGTCCTTTCTCTTTCAGCTCTGATGTGAGATTAGCTCTGACTTTAGAGAAAGGCTTAGAGGTACCTCTGCACTTCACCTCATACTCAATTGTATCTCCAACACGTCGTTGAGGCAGCAAGGTTATGTGAGGATCTCCCTTGACCCTTTTCCTCTTTACATGTCTCTAATCGAGCGCCTCGCATGGATGATGCACTCGGCCGAACGAGACGTTTGATGCACTCGATCGAGTGAGGTTCTCCTTGATGTATTCGACCGAGCGAGCGGTTTGATGCACTTGATCGAATGCCATCTCGGCCTTTTCCTTCTTGCTGACTTCCTTGATAATGATGTGAGAGTCTCTATCCAGGACTTCGTTAACTCTCATGTCGCAAGGTTCTTCCTGAGGATCGACACCAAGCATCTCTCTATTGACAATGCTGATACAGGAAGCGTGTTTGGTGGTTCCGGTAATGTGGATGGCCTTATAGATGACCTTCTCGTCGACTTTAGAGAAAGAGACTCTCTTATTAGGCAGATCAACAACTGCACCCACTGTGGCCAAAAAGGGTCTTCCGAGAATCAACGGCACGTCAGAATCCTTGCTCATCTCCACGACTTGAAAATCAGTTGGAACAAGACAATTTCCAACTTGAACAGATAAGTTCGGAATGGTCCCATATGGGGTCGTGGTAGAAGAGTTTGCAAATGTGAGAGTAAAATTAGAAGGGTTTATATCAGCAACTATCAACGTCTCTGCAATAGCTCTTGACATCAGATTCACGCTAGATCCAGAGTCACAGAGAGACTCTTCGAATCGAACTCCAGTAATGGAGCAAGGAACAGCAAACTTCCCAGGGTCTTCAACCTTGGGCAAATGCTTCAATGGTGGTGGTGAACTCTTCGTCTTGATAAACAGAGCCTTAATATCTTCCAGACTTTCTCTGCAGTTGATAAAATGATGGAAGTGTGTATAAATGATTCGAGATCCAGAGGACCAGCGTTGCACTATGAACTATGATTTGAAATTTAGTCTAAGATTTTTCTAAGTTGTTCTTTCTCTGCTTGCCTCTGTGTGTTTCAGGTGCATGACTCATAGGTCTACAAGAAGAAACCGCACAGAAGATCTACTTGTCTTGTCCAACGCAGAACTCGCGAGAGTAGAACTCCGGCCTAATCCCGCCAATATGGGCGACGAAGGCAATCAGAACGCTAACGCTCAGATGGCTGCTCAGATGCAGCAGCTCCAGCAACAGATCGAGTTGATGCAGAAGGCTCAACAGGATAGAGAGCCGCGACCTCAAGCTGCTATAGGTGAGAGGGACAATCCGCACACCTTTTACCAAAACAGGTCTGCAATTGTTCCTCCACCAATCCAGAGGCAGGATTTTAAGATCGACCCATACTTGATCTCACTAGTCAAGTTGAGCCTCTTCAATGGACTGCCCGCTGAGAATCCGATGGACCACATCGAAAGCTTTGAAGAGATATGCAGTACTACCAGCTCGAACGGTGTACCACCTGACTTCCTGAAGTGCAAATTGTTCCCATTCTCACTGGCCAACAAAGCCTCTCGCTGGCTGAAGTCGCTACCAGCTGGGTCGCTGACTTCATGGGCCCAATGTAGGTCTGCATTCGTAGACCACTTCTTTACCAAGTCTAAAACGGCTGCTCTGCGCACTAAGATTGCATCATTCCACCAGTATGATGGAGAAGCTTTTTGTGAAGCTTGGGAGAGGTACAAGGAGTACCGGAGAGATTGTCCTCATCACGGTTTCTCTGATGAGCAGGTCTTGGGCATCTTCTACGACGGGGTCAACTGGGACTACCGTAATGCTCTGAACTCAGCCAGTAATGGAGATTTCATGACTAAGTCCAAAGAGGGTGCATTCGAGCTTGATAAAATGATGGAAGTGTGTATAAATGATTCGAGATCCAGAGGACCAGCGTTGCACTATGAACTATGAGACTTAAAATGGAGCTAAGACAATGGTGATGATTTGGTTTGTAATTCGGTAACAGTAACTGAAAGTAAATGACTATGTAAACTCAATAGGGAAAAAGCACTAGATCAAGGCAATTCGCAGGAGCTCAAGGAAAGTAACCGAATGACTATTCAAGGCAATGATTAAGTACAGGTCTTGAACTCAAACATAAAAGTATGTCAATCCACTCTCGTGATCTTGACAACTTTGCTAATCAACCTAGATGTCTAAACTCTCGTTTGAATCTAGCAATTGAAGACAAGCAATATGAACGGGTTCGATATGTTCACGATCCGCCTTAGCATCAACTCTCGCAGGCTAAGGACAGATCGCTCACCAATGTTCGTTCTAGCAACCTATTACACTTTTGATGAATAGATTAACCTAAGATCAGAGATCGAGTGATCAAAACAATCAAAGCATTAAACTCAACAATGGCGAAGACGATATATTCTTTTTATCTAAGATCCCAAGATACGACAACCTTAGTTGAGGGTCGAAGGTGCCTGAATCCGAAGATTAGGGTTCTTGTTGAGGTATGTATCCAACTTAATGGACGCACTCTAATTGATCTTAGACTCAAAGATTAAACGCCCTGTCTGCATTCAGTTATCTAACTCATGAAACTCCTTTGAAAAACCTAGATCTAGCTAATCGACTACTCACACATGTTCGAGCAAACAACAATAGCAGAAACAGAATTCATTGAATAGAAAATAAAACAAGCAAACAAAGGTTCAGAAATCTTCTCCAATCTGTCACAATGGTTCAGAGATCTTCTCCTTTGAAAGACAATGAAAAGCGGCTATCCTCGAAAGAACTCCGAACAAAATGTAAAACAAAACGTGTTTGAAAACAAAACGAAAATAGGTCTAAGTAGTGAAAGTCGAAGTGATCGACTGGGCCATCGGGTCAAGTACTCGAGTGGGCCTTCGGGTGATCAGGCCCATCGAGTGGTGTGAGATGGTGGGCCGTCGGGTGAGGCCGGCGAGTGGCCCATCGAGTCCCTCCGTCGGGTAAAGAAGTCGGGTAAGGCCGTCGGGTAAGGCCGTCGGGTGAGGCCGTCGGGTGAGGCCGTTGGGTGAGGCCGTCGGGTGATGGCCGTCGGGTGATGGCCGTCGGGTGATGGCCGTCGGGTCAAGCCGTCGAGTGGACTCTGGCGAGTGCTCCGTCGACTGGGCCGGTGAGTGGGCCGTCGACTGCTGGCCGGCGAGTGGGGCGGTCGAGCGGGTGCTGGAAGGCCGTCGAGTGCACCCGGCGAGTGAAGGGGACCTGCGGCCGTCGAGTGCTTCCGTCGAGTGATCCCGTCGACTGGTGTGGTCGACTGCCCTGATAGACTGCCCATTAGATAGGAAATTGAGTTAGCTTTCATTTGGAGCCGGTTTGAGGTCATTCCGATAAACGGTTGAAGAGTTATGACGGTTTTAGTGAAGACATGTCAATCAGCTCGACTGCTCAGCCGTCGAGTGCTTCCGTCGAGTGATCCCGTCGACTAGTGTGGTCGACTGCCTTGATCGACTGCCCATTAGATAGGAAATTTAGTTATCTTTCATTTGGCGCCGGTTTGAGGTCATTCCGATAAACGGTTGAAGAGTTATGATGGTTTTAGTGAAGACATGTCAATCAGCTCGACTGCTCAGCTCTAACCACCATTGGGTCGGCCCCGGCGAGTGGTCAGTCGTCCGTCGAGTGCTCTCCTCCCGTTGATTGATGTCATGCCGTCAAGTACACTTCTCCGTCGATTGGGCTTCGTAAATCGGCATTTTCCTTCCTTTTTGCATGGTTTAACCTCTTGCTGCTCCGTATCACCGAAACTCTCCTTCGAATGATTCTAGACCTGCAAAGACTCGATAAAAGCTAAAAAGACTCAATAAAACACGTGAAAGCAAAGGTTAGATTGCGCCAAAACGCAAGACATCAACTCCCCCGGACTTAGTCTTTTGCTTGCCCTCAAGCAAACATAGGTTCTAAGACACAGAGAAGAGGTTTGAAAACGCGAGAACTCATAAATCATCAGCAACCATACCCGGAAGGAAAATCATTAGACCTCAATAAACAACGCTTGATCAGCGCATAATGACAGTCGTACCCTCAAGGTCTCGCAATCCTGATCCCTTCGTGAACCTCCATCCTGCAGAAACTCTGGCTACACATTGGTAACTCTCTACATTCATTAAGATCAAACGTGGACCTCTCATCAAGAACATTACACAGGTGAGACGGGTTCGGGCATAAAAAAAGCTTATTTGTTGGTGAGCTTAAGTGTTTAAGGGTTACCAGATACGCCGGAGGATGCATGATATCGCGCAAAACAGCAAGAGAGAAGGGTTATGTTGATAGCCACAGTTCCCAACCACTTCACTCCTCAGCTCCTTGTATGTTGGATTTCACCCGAAACTCTTTCAACTCCCATTTTTGCCTTGATGTACTGTGTTCCTTGGTGGATTTTTCGCACTATACTCGTATTGATCACTAGTTCCTTTCCACAAGTGTAAGTTATTTTTTTTTTATTTTTTTTATTTATTTTTTTTTTTTTTGATGAGGGGAACTAGTGTCAATAGGCACGAAAATGTTACCGTGTACACGTGCTTTCCCAAGGAGCAACCATCTCTTCGACCCAGATTTCATGTTTCACCTTCTCGCCCCATTCTCAGTGTTACAGATAAACACTCGTCAAGCTCTGTGGTTGGGAAGTTGTGTCGAACCTTTCTCTCCGACGTTTTTGCACATATCTGCACATATGACAAAGAAGAACAAAGTGCATGAGGTTCGAAAGGAGGTAAGGTTCAAGGTGGGTACCAACCAAAAATGGGTCGGCCACTCAGGATCAACAGAGAGTGATAAAGTGAATAAAAAGTTCTGAGTGTATGATCCGTTTCCCTGATATAACATTCCTAATGAGAAGTAATTATAAATCAGATTCAAGGTCCAATATGGTTAGAGTCAACCAAATGCTTCACCAAAAATTTCTGCAAAACGAAAATTCCTGGGGGAAGTCTGACCAAAAGGGTATTCCAGCTTTTTGCACCTAACAAACCCTGCAAAATTGGTCACTAGATCGAAAGTATTCAAGAGCAAGAGTGGTTGTAAATCTTCAGATAAGTTCATTCCCTACAAATTTTGACTCAATAAAACGTTGACTCAATGAAAACATCAAAATGACTCAAGATGAAAAGGTAAACAAAAGAAAGAAAATGACGTTAGTAAACACAAAGACTCTCCCTCGGACTTACTTCACACCGTCTCGGTGTGAAAATAAACCAGAGAGAAAGTTAAACAGACTCAAGAGATATAGTACAATGGGAAAGAGAGGTGTTACAGCGCGTGGTCCACTAAAGTTGGGGAGGGCATCATCCTCCAGGT
Organism: Erythrophleum ivorense; assembly: GCA_026724425.1. Lineage (NCBI taxonomy): Eukaryota > Viridiplantae > Streptophyta > Magnoliopsida > Fabales > Fabaceae > Erythrophleum > Erythrophleum ivorense. Next base: position 1,360,589 of record JAIUCV010000070.1, on the reverse strand, counting down.
GAGGGTGGGAAGTCGTAGATGAACTTCCTCTGTCAGAACGATCGATCCCCGTGGTCGGACTGATTGGTCTGTCAACCCTCTGTATCTTTTCTCTCCGCGAGTCCCCTCCGGATTAATCGGTCCAGCAACCGATCGATTGGTCCTTTTTTTTTTTTTTTTTTTTTTTTTTTTTTTTTTGAAACATGAAAAACAAAACAAGAAGTTAGTAACTAAAAACATAAAGACTCAAGTTAGAGACTCTTACCGGTGGGTTGCCTCCCACCAAGCGCTTGGTTTAAGTCTTAAGCTCGACTTGTATGACATGCCTCAGTCAGGATGAGCAGAGGAGCTTGCACCAAAGCAAGTCCCGCAGTCAGACATTTGAAGCTTGAGTACTCTGTTCAACAGACTCTTCACGGCATCTTGTCCTTTCTCTTTCAGCTCTGATGTGAGGATAGCTCTAACTTTAGAGAAAGGCTTAGAGGTACCTCTGCACTTCACGTCGTACTCAATGGTATCTCCGACACGTCTCTGAGGCAGCAAGGTTATGTGAGGATCTCCCTTGACTCTCTTGCTCTTTATATTTCTCTCCACCTTTTCCTTCTCGCTGACTTCCTTGATACTGACGCGAGAGTCTCCATCCAGGACTTCTTTAACTCTCATGTTGCAAGGTTCTTTCTGAGGACAGACCCCAAGCCTCTCTCTTTTGACAATGCTGACACAGGAGGCGAGTTTGGTAGTTCCAGTAGTGGGGATGGCCTGATAGAAGACCTTCTCGTCGATGAAAGAGAAAGAGACTCTCTTATTAGGCAGATCAACAACTGCACCCACTGTAGCCAGAAATGGTCTTCCGAGAATCAAAGGCACGTCAGAATCCTTGCTCATTTCCACGACTTGGAAATCAGTTGGAACAAGACAATTTCCAACTTGAACGGATAAATTCGGAATGGTCCCGTATGGAGTCGTGGTTGAAGAGTTTGCGAATGTGAGAGTGAAACCAGGAGGGTTTATGTCAGCGACTCTCAACCTCTCTGCAATAGCTCTTGACATCAGATTCACGCTAGATCCAGAGTCACAGAGAGACTCGTCAAATCGAACTCCAGCAATAGAGCAAGGAACAACAAACTTCCCTAGGTCTTCAACCTTCGGCAATTGTTTCAATGTTGACGGTGAACTCTTTGCCTTAATGAAGAGAGCCTTGATATCTTCGAGACTTTCTCTGCAATTCACAAAGAAATGACACAAGGGACGAATCTCTGAGGCTTCTTCGAATGAGATCGTAGAATGAAGCCTTCTCACCATCTTATTGAATCCAGCCAGCTTCTCTGCACTGATAGGCTCCATCAGGTGTCTGGGAGGAACAGGATATGGGACCTTAGGGACATAGGTTCGTGCTGTAGGAGTCTCTGCAAGTTGAGGAATAGGTCGGTCAGAATCAGGAATGGGTTCCTGAGATGATGAAACGCCTTCTAGAACTCTGTTTACGCTTGGAGCAGGTGCTCTGGCTTCTGCGGGCAGGTGCTCGGTGACCCTCTCCACCTCACCGTGAACGGTAACTGCATGACAGTGCTCTCTGGGGTTCGTCTCCCCCTTCCCAGGAAGAGTTCCATGGGGTCTCTTGATAGCCTCAGCCGTCTGAGCAACCTGAACATCCAGCTTCTTCACGTGAGCCCACACAGTCTCAATCTTCCCATTCAGATCGTTATACATGGCATCTATCTTCGAATTGGTCTCTACAGACGACTTCTGCTGGTTCATCAACATCTGTTGCATCATACCCTTCAGCTCATCTTGTGAACTGTTCGATGAACTCGAAGGTTGCTGCTGATTTCCTGCTTGAAAACGATTCTGGTTGGGAACAAAGGACTTATCCTGGAAGTTGTTAGAGTAGTTCTTCTGATAACCTTGCTGGTTCTGGTTGAAGCCACGGTTTTGCACAAAGGCTTGCCCGTTCACGTAGTTAACCTCCATCTGATCAGCTTCGTCCTCTCCAGCTACACCGAACGCCTGACAGAGAGGCGCGTCATCAGTTTCGTCTACAAAGTGAACAGACTTATGCGAGGCCTTCAGTAGCAGATTCACCTTCGCCGTGAGCTCTTCAATTTTATCAGCTTCAACACTGATCCCCTTGACAGACACATTACTCATTGTTCTGTCATACTCCGGATTCTTGTTGCTAGAGCTTGCAGCAAGATTTTCGATCAGCTCGAATGCACCCTCTTTGGACTTAGTCATGAAATCTCCATTACTGGCTGAGTTCAGAGCATTACGGTAGTCCCAGTTGACCCCGTCGTAGAAGATGCCCAAGACCTGCTCATCAGAGAAACCGTGATGAGGACAATCTCTCCGGTACTCCTTGTACCTCTCCCAAGCTTCACAAAAAGCTTCTCCATCATACTGGTGGAATGATGCAATCTTAGTGCGCAGAGCAGCCGTTTTAGACTTGGTAAAGAAGTGGTCTACGAATGCAGACCTACATTGGGCCCATGAAGTCAGCGACCCAGCTGGTAGCGACTTCAGCCAGCGAGAGGCTTTGTTGGCCAGTGAGAACGGGAACAATTTGCACTTCAGGAAGTCAGGTGGTACACCGTTCGAGCTGGTAGTACTGCATATCTCTTCAAAGCTTTCGATGTGGTCCATCGGATTCTCAGCGGGCAGTCCATTGAAGAGGCTCAACTTGACTAGTGAGATCAAGTATGGGTCGATCTTAAAATCCTGCCTCTGGATTGGTGGAGGAACAATTGCAGACCTGTTTTGGTAAAAGGTGTGCGGATTGTCCCTCTCACCTATAGCAGCTTGAGGTCGCGGCTCTCTATCCTGTTGAGCCTTCTGCATCAACTCGATCTGTTGCTGGAGCTGCTGCATCTGAGCAGCCATCTGAGCGTTAGCGTTCTGATTGCCTTCGTCGCCCATATTGGCGGGATTAGGCCGGTTCTGTCTGTTTTCTCGTTCTACTCTCGCGAGTTCTGCGTTGGACAAGACAAGTAGATCTTCTGTGCGGTTTCTTCTTGTAGACCTATGAGTCATGCACCTGAAACACACAGAGGCAAGCAGAGAAAGAACAAGTTAGAAAAATCTTAGACTAAATTTCAAATCAAAATTCAAAGGCAACGAGTTGGTCCCCGTCGCAACGGCGCCAGTTTGATAAAATGATGGAAGTGTGTATAAATGATTCGAGATCCAGAGGACCAGCGTTGCACTATGAACTATGAGACTTAAAATGGAGCTAAGACAATGGTGATGATTTGGTTTGTAATTCGGTAACAGTAACTGAAAGTAAATGACGATGTAAACTCAATAGGGAAAAAGCACTAGATCAAGGCAATTCGCAGGAGCTCAAGGAAAGTAACCGAATGACTATTCAGGGCAATGATTAAGTACAGGTCTTGAACTCAAACATAAAAGTATGTCAATCCACTCTCGTGATCTTGACAACTTTGCTAATCAACCTAGATGTCTAAACTCTCGTTTGAATCTAGCAATTGAAGACAAGCAATATGAACGGGTTCGATATGTTCACGATCCGCCTTAGCATCAACTCTCGCAGGCTAAGGACAGATCGCTCACCAATGTTCGTTCTAGCAACCTATTACACTTTTGATGAATAGATTAACCTAAGATCAGAGATCGAGTGATCAAAACAATCAAAGCATTAAACTCAACAATGGCGAAGACGATATATTCTTTTTATCTAAGATCCCAAGATACGACAACCTTAGTTGAGGGTCGAAGGTGCCTGAATCCGAAGATTAGGGTTCTTGTTGAGGTATGTATCCAACTTAATGGACGCACTCTAATTGATCTTAGACTCAAAGATTAAACGCCCTGTCTGCATTCAGTTATCTAACTCATGAAACTCCTTTGAAAAACCTATATCTAGCTAATCGACTACTTACACATGTTCGAGCAAACAACAATAGCAGAAACAGAATTCATTGAATAGAAAATAAAACAAGCAAACAAAGGTTCAGAAATCTTCTCCAATCTGTCACAATGGTTCAGAGATCTTCTCCTTTGAAAGACAATGAAAAGCGGCTATCCTCGAAAGAACTCCGAACAAAATGTAAAACAAAACGTGTTTGAAAACAAAACGAAAATAGGTCTAAGTAGTGAAAGTCGAAGTGATCGACTGGGCCATCGGGTCAAGTACTCGAGTGGGCCTTCGGGTGATCAGGCCCATCGAGTGGTGTGAGATGGTGGGCCGTCGGGTGAGGCCGGCGAGTGGCCCATCGAGTCCCTCCGTCGGGTGAAGAAGTCGGGTAAGGCCGTCGGGTAAGGCCGTCGGGTGAGGCCGTCGGGTGAGGCCGTCGGGTGAGGCCGTCGGGTGATGGCCGTCGGGTGATGGCCGTCGGGTGAAGCCGTCGAGTGGACTCCGGCGAGTGCTCCGTCGACTGGGCCGGTGAGTGGGCCGTCGACTGCTGGCCGGCGAGTGGGGCGGTCGAGCGGGTGCTGGAAGGCCGTCGAGTGCACCCGGCGAGTGAAGGGGACCTGCGGCCGTCGAGTGCTTCCGTCGAGTGATCCCGTCGACTGGTGTGGTCGACTGCCCTGATAGACTGCCCATTAGATATGAAATTGAGTTAGCTTTCATTTGGCGCCGGTTTGAGGTCATTCCGATAAACGGTTGAAGAGTTATGACGGTTTTAGTGAAGACATGTCAATCAGCTCGACTGCTCAGCCGTCGAGTGCTTCCGTCGAGTGATCCCGTCGACTAGTGTGGTCGACTGCCTTGATCGACTGCCCATTAGATAGGAAATTTAGTTATCTTTCATTTGGCGCCGGTTTGAGGTCATTCCGATAAACGGTTGAAGAGTTATGATGGTTTTAGTGAAGACATGTCAATCAGCTCGACTGCTCAGCTCTAACCACCATTGGGTCGGCCCCGGCGAGTGGTCAGTCGTCCGTCGAGTGCTCTCCTCCCGTTGATTGATGTCATGCCGTCGAGTACACTTCTCCGTCGATTGGGCTTCGTAAATCGGCATTTTCCTTCCTTTTTGCATGGTTTAACTTCTTGCTGCTCCGTATCACCGAAACTCTCCTTCGAATGATTCTAGACCTGCAAAGACTCGATAAAAGCTAAAAAGACTCGATAAAACACGTGAAAGCAAAGGTTAGATTGCGCCAAAACGCAAGACATCAGCAGTTCACAAAGAAATGACACAATGGACGACTCTCTAAGGCTTCTTCGAACGAGATTGTAGGAGGAAGCCTTCTCACCATTTTGTAAAATCCAGCTAGCTTCTCTGCACTAATAGGCTTCATCATGTGTTTGGGAGGAACTGGATAGGGGACCTTCGGAACATATGGTGGTGGAGCTGTGTAAACGGGCCTCACGTTTAGGTTATCATCAACTGAACCTGCAACATCTTCAACTCTCATGCATTGCTCCTCAAAGTTCACAGCTTGCCTAACAACTCCCGAACCTCCTTGCTCTGTTAAAATTTCCATCTCGCCATGAATCATAAATGCATGACAATGCTCTCTGGGGTTCGTCTCGCCCTTCCCAGGAAGGGTTCCATGAGGTCTCTTAACAGCCTCGGCCGTTTGAGCAACCTGAACATCCAACTTCTTCACGTGAGCCCACACAGTCTCAATCTTCCCATTCAGATCGTTATACATGGCGTCTATCTTCGAATTGGTCTCTGTAGAGGACTTCTGCTGGTTCATCAACATCTGCTGCATCATACTCTTCAGCTCATCTTGTGAACTGTTTGATGAACTCGAAGGTTGTTGTTGATTTCCTCCTTGAAAACGGTTCTGGTTGGGAACAAAAGTCTTATCCTGGAAGTTGTTGGAGTAGTTCTTCTGAAAACCTTGCTGGTTCTGGTTGAAGCCACGGTTCTGCACAAAGGCTTGCCCGTTCACGTAGTTAACCTCTATCTGTTCTTCATCCTCTCTTCCCCCAAACTCCTGAGAGAGAGGCGTATCATCATTCTCATCAACAAAATGAACAGATTTTTGTGTTGCCTTCAGCAGTAGGTTAACTTTGGCCGTGAGCTCCTCAATTCTCTGCGCTTCCATGCTGCTTCCCTTGACAGATACATTGCTCAATGTTCTGTCATACTTAGCGTTCTTGTTGCTCGAACTTGCAGCGAGATTCTCAATCAGCTCGAAAGCACCTTCTTTGGACTTCGTCATGAAATCACCATTGCTGGCTGAGTTCAAAGCGTTTCTGTAGTCCCAGTTGACCCCATCGTAGAAGATACCCAGAATCTGCTCATCAGAGAATCCGTGATGAGGACACTCTCTCCGGTACTCCTTGTATCTCTCCCAAACTTCACAGAAAGCTTCTCCGTCATGCTGGTGGAAGGCTGCAATCTTAGTTCTGAGTGCTGCGGTTTTGGACTTCGTGTAGAAGTGATCCAGGAAGGCCGCTCTGCATTGATCCCATGAAGTCAAAGACCCAGGTGGTAGTGACTTCAGCCAGCGAGATCGCTTTGTTGGCAAGTGAGAAGGGAAACAGCTTGCACTTCAGAAAGTCAGCTGGTACTCCATTCGAGCCAGTCGTACTACATATCTCCTCAAAATTCTCGATGTGGTCCATCGGAATCTCAGCAGGCACTCCATGGAAAAGGTGCACCTTGACTAGTGAAATCATCTGAGGTTTGATCTCAAATTCTTGCCTCTGAACGGCCAGAGGAACAATCAGCCTGGTTGTGATAGAAGGTATGTGGATTGTCCTTGTCTCCAATGGCATTACGAGGTTGCGGCTCTCTGTCTTGTTGAGCTTTTCGCATCTGCTCGATCTGCTGTTGGAGTTGCTGCAACTGAGCAGCCATATCTTGATTGCCTTGGTCGCCCATGTCGGCGGAATTAGGCCTGTTCTGTCTGTTTGCTCGTTCTACTCTCGCGAGTTCTGAGTTTGACAGGATGAAGAGATCTTCGGTGCGGTTGCTCCTTGTAGATCTAGTGGTCATACACCTGAAACACACACAAGAAAGACGAGAAAGAACAAGTTAGTAAATCTTAGACTAGGTTTCAAACCAAGATTCAAAGGTAACGAGTTGGTCCCCGTCGCAACGGCGCCAAGTTTGAATACTCTAAAAATAGTTTCCTTATTCTCTACTGCAAGTGTACAGTTATGAAGGTGTAATATATAGGATTCGAAATCCAGAGGACCAGCGTTACACTATGAATCTAAGAGGTTCAAAAGAGAGCTAAGACAAGAACGATTATTTGTTGATTCAGTGACAAGTAACGAGAGCAAATGACAATGTAAATTCAATAAAAACAAGCACTATATCAAGGCAATTCGCAGGAGCTCATGGAAGGGAACCGAATAACTATTCAGGGCACGAATTAATGCAAGTATCGAACTCAAACATAAAAATGTGTCAATCCACTGTCGTGATCTTGACAACTTTGCTTAACAACCTAGATGTCTAAACTGTCGTTTGAATCTAGTAATTGAAAGCAAGCAATATGGACAGGTTCGATATGTTCACAATTCGCCTTAGCATAAACTCTCGCAGGCTAAGGACGAATTGCTCACCAATGTTCGTTCTAGCAACCTATTACACTTTTGATGAATAGATTAACCTAAAATCAGAGATTAAGTGCTCAATTCAATCTAGGCATTAAACTCAACAATGGCGAAGACAATTTGATGAAGGCCCTATTCGTATTCAGTTTATCTATCACATGAACTCCTTTGAAAACCTAGATCTAGCTAAGGGATTACTCAGACATGGAGAAACAGATCACAACGATAGATGAAATGAAATCCATTGAATAGAAACGAGAAAATCCGAATAACAATGAACAACGTCTGACAAAAGTCGAAAACTCGAAAAAGAGGCGTAAAAGAAGTCTCTCTCGAAACAATGGCTCAAAGTAGGTCTAAGTAGTTCGGGGGTCGAGTTCGGTCCAATCCGGTTTGAGCGGGATCGATCGAACGACTGCGATGGAAGCACGCAATCGAACGGTGTGGATATTGAATGGTGTGATGGCGTCTTCAAAGCACTCGACCGAACGGCGTCGTTGAGGTCTTGGATGCACTCGATCGAGTGGTCACGTCTTGGATGCACTCGATCGAGTTATCACGTCTTTGATGCACTCGATCGAGTGGTTTTGGATGGAGGTCGAATGCACCAGGGGTCTGACATGTCTTCAAAAAAAACGTCATAACTCTTCAACCGCTTATCGGAATGACCTCAAACCGGTGCCAAATGAAAGCTAACTCAATTTCCTGTCTTGGAGGCGCTCGATCGAATGGTATCGTGGAGGCATTCGATCGAATGGTGTTGTGTAAGCATTCGATCGAGTGCTGTAGTGGCTGCTTGACATGTCTTCACAAAAACCGTCATAACTCTTCAACCGCTAATCGGAATGACCTCAAACCGGCGGCAAATGAAAGATAACTCAATTTCCTTTTCAGATCGATCGAGTGTTGTTGAGGATGCACTCGACCGAGTTGTTTATGGAGCACTCGGTCAGGTGGCTGCAGTGGAGGCGCTCGGTCGAGTGGTGCAATGAGGCGCTCGGTCGAGTGGTGCATGGCGTTGAATGGGCACTCGGGCGAGTGGTCGAGCGGTTGTGATCGAGCAGTTCCGAATGACGGCCTTTTTACTCTTTTTTCCTTCTTTCACCTCTTGCTGCTCCTTGTTGCCGAAACTCTCCTTGGAACGTCTTTAGACCTGAAAAGACTCGACAAAAACTAGAAAGACTCGTAAAACTCGTGAAAACAACGGTAAGAAAGCGTCAAAAACGCAAGACATCAGTATGTTCTAGTTATGCTGATGATATAGATCAATCATACTTCAGTAATACGATATATAATTCAAAGGCGTAAACAGAGATTCTATTCCGACCTAGGATTCAGTTTCTTGCCTTCTTGCTTGGATTTTCTGTGATTGATAAATTGTGACTATTGAATCCGGAGTGAAATACAAAAAGTAACGAATACAAGTTTTCATTTGGGATTAACTTAAACCAGAGTAAACAGAGAGAATATACCTTGGGTATCGAAACTCGAAAGTAGTGTGTAGTGGGTGTGTGAAAAGAATTGCTTATACCTTGGTATTAATATGGTCGCTGCAAAGAACCTGAGTCATAGGTAACTAGTGAAAAAAGATATATCAGCCAAATGTTTGTGCTACAAGAGATGTCAACGCCTTTTAAGGTGGTCGACACGTAAAACGCGATATAAGTTCATGAAACTCATGCGACATTTGTATGTGTTTTCATAATCATATGAGACAATTGCAAACAAAAAAACGTTGCACCTTCGTTTTTTGTTCGGCACAAAAAATCAAAAAGCAACATAAGTAAGTCAGCATATCACCAAAATAAACTCACTCGTGGCAAAGTGAATGACAACTCAAAAGTTTCAAGTTCACAAAGCGACCTTGTGTTCAAACTTCAAAGGCAAGGCACTCATTTCCGCATATGTGACAATTCTCTGAACCAGCATAATCGAATATGTATGTGTAACGGGATTATTATAATTTAAGTAATTAATATATTACGATCACAAGATATATAAATCGAGTTAATTTAAACATAGCACAACACAAATAACATCAAACATAAAATATTCATCAAAGAGGAGTATAAGATAAGTGTACTTTGGCTGACCCATAGAATCAGTTGCCGAAAATGGAACGCTTGTAGCGTTGAAGGTGATGAATGAAGAGATCTACACGATAGAACCATTCTTGAGACCAACGTGTGTCTATGCAGAGGAACACAAACAAGGCCAAAGATGTGGAGATGTAGACTGCACCACAAGTCCAATAAAACCACTCCATATCTATCACATCATCCTCTTCCTCATTGGCATGCGTTGGTGCACTTTCCTCTGGAAATCTCGTGGGGTTGCAAATGATATTGGTAGGAAGTCCACAGAGGTGAGCATTGCCTATGTAACTCCTTTCGTCAAAGGCTCCAAGATGGCCTTTGAAAGGAATTTCACCGGACAAATTGTTGAATGAGACATTGAAGTATCCTAAACTGTTGAGGTCGGCCAGCACGGGAGGGATGTTTCCATACAGAATATTGTTGGATAGATCTAGACTCTCCAAGTCCTTGAGCTTTGAAATGTTATATGGTATGGAGCCTGTGAGGCGGTTTCTTGAAAAATTCAAAGATCTTATGTTCTCTAGATATCCAATCTCAGCTGGAATTTCACCAGATAATCGGTTGCTCGACAAATCCAGACCATACATATTATAAAGAATACCACCTCGATATGCTTCATATCTGCTTTTCGTCAAAAAATCCACAACGGTCCCTATTCTCAAATCAAAACCAATCTGGAAAATGCTAATGATGTTAAGGGCTGATGTATAACTCCAATCTTGCAAGAATGGAATGTCTGTTCCGAAAAATTGGGATTGCCATCCCCAAATAGCGAAATCTCTATCTGGATTAGAAGACATGTTACCCAAACATGATGGTATAGTACCACTAAATTTATTGTGAGATAAATCCAGAAGACCAACATTACTCAGCTTACATATTTTCTCAGGAATATGACTTTGTAAGTTGTTATTCCGCAGAAGAAGAACAAGTAACTTAGAACTCTTGCCCATAGTGTTTGGAATCTTTCCCGAAAAATTGTTGTTCCGCAAATCAAGCACCAATAATGCCCCAGCCTCGAATAAAGTGTCCGGAATTGATCCCATAAACTCATTGTTTTGTAATCTTAATTGTTGGAGAGATGAAAAATCCACATTCTTTGGTATCGATCCAGAGAAGCTATTGTGTGACATGTCCAAAGTTGTAAGCGGTAAACTTTGAAGCTGAGAAGGATAAGGACCTTTTAGCTGATTCCCCTTCATGTAGAGAAATGAAATGCGCATTCCACCAATCCAAAGTGGAACCGTGCCGGAAATACTATTATCTGATATGTCTAGATACACGAGTGCCTTTGAATTCAACAACCCCTCTCCTATACTCCCACTAAAATTATTTCCATCAAGAAATAGTGCAATTAAACTAGTGAGATTTGCACCCTCCGGAAATATGTTCCCTTCGAAATGGTTGTTGGAGAGCTTTAGAAATTCCAGTGACTGGCAGCCACTCCAAAAAGTTTTAGGTAGCTGCCCAGATAGATAGTTGGAAAACATGACTAGCATTTTTAAACTTCTCATCTCGCCCATAGAAGATGGAATGGTTCCATGAAAGCGATTTGAAGAAAAGTTCATGTACCTTAGCTTAGGAAAGATGATCCCTATGTCTTCTTGAATTGAATCGTTTATCATGTTACTCGAGATGTCAAGAACTTGTAATCCATGAGAAACTCTCGGTAGCTGAAGCTCTGTCAACATATTGTTATCCATATAAATACCCTGCAATCTTGTGTTATTCTGCACAAGCCAGGTCGGAAATGGTCCTTTCAACTTGTTATGTGAGAGATCAATATAGCCCAAGTCATGCTGATGAATAAGAAAACCAGGAAGCATGCTCTCAAGAATGAAATTCTGTAACCTTAGTATCTTCAACTGAAATAGTGGAACCCACGAGGTCTCAGCCTGAGCTTGGATCATACCAACTTTTGATGACAATTTGAATATTGTGAGCCTTGTTTTGTTGACCAATGAGCTGAACAAGAAATCACCATTGAAGTTATTATCAAGAAGCGACAAGTACTCAAGCTTTGATGGTAGACCAGACACAAAGGCAGACAGGTTTCCATCCAATTGGTTCTTCGATAGCTCAAGAGTTCGGAGACGGCTTAAGTTACCCAGACAATAAGGCATATTTGTCAAAGCATTGTTGCTTAAATCCAGCTCTCGGAGATTGATTAGTCTGCAAATCTTTGAGTAGCCTGAAATTCAGTTGGAGCAGGGTGTGAATCTTTATGTTTGGAGAAAGATAATGAATGCAATAAGAGCGTAGGAGAGATCATATTATTTGTAATACTTCACCTTTGTGGGTGAAAGACAATTGATTATCATGAAGATCCAATACTTGTAAAGATGGAGGGAATACTAAACCTGCAATTGGAAGGATAGATAAATAAAGAAGAAGTCATGTCATCTAGAATAACAAAAATATTCAGCAAACCCTACAATATTCAGAATGCTTATAACAATCTGCTCTGTTTTCCATATGGGTTAGTTATGCTCATCTAGAAATCTTATGAATACTATGACTTGTTAAATACTCTAATGAGATTCATTTATGTCTACGTTAGATTTAACTGAAAATTTAGAAGAAGAAGAAAATGACAATTATGCTTAGAGGAGCAAGTGGGTCCTTTTCTCTCGATCACCATCTTACCTCGTTCGTCTATGTTGGTGAATTTATTGACACTTAGATCCAGTTCTTGCAACTTCGACATGTTCTTTAGTACTGCACCAACACAATTATTATTTTTACTATATAAATATAAGAGATTCAGTAACACATATATGTCCAAGCTTTTATAACCTGAAACCGTAAAAAAAACTATTAAGACAATAGGAGATAAACTGAACAATATAGTGGTGGCTTCCTTGAAAAGTGTAAAGAACGTACCATAGATAGGATCAAACAAGTGATCAAACTGATTTTCAGAAAAGTCGAAGGTTTTTAGTTGAGGAAAGCTATGGAGCAAAGAAAGATTTAACCCCAGAGGTTGATCCTCATTCCAGCTGAATGTAATTCCACCAAGTGAGAGATTGACGATGTGGCCACCGATAGAGTCACTGCAGTTTACTCTCTCCCAATTGCAGCAATCACTTTTAGGATTTTCATCACTCCATGAATCGAGAATACTTTCATCTTCTTTGGGACTAAGAAGAGAGTTGAGATACGACTTGAGCTGCAACAGACCCCATCCGTTCACTTTCGACACAGCCTACACATCCTTTCATTTGGAATTGTAGAATCATTGTTACTATGATGAACACCAACGCCATCTGCTTCCTCTTCTCCATAACCCACCACCAGCTTCTCATCTTTATTTCCTATTTTTTTAAGAAACTGAATTCGAAACTAGACAGATTGACAATTTTCTTATATATAGATTAGAGTTTACAGAACTTACCACCTTGGGATAGATTTTTTCAGTGCTCGGAAGAACAAGATGAATAACAAAGAAGACTGGCCCTTGAAACTTCATATATTATCTTGAAATAAAACGTAAGATTTGGGCAAGAAGACTTTTTGAGTCACTTGGGTCTACCTGGACGTGTAATTTAGGCAAGAAGTGGAACCTTTGGCTACTTATTTTCTTGTTCACCTATATTCTGTTTATATTGGTTTTAACTGTTAACTTTTCATGGTGGTGATAATTAAGTTGATAAACCTGAATTTATAAATAATATAGATTTAGGATTTGGCCTCATTATAGATTAATTAGAGCTTAAAAAACAAAAACATGAAGAAGGATGAATGTTGGGGTCGGATTCCACCCCGAGACATCGTCATTTGGATTGGGCAAATGGGGGAAGATCGAGCCAAACCGCACTAGCCGAACCGCACCAAACCGGGCCGAACCAGGCGTCAAACCGAAGACCAGCCGGAAACTTCTCAATGGCCGAACCAACATCCGACGGAGCGATCCGAGCCGAGGCCCATCAAAGACTTTCCTTAAACTGAAGTCGGCGCGAGCCACAAAGGAAAGTTTACATTTATTGCGGAGTCGGCGCGAGCAGAAAAGGAAAGTTTACATTTTTGCATAAAGTCGGTTGTAAAAGTCGGTTCCTATTCTCTTATAAATAGGAACCGATAGTCATTATTTGAGGCGAACTTTTACACACAGAAAAAGGCATACGCCACACATATTGCTGCTCGCATAACAGCTAATAAAATAACCATCATTTGGATCGATCCTTGTGTTCACTTACGAAATTCTCGGCTCTCCCTAAAAATACAAAGTATCATAGTGCAGTTTCAGCTCGCACAATGAAGATTTGACTCTCGACTTAAAACTTCATACTATTTTGTAATGGAAGGTGTGATTTGGGCAAGAAGACTTTTCTAATGACTTTGGTCTACTCCAATGTGTGGTTTAGGCAAGAAGTGGAACCTTTGACTACTTCTGTCTAGACTATAAGTCTATAACTTATATTCTTGGATCTTTGCAAGTGGCAATAAAAAAATTTGTCCTTCTTCTTTTATTGGTTTTAACTTTTAACTTTTCGTGGTTGTAAGAATCAAGCTGATGCTCATTGTTACAAAGATTAATGGATTTACAAGATTTTCGTTTGGAGGAATTGGAACTCAATCTTCCACAGTATTAGCATGATGATTGTAACTACTGGTTTTTTGAAAGCTTGTTCTGCAAGCATATTGATCACAAAAGTAAGATCAAGCTTGTTACTGTTGTGGCTTGCGCTGAAGGGTTAATTTTCCTGCATCACGAGTCCAGCGGCAAGAGCAAATCTTATTACATTGGTAATTTGTGTTATCACAGTGGTTTGAACTCCCATTTCCTCCTCCTTCTCTTCTTCTGATTTCGCTATACAATCATTTCTACGATTAGGGACTTGTGACATGAATGCACAATGGAGTCATGTCCCTTAGCTTTTTATTACTAGACCACTACTATTTAGTTATGTATTGCACTAAAACATTAATTTCTTGCAAAAATAAAACATCTCCAAGTCAAAACGTGAAAATCGTCTGATCGTCAAGCATTTGTTTTGGTACATTTCTCTAGAATGACCATATCGCAGTTGAATGCTATGATGGGCGAAGAAAGGTGTGAATATATCTTAATCCGATAAATCAGCTGGTTGTGGAACTAATGGAAACATTTTCTAACTGTTTGGATCGAGTCTTATTGGTTCAACTAATTTCACTATAAGAAAAATAAATAAATATATTATAAATTTGGACCACCTCATTTAAAGAATCCAACTAACATACACCCACCTTTTATTATGTCGGTCTATTAATACCACCCAAAGTCTAAAGCAAACAACAAAAGCATAAAAAGATCTTAAAGAAACACGAGTCGTCGTCTCTAAAACCATAAGGATTACAAATTTACAAGAAAGAATATCAATGGAGGAAGAATACAAAAGAGTGATTAACATTACAGTCATTGGAGTAATCTCATGGGGACTCATTTTCATACTCGTCCGACGAATCTTCTCAAACTACTCGTTCGACTTCAGCACTCGCATTGTCTCGACGATTCACGCCACAGTCGCGGTCGCTTTAGCAACTCTCACGATTCAAGATTGGTCTTGTCCTGTTAGTCCCATTGCTTCTACGTCATCTCTCAAGCAGATGGAAACGTTGGCGTTTTCATTGTCGTACATGATCTACGATCTCATTTGTAGTCACTTTGATCAAGTCCTTAGCATTGATAACGCGGTTCATCATTCTGTCTGCATTCTTGGTTTTGTAGCTGGACTTTACTACCGAAAGGTAATATATGTAATTCTTGTTTGGTTTTTTATTTTTACTATTGGGTTTTCGGAGAACTAAGTGATTAATTTTTTGTATTTTTATATTGTGAATTTATGGTGAAATTAAGTGTGGATCTGAGATGGTGGCAGCATTGTGGATAACAGAGATATCGAGTCCATTTCTTCACCTCAGGGAGATTCTTAAAGAGATTGGTTACAGAGACACCGATCTCAATCTTGCCGCCGATGTGAGTATTACATCTCTATAGACTATAGTTAATAGAATTATCATTAATTCGTTTTCTTTTTTCTTTTTTTGCTAAACATTATTATTAATACGTTGCAGAACACTCTTACGAGTTAGGATTAGTATGTCACTAAGTCCAGGTTATATGTATATATGTATTAAAATAATAATTAGCGATAAATTTATAATGATGGAAAAATAAAAACTAACGTGTCTTAGTGAGGTCATGTGGAAAAATAAAAACTAACGTGTCTTAGTGAGGTAAAAATATCTTGAATTCTTTTTTTTTTAGGTTCTCACGTAGCCTATTTGGTCAAACTTCAAAGTTTTAGACTTCTAATCTAATTATTAATCAGATTGACAAAAAAAAAATCCTTTTTATGAATATTATTATCAAAACCAACACGTAAACAAAGTCAATTTGTTCAAATCTTGCAAGTTTTATAGAAAATTATGTTATTGTGAATGACATATATAATATTGGTAACTTAAGAAGTCAAACCATAGTAAATTACTTTAATATTTATCTAAGATCGTGGAGGAGAATTAACTAACTAGTACTAGTAATAAACTAATAATTAATAAATGATGTAGGTGTGTTTTGCAACAATCTTCTCATTGGCCAGAATGGTGGGTGGGCCTTACCTCGTTTACGTAACAATAGCAGCTGATAATCCCATCCTTATCAAGGTATTGTTTCCATAGATATGTGAAACGTTTCAATCGACACAATATTATTATTGAAATGAAGATTTTGTTGATAAATGTTTGTACTGTCCGCATTAAGCTGATTTTTTTTTCCCATATAACAAATTTCAGTTGAAATAGTTCGTTCATTCATGATTTTTTTTGTTTCTTATTTTCAGGCAATGGCTTTGGGATTACAACTTGTGAGCGCATTTTGGTTCTATAAAATCCTTAGAATGATGAGATACAAAATTAATAAAAGATCAACGTCCAACAAAAAATCTGCTTAGTTTGAAGATAGTTTACTAATTATAATGCTCGTGAATTCCAAATTTTTTGTTATTTTAGTTATAGTTGAAACTTTTTATTTGTTTCTTACATGAAAAATGTAAGGAATTGGGGATTTACACTAATAATAAATTATATGAAACTATCAATTCATCAAGTTTTATACGGTACTGATCAGTGTATACACAAATTTAATTTCCATAAAAAGAAAAAAAAAAAAAACTAAAACCGATGAAGTGAATAACAAAATCAGAGCATTTGGCGATTTATAATCGAAATATAAAAAATTCTAAAATTTTCTTTTGGTGAATTTAATTTATATCATTTGTCTCTTTCAATGTAAACCCTTAAGCAACGTACGCCGCATTAAGTCAAAAAGCCCAATGGAAAATCTTCTTCTCCTAAATCACAGAAAATCAAAGTCTCCAACTCGTGTTTCATCATTTCACACTTCTCAAACACTCTTGCTTCTCGAACACGTAACTCTTTTTTGCATTTTGCCATAACGAATACGATTGGGAAAGTCCTGATTCAAAATGCAAGATCTCTGGGGGTTTTATAGAATGGTCGCTAGTTAGTTATCCACGTTATTTAAGATTAATAAATTATATGGGGATTCTTTTCCAGTCCTCACTAATTTTACAAAAAATTTCCGTATTTACTCGCTTTACAGTCATCAGGTTAGTGAGTACAGAGTTATCTAACTTGATATCATACTTTCACAAGAGGCCATCAGGTTCGTTTGATGGTGTCTTTACTAACTTACATGTATTGCTGGATAATTAAGGTATCGTTGGGTACATTCTCGTCTGATCCCTTTTGATTCAAATCTATAAGCCCAACACTTGGTTGGCAGACGCCATAAAGTCTAAATTTCTAGCATGGGCAAAGCACCAATCTCAAAAACTATCTAAACCTAAGCAAACTCAGAACAAAATTGCAAACGCTGAAACATGTGTTAAGAAAATATAACCTGAGAAATGGCAAATCATTAATAAGAAAGAAAGAAATCTGAGTTTTCAGTACAATGCAATCGATAAGAAGAAAGAGAAAACAGATTAAAAACCCAGTAGGATCCACGATTAGGGAAGAGCAAACAAAGGACAAGAATAGACGGCCTTAGAAGCTTCGAGGATATCAAAAGGAAGAAGAGATTAGAAAAAGAAAAACACCAAAGCAAAGAACATAATAATAATAATAATTGGATATCTTTAGAATACTGAATAACAAAGTAGAAAGTCACCGACTTAGGTCTCTTTCTGTTCTTCAGCAGGCTTTGGTGCTGCTGCTGCTTCTGCTTCTTTGATCTCCTCTGTACCGTCGTCCTGGTTAATATCATTCCAATCAACACAACAGAATCAGATATAATCCAAAATAAACCATTTTGATTTCAAAACCAGAACCATTGAAATTCACACAACAGAATCAGATCAGGATATGGAAGAAGACAATGGCATCAAAATCCAGGACTAAATGTAAACCATTTGTTTTTAGAACCTATGATAGACAATTCCAAGCCACAAAATGTTAACCATCATACCCATTAATCATCAGATTCAAGTTTTCAAGAATTGAAGAATAGTTCTTGTTACCTGCATGTCAGAAGTCCAGAGAGTAAGGTTGTCACGAAGCAGCTGCATGATCAAGGTACTGTCCTTGTATGACTCCTCACCAAGAGTATCCAATTCAGCAATTGCTTCATCAAATGCCTGTTCAAAAATCCCAATTCCATTTCGTTAATCACACACACAAACACCAACAACATGATTCATGAAAATAGATCAGAAATTTTAATCGTCACCTGCTTAGCGAGATTGCAGGCACGGTCTGGAGAGTTGAGAATCTCGTAGTAAAAGACGGAGAAGTTCAAAGCCAGACCCAGACGGATCGGGTGTGTTGGAGCCAATTCGGAATTAGCAATGTCCTGCCAAACACAGACGTATCACGACTCTGACCTAGAAAACTAAAATCGCAAAACGAGATCTCAACAAAATCAAGCCATTTGATGTGTTCCGGTTTACAGATCGGAGGCAGGAGATATACCTGAGCGGCTTTGTAAGCGGTGAGAGTGTGCTCGGCGGCGTCTTTCCTCTCCTGACCGGTCTTAAACTCAGCCAAGTACCGATGGTAATCTCCCTTCATCTTAAGGTAGAAGACCTTGGAATCTCCGTTAGCAGAAGCCGGGATAAGCCTTGTGTCGAGAAGCTTGAGGATACCGTCGCAGATTTTGGAGAGCTCGGTTTCGATCTTGCTTCTGTAGTCGCGGATCGTGGTGACATGGTCATCGTTGCCGCGGCTCTCTTCCTTTTGTTCGATGGAGGAGATGATACGCCAGGAAGCACGACGAGCGCCGATTACGTTTTTGTAAGCGACGGAGAGAAGGTTTCGTTCCTCGACGGTGAGTTCGTCTTTGTCGACGGCTTCGGCGACTTTCTCCATGAATTCAACCATCTCTTCGTATCGCTCCGCTTGTTCCGCGAGCTTCGCTAGGTAAACAAACTCCTCCCTAGCCGAGGATGATGCTGGTGCTGCCGCCATTTTCTCTCTTTTGTTGTTTAGATCGGAGACGAAAAGCTTGAAGATGAAGGATTCAGATCTCTGAGAGGAAGAGAAAGAGAGAGAATTTTTTGTTTTCGAATTTCAATTTTTCTGTGGGATCTAAAATGTTTTTTTGTTTTTTTTTTTTAATTGTTAGTGGGGAGCGACGATTGCGAAAGGAGATTGAAGGAGGACCGTTGGATTGAATATGTGAGATGGAGAAAGCTGTAAGGACGAGAGCACACGGGAATTTTAACCCCAACAAACACAGTTTTTCTTTGTTTTTTTTGGCTCAAACATCGATTATCATTAAACCGATGAGAAATACACATTCAATAGACCACTTACAGCTTTTAACCAGATACAGTGACTCTGTCTAAAAACACGTTGAATCACTAAGATGGATCCAACGTAATCTGAACGAGAGTCACTGTATTTTCAACCACGACAAGATAAATTTCACACCACTACCCGATGTAAAATCATCTCTTAAACCACTTAATTAACCCTAATGACACGAAAACAGCTACTAACCGAGAGAGCATCAAATCCTATCATGAAAAACAAACCAAAAAAAACAAACTATTAGGCCCTTATGATCGGAGTGAAAAGCTTATCCTAATAGTATCAACGCAAAATGCGCATCTTCAGATAGAACTTGACACTTCGACTTTCACTGTCTCGGTCCTACGCCTAAAAACGGACAAAGATATCCGAATGACACTTAACCGGAAAGACCAGCCAAGACTGAACCCCGAAACGGCTCGGAGAGACGAAGCCTAAAAAACTGGTTGACCCGCTAATCGGGCATAACCAAGGCACCAAGCCCTAGATCTGAGGAGACAGTGCCTCCGTCTATCTAATCGCCGCCATGACATATCCACCAACCACGGGAGAGAGCCAGTCTCTCTTGCGCATCACTGCCCATAAAACCGCCATCGTCAACCACCGTGGAATGAGGAGGGGAAAAGCTTCACCGGTCTCAGATTTATCGGAATCAGATCTGTAGGGCTTTCGCCGGAGAAACACCACCTCCTCGAGGAGGATCCACCACCGAGCCAACCATCTAGGAATCGCCTTCTCCCACTCCGATCCAGAACGGAAATCGCCTAGATCCGACCAGGAGAACCAAACACCGACGGGGACACTACCACTAAGAAGAAAAAAAACAGAAGATAAAGAAGGGAGCCCTCTCTCTGCGCCGGCCGAAGCCGACCACCGGAGAGGCAAACGGGATCTGGGTTTAAAAGTGGTCGGCTTTTTGCCTTTTTTTGATACTTTTGGGTCAGTTTTTTATATTTTCTAAGTAAAAATAATATTACTTTCTTTGAAATTTTTTGTTATGGGCCTTTGGTCCATGCTGTTGGCCTTTTTATATATAAAAATTACAAATTTGTCAACACGTTTTCAGTCTTTGACTGAGAATTTTTTTTTTTTTTTTTTCAAACTCAGATCGATCGGTATTTTGATTTGGTTTAGATCCATGTAACCCGTTTAAATCCATAAAAGGATAAGTATAACTGATCGTATATCATTTTCACTAAAATATAAAACCTATGGGTAACGTTGATCCAAAACCTAGTATATATTATTTATATATCACAAATGTTGCAGTGTTCATGAATCGATTACCATATCATAACTATTAATAGGTAAAGTCAAGTTCTTAGAGATTATGGATTTCTTTACTCCAAACCATTGTCTAGATATTCAGTGGTTTTTTAAGATCATATACACACGCTAAGATCATCTTGAACATTTGAAATTTTGAATCGAGTAACACAGAACAGTTTTTTATTTAAAAAAAATCACAAAACAGTTTGATAAAATTGATCTTCTTAATTCATTATTTCTCTCATACATACACGTTTTCTTCTCTTTTAAGTAGTTTGAAAATGAGACACCAATGCATAATTTCTCCAACCACATGAATATTTACTTATAGTCACAGTTCTAATTCGAACATGAAGTATGCATATTATATTATGGGTGACAATAAAAAAGCCATAGATAATCAAATGATTTCATTAGTAATTCGTGTTACAAAAAGAATAACAAATCAACCAAAAAAAAAAGTATATATATATATATATTTGAATAAAAAAGAATAACAATTGGAGTATATGATTCTAGTGTAGTCTAATAGCTATTGGAGTTTTCAAAACAGTGAGCAAGCAGAAGTTTCCGGGTCAAACAGAGCAGGAAGCAAATACTTCCTCCCATTTGCTCCCTTGGCATTATAACTCCCACCGGTCGTTGCATCCACAAGCAACTCACCAGCATAACCAGGATACGAACCTTTTCCATAAAGTCCACTACAAGCCGAACCGGCCTCAAGCGGCGCCGTTTTAGGCCCTTGGTAGTACCCATCTCCGAAAGGGTTTGTTGCGGTTCCAGCCAACAAACTCGCCAAGTTAACCACCATACCATCTAAACCCACGTCCCTATTAGGCGCCGTAAGTGGTGGGCTTTGAGGCCCATAAACGGGCGCATGGAAAGGCCAAGCGCATTGGCCTGGACACTGCGTCTCTGAGTTTCCGACCCAGATGTACGCGAATTTTGATATTTTCTTGCCCGATAACCCGGAACCTGACCCGTGCGACCCGCATCTGTTCATGCAAAAGCCTTGTACCGACACGTCAGCTGAAGTCAACACGACATTGACCGCGTAGCTTTGACGGCCTTTTGCGGCTAAGGCTTTGATGTTTCTCTCCGTTAAGGATTTTCCCATTGAGTAACTTTCGTCGAGGATCTGTTCTCCGAGGAAGAGAGTGAGGTGTCCACGTGTTGTCTTGTGGTAATACTTCTCCACCGTCTTCCACCACGTAGCGACTGAGGGCTTTTGGGTCACGGTGGTTCTCCGGGAAGCGAGGGAAGCGATGAAGTCAGTGACGATCGCACGCTGTGACGGCTTGAATTTTCCGTACCAGATTAAGTTGATGGAGACGTCTCCGGTAAGAAGAGCTCCTTTGTGGTACTGAAACGACATATAATCTTGCGTTTCGTCCGTCTTCGCGTCTAGACAGACAAACGTAGCAGCGAATAACAAGAATAAGACTCTGAGATTGTTACTCAACACAAAAGACGCCATTTGTTAAAATGTAGAAGCAGCAAAACTAAGAGACCAAGAAAGCTTCCAAGTGGTGATGTGTGTATGAGTTTTGAGTTGATATTGTGATTGTGTCGTGTGTGTTATATATATAAGAGAAGAAGAGAAGGGTAAACACGGAAATTTCAAAGAGATTGAAACCTAACCAAGATTGGTTGCCAGTTAGGCAATGAGCGCGTTAGAGAGATTACAGTAAGAAAACAGCTAAGTATTTTTGGGAAACAGAACTAAAGACAAAAATCAAAGCCGTGGGAAGAAAGTTAGTATGGTTCGGTTAGACTAATATTTAAATATACATTGACTATATATCTATGTTGCATGGAAACTCCGTCCGAGTCACGTTTCCCGTTTCCGAAACGTTTCTAAAACGGAAACTCTCGGAAACTTGTCGGAAACTCGTTTTTTTCACGTTTCCTAAAATTTGCAATTTGGAAACTTGTTGGAAATTCGTTTCCATTTTGGAAACTTGTTGGAAACTTGCGTTTCTAAAATTGACGAAAACTTAGTTCTTAGTTTTCAAAAACATAATAGCTAAATAATTACATAACAAATAATAATATTAACTGATTAATATAATTATTTAAGATAAATAAATGATTAATTTGATTCATTAGATTATATGAAATTAGTCTTACCATAATATATGCAGTTTTAAGTTTTTTATGTCGATGAAGATAGTTGAAGATAGTTTCCATTGATAGAGCGCATAACAATAATAATAAAATATATTTTAAATATTTTAAAATTGAACATTATGATATTTATCTTTAGTTAAGCTATTTAATATTTAATATAATATATATATATATATATATTATTTTTTATTTATATATATACACGTTTCCAAAACGTTTCCAAACTTAAATTTTCCAAAATGTACGTTTCCCGTTTCGGAAACGTTTCGCTTCCGCGTTTCCGTTTCCGTTTTCATACAACATAGCTATATATTATACAAAATATTTTTTTTTTTTTTTTTTTAGTTTTTGTGGTACAATCTAATATTAGATACAGCTGGAGAAAGTGCAGAGGTTATGCGGCGACGAGCGAGAGTTAGTGGAAAAAGGTTTATATATCATTTGTGTAGGAGTTTTGCTTGGTTTCTCTGTTTTTTTTTTTCTTTCTTGTATGTCTCTCCCCCTTTTAGTACTCTGTTTTTGTTCATGATGTAATTATAGTTCTTAGCATAAGAGACTAAAATATTTTGTTCATGATGTCTTTATTATAGTTCTTATCAATTGTTATTCTTCATTATGTGATTATAAATATATATATTTTATAGTTCTTAACATGTGATGTTTTTTGCTGTCTTCGTCTTTTCTATGTTTTAAGGATTTTCATTTTGTTTTTGCAACTTTTATCATGGAAAACACCAATGAACAAAAAAAGAGATACGTTGATAAAAAAAAAAGAAAAACGATTAGAAAATGACGAATCAGATTTGGACAAATGATTTTAAACAAAAAGTTGCCGTTGATCTTTGTCAAACAGTGGTTGTTATTTTTGGTGGGTCTCCGTGGTTCTTTTGTTACATAAAGAATTTCATAGGTTGACATGGTATTTAAAAAGCTGGGCTTTGAGTAATAAACTAATAATGTAAAGAATTATTATCCCAACAATATTAGATTTTAGTAAAATTACATAACCCAAATGATAACTAAAATTTTTGGATATAAAGAATTTTGTGTGAGATTCAAAAGTTTAAAATCAATAATAGTAGATTTTCTTAAGATTTTAAGAATTCATAAACCAATAACAAAATAATTTCAAAAATTTAATAATCCCGTAAAAATACATTTTAAGGGAATTTCTATCAGAACCTACTTTCCGGATCTCAACACATGAACAATTTTTTTTTTTTTTAACACACCAATCACGAAGATTAAAAAAAAAAAAAATAATGTGGTTTCGAATGATCAATTCAGACAATTCGGTGGAACCATATTGCCAGAAGCTGAACCTTCAACGTTCTCACATAACGCCGTCGCGGGGCCGTCGTTTCCGTTGTGCGTTAAGTTGATGTCAACTAAAAAAATATTCTTGCAAGGAAAGCTTTCGCTACATTGAAGATTCACAGCCACTTTGTTCATCGACGTCCCCCAAATGTTCTTTAACGTCACATTTGAATCTGAACGTGAGACTATTAGAGTGTTAAAGTCCCACATCGAATCGGAGCACTTCTTAACTAATATATATAGAATGTGGCAATCCTCCACTCATGAGCTAGCTTTTGGGTGTGAGTTAGGCCCATTACTAATATGGTATCAGAGCCCAAGGTTAACCCAACAAGCGATTTCCCACAAGAAAAACGGTTTCCCACATTTAAAGTGGCCCGTATAAGTGGCACGACTTGTTGTGGTATTTCCGAGATGATGGTGCGTCCCGCCCTCATCTCGAGGTGGCCTATTAGAGTGTTAAAGTCCCACATCGAAAATGGGAGCTAGCTTTTGGGTGTGAGTTAGGCCCATTACTAATAGATACTCTCCCTGAAAAAATAAATTAAAAAACCATGATCCTGCCTGTTTAATTGAACTCAAGGCGTTTGCATGATAAATTACCATTTTTTCGCACGGCGGGTGAGGGCAATACTTCTGATCGATGATAATAGGACTTTCCACATCGATCATCTGTATATTCGCAAACACAAAGTTAGAAACTACAATTGCTATAACCGAAGATTCCCATGTCTTGATCCGTATACCATCACTCGTGCCGGTAAAGACCACATCCCTAACACTAATCCCATGTCCGGGACCACAAGTGACGTTAGAAATTTCAAAATTAGTATTTCCTGAAAGGATGGCGATACAATCGTCCCCTGTGCCAATGTGAGTGTTGGAGATTTGAATATTGCTTGAAAAGCCTATTTTGATCCCATCGGTGTTAGGGCTATCTCCGGGAGCTGTTATGTTGACGCCGGTGATGCTGAAATGATCAACGGTGTAGAAATTCAAATGTCCTGCTTTACTGTTTAGTGATGTTATCCCTTCGATAGTTGAATTATTCACGTAATCAAATCCCATGTTCTGCAAAAATGTATTTGGTAAAAAAATGAATATACTAGACTCAAGAATACTACAAATTGAAGAACATGCAGAGGAAATAATTTAAGAATACTAAAAAATATGGGAGATTTGTGAATATAGGCTAAAAAACTTCTCTTTTGTCCTAATACACATTTTTTGAAATTTACCATTTTTTGACTTTACTACCTTTGTAAAATTTAGTTATTTATGAAATAAATATTTTTAAATATTTTTTGTAAAAAAAAATACATAACAATTGAAAAATAATATGGAGAATGTTATACCCATTTAATTTTATAAAAAGATGTTTTAAACATATGTTTTTAAAAATTTCTACGTTTTCAAATATGTAAAGTATAATTTATATTCTACTTGCTGCTCTCTTTTCTACTAACAGAAAAATATGATTTCTACGTTATATTAAGTAATCTACTATCCGTAGAAAATAAGGTCTAACTTATGTTCATGTTTGTACTAGTGGTAGAAAATACTTTCTGACTTACTTTCAAAATTCTACCATTCGTTGGAAAATACATTCTACGAATATTATATTTTCTACAGTTCAATAGAAAATGTTATCTGACATTTTCACCAATTTCTACCACTCGTAGAGTGCGCATTACTGAAATAACCTATATTCTACCATTCGTAGAATGTATATTCTAGAAATAACATTAAGTTCTACCATCCGTAAATATAAAATTTATGCGAGAATCTGAGAATATCTAGATTAATATGGTAAGTAAATATTTAAAAAATCTTTTCAAATATAGTGGTTTCCTTATTTTTTTTCCTCTAAATAAATAAAAAGAACGACATTTTATGTGTTAGCATTAAAATAAAAGAAATGAGAAAACAAAAAACGATTTCTTTTTGAGAAAATTTGGACCAATATTACACAAATTAAAAATATTTTTGAAAACAAACCCCTTTTTAAAATGTTGAAAAACTAATCTTTTTAATATTCAAAATTACCAAAATACCCTCAATATTTTCGGACTTAAAAATTGTTTTAAAATTCGTTTCTGTTATTTTAAAATTTTATTAGTTGAAAAAATTATTTTTCTGTTATTCTAAAGATAATTCTAAATAGTTTTTTTTTTATTATAACAAAAAGAAGAAGAAAAAAAATCTTCAAGTAAGATGTTATTTATAGAGTTTGATTGATATTGATAATAAACATTAGTATATTTTGAAAATAATATATGTATTTCCAAGTATAAATATCTATTGAAATATCTTATTTTGTCTTTCAAAAATATTTCTTTCTGATATATCTAAAATTTAAACTATTATTTAAAATAAATTCAAGATTTTTCTTTAAATTTTTATTGTTAAAAAATTGTATTTTCCTCATTATTAATTCCAAACACTGATAATAATTTTATTTTCTTTTCATTTATTAAAATAATACGATTTCTGTATATTGTTAATCTTTATGTTAAAAATATATTAATCTCTATTTTGAAGGCTAAATTTGGTAAAATTAACATTATAAAGTGTATTAGGATTTAGGACAAAATATGGTCAAAAAAAATTATGTGGATAAGAGGGGAGTTTTTTTTATCATTTTTTGCCAAATTTCCCAAAAAATATTTGAATAAATATATATACTTACGATAGCAAGTCTAGGACAATGAGTGTCCTTGTCGCAGTCATTGAGTGGCCAAGACTCCTTGCCTTGACCGTCGATGGTACCGCCGCCGGATATGGTGAGATAGTCGATGTAACAGAAGTTGATCCACGTTTCCAATTTAATGTCGTCATTGTTTGTAGGAGCCAATAAGGTTCCATCGATGACAAACGAAGTCTGACCTTTGCATGGTCCAGCAAATGTTACACCACCGATATAGAATGTTCCTTCCGGTATGTACATTCTGCTAAGTCCATCCCATGCGCATGCATCTTTCCACGCATTTGTAAACGCCTTACATCAAAAACAAAATAGGTTAATTATTAAACAACACTATAGTAATTGAAATAAAACCAAGATATGGTGTGTTTCAGTTTTTTTTTTTTTTTTCTTTTTTCCTGGTGGATGAAGATCACAGATTTAATATTTTATCGAAAGTTAAAATATTGCTGTTGTTAGTATTTTTTTTTCTATCGTAGATTTTCTAACTAACAAAAAAAGAGATATATATACAAAATTATAAACCTTGAGGATTAGTATAGATCTGAATTTCAGTGTAAAATTATTCCAGTCGTGAAAAAAAGGAGAAGTGTTTCTACAATAACTAAAAGAAATGACATTTTTAATTATTGTGTATATGTTGATTCTTTTGGGGATGATTCTATACAACTCTTTTTTTTCTTTTTCGTCTGCATAGTTCAAAGTATTTGGTTTAAACATTTATCTAACCGGAAACCAAATAAAATGTCATTTCTTTTTTAATAAATTGAAAATCAATGTGAATCAAAAACCGATGGTCTTCATTTAACAATCTCATCGTATTATATTATATATAGTTAAAAAGTAAACTGGTTTTTAGACCAATCAATATATATATATAATTATACTATATGATAGTCCCTTAATTAGTTTCTTTTGATGAAAATTCTGGTTTGTTTCTGACCCCCGAGTTTATTTTATAGATCGAATTGAATTCTATAGAAATAAATGAAGAAGCCTAGGCAGATCGTATATACAATTTAGAGAACAACTAAAAAGAAATATGTCACTTACATTAGTATTACCCGTTTGACCGTCGCCTTTTGCACCATAGCTTTGGACGTCGAAGACTTGTGTTTCGGTGTCTGGACGACTTGTGACGGCGACGACCAAGAGAGACAAACACAAAGCCTTAAACGCAAAACTAATGCAAGCCATCTTATTCTTTAGGTAGATGCTAGCCTTCATGGTTCTGTTAATAAAGAATGTGTTATTTTCTTAAATACATTTTTAAAGTAGATACGAGAAGTGCTAGTCAACACTGTAACTATGATAAGGAATCTTCGTAAAATGAAAACTTTCATTTGTGCTACAAGTGCTGGCTAAAAGGCGATTTCTTTCTTTTTTATTATTATTGGGGGGTCTGAATCTTGTGGTAGATTAGTTACTAGTATTGATCCACCCGAAGTATGTACGAGATTTTATAAAGATAGATTAACTTAATATAAATTTCAAAATATATTATTTGAGAAAGTCACAAAGTGCAGGAAGCTGTTTTCTGTCATTTTCTATTGCTCACATTCCAATGACAAAAAGCAAAAAGGCAGACAAGCTAACATAGAGTGATCGAGATCTCCTTCATATATACTATGTAAATTCTTTATCGCCGGTTTGGATTACTGAGTCGTTATAGATGTAGAAACTGATGCAAAAAAAAAAAAAAAAAAAAAAAATTTCGAAATATAATCCAATTTTATCACAATATATTCGGGGGTCTGAATTTTGTGATATACTGGTTATCACGAATATTCTTAAAAATTCAACGATCTACAGCAAGTTAACAACACACTTGTTCACTATAAACTGGGGAGATCCTGACCAACACATGTTCCCAACATACTATTATAACATGTTGCAAATAATATTTTTCCCCCTCTTTTTCTCGTGACATGCTCTCTCTTTCTTTTTCTTCTTATACACTTTCCAAATCAGCAATCACATTGTTCAACACTTCAACTATCTAAATTAAAACTAACTAGTTACTTAGTCTTAATAGGAATTATTGGTTTCTGTATTTTTATAAATTTAGAAATCTTTTCTTTTATCTATGTTTTCATGGGAGGGGATGTGGCCATATCTACACGTCTAGGTCCAATTCAAAACATTCATTAATACTGGACGCTATATAAAATTAACTTTTCTCATTTCTCTTTCTGCCACCTCAACATCACCTAACCATCTAATATTGTAAGTAATAACAACTTTATGAATGGTTTTTAAACTCGTGGAAACTAGCTCCATGCGTAAAAAATATCAAATGTAAAAGGGAACAACCAAAAACAAAACCCGAAATCGTATACACCGAAACATAAAAACAATTAAATTTTATTGGAGTATAAAAAGAGAAAGAAAAGTTGCAAAAGAGTATAACATAAAGAAAAACAAAGAAAATTAAACATTAATGAAATAGAAAGAAAAAAAAAACCACTTTATAATAATAATACTGATAATTGAAATCAGCAACTAATCGCCAAAAAAGTGTTTTGATTCAATTGAAAAAAGATAATGCTTCACTTCATATTATTCTAGACTAATTAAATTGGTCCACACAACGAAAGACGATAGAACTTAGAAGCACAAATTTTAAAAGAACAAAGTATCGGAGACAGAAGAATTGGAGGCCTGCTCATCAAACAAACCGGTCGGATAAGGCCCATGACCAGGGCCAAAAGCTTTCACATGGTCCTTAAGGGAGCGTTTGTGTTTAAAATCTGAACCGCAAACGCAAACCCAGCGTTTCCCACAATTCTTCTCATGGGTTCGCCAATCGCCCTTAACAGCCAAGAGCTTACCGCAGATGCGACACGAGTAAGGTTTTTGGCCGTGTTTGCGTTTGTAGTGCGTTTGGAGCGTTCGAAAGTCTTTGAGCGGCTTGGACCGAGGATGGTCAATGTGGTTCCTGCACCCTTCGACGCAGCAGTAACAAGGGATCCCTAGCATGGCTCGTGGCTGTGTCCCTTTGAGCGACTCTGGTCCTTTTCGGTATTGTGAACCGTGCCCCCACATGTGCATCTGAATTCAGTCAACAAGATTTGCATACGTAATTATTAATAATTTAAACAATAAATGAAATAGAGAAAATGGTTTGAAGATTTCAGGATAAACTTTCACAACAAAGACCTAGTTATTAAGTCAAATTTTTTATAAACAACTAAAAATCGTAAAGCCCCACATGGTTTCATTAAAACCGTATTATTGAAATGGTCGATCATGGTGTTTCACTGAAGAAATATGTGTATTTGATTTGGATGAAACTTCTTGAATGTACTAAACAAAAATTTTATTTTATATATGAGAAAGGATATTCAAACATATAAACAGTCAAATTTGAATAAAAATTTAATTCAGACATTGTTTAAAAAAAAAAAATATATAGGTTTAAGATGTTAATAAACGTAACAATTTTGGTCAAATATTTTCATTAAAATCTTAAACACCATAAAACACACACATCACCAATTATTTTTTTTTTTAAATAATTAAACCTCTATATTAATCAACTTAACAAAAGGAGTAATTTGCTATCATAATTAGATCCCTAAGGGAATATATATATATAAAGTCATAATATTATAGATACGGAGATATAAAATTGAATATAAAATTAGATTATATTTGGTTATGCATGGACACACAATGGGATGAGATATATAATGATTCGTACCTGAAGATTGTTGTAGCGATTGAATGTCTTGAAGCATACATGACAAGAAAAATGAGTGAAGCCTATTATAATCTGCTCCGGCGCCGGAATCCAGTATGCCTTACCGGAAACTTCATTCTCGATGTCTTTTACGGCATCATGAGTGACGATCTCCTTCCCATTTTTCTTCTTTGGCTGTTTAGCTTCGTTGCTGCTCGAACTACCGGAGCCAGGAAGACCGATGCGCAAGCTCACGTCCACTTCAACTTCATCATCCTCTTCTCCTTCTCCTTCTTCCTCTCCTTCTTCAACATGTGGTGGTTTAGGGTTAAGGTCTATGGTCGAGTTTAAGTTTATCCGATCGATAAGCGGTAAAGATTCAATTAGGGTATTGTTGTTGCTAGGGTTGTGGTTGAGGTTAGGGAAGAGATCAAGGGGTTGGAAGTAGTCTTTAGGTTTTTCAGAAGAAGAGCTTGAGGAGATCTCGTAATGTGGTGACTCCATTGAATGTGGTGAATAGTGGTTGGAGAGTGATGAAAAAATTTGGGAATGTTTGTTTAGGGATTTCATTTGTGCTTCTTTTTTAAAAGAATCTTTCGACTATATATAATTATAATTAAATAGCTTTATATAATGATTGCTCTCTATCTATCAAAGTAATTTAATGTTTGCAATAACTTTCATAACTAAAATCATGCAGGTACGTAAGTGTAGATCCCACGTATCAATCGTCAACTTTAAACTGCGAGAATAAAAACAGAAAAATATCGAATTTACTGTACATATATCATGATCTATATGTCTACGAAACCAAAATGTGAACAAAACGAATATGAATAAAAATATTTTACAATTATATCATAAAGTACGTACCAAATAGAGGAGTAAAGTAAATGAGAATCTCGGGGAATGTGAGGAGCAGACACTTGAGAATGCATATGGTTGAGTGAAAACAACCTTTGTTACGAAGTAATTTAATCTCCTCTGTTTCATCTCTTTGCCTATAAATAGAGTGTGAAGCAAAGAACCTTAAATTTTGTGGACCAGCCTCTTCAAGATTTGGCAACTTTTTCATTGCAGGGTTTTTGACAATCTTTGGAATTTACGTAAGCTTTTTGCTGTTCTACCAAATTATTTTATTATTTTACTCAATGAATTTTCGAATTTGGGTAAATGGAATAAATGCTAATTTTTGAATTTACGTTTTTTAATTATCACTATGGAAGGTGCACTATTAGCATTAATTGTTATTCTTCGGCTTGTGTTTTGTATGTATGTAAGCTGTTTAATTCTCTCTTAACGGTCAGCAGGTCATTTTTTTTTTTTTTGTCAGCGGTCAGCAGGTCATTTAGTTTGGTAAAAACTAGATTTGACGTACCATTAAGGGAAAAACTGTAATTAATTGTAGACTAATTCAAGATTTTGATATAAATTTGGTCATGCAGAACTTGTATAGATATCGCTAAAGTGAATTGCTTACCAAAATAATAGTGCGAGGTTATTAACTTATTACTTATCTTTAAAATGCACTGCATAGACACATAGTCAAATATTAGATCATATCTCCACAATTCATGTACATACTAGCAAATTATTACCTATACTATGAGTCAAGAATATATATTTTTATTTTAGTTATCTTGATTAAAACTATGATTATAATCTTTCCATCATTATTTTAAGAATTATCAAATAAAATTATTGACTTTGTTTTCTGCTGATAGACAATGACTACTATTATGAACATGTTGATTAGATTCTCTCTATTGAAATATTGAATTTCAGTTTATAATAAATTTTGAACTATTTTTATTAACTTAGTTGTAGTCTTAGATGACTTAAACTTTTTTAGTTTCCATACATGGGATAATAAGTTGAATCAAGATAGGATCTACAAAATGGTCAATCAACTCCGGTGGTATCAAGGATTGGCCTGCGTGGCTAATATACTATATAGTCCTAAATACTTTATCAAATGATTTTTTATTTTATTTGTAGGTATGTCAATGAATTTATTGGTTGAATTGTGGAAAATGTTATTCAACCTTCGCTAGCTTACATTTATTTCGTTAAATTAAATCAAACTCGTAGACAACACCAAGACGGACAAGTTAGCAAGGGATATCCTGTCTTTATCATTTCAATATTTTATATGTTAGTTTATAGTATACATTCAATTTGGATTTAAGAGCTTTTGTAGATTATTCATTTTTGAATAATGTTGACGAAGAAAGAAACTAGTTTCGTAAATATGACGTGCTTTCTACAATTAAACTATAAATTTTGGGATAATTGATAAATTAGTGCCCATAACTCATTATTAGCGAACGGAAGTAATTATGAAATTAGCAGAATCAACTATTTCAAAATTAGTAAATTTTCCAAGTGAGAGTCTTCATCTGTAGGATGATGAGTAGGATTTACGAAAGTAACAACCTTTAAAAACCTTCGCAAACAAGGATTTTAGATGATCAACTAATAGCCAAAAGAGACGTTTTAAATTTTTTCACGTCCCGGAATTCCAAACCTCCATTCACATCATTTTCTCAATGTTAACCAATGCACACCTTTACGTCCACTAGAACTCCACCATAATTGTGCTCGTGGATTTTGTGGTTATTAATTTTGGTAACCAAAAACAAGACATGACATATACAGTAAAACCTCTATAAAGTAATAATGTTGGGACTTTGAAAATTTATTATCTTATAGAGGTATTACTTTATCGAAATTATAATTTGTTAGCTTATAGATACATATTTTCTTATTTATAATATTTGAAAATTATTCTCCATATAATAATGTATTAAAAATATGATAATGTATAAAGAATTTAGAAAAAAAAAACTTTTTTGTTAATATGACATGCATAAACTTGAAATTATGATTAAGATTTTTAGATATCGTAATAAAACATTTATTATTAGCTTATTTGAATATATTTATATAAAGTTTGATGCACGAATAATTATTGTGTTTATAAAATATTTCACAATTTTATATGCATATAAAAAAAGTTAGAGGTAAACTTAAATTTATAGTTTAATAAACTTTCTTTAGCATATATGTATAGTTTTATATAATTATTACTTTAACTTATTATTGGGTTTATACTTTTACATAGGAGTTTCAAAAATATTATTATCTTATCGTCTTATCGCATATTGCTTATTTTTACACTGACCTGAGTTGGAACCGGAGAAATTTATTATCTTATAGAGATTATTACTTTATCGAGTATTACTTTATAGAGGTTCTACTGTATGTGTGCGTTACTAAGGCAACCGATTTGATGAGTACTTCTTTACCTCCTCTGGATAAAAGCCTCGATGTCCAGCCAATAATCCGATCGTGGAGCCTTTCTTAGATAAAGTCAAATGTCTTACATCTCGTATTTAGATGTTTCCTTTCCGAGACTCTCATGAAAGCCAAGATTTGTTATTCATATGATTTGTTTTATCTCATCCTTAGTCGAATCATCCACCGTATATCCAAATTGAATTGACGATTTTGCAAAGTTCATTTGTTGTTTCGATACCGATTCATATTGTTAAAGAATTCGAAGAATGGTATGACATTCCTCCTTCTTTGCTTTACAGAAAATAAGTTGTCATCCGCAAAAAAACAAAGGTAGAAGTGAAACTCGTGGACTGACTCTTGCAATACTAAGTCATGTTAATGCTTTTTCCAGTTCTGCTCTCCGAATATTTGCAACCAAAACTTCTATACAAAGAATGAATAGATAAGGGGACAAAGGATCCTTTGCCGGAGATCCCTGTTTGGGATAATGTAGCATTTTCGTTGGATGTTTAGTAGAATCTTGTATTTGACCGCTATGATACACTCCATCATCCATTCAATCTATTTTTCCACAAAACCACATCTTACAAAGTAGATTCTCTATGAAAAGCCATTCGACCTATCATGGGCCTTATTCATATTTATCATGGGAGGCAAGACAAGGCAAGGGATCCATGAACTTGGAGGATAGAAGAGAATTTGGAACATAATACCTACATATTCTTTTACAATATGTCATGGCAAAAAATATCTACATATTCATATTTCGGTATAGTATTGGTCTATAGAATTATAACACCTACATATTCAGACTTTGTTTAGATATATAATCAAGTTTAATTAGATACATCTTATTTGCCAGATACATGAATATTTCATGCATGCATCTAGTGAGCCAAATACATTTCAAAATTTAAATTGTTATATAATTTAATTATTATCCAAATTATAAGAAAAACAGTTATACCATATTAGCAACCTGCGCATAGCGCATCATAACCCTTAGTATGAAAAAAAAACACTTATTGCCTACGTCTAAAGGTTTTCAGAAGATGAAACAAAGTAAATAATTATGTTTAAGTTAAATATTTTTCCCAAGTTTTTAGAAAAACACTTAGCATCGTGTGTACTTTGACTTAACTTTTAGAATTAAAAAGCTTTTAGTCTTTTGAGCTATTTCTAAAAAAATTTTGGACGTGACCATAGTCTGACCATCTTGAATGGTAATGCAATCTTTGATATAATAGACCCATAATATAAGGTATTGTGGTCACACTACTAAATACAATAAATGCTTGCAGATGAATGGTTAGAAAGCCAACAATGCCAAACTCCCTCCAGCCTATTGCCAGATTTTTGATAAGAATCCATGCCAAACAATCCACTTTCCACTCCCAATCTTAGGAGTTATGGGATATACCGAAGATGACAACATAAACTCGTATTCATCACCACCATTATCTTATCGATTCAATCAAATTATGACGATTTCTCTGTTACAATTGTGAGCGAGCTTTATATTTTTAAAGAGACATATGTAAGATTATTACATAATGGTTTTCTTTTCAGCAAAATTTTGAGAACCGAATGTCGTTAACTCAATTGAAAAAATACCTTAGACAAAGCCTAAAAATCACATGATCGAGTGACTCTTAGGACGAAACTAATTGCAGACTCCGGGTCTAAGGGACTTCGACCCCAAAACCTCTTAGTAATTAAATTTTTTTTTTGAGAACATTTAAACATACGTGACCCCTAAAATTACATGGATTCAAGTTTTCTGGTTTCCACAAAAGTACAAAGATCAACTTCATCACATAGCTTTAAATCTATGCAACATGTTGTCAGATGACGAACCGGGGCATATCGCAAAACATCGTCACAACCGGTTCGCAACATGCACTTATACAAGCAACTGAGACATATATGGCAAAGCTTTGTTTTCCACTTGCTTCTCTTTTCTACCATGTTTTTTCTCTATTCAATTCTGATATTCTCTCAACTGTCTTCCTCTTACTTAATTCCCACTTGTTAACATATTTTTTTAGTTGAGTAATAAATTTTTATATTTCTAAAAAGATAAAAAATAAAAAATTAAGAAAAACTTATCAGATCTTTGAATTCTTGATTACTACTTTAAGTCTTTAACCCAAAACATTAACCGAAACACCAATTGAGTTTACTAAAAAAAATCCGGTTTAGATATTTTTTTTGTCACGACATTGTAAAAGAGAAAAAATATGTTTGCTTTGTTCGTACGAGCAATCCCCCAGTGCCCCAGCAACAGCAACCACAACCGCTTCTTCTTCTCCTCCTCGTTTTTTTCTCCATTGATATCCTTTCGATACCTTCCCAATCACAAAATCCATTGGCGCTAAATAAAATCTCAGCAATAAAAAAACGCCATTGATTCGATTCGATTCGATTCTCTCGGAGAGACATCGATTTCTCAGCTTTTCTCTGTTTTGTCGGCAACAAACAATAATATCGGCTTAAATCTGCACCATTTCTGGGATTTTTTGTGATTTTCTTGGGGAGAGAGCTTCTGGGTATCAATTAGTATTCGTTAATGGATAAAGGGAGGATCTTGTTGTTGCTGTTGGTGGTGCTTGTGTTTGGGAATCTAACGTTCACTGCCGTCGTCG
The DNA here is from genome assembly GCA_026724425.1 of Erythrophleum ivorense. NCBI lineage: Eukaryota > Viridiplantae > Streptophyta > Magnoliopsida > Fabales > Fabaceae > Erythrophleum > Erythrophleum ivorense. The sequence goes on along the minus strand of JAIUCV010000070.1, from coordinate 1,324,174 downwards.
TCTCCTCATCCTCCGTTAGGGTTCCGATTTGTGCTACGAGGTCTGTTAAGGATTACACCTTTGGGTTTCGGGATCAGATTTGTCCCGTTTCTGACGAATTAGACGAACGTCCTCATTTCGTTGCCGTCACCGAGGTACGTTCGCAAGAAATTTTCGATCTTTAGGCCTCGAATTACGCAATCAATTGAGAAATTGAGCTCGGAATCTTCAGTTTCTCGGCTTTCTTCTTGACTGGCATATCAGCTAAATCGGAAAAAAATCTGTCTTTTTGTTTCTTATGAATGTTTACAATTGCTGAGAATTTGAATGGTTTTGCTCTGTGTGCGTCTCTTGTGTTGTGAAGGGTGATGAGCGTTGGTTACAAATAGCTTTGGATATGATTCATAAGAACAAGTGTGACTATGTGGCTTTGCTCTTCTATGCATCATGGTGTCCATTTTCAAGGTCATTTAGACCGAGTTTCGATGTCATCTCTTCTCTATACTCCTCAATACCTCACTTTGCAATTAAGGAATCATCTGTTAAGCCAAGGTTGGTTATTTAAAGCCACAATCTTTAAGCCGGCTCGTTCTTTGTTTCTGTTTTGATGTATCTTTTGATTACTTGTTGTTGTTGTTGGTGCAGCACCCTCTCTAAGTATGGAGTTCATGGGTTTCCTACTCTCTTGCTTTTGAATTCGACTATGCGGGCACGATACCGAGGGAATAGAATGCTTGATTCTCTTGTTGCTTTCTACAGTGATGTTACCGGTAAGGCATTTCGGTTGCTTACAGATGTTCCCGTAGCTATTCGTTTATGCAGTCTCTCTGTTCTGTGGTTATCTTGATGTGTCGATACTGGTTTTGGTTTTGTATGCCGGTCTTGGTTCATTTGCGAATGGATAAACAACATTCTTGCTGTGTTCCTGCTATTTATGATATTTCTTGTAAAGCTCACAACAAGTGGAACTAACAACGATATTTTCATGGTATTTGTAGGCATTGAAACGCTGGATAGAGCTTCTCTCGAGAAAAGCGTATCAGTTCCTCATCTCGGGAACGAAATCAACACCGAGCCAGAGAACTGCCCTTTCACATGGGCGAGATCGCCTGAGAATATGCTTCGACAAGAGACTTATCTGACTCTTGCCATCGTATTCGTCCTGTTGAGACTGCTCCACTTGGTTTTCCCTACACTCGTCGTGTTTACGAAATTCACTTGGAGACGGATCGCTCAGAACATGAGACTGGAAAGCCTGCAAGAACATACCGTAGGGTTTCTCAGCCGAGCTGTACAGCTATGCATGCATCTTAAAGAGCCTTGCAAGAGGAGCAATCTTCAGGGAGGAGCCATGAACGCTAGAGCATGGGCCTCTAAGTCTTTGGCTACTGTCTCAATCGGTGATTCGAGCTCATCAAACAGAGGAAGTTCAGCTTCTCAGTGACTTCAACAAAATTCTAAAACATAGCAAATGTGGTCAGCTAAAATGTTTATTAGCATCTGTTGCAGCTTTTCAGGATAAAAAGTTTTTGCCTCTTTCCTGTATAATCCTCAGTTTCCTCTGTACCAACAACTTTGGAGAGGGCTTAATTCAAAGTTGAACATTTTGTAGCAGAAGTTGTATATGTTATAAGATGGCAAGATTATAAGTCAAATTCATAATTTTAGACTCCACATAACACATTGAATAGGAAATCTTACAACACATGAGTCAAAAGACTTGCACCAATCTGTTTGGTTAGTCTCCAAGACCTAATCTTCCACTAATCAATCTCTACAACTGAGACATCATTCTTCAAGACCTGCAATATCACATAAAGCCAAATCTTAGCCAAAGCTGAATAAGATGATTAAAAATCCACAAAGAAGATGAATGTTCTTCATGAAGTACCTGTGAAATATAATCTTTTACTTTTTCACTAACTTGGGGATCTAACGCTCTCTCAGCAAGATCATAGAACAGAGTGGTACCCTCTGGGCCACTTACTTTCTCCTTCTGCAAGAACCTATCCAAATGACAAAAGCATTTTGAGAAAAACGACAAAAAACACCAAGATCTTGGCCTAAGATTAAAGAAAGAGATAGGTCTCACCTTTGTTGGACTAACGTCTCCAAGGCCTGCTTGTTGTTCCCAAACACAGGATTATGCTCATCGCTTTCGTGTAGTCCCATTCGCCTCAAATGATGCCAAAGCGTTTCTAATGATGTTGATGCAAGAGGGAAACATGTCAAACAAACAAATTCTTGAAACAACAAGATGATCATACTAAATTAGAAACATTTCATCAAACCAAAAAACTACATCGAATGCATACATACACACCTTCAGGGGTTTTGCCACCTGCAAGCTGCACAATAGCAAGAACCGCAAACGTGAAGCCAGTCACAGGACTCGTGGTTTCTTCAACAACGTATTTCCTAAACACATCAATCGGCAATTGACTCACAAGAACATACGATTTAGAGTCAACAGAGCCTGAGGAACAATGCAAACAAACAAGACATTAAGTTTGATCAGAAAAGTTTGCTGCTTTTTTTGCAAAATCAATGTCTTACCCTGTGACTGAGGAAGCCTTGTTTGACCTGTAGAAGAAGGTTTTGTGCGTTGAAGCTCTTTCAAATCATAACCAAATACTTTGGAAAGCTTGCTTTTAGCTTCGTTGATCACATGAGTCGCGAGATTACGCTGACGATAGTTCTTGGTGACGATCTGAGTCAGATCTTCTCGTTTAATTGGGCATCCTGAGTTTTGATGCGATTTGAAGAGTACGAATCTAATCACCTCCGAAACAAGCTTATCCGTTTCCTAGTTTCAGATTCAAAATCATCGAATTAACAATCTCAAAAATCCGAATCTATATATATCCATCGAAATCAAAATCCCCAGAAATTGTAATTTGTACCTCCTTCGATATATCAAATTGCGAGAGAGCATCCGCTTCATCAGCCATTCTGAAAATCCGATTTTTACAGAATTAGGCGTAAATCAAACACATCAATCGAGGAATTTCAAAAGCAAAACTGAGAGAGACACATACACATACACATACACATACACATACACAAAGCTTCGTAAACCCTAATTTATGGTAAATCTATTGGCGGGAGAAGAAAAAGGTACAAGGCGAAAAAGTCTCTGACTGAAAGAGAGGGTTTTGACTTTTAAAGAGTGTTGATTCGCACGACCTTAAGCCAGCCAATGAAAACACGATGCCTGTGGGGACCGCAAAATCCGACGGTTGAGATTTCGTCATTATCAGTGATTGAGGCTTTCCACTATCAGAGGCTGATTCTCAGCCGTTGATTTAGCCTTTTTTTTTTTTTGAGCTTTTCTTCTGTCTGAAACCCAACCGCCAAATTTCTTTATATCGACCACGACAAATCAGTTTTTTTTTATCAGAACAAAGACTATAAAAATTTCCAGAGAGAGAGAAGCTATGGAGAAGGAGAGAGAGAAGCACGTGTACTTGGCGAAACTTAACGAACAAGCCGAGAGATACGATGGTAAACTAATCAACGTGTTTCTTTTTCAATATATCTCTGTAAATCTTCGAACTAGTTTTGATTACTCAAGATTTAGATTACTAGTGTTTATAGTTTGGTTATTGGAATAATTTTCTGCTTTTTCTCGATCCATTTCAAAGTTTTCAATTAGGGATTATTGTATAGTTTTTTTCGTGAAATTGGATCTTATTGGATTTTAAATCTGTATGCTTTTAATTCAATATTCGATCAATTTACTAGTGTTTGATTTTTTTGGTTTCAAAACAGAAATGGTCGAAGCAATGAAGAAAATTGCAGCTCTTGATGTCGAACTCACAGTTGAAGAGAGAAACTTGTTATCTGTTGGTTACAAGAACGTGATCGGCGCGAGAAGAGCCTCGTGGAGGATCCTCTCTTCGATCGAACAGAAAGAAGAATCAAGAGGAAACGAACAGAACGCGAAGCGTATCAAAGACTACAGAACAAAAGTTGAAGACGAACTCTCCAAGATCTGCTACGACATTTTAGCCGTCATTGATAAACATCTTGTTCCGTCTGCTACTTCAGGGGAATCCACTGTCTTCTACTACAAGATGTTAGTCCTCAATTCTGATTTAAAAAAAATTTAAAACAAAGTTTATATATGATTATGAAGCAGTTTTTTTTTTTTTTTGATAGGAAAGGAGATTATTTCAGATACTTGGCTGAGTTTAAGTTTGGTTCTGATCGTGATGAAGCTGCTAATCAATCACTCAAAGCTTATGAAGTATTATGTTCTCTACTGTTTCTTCTAACATTCTCATTTGGTAAATCAGATTGTTCTTGATATAATGTTGCGGTTTTTGTTTTCGTATAGGCTGCAACGGCTTCAGCGAGCTCGGAATTGACTTCTACTCATCCGATTAGGCTCGGACTGGCTCTCAACTTCTCTGTCTTCTACTACGAGATCTTGAACTCTCCAGAACGGTAAAAAAAAAAAAAACCAAATCCTTAAGCTAGACTTTTGTATATGCTTTGGCGAAGCGAATGAAACATCGAGTTTCTTTTTTTTTCAGAGCGTGTCATTTGGCGAAGCAAGCATTTGATGAAGCTATCTCAGAGCTGGATAGTCTTAATGAAGACTCTTATAAAGATAGCACACTTATCATGCAGCTTCTTAGAGATAACCTCACTTTATGGACTTCTGATCTAGAGGAAGGAGGTAATAGTAATGATAATAATAATAACAACACACGAGACATAACCACTTCTTGAAACTTTATTGTAATGCTTTTATAAACCCTTTTTTTTTTTTGTCTTGCAGGTGAACAATCTAAAGAGGACAAGACACAAGATGAGGTAAGTAAATATGAGAAAAGGTTTTGGACTTTTCCTACTACTTTTCCTGATTAGTATTGAATTCTACAGGATTAATGAAGACATAAATGGTTGAAAGTTCTGTTCGTGCAAGAAGGTCTTGAGTTGGTGAACGCTTTGTTTTAAAACACAGCCACGAAATTTACAGCAGCACAATCATAGTTTCATAGTTTCTACAATTTTAAGTCTCTAAGAGCTTCGAGGATAAGATCTCGCTTTTGTACTTCGATATTGAGAAGATTTCTAAACATGTACTCTTTTGTTTCCGTTTATCCATGATGCTTTCTTTTCATTTCTATGCTTGTTTATTTGCACCATGTTTGAGTAGTTACTTGTTGGGTTTAAGAGTTTTCGAAGAGAATTCATGAATTTATTGTTACGTTGTTAGATTAGACTTTATCGTTAGAGTTAATCATTTAAATTTGTGTTTATTGCTTATAGGTTTGATAGAACATCTAGCAATTGCTCATAGGTAGATTCACTTTCCGAAAGTTTGATACATCGCCTGAACTAAATTAGATGAAAATCATAGTAATCTGCATGAGTAGAACTATGAAGCTTTGTCTTTATATCGAATTTCGATTTTTATGCGTGCTTAACTTTTTAGTTACCAGCTGGAGTTGAGTAACTTAGGCTGTTTAGACATAGTATTGGCACTGCAGAGTAGGTCAATTTCCTAATTGTGATTCGAGTTCCCGAACATATCAAATGAATTTCTTTGTATAATTATCTAAACTAATGAATCCTTGTTAACCGCGAATTCCCTGATGTCTGATGCTTCTTCTATTGATTTAACTTATTATTTACTTGCTTTTAAGTTTACTAGTTACTACTTTCGTCACTATTCCGACAAACAAACACCCATATAGTCGTAGTTTAATTTTATTCCCATAAACCTTTAGTGTGATTATTTGGTATTTAGTGGGTCTACCCATAAGTACTATTGCTTTTGCTGTGCATTTGGAGTCTTACTTTAAACCTGAGCACATTTCTAGAACTTAAATTACGTATATATAAAATTGACATGTTCTCGCTATGGTAATTGCTTAGTCTAACAGCATTGCTTATTATAAAGTTTTGGTTAACTTTGGTTGCGATGATGGTGGCTAAGGGACGTCAATATGCGTATATATATATAGCTGTCTAGATCGGATAGGGTTTCTTTTTTGGATTGGGATAAATGAATCTAATAAAATCTGGCATTTTTTTTTTCTCGGACAAGAAATCGATCGATCTCCTTATTGTGCTGAATGTTCTGGTTGCTCCTGGACATAGGAATCAGTCGATCTCTCCACTTCTCCCGGCCGGGCTTGGTTCATTTACTAAGCATGTTTAAGATTTTCTTATGTTTAAATATGTATGCATGGATGTTCATAAAATTCTTCAAAGAAAATCGAATTTCCGACGTTTGAAAGCTGTTCGATGTTCAAATCTCCAAATTTATGCCATTTATATCTTTTGTGCCAAGATAACCTGCCAAAATATTGGATACCTTGAAAAACATTGGATATTTATTAAAATTATGTAAGAATCTAATGTAAAACGATAAAGTTACAAATATATCATACCTCTAACAATATTGACCGGAGAGACCCATGTACGCTTCCTATCATTTGTAAGCCAATGAAATTGGGTTATATTCCGTGGTTTATTATTATTAAAAAAAAGTAAAATAAATAAAAACAAAAGTGGTGTATTGTGACGGCATTTGCTTTCAAAACTGGCTGCGCAGGAAATGGGACATGTTTGTCGTCGTTTTCCGAAATTCTTTAATTTTTGCCCTTCCGGAATACCTTTTTTCAAAGTTGAAAATTTGTTTTTAAGCTGAATTTAATATTAGGAAAAAATAACTAAATAGAAAACGTTGAATCTTTGTATGACTAAGAAGTTCTGAGTGAGAACTCCAGTAGAATAATCATTGAACTACAACGTAATCGCGTAATATACATGAAATTGAGAGTTTTGTTAGGCATACAATTCTATTCAATTTACGTCCTAGCATAGAAACAAATAATATTTTGAAAGTTGTTATTAAAAGAAAAGTCTTCTAAACTAGAAATTATATGTTATGTTTTGAAAAGAATCATGACAATGTTCAAATTGTTAAAATCTTTAAACTATTTGTGACTTAGTAAAGAGTTCCTAATGTTTTTTTTTTTGGGGTGCAAATGTGAAGAAGAGTTCCTAAAGTTTAAGAATGATTTCTAAATAAACACAGGTTTCTGACAATTTCAATGAACTCATATCACATTTTGTTGTAAGAAAGTTATCTAATTTTCTTTAGTTAATATATTGTTAAAATACAAGAAATAGACTTGTTTAAAGAAATTATTTACATTTTAAAATGTGTCTCACTATATACGAAGAAGAAGAAGCCAGTTCACCTACTAAAATCACGTTTTAAAAACAACGCAAGTTCTGTAACCCCCCGGCACAGAAAAACAAATATCACCAACCAACCAAACAAAAAAATGTAAGCGACGACTTAGCCTTCTTATATAATACCACTATCACTTAAATTGGTAGAAAATATCCGAATACAACAAGAAGTAGTCAAGAATGGATCTCTTCTTGATTATTGCCGCCGTGGTAGCCGCCGGAGCCTTCTTCCTCCTCCGAAGCACCACCAAGAAATCTCTCCGGCTGCCTCCGGGGCCAAAAGGTCTTCCTATAATTGGAAACCTCCACCAGATGGAGAAATTCAACCCACAACATTTCCTTTTCCGTCTCTCCAAGCTATACGGCCCAATATTCACAATGAAAATCGGAGGCCGCCGTCTCGCCGTGATCTCCTCGGCTGAGCTAGCTAAGGAGCTTCTCAAGACCCAAGATCTCAATTTCACCGCTCGTCCTCTCCTGAAAGGGCAACAAACCATGTCATACCAAGGCCGTGAGCTTGGTTTCGGACAGTACACAGCCTACTACCGTGAGATGAGAAAGATGTGTATGGTGAACCTCTTCAGCCCCAACCGGGTCGCAAGTTTCCGACCCGTTAGAGAAGAAGAGTGCACAAGGATGATGGACAAGATCTACAAAGCTGCCGACCAATCAGGGACCGTTGATCTAAGCGAGCTTCTCTTGTCCTTCACCAACTGTGTTGTCTGTAGACAAGCTTTTGGGAAGCGGTACAATGAGTACGGAACCGAGATGAAGAGATTCATAAACATCTTGTACGAGACTCAAGCCCTTTTGGGCACTCTGTTTTTCTCCGACCTCTTCCCTTATTTTGGATTCCTTGACAACCTCACTGGTCTTAGCGCCCGTCTCAAGAAAGCTTTCAAGGAGCTCGACACTTACCTTCAAGAACTCCTCGACGAGACTCTTGACCCTAACCGCCCTAAACCCGAGCACGAGAGTTTCATTGATCTTTTGATGCAAATCCACAAAGACCAACCTTTCTCCGTCAAATTCACCCACGAAAATGTCAAGGCCATGATATTGGTCCGTAACTCTCACTCACTCGATCTGCCTTATTGCCATTTTTTTTTTTAATTCTATATTAAACTCTATCACTCACTAGATATGGTTAAAGTCTAGTTTTAACTAACTCTGTTATGATATCATCAGGATATTGTCGTGCCGGGAACTGACACGGCGGCCGCGGTGGTGGTATGGGCCATGACATACCTTATAAAGTATCCTGAAGCAATGAAGAAAGCTCAAGAGGAAGTGAGGAATGTGGTAGGGGACAAAGGTTATGTCTCGGAAGAAGACATACCTAACCTACCTTACCTCAAGGCCGTCATCAAGGAGTCTCTCCGGCTCGAACCGGTCATCCCCATTCTTCTACATAGAGAAACCATTGCAGACGCAAAGATCGGCGGCTACGATATTCCGGCGAAGACCATCATTCAGGTGAACGCGTGGGCGGTTTCTCGTGACACAGCCGCTTGGGGAGAGAATCCCAATGAGTTCGTTCCTGAGAGGTTCTTGAACGAGCACAAAGGAGTGGACTTCAAGGGGCAAGATTTTGAGCTCCTACCTTTCGGGTCTGGTCGGAGAATGTGCCCCGCGATGCATCTTGGAGTCGCAATGGTAGAGATACCTTTCGCTAACCTTCTGTATAGATATGACTGGAGTCTACCTAAGGGAGTTAAACCAGAGGATATAAAGATGGACGTCATGACCGGACTCGCTATGCACAAGAAAGAGCACCTCGTCCTTCAACCTAAGCGATACGTTTGATCCAGCGGTTGTTTTATAATGTACGGCAACATTTTCGTTTTACTGAGTCATAATTCTGTTTATGGCTCTGTTTTCACTTTAACAAATAATGTATTGATACTTTTGTTTTTGGACTAGAAAACAGTATACTCTTTGTGTTATTTTCCCTCTATATTATGATAATTGATTTTTTGGGTTTAAATTTTCACACATATTACATTAATAATTTTTTTAACTTTCTTTTTTTCTTAACATTTGTACATAATTGCAAACTCTGTTTTCCTCACTTATTACTTCACAGCAACTATGAAGTTTGAACCAATAATAATTCAAGTTGTTCAGAAAGTTGTAACTTTTTTCTTCTTAATGTTTACAAACTCCAAATATTTGTTTTTGCAAGTTGACTCTCAAACCTAGCATCCTCCATTTGACCTGCAAAATAACACTTTATTTATAATTAAGCTGTAAGGGTTGCATATGTTTAATGGACTTCAAATGATGTTGGAAACATATTTTTAATCCAAAAGATTATAAAATCTGAGGATTTGAATCTTAGACTTCACGATTGGCCTGGAGACTAATTCATAAACAATTATGCCACTAGACTTATTCAGTGAACTAGTAAACCAAACTAAAAAATAGTAAAGAAAGTTTCCAAACTTTCTTTTATGTTCTTATTTAATGTTCTATTACTCTTTGATTAGCTCTCGAGATTTCAAATCTAATTTTACCAATCTTGAACTAGTTAGTGTAAGTGGTGAGATAGGTGACTTGTGAAGTCGGAGTTTCCTCATGGGCTTAGTTCACTTACACGTGATCAAACATAGACTTAGATAGTAAGTGTGAGATGTGAAGCTCGGAGAATCTCGTCATAGATGAAATTGTAGCTAGGCGATGATTGATAGGTGAAGACAGAGTGATAGGAGATCGGCATGGTTCATATTTATAGCTGCACCTCATGAAAGATTGCCTACGTATCTTCCGAAGAAGGATCAAGCCATTCATAGTTTTTGTGTTGTGCTAGAAGGAAGGGATGGTCGTCGATGAGAGATCAGGTAGCTACTAGGAGATCTCGTCTGGTAGGTCGTTGGTGGGAGATCTTCTGTTAGGTCGTCGTCTAGGAGATCACCTGTTAGGTCGTTTGGGAGATCTCATGCTAGGTCGTCTGGGAGATCTCTAGTTAGAAGGTGATCTTCTGCTAAGTCGTTTGGGAGATTTTCTGCTAGGTCGTCGGGGAGATCTTTAGTTAGGAGGTGATCTTCTGTTAGGTCGTCTGGAAGATCTTATGTTAGGTCGTCTGGGAGGTGATCTCCTGCTAAGCTTTTAAAGTTATTATTTTTTGGAAGGAAAAATGTCTTCCATTTTCAAAAATGGGCATCCCTTATTTATAGGTGTGAGAAGTGGGCCAAAGGTTTTAAATTTTTAATTAATAAATTGGCCAAAGCTTTTATTAATAAATAAATGGGATTATCTTGATTCATGTTGGGCTAATAATAGGGGTGACAAATCCACTATTAACAGTTAGCATAGTTTCATCATCAAGTTTTGGTTCTCGAATTTTAAATTTAAATTCTCACAGTTCACGAGTGAATCTTGAATAATCTGAGATCATTCTGTAACATTAACAAATTCTAATAACTTTACTCGAATTGCGGTCATGGTTGATTTTTTAGACTGATATGTTTCTGTGGATTGTTTTTAGGGATATAGTTACAGGAGTTAACTACATTTACAAAAGAATGTAGTTCACAGGATGTTAACAAGTATATCGGTGCAACCGAGTTACTCTTCAATCACATTTCCACATGTTTGTTCACTCGTTTTGCTATGTATATGTTTAGCACGTATTGAGCTTTAAAATTAAACAACAATTGGTAATTCAAGAGTTGTGTGCTTCGAAGCCTTGTATGCTCAATCTTGGACTTTAATGAACGGTAATTACAAGAGTTGTGGGCTTCAAAGTCTTGTATGCTCAATCTTGGGCTTTAATGAAAGTAATGTTTGATGGGAAAGAAAAAAAGTGAGACATCTTGTGCATAAAAAAATGGGTAACTGTGAATATACCCCAAAAAAACTTTTATTGTCTTTTTACTCCTTTTTTGATTTTGGTCATTTTTTGCCAAAATTGTCCTTCAATATAATTAAAAACTGAATCTAAATTTTTTTACAAGTGAACAAAATTTATAAAATTCATAAAAAGGATGTATACACTATCTAGAATTTTTGAGATTTTTTAGTTTTTTTTTTCATGTTCAGAAAATTAATTAAAGTTTGGTTCTACCAACTTCGATTATCAAAGTAGAAGACGTTTTCTACTATTTACATGGACGTCTAGCGAGTGTAGAAGATGATATCTACAAATAGTTTGTACCTCTACCGTTTTGTAGAATTTGCTATAAATATATTCTACGGAATACACAGTCTTCTGCTAATTGTGGATTTCGAGTTCTACGGTAAACACTGTCATCTACCGTTCGTAGTTTTTATGTTCTACGTATTACATGACATTCTACCATTCGCAGAGTTTGTGTTCTACAAAAAACAAGTTTTGCTACAATTTCGTAGAATTCATGTTTTTACTACAAGTTCTACCAAAATAACTGTCATCTACCAATTTGTAGAATTCATCTTCTACGAGAATCGAAAAAATATTGCAACTGAATATTTTTCAAATCTTTATTTCCTTTTTTTCTCTGCCTCTGAAAATAAACCTCTGTCAATGTTCTTCCTCCTCATCTTCCTCTCTCTATACCCTAATTCTCTTTTTCTTCATCTAAATTAATATGTTGCATATCTATGTAACTTGTGGTTCATGGAAAAGATGTGCAACCAATGGGTGGATATTTGTTGCTGATGAGGAAAAAGGAGGAAGACTAGTTGCTTTGGAATCTTGAATGTGCTTTTTCACTTTTTTTTTCCATCTACCTGATGAAATATTTTTCTGCCCATTCAGGTTATGAGTAGAATCAGAATGCTTGTCACTAAAATGGAAACTCTAAGAACTGCTAGTCAATGCAGCCCATGGCTAAGGAACATCTACTTACTGCAGAGACCAAAGGTAACAAAATCCAACTTTCATCCCAACAAGCTCGTAGAAAGATGAATCTGTTAGATTTATGGTTATCTTACACTCTCCCATTTTGTTTCAAACAGGTTTGCTGTGTAGAGACATGAGTCACGGGCTTCGGTTCTATTTCAACATGTTCCCCGAGATTGATCCCACCAATCTCCATATGTAAGTCAAATCAAATTACACCCATTTTATTACTCACTCTCTGTGTCGCTCGTGAGAAACTTATGAACCTTTGTGTTTGCGTTTTTATCATCTGGCAGAGTGAAGGAGTTTGGGACATATGGTGAGTGGGTCAAAGCAACTAGTTTGTTGTCCGTATGACAAAGTTTTTGCTCTGAAATCTATTTGTTACAAAAGAATACTACAAATCTTATGGAATTTGACCCAAAAATGCCAATAACTTTAATATTTTTTGTGGGAAAGGTGGGTATAATTTGGTTTTTGTGTCTGTTCAGGTGTACGAACACTTACACACAAAGTTTGGTTTTGTAACAAAATGTCTCTTTAGTCCCAAATTTTTTTGACAAAAAGGTAGTCCTTTTGTACGCTTGTAATAAGTCACTTGATTGACTCATAAATAGTCAAGTCGGTCCCCAATAGATTGCGAGATCATAATACTTGTACCAAAATTAATAAATTTGAGAACAAATTCCATTTTCACATCCTTCACAATATCTAAATATCTTATACCTTAAAGCTAAATTAGCCACAGCCTTTTTAACACTGCAAGTTTTCTGTAGAAGAGTGAAATAATAACGGGACTAGGAATTATTCGGCTTCAAGGGCTTCAATCTCGTACCTAATGTCTTCCAAATACTCATTGATGCAAGTCACAGAATCTTGCACTCCTCTAATGGCTTCTTTAAAAGCGTTATCAAACTCTGCATCCGCTTCTGCTTCCTCTGTTCCTGCAGCTTCTGTAATCTCATGAAGATGCACGCACTCGTGCTGCATCGGCTTCTTGAATTTGCAATTCTCATGTGTCAGCATTCGTTCTGATGGTCTCCCTGCCTTCTTCAGTACCTGTATTGTGACGGTCTGCAAGAAAAAGGAACCAAAGTAAGAAACTTTTTGTTCAACCATTGACATATCGAGATTTGAGTAAATGAGATGAGACCAGATGCAATTTTTGCTTCTCTTGAGTTTGAATGTTGCCGAGCAGTTGAGCAAGATCAGCTCTTCCGACTGCTGGAGTCAGAAACAGAGATTCCATTTTGCGCACATGCATTGCATTTTCATCAAAGGCTCAATCTTCAACATCAACATTGTGAAGGCAATCAATTAAAATAGAAAACTGAGATAAGATCCACACTTGTTTAGAACATTCGTTGAACTCTGCAGTAATCTCGCTGGAATTCAGTCAAGTGTTCAAGAGATCATATTTCTAAAACAAAAGTCTAACATGATCTATTTCTTTGATTTTTTTTGCATCATAACCATCATAAACGAAGTCTAACATCAGCGACCAATTGAAACATAATCAAATCCAAATGAAAACCTTAGAAACTCCAAATCGGTTTTCATGTCACCAAACTCCAAAAATCATGTAAAACTACCAACCTAAACATACATTCAAACACAATATTTTCAATCCACTGAAAGAAAGGGTAAAGAAAGATGGAATTCAGTCAAGTGTTCAACACCTCAATTGCAAACCAATTCTACCAATCAATTTCATGAACACTTAAAACTAGCAAAACCCCAATTGCATGTCGTCAACACCTAAAGTACCCCAATTCTACAAATAATCGAGAACAAAAGTGAATGGAGAAGTGGAAAAGAAGTGAATCGCGGATTCTACTAACCTTGTCACTATGAAAAAGAAGTGAATCGCGGATTTTAGTGCAAAGGGAGAACGACGACGGCGAGCTTTCAATCGAGCGATGGCGAGAAGTCTCCTTCTCCGTCGACGACGACGGCGAGCGACGAGCGACGACGGGTTCTACGACGGCGAGCGACGACGCGCGACGAGGGCGAGGACAACGGCGACGGCGAGATTCCGAGTTAGATTTAGGCGAAGTCTCCTTCTCCGTCGTCGCGAAGAAGAGTGATTTTTTTTTGTTTAGGCGAATGGTTTTCTTGTTTTTTCCGCTTTCATTCTTATTCTTTTTTTTTTTTAATTCAAAAATGTTTTTAAATTCAAGGTCAAAAGCGGAAAAATTGTCAAAAAAAAGTGTAATGGGACAAAGTCCAAACGTGAAAGAGTAACGGGACAAGAGAGCATTTTTTTGGGAGTATTTTGGCAATTTTCTCTAAAAAAATTAATAAAATTTTGGTTCATTTTTTTCTTTTTTTTTGTAAACAGTTTCTGCTTCTAGACCAGTTCGGAAATCCAGACTGGGGAAACAGAATTTACATAATACACATCAGTAGGTAGATCTCGAGCACTCCGTGCTAGCTTGTCTGCCTTCGTGTTTTTCGTCCTTGGTATTTGCACGATGGAAAAAAAGGTGAACCTCATCTTGCATCTGCAAACTTCTTCTAGTAGAAGCGAGAACGCTGGCCACTCCTCAGGTTTAGTTACCATCTTCACCACATCGGAACAGTCCGTCTCGAATACCATTGTTAACTTATTATGCCTTAGCATACATTGCATGGCCCAAACAAGAGCCTCCACTTCTGTTTGAAGTGGCGATGAACCCCGCCGCAGATTGCACACGCCCATAAGTATTTCGCCATTGTTTGTGTTAGAAGTATACCATCCTAGACCTGCCCGACATTCCGTCGCTTTCCAAGCCCCATCCACTTGACATTTTTCACCCGAATATGGTAGCTCCACTGGAACCTCTGCAATCGGATATACCGCCCCTTGTCTTTCTTGGGCCCTTGCCCATGCTGAGGCCTCTGCTGCCGCGTGATTAATTATATTGTTGGGATCCCAGTCCTCATTAGAAAAAACCTTCTTATTTCGGGCTTTCCAAATATTATAAATCAGCCATGGGTACATCCTCATTCTATCATCGTTTGACAGATGCCAGAACAAATGAGCCATATTTGTAAACAAACCTTCTGTTGGAAACCGGTTGGGACTCGTAGGAATCGGAGATAATGCCCAAACTTGTAGTGCCGGTGGACATTCAAATAACATATGATTAATTGTTTCCGCAGACATTCCACATCGCATGCATTGCGGGTCTATCTGAATGCCACGACTCCGTAGCCGTGCCCCAACTGATATACATCCCGTTAGAACTTGCTGATGTCTCTGTATTTTACATCATTTAGGAACATTATTCCATCAAGTTTCACTCTCTTTTTAGCTCTTTTCCTTAGCATTTTAGCATAGATCTCATGCATTGTTCAAACTATTGTCATTTAGGACTTGCATTGCATTAGTGTGCATTTGGAGTTGCATTCAGGTGTTTTGGAGCACAAAAGGAGAGGAAATGGATCAAAGAACACAGAGGAGTGGAAACTGGAGCTCAAACGGGATCCCAAACAGGTTGAGAACCTGTTTGGCGAAGGAAGCTGAGCATTGACCAAATGAAGACGAGTTGACCCGCCTTAAATCAAGCTAAAACGCCGAGTTTGGAGCTGTGTGAGCTGGGAAAGGAAGAAAAGTCAGAATAAATGAGTTGACTAAGGGTTTCCCCTTGTACCCAACTATATAAGCCTTAAACCTACTCTATCTTTATCTTATCTTGTAATCTCTTGGAGAAAATAGATCTAAACTTTCCTCTTTGAGAATTTTCTTTGTATTTACATTTTGCTTTGGATTTCTAATCAAGTTTAGTCATTTCATCTTGCGTTCTTCTTGTCTTATTTAGTTTCACGCTTTCCTCTCTTTCTATCTATGATTAGGACCCTTTCCTCTCTAGGATTTGGTGTTCTTGTTATGGGTAGTGAGTAAATCATCTTGGGTCTTGAGGGATGAGATAGATTAGAAGAAATTGGGGTTTGATTGAGTGCCTAGAGGGTTTTAATCCTTCCATAAGGTCCTTCTTTGCTGGGTTTGCTTAAGGCTAGACCTTCTTTGATCACTTAGATCTAGATCCAAGGTTTTTCTCACCACGGGAGTGGGTGAAAAGCTGGACCGACCAGCAAAGAGATGAGCTTGTCCTTCACACGGGAGTGGTTGTTTGGAGAGCTCATCGGACTAAGGGAGTTGGCGTTTAAGGCTGGCTTGCGTCGTCCAGCTAACGGGAGTTAGATCCTTGGGCTGGCGCTAGCTTAGGGGTTCTCACCACGGGAGTGGGCTAACCTTTCTCCTTGAACTCCCTTCCTAGGACTTAGCTCTAGTTGAGTTTCTAGACACTTTATTGACCCCTAAGATCTTGTAATCGATTGTCTCATCCCAAGACTCCCTTTTTATCATTAAAGTTTACATCTTTCATTTAGTTAAACGTTTATTACATATCGCATATTGAATTGCATTCATTCTAGATTGCATTTACGGTTTTTATTGCATTTTCGTTTCTGTTCTAAGTTCTCTTGTTACTTTTGAAATCATTGCTCTTGACTTGATCATTTCTTGCATTCGAAATTGTTTTCAACTAGCTCCATTTTGGATTGACTCTCAAGACCACAATGACATGAGTGGGATTGTTAATTGAACACGCAAAAAAATCCTGTTTCAATTTGGCGCCGTT
The DNA here is from genome assembly GCA_026724425.1 of Erythrophleum ivorense. Lineage (NCBI taxonomy): Eukaryota > Viridiplantae > Streptophyta > Magnoliopsida > Fabales > Fabaceae > Erythrophleum > Erythrophleum ivorense. The sequence continues at coordinate 1,307,530 of JAIUCV010000070.1, read as the reverse complement.
GCCATTTGGAGTTTTACGTTTGATCATTTTCGATTTAGATTGTTTTCAAGATCAAGTTTTTTATTTTCACTTTCCATAGTTTGTTTCATACCTGTCATTTGGGAGCTGCTTTTCTCTTTTGCAGGATTATAACAACGTGTTAGCTTGTTTGTTGTCTGGGATTTGCCTTCTTTCTTTTGCAGGTTTATGCACACTCGATCACGTGGAGCTCACAATTTGCTTGACACAAGTGATCTTGATCGAGCAGAACGAGCCAAGCGAGAACGGCAAGCACAACTCAGGGCTGAACAGCAGCTAGCAGCTGAGCAGCAGGCTTTTCAGAACGACCAGCATTTTGAGCAAATGGCAGACCCACCAGGGGTACGTGCACCGCCTCAGGCGGCACAGCAAGCCGCAAACCAGCAAGCCGCAAACCAGCAAGCCGCAAACCAGCAGGCCGCAGCGCATCCCGTTAATCCTCCACGTGTTGCTCGACAAATCGGGGCTGGCGATACTCCGAATTCTCACCTTAACCGCCACGGAATTACCCCACCACCAGTCCCCAATAACAACTTTGAAATCAAGACCAGCTTGATCTCTTTGGTGGAGAATTCGCAATTTCACGGCATGAGGGATGAGGATCCGTTGAAGCACCTTGACAAGTTTGACCGACTCTGTTCGTTGCAGAAAATAAATGGTGTTTCCGAAGATGGCTTCAAGTTACGGCTTTTTCCTTTCTCTTTGGGCGGAAAAGCATTAGCTTGGGAGACTTCTTTACCTGAAGGTTCGGTCACTACTTGGGACCAATGCAAGCGCGCATTTCTGGCTAAGTTCTTTCCGACATCCCGGACTGCGAAGTTGAGGAACGAAATCTCGGGTTTCACGCAGCTCAACAGCGAGACCTTCAGCGAAGCATATGAGCGTTTCAAAGGCTACCAGATGCAATGCCCCCACCACGGTTTCTCCAAGGAGAATTTGCTGAGTACGTTGTACCGCGGAGTTTTACCGAAGTACCGCATGTTGTTGGACACAGCTAGCAATGGATACTTCATGGGTCAAGATGTTGATGATGGATTGCTTTTGGTTGAGAACATCGCTACTAGTGATGGCAATTACAACGAGGAATATGACCGATCTGATAGAGGCAGCTCACTTAACGAAGAGAAGCTCAAGAAAGAGATAAAAACACTCAACGATAAGTTCGACAAGATGATCAGCGGTCAGCAGAAGCATGTGCATTTTGTTTGTGAGGATGATGTTGTCGAAGAGGAGGAGGAACAACAGGTTGAAGAGGTCCATTACGTCAACAATCAGGGCGGTTACCAACGGGGGTTCATCAACTACAAGAACAATCCCAACCTCTCCTACCGTTCTACAAACGTTGAGAATCCTCAAGACCAAGTCTACCCTCCACAGCAAACACAGCAGCCCAGTGGACAGCAAAACCAGCAGCAAAGTGGACAGCATAGTGGACAGCAAGTGGTCTATTACAAGAAAGGTTATCCACCTAAAACATTTGGTTCACCACAGCAAGTTTCTACTCAAGGTCAGGCAGGCAGCAGTTCAAGTCAGGATTCGGATACGACGAGTATGCTGAAACAGCTCCTTCAGGGACAAGTTACTGGGGCGAGTGACCTTCACATCAAGTTGGCTGAAATCCACAACAAAGTCGACAGTTCACACCATGAGCTCACCAGAAAGATCGAGGAACTAAGCTCCAAGGTTCAGTACTTGGAGTCTCATCACAACAGCAGCTCGAAGGGAACGCTGCCCGGAAAACCGATCCCCAACCCGAAAGAATACGCGAAAGCTATCACTCTTCGCAGTGGCCGCAATCTCCCGCCGCGTACCGCTCCGGTGAGTCCCAACGAGGACGTTGTGATTCAAGTGGAGGAGGATTTAGTTGAGGGCGATGCTGAAGTTCCAGCTGAGAATGAGTCGGAAGCTAGAAAGACAAGAGAGACATCCAGAAACGGCAACCATGAGGACAAAAAGAGGACGGAAACTCCTTTTGTCCCTCCGCCTTACAAACCTCCGATGCCGTTTCCGGGCCGGTTTAAGAAACAGTTGATAGCTAAGTACAAGGGACTCTTTGACAAGGTTATGGATGAGATTGAAGTTAAATTGCCAATTCTGGACGCCCTAATGTTGATACCGCCATACCAGAAATTTCTCAAAGACGCCATCTTAGAAAGGACCAAAGAGGTTCAAGGCATGGTAGTGCTATCTCAGGAGTGTAGTGCCATAATCCAAAGTAGAGTGGTCACTAAGAAGCTAGGCGATCCAGGAAGCTTCACTTTACCTTGCTCTCTAGGCCCACTATCTTTCAGAAACAGCTTATGTGACTTGGGAGCGAGCGTTAGTATCATGCCTCTGACCGTAGCTAAGCGACTTGGTTTCAGCGACTACAAGAGGTGTAACTTCTCCCTAGTGCTGGCCGACCGTTCCATAAGACTACCAAAGGGAATGCTAGAGGACATGCCACTCAAAGTCGGAAATGTGGTAGTGCCCACGGATTTCATAGTGCTGGAAATGGATGAGGAACCCAAGGATCCATTGATCTTGGGAAGGCCATTTTTGGCAACCGCTGGAGCTGTTATTGATGTGAAGCGTGGAAAAATAGAGCTGAATCTGGGTAAAGACTGTAGGATGGTCTTCGATATCAACGATGTGATGAAGCAGCCGACCATGAGTGGCGAGTCGTTCTACATCGAGACCTTAGACCAACTGGCTGACGAGTACTTGGAAGAGTTAAATGTTGAGGATAAGCTGCAAGTAGCTCTCACTAAGGACAATGCTGAATTTGGGTGTTTGCAGGCTGAGAGTTTGGGTTATGCTTGGCTGCTGGACACAAACAAAGCTGAGACAGGGGAAATCGGTTTAGAAAAACTTGTTGAGACAGCCTCAGATGACAAACAGGATGACAAACAGGTTGTGAACCTGTTTGCGCTCGGACAGAATCCGAGAGAAGAAGTCTCGCCTTCCCAGCCAGCTGATGACGACTGGTCCGAGCTCAAGGCACCGAAAGTTGAGCTTAAACCTCTTCCAAAGGGGCTCAGGTATGCGTTCTTAGGTCCTAACTCCACATATCCTGTCATAGTGAATGCTGCATTAGCCCCTCATGAGCTTGATACCCTTCTTGCTGAGTTGCGAAAGTACAGGAGAGCTCTTGGTTATTCGCTAGATGATATCAAGGGTCTCTCCCCTACTCTTTGCACTCACAGAATTCATCTTGAGAACGAATCGAAGGGATCAATTGAGCACCAACGTAGATTGAACCCAAAGCTTAAAGAAGTAGTTAAGAAAGAGGTCTTAAAGCTTCTTGATGCTGGGATTATTTACCCGATTTCGGACAGTACATGGGTTTCACCTGTACATTGCGTCCCGAAAAAGGGTGGTATCACAGTCATCAAGAACGAAAACAATGAGCTGATCCCTTCTAGGGTAATAGTTGGACATAGAATGTGCATTGACTATAGAAAGCTTAATGCTGCATCTAGGAAAGACCATTTTCCTTTACCATTCATCGACCAAATGCTTGAACGTCTAGCTTGTCATCCGTTTTATTGTTTCTTGGACGGGTACAGTGGCTTTTTCCAGATCCCTATCCACCCGGATGATCAGGAGAAAACCACTTTTACCTGTCCTTATGGAACTTTTGCATATAAACGCATGCCTTTCGGTTTATGTAATGCACCCGCCACTTTCCAGCGTTGCATGACTTCCATATTCTCGGATTTGATAGAGGAAACGGTCGAAGTCTTTATGGATGACTTTTCCGTATATGGCTCGTCCTTTTCCTCGTGTTTGTCTAATTTGTGCAGGGTATTGGAAAGATGCGAGGCGACAAATCTTGTGCTTAATTGGGAGAAATGCAACTTTATGGTGCAAGAGGGCATAGTGTTAGGGCACAAGATCTCCGAAAGTGGTATTGAGGTTGACAAAGCAAAGGTTGAGGTTATGATGCAGCTGGGTGAACCAAGGACAGTAAAGGATATCAGGAGCTTTTTGGGACATGCGGGTTTCTACAGACGGTTTATTAAAGACTTTTCGAAGATTGCTAGGCCACTCACTAGACTTCTGTGCAAAGAGAAGGACTTTGAGTTTGATGGAGAGTGTCGCCAAGCCTTCCTAGAGATCAAAGCCGCCCTTTGTAGCGCACCGATTGTCCAAGCTCCGAACTGGGAGCTGCCTTTTGAGATAATGTGTGATGCTTCGGATTTTGCGGTTGGTGCTGTATTAGGACAGCGGGTTGAGAAGAGACTGAACGTTATCTACTATGCGAGTAGAACACTCGACGAGGCACAGACTCGCTATGCCACCACGGAGAAGGAACTCTTAGCCGTTGTCTTCGCATTCGATAAATTTCGCAGCTACATAGTGGGATCCAAGGTAGTAGTTCATACGGACCACGCTGCCTTAAAGTACCTCTACACGAAGAAAGATGCCAAGCCGAGGCTCCTCCGCTGGTTGCTTCTCTTACAAGAGTTTGATCTTGAGATTGTTGATAAGAAGGGGGTAGAAAATAGTGTGGCTGATCACTTGTCTAGGATGAAGATTGATGAGGAGGTGCCCATTAATGACTCTCTTCCAGAAGAGCAACTCATGGCATTGGAGGTTATAAAGACTAAGCTAGACGATGCCTATGCCTTGAAAGATGAGAGGCTGCCTTGGTATGTGGACTTTGTGAACTACTTAGTCAGCGGTGAGATCCCTGAGGATATTAGCGGTTACAAAAAGAAGAAGTTCTTGCGAGATGTGTGCCACTATTACTGGGATGAGCCTTACTTGTTTAGGCGTGGGAATGATGGTCTGTTTAGGAGATGTGTTGCTGAAGCTGAGGGAGAGGACATCTTGCGCCATTGCCACGGTTCTAGTTATGGTGGCCACTTCGCGGTTTTCAAGACGGTTCAGAAGGTGCTCCAGGCTGGGTTTTGGTGGCCAAGTATGTTTAAGGATGCTCATGATCATATCGCCAAGTGTGATGCATGTCAACGGGCAGGGAACATTTCAATGAGGAATGAGATGCCTCAAAACCCAATCATAGTAGTCGAGATATTCGATGTTTGGGGCATTGACTTCGTTGGACCGTTTAACCCCGCTTCTCACGGAAACTCATACATCTTGGTAGCTGTGGATTACGTCTCAAAGTGGGTAGAAGCTATTGCAGCGCCTACCAACGATGCTAAAGTGGTCCTAAAGCTGTTCAACACAATAATCTTTCCGAGATTCGGTGTGCCAAGATGCGTGATAAGCGACGGAGGATCACACTTCGTGAACAAAGTGTTTGAGAACCTTTTGAAGAAGCATGGGGTGAAACACAAAGTAGCCACTCCCTATCACCCACAGACCAGCGGTCAAGTGGAGGTTTCAAACAAGCAAATCAAGGCCATACTTCACAAGACAGTTAGCTCGTCTAGAAGAGACTGGTCTTTGAAACTTGATGATGCTTTGTGGGCATATAGGACTGCTTACAAGACCCCTATTGGAAGAACCCCATACTCACTTCTCTACGGTAAGTCATGCCATCTCCCGGTTGAGTTGGAATACAAGGCGCTTTGGGCCATCAAAATGCTCAACATGGATCTCAGAACAGCTCAGGAGAAGCGAGAAACTGACCTGCATGAGTTAGAAGAAATCAGGCTTGATGCTTATGAAAGTTCTCGAATATACAAAGAGAGAACGAAGGCTTTTCATGACAAGCGGATTGTTCCTAAAACCTTCAAGGAAGGGGATGATGTTCTCCTTTACAACTCGAGACTTAAGCTCTTCCCCGGAAAACTTAAGTCACGTTGGTCTGGTCCCTTCAAGGTTAGAGAGGTGTTACCTTATGGAGCCGTGACTTTGATGAACAAAGAAGGTGGAGATTTCACGGTGAATGGCCAGCGGGTTAAGCCTTATATGGCGGATGTGGTGATTGGAGAGGGGAGTTCAGTCTCTCTCCATGATGTTGATGCTGCTTAACAGGAATGAAGGTCGAGCTTGAGACTTTAAACAAGCCCACTTGGGAGGGAATCCCATGACTATCCTTTTGTATATATCGTTTTAATTTTGGATCTTTTGTTGTTTTTGCCTTTTGTCTCTGCTGTTATGTTCAGGTTTTGGGTGGTATATCAAGTTTGGAAAATGGGAAACCATTGGGCAGGAAAGTTGTTGAACATCAAACCAAAACGGGTTGATTGTCTGAAAAGTTGGCTCAAACGGGTTGTCAGACGGGTTTCCTCCTTTGGATCAACCCGTTTGAACGACCCGCCCAGGTAAGTCAACCCATTCCCTTGACTTTTTCGTGAGAGACCCTTTTTTTTCCCTTTCCTTTTCAACTTAAAATCCCGCACTTCTTATTTCAAGTCTCTTTCCCGTTTTTCCTCCATAGCGAAACCTCGATCTCTCTCTTTTCTCAACCAAAATTCGATTTTCGAAGCTCCAAACTTTCAGATTCGGCCGAATTTATCAAGCCCATCCTGATTTTCGCATTTCCACAAGTCCACCCAAGGTAATTCTTCTCCATTGTTGTCGCCCCCATGCGAGAACTTGTTTCCCGAAATTTCCAATGAAAATTGATGGCTAAGGTTTTTGGTTGATGATTTACACTTGGGTGAGACTAGGATTTCCGGAATTTATGGTTGCATGTTGGGGATTTCTTAAAAATCGAGATTATTGGAGTTTAATTGAAGTTTGAGCCTTGAATTTTCTTATTCTCGTGTTTGCCCAAAATCCGACACTTACTTGTGCTTTGAGGATTTCTGTCTCACCAGGTGACAGATAAAATGACAATTACAAGATCAGGAGGACAAAGTTCTAGAGAGGATGACACCGAGAGAGCTCGTCGCGAGAAGAGAGAAGGAAAAAGGAAGGCGGTTGCGCCAACAGAGAAGAAGAGAAAAGGGAAGGAAGTTAGAGGTGCTCCGGGGGAAGGACAGATGACGGACGAAAGGGATCCTGATGACTCGGTTATACGGAGACCTTATGGAGTCCAGGAGCGTATCCGAATTCTGAGAAGAGCGAACTTCTTGCCGATGAGATACCCTCACAAGGAGACAATGGAGGCATTGGGCATCAAGGAAGATGTTGAGTCGATCTTGGAGACAATGGAGTTAGACGAATTCTTCAGGAAGGAGCCCGTAACCTTCAGAGAACCTGCGATCCACTTTCTTGCATCTTTGGAGGTCATCATGCATCAAGAGTCCGACAAGGCGGTCATTAGGGAAGAGGGAGCAGGCTACATCACCTTTGAAATCGATGGTCGGCAATTCAGAATGAGCATCCGAGAGGTTGAGGAGGCGTTTGATTTCAACACGAAAAGGGGGCTCGACACCAAGATAGACGTTCCGGATAGCGAGCTGGCAGATTTCTGGGAGACGATTAGCTCCACCAAATTCGAGATTTCCAAGATGAGAGGAGGCCACATTCGCAACCCAGCAATTCGCTATGCTCACAAGGTATTGACGCACACCTTGTTTGCGCGACAGGACACCGCCAACGTGACGAAGGGGGAGCTTGAGATGCTCGATATCTCTCTCGTAGACCATCTCGATACATTGGCCAACGGAACGAAAATGAATGGAGACCGTTCGGACGCGAGCATAGCTATGGTGCTGCTCAATTCCTTCAAGCAATGCACGCGGAATGCTATTGTAGCATACGAGCGCGGGAAGATTGGCGAGACATCCATAGCCATTGGGAGCATGATTACCCCAATTCTTAAAGCCAGTTCGTGCCGGTTGCCCGATTTCTCTCATCACTCGACGTACATGGACATCTCCTACCTGAACAAGACATGGTTCCTCAAAGGAACACACGAGGGGAAACACATTTACCGCTTCCAACACCCGAGCTATGGAGCGTGCAAGATCCTTCTTCCGAACAAGGAGTTGACTGCTTTCGCCGAGAGGGACAACATCGTGTTTCTTCCCACCGCCGACGAGCTGTACATGGACGGAGGAGATGCAACAGTGGGCCACCAAGGAGAGCCGTCGAACCAACTCGAGGGGTACCACTTCACTCCTTTCAACGCTGAAGGTACCAACCCGGCAATCCAGAAAGCTCACGAACACATTCGTCTACTCCAAGAATGGTGTAAGCAGCAAGAGAGGACTATCAAGAAGCTCGTGCGCACGGTGAAGTCTCTGAAAGCCAAACTCTCCTGCACCTCGCGAGCCAGTGACGACACAGTTTCGGGGTCCAACAGACGCAAGAGGAGAGCTGTCCGATCACCAACTCCAGACTCCACATCTCACGAGACTGAGGACGAATCTTTCTCCTCCCACTCCACAAGTCAATAGAGGTACAACTCCTTTACCATTGTGTATACCATTTCTTTCTTTTATTTCTCATATGCATTCCACACTTGTGTTTCGATTGATCTCTTCCACAACCTTCTATTTGCACAAGGGACCGTGCAATTTAAGTTTGGGGGAGGGGTCAATAGCATTTGACATTGTTTTCTATTTTCTTATTTTCAATTTTCCATCTTTGAGTCTCATATGCATTTCATCTAAGGCATAGAAAATACCAAAAAAATTGAAAAATTTCGAAAAATTGCATAACTCAAAAAGACTTATCATTTGCATTTACATAATAGGATTGAGTCTAGATGCATTTCACTTAGTTACTTGCACTTGCATAGGGAGCAATGACAAGCATTTTTCTTAAAAAGTGAAGCTTTTCGAAGAGATTTCAATGTCCCTGTGGTTAATTATCTGGTGCATAGATTGAGTTTGAATTTAAGTTAGAACCACATTTGGAATGCACTTGATGACATCATGACTTGGTTGAAGCATTGCTTTGAGTTGACCTCTCACTTTACTTATCGAAACCTAATTTGGGCATCTTAAATATCATTCTCTTGCATTGAAAGTTTTTGCTCATGGATCTTGTTCCCCTTGGACACTCTTTAATCATTTTTCATCCCTCTTTGTGTGTCTGAGTTTGCTTGAAAACCCTCCCGTTGCCGAACCTTTCCTTTAAGCCCAAGATTTTACCGAGTGTAGTAAGGCCTTTTTCCGATTGAGCTAAGCAAAAGGTGTTGAGTCTTGACCGACAGAGTTTGAGCTTCCATATAGAACTAGCTCACGGTTTTTGAGCTAGAATAGGCTTAGGATTGGGAGTTTAGGGAGTTTATGAAGCAGGGATTGAGTTTTTGATTAGATCTTGAGGGGGACGAGAGGTTGGAACGATAAAAGAAAAGAAAAGGAAGAGGAGTAGTGAAAAAGAGTGGTGGCTGTTAGTGAAATTGTCAAAATTAGGCAAGAAAAAGAAGAAAGCAAGCATTTCAAAGCCTAGAAAAAGAAAAGCCTTAAGCCACAAAGAGTTCAAAAATTCTAAATCCTCTGTTTTGAAAAGAAAGTTCATCCTCCTTTAAGTCATAGTTTATAACCCTCTCAAGGTCCAGAAATTAGAAAAAGAGTGTTCTTTGGGTTTAATTGAGTTTCGTTCTCCAGTGAAAAAGGGTAGATAGGACCGTTGGGTGTTTTGGGTTTCTCGGTTCAGTTTTGGGTAGATGGAAGTTCGACTTTGTATCATCCTTGGACTTGACTCTTAGCTTTTTGCCCAAGCTCGATCCGTCTTTGAGAGATCCCTGTTCTGAAATTGAGAAAGCAACCTTGGAGAAACCACTCTTATCTCCTAAAAAGCCTAGTCCCCTAACCAAATGAGCAAATTCTGAAGTGCATGGGTTTATGATTCACGGTTTGTGTTAATTGAATGTCAAAAAGTGAGAGTGATATGAATGCATGTGTTAGGCTAAGTCTGATGTCGTTTCGTTGCTTTTGAATGTGGCTGAAGTTGTTGAAATGGATCAAACTCCTATTGCACTTTATATTTCTGCACATGTTCATTGATCTATCTTCCTCTCGCTTCACTGATTGAGAATTTTTGAGCTCCCGCCTGCATCATCAACCCTCTCTGATTTGTTTTCTTTGCTTGAGGGCAAGCAAGATTCAAGTTTGGGGGAAGTTGATGTCTCTGTATTTTACATCATTTAGGAACATTATTCCATCAAGTTTCACTCTCTTTTTAGCTCTTTTCCTTAGCATTTTAGCATAGATCTCATGCATTGTTCAAACTATTGTCATTTAGGACTTGCATTGCATTAGTGTGCATTTGGAGTTGCATTCAGGTGTTTTGGAGCACAAAAGGAGAGGAAATGGATCAAAGAACACAGAGGAGTGGAAACTGGAGCTCAAACGGGATCCCAAACAGGTTGAGAACCTGTTTGGCGAAGGAAGCTGAGCATTGACCAAATGAAGACGAGTTGACCCGCCTTAAATCAAGCTAAAACGCCGAGTTTGGAGCTGTGTGAGCTGGGAAAGGAAGAAAAGTCAGAATAAATGAGTTGACTAAGGGTTTCCCCTTGTACCCAACTATATAAGCCTTAAACCTACTCTATCTTTATCTTATCTTGTAATCTCTTGGAGAAAATAGATCTAAACTTTCCTCTTTGAGAATTTTCTTTGTATTTACATTTTGCTTTGGATTTCTAATCAAGTTTAGTCATTTCATCTTGCGTTCTTCTTGTCTTATTTAGTTTCACGCTTTCCTCTCTTTCTATCTATGATTAGGACCCTTTCCTCTCTAGGATTTGGTGTTCTTGTTATGGGTAGTGAGTAAATCATCTTGGGTCTTGAGGGATGAGATAGATTAGAAGAAATTGGGGTTTGATTGAGTGCCTAGAGGGTTTTAATCCTTCCATAAGGTCCTTCTTTGCTGGGTTTGCTTAAGGCTAGACCTTCTTTGATCACTTAGATCTAGATCCAAGGTTTTTCTCACCACGGGAGTGGGTGAAAAGCTGGACCGACCAGCAAAGAGATGAGCTTGTCCTTCACACGGGAGTGGTTGTTTGGAGAGCTCATCGGACTAAGGGAGTTGGCGTTTAAGGCTGGCTTGCGTCGTCCAGCTAACGGGAGTTAGATCCTTGGGCTGGCGCTAGCTTAGGGGTTCTCACCACGGGAGTGGGCTAACCTTTCTCCTTGAACTCCCTTCCTAGGACTTAGCTCTAGTTGAGTTTCTAGACACTTTATTGACCCCTAAGATCTTGTAATCGATTGTCTCATCCCAAGACTCCCTTTTTATCATTAAAGTTTACATCTTTCATTTAGTTAAACGTTTATTACATATCGCATATTGAATTGCATTCATTCTAGATTGCATTTACGGTTTTTATTGCATTTTCGTTTCTGTTCTAAGTTCTCTTGTTACTTTTGAAATCATTGCTCTTGACTTGATCATTTCTTGCATTCGAAATTGTTTTCAACTAGCTCCATTTTGGATTGACTCTCAAGACCACAATGACATGAGTGGGATTGTTAATTGAACACGCAAAAAAATCCTGTTTCACTTGCCAAAGAAAATGTTGTAGTTTTTGAGTACATTGTACTTTCCACGTATGTGCCTGTAGGCGCCGTACATCTGGGCCAAAAGGAATAATGCCACCGTCATCCAGAGTTTGTTGTACTATTGCATACCCCGACTTAACCGTATACCGACCCGTCTTCGTGAAGAACCATCCCATCGAATCTGGATGGCCAGCTTGTGAGGTCGGGATCCCCAAAATGAGAGGGACATCTGAGCTGTCAAAAAGTTGATTTAATAGTGGTAAATTCCACGTTTTTGTATTGGGATCCATTAATTCACTCACCCGAAGGTGAGGGTAAAAATTTATCCCGTTTCCGATGGCTGGCCGCGGGCAAGAAGCTGGAATCCATGGATCATCCCACACGGAGATAGAAATCCCTGAACCAACTCTTTTAATAAGTCCTTTGTGAACCAGAGGTCGAGCCGAAACTATACTCTGCCAACCGTAGGAAGGAGAGTAGGATCTAATAGGGTCCAAAGGAGAAGAATTCCGATAATATCGTCCTTTGATAACCCGTGCAAATAAAGATTATGGGTTATCCATTAACCGCCAGAGTTGTTTTGCCAGTAAAGCCGTATTAAAATCCTCAATAACGCGAAACCCGAGCCCTCCATCATTTTTGTGGCGGCGAAGTTTTTTCCAAGCTAGCCAATGCATGCCACGTGTTTGCCCATTATTACTCCACCAAAAATTTGATACCGCACTAGAAAGTTTATTCGTAACCCCTTTAGGCAAACGGAAACATGACATTACATGCATAGGCAACGCCGAGACAACCGATTTGATAAGAACCTCTTTTCCCCCTTTTGACAACCACTTTGAAGTCCAACCATTGATTCGTTTTTGTTGTCTGTCTACCAGAAAACTAAAATTTTTTGTCTTAGCGCCTCCTAGACTTTCCGGGATTCCAAGATAGTTTCCCATACCCCCAACATTACCTATTCCCAGAATTTGATGTACCTCAGCCCGTACCCCTGCATCGACCGTATGTCCGAATTGTACCGAAGATTTGGTAAAATTAATTTGTTGCCCAGAAGTTATTTCATACTCTTTTAGTATTTGGAGTAGTACCCGACTTTCCTCACCATTAGCTTTGCAGAAAAATAAACTATCATCCGCAAAAAGAAGATGTGAAACCGCTGGACTTGCCCGAGCTATCTTAAGCCCTGTTATCTTCTTCAGCTCTTCCGCCTTTTTCAGATTTGTTATTAAAATTTCCGTACATAAAATAAAAAGATAAGGGGATAAAGGATCCCCCTGTCGTAGACCTCTATGGGGTAGAATTTGTCCTCTTGGTTGTCCATTAATTAACACTTTATACCGCACTGACGTTATGCACCACATCATCCATGAGATCCAGCGTTCCGCAAACCCCATTTTCCGCATTAATTCCTCTATAAAAGGCCACTCGACCCGATCATAAGCCTTACTCATATCCGTCTTTACCGCCATAAACTTTTCTTTACAAGATTTATTTGTCCTGAGACCATGAAACATCTCCTGAGCTATCAAAATATTATCAGAAATCAGTCGGCCCGGCACAAAAGCAGACTGAGTTTCCGAAATTAACCTTGGTAGTAGCACTTTGAGCCTCTGACAGAGGACTTTAGAAATAATTTTATAGCCGACATTACAAAGGCTTATTGGTCTTAACTCTGTCATCCTGTTTGGTCGGTCCGTCTTCGGAATAAGACAAATATTAGTCATATTTAATCTTTCATCAAAGGTGCCTGATGTTAGGAAATCGTTAACCATAGTTAGGATATCCTCCTTAACTATATGCCATGAGCGTTGGAAAAATAAGGCAGTCATGCCATCTGGCCCGGGTGCTTTCTCCGGATGCATCATGAACAATGCTTCACGCACTTCTGCTTCCGTTGCAGGGCGAGTTAACACCTCATTTTCCCGTGTTGTAATCCGTTCTGACACATGTTCAAGAATTCCCGTAAAATTATCTGGTGATGTGGACGTAAATAGCTTGTCGAAATAGCTGACCGCTACCTTTTCAACCTCCTTCTCGCCGTCCACCCATACATTAGCGTCAGTATGGAGCCCAACAATCCTGTTAACTGTTCTCCGCTGTTTTGTTGAAGCATGGAAAAACTTCGTATTTAGATCCCCATCCTTTAACCACATATTTCGACTTTTCTGTTTCCAAAATTGTTCTTCGTCCCTATATGCTTCCTTTAGCTTATTTGTTATATCGATAAGGTCTTCTTGAGTACTATCATCATCATTTTGTATCCAAAGCTCGTTTTAATTCCGCTATTTTCTCCTTCCCATATGGTTGATTATTCTTCCTCCAAACGGAGATCTCGTGGCGACAATTATAAATCCTCTCCACCAAAGACGGTGCTGCATCTCCCCGGGTATTATTCCAAATTGATAGGGGGTGGTTCATTTTTTTCTTTTATGAGATTTACAAATTGTTAATAAAATTTTGGTTCATTGCCAGCAAAATTTTGTAATATTTTATATACCCTTATTTTATTATAATCACATAAAAGATTAGGTAAAACATGAAACTTTTGGAGCATTTAATTACAAAGCCAAAGCTCTTATCATAGTAATGGAGCATTTGCATTGAGATATTGCATTTGGATGCAAAATGGTCTTAAAGATGGGAATTAAACATTTGGATGCATTATAGTTTTGATAACTTATACAAAGTCGAAGGTTATATTGCGGGTTGACTTTAACTTGGTATGTTTGACATGTATGTTTAGCAAATTGAGGGTAAACTTAAAAAAAAAAAAAAAATGTGAAGAGTTTTTTTAAAATATCTTTGTCTTTTTATTCAATGTAAATAGAGAAGCTTTCTCACTTGCACGTACCGGATATGAAAGCTCAAAACGCTAAACTGATCTAGTCTTCTATACCTAGCAATTAATCTAAAATGAAAGAATATCCGAGACACATCATAAAATACAGAAACCAGAACAATCAAATCTAAGAATCTACAAAACTCTCTTATTATCTCTTCTTGTACCCACCAAACCAAAAAAGAAACGACCTTTGCTCGTCTTCTTTCTTTTCTCATCATCCACCTTATGAGCCACAGATCGACTTTTAGTCATCCACGAAATCCTTTTGTCTCTGCCGCTGCCTCCAGCCACTAACAAGTAGCACCGCTGATCAATAAGTGGAGACGGGCAAGAAGAGACAGAGGAAGAACAGTAAGAGGAGAGAGATGAAGTAGTTGAGGAAGAACATAAGATTTGACGAGCTTTTCGTCGACTTGAAGCAGAACAAGAAGAATAAGTTGATTTCATGAAAAGAGACAGTCTCTCGTTAAGACATAGAGAACAAACACCAGGTGATTGCTTGTGTTTTGGATGTTTCTTACAAAACGCTGCGTTTTTATTCTTCACGTCCTTCTTGTTACTCGAGTAGGCTCTTCCTATTCCGAGCAAGCTCGTGCTCAAGCTAGCCATTTCTTCATGTGTTTGGGTTGGTAGACGAAATATTAAGTGTTTATATAAATTAAATTAGAGAAAGTGACTGGGTATGAGATTTGATGATGGTTCGTTGGAGGTTTCTAGGGATTTTCCGGGAAAGTTTGAAGATGGGCCTTTTTGTAGTTTTTTGTTGACAGGTCGTGTGGGTCGAGGAAAAAAGGAGAATCAACGGTTGTGATGAGTGAAAAGGATTTAGTAACGGCTAGGACTGAGTGTAAAAGGGTCAGTTGAAATGACTAGAAAATTCCAAGTCTGGTAGGCGCGCGCAGAAAGTCCGAAACTTTGTAATTCATATACACACTCAATTTATATATATATTAAAATACATATAAACTTTTAATTCTTTCGGTTTGTACGTACTGTATTATCCTGACGTTTTACAAGTATACAAATTGATGGTCAAAGGTTTGATCATAACGACATGTTGTGTCGATCCAAAGAAGTATGTGTTTCATTACATGGAGACAATGCTAATTCTTTTTTTTTTCCATCTTTATCTACAATAATTAACTTGTTTTCTGTCACATCGCTTTAAACATGTGTCAGAATTTGCCAGAATGTAGCTTTATTCAATTTTTTTTTTATTATTCAATTTGCGAAAATGTTATTTGATTAGTATGTAACTATGGTTACATTTACAAGGGTACAAGAAACAACTCGTAGGATTAATATAATAATATATAATCTTGAACAAACTTTGTCTAACCCAGTCCATGAACAAGGTCCAGCCCAATACTCTCGCCATCAAATTGGACTATGAAAATGCATGGTGAATTGAATTCCCTAACTTGACAAGAACATCAAATTGTTGATGACCCAAAGATTTCGTAAGAACCTTGTAATCTTTAGTATTGAAAAGGTATATTTAGAAGTTAAAAGAAAACTCTTAACTAACTTAAATAAAATGCAGTTTGTTTTTACTAGAAAATGAACCCCGTGCATTATGCGGGATTAAAACTATCACACTTTTAATTTATAATTAACTTTTGATATTTATATTTGATTTAATATTTTAGTCATTAAAATTAATTAAGCAAATTTAGTATTTCCGTATAACAGCTTAATTTGAGTAATTTTATATATAAGCGGAGAAACAAAATCTAGACATAAATTTCAGAATTTTTAGAACAAACTTTGTAATGAGATTTCATGGAAACTTAGTTATTATTGTTTTTCTTTCAAAACTTCAATCTCCTAATACTCTTTTACTTCACTTCTTTCCGGCTATTTACATTTAATTAATCGCTATATTTTATTTTTGTTTACCGTTATTTATCCATACTATGATTATTTACTATTATTTATGTACTCATTTACATATTCTTAACTTTTAAATTTTACCTTATAAATTATTTTTATTTTTGAACTCTCAGTTGATTTAAATCAGATATAATTTTGATATCTTTGTGTTTCATAGTACAGTAGTGCGAATACATTAAACATTTGAAACATGATAAATCTAAATACAATTTTGGGTTTAAAATACAATTTTTATTCATAAAAATTATGTTATTTTTATCTAATTAATATTAGAATTTTAACACATCGTTTTTTCTATTTATTTAGTGAGATTGTTTGTATTTGATTAAAATTTCAGTTTATATATAAAATAAAAATAGTAGGTAATATAAAGTTATGAGATGTATTAAATGAATATTTTATTATAATTTAATATTGAAATTGGTGATGTGAACCGCTTAGATGAAAAGAAAACTTCCCCTATTATATATTTTTTCTGTCCCAAAGTATAAGCAATTCTCCTTTATAACTTAACAAAGAGGGACTTATTATATTTTGGGATTTATATTTTGGGAGAGAGAGTACAAGATTATTGAACTTGTCTAATGACAAAAATAACCAAACAGAAATCGGAATATAGCATAGTTGTATCGTTTGTGAAACTTAAACCATTTCCTATTTCAAGATTTAAAAAGATTTAAATAATGGTGTTTTGAATTTTTAATATATGTATTTCGTGAAAATTTTCCGTGAAAACAAAAAAACTAAACCTACCAAAAGTTTGGACCCTACCTAAATTAGATTAAGTATTTGTTTGATGTATTTCAAAATACAATAAAAATATGTGTTATTCAATCTTGATTTGATAATTTTAGAAAACAGTTTTAGTGGATTTTGAATGGATTCTCTCTCTTAAAACATGAGTAAAACAAATACATGGATTTTATCTTGTATTTTAAAATCCTTACCCGTGAATTGTAATGAAATTATCAAAACCCAACAAAATACATCATAATTAAACTATATTAAAACACATAAAAATTCCAATCCAATAACACCTCCTAAATGTCACATCCGCTTTAAATGTCAGAATTTAACAGAATGTAACTTTATTCAGTTTTTTTTTTTTAATTCAATTTGCTAAAATGTTATTTTATTAGTATGTAACTATGGTTACACTTACAAGGGTACAAGAAACAACAACTCGTAGGATTAATATATAAATCTTGATCAAACTTTGTCTAACCCAGTCCATGAACAAGGTCCAGCCCAATACTCTCGCCATCAAATTGGACTATGAAAATGCATGGTGAATTTAATTCCCTTTTCTTGACAAGAACATCAAATTGTTGATGACCCAAAGATTTCGTAAGAAACCTGTAATCTTTTAGTACTGAAAAGGTATATTTAGAAGTTAGAAGAAAACTCTTAATTAACTTAAATAAAATGCAGTTTTTTTTTTTTATTTAACTGGTCGAATGACAAAAAAAAACAAACAGAAATCGGAATGTAGTATAGTTGTATCGTTTGTGAAACTTAAACCATTTCCTATTTCAAGATTTAAAAATACTTAAATAATGGCGTTTTGAATTTTTAATATACTAGTAGAGGACCCGCGCGTTTGCGCGGTGGTACGTTATGTTTTTATCAAAAAAAAAACAGTAATAGTGTAGGGATCCATTTTTTTTTATCTTTTCAGTTTAATTTAGTTTAGGTTATTTCTGTTGGATTCATTATATTTCTGTTATGAGGGAGTAGGTCTGAGACTTTTAACCCATACCCAAAAATTCGAACCGAATTGATCCACAATACCCCTATCCGATTGATTTTGGGTATAAAACAAATCACCAGATGGGTAAAATATTTGATATCCGTGGGTATCAGATAATATCAGAACCGATTCGATACCCGATCGGGTACCCAAATTACCTGAATGAATATTGTGGATTATTTTTGATATTATAAATTTTTTTTTTTAGGTTTTTTGGATTTTTTATTTATTTTGGGTATAAAACAAATCACCCGATGGGTAAAATATTTGATACTCGTGGGTATCATATAATACCAGAACCGAATCGATACCCTATCGGATACCCAAATTACCCGAATAAGTATTATGGATTATTTTTGATATATATATATATATCTATTTGTTTTTCTGATAATTTTTTTTTAGGTTTTTCGGATTTTTTTGGGGGCTTTTGGATATATTTCAATTTTTTTACCTGATTAATTAACAATATATATATATATATATCTATTTGTTTTTCTGATAATTTTTTTTTAGGTTTTTTGGATTTTTTTGGGGCTTTTGGATATATTTCCATTTTTTTTACCTGATTAATTAACATATTCGATTTTTGGTTTGACTGAACCATCGGTTTGTTTTAAGTTATTATTCTTGTATCCAAACAGTTTTATCTCTTATATTCTTATATCCAAACAACTTTTTTTCTCCTATCCTTGTATCCAAACATTATTAAAATGTACTTCTCAATTAATAGTAGTATAGATATAGATAGATAGATGTATTTTATGTAAAATTTCCGTGAAAACAAAAAAACTAAACCTATACCAAAAGTTTGGAACCTACTACCTAAATGCGAAAAATTAAAGAAATTAAAGTGTTGAAAACATATACCATTTCTCCTAAACACCGACCATGGTGGCATGGTCTCTCTTTACATCCAAACTAACCAATGATATATTGACACGAGTCTTTATGCGAGCATTGAAGAAGAGTCCGTCAAAGTCAAGCCCACAATTGAGGTCGAACACGTACCACTACAATACAACTATACAAAACACGGACGGCAGCTTATTGAGTTAATTTTCTTAAGAATAAGTATTGAGTGGAATGTTTACAGTTTATTGTTTATTGTTTCTTGCTTTCTGCTTATAATTTTCCCTAATCCAATTACTGTGATACGATCTGAAATTCGACCTATATCATTTGTCTACTTATTGAAAGAGAGGGTTGATTATTTGTGTTCCTTCAAATACGCGTATCTTGGATTGTTCTTCGATATTTCAAGATCTACCTTCTTCTTGTTGACTTATCTATTTTGGTTTTGGGTCGGCTTGTCATATCATCGTTTCGTCTCGACTAAGTCTTCCATGTAATACGTTATGTCGTATTAGTGTTGTCTAGACTGTTTTTCAAGACTTTTGGCATTATTGTTACAAAACTTTCTCGTTCCGTCAAAAGGTTTGCTTTCTTCGTTTTGAACTTTTGAAGCTCTACAAGAAAATAAAAGATATGAGAACTTTTCGTATCTTGAACCTAATAGTTATAGGTACAACACTAAGTAGTAATCGCTAATATAAAACGTATAAGTGGTACAGTTTTCTATAGTAATACATAATAGTAGCACAGTTAAAAAGGGTAAGAGTTAGTCGTAAAATGTTGTACTATTTTCATATGTTTTGATCACTAAATTATACACGAGATAGTACACGTAATGAACGTTACCAATCAAAAGCTATAGTACTCTCGTTAAACTCACAATTTTATAGCGTCAACTTTTCTCTCATTTTACTAATTAACTCTTAACTGATAATCCCTAATAAAAATTTGTCAATAGTATTCGTCGTTTGTTAAGGAAAAGTCTACCAGCGTTAGAACGTTGCCCATTCCTCTAAACTTTATCGAATATAACGCGTTGTTATTGTTGGGGTCGGCGAAGACTCACCATATATATATATTTATTTATTTATTTGACATCATAATTTTTTTTAATTTAATGTTTAAATTTAATACTACAGTTTAGCTAGAAGTTGTTTTACATCTTAAGCCAAAAAAAAAAAAAAAATTGTTGTACTACATATTTTTCGATATATTATTGTCTAAAACAAATATAAAGAAGAAAAGATGGTGTTGGAATTGTTATATGTTAAAAAAATAAAAGAACTCTAAATCTTAAATCTAGCTTTGAAATTTCCAATAAATTACATAAGGTGTACAACCATTCCACTATATAAACCCATTTTTGTCTCGTTTTCGTATAATCAGACCTCTTTACTAATCTCTTGTAAACACTTAACAGCTTTTTCTTTCTACAACAAAAGACTCCCATCACCACTACGTAAACAATGGCTTATAAATCCGTCGCCGTTTTTCTCTTCCTAACTCTCATTGCCTCCTCCGCCGTCGCCCAGGCTCCGGGACCAGCACCGACCTTATCTCCTCTCCCCGCCACTCCTCAACCGGCTCAATCTCCAAGAGCCTCCACACCAGCACCTTCAACCGTAACCAATCCGCCTTCATTACCTCCTACTACCGCTCCGGTGAGCCAGCCGCCGGCTGATTCTCCGACCACCACCTCTCTGCCAGCTCCTCCGACGTCTCTCTCCCCTGCTGGAGCTCCGGGCACAGATGTTCCCTCTGGACCTGCTCAATCTATGTCTCCCACAACCGACTCTCCGAACGCCGCTTCAATGAACAGAGTCGCCGTCGCCGGATCTTTCGCCGGAGTTTTCTTGGTTGCCGCCTTGTTGCTGTAGAATGTTATTGATCCATCGGATAGATTCAGTAGAAGTATTTATTGTGTCCTTTTTGTATCATTATTTGTTGGAATTATGTTTTGTTACAAATTTTCTTATTTCCTTGATTATTGAAACTGATCGTAATAATTCATAGTTACTCTAGTTCGACGTGTTTAATTACAAGCGAAAATGGTGGGAGATTGATGAAGGTATTAAACAATAAAAAGTGGTTAATAAAGGGATTAGGAAAGTGAAGGAGTAGAGAGACACGTGTGTTGGTTTCTAGAATGGCACATTTGTCGTTTAATGTTAAGTGGTAGGAACACGGACCGATTCTTCTCTTCTTTTCTTCACTTATTATTAGTTCAAAAATATTGACCTAACTTTTACTCTGATTATAGTTGGCCATAGTTTCTAATTGGTTTACGATTTACAGCATACATTGTTGAAATCTCATTGTGAAGGGGACTAATAAAACAAGTTTTATTTTAGCCTTTTAAGTAAGTTTTGTTTCAGTTTTAGCCATTTCTCGTTTTAAAAAATGTAATTGTTGTTGATGAGAATGTGAAACGTTTCGACAATATTTATGCCTCGCGAACCTGTAAGGTCGAGACAACTATCATTAATAATACATGCAAAACGAAAATAAATCTCGATAAATTTTTTTTTTCGGTATAAATGTTAAGAATCTCTATAATTTTTGACGTCATATTTAAGATATATCTAACGTCTTAACGTATTTTAATTGTCAAAAAAAAAAAAACTAATGGCATTAGTCCATACTTGTTTTAAACTTTTAGGCCGGTAAACAATGATGTTATGCCTTTTTAAGGCAGAAAAATTGCATTGTCGTTGGACACTTGGAACGTCACATTTTACAAACCACTGTTAATTTCATTATGCAATGAGCGGTTTTATAAAACTTACTGTAGAGTAACTACTCTAGATTCTAGAGACATATTTTTTTTTATGAAAAATAAAACAAACAAAGATGAAGCCTAGAAGATAATGAGTAAGAAGGTCACTTATGGAATTTACCAATTCTGCATTAGGTCGGCGAGCGGTTTCCTTGTCCATTTGGCCAGGATAATGTCACACATTCTTCGATTGTATTTTCTGAAAAGAACCTCTCATATCTTTCCTGCCAAATTGTGTAGATGGTCGAGTGTGCAGCTTGCTCCTGTAACTTTGGTGGAGAATTGACGAGATTAGATGAAGAAGAAAACCACAACTTTAAAGCCATCCAAGTGTGGAATTGGTAAATTCCCATTTAATGTAGAACTTTGGTCCCATATTCGCCCACTTGTATCCAGGGCCGGCCCTGAAAATTAAGGGGCCAGAATAATTTAATAGAGTTTTGATAAATTTTGGGGCCAAAAATCAATTTTTTATTATTTTGGGGCCAAAATTAATACATATTTTTCACAAAAATGTGGGGGTCATAGCCAAATGGCTCACCTGGCTCTCCCCAGGACCGGCCCTGCTTGTATCGCATCAAGAAAAGATGATCCTTGGAGATCTTTAAAAGAATACAACTAAAAATACCCACATGCAAAGTATCCTTCAAAACAAAAAGTGTTAGCGAGGAAGAAACAATGACAACCCAAAGAAAGAGAAAAAATAAGAAGTAAAAAAAAATAGATCAACAATTCAAGTCGACTACAACTAGTCAAAGTCGAAAGGAGAATGCAACATAATGTGTGTAAAAACATGAAACCAAGACGGAGATCAAAGTTAATTGTGAAGTAAAAAATGATCAAGGTGCATAACTCAATCTTTCGTATACCCTTAGAATCTTTAGTATATGAATCCAATCTGGAGAAACTATGGACAAATTATGCCAAATCACATACCCACTGTCACCTAAAATTTGTCACTAAAGATCAGCTCCCTTCCGTTCCACAAAATTGAGGCTTCCGATCGATCCCAAAATTTTGTACCTATATTAAGAACGGAAAAAAGAAGTAACCGAGAGTGAAATTTATAATCTTAAATAAAAAGACTTAACTTAAATAAATGTTCTTAATCGAGATAATAAAAATTATAGGTGTAAACAATTATTTTTTATAACAAAACAGTGAGAAATAAACTAAAGAAGTACAGACTTGTGACGCAAGGTACAGACTTGTGACGCAAGGCAAACTTACAAGAATTACATTTTTTTATCTTTTATTGTAATGGTAAACTAAGATACATATCGATTAGTTCTAGGGCCCAAATTCATACGTTTATTTATCCATCGGGATTTTGTGAGGCTCCTTCCAAATAGGATTGAACTAGGTGTTGCAGCAGGATTTCGTGATAAAACATTGGATCACTAGGGGTTCAGGGCTAATCTCATATAGAGGGGACACACAAAACGCCACTAGACCTAATAAACTAGGTGTTGGTAGTTGATTGACGCTAAACTCGAAAAATGTAAATCAAAACTTTTTATTTTTCTTTGTTTCCACTAAAATAAAAGAATCATCAACTATGCATCACAAAATTGAGAGTTCTTATTATTCAAGAGGGCATCTTTGAAGGGAGATTAGGAAGAGAAATAGGCAACACAAAGTAATATGCGTAAAAGGGAATAAAGGAATTTTATTGATTAAAAAAGACTTTTACACAAGAGAAACAAGAAGTCGATCGACTACAAGTCTACAACTAGACGAAGTGGAAGCTGATCTGAAATAAATACGGATATCAAAGCTTAATAGTGAAGAGGTGACGAGGGGAAGTTTTCTTGATTTGGTGAGTCTTTAGATGTGACCAAGACATCGAGTCTGAGTCCAGCTGCGCAGCGACCAGGTTTGGAGCTAATAAAGTAATAGAAGCCCGGGCGAGTGAGTTTGACTACATCTTGACCTGTCTCGTAAACGGCCAATGGAGAAGAGGTGTCGCAGAACTCGAGCTCAAGAGCACCACTCACTTGTACAACGGTGTCCAAGTCCTTTTCGTACTGGAAAAGAAGAGAGTCACCGACCACAAAGTTTTTCCCCTCATACCACATGGGGTCGGCCTTGGTCGTCCATCCATTGGAGTCTCCAACCTTAAATACCTTTCCACTGCTCGGAGGATCGCTCGGCCTCGGGATGCTGGCATGATAGGATGGATCCGAGAGGACCAAAACACGAAGTTTTTGTCCAGCGTTACACTTCCCGGGGGCTGAGTTAATAAAGTAATGGATCCCGGGTTCCGTCAAGGTTACAACATCGTGTCCCGTCTTGTGCACGGCTTTAGCGGCAGTGGGGTCGCAGTACTCGAATTCCAAACGACCTGTGACCTCTGTCACGTCGTTCAAGTTGTAGTTGAAGCTTGTCTTATCGTATTCGAAGATCAAAGAGTCTCCCACGAAAAATTTCTTATCCTCTGTCCACCGGTGATAGTAGTTACGGTCGTTGTGAACATTACTCCATCCTCCTTCGTTCTCACCAACCTTGTATACTCTTGCCGCAGAACCTTCTCCTATAAGTACCACCACGGTCACGATCACCAAGCTCATCATGATCATTCTAGGACCCATTATTCTCTGAACAAATATCGAACTTGCAGGACAAGCAAACAAACGAGAGAGAGAGAGAGAGAGTTATTATGTGTAAGCGAAAGCGAAGCTGATGTTAATCAATGAGTTGTGTCGAATGAGAATGTTTGACCTACCTACTAGGGTATATATAGATCTCCAATATACCTTGTCCTTTAAGAAATTGCTCTATTTTGTTTCCTTTAAAAAATAATCCAAGTATCCATATCGTTCCTTTTCATATTTCGTTATATCTATTTTGGTTTAACAAAACCATAATTTCCTTTTCTGAATCAATCCACACGTATTCTCACCGTCTCACGTTTTTTATTATATTTATTAGAGTATAATTATTAGTTTTCCTTTTTTAATCATTCTCTCATTTGGTGTAGTAAGAAGAAGAAAGATCGCCGCTGCGACGAAGGTTCATAGCTAAAGAAAACGAAAACTAATAATTATACTAATATATAAAACTATAAAAACCAAAAACCTGAGACGGTGAGAATATATGTGGATTGATTCAAAAAAGGATATTATGTTTTTGTTAAAACAAAATAGAATTAACGAAATAAGAAAAGGAACGATATGGAATTATGGATAATTAGATTTGGTTTTTAAAACGGAAACAAATAGATAAAAAGGAAACAGAATAGAGCAATTCCTTATAGGAATACAAGACGTGTGTGTGATCCATCAAGTTTTTTTATAATAGATAAAGTTCTTCCTACTACAAAAAAGAAGAGATGACTAAAGAAAAGGAAAACTAATAATTATACTAATAAACAAAAAAACAAAAAACAAAAAAAAACTTGAGACGGTGAGAGTATATGTGGATTGATTCAGAAAAGGAAACAAAATAGAGCAATTTCTGAAAGGAGAAGGTATATTTGAGATCTATATATACCCTAGTAGGCAGGTCAAGCATTCTCATTCAACACAACTCATCGATTAACTTCAGTTTCGCTTTCGCTTACACATAACAGCTCTTTTTCTCGTTAATTAGTTTGCTTGTCCTGCAAGTTCGATCTTTGTTCAGAGAATCATGTGTCCTAGAATGATCATGAGCTTGGTGATCATGACCTTGGTGGTTCTTATAGGAGGAAGTTGTGCGGCAAGAGTATACAAGGTTGGTGAACACGAAGGAGGATGGAGTGCTCACAAGGACCGTGACTACTATCACCGGTGGACAGATGATAAGAACTTTTTCGTGGGAGACTCTTTGATCTTCGATTACGATAAGACGAGCTTCAACTTCGATGACGTGACGGAGGTTACGGGTCGTTTGGAATTCGAGTACTGCGATCCCACTGCCGCTAAAGCCGTGCACAAGACGGGACACGATGTTGTAACCTTGACGGAACCCGGGATCTATTACTTTATTAACTCAGCCCCAGGGAAGTGTAACGCTGGACAAAAACTTCGTGTTTTGGTCCTCTCGGATCCATCCTATCATGCCAGCATCCCGAGGCCGAGCGATCCTCCGAGCAGTGGAAAGGTATTTAAGGTTGGAGACTCCAATGGATGGACGACCAAGGCCGACCCCATGTGGTATGAGGGGAAAAACTTTGTGGTCGGTGACTCTCTTCTTTTCCAGTACGAAAAGGACTTGGACAACGTTGTACAAGTGAGTGGTGCTCTTGAGCTCGAGTTCTGCGACACCTCTTCTCCATTGGCCGTTTACGAGACAGGTCAAGATGTAGTCAAACTCACTCGCCCGGGCTTCTATTACTTTATTAGCTCCAAACCTGGTCGCTGCGCAGCTGGACTCAGACTCGATGTCTTGGTCACATCTAAAGACTCACCAAATCAAGAAAACTTCCCCTCGTCACCTCTTCACTATTAAGCTTTGATATATCTCCGTATTTGTTTCAGATCAGCTTCCACTTCGTCTAGTTGTAGTCGATCGACTTCTTGTTTCTTTTGTGTAAAGTTTTTTTTTAATCAATAAAATTCTTTTATTTCTTTTACGCATATTGCTTTGTGTTGCCTATTTTTCTTCTCACGAATCTTTTTTGTTGAAATAATTTTAAACAAACAATGACTGCTTTATTCTTTCTTCTTTTTTTTCCTCTTTTTTCGACAGTATTATTCTTAACAAATCTAGAAACATATTAGTTATTTTACAAAATAGTTATACCATTGATGTAACAAAGCATTCTTGACTTCATTTTCGTTTTGTTACAAAGCATTCTTGTAAAGTCTTTTTTCTTACTAAATTTCCTTGATTCGTTTTTCTCATATTTCTTTGCGTTGTGTTTCTTCCTATAATCTTCCTTCGAAGATGTCTTCTTGAATAAGAATAATTCTCAGTTTTGCGATGTGGTTGATGATTCTTTTATGTTACAGAAAAAAAAAATGAAAAATGAAAATTTAAATAAATTGGTTTTTTTAAAGGTTAAATAACTAGTTTTACATTGTTTTAAAGAATTACCGATCGAGTTTAGCGTCAACAACCACAACACCTAGTTGATTTTGGTCTAGTAGCATTTTTATGTGTCCTTCTGTATGAGATTAGCCCTGGACCCCTAGTGATGCAATGCTTTAAACCAAAGTCCTACTGCAAAACCTAGTTCACTTCCTGTTAAGAAAAAAAAATCCGATGGAGAAACGTATGGATTTAGGCCTAGAACTAATCGATATTAACCTCAATTTACCATTACAAAAATAAAAATAAATTTAATTCTTGTACTTTACCTTGCATCACAAGTCTGTACTTCTCGAAATTATTTTTCTCCATTTTATTACAAAAAATATTTGTTTACACCTACAATTTTATTATGTCGAATAGGACGTATGGGTTATTTGAAGATAAGCCTGCTTTAATTATATACTACAAATTTGACCCGCGCTATACATGGGATTTTAAACAATACCAAATTTTAAACTTTATTTTTCTAATTAAACTATAATTATTTCTATTTAATTTTAAAAATTCTATTATTATACTAATGATCTATAATACTTGTTCAAGATCCCCGAAAAATTGTAATACTGGCGGAGGCGGAAGCAAATACATGGGTAATGGCGCAGAATTTACAATCGATAGATGTTCAACCCAGTGGCTCCGGGATGATAACAGTGGTCGGTGGCCCAACTGAAAGAATGGAGCAATGTCAGGTGGATGGATCCTGGAAAATAACATAAAAAATGGCAGGTTTGGGTTGGTTTTATCATAATACAATAACTGGATAAAAGATTATGGGGTCAAGTAATTTACGGAGAGGATTATCACCGATACAGACGGAACTGGAGGCGTTAGTTTGGGCTATGCAGAGTATGCTACGCCTGAATAAACACAAGGTGGCGTTTATGACAGACTGTTCAGATGTGGCTAAGATGGTATTGACACCTGAGGAGTGGCCGGCCTTTTCAGTTCTACTGGACGAAGTCGATAAGTGTAAACAGGAATTTACTTCTTGTTCTATCACTCATATTACACGGACACAAAACACGAGGGCGGATAAGCTCGCACGGAGTGCTCGAGATCAACCCTACGACGTGTACCATATAGATTTTATTCCACCGGTTTGGATTTCCGAACTGGTCTAGGAATATATACTGTTGACAAAAAAAAAAAAGATCTATAATACTTGTTCGTATAGTGATTTTAATTCTGAAATTTTTTAAAATAATGATTTTAACTATCAGTTCTTAACCGCACTATTACATGATCCTAAATTTATAAGTATAGTTTGAATATTATTTTACTATACGAACTATCTTTACTTGATTCTTATCTGTTATATTTCTATCATTTACATATACTGTTCTCGCATATTTCTATATATAAGCAAATGAACAAAATTATATATACAAATTTGTAAATAGATTTCATGAATACTTAGTGAAACAACCAAGCTTTTTTTTTTTTTTTTATAATTAGCCTAGATTAATATTCCCATAAATACTAATCCTCAACAGCTAATTCAAACAACACAGTGCGGAAGTTCTCAAAAGAAATCAATGATAATATTAAATCATAATAACCGTTCACAAATAACCAATAAAGAATAAAACCAATAAAACCAATAATGATATGAACATGGCCGAGGAAGCTGAGGTTGCTAAGGACTTGGACCCGGGAGCAGCTGGAAAGCTTGTGGTTACGGAGCAACTTGAACCGGAGCAGCTTGAAAAGGATACTTTTCCGTTCAAGCCGGCACGTCCCGGAGGTTAAGCATTCCATTCTGGTCTGCTTAACGGCCGAATGACTTTGGTAATGGGACAAGTGAGTATGGTGTGCTCTTTTTCCCTAACATGGTTTTGTCCCACTGGGTTTTCCATGTTAGGTTTTTAACGAGGCCCATACTTCACTTCCGCATCATCTCATTATCATTTGCTCATTTCGGTCCGGCCCATTTGGAGTTTGAATGTGGCGCCTATCTCTTTTATCCCTTCTTCTTTGTTTTCAAATTAAGTCTTGCATGCATTTATGTCTTTCGTGTGTTTCCAAGGCTGATTGGAGCTTGTTCCAATCACCCTTCTCTCTCTCTCTCTCACGTTTTCCCTTATGTAAACTGAAACCATCTCTTTTGTTTTCTTTATCAAAATTTTATTCAACAAAACCTTTCTTTGATGCTTTTGCATTCTCTCTTGGTGTGTAATATCCGAGAACTCATTCTCTTGGTGTGTAATATCCAAGAATTCCTTCTTCATTTGTTGTGCGTAATATCAACAAATCGGGAAGAGTCCTCTTCACTGGTTGTGCGTAATATCAACCCGTTGAGAGGTGGTGTTAAGGATTCGTTCCGCGGAATCCTTGGTATAAACCACTCGATCCATCCATCCCACTCACCGACCGTTCGCTCACTCTTCCGCCGGACCATTTCGTTCATCCGACCATTCATCTCCTCACTCCGCTCCACCGATCCGATCATTCCTCTCATCCCACCGATCAGTTCATCCGATCATTCACCCCATACCGCCGCTAATCCTCACTCTACACTTCCACCGAACCATCCCACTCTCGACCCGTCTCTCACTTAAATCATTTCCGCCTTTTCATCTCCTTGCAACCGATCGATTCCTTCTCCCCGAAGCTTCAAAGGGCCGGATCCTGACCAGGATCACGTTAAATAAGCAACCTAACACCAGGTTTGCTACATTATTTAAATAAAGACTAACACCCTAAATATCACGAATTCCTGGTCAACCACAACAATAAAGCCAGAATCAAATTCCTAATCTTATCATCCTCTTCTCTCGGTCTCTTTCCGCGGAAGAACATTGCTGTTACCTGCATCACATTGGAATAGAGATGCGTAAGTATTATCATAAATACTTAGTGAGTGGATCATCCTGCCTACAGGCCAATTACGTCAAACACTAGACAAACATCACAATAATCAACAACAATGACAATGCAACAACAATAACATCAACTACCTGTCAGGAAACCCACGTTTCCTGACACCCAGGTCTGTGTCGACCGACACCTCTATGGTGTCGATCGACGCCAGCCTTCTGAGTGTCGCTCGACCCCAGCTCGACGCCCAGAAACCAACAACAACGAAAATCGCACAAAAACAACATAAATCGTGGGATTCAACCCCCACATCGATCAATCAACACAACAACTCAATCATACTCAAAAACAACTCGAAAAACTCAATAACAAAACCGAAATCAAACAATCTCCAATGCTAACGGACCTACAGTCACGCACTCACCTTGAAAAGGGATTGAAGGGAAGGAAGGAAGAAGAAACAACAACCACAAGCCTCAGAAACTCCACAAAACTCCTCCAAACTCTCAAAATCACCTTAGAATCACTTTTTTCTCTCTGAAACTCGAAAAGTGAGCTTTCCCACGCGGCTACAGTGTTTTATTCGCGACCTAGGGCTTACCTCGCCCAAACAGAACAAAACCAGCCGACTTGAAACAAACCGGTCGATTTCTCAATAACCGGTGTCGATCGACACCCTTCCTTGGTGTCGGTCGACACTCCTCGACCAAACCAACTCAAACCACAATCGAACGCGCAATCGACTTAAACCGGAATTGATTTCTCAAACCGGTGTCGATCGACACACCCTTTGGTGTCGATCGACACTAAGCATTCAGAAGCTTTTCACACACTTTCTTCGAGATAAATGAACCTTAGACCAACTGTACAACAATCAAACAAGAACATGTACAATTAATCCTCGATTCGAACCTCAAAGAGCATATGTAATCGACTTCCGAACCCCTAATGTCGCCCGATACCAACTCTAAACACAACTTTCTGGTTTGCGGATGTTACACTTAGTTATCATTATTTTCCTTTGGATCTTTCTAAAAAAATTTTATATGAGATTTTATTTAAACATGAGAATGTGAAAAGGTAACTTAAATGCAGAAAATGAAAAATCATAAAACAGTTGAGAAATTTTTATTTTATAAATATCACATGTAAGCATAAGAAGACGCGAAAAATTGATGTGTCAAACTCGTAGAGAAAGTTATTCATCTTTTATAGTATAGATTTCACTCCCGCTTTCAACTTTATTCTGTTATGCTCTCTTAATAATTTAAAAAAAAAAAAAAAAACCAAATATTCTGTTTCTTATTATTAGGGAGAAAATTTGGTATCGATAGGGTGGCTAAATTCGACCAGTGGGAGGCGACTTAACTCTATTCCACTCCGTATTCCCGTTTCAAACCCTTTCCTCTGGCTTTTGGTGAGTCTTTCATAAACTTTTACTTTTAATCTCCCCTCCAAGATGTCCGCTTAAACCTTAATTCATATTAAGCTTTTCAGACTCGGTGTTGGTTAAGCACTGTTTGATTAACAATAATAATCTTATTACATAGTTCAGGACTGGGTTTCTTAAGAAAACTGTTTTTATTTGAAAGATTATAAGTTACACTCCCAATCTTAGCCCCCTAAACTCAAACTCTCATTCTTGTGAATTCATATAGTTATCATAACTTTCACGGAGCCAAGTTCACATGAAGTGATCAGATCTCGCCGTCCCACATTTCTGCCACTGATTTTATGGGACCTTTGTCAGAGATATAAACATCTCCGACAACGGTCCTGCCCTGAGGAATCTCTGTCGAGATTCTTTGGGTCTCTTGCTCTGTTAAAGACCAATCAAATATCTTCAGATTCTCCTCTAATCTCTCTTTCTTAAAGCTCTTCACCACCATGCACGCTCCTTCCTGGTACACCCATCTCATACTCACCTGTCAACAATGTTATCATCTATTAACCAATCTTGGTTACAAAACCCCAAATCGGGCTTCAAAACAAAGTAGTCATGTTCTTGAGAGTACCTGTGCAACTGTTTTTCCTTTGGCCTTAGCAATCTCTTTGAGGACATCAGACTCCAAAACTCTAGGAGTTCCCCAAAAGGCTCCGCTTGATCCTAACACCGAATAAGCCATCACTACAATACTTACCAAGCTCTCTTAGCTTTCTCTGTTGCCATACTGGACTAATCTCTACCTTTTAAAAAAATCCATCCAAAAACAAATATATACAACTGTTTCAGCTAATCAAATATTTTCTAACACAAGAAAATATAATGATATATATGTTGCATTTACTTGGTTAACGCTGGGTGGGATCTTGGCGATAGAGAGGATATGTTGGAGCTTCTTGCACGAGAAGTTGCTTACTCCTATACACTTTGCAAGCCCGAGTCCTTGGCACTCCTCCATTTCAGACCAAACTGCTTCGTAATCCATTGGCAGAAAATCATCTTCTTCGATGGGAAACTTGTATTTACCAGGCTTTGAGCTAACAGGCCAATGAATTAGGTAGAGATCAAGATAGTCCAGTTTAAGATTTCTGCAAAACAGGATGTGTTTACATTAAGTAATTGTTAATCCTGAGACTATGGTACTCAACAATTTATCAACCACACCTATTATGAAAGCATGAAACTATTTAACAATTAAAGTAAAACTCACTAGAACATTTAAACTTCAAAGTAATTTTACTCATACTATAAACCAAGAATACACACACAAAACCAACAAACCCATTTCCGAATTTATGTCGCTAAAAAACTTAACAGAACAGTTAATTTTCTGTTTTAAAATGATGACTTGGATGTATATGCGTGTATTCTTGGTTTATAGTGTGTATTAATCGCAATTTCAAGTTCTTGAAGATACCAGAAGCTTGTTCACTCGTGAAATTTTCTCATATAATTCTAAAATCATGATTAAAATATAAAAGGAATTAGAATATTACTTCAAACTCCGTTGGATCGCCAGTATGAGAAGGCCGCTATGAGCATCAGCGCACCAAAGCTTGGTAGTGATGAAAAGTTCAGATCTAGATTGGAACAAGCCGAGAGAAACCACCTCCGCCAATGCTTCGCCGAGCGGCTCCTCCGTCTGATACCTCGTAGACGTATCGAAGTGGCGGTAACCGACCTTGATGGCTTCCAACACTGCTTGCTTCAGCACCATCGGTTCTGGAGACGGAGACGCCGCGGTTCCGAAACCTATGACCGGCATCATGTGGTGGTCGGATCAAATTGCGAGCGCAGGGACTGTGGTCGGAGACATTTGTAAAATGAAACGTTACAAAAATTGTTGAGGGAAAAAAAACGTCAAAGAGTGAAGGGAAAGTATGCTCCGAGAAAATAGTTGCCAGTTACACTAGTTTCATCAAACTTAAATATCAAACTAATTCTGATTTACCCTAGCTTGCATAATTTAGAAACTGAAAATTTTGTCACTGATCACGTAATTTAAAGAGTAAATTTTGTCACTGATCACGTCATCTTTGGCATTTAAATAGTTGCTGAGTTAGCATTCTATATGGAGGAATATATAAAAAGATACCAAAAGCTTTTAGATATCTACGTAATATATTTAGTCCTGATTGGTATACTCCTAAGACCATCCCCATCGGTAAAACCAAATATTTAGTTTTTAGCAATTTTTTATTATAAATTTTCATCTACTTTATGTTAATAACTTTTGTATTGGTTCTTAATTTTTTCTTCCTCCATTGATAAAACCTTCTATATGGTTTTTAAATAAAAAATTGAACCAAACATCTACTCACACCAAAAGCAATATCACAATGTAAACCAAACATCTAGTTACAATTGAAACTTTCGGAAACATGAAAAAATGAACAATTGAAACCATGAAAAAAAACTATACTTAGATCAAAAGTAAACCTAAACTTGCACACAAGAAAGAGAAAAGAGTAATTACAATGCACAAGTAGAGAGTGAAGCGCGGAAAGAAAAAGGGAAGAAAGGACAAACTTGAGAGCATCGTGGTCGTGGATGACCATCCTCTTGATCTTGTCATAAGGAGTAGGAACACCTTCAAATACCTTCAAACGAGCAAGTGCTGCTGCTCCACGCTTTGTTTTGTGTGGAATCATACTGCATTCATAACACAAAAGAAACTTCCCAATCAGCTAAATGTAGCTTAAAAATCAAAACTTTCATATTGCGCACTGATTAGAGACATCAATAATCATCTAACCTGTGGCATATACTTATCTAACACACACAAACTTACTCAATCAGCTAAAATGTTGCTTAAAAATCAAAACTTTTACATGTTACCATTCCACACAAATTATGCATTGAACAGAGCAACAATAATCAGCTGAACAATGTCATACTAATCCAAAGAACCAAAAGTTTTTCATGATCTTAGGATTACCAAACACGAATCCAATTCACACAAATATATAAATTAACAAGACGGTGAGATTAGTAGCTAAATTTATTAAGAGTAGAAACAGAGGAGATTTAAACGAAGA
Organism: Erythrophleum ivorense; assembly: GCA_026724425.1. Lineage (NCBI taxonomy): Eukaryota > Viridiplantae > Streptophyta > Magnoliopsida > Fabales > Fabaceae > Erythrophleum > Erythrophleum ivorense. Next base: position 1,273,784 of record JAIUCV010000070.1, on the reverse strand, counting down.
GAGTGAGATATCAAATTCATAGATAACCATCTCTGCACTCTTTTCTCCTGTCGCCTCTATAAACACCTACAATATTGTAAACCAAAATTTGAAATTTCTCATTAACAAAAACAGCAGCAACAAAAATCCATAATCGCTGAAAGGACCAGAAGGAAACAGGCTACTATATACCATATCTTCGGGAAGCTGACTCAGTGGAATTCAATCCCAATTATCTCCGGCATCAGCAGTGTACAATAAGATGTTAGACTTGCCGATGATCCATCCTTCTTTGCCTTTGAAGCTGACTGAATTGAATCTGTAATTGAATCAAGTCCGACAATGGAAGAAAGCGAGAGTAATACTGCCGCAGATTGGTACAGAAGCTGCCGCCGATTTAGAGACAAGGAGGAAGACGAAGACGTACGGAGATGGTGATAAGGGTGGAGAAACGGAGGCCTTAGGGATCAGAGGTCAATACGGAGCGAGAGAGAGATAGAGACACCGAGATTAATCTTTTCCGATCATAGCTCGGACGGAGGCTGATTAGAGAAGGAAGGCGATTTGATTCATAGTCGAAAGAACGAGAGAGAGAGAAAAGAGAAAAAAGGGATTTTTTTTTTTTTTTTTTCAAAACTCGAATTAATTGTGTGTGTGACGCGTGGCGGGTTTTAAGTAAGTAGAAAGTTTCTTGCTAAAAACCTGGTTTCAGGAAATTAATTTATTTTCTCTTTTCTTTTCTCCATTTAATGCCTAAAAACTTTATTAAAAACCACCTACAAACCCACAATGGAGATGCTCTAATACTTTTGGCATGAAATCTTAAAACATTAAATTTTAAAAACTGTTCTGGGACTAATCTTGCATGAGAACAACTACAGTAAAACCTCTATAAAGTAATAATGTTGGGACTTTGAAAATTTATTATCTTATAGAGGTATTACTTTATCGAAATTATAATTTGTTAACTTATAGATACATATTTTCTTATTTATAATATTCGAAAATTATTCTCCATATAATAATGTATTAAGAATTTAGAAAAAAAAACTTTTTTGTTAATATGACATGCATAAACTTGAAATTATGATTAAGATTTTTAGATATCGTAATAAAACATTTATTATTGCTTATTTGAATATATTTATATAAAGTTTGATGCACGAATAATTATTGTGTTTATAAAATATTTCACAATTTTATATGCATATAAAAAAAATTAGAGGTAAACTTAAATTTATAGTTTAATAAACTTTCTTTAGCATATATGTATAGTTTTATATAATTATTACTTTAACTTATTATTGGGTTTATACTTTTACATAGGAGTTTCAAAAATATTATTATCTTATCATCTTATCGCATATTGCTTATTTTTACACTGGTCCGAGTTGGGACCGGAGAAATTTATTATCTTATAGAGATTATTACTTTATCGAGTATTACTTTATAGAGGTTCTACTGTACCTGCTTAATTTGTTGTGTAAAAGTTATAACCTCTCAAGAACATTCAGAACAAACAATGTAGGAGATGTATTGGACTAGAAATTTTAGATGATTTAAGGTGATTTTATTCCTATTTAAGATGATTTAAGGTGATTTCATTTCCGGTTTCGCTCAAGATGTACTTCTATTTTTTTTTGGTTTCTCACTCCTATTTAAAAATTTTGTTTTGAAAATTTTATTTTTTTAATAAAGTTTTGTTTTATTTAAATTCGACGGTGTTTTTCATAGCAGTTTTCTTATTTAGGCCTTAGAGGTGTGCTTACAGTTCAAAAGAAAATGGTTCCATCATATTGCATCTGTTCTTTTTAAAACATTTTAGGGTCTAAATGTTTTGAAATTGTGCAGTTAAAGATCCAAATTTTCAGATTTATAAAATATGCAGCAAATTTGATTATTTAAAAAATCGTCACGGCCCAGTTTTGGTTTTGAACAGGGCCTGCTTTCATTAAAAAAAAAAAAGTAGAAGTAGATAAATGTCAAATATGTTTTGGTTTTGCTGCTTCTGCATATATCCGCAATTTAAAAATACATTAAAGGGATGTTATTCAATTAAGTATTTAAAATCAATTCTATAGGTTTTATAATCCTTCAGATTTAAAGTTTTGATTTTATTTTAAAGAATCCATAGGAGTTGATTCTAAAATCTCTGCAATGTAGCTTGGATTCTGTTTTAAATAATTTACTCATGAAACTCCATTGGAATTCATTTCAAATGACTCAATAAATAAAGATTTTAAAAGTCATTTACCTTTTGAATAACACTGGATTTTAATTTGAAATCTTGATTGAATAACACTGAATTTGAAAATCTATTAATGATAGATTACAAATCAGATATTGAATAACACTAGATTTTAAAACCGGATTTGAAATTTTGATTGAATAACACTGGATTGTAATTCAGTTTCAGTTCATTTCAAATACAACATCTAATAACACCCCCTAAAACAAAGTGCTGCATTTGAAACAAAACCAGCACAAATATAGTTAATCCCGACATTTCAGGTTTGAAACCGTGATCTGGAGTCTTCAAAGAAGATACTCAATGAGAATTATCCTAAACTCCGACGAACTCCGCATTTGGACAAGAAGAAAGTCAGCGAAATATGTTTTCCAACAAACCAAACAACTACAATTAAGGTTCGCAAATTTTCTTTACCTAAATCTCAATTACCCGGAAGCTACGTTACTCATCAAAAAGATGCAAGAATCGTACAGATAAATGCTTTCTTCTTTTATTTTATGATACTTGTACCTCTCGTTTTCAATTTAATTAACCAACCATCAGACTAGGTCAGAACAAATCTTTTGTCTTAGAAAGTCAAGTTGCTTAACCAACAAGTTAGTTTAAGAGAGAGGGATGGAAATGGAGTTGTACTTGTTCTACTAAAAACCTACGACTTCTTCAAAGTCAAAACGTCAGACGAACAAAGCCGAACCAATCATTACGACCCAACAAAATGAATATTTAAACCTATGAATACAATTAATACTCTGTCTTTTTTTTTTTTTTTTGATAAAGGGTTTAATTAAGATTCTCTGTCACGATCAAACGTGACAAGCACTTCACCCAAATAACTATTTTAATGCATAATGACTTCTTCCCTACCTTCGAACACAGAGTTCAAGAGATGATTCACAGCCAAAAAGAAAGTCCCTTCTAATCATGACAATCCGAAAGATTCCATTCCTGCCACGTCATCATGCTGTATACCTTCTGTTGCTTGTTTTCCACGCCACGGGCCAACCTCAGCCTGGAACCATCGGTCCAAATGGTCGCCAAGTAAGACCAAACCAGGTACCAGCGGTAATCATTGGGATGCTTATGTTCACGCTCTTATTCAGCATGCTCGCTTGCTGCGTTTGCTATAAGCACACAAGCACATCTCCTCTTGGAACAAGCTCTGACACCGACGAAGGAGTTCATGGAGGAGGAGTACCGCGGACGAGAAGGACAAGCCGTGGACTTGAAAAGGATGTCATAAAGTCGTTTCCATCCTTTCTTTACTCACAAGTTAAAGGGCTAAAGATCGGCAAAGGTGGCGTGGAATGTGCCATTTGCTTGAACGAGTTTGAGGACGATGAAACGTTGCGTTTGATGCCTCCTTGTAGCCACGCATTTCATGCTGACTGCATCGATGTCTGGCTCTCTTCTCGCTCCACTTGTCCCGTTTGCCGCGCCAATCTTGCTCCCAAACCAGGAAGTGATGGTCAGAGCTTTCCGTATCCATTTATACGTCCACACACCAATCAAGAAACGGATCTTGAAACGGGAAACGCACGAAGAAGTGTATTAGAATCTCCAGACATACGCTTGCTAGATAGATTGACATGGAGCAATAGCAATGGAGCCAATAGACCGCCTCGATCAAGGTCCACAGGGTCATCAAACTGGCGAATAACGGAGATATTATTCCCAAGATCTCATTCGACGGGTCATTCTCTGGTCCCACTAGGAGAGAATCTAGACAGATTCACATTGCAGTTACCAGAAGAGGTAAGGAGACAATTGAGCCACAGGACGTTACCACAAGCTAGGAGTTCAAGGCGGGGCTATAGGAGCGGTAGCGTTGGGAGCGAGAGGAGAGGTTTTCCTTATGGACGCCGATATAGTCGACGACGGACCATTTCTCTTTCTTTCTCTTTTTCTTTTCAGACCGCCTCTCTTCAGTCAGCAAAAGTTAAGGAAAAAGAGTTTGGAGAAGGGTCATGCATGTGACCGCCTTAGGCCAGAGATGGTCTCGTCTTAAATTGTGGACCATATCAAGCTAAGTTGTCATACAGATAAGGTTAGGTTATAGAGAATTTGGTGTGGCGTAAGTAGGAAGCAATAAATACATGTAGGTATATATGTATGTATATACTAATTAAGTGTGTGGAGAGAAACTAGTGCAGAAGAGAGCCTAACCGATACTCTCGATGTATCAACTGATTGTTTACAAACATTTATGTTGTTGTTCTGTAAATCAACAAACTCCAACTTTGATAATACATAGATATTCTGGGGAAAAAAAAAGAAGAAATTGTCTGATCTCTGATGTGAGGAATTAGAAATCAAAAACGAAACCGGTAACGTGGTCTAATTAAATTTCCAGTTTATACTAAACCGGAAATTTTAAGTGGGCCCCACAACCTATCTTCTTCACCATGGTATCTTACGGCTGAGCTTGGCGGAGAAACGGAGAATCTCTCGATACTGCAATATTACGTTTTTCCCCGATGACTTCCACCTTAATCTCCTCAATTCTCTCTCGTTCTATCTTTCCTACTGAAATTCGAGGCCGGGTTCGAATCCCGGCGACTTCAATTTCCGGAAGCAGCAGCAATGTCCGCGCAGTGAAACGATACCGTTTTAAAATTGTCGCAAAATCACTCGATCTTCCTCTTCTTCCTTTCAGCATGAGCGAGGTTAGCACAATAAACCTAATATTATCTCAGAAAATTTGAAATCTTGAATACTTGGTTTTAACTTATGGTTACAGGTTCTTGTGCCGACAGAGAGTAAAACATTGCATTTGTACGAAGCAAGGTACTTGGCTTTACTTGATGAGGTAATAATAATCTATGGATTCTTTTAAAAAATATTGAATATTGTATGGATATCACTTTTTTTGAGTGACTGCCCTGTTTCTTGGTTTTGTGCAGTCGATGAAAAGAAAGAAGAATTTGTTTGTTCATTTCATTCTCGATCCTATTTCGATTAGCGAGAAAGCAACAGAAGCATCTTTTGCTGCAAGATACGGCTGCTTGGTTGTCATTGAAAACGTTAGCTTTTTTTTCTCTAAAGAAAATTTCATCTTTTTTTTTCTCAAGCTAAACCCAATACATTTTAGGTTGAGAGACTAGATATTGGAGCACTTGTATCGATAAGAGGCGCTGGTCGCGTGAAGATTTCGAGATTCTTAGGGGTAAGAAATTGAATATATAAAGTAATCTTTGGCATAAACACTAAAATGTGATACTTTGGTTTGTGAATTGTGATTGTTTAGGTACTAATCGATGATCGAAGCTGATTTTGGTTATTGTTTCAGGCAGATCCTTACTTGTCCGGTGAGGTCAGGCCGATACAAGATCGTTTGAATTATGAGAGCAGCAATGAAATAACCTCAAAAGTCTCTCAGCTGAAGGAATCTATCAAGAATCTCAATAGCTTGGAGATCAAGCTTAAGGTACAAAAACTTACTTTGAAGCAAATCTTGACAACATCTTTTTCACTGTTTTTTTTTTTTTTTTTAATAACTAAATATAAATTAGGTGTCAGGTAAGGGGTATCGTGTCAAGGGAAAGTAATTTAACCAAACAAGCTATGGTTTAACTCTCCAGGCTCCTGAAGACTCGCCGCTACAAACTCGTCTCTATAACTCCTTGAATTGGGCTGAAGATGAGCCACCGATAGAATGTGACGAATCTTTCTTTCCTTCCCTTGAAGAACGTCTATCATTCGTCGCGTTTCAACCGGTTTCCGGTAAATTCACATTTTTCCTCTCTTGTGTTATCAAATTACGGGTCAGAGAGCTGTCTTTTAGCATTGTTGATAGCAAAGAGTCTCCGGTTTTTCGGGTTTGTAGGATCGACGCAGTCGGAAGTGTCAAGGTTACAACAAGAGAAATTAAAGGCAATGGATATGAAAGATACAATAGAGAGGTTAGAACTCTCAATGGGACTCATCAAAGAGAACATTTCCTCAATTGCAGCCAAACTGGCTATCCAATCTTTGGATATTCGTTAGAGACTATGTATAATAATAATAATAATAAGGCGTCTCTTTCATTGTAAATGTGCCAAATTAGCGAATTCATGTTATGTTACAGCCAAGAAAAGTGTATATTCTATAGACAGTCAAAAATCATCCAATTTCTTCCACTCGACTGTGATTTGGATATTATTTCTTCAAAATTTATAGAAAAAAAATGGTATGTCAATGTAAACTTTTACAATCTGGTCAGACCTATTAAAACAACCAAGTTTTTTTTTTTTTTTGAAAAAAATATTATCAATGCGGAAATTCTCGAAAGAAATCAATAATATTAAAGAATAATAATCAGTTCAACAAAAGCCATAAACCAATAACCAATAAAGAATAAGCAACCTAAACACCAGGTTTGCTACATTATTAAAATAAAACTAACACCCTAAGAATTCCTTGCCAACCACAACAAGATGGCCAAAATCAAATTCCTAGTCTCATCATCCTCTTCTCTCGGTCTCTTTCCGCGGAAGAACATTGTTGTTACCTGCATCACATTGGAATAGAGATGCGTAAGTATTATCATAAATACTTAGTGAGTGGATCATCCTGCCTACAGGCCAAGTACGTCAAACACTAGACAATACATCAACAATAATCAACAACAAGAACAATGACCAACAACATAAACCACCAAGACAGGAAAAACCCATGTTTTCCTGACACCTCGATGGTGTCGATCAACGCCAGCCTTCTGAGTGTCGATCGACACCCATCGAGTGTCGGTCGACACCAGCTCGACGCCCAGACACCAGAAGCTACGAAAATCGCACAAAACAATCAAAATCGTGGGATTCAACCCCCACATCGATCAAACAGCAATATAACTCAACCATAACTCAAGAACAACTCGAAAACTCATCAACAAACTCGAAATCAAACAATCTCTAACGATTAACGGACCTACAGTCACGCACTCACCTTGAAACGGATTAGAGAGAAGGAAAGGAGATGGAACAATGAAGAACAGCAACAAAACAAGCCTCCAAACTCCAAAATCGCCCAAGAAATCACCTCCTTCTCTCTGAAAACTCTCTGCCTCGAAAACTGAGCTTCTCACGCGGCTACAACACCTTTAAGTCGCGGAATAGGGTTTCCATCGCCTAAACCGGTCAAAGCCAGCCGACTTAAATCAAACCGGTCGATTTCTCAATAACCGGTGTCGATCGACACCCTCCCTTGGTGTCGGTCGACACCCATCGACCAAACCAAATCAAACCACAAATCAACGCGCAATCGACTTAAACCGGAATCGAACCTGATAACCGGTGTCGATCGACACACCCCTTGGTGTCGATCGACACTAGGTACTCAAGAGCGTTTTACACAATTTTCATCGCGATGAACGAACCTTAGACCGACTGTACAACAATCAAATAAGAACATGTACAATCAATCCTCAATTCACACCTCAATAAGCATGTGTAATCCACTCCCAAATCCCTAATGTCGTCCGATACCACTTCCAACACAACTTTCTGGTTCGCGGATGTTACACCTATATGATTTACATTTAATGTTCAGCGCAAGTCTCCTTGCAAGCCTTAATGCAATTAATTACGATTCTTTCAATGGTTCCGAGGAGAAACTTGCGTACCGTTGCATGTAAAGGCACGAACATGAATTCACCGACATAGACGAACGAGGTAAATATAACGTAGACAGAAATGAATCTAACTAGAGTGCAAATATTTCCAAGGGAAAATATTTTCGGAGGGTGAAAATCTCACTAATTTAATTGCACTATTTCTTGATGGAAATAATTTTAGTGGGAGTATAGGAGAGGGGTTGTTGAATTCAAAGGCACTCGTGTATCTAGACATATCAGATAATAGTATTTCCGGCACGGTTCCACTTTGGATTGGTGGAATGCGCATTTCATTTCTCTACATGAAAGGGAATCAGCTAAAAGGTCCTTATCCTTCTCAGCTTCAAAGTTTACCGCTTACAACTTGTCACACAATAGCTTCTCTGGATCGATACCAAAGAATGTGGATTTTTCATCTCTCCAACAATTAAGATTACAGAACAATGAGTTTATGGGATCAATTCCGGACACTTTATTCGAGGCTGGGGCATTATTGGTGCTTGATTTGCGGAACAACAATTTTTCGGGAAAGATTCCAAACACTATGGGCAAGAGTTCTAGCTTACTTGTTCTTCTTCTGCGGAATAACAACTTACAAAGTCATATTCCTAAAAAAAAAAATGTCAGCTGAGCAATGTTGGTCTTCTAGATTTATCTCACAATAAATTTAGTGGTACTATACCATCATGTTTGGGTAACATGTCTTCTAATCCAGATAGAGATTTCGCTATTTGGGGATGGCAATCCCAATTTTTCGGAACAGACATTCCATTCTTGCAAGATTGGAGTTATACATCAGCCCTTAACATCATTAGCATTTTCCAGATTGGTTTTGATTTGAGAATAGGGACCGTTGTGGATTTTTTGACGAAAAGCAGATATGAAGCATATCAAGGTCAAAGTTGTGTATTGAAAAGTGCATTTGCACTAGACCTCCAAAATATATATTTTTATAAAAGTCCCTATTTAATTAAAACTTGTTGTATCATAGTGGTTTCAGTAGTTCAATATCAGGAGCCTAACACTAGTTCGAGTTCAGCTCTATACACTTTTGCTTTACTTTTTTTTTTTTTTTCTTTTTTTTTCCTAACAAAGAATAACTATATTAAAAGGTTCTATTTAAAAAATTTGCCATGAGCCCCATAAACATTCAAACGACACTATTCAATGTGATATTCTTCAGTATATGTATGGTCTAGATTTGTCGAGCAACCGATTATCTGGTGAGATACCAGCAGAGATTGGAAATCTGGAGGACATAAGATCTTTGAATTTTTCGAGAAACCGCCTCACATGCTCCATACCATATAACATTTCAAAGCAAAAGGACTTGGAGAGTCTGGATCTATCCAACAATAAGCTCTATGGAAACATCCCTCCCGTGCTGGCAGACCTCAATAGTTTAGGATCCTTCAATGTCTCATTCAACAATTTGTCGGTGAAATTCCTTTCAAAGGCCATCTTGGAGCCTTTGATGAAAGGAGTTACATAGGCAATGCTCATCTCTGTGTACTTCCTACTAATATCAGTTGCAACCCCACGAAAATTCCGAAGGAAAGTGCACCAACGCATGCCAATGAGGAAGAAGATGATGTGATAGATATGGTGTGGTTTTATTGGACCTGTGGTGCAGTCTACATCTCCACATCATTGGCCTTGTTTGCCTTCCTCTGCATAGACTCACGTTGGTCTCAAGAATGGTTTTATCGTGTAGATCTGTTCATTCATCATCTTCAGCGCTACAAACGTTTTGCTTTCGGCAACTGATAATGTAGGTCAGCCAAGATACACTATCTTATACTCCACTTTTATGAATATTTTATGTTTGATGTAATTTGTGTTGTGTTATGCTTTAAATTAAGACAATCTATATATCTTGTGATCGTAATGTATTAGTTTCTTAAATTATAACAATGCCATTGCACTTGCATATTCGATTATGCTCGTTCAGAGAAATGTCACATGTCCGGAGATGATTGCCTTGCCTTTAAACATAAGGTCGCTTATGAACTTATAAACTTTTGAGTTGTCATTCACTTTGCCACGAGTGAGTTTATTTTTGTGATATGTTGACTTACTTATGTTGCTTTTTGATTTTTTGTGCCGAACAAAAACGAATTGAAGGTGCAACGTTTTTTGTTTGCGATTGTCATATGATTATGATAACACATACATGTCGCATGAGTTTCATGAATATTTATCGCGCTTTACCTGTCGACCACCTTAAAAGGCGTTGACATCTCTTGTAGCACAAACATTTGGCTGATTTATCTTTTTCACTAGTTACCTTTGACTCAGGTTCTTTGCAGCGAGCATATTAATACCAAGGTATAAGCAATTATTTTCAGTTTTCACACACCCACTACACACTACTTTCGAGTTCGATACTTTCTCTCTGTTTACTCTGGTTTTCAGTTAATCCCAAATGAAAACTTGTATTCGTTACTTTTTGTATTTCACTCGGGATTCAATAGTCACAATTTATCAATCACAGAAAATCCAAGCAAGAAGGCAAGAAACTGAATCCTAGGTCGGAATATAAGGTAAATAATTAAAAATCATATATACATGTCAACAATACAAGGTCCCAAATGCACATTTTATATGTTTTTCCAAGTAAAATTGTGATAATATTAGCTTCAATTTAATTTTCTATATTTTGCAATAAATTTAGCTAGATTATGTTTGGGAATAAAATTAAAGACATAATCGATTATTATTAAAGACATAATAAATTAAGATTATGCTGTTCAAATAATTGATTTATTGGAAAAGATAAGCCTTTCTTATCATGAAATTATGTGCTGTATTATATACACACGAAAAATTCAAGACATTTGTTCACATGAAATTTCTGAAATAAATTATATATATGGTTATTTTTTTCTAAGAAAAAAATGGTCACTTTGTTAAATGTTTTTCCACTTATGATTATTTGACCAATAAACTCTTACTAAATCTATCCGTAATTATGATATTGTTAATTAGCCACCGGTTGGTAATTAATGTACTAATTGTAATATGAAGTTTTGTATATCGTGGCTTTACAATTTATTAAAAATTCTTATAAAAATAACTTGTTGTTTATTAATAATTAATTTCTTGTTATTGACAAAAAAAACTAGACTTCTTGTTGTTGACCTGAAAAACTAGATTTATTGTTATTAAATTTTAAATTTTAAATGTTAAATGTTAAAGATAATTGGAGTTCTTGTAAATAAAAGTAGAAATATAAATTTCAAAAATATATGGGGAAATTTCAAAACTACACCTTTTTGGGTGTCAATTTTCAAAACTACACCTCTAGTGTGTTTATTTTCAAAAATACATTTTTTATTGAGTAAATAACTCTAAACCCTAAAATATAAACCTCAAATCCTAAAATCTAACTTTGAACCCTTAAATCTAAACCTTAAACCCCAAAATCTAAACCCTAATTAAGGATTAGTGAACCCAAACATATATATTAAAATTAGGAAAAAGTGTAGTTTTGAAAATTGTCACACTAGTGGTGTAGTTTTGAAAATTTTCACCCTAAGAGGTGTATTTCTTTAAATTTCTCAAAATATAAGGTATCCACATAAACAGTTCTAGAGTATTTATTACAAAATTTACAGAGTTTATGTTTCAAAGATATTGTAAGAGATAAAAAGAATAAAAAGTAAGGACTAAATAACATTGTAATATAATTTTTCTTAAAGATTTTTGTAATTATAAAAAAAGTAATGGCTTCAGCAGTCCAGAATCTTGTAATTATAAAAAAGTAACTACAGTTAAGCATGATAGAAATAATATTAATTAACTTGCTATAAAAATTTGAAAAATTATAAAAGAATAAAATATGAAATTTTATAAATTATATCAATGGAATTAACTTAATTTTTAAAGATTTTTTTTTTACTTTAGTTAATACAATAAAAAAATATATATATAGAAGACAAAGAACATTAATTTCCTCGACAACTATATATAAACATATGTGGTGTGTCATAATCTCCAAACTCCTCAAATATTTCAATCGCTGAAGGCTTTCTTAGTTATATTTCTATAACAGTTAAAAGTTTAGTAAAATGGATTCAAATTTGATAATATTGAAAAAATTATCAAATGAAGATGTTTCTACTTTGGGTCGTTTGACTGTACCAAAAAAGAAAGCGGAGAACATACTAAAGAAGATGGGAATTACGATGTCACGAAATGGTATTCAAGTGGAAGTTCAAGATGATAACAAATCCTATTGGGTAAACTTTAATGCCAATTACGGTTATAATATCGGAGTTGGATGGAAAAACATCAGAGATGCAAGAGGTCTGAAAAAAGACGATTTGATCCAGTTATACTGGAAAGATACCAAATTCATTTTCTCTTTGATGTGAGTCTTCCTTTATTTATTTTAAAATGATGATATATCACATTAGTTATTCATTTTCTTAATATCTAACCACTGCTTTCTTTTAGGTTGAATAATGATAAGATAGTGGCATGTTCATCTTCATTGTGATTTAAATTATGGATATATTAATAGATATGACCATAATACAATATGTTCAAAACTTTATATGAAAAATTGAATAGAAACATGATAATATGTGTACATAACTTCTCATTGATAACAGTAAATTATTTACTTCGGAAAATACAGATAAGACAGGAGAAAGCAGTTTAAGCACAGTTCCTACTGAATAAACCAAAAAATATAAGAAAACAGTTTATGCACCATTCTTGCTGAAAAAAAAACAAAAAAAAAAGTAAATGATGCAAAATAAATGGCATTGGACAAGGGAAAAAAAATTGAATGGTGAATGTAATAAGTATAGTATAAATATAATAATTTTATAAGGATTTTCAAATAATTTCGGTGACCAAAATTTTATTCTATGAATAACAATGTATTTATCAATATATATTATCCATATATTTAGTTTTTATTGAAAAAATATGTAATATTGTTGATAAACCCAACTGAAGGTCGAATCCCTAATAAATTAGGATGGATCCGAAAAAATATTACCTTAGTTTTGCGAATATCCATTCAGTCCATGGGTCTTGATTGGTAAAATGAGGTCTAGCAAATGGGCTTGATCAAGCATCAATGTTTCATTTTTCAGCTTGTTCATGTGACGCTAGACATGAGACAGTCTTCTAGATTTTGAGCATAAGTTTTGATCCAACTAATGGATTGCTTTGAAACCACTTGGATATGAAAGATAACACTGTCCGCTATTTTGAGACCAACTTTAAGCAACATTCAACTACGAGAAGTACTTAATCTGATGATAAACATTTGGTACATGAAAGTTGTCCAATTTTCAAAATATGTCCCTACGAGAAGTCCTTAATCTGATACTTCAATTCCCATTACTTGTTTGCTCCTCCTTCATGGGTCCATCTAATGTCTCATACCTAATGACGAACATAATCCCTAAATTATCTCATATTGACAAATAACAACTTCTTAAGCTTTTAGCACCAACAATATTACTATATTTTAGCTAAACTATTTTTTTTTCTGGTGTAGTGACGAATTATACAAAGGAAAGAGTATCGATTGTTTTTTTGCCTAGAATCAACATGATAAGAACATCTTCTTCATCCATGAGAACCTCTACTTCTCAAACAATATCATTTTAGTGTAGTTAGATTTCTAATTAAATTTTAATTTTAAAAAAGAATTTAGCTAATAAAAAATTGAGATGTGTGTTATGGAGTTCTCATGGTTATTTTAAAGATTCTCATTTGAGAATCCCTCTTCGTTCTAATAAGCTGCCTATTCACTGAATCAGCTCATCCTAAAATTAGTAGGACTTGCTTGGATGGTTGTGTTGACATGATTCGTTTCGAATCTATTATAATATTGTTTAGTTACCTTCTTTCTCACTCTCTGAAATGCTGACATGTGTCATTCTAATTTTTTGACATGTTTTCTTTTTAAAAATCTAACATTAATTCCTCTCTATATTAAGTCTTTTTGCCAAACAAATATTATTTCATATAAAATACTCAATTAAACTACATTCAATTCATGCAAACATATGTAGATACAATAGATATAAATCTGTTTTCTATACTATAGATATAAATTTGTTTTCTATATTAATAATAGAAATAAATAATTTGATATTTTACTGTACAAATGATGTCCAACTGCTGACCAAAAAAAATAAAAAAATAAAAAAATAAAATAAAAAAATAAATGATTTCCAACAAAAATATACAATGAAAATTACATGCAATGAATTAAATCATTGGATTCATTTAGGAATGCAAATAATAACAATAAGAACCTCACTAATTTTATATACATGGGTATATCCATTATAATTTCTATGCTGCACACTTTCCTTAAATAAATATGAATAAAAAATAGAAGATGTCCAACAAAAATATACAATGAAAATTACATGCAATGAATTAAATCATTGGATTCATTTAGGAATGCAAATAATAACAATAAGAACCTCACTGATTTTATATACATGGGTATATCCATTATAATTTCTATGCTGCACACTTTCCTTAAATAAATATGAATAAAAAACAGAATACGATATACGAAGGCAAATAATAGGCGGGAAAAGAGCTCGCACATACCTTACCAAACTCAACTGTGTTGTTCCTCAATAATGGTAAGAAATCGTAATGGTCGACTTCTTTCTAAAATTTATGGTTAAGAAACTCGAAATTTGTCTGTTAAAATGATGACATCTGGTTTAATTACTAATATGCAGAACCAGGTAGCGAACACTTCCCAGTCTCTACAATGGTTTCTTCAATCATAATCATACTAAGTATTACATTGCCCACAGAAAAAAATAAATCAAATGAATTAAATTTTCATAATTACTAATTTGTAACCGCCAATTAAATTCTAAAATCAAAAAAAAATGTAATAGTCAATTAATAAATTTCAAATGAATTAAATTTTCATAATTATTAATTAGTAACCGCAAATTAAATTCTAAAATCAGAAAAATATGTAATAGTCAATTAATAAATTTCAAAACCAAAAACATAAATCACTAAATATTTACAAAATGTTGTATATTTTTTTATATAATACAAATCCACGCGTTGCTAGGAGCTTCCCCTATGTTACAACCCCTATATATATTCTAGTACTTTAAATAAATAAAGGTGGAATTTCAAAAAATAACCTTTTTTGTTTTTTTTGTTTTGTCTTCGAATATCCGGCCATGCCACACCAAAAACTAAATAGGGCGTTTGGTTAAATAGTCCCTTTTTTATAATTTAGGGGGTTATTGGAAGTAAAAGTTAGGAGGATTATTAAATTTATAAAGAGTTTTTGTTAGATTTGAAAAGAGTATGTAAATTTAGAAAATCAATCAAAATATTTTATTATAATGGAGTTTGAAAATTTAAGGGTTATAGGTAGCATTTTGAAAGTTTTGTTTCATGAGTTAATTTTTTAAAAATTCATCTCCCAATAAAAAAGATTTTAATAGATTCATGAAATCATTAAAAAATAAAATTTTTGAATAATAATGAATTCTGTATGAAATTTAAAAATCATCAAACTAATAACCATAGATTTTAGTAAGATTATCAGAATTCATAAACCAATAATAACGGATTCTTAAAATTTTTAAAAAAATATAAAATCTATCTCCCAATAACACTTTTTTAATTGTTTAAATAGATTCATCGACCTGTTATTTTTTTTCTGAAATTATCAATATAAATATCATCAAAATGGCAAACTTTTACTACTATTTTATTCTGCCACTGAAAAAAAAAAAAAACAAATTGGTCGTGCAATCATCAGAGTATCAGACACAAGTACACAAGTGGACGGCGAAGAGACCGACTTGAGAAATTCTACGATGTTAACGGAAGTGGCAAAGCAAGAAGAATCTAATTATTACCAAATTCGTTTTACGACCGTGAAATTGACTATTGTCGATTGAATTAAAAAAAAAAAACAAGAATAATTCTCCTTCTTCTTCGTCTCAAGCGAGAGAGAAACGCGAGAGATGGAGAATCGCACGAAGGAGGAGCTGCAAGACTCGACAATGAAAGTTTCATCTCTTAATTGCATCGATCTCGCCAACGACGATCTTCATCATTCTGTTGTTTCCCTCAAACAGGTCCCCTCTCCATCTCTTTAATCACTCTCAATTTCGATAACTATTTTTTTTGTTTTCTTGTTTTTGATTCCAATTCTTGTTTCAGGCATGTTTGGATTGTGGATTTTTCTATGTGATCAACCATGGAATAAACGAAGATTTCATGGAGGATGTTTTCGAGCAGAGCAATAAGTTTTTCGCTCTTCCTTTGGAGGAAAAGATGAAAGTTCTGAGAAACGAGAAGCACCGTGGCTATACACCTGTTCTTGATGAAACTCTAGATCCTGAAAATCAAGTCACTGGTTCGTTTGACAAGATGCAGTCAAATAGATTTTTTTTTATATTGATTGATTTATCTCAAATTAATCTTTTTTGTTTGTAATCTCTAGGAGATCACAAAGAAGGTTATTACATTGGAATCGAAGTTCCTAAAGATGATCCTGATTGGGATAAACCATTTTATGGACCTAACCCTTGGCCTAATTCTGGTTTGTGTCTTTTTTCTGTGTCCTTTGTTTTGATTAATTTCATTTTCTTTGAATTTGATTTTGATGTTTTTGAGCTAGATGTTTTACCTAAGTGGCGAGAAACAATGGAGAAATATCATCAAGAAGCATTGTAAGTCTTAAATCTTTGGTTTAGAATTTATCATCTGTGTTCTTGACAATCTGAAAACAAGAAATCATTTCACCGAAAGTTTTGTCTTTTCATATGATTAATTTAAGCTTTCTCTGCATTTGTTAACAGGAGGGTTTCTAAGGATATTGCAAGATTATTGGCTTTAGCACTTGATTTGGATGTGAATTACTTTGATACACAGGAGATGCTTGGAAAGCCTATTGCAACTATGAGATTACTGCACTATCAAGGTTAATATTGTTTCTTATAAAGATCACAGAGGATTGTGATTACTTAATCTCTCTGTATGGTAAATCTCATTGACTTCTTCTTTTGTTTACTTTCAGGGATTTCTGATCCATCGAAAGGAATATATGCATGTGGAGCACATTCTGATTTCGGAATGATGACTCTGTTAGCTACTGATGGTGTAATGGGACTCCAGGTATTGAGCAGCACAGTTTCTTGCTATTCAACCTTTTTGACACTACCAGATTACTTATGAGATGTTGCTAAATCTTGATGGCAGATTTGTAAAGATAAGAACGCGAAACCGCAGAAGTGGGAGTATGTACCACCGATTAAAGGGTATAACCATTAACCTTGAGAATGCTAACACCTTTATTAGTATTATTGTTCATTGGTGGATTTATTTGTTTTCTCTGTTTACAGAGCGTTTATTGTGAATCTTGGCGATATGCTTGAACGTTGGAGCAATGGCTTTTTCAAGTAATACTTCTATACCAACTAGTGATTGTGATTTGTGGAAGTCATGTTATTTAGGTGGCAATCTTCTCATATGCTTTTTTGACCTTGCAGATCCACGTTGCATCGAGTTCTTGGGAACGGTCAAGAACGATATTCGGTAAGGCTCTTACTAATCTTTATGGTCATGTTGTTAGCCATATACTCAGTTCTTGCTTGTAATGTTCTCAACAGTTCAAAAACTTGGTCTAGCAAAATGGTATACATATAACATTGATGTTGCATCAAATGTTTTCTTGAACGCAGATTCCGTTCTTCGTGGAACCGAATCATGAATGTCTTGTTGAGTGTCTCCCCACCTGCAAATCAGAAAGCAACGTTCCCAAGTAAAGACTTTAGCTCTTCTGTTATAAATGAGACCTTATTGAGTGGTAAAACAAATGTTTATAGTGGTTTTGGATGCTTGTGTAGATATCCAGCGATCAAATGTTCGACATACCTCGCACAACGTTACAAGGAAACACACGCCGATTTAAGCACCTACAATCAATAAACACGAATGCTCTGTTCGATTAACAGTAGAAGGGAGTCTACGAGAAGTAAATCATTAGTAGTTTTTGGATGTTGTAAGATAAGTTTAGTTTTTACGGCCACACGTGCTCTTCATATTTAGTTGCAGGACTACAACACATGCTTTCATGTTTTGTTTAATACCCGACTCTCGATAGATGTAACAACAACAATCCATGTTCGTGGATCATACATTGCTACAAGACAACAACTTCATCCCTTTAAAGTAGCTTAAACTCCCTAAGAAATGAAAAGGTTTCTTAAAGCTTTAGACGCATTCTCAAGCTGCAAAAACCAGAGCTATAATAACGATTTAGATTCTCATTATCATACATTACATAGAGACATTGTCGTGCAAAGCTTTTTCGTTCTATTGGCACTAAACATATTTTAATTATAAAATATATAATCTTGGTTATTATGATGTCTATATTGGACAATTTCTTCATGTATACACCATATATTAACATTACATTTTATTTTTGTGTCAACAACCTCTATTAACATTACATAATTTTTACAAGCAATATTTTTGTAAAATTAAATATCATAACTAGTATTAGTTGTAGTGTCACATTATCTTGCACTCTGGCCGGACTTGGAACTAGTATTTAATTACGTTACAATCTTTGTAGACTCATCATGCCGTTATTAGTTGACCATTTTCATTTATAAATTAAATATCATGTACATTGATAATCTATCCATGAATCGTGTTTATTTCTTAATTACTAACAACAAGTGGCGTACACGCATATCGTCTCGATCGAAATCTAGATCAAGATTGTGAATGAAAAGAACAAAATGTTAAGAAGTTTAAGAAGACGTCTATCACGTTGAGTATAAAAGACAAAAAAAAAAAAAAATTATCCTTAATAAATTATCCTTCCGAGTTGATTATTATCTTTTACATAAATTAAACTTATATATCATACGTATTGACATACTCAAACCCTCAACGTGGTTACAAATCCGACTCTTTACTCTACACAAACAATGATAAGAACAATATTCAAATATTCTTAAGTACTTTTATATTGTTCTATTAGTGTCACTTTTCACCATTATTATTTCTATAGAAGGCTACATATATTCAAATGTGCTTTGGATTACTCAAAACTAAGGGACGGCACTGATCCAGGTTGTAATTCATGAAATAATTAATGTTTTAGAAGCTTAAGAAGAACGTTCAACACGTTGAGTATGAAAGACAAAATGAAAATTGTGGGTGCTATAGTTGAACTGATCATGTCTTCCTAAAAATCTCTATAAATAATGTAGCAAGCGTTTGCTCTTAAAGGAACTCAACACAAAGCAAGAAACTTATAGAAATCAAAGAAAGAATAAATATGAAAACAGGTACAATAATCACATTGCTGATACTCTTTCCTGCTCGCTGTATCAACAACATCTGGTGTTGATGGTGAGAACGATATGGTTCTTGATATCTTTGGGAGCCCAGTTGAGGCCAACACTAAGTATTTTGCCCAAACCGAAGTGGTAGGAGGATCATTTATTTCCCGGTTCAAGGTCCCACTAGTTCCTGAGTTCTACTCATACTGCCCAGAAAGTGCGGTATTTAGCAGTAGCTCATCTTATCTAATACATAGTATACCAATTATGTTTGTATTATCATCTGATGTCGTACGTGTATCTACCGAGCTTTAACATTAAGTTTGCAAATCCAAGTACTTGCAATGAGACCGGGTTTTGGCAAGTTGACGATAATATTTTCAGCGGGGACTTGGTACGGTTGAAGGGATCAAAGTTAAGCGATGACAGCACGTTCACTATCAAGAAATCTGACGAAAAGATGTACAAGTTTGCTTTCGGTAGCAATGCTGATCCTGACGACAATTCAACAGATATCATTTTGGTAAAGGAGCTCGGGCATTCTGATCTATGGAGGCTAAAACTGCGGAGGCCTCTTGATATTGGTTATGGCGAGTTTAAGGTCTCATTTGTTAAGTATCCTAGTTAATTAAGACTTTTTCAGTTTCTATTGTCTTTCTTTCTTTCTTTCTTTTCTCTTCTGCTTCTTATGTACTGTTTCACTATAATTTCTAGTAATAAAGTTTGCTGTTCTTTTTTGGATAATTTATTGTAACCGAAAGGTGTTTAGTGGATCTGGCTATATATTTACATTGAAGGTGTTATAAAGTGTAGCGTTTCTGCGACCAAACACATAGCTGCTGCCTAATGTTCCAATGATCCCACACAAATGAATTGTAAACCCTCCAAAAACCATGTCTGTGTTTTTCATTTAGGCCATGTTCGTTTTTGCATATATCTAGATGTTGTATCTAAACTCACCGCCTAGATGCAGTTTCCATATACAATTGGATTTGGTATTACTTTTGGGATTTTGATAACAATTGTAACATTCATACAGAAAAAGAAAAAGAAAAAATAAGCATCACAAATTTGGTATGACGTCAACACACTTCGCACAATTTTCTATCTAACATCATTGTGAAGTCAAAGTTAAAACTGAATTATGTGGTGAGAACATCTGGAAGATTGGTTCGAGTACCAAGAATCTTACCTCCAACATCAGGAAAAGTATCGAAACCAGGTAAAGGGATTACTTTTCCAGTGTTATCAACAGCTAGTGGATACTTCAAAAGATGACCTTGTAAAGGACTGAAATTATTTGCTGTGTATTTTTTCCAATTATCTTCACTTATCATGTTAACTTTTTTCACACATTCTAGGCTCTCAGGCTCTTTGAATGTCTCATCTACTTTACCCATGTGCTCTGCCCACAACGACATCCTGTATCCATAAACTTGGCCACGAGGGTGTTTATTCCTGTGGTTCCATGTTTGTTGCTTTTGGTATGCTCCCATTGCTATCTCTGTGTCTCGTGATCCTGCCATTGATCTTTGGTTGATATTTGCGGAGCCTAGTAGCACATACTCGTCATCGACTATCATTCCTTTCGCATGTACGTATATCATAAACCTTTGCCATTTTTGAGATTCTGAGACCTGATCAGCGATAAGCGAACTATGATATATTTCCTCGCATTGCACAAACATAATAGTTATTTATCTTCTTACTAAGATGAAATTTTACCGTTTGGCTGTTGTTTAAGACACACGTTTGATCAGATGGCAACTCCTCCCGGTTACCTAAACAATAAAAGTTGAGATAGTCTTGCGGGTAAACATTCTCAAGGTTCATGTACTTTATTTCCCGTGCTATGATCTCATACATCATTTGCATTGTTTGCCCCTACATGAACACACAAATCTTTATTATATTATAAATAAATAATAACTTAATACAAACCGACGAATGATTCAGTCAAACCAGGAATCAAATCTATTAATTGATCGGGTAAAAGTAATATAACCATGTGTTACTACGCAGGTTGGCTACTAATATGACATAAGCAAGAAACCATAGAGAGTTTGGCTGCCATAATTTATTTATGTTTATATTCTTATTTGGATTTCCATGTTTTGTTTTTCGAAAATAAAATAAAACGTTAACCAAAACATAAAAGAAAAATAAACAATAACAAGTTTGAATACCTGCCAGTAGAGAATTTCTTGGACAGGAGCTGAAGAAGGAACTCCTTCAGGCCACATTGGGATCACTATATACACCGCAAACCTTTCTCTTGCCCTTACCTTGCTGGCAATCTTTAGTGCAATTTCTATGGGAACAAGGTTATCGGCACCTAAGCAATCATATAAAAAAAGTTACACAGTATTTTGAACAATTTATTAAGTTAATAACAAGCAACTTAACTGTTTGAACCAAATCATGAGTGCTAAAAATACCTGCTTCTTTGTAATTTGGCCATGCAAATGATGACCCAATAAAATATTGATTCTCAATATATATAAAGTGTTGTGCAGATCTGATAGCTTGGATGTAAGCTTCTTGAATACTCTTCTCGATCACAAGATTCTTAGCACATACAAGATTCTGTCAACAATATAAAATGAAAGAAGAAAAAGAAAAAAAGCATGTTAAATAGTTTGTTTAATAAGTATTGAATAAGAGAAAAATAATGTTTGGGTTAACTTGAGGTACAACCTCCGCATGAGCTTTATAAACATCCTTAGGAAATCCTTTCAATGATCCTGAATCAATTGACCTAAAGACCTGCAGTTAATAAAAAAACAAAAGAATGTTATATATACATCCAAATCTTCGACGAGAGAACACGTTATTTTGAAAGACATACACAATTTTTATAATGTTTTGCGACAAAGGCTGCAAGATCCATTAAAAATGGTACTGTAATTACCTGGACGTGCCAGTTTTCTTTATCTTCGTCGTTAGATACCCATAAGGAAGAATCATTTGGTAGAATTGCTGCAGAAGGGCTCAGAATCCACGAGATTCGTTCCAGTTTTATCAAAGAATCATCGTGCCAGCGAGTCACTTTCTTGAATTTATGTCCAATTTCGGACCATTTTGTAGCTTTTTTCCAACGTTGTTCAAAGTTTGTGAGGATATCATAAGCTGCTGGCCCTTCAACTTTGCAGTGAAGATCATGCCATGGTTGCCTAGGTGCTTTGGTTCCTTCCTTTGATTTATAATTTGAGCACATATACAAATGATCAGATTGTAGAGATGAAACAAAGTGTCGTGCGTAAATGTATAAATGAATATTGATGGATGTTATCTTATTTATTATAAACATAGAAACATTTTAGTGAGATGAAAATAATAAAACCTACTGAAAATGTGGGATTGTGGTAATCACCCTTGAAGACCGAGTCTAAACCCTTGAAAAGTCTATGTTCAGGTGTGTCATATCGACCATCACACAGATCAAGTCCTCCAATAAAAGCACTTATCTTTCTGTTATTACCGGATGCTTGTGAGTCTACAATCACACACTTCTGGTGATGCGTGAAAAGGGTGCCCACAACCTAGTTCATAGATGACATCTTTAAATTAAAATATAATAGGATCATTCTCATGAGTTATATATATTACTTTTAAAAAAAAATACACAATAATGTTGACTGATATAATAATCCTTTTAAAATGTAAAAAAATAATAATAGTATAAACATAACACAAAGCATGCCTGTTGCTTGAAAATGCTAAGCTTACTACTTGCATAACGTGGCGACAATACACACGAAACAGAAGAGCGCTTGAAAAATTTCCGAGTTTCTTCATCATGTGTTTGCATTACTCCTGTCTATAATTAAGAGGCAAAGTCTCCAAATCAGAATCTTGTAGCAATTTCATGATTAAAAATGAAATAAAAACATATGTTCTTGAATGCTAAAACGAATTTGTTACCGTGTTAAGGAAAAATTTGCTGTGAGAAGTTTTATCATCCCAAACCAACAATAACACCCTAACACCTTCCTGTGATTTATACTTTAACAAATCGCCAAGACTCAGATCTCCACCATTGGGCAATGTCCGCAACGGGTCCCTCACAAGCTTGACTTTGTGGAAAACCGACCAACCAACAACATAAACCATGTGGTGAGCCTCCAAGATTGCATTACATATGTCTTCCCAACACCGCTCGTGCTGGTAGAGGGCTCCGTCTTCTAACTCAATCTCAGGCATGTCTTCGGGCACGTGAGCGTCTTGGTACAACGTCACATGCCCACCCGTCCTCACCGGAAAATAACAATTAGCCACTCCCGACGACGTAATCCCACGTGTATAAAGAGGGTTTCTTTCACACGGCACAAACCTCATTTCCAACCGAACCGCTGAGTCTGATTTTGGCGAGCCAATGATCGGGAACCATTCCTTGATCGTCTCGCCCTGTTTTATTTTCGTAGCGGACACGGTTGCGATTCCGATAACATCTGCTCCGAACACATCATTGTCCTTGACGTGGAACTCTATTTGAGAGACTGGATGTGCCAATGGAATTTTGAAATGCTCGTTCCAAACAGGAGTTTGGGAGTTTGCGATCACACGCGTACGTGCTACCGTGGCACCGGCGAGGCAAACAGTTACGTACGGATCACTTGTGATGATATTGTTTCGTGGACGCCTGTGATTATTGCTATTGGTAGAGTTGCAATGCTTGTCAAAAAGATTAAATGCGATGAATACACGGCGGATTCTTTCGGAGAAGAGGTCCATGTTAGGCAAATTTCGAGCCTCGATGATTTGGAGGTCAAGATCTCCATGGAGGTAAACTAAACTTTCTTGTTTCTCGATTGTCATTGACGAGAAACTCAGAACCACGAGAAACAAAAAATATAGAGACAAGATGACTTGAGACCAGAAGATGATGAAATCTCTAGTTATCTATATTGCAAAGTTGTTACGACTTGAATTTTTCCAAAGCCAACGGCGCTAAACCGAAGGCGTTGAGAAAGTGAGAAAGAAAAAGAAAATCTTGTAACCAAGGATTATATTATTTTAGGATAGTAAGAAAAGTCTTTGAACAGAACACGTGGTAGTTGGTGTTTAAATATAGAAGTTATAATAAGCCTAGCTTACCTCAGAAAAATGTGTTAAATTAAATATCTATATTTGAACTTTTCTTCCTTTTGTTAAATGTATTTGCACGAGAAGAACGCAAGACCAATGTACTTAATTAAACCAATAAAAAGATCTCCTGAATAAACAAACGAGTCTAAAAAGAATCCTATGGAAATTCAACATAGCCTTTAATATATAGTTAGAAGGAAAATTTAATTTCCACATAACATTGTTACAAAAAGTTTCGCTTTAAATACATTTATGAATTGCTCTGTTTCTAGAGATGCTTTTCCCTTTTAGATGATGAATCTAATAAAAATTTTCAAAAAAAAAAAAAAAAACAGAGCAAACAAGAATTTCGATTCATTTGGTGATCCGATACAAGCAGAACTCAAGAAAATAAAATAAAAACAATCAATAACAAAAGCAAGGACAGCAAACAAGAATTTCGAATTACAACAAACAATTGAGACCTCGAGCTGAGATCACGTCACACTCACTAAATTATTACTATATCCCCTCTCTCATTATAACCTCACGAGTCTTCGCAAGAATAACAATATAACTTATTCCAGTATGGATACGATTTTCACGTATTCTTTTCTACAAAGGCCTAGTATGTCGTCCTTTGGCCCGGCCGCACAGACGAGAGTTCTTCGGAATAGGGTATTCGTCTCTCAAAGACGTCGACGACGTGAAGACACGCAAGTAAAGCTGTTGTCCCAAGTACTGTCTTGCCCAAAACTCTGATCTTAGGTTCCACATTCCTACGTTGTCCAATGCAATGTAAATGGCTGTCCATGAATATGGGTACACCTGAATCCCCAAAAATAGATTATTTTTTATAATTAGAACAAGAAAGAAAAACAATTTTTTTTTTTTTTTTTTGGTATCAAGAAAAAAAAAAGATATGTTAGACTGAGGAAGAATAAGGAAGAAGAATGTCTCACTTGGACAGTGGAACGGGAAACAGCATCACGTAGATTGTACCCATTTCTGCTCCCTGTCGTCCATTGTCCACCATCCATCCTGTATTTGATCCAATCACAAAAACTTAGTCATACTAATTAAACTGATAAAAAAAGAAAGAAAATACTATATGAAGATAAACGTACCCGACAACCCAAAAGGAGTAACCATTGAGATGATAACTTTGGATGATATTTTCTTTGTTCTCGAATACAATCTCAATGAAGGTTCTATAATCGACTTGCAAAACCGAGGTGTCGAGGTATAAACCTCCACCAGTGGGTTTGTCTGAGATGCTATTGATCTTATAGACGCCGCTAATCTTGAAGTAGTCGGCAAGTTTTAGAGGCGTATCCGCAGGCACAAATGAGACACTATTGACACCGTATCTTTGCTTTCCGTTTATCTGCCCGGCTGAGCTACCGAACACAATAGTCCTAATGAGCGGTATTAGACCATAATGGTATGAGCCTTGAGGGTTTGGTCTTGGTCCACTAGCTGTCAAGTTGGTTCTACGTAAAAAAACATAAACCATATTCACAACCATTGATTTTTTAAATTCTCTATGGGGCTTAAAACATTAAGCCACCTAGGAAAGAAAGAGTACCTGATGGCACGTGCTTGGTTCAAGGACCAATCGACCTGAATGGTGGGACCACCGGGGAGTTGACCAGAAGCTGGTGTAGACGAACCACTGTAGCGGAGAACACCGGTGGTTGTTATTATTTTATTGGTGAACCGAGAGGAAACGACCACGTAGTAGTCTCGTGGAGATTGGTCAGCAGTAATGAGAACGGAGTAAGACTGGCCAACATGAACGTCTAGTGAAGAAAACATGGTTTGAAGTGTGTGCGTCCCTTCGACTTCCACAAGCTTCATCCTATGGTTTTGGATTCTGAAGTTTAGTGAATTTTGTAATCCAACGTTTGATATCCTCAATCTGTATGTTTTTCCTATATTACATCCGCCAAAAACAAACAAAAAAGATTCAATAAACATGTTGCATGTTGAATAAGCAAAAAATAGGAAATAGACAAAATATCAAATGTTGCCGATTGTTTGGCTCGTAGCAATAGGTTGTTTCTCAAAAAAATCTTATGTAAACTCTTTTTTTTTAATGTTTAGGCATCTAAACCAGTTATTTAATATTGACAAAAAAACAAATTACTAACTAATATAATATTTTAATAGGTGACATAAAAGAAAAAGAAAAAAGAGAAGTTTCAAATGCAAACACACCTTGCTCAACGTTTACGGTAGCACCGTTGCTTCGGCCATTGATAAGAATACCATCAGGCGAAGGTAACTTCTTTCCTCTGTCAAGTCGAGACTTCAAATCCTGAGGAACATAGAAATCAATAAACGCGTATACTTAAATCATTCAAAACTAGCTTTTGTGTAAGGTCGCAAATATATTGGTTTTGGATAAACTTTTTTCCTAAAAGTCAGATCAATTGGTTAAAAGACTGATTATGTGAATAATGAATGATCAGCTGGACCGACCATCATTAGTAACATGTCATGATATATAGCAAAAGAAAACTTACCGTGTGGTTAGATTTGTACCAATCTCCGATGAGGACAGTGTAATCTCCTGCGGGATCAGCGAATGGAACTGGAATGCCGGGACGGCTAAGGATTCTGATTCCTCCGAACCCACCAGCCGCCTTGTGGAAGGCAAGGGATGGAAAGTAATAGAAGCTTCCGATTTGGTCTTTCATTTGCAAAATGTATGTGTAGTTGGTTCTAGGTGGAATTGGACATGTTGTTCCGTACATTCCATCAACATAAGAATTTCTCCTGTTCTGTATTCCATTCCTGATTTTGCAAATTTCTCAACTATTATGACAACGAATATACATGAGGGTATATGTACTAATTACACAAATATTTGCAAAATATATACACAACTTAATTACAAAAATACTATCACACGCTTTTGCTAACTTTAACTCTACAAATAACTATTTACCTAATAAATCTGTAAATATTTACCAATTTTTTTATTTTTCTTTTTAATTATGTTGTTCGTTAAAACTTAAAACTAAAGATAATCAACAGAAAAAAAAAATATGTAAAACAAAAACTACGTGTATTGAAGATCAATGGCTATAGGATTTTTAATTTTATTTCAACATTTTCACAAAGTAAGATTTTCAAACAGACTTTACTGTTTCTACTGTACTAGCATAAGTTTTCCTCAAAAATCTGATACTCAAAATAGCTTATTTTATTTTTGTCATAACTTTTTTTTCTATCAAAGCCAACAAAACATTAATAAATAATAAATAATGTGGTTGCAAAAATTATTTACAGCCTTATTAAAATCAAAAGTAATATCTAAAATAAGCAACCCCTAAATCTTGTTGTGACTTTTCTTATTGGGTTTATTAAAAAATGTCACGAAGATGGCCTAGTTAGTGGGTATGGGTGGGGCCATTCTAAAACACAACGTAACTTCGACGACATTCTGATGCCGCCGACATGTTTCACCGAAAGGGCTGGTCCGGGTGGTAAACAGCTCATAAATTGTGCCAGGTGGCACAATGTGGACAACAATATTATTCAGTTATTATTGTTATGCAACATATAATCATGGGTAATCATATATCATTATCACTATCAAAACAATAGACAGTAGTTTATAATAGTATTCTCATTGTGTCATTAGGTAATCTGATTATTATATATTGACAAAAAAAAAGGTGATGAAAACTGCCTCATATATGGCAAAGCCAAAACCCTTGGTTAGTTTATCTTTGATTAGTCTTTCTTAGAAAACTGTTTAAATGCTCCAAATAGATTATCGGTTAATTGCTACAGATGTATGCCATAAGTCATTAATGGACCATTTCCACTAGCCCCCAAGTCTACATTTATCACATCCACATGCTTTGCTTTCGTAATAGCACAATTTTCCTAACCCATTTATCCAAAAATCAAAAAAATAGCACGCTTTTCCAAAAATATATTTATTCTATATTATCAAACTATACGATAAAGCGGCGTTCCAAATACAGCCATTTAATTTTTTTTCATGACACTTTAACAAATGTCACTGTATCTGTTTTTTCAAAAATATTCTAACCGTGATTTTACAATACATCATCTCATATACGAACCCCTGAAATTGACAGATTATTACACAGATCTATATGAATCGGAGATGGTAGTAGAAAATACCTGATAAAGTCTGACAAATCACAGCTTTTAATTTGGTAATTGTTTTATAGTTTTTTCAAATAACCTCAATTATTTACATGATAAAAAAGTGTCTACTCAAAATGAAGAAAACGTGGCGTAAAAGTGTTCTTAGAGACTTTTTTGTCATAAGTTCCATATATAACCTTCGACTTCTACATACCAGCAGAATGAAACCACAGAAGGTGAAGAGGACAGAGTAGTAATTCTATAGAAAAGGAAGAACGAATCGTTACCATGAGATTAAGAAAGGCTCATCTAAGCTGTTGTGTACGTTAATGAAGAGATTGTCGTTTGTCACACTGTGAATGTCGGGTCCCGGAAATTGCCCATTAATCAATATTCCCTATTTTTTTAATAAAAAAAAAAAAAAACAATTAGCATCATCGATTGATTTGATTCACCGGATCTAGCCTTCATGGTGAGTTTAAGTTGTTACTAGCAAATATAAAAGGAAATAGTAACTTTTTTTTTTGTCAACCAGCCGGTAAAGCGAACCATGCCGGAATAACATTGTTTACAGAAGATACATACAACGTTTTAATTACCGAAATTAAAGATAAAAGAAATAGTAACTTATTTGCTTAAACCAATCATTACCGAAATGATACACTTTATGAACAAAAATATTGAGGAAATAGTAAAGAAGTAATATGTATTCGATACGTAAATAGATTAAACAAAGCTTTTATTTTTTTATGGTCTTAAAAGTTTTAAGCAAACATGAGGAATAGCGTCAAATTCAAGACCTGTTGACGAACACCGAGAGGGTAAATGTCGCCGTATGTTACATTCCAGTCAAAGAATCGGTATGGACTCTCGGCGGTGACGGCGGCGAAGAATGAAAGGCAGAGCAATAGGGCGGTGTTTGCGGATCTGCCCACCGCTATCATTTTTAATGAGAGTGAACGTGAACAACGGCGTTTCTGATGGAGAGAGGGAGAATAATGAATAAGAGAGATAAAAAGAGAAGAGAAAGAGAAAGTGAGAGAGTGAGTGATATGAGTGGACACACACTGAGTTAAATTTAAGTGCCTTGAGCGGGGAAAGGAGAGAGCGAGAGGGTTCCTAAACATGGCCCAACAAAAGAAAAGTATATTTTATACATCTGAAATTTTGAATACATTTTTAAAAGTAAAAGACGATAAATTTACTGCGTTGACTTAGAAAATTAGGAAGAATTGATTTGAAATAAATACTCTCCACATTTTTTAAATAAATTTTCTGAGATTTTCACACATATTTAAGAAAAAATTAATTTTTAATTATAAATACATATGTATTTGCAATTAAATAATTTTCTATAAATTTAAACCAATAAGAATTCAAAACATAATAAATATTTATTGAGATATGAAAAAGTGTATAAAAAACTAGAAATTTTTTTTTTTTGAAACAACAAAACTTAACTAGAAAATTTATTAAAAAATAAAATAAACTAATTAATCTAAAGTATATATTAATTTATTCGTAAGACAGAGTCAATCCTTTTATAGTATCTTGTTAATGATAATTAGTGTTATTTTCTTGTTAATGAATATATGTAGTGCTATTTTAAACTAAAGTTTATAACATAATAGTTTTGTACTCCATCTGTTTCACAGTATAAGGAATTTAAGGTTTTTGTACACAGATTAAAAATATATTTAATTTTTGTATTTTTTAAAAATAAAACATATTTTACATCAATTCCAAAACAGTTCAATTAATGAAAAAATAATCTGCAAAATTCAATCAAAAACAACAAAAACACATTTAATTTTGCATAAAAACTTGAAAACACCTTATAATATGAAACAAAAAACTCTAAAATCTCTTAGTGAAACAGAAAGAGTATCAAAATTAGAATTCAAAACTTAATTAGTGGGAAGTGCGAACAATGGGTGACAGTCGAGAAAATTTTCTCTCTATCTAGATCTATCAAATGTGTTTTTTTAAACAAGATCGTGCAAGATGAACATTGTTTGTTGATTTACTCTTTAGTTTATTTTTTTACAAAAAGAAAAAAAAAAAAAAAACTCTTTAGTTTTTAGTTTATTTTTATCCATCAAATTCCTTCTCTTTCTTGAGTAAAGCCGTAAAGGGAGTATTTATAGAAATAATACTTGGAAGGAATTTGGCTTGGGTCAACCTGATTCACCGAACGGGCTTGATATGCTGTCTAATTAATCTCCTTAACGAGTGCTAGAAGAGTTTTTTTTAAAAAACGAGTGCTAGAAGAGGTCATATTTGCATGGCACTAGGTTTTTCACGGGTATGGTGGCTTAGTGGCTCATGCCATGTATCAGTTCGCTCAAGTATCATCATTGTAACATTTTGTTTCGTTTTTTAAAAAAAGTTTTTTTCACCAGTAATTCAGCCGAACATAAACAAAATTATTGCAGTTCCTATATGGATAACTTTTCTGATCAACTCCCTCAAACATTAGTCTGGATCCCTTCATAGGTCTAGAATTTATCATGAATTATAAAAAAAAAAAATACAATTATCCGAAACCCATAAGAATCGGCCTAAATCGACCCAAAAACCCGAATGCACAGTTTTTTTTTTAATCCTTTTTCATCTTAAAGTGAAGTGCAAGCGTAGCTGGTAGGTGGTTTTAAAACTGATATATGTTATTCATAATAGTCATGGACATATTAATATTAATGTTGTGAAGTTATTTAAAATATTAATGCATATCTCTTACCACTTTTATCGTTTTGATAATACTTACATCCTTTTTTTTGTTAAAGGGCTTAATACTTCATCTTTTATGATTATAGTTTACCACTAAAAGATTGTTATTATTTTACATAACCAATCGACCAAAACAAAAACATACTACTATTTTAAGGTAAAATCAGTGTCGGTGGAAATTGGCAAGGGCCGTGAGGCTCCGGGTGGATCTGTTCCCCATGTGGTTTCGTTGGCTGCTTTTATTTTCAACAATTTTGGGCTTGTTTGTTTTGACGTCGTCGTGTTACTTGATCTACAGTACTCATTTTTAATAATCTGTTATTTTTATGTCAGACAAAGAGTAGTATTATTATTCTGTAAAAATCGTTTTTTTAAGCTTGATATCATTACTTACTAGTCGGTGGATTTAAATGGTTCGAGTCTCGTGAATTTGCGCATGTGGTATGAAATAGCGTTCTTGAATTCGTCTCCGCCACTTCTGACTTGACCATTAAGATAAACAATTAAATCGTAAGGGGTTAATAAAATTATTATCATCCTGCCTGTTCCTTGGGACTGCGGCAATGGCCAAAATTACGTGCTTATTTGTACAAAATCGGTGTTTATTCGTTGGTGATCTTCTTGGTTAGCTTCCATGTTTGTCTATCTATCTTTCTTTTTCCCCACTTTTTGTAGTTTTTATTCGGTTTTCTTTTATAAGTTGTATACTGTCGCAAATTATGGTACTCATATTTTATATTAAAAAAAAAAAAAACCGAGATCCTAAAAGAAAGGGAAGTCAACTATATTTTTTCTTTCTTTTGACTTGAATTGCATAAAAGTTATCACGTGGATAATTTGCGGTGTCGAATGAACTAGTCAAACGAAACAAGCGTGGTTGATTTGGAATAAGCTTAACAAGTAATGCAGAACTAACGAAATAAAAAAATAAAAAAAAAATAAAAAATTCAGATGAAAAAAATAAAAAATAAAATAAATTGTGATAGTACGTAGTAAACGCAATATATGTATAATTTTAGTGGTATTTTGACTAATTCTTTTTTTAACACATTGACTAATTAACTATATATTTGAGTAGGAGTTTCTGAACCGAACTCGGAAATCCATATATCTCCTAGGTTCAGGAATAGGCAAGGGCCTGAGTTCAGACTATTGAGAGATTGTGCCAGAAATGACCTCGGGGAGAAAAGTAATACGAAGAAAATTTTGGGAATAAAACTTTTGAGTGCGTGGATCTATCGCACTCGTAAATTTTTCATCTGGTTACAATCGGTAAGAATCGTGTTTTAGATCGTAAAATGCATGATGTGATTTTCTGGGATCAGCAGCCTTCACATAACAAATGTTTATACTCCCCCATTTTTTATGTTCGGGATTCGAAAATCGGAACTCAGTCGAGTGATTCATAATGTTTTATATACACATACGTGATACGTGCAAGCATGTACATGTAAAGAAAGTCCACCAAGCTTTATTTTGTCGAGGTGGGAGGTCGGACAAGGAGATTTGATACCGATTTATGTTATTATTTAATTCATTGCCGTGATTAAGGGTTTGATTTATTTCCTCTTTTACGTGCAAGAAGAAAAAATAAATAAGAAAAAGGTCACCACAAATTATAAATAGAAACATAATCGACATGTGGGAACAATATTTGACGTTAAAGGAAAGATTAATGATAACATGGATTTATGTTGTCTCCATATAGATCAAAAGTTAAAGTATAATACGGAAGTGATTATAGACGCAAAAATTATTGGTAGATGAATCTATATAGAGTTTGTTAAATTTAAAAGTTGAAAAGATATTAGAAAGTGTAATGGATTTAACAAATGTGTCATTGTTCTTATCAAATATTTTTATAGATTATCATTGAATAGAATATGCGGAATTTATAATTTAATAGTTTACAGTCCATAAAAATTACAAAAAATGAATAACAAAATATGATCACTCGTGAAAGTAAACAAAATAAAATTACGAGGTCGATTAAAAAGCTCTCACAAATTGAGAAGCCTAACTGGGAAGTTGTTGTTCTTTGTTTGTTATTCAAACTGAGTATACTTTTCAATGTTATATACTGAGCTATACAAAATCTATAAGTTAACCCGTCTAAGCCAATATATTTACAATTTGATCAGACCATAATAAAACGATATTTACCAATGATTCCTCCAATGAGATTGGATTTCTCTCCCAATATTTTAGTCACATCTTGAATTTTAGAGTTCTGATTGCCGTTTCGTTTCTGGGATTTCTTTGTCTTGCAAAAATCGTCATTAGGCTGTGAAAGTTATCATTGATGTGGAAAAAGTAATTGTACTGAACAACTTTTGCAAGAAAGGGTCCACTTCATTCGGTCCATATTTTATAGATTATTCAAGTGGAGTGTGAAGAATAGAAGAAGAACTCGGCGCAAAAACTTCCTACACTTGGTGAGCTTCGTTTTTGGGAATGTGCAGATATCAATTGGTAGAATGTTGATAGCTTTGAACTTACAGATCGAATTATAGAATCTGTAAACTTCAACAATTCTTTCTACCAGCCACGTGGGATTCTTCTCTCCATGCTTTGGTTGTCCAGTCCGGTTTGGTAAGATTTCTTCTTCGTCTTGCTTCTTTAACTAATCAATACTCAGTTTCTGAAAACTTGTATTTTAGATTTTTTACAGATATTAAGAAACACTTTTATCTACATTTATTATTTTCTTTTTATTTGTTATTTAATTTTATGTTATACTTTTATCTTACACTTTTCAATTTCTCTACCAAAAAGTTAAACTGTTTCCAACAAAATTAATTGTAAAATGTATTTCATCCGTTCCACAATATAAAATGTTTTGGTTTTTTTACAGATATTAAGAAACATTTAATGTTTCACTTATATTTCCACGCCAACAACAACTACTTATATTAACCAATAGTAGGCTCAAGTATTCAAATATTCATAATTAATATTTTTTGAAATCTATAATATACTATCATTAATTAACAAAAAGCAACTTAAAAATTCTAAAACATCTTATATTGTGAAAAAAAGAGAGGGTAAAACATCTTATATTTAGGAACGGAGGAAGTATTAAATAAAGTTAACACATCAAGTTTTATGAAACAAGGAAAAAATCTAAAACATCAAATTAAAAAAAACAGAGGGAGTATATTTTAAGGACAGCACCAATTTGTTGTTGTTTGATCTATATCTATAGCACAACTCAACCTCTCGCATGGTGAAATTTGTGAGAGTAAAGGCATCTCCAATGTATTGCCTCATATTTTACTTCAAAATGAAGTAATTTCAAAATAGAGTTGGTTTTTACTCCAATGTATTGTCTCATTTTTTACTTCAAAAATAATATTCTAAAATTTATTCTTTTTTAAAAACCTTTTATTAATTACTAAATTTACATTTTATATATATAAAAATTACAAATAATTGCCCCATAAGTTTTTTTCTTCAAAAACTTTCACAATTTATTATATTTATTTATAATTAATCATTAAAATATTAAAAGTACATTACAAGACTAAAAATAACAACACAAACTGGATTCGATACAAGATCCGAATCTCCGTGTCTATGTTCAAAGTGAGCAAGCACGGGTTTTAAGAAAAAGGGTCGAACAACAACAATATCAACAAGATTTCTTGCAATCTGCTTCATTTGGACAATATTTTAGTGATATTGGTGGATTCGTAAACGGATTAGCGGATTATTAAATTAATAAATCAGTAATTTAAAACTTGAAGGATTCCTATATAAATAAAAAACTTCAACTCCAAAATAGAAAAAAATGAGATTATCCCATATTTGAGGAAAAATATGGAATTTTTCTATTTTGAAGTTGAAAATGAGGTTGGATAAAAATAAAATTGATTGTAAAATGACAATAAAAATGGAAAATGAGACTGGGTTGGAGATGCTGCGTTTTTGTTCGTTTGGTTCATTACTGTAAGACATATAATATTACTACTACCAACTTTTAAATGTTCAGCAACTTAGTATCTTTATTTGTTAAAGATGTCAATATCTTCTTAACACGTGTTTAAGGACAAGTTCAACTCGAAACGTTTAATTAACCTTCATTGAATCTTGACGTAATTGACTCTTCGGGATGGGTAAAAGAGAAGAGCATGTTTGACATTCTCTCTGTTTTAGACATTTTCATACAATCGATATGAATGAGTACGATCTTTATTTTTTCTTTTTTGGTGTTTCCCAATAACAAAGCAGCACAACTCTCAATTACACCTGCGACGAACACATCATAAATATGTACAAATTTTCATTGTAATCCTTTTTCCAATTTTGTCTTGGGGTGTTTGGTGTAAGTGTTAGTTAACACATCATAGATATGTACAAAGACGCAGATAACCGCCATTCTCAAGCTTTCAAAGCTACAAAATTAATCTCCGGAAGTACAATAAACGTCGAGAGCAGAACTGACGCCTCTGTTCGACACGAGCACCACCAAAGCTGAAAGGAGTAGTCCCCTACCGAAGTTATGAGCCATCTAAGAGCCCTCGAACGATGCTCGAAAAACAACCATGCACCAGAAGATGTTGAAGGAGCCACATCGGACGCCAAAACAGATATGGAGAACCGCTAGCTGGTCAACACCAAGAGATCCCACCCACAACGAGGTCAACCACCGCCCTGTACCATCAACCGAAAGGAAAGAGAGAGGCGACGGAAGCTGCAATTTTCTCTCTCAACATGCAAGTGAAACGAAACCAATTTTTCTACTAGAACATGAAGTAAATACATCAAAATTTTCTATAATCAGAGATTGAATCAATTGAATTAAACAGTATATAACTTGAACACAAGCCATGTATTTTATAGAGTTTATCATTTTTAATTTTTAATATGCGTAATTTCTTTGATTTTATATTTTATTTGTAGATCATATTATAATTTTATTTTTTATTTTTTATTTTTTCCAACTCGAGCTATTTTCAAAATATTCCTCTAATAATCTATTTTCGCTTTTCCTAAAATATATTTGAACTGCAAAAGCGACGTAAACCTTATCCGGAACAACAGCCCCAGGATAGAAGTGAATATTCCGCGTGCAAAGTGTGATGTTTCGTTTCCTGGGTCAGTGGCAAATGCGAGCACTGGTTTCTCTTTGACACGTGGCGTCTTCACAGACCAGTAGAAACAGATACGCCACGTCATCTCCACAACTCAGATTTTGCTGCGCTTATCTGAAAACCAAAGATTTATCGGTGCCACATCAGTAGAATCTTGTATGTGGCGCTCGAAATGGATACACCATAGAAAATAAAGTAAAAAACACGTAAGCCAACATCTATCTCCTGTCTATGCTTTTCTTATACTAACTACAACGTGACCTCATATCCTCAAGTGTCCACGTGCCAGTTCTCGGATTATCAAATAGCGATGTGAAGACTGAAAGACTCGAGCGTCAGCTTCCTTACTTCTAGACCTGGATACGATTACTTGTTACTTATAGCCAATCTAATATTCAATACTTGCTCTATACTTGACTAAAAAAAACAAGTATTTTATATTATTGAGTCGGGTAATAAGTCGAGAAATTTTATAACTCGCAAATACGGATCAAATATAATCTTTTGTTTTTTTTAATATTAGTCCCGTTACTTGTATAACAAAATACGTGTTACTCGCCAACGGCCCAACGTAATATTGCCCATATAGGTTTATATAGTATAATATTAAAATTATACTATATATATCTATGCTATGTGTATTGAATAATATATAAGAGCAATAATATATCATTTTTATTACAATGTCTCATCTCGTTATCACATATGAACTCTCAGCTCCAGCTTATAACATGTCATCTAGCTGACTGGGAGACTTCTCGGCTCTGACCTCATCAACTTCGGTGAACTCTCTCGTTTCCCAGTTCTTGAAATGTCACCATTTGACTGAAGAGATTTCTGTAACTCCGCCAAACTGAATCTTAATACATAGAATCAAGTATGATACCAGTAGCGTGGACGGACATTAGTTGGATTAACATCAGAATTTAGGCATATACAAAATCCAACACCAACATATTTTATTCGGCACTGAAAATATTGATTCTCTAGACGCTGCAGTGAATCCTTCTTCAGCTTTTTTGCTCGGGTGCATCGGTTTCCAGAGTTTTTGGTTAAGTGTACTTGTTGTGTTATGTTCCGCTGTTGTTTTGTTGTCCTTGTTGTCGATGTTGTGGTTGCTGGTTGGGTTCGAGATGGACAATATTGCATCAGGTTTTGTTGGTCTATGCAGCCCCGGCTCTAGGGGGCGGCGGATGGTGCGGAGGCCATGGGCCCATTTTAATATTTCAGTATTTAGTTAAGGAAAAAGGCCCAAATATATTTATTTTTAAAAATTTCTTATGTTAAAAGGCCCAAATTTTTTTTTTTTGCCTTAGATCCAACTAAACATTAAGCCGGGCCTGGGTCTATGGAGTCACATCTATTGTGGGCTTCTTCTCGGTTCTCAAATTTTTCGGTTTGCTGCAGCTCTACCTGGTTTTGTTGCGTAAGAAGGATGTGGTTGGTTTTGGTTCAGTTTTTTTAGGCTCAGTTATCTGGTTACTATCATTTCTTGCATATTTGCACTATCTTTGCTCTTTGTTTTATGTCACCATACTACAAATGCGTTATCATCTACCGGCTTATTGTAATTCTGATATTACGTTATTTTGAAATAAATAGAAATATAATTCATCTTGGATTCCGGAAAAAAATACATGGAACAAAAAAAAGAACTATAGCTCAAAAGAACCTAACTCCCGAATCATATATATAAATTGTAACCAACTCTCTTGCGACACGTGGACACTCTAGAAATTGACATGTGACACAATTTTAAATCTTATTTATTTGCTAAATATTTAATTTGGTGTAATGAAAACTACTATATTACTTCAAAATTGTTACTTTTCAGCTTCTGTCACTATTAAACAACTAAATTCTCCTAATATACGGAGAAATTGATCCATCAAAGAGCGATAACATAAAAGCGGAATCCGTTCTATATAACAGTGAATAAACAAAAATAGTTGAGAGTAAAAAAACTTGTGGCATAATGTAAAATTTATATTTAAAAATCGCAAATTGGAATTAAAATGCGTATGCACGGACATTAGTTTAGTTGAAAAAAGATACGAACGAATCCACTTGTGATGAGTTAAAAAGATGATTCATTGTGAGTTAGAAAGATGATTCGCCATGTATATAATACGGCCAAATTTTAATTTAACCCTCCAAAAATAAATGCAATAATAATTAGCAGCTTTGTTCAGGTTGTCCCATAAAAAAAGGAAAAAAAGAGCAGCGTTCTTCGAAATATATAAATCTCGCCTCGCGTTCACTCTTTGTTATAGGCTGGTCACTTCTTTCTCTCTCTCTCTCTCTAGAGCTCTCTCTATTATCGTTTTGCTAGCTTCCACGGATCCAGAGTCGTGCAATTCGCATCCTAGGGTTCCTCATTTTCTTCGTATCCAGTTTCCATGGCGCGTCTGTGAAGCAATGGCGGCAAGCTCCGCAGTCTCTCTTCTCGATATCAGGCTCCGGCGATTCGGCGTTGGCACAAGTAATCACGAATTGCACCTGAGGAAGTGGAGTAGGAGGCTACTATGGTTTGATGGCGATCAGGCTGTGGCTCCGAGGCGATTGAGCTGCTCCGCCGATATGCTGGCACCGATCCGCCGCTCTGGAGGTTGCGAGAAGTCGGAGGAACGACGTTTCGATCAGAAGACGAGTGCCCACGGCGCCGGAATCAAAACTTCCTCCTCTGCAATGCCATTTGCATCTCCAAAGTAAGTTATTGTGCCAAAAGGGACTTGATTTCGCTGTCTTACAAGGTCAAATTCTGTTTTTCTTCTACTTGTATCACTCCCTTATGAAGATTCCTGTTCCAATTGAATAAACCAGCAATGGTGCCAATTCTGTTTTCTCCCAAAATCATCTAAGAAATGTGAAGTAGTCTCTTCATTTCAATTCTGCTAAACCAATTTATATAAGAACCTTCTCTGCTAAACAAAATCAATGCCATTTCGGTAGTCGTTGTTTTCAAGGTGCTAAGATGAGCTTAGACTCTTCTTTAATGGAAGTTTTTGATGTTGTTTATGTGAGTCTATTCATTTTCAAATGATAAGATTGTCCCCATAAATTGTGGGTTTTTGGCAGGTCTCGATTTGTGTCAAAGCAAGAAAAGTTCTACCCTCGTTGCACTCCGAGGCTTACGGGCCCTCAGTCCCGTGATACTCCGCCTAAAAGAGGTCATTTTTACTTCATTTTGCCTGCAAAGTGTTCATCTGCATTCCTAGTCAGGTTCTTGATTGATGAACTGTAGTAAGTATCAGATGTCTTCTTCCCTGACAGATTTTTGTTTTCCCATTGTCATTTTCGTAACTGTAGACACCGGGATTGCTAATGAGAAGGACTGGGGCATTGATTTGTTGAATGAGAATGTGAATGAGTCTGGCAGTAATGAAGATGGCAGTACTTGGTTTAGAGAAAGTGGGCAGGACTTGGGAGAAAATGGGTACAGGTGTAGGTGGACAAGGATGGGCGGTCGATCCAATGACGGCTCTTCTGAGTGGACGGAAACGGTACACTTTGTTTCTGCAGAGTTATATTTGACAAAATTCCTTGGCTTTTTCTTCTCATTATGGTCATTGATATTACCATACTTGAACATTGCTTGCTTCGTGAGAAAACCTTTAGAGAATTTAAGAAAAAGTAAATTTTAGAGGGTTTATGCTATCTTGAATACTGAGATTGCATTCTTATTGTTCCATGAGTTTATCCTGAGGTTATTCTTCGTAACCTCATGAAGTATCACCCCAGGTGGACGCGTTTAATCGGATTTATTGGTATCCTTGACAGTGGTGGGAGAAAAGTGACTGGACCGGATACAAAGAATTAGGTATTATACTCCCATCCTTGAAATTATTCGTTTCTTATTGTTTATGGAAAACTTCATCTCCATCTTAATAGGTGGTAGAAACTAGGAAGCCTTTCGACGAAGTTGGTAAAAGTCGGATATTAAAATGGTGTTTTTCCTGTATTAACTGTTGAAAATTGACTTGATATCTAGTTCTTGTTGCCGCACTTTCTTTTCCCCCTAAGTTCTGTGAGTTAATTGTTTTGAGTTCTCACCTTGGTGGAGTGAACGTTTTGTAGGTGTGGAGAAATCTGGTAAAAACGCTGAGGGTGACTCTTGGTGGGAAACATGGCAAGAAGTCCTTCATCAAGATGAGTGGAGGTCTATATTCTAACATTCCCTTTGCAAGATTTAGCGTTTTTGTTATCGTTTTTCACGCTGCTAGATTCTTCCGGTGCTCTCGTTGTAAAACTCAGTAATCTAGCGAGGATAGAAAGGAGTGCACAAAAGCAAGCAAAATCAGGAACCGAAAATGCTGGTTGGTACGAGAAATGGTAGGTCAATAACAACAAAACTTGCAAATACTACTACCCTGCAGAGAGAAGCTTATGATGCTGGACTAAAGTTATCATTCACTGAGAACCAGGTGGGAGAAGTACGATGCTAAAGGGTGGACCGAGAAAGGAGCACATAAGTATGGTAGACTAAATGAACAGTCATGGTGGGAGAAGTGGGGGGAACATTATGATGGAAGGGGATCTGTTCTCAAATGGTTTGCTCTACTTAAACTTTTTGCTTACTAGTTCATATATAAGCTGCTAAAGACGTGTAAGAGCAAAATAAGCATCCTAGTGACCGAGGTGAAGATTAATCTGTGAGAGACTTGAGATCAAAGAGATTGTGTTAATGGTTTTTCATTTTGTTATTGGTGAACTATTCAGGACAGACAAGTGGGCTGAGACAGAATTGGGGACCAAATGGGGAGACAAGTGGGAAGAGAAATTTTTTGGTGGGATAGGTTCACGTCAAGGGGAGACATGGCATGTATCACCTAATAGCGACCGTTAGTTCCTTCTTCTTCTTCTTCCTTAAACTCCCTCATTTGATTATGTTTATAATCCCGACTAAACCGATTATCTCGCACGTTTCTAGGCTGGTCAAGGACGTGGGGAGAGGAACACTTTGGAAATGGGTAAGGAACTTTGTTTGTTACTAATCGGCCTTTGAAACAATGGAGGTCTGATAAAAGGTATTTGAGTGCAGAAAGGTTCACAAGTACGGAAAGAGTACGACAGGAGAAAGCTGGGACATAGTAGTGGACGAAGAAACATACTATGAGTAAGATAGAGAGAGTTTGTTTACATGTAAAGAGAAGAATATGTTGTGATTTGTGGTGTTTTATTAATCTATATCTTGGGATCATGTTTTGGTGAAGGGCTGAGCCACATTATGGGTGGGCAGATGTGGTGGGTGATTCAACACAGTTGCTGTCGATTCAACCCCGAGAGAGACCGCCGGGTGTTTACCCGAACCTCGAGTTTGGGCCATCTCCGCCTCCTGAGCCCGACCAACCACAATGACGTCTCGTCTCTGTTTGTTTAGCTTTTTTAGCGTTATAGCCTTTTTGCCTGTCAATTTTTTTTCCGATAAATTTACAACGTTGTGAATTATGGGTTTATATAATATAATTCTAAACCATTTGATCTCACGTCCATATCTTCGAGATGTTTTGATCAAGTACTTAACATTGTCCTCTCGTACCCTTCAATTTCTATGTGTGAGATACATATATCCCTAGTCATCAGGCTGATTAATATAAATATTTTGGATCGTTTATCATTTACATGTTGAGTTCTACGCTAGATTTGACAAAACCTAAAAAACCCAAAACTGTAGAATCGGAATTAGGAATGGTATAAAGTTGATCTAGAGGATCGTACAAGATGCTTAGCAATTGTAGTTTATAGAGCTTAGGTGTGATGGTGAATATAGCTCCTGACTGAAACATTCAACAACATCTCGTCATAAAAACAAATCTCCCAACGCATTTATTATAGAGAACTTTATTTTGATTTTCCTTTTTTTTAAATGAACTTTTGGAAGTTAAATTTCGAACAATTGACATGTATCCGTACACGAACCTATCTGGTCCATCTCTAAGAATTTATTTTTCTAAAGAGGAAAAAGTGACATGTAGCCTTTTTCCTCTTTTTACTTATGAGAAATCGGAATCTATCGCTCTTCTTTTGTTGTTGTTTAATTTTGGTAAAACAGAGGCGTGGCGTTGGAATGATAAGATCAGCTGAGTGATCATCATTACTTTGAGTGGGTCGGAAAAAAGTTCGATTTAAAGTCCTGTTTATAATCCCTAAAGTAAATTAAATGGGAAAAATTGTTTGTTTAGTTCTCGCCAAAAAAACGTAGACAGATGGAACAAAGGTGAGGACGTGACTAAGACTCGGCTGAGGAAGCCAAGCTACTGCAATAACTGTCGCAAATGACCACTAACTACCATATTTAATTTTATTTGGTGTTACATCAATCAAATTAGATTATAAATGGTTTGGTTGAGGCGAATGCTTATAAATCAAATTAGATGGATAATTGGATTATGAGAACGTTGGATTTGTCTCCATAAACTCTATCATGTAATGTACCTGTATGTTAAAAATTGAAACTCGTTTGAATGAAAAATAGAGATTGAAATAATTAGATTATAAGAACATTCTTTTCATCTCTAAGACTTGGAATCAGATTCGAGACCATCATGGTCCCATGGTAGTAACTCGTCTAGTTCTTGCAAGCTATTCCACGACATGATTTGAAGCTTGCAACGGGAGACCGAACCATATCTTCTGAGTGGAGAACCCGACGAGACACGTGACCATCTTTTCTTCGTGTGTCCCTTACTCATACACGGTTTGGACCAGATTTTGGATCCGACTTCTCCGCTCAAGCATCAATCCGGGTTGGAACATTACGTTGCACTCTTTCATGCCTCCTTATGGTAATGTGACAGACTCGCTCATGCTTAAATGAGCTATTCAGGCCGACGTCATAATCGTTCGTTGACTTCTCCCTATAACCTCAATACCTTCATAAGCAAGTAGTTTTAAAATTGTATCACTTCCGTCAATCCATCACGTGATGATAACCACTCGGAGATGCTCACGATATAGCAGAACCTTTGCAGCCATTCAAGAGGATGAACGCAAAGCCCATGTGGCTATGTTTTTGCTTCCACGTTAAAAGCTTCTCTGTTTTAAATTCTACTATTGCCCAGCTTTAGAAACTTTTGCGGATTGTAATTATGTTTTTTTTTTGATCAATAAATTTTAAATTTCAGCCAAAAAAAAAAAAAATTTCTAATTAGATAAAATAAAAAAATATTAATGAAGATTCATAAGGAAAAAATAAAATAAAATGAAAAATAAGTAAAATTAGTTAAATAAAAATATTTTTGTTTAAATAAAAATTAGGAGAATTAGCTCATCAAAACTTAAGAAATAAATATGCAAGTAACTAAATAATAAAGAGTAAACATAATTTAAAAAAGAATAAGAAATACTTAATATTTGGAAACATATGGTAAATTTTAATTGGTAACCAAATACAGATAATGAAAAGAAATAAATAGTTATTGCTCTATTTTTTTTTTTTGACAACAGTTATTGCTCTATTAAACTTCTCTATCTTGTATATGATTCTGTTTTTATTTTTTTATTCTTTACCTTTTTAACGAATTATAAAATATTAAATTATTAAATTCAGCGTATACCCAAAATGTAATTTAATAATAGTTTCATATACATATGTATAGTTGTTGTGTATATTTTTATATACATGGTAAATGATGAAAAGGATAAGATTAATTTGTTCTTAACTAAAATTGCTTTGATTTGGAATTGGAATTGGAATACACAAATGTATTCCTTTTCGGTCCCATGTGGATGTGATCACACTCTCATCATTAGCCCCACTTCCAACAACCCCTTAAACAGCCTTCCAGGCTCCACCTCACATCTCAATATATGGTTCATACGGAATAAGTATATACTTTATTAATACTTAAATGGCCCCTAATCATATACTAAATACACAATTACAGCCTTACATATAACTTTATTAATACCATAATTTCTTACAAAGAAAAGTACGATAGGTTTTTTTTCTTCTTCTATGTGCCTTATGATCACCAACTTTTTCATTCTACTTGGAAGTTCGAACCTAGTCATAATATTAATAATGACATATACGGATTGACCACTAAGCCAATCAACTGAAGCCGTACTATAGGCTTTTGCACAGTATTTCGAGAATTCAAGTTTTATAACACTACATGTCCACGGATGATATTTTTCACGGAATAGTATTTAGAAAAGGTTCAATAAATATATATATGCTTGGCTCAGCAAGTTAATATTTCTTTTTAATTTCCCATTTAAAATAAACTTGGTTTGGTTATCCATTCCCAGGGATAATAATTTACAATCACAAAATTAGCTACCTTAACTTTAATATTGGTGTAGGAACAATAAATTAGCCTCATTCTCTGGAAATAATGGACG
Source organism: Erythrophleum ivorense (assembly GCA_026724425.1). Classification (NCBI taxonomy): domain Eukaryota; kingdom Viridiplantae; phylum Streptophyta; class Magnoliopsida; order Fabales; family Fabaceae; genus Erythrophleum; species Erythrophleum ivorense. The sequence continues at coordinate 1,229,267 of JAIUCV010000070.1, read as the reverse complement.
CACAATGTTTACGTGAACATATTGTGCAGGAAATAAAAATGAATCATTGTTGGAGGGAGTCTCAAGTGATCAACTTCTATTTCAGCTTTGAATTTTATACTTTAACTACTTTACGCACGTCCATAACAAGTTCTCGCCAAATCAATGGAAAAATTAGAAGAAATTAGCTGTACAACCACAACCAACTTTGTTTTTTGGTTAAAGAATTTACCACAAACAACTTCCTTTCTTTTTTCCTTTTTCTAGCTTTTAACTAAAATTATTGGTTAAAATTAAGTATTTAATTATTTAATTTAATGGGATAAATAAAATACCCCCATGATATCCGGGATTTCATTATATATTTATAATCGAAAATGAACTCATACGTATATTATAATATCAGATCGTCTACTTATATCATCTTTAATTTTTGTATCAATAATTTGTGATATTAAGATAATTAATATCGTGGATGATGTATGATAGTGATGATGAAGATAGCACAGATGTACACATGACACATATGCACACCCACTCACATTGTCTTATTTCCCACAATCGATGGGTTGCTGTTTGAGGCGGGTTTCGATTTCTGAAAGATAATTATAATTCTTACTATCCCTATTGCTTCTTTTTGTTTCTCTCTGTTTTTTGCTATCTCTATACTGAAACTCACTATAAATAACTACAAATAACTATAAATAATTATAAATAACTATAAAAGAAAAAAAATTCCTCTACCTGAAACTCACTATAAATAACTAAACAATGATAATATAAAAAAGAGTCAGGTAGGTCTGGACTTAGTCATACGTGGATCATCCTTGCACATAGAAGTGTTAAAATGGATGGTCCTCTTTACTAATCCGCTTTGTGGAGGACTAATGTCGGTGATATATCTAATTCTTAGATATCGAGTACTTCACATTCCTACTTACAATTTGAACATATATAATCCTATAAATCTTCTTAAGTGATATAAAAGATTGTGGTATTTCTCTAATATATATATAAGATAACGGTATATATTATATATATATATATATAAATGATAATACAAACATAAATTCTACAAAATATCATTGAATTTTTGAATTATCTAACCAAAAAACTAATCGTACAAGTTGGTGTTGGATCTAGATCCGAGAAAGAGAAGAATCGAAATGAGTTCAATGGAGGAGCATGAAAATAATTCCTCACGAAAAAACCTATGTAGCCGAATACAGTGCAAAGTCACAACAACCTAGTCAACTACGTTGGTGGCAATTCAAGCTGATCACCTTGCATCAACGTTCAAAGGCTAAGTAGACCATAACACTATAACAGTCATGACGGGCGTGTATCCGAGGAGTAAAGACCATTTAAAGAGATTAATGGTAATGTTAAGACTTCAGAATGATGTAAAAACAAGGAGACAGCAAGGAGGAAGATCAACTCATTCTACACCAAAATATACGATTGCAAACACACTTTGTAAATACCTCGTATTGTTCAAATATTTTAACACAGATTTATACTTGTTTTTACTTGTTACATTCAATTCAATATAGCCTTCTAAATTTTGCAGGATAATCAGAAAGAACTTAGTTTAATTTATACAATTCATACAACAACTCCGAATATCCATTTGGAATTGGATCTAACTATCCATAGTACACCAATAGTAATTCGTACCACCATAATTTGATGGTGGAACCTTTTATCACCATTGTGAACTTTGTACAACCCATTTTAATTGCAAAAAGAACGTACCACCGTATTTTTATATACAGCTTTTTTATTAATGATTCATTTGTACTATTATGTTAAAAGATTGGTTACTTGGTAGATGGTACAACCCTTACCATCCCTCACTTTGTGTAATTAATGGTTTTTTATACATGTGCCAGAATCGTAGCAATTGGTTTTTAGGTTTAGTTAAGCTAACTGCGAAGCACTCGATAACCGATTACAAAATGATTTCCATTGATGTAACGTGACGTTGATAACTCTACTTCTATCGAAATTAACGTGTAACGCCTGTTAGAGACATGCAGACAAAAAGTAGAATGAAATTCTGCGATGAGTAACGTTTGTTAGAGGCGTGTATGTTATGCATGCAAATAGTGAAAATGAGTATTTAATGTTCGTCGGACCAATGTCCTGAAGACCTACCTGTCCGTCTAAACAAAAAATTAAAGTTTTGGGGTCCTTGAAGCTCGGCTATTGGAGTTTGTGAATTGGACATGTTTCTAAAAGATTATTCAAAAGATGATAAGATGCAAAACCTTTGTTAAGGTAAAAAAAAAAGATGATATCACTCTTTCAAAATAAATTATGCATGTATTCTTTCACAGAGGTCCGAAAGAGATAGCGATATGTTGGTTTTTCTTAAATACTTATAGCTGATGACGTGTCTACATATAATCTTTTTTTTGTAACAACTTGTTTTTTTAATATCATATTATCGAATAGTTAAAATTTAGTATATAATAATTAATTATAAATTAATAGTTTAAGAAAAATAATAATGTCTAGACTCTAAATGAGCATATAATTTTTTTTAATAAAAGAAATAGATTTGGCTTTGAAAAACAAAAGTAGAATAGTTATTAGGTTTTAAAAATATCTGACTGGAAAAAAATATAACAGATTTGTAGATTGTTCACACTTCACACCTAAAATCTCTTCCACTTCCAAACAACGCGTAGAAAGCCAAAAAAGAACAAAAATCTGTTTTGGAATGAACCGGTTAATCCTCTTCCCAAGCATTACGGAAACACCCTCCGGTAAAACACGTCGATATGAAAAAACAAACCGAAAGCGAGGGTAAAAGAGTCATTTTAGATTGACCACGCCGTATGCTTCTCTCTCTCTCTCTCACATCTCTAGAACCTGAAAAAATGGCAGAGATTTTAAACAACAACGCACACTCTGTATATATAAACTCTCTCTATAAACACGCCTCACACATTTCTACACAACTATAAAACCTCTTCCTCGTTTTGACTCCCTCTCTCTCTTCTCTCTCTCTCTCCCCTTCGATTCCCAAAAAGATAATTTAGTCCTCTGTTATCTCTTCCAAGCTGTCATGAGATTCTGAGAGTTTTCAGAAGAACTTCACATCGATTGATTCTCTCGGTGAAGGAAAAAACCAAAATCGGCGAACAATTATGAAGATTCTTTCATCGCTTCTTCTCCTGGAAAGTCCTCTCTCTCTTTGTTATTATTTTTTTATTTTTATTTTTAATTTCTTTCGATCCATTTGCTTTCTCCACTGTTATGGCGGATTTGTTTCTGTTTGGGATTGTCATTTTCTACATTTGCTACTCTCATTTTTGGATATTTTTTTTCTCTTCGTATCATTGGCTCGACGATTCCAAATTCGGATTTAACAAAATGTTTTTGCGATTTTATTCAGTTGGATTCTAAAAGTTTTTGGAATCCAATTTTTGGATACTGTGATATTTCTCTCTCTAATGTTCAGTTACAAATTGTTTCTTTTCGAATTTCTCTGATTTTTTTTTCCTTTTTTTTTTAATAACCCAATGCAGATTCTATTTGTTCTTTATGGAGTTGAAGCAAAACAATCAGCCGGATATTGTGCTATGTATGATATCTGTGGAGCACGAAGTGATCGGAAAGTACTAAATTGCCCTTTTAACATCCCTGCCGTGAAGGTGAGTGTGTTGTGTATTTATTGCTGAAAAAGACAAGAGCTGAAACAATGCTCATTTGGTGTACTAAAATTTTGTTTCCAGCCCGATGATTTGTTATCTTCCAAGATTCAAAGCTTGTGCCCAACAATCACCGGCAATATTTGTTGCACCGAGACTCAATTTGATACTTTACGTTCACAAGTTCAACAGGTAACAAAAACTAACAACCATTCTTTGTTTATTTGTGCTGAAACCCCAAGTAGCTTACCGGAGGCTTTTTCAAGAAATAACTCTCTTTTCAAGATTCAAGATTTTTTTTTTTTTTAAATTTAATTTTATTAAAACAGAAGTGTCTTTTTTCTTTTGTTGGGCCAGGCTATTCCCTTTATTGTAGGTTGTCCAGCATGTTTAAGGAACTTTCTGAATCTTTTCTGTGAACTTACTTGCTCTCCAGATCAAAGTCTATTTATCAATGTAACTTCTACTGCCAAGGTATAACATTTTTTTTTTTAATTTCTTTTGGAACGAATCCACCGTCTAATTGCTTCAACATCAAGTGGCTTTATGTCCATGTACTGTGTTTCGTTTGGCAGGTCAAGAATAATTCGACCGTTGATGGGATTGAATACTATATAACCGATGCTTTTGGAGCCGGGCTGTACGAAGCTTGCAAGGATGTGAAATTTGGTAGCTCAAATAGCCGTGCTTTAGACTTTATTGGTGCTGGTGCAAAGAATTTTAAAGGTAGGCTTAAGAGTTTTTATTCAGTTCCACCAACTTTTATTCTTCTGAATGTGCAAACATTTTGGCAACTAATATGTCTCAAGACTAGTTTCAATTAGTCTTGGAATAACTGATGCGTCTGTTTTTGTCATCAGAGTGGTTTGCGTTTATTGGCCAGAAGGCGGGTGTGAATCTGCCAGGCTCACCGTATGGGATCACATTTTCGCCAACACCGCCTGTTTCATCTGGAATGAAGCCTATGAATGTGTCTTCTTATTCATGCGGTGATGACTCTCTTGGCTGTTCTTGTGGTGATTGTCCTTCTGCAGCTACTTGCTCCAGTACAGAAGCACCTCCTACTGAGAAAAAGCATTCTTGCTCAATCAAAATTGGTTCACTTGAGGTGAAGATTTTGATTTTTTTTTTATGTTTTTACGAATATGGTTATTGATAATGAAACTCTTGCTTTAAAACATGGTTCTGGTTTGGTTGGTTAATCATGCAGGCCAAATGTGTCGATTTCGCGTTAGCCATTTTGTATATTGTTTTGGTTTCGTTGTTTCTCGGAGGTGGTTTGCTTCACCGGATAAAGGGTAAGAAAAACAGACCATTGTCAGAAGCTAACGGAGAACGAAACTCTGTTAATATGCAAAAGCCAGACACTATTCAAGCGCAGGTATCTATCTGTTTTTAGCCTCGCAGCGCTTTTAACATTTGATGTTTGAGCTGCTGATGGTTATTGTTTTTGTTTATGTTTTATTTTGGTTCTGTCAGATTCTTCAAAACACTCCACAGAGAAACGGGTCTCAGCTGTCGACAGTACAAGGATACATGGCCAGTTTTTACAGGTTCTTGAATTTTTGTACATATGACATTTGGCTGCTTAGCTTTTAGAATAGGTTTTTTTTTTTTTTTTTTTTTTTTTTTGACATTGTCGTGTTATCTGTCTCTCCAGCAAGTATGGGATATGGGTAGCAAGACACCCAGCTCTTGTTTTGTCTGTGTCAGTCGCTGTAGTTCTTCTACTCTGTGTAGGTCTGATCCGATTCAAAGTGGAGACACGGCCTGATAAGGTAGCTATACGCTGTATGCAACCTTATTAACCTCTCCGGCGGTAAATATTCATATAAATTGTTATGTTACTGTGTGTTGCAGCTATGGGTAGGACCAGGGAGCAGAGCTGCTGAAGAGAAACTATTCTTTGACACCCATCTTGCTCCTTTCTACAGAATTGAACAGGTTTCACATTTCTTCTATTAACTTGTCTCTCTGTTTACTAAAATTTCTTGGGGCCCTGATTTTTGTAGCATTTGATTTTCATATGTTTTTCAGCTGTCTTTTAAGTTTTGTCATTGAAATTTCTGCAGCTCATAATAGCAACAATTCCAAAATCCTCTCACGAAAAGGCGCCAGAAATTTTGACAGATGACAACATTAAGTTACTTTTCGACATACAAAAGAAGGTATCTGTTTTCTCGTTTCCACTGTTTTTAATCCGTCTGATCACCCACATATTATGTTCATGTATGTAAAAGAAGTTGTTTAATATGGTATAGGTTGATGGATTGCGAGCGAATCACTCAGGTTCAATGGTTTCTCTGACAGACATTTGCATGAAACCCCTAGGAGATGATTGTGCCACTCAGAGTATTCTGCAGGTTGCACTCTTTCCTTTTATAGTACTTGAGTTTAGCTTTTTACTAGTCCTTTTAACGTATTTGGTGGATTTTCTTGATTCTGGACGCAGTATTTCAAGATGAAACCAGAAAATTATGATGACTTTGGAGGCGTTGATCACGTTAAATATTGCTTCGAGGTACCTTTTAAATTTATGCATTACACCTTTTTTAGTCTATTTTTTCTTTATTCTAATAATTCTGTCACAATTTCAACACTTTTCTTCAGCATTTCACCTCGACAGAATCATGTCTGAGTGCATTTAAGGGTCCCCTTGATCCAACTACTGCACTAGGAGGTTTCTCAGGGAACAGTTTTAGTGAGGTCGTGTTCTTCAGTTTGTTAGAGTAACCACATAGAATACGTCAATTCGTCTTCAGTTTGTTAGAGTAACCACATAGAATACGTCAATTCGTATGAGTATCTAATGCCACCTTTCATTTGACTTGCTTAGGACAGGCTTCTGCTTTAATTGTGACTTATCCTGTGGACAATGCTGTTAACAACGAAGGTAACAAAACTGCGAAAGCAGTGGCGTGGGAGAAAGCCTTTATCCAACTTGCAAAGGTTGGGAATTTTCGATACGAAAACAAACGATATCTTAATGCTCTCTTTGTTTCATTGTTTCTCTGACGTGCTTGTTCGATGCTATCAATTCTTGTCCCTTCATTTATGTTTACTACTCTGTATGTGACAGGATGAATTGTTGCCAATGGTTAAATCAAAAGGTTTAAGTCTTTCTTTCTCTTCGGAAAGTTCTATTGAAGAAGAACTGAAAAGAGAAAGCACAGCAGATGTCATAACTATAGCCGTGAGTTTCCTTGTTTTCTTACCTTCAAGATTCTATGTTCTTCTTGATGCCATCTTTTGCTTCTTGTTTTTTCCTTTTGCTCTTACTCTGTTTGGTTCCTAATATGTCTTTTATTTCTCCTACGCCTTTGCTTCAGATAAGTTATCTTGTCATGTTTGCGTATATATCACTAGCACTTGGGGGTGCACCTCGCTTGAATTCCTTTTACATTACATCTAAGGTATGATAACGAATTTCTGAATTAATAGTGTTACTGTGGTATTTTAAATGAAATTTCCAAGGCTTATTTTCTTGTACTTTTTTTTTTCAAAAATAAATGCTGAAATGTAACCTTCTTAATTTCAGGTTCTGCTTGGTCTATCTGGTGTTGTTCTTGTCATGCTGTCTGTCCTCGGTTCCGTAGGATTTTTCAGTGCCATTGGGATGAAATCGACTCTAATCATAATGGAAGTTATACCTTTTCTTGTTTTGGCTGTAAGTCGTCTGTTTCTAAGATTGCTTGCAAGTACAAAATGTAGCCACGTTCTTGAACTTGTTCTTGATTTTTCTTGACTTCTACATGAAAGAAACTGTAGCTGATGTTCTGGGCAATGTTCTTGATCTTGTTCTTAATTTTTCTTTACGCCACAGGTCGGTGTTGATAACATGTGCATTCTGGTTCATGCTGTCAAGAGGCAAGAGCAAGAGCTGACCTTGGAGATAAGAATAAGCTATGCCCTCATGGAAGTTGGACCATCAATAACTCTAGCAAGTTTAGCCGAAATTTTAGCTTTTGCTGTTGGTGCTTTTATCAAAATGCCTGCGGTTCGAGTGTTCTCCATGTTTGCTGGTCAGTAACTCAGTACAGAGTTTGAATGCTTTTCATTATCTTGCTTTTGTTTTTTTAACGTTTCTATCCATTTTTCTTCCAGCTTTGGCCGTCCTTTTGGACTTTCTTCTCCAGGTTACTGCTTTTGTTGCTTTGATAGTTTTTGACTTCCGACGAACAGAGGCTAAGCGGGTCGATTGCTTCCCATGTATTAAGACATCACAACCATCAGGTAGTGCTGACAAAGGTACTATCACTTTTGTGTTTTGATATGTCAATCATATTCTCCTTCATTGTAGAGTTTTGTGAAACCAAATTTTCATTGGAGTTGCTTCGTAACACTTTCAGGGGTTGGTCAGAGAAAAGATGGCCTTTTGACTCGATATATGAAGGTTTTTCCTAAACCAACTTATAACTCCCCTTGGATGCATTTTTCAGTCTAAGAAAGTTATTTACATTCTATTACTTTCAGGAAGTCCATGCACCCATTCTCAACCATTGGGCAGTCAAAATATTGGTTATTGCATTCTTCTTTGGCTTAGCAATGGCTGGCATTGTGAGTTGATACATTTTCTGACCTTGAGACATGTATATGGTTCATTAGCCGTTGAAATTACCTTCTCTAACTTGTTGTGTTTATGGACCATGTAGGCATTATCCACTCGGATTGAGCCTGGTTTGGAGCAACAGATTGTTCTTCCCCAGGACTCGTATCTTCAGGTTTAACATTGATCTAACCAAATTGTAAAATACCGCAAATCGAATCTAGGATAACTAACAAGTTCTCCTCTTTTCCATTTAGGGTTATTTCAACGATATTGCTACATATCTTCGAATTGGTCCACCTTTATACTTTGTTGTGAAGAACTATAACTACAGGTCTCTCACGTTCTTCTCTTAGCTGTTTAGAGTTTGGCTGATATAATTTTGTTCAACTTGTTACTAAAACTCAATTTGCCTCATGTCTCAGCTCAGAGTCGAGACAGACAAATCAACTTTGTTCCATTAACAAGTGTGATTCTAATTCTCTTTTAAATGAGGTATATTGCTCGCCTGCAATTATTTTTATTTCCCCTCATAGTCATAATACAATTTGCTTCTTTGTCTCTGAATCATGTGACTCTTTCATTATTATTTGCTACATCTTCTTTAGCTGTTGACATTAATTTGGTTCCAGCTTATCGAACAGGGACATTGTTAGCAGAGTATCTGTTCTTTAGCTTTTTGAGGGTCTAAAATTTCATTTCTCTTCTATATAGATTGCAAGGGCTTCTTTGACACCAGAACTAAGCTACATAGCTAAGCCAGCTGCTTCATGGCTCGATGACTTTCTTGTGTGGTTATCTCCTGAGGCATTTGGCTGTTGCCGAAAGTTTACAAATGGTACCTTTTGCCCCCCTGATGACCAGGTATATGCTTTAATATCATATTGTTATATAATATCATTATGGTCAAAAATGTGTAAGAGAAAACTATGACTAATTCCCTTGTACTTGTGTTACATTTCTAGCCTCCTTGTTGCCCTCCTGGTCAAGGAAGCTGTGGTCTTAGTGAAGTATGCAAAGATTGCACAACGGTAATTTACTCGTCGCGATGATCTAATCGAATTTAATCTATGTCTTTGTTACTCTCCTCAACATCTGAAATGTTGACTTGCTTCTGTTGTTATACAGTGTTTCCGTCATGCAGATTTAAGTAGTGACCGCCCGTCGACAATCCAGTTCAAAGAGAAACTTCCTTGGTTCCTCGACGCACTTCCTTCTGCTGATTGTGCTAAAGGTGGCCATGGTGCTTATTCTAGTAGTGTTGGTTTGAAAGGTCCTCACACTGGCCCCTTCTTCCTTCTTAACTCATTTTACAGTCATCGATTCTGTCTGTTGTATTTGATACCCAAATCTGTGATATGTATGTTCCTTTTTTCTTACCAGGCTATGAAAATGGTATCATTACAGCTTCATCGTTCCGCACTTATCACACACCCCTTAACAATCAGGTACTTTCCTATCTCACAATATATGATATGATATGAGAGCTTGTAAGTTTATACTCTAATTTTGTTCTCAGGTTGACTTTGTTAATTCAATGAGAGCTGCTCTAGACTTTAGTTCAAAAGTTTCTCGTTCCTTAAAGGTAAAAATAAATATACTATGGGACTATACCGATTGATGCAAGTTGAATTCTTTCATATTTTGATATCTTTTTGATCAAAAGAAGCGCAAAAAAGTTTTACCTTTCATATACAGTATCTCGTTGGATCATCTTTTTATCATTTTTGGAATAACTTATTGACTTACTTGTAATTTGTTTTCTTTCAGATGGAGATATATCCATACTCAGTGTTTTATATGTTCTTTGAGCAATATCTTGACATATGGAAAACTGCTTTAATCAACCTCTCCATAGCCATCGGTTCGTAAATCTTCGAATCCTATTTTAATTGAGTTTCTATTTCGTTTGACTTCCACATTTGAACTCACTTTGAATGTTCCCATCATCTTTACAGCTGCTGTCTTTCTCGTGTGTTTGATCATCACATGCAGGTATCACTATTAACGTCACTCCCCAATGATATTTACTTCAATCTCTGCATAAACCTGATTCTCCAAATCTTTTTTCTTGTTTGCTTTCAGCTTTTGGAGCTCGGCAATTATTTTACTGGTGATCGCAATGATCATTATTGATCTCCTGGTAATTCAAGTCTCTCATTGTTACTCACAGCCTGTTTTTCCATACACTCAGATTTGCTAACGTTATACTCTATCAACCTTTGATTTGAAACATGATAGGGAGTTATGGCATTGTTTCATATCCAGCTAAACGCACTGTCGGTTGTAAATCTAATCATGTCTGTGGGCATAGCGGTTGAGTTTTGCGTACACATAACTCACGCTTTCTCGGTCAGTTCTCTTCTGTCTTTTATAGCAGTATTCGCAACTACTATGATATCTTCATCCTGACCGGAGTTTTACAAATGCTCAGACAAGCATTGGGGACAGAAACCATCGGATGAAAGAGGCGTTAGGTGGGATGGGAGCTTCAGTTTTCAGGTATTCCTAGTTAGATTTATGAAACAGAGTCATAATCATATCTTGTGGAATATTGAAATATTCTAACTGTGGATTGTGAGCAGTGGAATTACATTGACGAAGCTAGTTGGAGTGATTGTGCTTGGCTTCTCAAGATCAGAAGTATTTGTGGTACGTGCTTTGTGATCTTTAATCTCTTGAAACCCTTTTTTTAATCCTTACCATTTCATATATTATGGGTGGCTTGTGAATTTTTTTGTTTTTGTTTTTAATCTTCTGATAGGTCTACTACTTCAAGATGTACCTAGCACTAGTTCTTCTCGGTTTCTTGCACGGTCTTGTATTCTTACCGGTAAGTGATGATCATTCAAAACATTCCTTCATGTTGTAAGATTTGTTGTTGTTGTGACATGGGAGACTAATGGTTTTGAATGGATGATGAAGGTGTTCTTGAGCATGTTTGGTCCAGCTCCAAGACATGTAGAAGGGGAAAGACAAGATCATCGACCTGCGGTTTCATCGCTGCCGTAGCTGAATTAGTTTTTGTGTTTGTTTTAGGTTTTGGTTTTTATTTTATTACATCCATTTGTAAATGGTCAAAAATTGTTTCACCCATAGCCACATGGAAAGCTAAGTTCAGTCCGCAGAGGAAAAAAAAAAGAAATACACCAAACCAAAGTTCTCACAAATGAAAAAAAAAAAAAACACTGATTATGTTCACAAAGCAATGCGGAGAGGCTTCGATATTTTTCGTAGATGCTCTTCAACACACAACCAAGGCAGAACAAGAACACTTTGGTTCTCATGTACTTTTAGAAGAAGTTACTATTAATTTTTCTCCATATCTCGTACAAATACAATGGTGCCTTGATAGAAGCAAAGTGACAAAAATTAACTACTACGATGTAAAAAAGACAAGTAATTACTAATCTCCATAACTATCGCACGTCACTAGTGGGAAGACAATTCCATTAATTTAGAGAAATGGTAACGCCCATATATCTTCTTAAACTTCAGTTAACTGATTGACTCTCATCATTCTCCAACTAAAATCTTGAGAATTTTCATAGAAACCGGCAATTCGGTGCTCTCTAGAACTTAGGTAGTGGATTTCGCGTTTCTTACCAAGGTTGGTGTCGTCGATTTCTCTCTCTCCGCTAGAGATTTGCCTTTTATCACTCAAATCTTGTGTTCCAAGATATAGCTCGGCGCTAATGAGGGGGTTGGACAGCGATTAGAGATTTTTCAAAAATCGTTAATATATTTGAGATTAATCGGGGTGGAATTTTTGCAACATTTTTATATATTTTAAAACACATAAGTATAAAAATCATATATACATTTAAAAAAATACATTTATTAAAGAGGACAAAATAGTCGGGGTTTGTGTTTAGATAAAAAGATAAAAAAATCCCCGAATCAATTTGTCGGAAATAAATTAATCACATGTTTTTTTTTACTAAATGATTTCAAGAATTAATCGACAATTATTATAATTAATCGGTCAAACAACTGTTGACCAAATAGTGTCACCTATTAGCGAAGATAGCCACGGTCACCCCCTCTTAAGCGATTAATCGGAAAAATGGGGGATTTTTAGAACATAGCTCAAATCATATGTTGGCTCTATATATTTCCACTTTGAAAGACAAAAGTACGTTTCTCTCCAGAGATTCATCATTGGAATTGTATTCATACTTGGAAATCAATTTTGGTTTGGATGATTTCTTATTTGCTTTGTTAACTGGTTTTTGTGATAGTGTGAAGCAATTGCTGAGAACATTTGCTTTTATCTCTCTATATTTCCACATTGATAGACAAAGTTTGTTTGTTCCTATTGATCCTTGGAAATCAGTTTTGGTTTTTTGCATGTGTGAATGAATTGCTTACGAGCCTTGTGTAGTTAATTCACATCTCCATTCTCCTGCAGAGACGATGGATCTCATCAGCACTCTGCCAGACGAAGTTCTTAGCCATATATTGTCCTTCCTTCCCACAAAGCATGCTAGCTTCGACATCAATCCTCTCAAAGAGATGGCGCGATCTCATTGCATTTGTCCCTTTTCTTGAAATCGACGAGGCTCGAATTGACCTGAAATTTAGATGATGATCAGTTCGAGCAAGCAAGACTTTATGGCTTAGCTTTAGAGGATGAGGATGATGAGGATGAGGATGAGGTTTAATGATACACTTGCTTAGTTTATTAGAGATGATTGCAAGTTCTTTGGAAAGTGGCAATCTTTTTTGTTTTGTTGAATAGTCAGATCGCTCATTTTTATCTACTTCTTCAATCTAATGGAGGAAGTGATTGACAAGAAAAACAAGGAAAAAAAAAAAACCGAAGCGGATTTTGATTACACGACGACATTGCCAACAAGTCTGGAGTGGAGTGGTGTCTTACGTGGCAAAACCTCTTGATTTTATTGGTTGGTAGCAACGTATCAAAGCGATGACGTGTTTTCTACATTTTTCAAAAAACCTCTCCGTTGCCCAAAGGAAGAGAGAGAGAGAGAGAGGGAGATAGATCAGAAGAAATCGGAGGAGGATGGCGAAGCTGGTGCTCTTCACCGTCGTAATTATCGCGATTCTCTACCATGGAACCGCCGTTGATGACAAATGCGCCGCTTGTAACGCCGTCGCGGTATGTCGGAATCTCTAACTTTCTGCTCTTTTGATTTCTCAATAAATTCTGACGATTTAGGTTCGGTTATACAACGAAAGGTCGAAAGGTTGAATATGTACGTAGAGATTGCTACTGTATATTATTTCCAAATATACTGGATTTTGATTTTTGTGTCATGTATGTCTACATTTTTTGGGAAGTAAAGAATATTCGAGCCGATTGTGTGGTCTTTAGTTTCTGCTTTTTTTAATATAATTGTGAAGCGATTTAACAATATTTTATAGATCGAATTAGCACTCTGGGAATTAAAGTTTGAGCATTCTAATTTGAAGTTCTTTGTTCGGTTTATGAGGCTGAGAGTAAAAGAATTGCAGAGAACTTGGTTTTGTTTCAAAATGTGAAGTTTTTTTCCTATTTTTCCTTTGTCTTGTTGCGGATTGTGGGACACGATTGACATAACCCAGATTATGGAACTTTGTTCTTCTGCTTCATCAGTTCATGGCATTTGGTTATATGAAAAATGATTTTAACCTTTTTCTGATACTAATAAGGGTGGTCGATGTGGTGCAGGAGGAATTGGAGTTACAGCTTTTGAAGGTATGAACATCTCTAGTATTTGTGTCATCTTGTAATCTAACATTACAAGAGTATAAAAGTTTGCATGCATGCTTTGATTTCAATGCCGCAACGCTTACAAGTAACTTGATATTATATCTTAAACAGGAAAAACCACGGAACCATCTTGATATGAGAAACCGACTGAATTCTAAAGGCCAGCGTGAAGGAAAGGTTATCGACTACAGGTACGACATTGAAGCCTCATTGTGTATCCGTAGTTAGCAGCAATAAAGAAACGCAAAGAATCTAACAGTTGGACACTAGTAAGAGTGTCTGTCAATTGAAGTAAAACAACAATCGATACACTTTTTTGAATAGTTATGTTGCTGTTATAGATATATTATACACACAGTGAATCATTTTTCTGTTCAAATAGAATAAGCGACCTAAGAGTGGTGGATTTATTAGACGGGCTGTGTGATAGAATGCAGGACTATACTCTACAAAAGGTAAAGCTAACTTCTTTTACAATCTTCACTACTCTGTCATCATCCTAATTTGCTCAACTAATTAAATTCTTATTGCCACACTTCTGTAGGTGGAATCTAACAACAGACAATGGGTCAAAGTGGATAGTTTTGACAATCTATCAAGTAATGTGTACTTTCTTTTTGAACATTTGCGCTCCATGACATATTTTGTACTTGTTCATCACATATCTGAAAGTTGCTTGGATGCAATGTTCTGCGTTTGTGTATTGTCATAGATAAGCAAGAAGCTAAAGCGCATGCGAATGACATTGCAACTTATTGTGGAAGGTAAGACTATCAAGAACCTCCTCTGATCCAGTTTAAAATTCATCAAACTCGTCTAAAATCTGTATGCGATTTCTTAACACAGGTTGCTGGAGGAAACTGAAGATGAGGTAAACTTTCTGGTAACCTTTCTCTTAAGTGATGGTTAGAAAGTCAGAGCAAGTTTGGTTGATTTTGCTTGAGAGATTGCAGCTCGGTGAGGTTATAAAGAATGGGTCCTTAAAAGTAGGAGACGCCAGCAAGGTTTTGTGTCAAACTTTAAGTAACCACTGCAGCAAATCAAGGTTAGTACGTTTATCAATAAGAATTAACAGAAATTCACTATCTTATATTCGTTGCTGTTTGTTATATTATTTATCTATCATGCTAGAAATCTGATATGATTCTTTTTTTTTTTTTTTTTTTTTTTTCTGAATTCAGTGAAACAGACTCAGAGGATGAGGACGACGATGCAGATGAATTGTAGATTAATCTCACCATTTATTTACCATCAAGTGAAGGTCCCATTACAGAGACATTTTGTTTGTGTCGTCAAAACTATAAAGACATTTATCTACGACTCATAATAGACAGCCTTTTTCATTTTTTAAGTATTGATGATCGGGGTCTAGAAAACTATTTTAAATTGTGGCATTGTGCTGTCTTAGGCCTTTTCCTAACAAAACAAAAATAAAAATTTAGCTGTCGAACAAAAAAAAAACTTAAGCTAGCTACTAAAATTATGAAAATAATCTAAATATTAGATTTAAATTAGCACAATAGTCTAGATTTTATTGTAAAATTATATAAAAAAATACTAGATTAGGATTCGAGTATACGTGGAATTTAGAATTTAATATTTTAGGTTTTGTAAAAAAAAGAAAAGAAAAGAAAACAAAGTGTTTTCTCCTTGTATCCTTACTAAACAAAACAAAACAAAAAATGGAGGGGAAAAAATAAGAGGATTTGAGGGATTAGCTAAGTTTAGGGTTTGGATTTGAGATTCTCAAATCCGGGTGAGCCATAGAAGCACTAGATCGCATAATTAAATTCTTAGATTGCGTCACAGAAAAAATATATTAGGGAGGATACTTTAATGTGATTTGAAGGAGATAGTGGGGCTGAGATACAATACCAGTTCACTTCAAAAACAGACTTAGGGTTAGTGATTGTATGCGTAGAAGGCATTCTAATTGATTATATCTAGCTAGCCATTAAATAGGTGAAAACTAAGCAAAAAGTCAAAAATGTATATGTTATCAACACACAACAAAAAAGGATCATAAAGATATATTATATGAAGGATGTTTTTGGGGCCTGGAAACTCATCAAGAGTCGCAGATCATTAGTTTTACTATTTTAGATGGATTTCCACCAAGAATAACGAGATCAACGAACACATAAGCAGCTGATACAAAGGAGAATATGGAACAAGAAGACATAGCGGTAGCTAACATAGTCCACAAAATAATGAGGTACATTAATTCTTATTGCAACAAAAACAGCCACACAGTTATAGTTAAAGAGAACTGAAAACATATCTGAACCACTTAGATAGATAAGAATCACTAGAATATGGTCGGAGACCGGTTCCTAAAGAAGGTTTGTGGATCCTAATCTATCACCAGAAATAGATGGTTGCTTGGAGCCAGTCGGGTATTCCTTTCTTTCCACAATCCATAAATCGAGGCCTTGAAGAGTTAGCTTACAAATTGAGCCTGATCAAACCCACAGCATAAGTGCATAACACCCTCATGATTTGTGGGATGGATGAGTAAAGATGGAGCAAACATGAGTAACAAAGGATTATAGAGGTCATTTTTAAAGGGTAAAACCATTCTTAGACTGCATATATAAAGAGAGACAAAGAGCAAATGAATGGTTTTACCCTTTATCAGGATATATCAGGATAGTCGGTTCGGTTTGGTCCAGTTATTTTGGGTTTCGGGTAGTTTGGATATTAGACTTTAGGAACCACAAGAACCCTAAAAAATTTGCTTGGTTTGGTTCGGTTTGGTTAATATAATGTATAAGAAAACCAAAAAAATGTTTCAGGTAATCACTTGTATCTATCGTTATCACCTAATCACTTGTCAGATGTCACAAGTTCGTGGAAAGCTTATCCTCTCTTCTGTCTGTCAAGCTTATCCTCTCTCTGTCTGTCAAGCTTATCCTCTCTCTCTGTCTCTCAAGCTTATCCTCTCTCTTTCTATCTCTATCTCTCTCTCGATCGAGCTTATCCTCCCTCTCTCTCGCTCAAATTTATCCTCTCTCTCTCTCTCTCTCTCTCTCTCTCGATATATTGAGAGACTCACAGTAATGGCGGACGTCTTCGGCGATCTCGATCGTTTGAAAGAGCATCAGAAGATCTACAAGGAATGGTTCATCATCCCGATTCAGGTTCCACAGATTTCCCCCCCCCTTTTTGCTTTCAATTGGATTTAATAGTCTCGCGTAGTTATTATGTTGATTTTGGTTTTGCTTCTCTATGAAAATTCAGATGGAGACGACGGTCGTGTTTCTGGGATGCTTCAATGTTCTTCGCCATGTCCAACCTAAACAGGTTATATTCATACGAATCGATTATGTATTCTGCTGCTACTTGGTTTCGAGATTGATTTTGTTGATTTCATGAATCCAGTGAAAACTTTTGAGACCATGATTAAATCTATCTAGGGCTGATTGGAATAAATTGAATTTGTTTAAACCTTTTCTCCCATTCACGTTAGCTGTCGCCAACATTATGATGCCACGTATTCTCTCTCTTAACACGCCAAGATCTTTGAAAAAATTAGGGTTTTGACGTAGCGGGAACTTCCGCTATGATAAACGCAATGATCTTATTTAATTTAGGAATACCTAAAATTCAATGTTTTTCTGGATTAGTTGAGATCTCTCTAGATCTACGGAAAACAAGGCTTTAAGCTTTATTTTATATCACATATTCTCTCTTTCCACATATTCTCTTCTCCTCAAAAGCTTCTATCTCAAAAGCTTAAAGCTCTAAACGACTTATTTATAAGAAAGTTTAAACTCATAAAAAAATTCTAATTAAAGAGAAATAATACATAATATCATATTTAATAAATATAATAAATATATGCTGCATCAGGTTTACTTTTTAAGGATTAAGGTTTTAAATTAAAATTTAGTGTATCCATAGATATTTTTTATTTTTAAAATTATATATAACGTGTAGAATAATATACTATTTTCCTATTTAACATTTAAATTTTTTTAACAAAACTTAAAAGAAAATGCTATTATATGTAGTAATCTGGAATGGAACAAATTATAATAGCATTTCATTTTATGACTTTTATATAAAATGATGCCTTTTCACTCAAAATCATATATTATTTTCTCGAATATATTTTTTTTTTCCTTTTACAACTTTAAACCATGACTTACGTAGAGAATAATATATTGAGGACTTTACGAATAAATCAATTTATAATAATAAAAAAACCAAACAATTATTAAAAAGGAAAACTATTTATATATGTTCATATATATAAGAAGAGAGACAAGAAATGACGTTGTCTCTTTTTTTTTTTGTCATTACCCAAACGAAACCATCGACCTTCTGCAATGATGAGAGACCTCTCAAAACAAAGAACCCAAAACTTCATAACCCACAAAGATAGAACCACTACTTAATTATCCAAGCAAGCTTCCCGACAACGACAACGGAGACCACATATAGCGACCACAACGAAGCTTAACCACTCGAGAAACACTGTTCACAACAGCTTAGATCCGAGCAGATCCACCCGATGCGGCCACTGTAAACAAAATTTCACCAAACGAAACCCTAAGAGGAACCCTGCCAAAACCATAAGAATATTGTAAAGCTAGAAACGAAAGCAAGGAGAAATTCTCTCGCGGTGGGGGCGAGGACCATCAAACACCGTAGAGGCTGGATGGAAAACCATGGAGACCTTAGAGACGGGTAGGCCTAATTGTAAGGGTGAGAGAGAGAGAGAACAAAAATTTTGTGAGGGAAGTTAAGTTGTCACTAATAAAGGTCATTTTGAATAATCCAAATTTGGGTGTGAATATTAGGCATGAGCATTCGAGTAATCGGTTTTCTCTTGCGTCGTGAATGTGTTTTTGGTTACTCCTCATGTTTAATCTGAAGAGGCTTACCATGGACTTCCTCATGAATTTGTTTAAGTTATCATTTCTTATTCTTCTCAATACGTCTTTTCTTTCTTAATTTCCTTAATTTTTAGTCTCATCTTTACCATGAACTAACCTGATATGCACATCCAATATCTGTGAGGTATTAAAAAGACACTTGCACTTGAGACATGTATATATACCACCGTTTTCATCATCTTCACTACGGTGGTACATATACATATCCCAAGTACAAGTGTCTTTTTGATACTTCACAGATTTTGGCTGTGCATATATGGTTATAAGTTCACTGTAGAGATGAGACAAGAGGAAAAAAAAAGAAACGACTTGCTGAAAAAAATAAAAGAAATAACATAAATAAAATCAACGGAAGGTCCATGGTAAGTTTCACATCAAACCCAGGGAGCTTTAAGTTTGTGATGTACTGACTTCTCTCTGGACGTGCTTTTGCTTCCCATTGTTGTGATTCTCCTCCGTGTTATGGGCTTACGGAGCCAAATAAACCATGGCAAAACCATAAAAACCTTGAAAGTTGGAAACGAAAGCAAGGAGAAGCTCTCTCACGGTGCCGCTGAGGAACGTTGCACTTATAAATCTTAACTTGTGTTACACTTACACCTCACAAAGAAGAGATCCAACATAAGAGTTGAAGCTAAAATTACAATAAACACAACAAAGCAGAAAAATGATAACAACAAGATAATTCAGAATAAAAGTATCTAATAAAGGTCATTTTTTGTAATCCAAACTTGGTTGTGGATATCAGACTTGAGTATTCGGGTAATCGATCGGGTATGGTTTACATAATAAAAAATGTGTATCCTACTTCTCTTGCGTCGTGGATGTGCTTTTGCTTACTCGTTGGGTTTGATCTGAAGAGACTTACTGGACCTCCTCATGATTTTGTTTACAATATCGTTTCTTATTCTTCTCAGAAATTCGTTTCTTTCTTTTCTTTTTAGTTTCATCCTTACCGTGAACTAACCTTGTATGTGTATCCTTACCAATGAAGATCTGTGTATACGTACTATCGTTTTCATCATCTTCACTTCTTTCGTCTTCCTAGTAATTAATATAGTCATTAATTGCTTCAAATAAATCAGTTGCTTTACGGATTTTCTTCACTGGCTGACCATCTTTGGGAAGATATTGCGCACAATGGGGTTTTGGCGACAAGGAAATTTGGTCTAAGTTTCGATGAGATGCAGACACTTGTAACACTTCTTGTAAATCTTGTTGCACTTCTTGTAGTGAAGCTGCCTAATCGAGAGGTTTAGGGTAAATGATTTCACGTTGATTAGTATCAAAACTTGGAGAAGGAAATGTAGATATTCGAATGGTTGGATTAGAAATCATGACACACTCGTTCATGACTATTTTTGACTATGTCTGTATTATTGCTAGATACACTAGCATGAAACTTATTTGGGATATTTTTGATTCTTCTTGTAAATGTCCCAAATAGGTTTTATGATAGTTTTCTAGCAATATTATGGCCGCAGCTAAAAATGCTAAAAATGCTCATGAATGTGTCCACCGTGTCATGACTTTAATCCAACCATTAAAAAAAAAAACTTCCTTCTCCAAGTTTTGATATAATCAGCGCAAAAATGTTTATCCTAAACCTCTCGATTAGCTAATTTACTATAAGATATGCAATATGATTTTCAAAGAAGGGTTACAAGACTCTGCATGTTGTTAGAATTTAGACTCATTTTCCTTGACGCCAAAACACTGCATGAGCAATATGCTCTAAAAAATGGATGGTCAGAGAAGAAAATCCGTAATCCAATTGAGTTCCTGAACCAATTAATGACTATATAGATTACCAGAAAGACGAAAAAAATGAAATGATGAAAACGATGGTACATATACTGATGATATACATGTACCAAGTGCAAGTGTCTTTGTGATACTTCACAAATGTTGCGCATATAAAATTAGTTCAAAGTAAGAATGAGACTAAAGAGGAAAGAAATAAACGACTTGCTGGGAAGAATAAAAAACGATACCATAAACAAAATCTTCAAAAGGTCCATGGTAAATCTCTTCACATCATAAAGTATCCGGTTTGCTTCAAAGATATCGGTTGCTTTCCTTTACGTATTTTATTTTATTCACCGTCCATATTTTGGACTCTTCGACTAAATGTCCCAAACAGGTTTCAAGTTAGTGTTTCTACCAATAATATGGCCATGTCCAAAATGCTCATGAACGTGTTCCGTGTGTCATGACTTCTAATCCAACCACTCGGAAATCTACATTTCCTTCTCCGAAGACATGTTCATTACATATTTTTTCTTTTAAATTAGGGGATTATGTTATCTTTTTATTATTATATCATTTTTTATAGCAAGAATAAAAAAAACACACAAGCAATTTCTATTTTCTTTATAAATTGTTTTAAAAAATCATTATTTTTTTGTCTATCCGATACGACTTTGTTAACAGTTTTCCAACTGTACGGTCCAATTACATTAGATTATCTTTATTCTCTAATCGTTATTACATTAAATTTCATAAGTTTATTAGTTTTCGAATTACAAGTAATTTTAAATTAAGAATTCCAAAATGATCAAATTTATAAAATTATGAAATTCTAAAATTTTCCAAATCTCTTCATTTTGATTCCTTTATAGGGGCGAAAATTACTTATACAAAATTTCATAATTTTAGAATTTGAAAAATTTAGTAATTTTAAATGTTGATGTGGACCAATCAAATTGAGTTTTTAAATGCTATAGATATCTCAATAGCCTATAACATCAACTTTAGAATCTTACTCGGTAAAAAAAAAATTCAAGATCTAGCCTAAGTGTCAGGATTCATACCATCAATACAGCTCCTTTGCAATTTACGACAACAATAATGTCTTTCAGGTTTTGATGAGGACATAAGCAATGAGTTACCCAAAGAAACCATGATCCACATCAACTAGGAGCCATCAAGAACAAGATCTGGTACAAGGACCATGCCAGAAGAATTAAGTATGAGGACATCACTAAACTAATGACCCGACCTACACTCAAACCAGACACACCAAGTCATCCCACGGACTTAAAATTACTTAAAAAAATTCAAGATAATGAAGGACAAGTGAGCACAAGTTCTAGCCCAACCCTTTGTATCTCCACAAGCGAATGTCCAACCCTTTATTCACTATCTCGCCGAACCAAAACGACAAGGCATAAGAATGGACGCGAGAAGCTTACCATATCAAGAATAGCGTCCGCAACAAGTTAGTATTTTGTTGTGCACAAACTTCATTCAAAGAACAATCGAAGGTAATGACAATAGAAGAAACGTGGAACCGTTAACAATCGTCATCCTTGATATCGTGAAGGCGATTTAGTCAGTTTATATTGGGAAACAACTACATGTAATTCAATATTATGTCACAAGTGTACCGGTAAAGTCTGAACTTAAGTGGACACTTTAAATGAATATAGAAAGTCTTTAATTATATATATATATATATATGATGATTTAGGGGGTGTATTGAAAGTGGGATTTGGAGTGATTTAGAGTGATTTGATTTTTAGTGAGTTTTTAGATGATTTGGTGTGAATCATAGAAGTTCAAGTGATTTTAGTTAAAGTATTCTAAAATCCCACCTAAAACCATGTGATTTGAAATCTCTTATTTTTAACAAGGAAATCTTCCCAAATCACTCTAGAATCAAATATTTCTTTTAAAATCCACTTTTAAAAATATTTCCAATAACAGTGGATTTGAAAGTGGATTTTAAAATCACAAGTTCAATAACACTGGATTTTAAAAAGTTTTTTAGAATTCAAGTTTGAATAACAATGAATTTGTCATTTAAATACAAATCACCTTAAATCACTTCAAATACCACTTTCAATACACCCCCTCTAGCCACATTGTGTATAATTTACAAGGTTTTAACGGAGATTAGTTTGTGCAGGGCTAGGTTTGCATAGAGTCAAGCTAGGTTCCTAAACCTCTTTTAACATTCCTAATGATGTGGTCCATGTGGAAGAGATTGACGGCATATAGGATGATGCCTTATTGCCCTATTGGCCTATTGGAGTCACTTCCCATTTATTTTCCTCCAATATGGTAAATTCATGTTTGGATCAAGCGAAGTATGACTTAATCAAGCCTCAAGGGACGTTGAAAATAGATATTTTATTTGGCCGGTGGACCAAAATAAACATAACAGAAAAGCTCATTTTTAATGAGTTTGAATAGATTTTTTTTATTATTTCCCAGATCACTTTCACTTATGTTTGACGAAATTTAAAATAAACTAATAGATAAAAAGAGAGATCGAGATTTAATAAAGAAAATAAAAACAAAAAACACAAGAAACAAGTTGAAAGGTTTCTTTTTCTTTTTTGCCAAAAAAGTGAAAAATGAAACGAACAGACACGTGAATGCGTTTCCTCAGTTCTTTGAAGAATATGAGGTTGGGATTAATCTCAATTCATCAGCGAATCTGATTCGTCACTTTGTTCTTGCCTCTTTCTTCTCCTTCTTCAATTCTTCTCCCTCACTCGATATTTTAGGATTTTTTTTTTTTTTTTTTTTTCCCATTAGAAATTGCAGAAGAAGCTCTAGTTAGCTTCCATAAGCTGCAAGGTAATAGCTCACTATGTTCGATTCACATAATTCGCCTTAGTTCGCACAATTTCTGGGTTTTGCTTAATCCCTAGTACTTGCTCAAAATCATCGTCTGATTTTGATGGGTCAAATTTAACTACTAAAAAAGTCAACGTATTTCTCTTTGTAGCAGAGGGATGAAGCAACTCTGGTCTTTATTGTTCTTGTCTTGTCTTTTTATCGGACAAGGACAATCTGAGAAACCAAAAGTCGTCAAAATCGGTTCGATATTCAGTTTCGATTCAGTAATTGGCAAAGTTGCTAAGATCGCGATTAACGAGGCAGTGAAAGATGTCAATTCAAACCCCGACATCCTCCACGGAACACATCTTCAAGTTTCAATGCAGAACTCCAATTGCAGCGGTTTTATGGGCATGGTCGAAGGTAAATTTAGTCACTGTTTTTAAAAATGTTTTTAAGTTTCTCATCTGTCTGGTAATGAAATTTATCTGTTGTTGTTTATAATAGCATTGAGGTTTATGGAGAAAGACATAGTTGGGATCATAGGACCACAATGCTCTGTAGTTGCTCATATGATATCTCACATGGCTAACGAACTACGTGTGCCTCTTCTCTCATTCGCTGTCACGGATCCTGTAATGTCTCCACTCCAGTTCCCGTATTTCATCAGGACGAGTCAGAGCGACTTATACCAAATGGACGCCATAGCTTCTATCGTAGACTATTACGGCTGGAAAGAAGTGATCGCTGTGTTTGTAGACGACGATTACGGAAGAAACGGTGTCGCTGCGCTTAACGACAAGCTCGCGAGCAGGAGACTGAGAATCACTTACAAGGCCGGTTTACGTCCGGACAACGCGGCGAACAAGAACGAGATCATGAACCTGCTCATCAAGATCATGTTGCTTCAGCCTAGAATCATTGTCATTCACGTTTACTCGGAGTTGGGTTTCGCGGTTTTCAAAGAGGCTAAGTATCTTGGAATGATGGGGAATGGGTATGTCTGGATCGCTACGGATTGGTTGTCTACGACTCTCGACTCTTCGTCTCCGCTTCCTTCTGAGAGGCTTGAAACGATTCAAGGCGTTCTTGTTCTGCGTCCGCACACGCCTGATTCGAGCTTGAAACGTGAGTTTTACTCGAGGTGGCGTAGGATTCCTGATGCTCCTTTGGCTCTTCACGCTTATGGTCTCTACGCTTATGATTCGGTTATGCTCTTAGCGCGCGCTTTGGATAAGTACTTCAAGCACGGCGGGAGGATCTCGTTTTCGAACGACTCGATGCTTGACGCTTTAGGGAAAAGCGGAAATCTCAACTTAGAAGCTATGACGGTCTTTGACGGTGGAGAGACTCTGCTTAAGGATATCCTCGGAACGCGTATGGTTGGTTTAACAGGAGAGGTTCAGTTTACTGCAGACAGGTCTCGGATTAGGCCAGGTTACGATATTATCAACGTGGCGGGAACCGGGGTGAGACAGATAGGCTACTGGTCGAACCATTCCGGTTTATCAGTTGTGCCACCAGAGTCTCTCTACAGAGATAAGCAGCCAAATGTGTCTTTTCTTGGTGGTACCACAAGTCCTAAACTAAGGCATGTGCTTTGGCCTGGAGAGACGGTTCAGAAGCCGCGCGGATGGGTGTTTTCGAACAACGGGAAAGAGCTCAAGATCGGCGTGCCTCGTCGTGTTAGTTACAAGGAGTTCGTGTCGCAGATTCGTGGAACAGATAATATGTTTAAAGGTTTCTGCATTGATGTGTTCACAGCTGCGGTGAATCTTTTACCTTACGCGGTCCCTGTCAAGTTTGTTCCTTATGGAAACGGAAAGGAGAATCCGAGCTACACGCATATGGTTGAGATGATAACAACTGGTGTGAGTGTGTCTTCTTCTTCTTCTTTTCTTTTTTTTTTTTTTTTTTTATTTTAATTTAACTTGTGAAAATGGGAATCACTGCACAGAATTTTGATGGAGTGGTTGGTGATGTTGCCATTGTAACGAACCGGACAAAGATTGTGGATTTTACACAGCCTTACGCAGCGTCTGGACTAGTTGTTGTTGCTCCGTTCAAGAAACTGAATTCAGGAGCTTGGGCTTTTCTACGACCTTTTAATCGGCTTATGTGGGCAGTCACGGCTTGTTGCTTTCTCTTTGTCGGCATTGTTGTTTGGATCTTGGAACATAGGATCAACGATGAATTCAGAGGCCCGCCTAAGAGACAATGCGTCACAATTCTCTGGTCAGTCTTATTTATCTTCTAGTAAGAGAGGTCGATCAACTTTTATGTAATCCTCTTCTGATCCATTTGTCTGATATCTTGCAGGTTTAGCTTCTCCACCATGTTCTTCGCGCATAGTACGTGAAAAAGAAAACTTACAGTCTCACTAGCGATTGCTTTGCTCTGACTAAGTTACACGAGCCTTTTCACTTGGTTTTGGCAGGAGAGAACACGGTTAGTACACTTGGGAGGGTGGTTCTGATCATATGGCTATTCGTTGTACTGATAATCAACTCGAGCTACACGGCTAGTCTCACGTCGATTCTGACGGTCCAACAGCTCTCATCGCCAATCAAGGGAATTGATAGCCTTAGAGAAATGGATGATCCGATCGGGTACCAGGTCGGTTCGTTTGCGGAGCGTTATTTGAGGGATGAGCTCAACATATCAGAGTCACGGCTCCGCGCACTTGGATCACCTGAAGATTATGCCAAGGCTTTGAAAGATGGACCTAACAAAGGAGGTGTTGCTGCTATTGTGGACGAGCGTCCGTATGTTGAACTCTTCCTCTCTAAAAATTGCGCTTATAGGATCGTTGGTCAAGAGTTCACCAAAAGTGGTTGGGGATTTGTAAGTCTTCATATATCTATCTCCCCATATTGCATTTGCTATATATAGTTCTAGGCCAGGGCATTCGGGTTTTTGGGTCGGTTCTTTCGGGTAATTCGGATAGGGAGGTTTATGACACATGTAGAAATCGAAAAAATGTCAGTAAGAGTCCGGGTCGGGTATGCCTCGGATCGGGTTGGTTCAGGTAATCTAAGTGAGAACCGCCTTCGGTAATTTGGCCAGCCCTGCCAATTCCAATATTTGAAACTTTGAATTAGGGGGTTGGCATTTGGCATTTTTATATGGTTTGGTTCGGCCAATGAATTTGTTCGGTTCGGTTTGAAATTTTATTGTTCGGTACGGTTAGTTGTTTACGCTCATTTTCCTAACTACCAAATGTTTTTTGTTTACTTTAGGCATTTCCTAGAGACTCTCCTCTAGCGATAGATCTGTCAACAGCGATCTTGGAGCTGGCGGAGAACGGAGATCTGCAGAGGATTCACGACAAGTGGCTAATGAAGAACGCGTGCACTCTAGAGAACGCGGAGCTCGAATCGGACAGGCTTCATCTGAAAAGCTTCTGGGGACTGTTTCTCATATGTGGAGTTGCGTGCGTTTTAGCTCTCTTCCTCTACTTTGTTCAGATCATCCGTCAGCTCTATAATCCAAAGCCCGGAGAGGATGGTGATGCCATTGCTAGAGAGAATCATGACTCCTCTTCTTTGCGTTCTACTCGTCTGCAGAGATTCTTGTCGCTCATGGATGAGAAAGAGGACGTGTCCAAGGCGGGAAGCAAGAAGAGAAAGATCGATGGATCAGTGAAGGATACTTCAGGTTCGGGATCAAGGAGGTCACGAGGATTCGATAGAGAAAGAAGCTTGAATTCTGTAAACCCATTAGATTGAAAGGGTAGTTACGGAGACTTATAGAGATTATTTAAACACATCAAAACTGACTATAGTTTCAAAGTTTATCCAAGTTATTATGTATTCCCTAATTCTTTAATCTTAATCTTAGGAAGAGTTTTTAAAATCCTTCAAAGAAAGTGTTTGCTAGTCCTTCAATTTTCAAACACATATTGTATTTTAAATAATGTCTTTGAGTATTTAAATATCATCATTTTTGGTTTTTGAGCATCATAGATTCAAATTCATTCCGACAATTTCACCTGAAAGCCTTAAACGCTATTGCATCCAAAGTTAATGCTTTGAGTAGCTATACCAGTAAAATACGGTAGAGTTTATTAAGTACCAACTTCTCACAAAACTCTTACAACCGCACATTTATCTTACGGCTTAACGATCTGAAACGTTGAACGACGAAACCATACCGTGACATTCAATTATCTGGGACCAGTTTATATATTGTCTCTTTCAGAGTTAAGAAAAGGCCACGACATTCTCAATCCTCACCCAATCCTTAGACGAAATTAATAATATTTTTTTTTTTCCATTTAGGACAAAACCAAACAATGAAACCTATCAATACTCTTCACCACACAAAAGTTTTCTGATTTCTCCAATTAAACCCTCATCTTCCTTATCTTCTTCTACGAACCAAAAAAACCCTAGAAAAACCTTCATCTCACTACAATAATTTTTGCAGATAATCACAGGAGATGGCGGGGGAATATTCCGGCAGCCGGAGTTCTAACACGCAGCTTCTCGCTGAACTCGAAGCTTTAAGCGAAAACCTTTACCAGAAACCTCAGGGTAATCGGAGAACCGCTTCCCTCGCTCTCCCGCGCAGTTCTGTTCCATCTGTCGTTTCCGATGAAGCCGGTACAGCGCGAGTTGAGGATCTGACAGTATCGAAGCCGCGGTCTCGGCGTCTGTCGCTGTCTCCATGGCGGTCGAGACCGAAGCTTGAGGCAGAGGAGGAAGAGAATGTTACTCAGATTAAAAGCATCAAGAAACCAGAGGAGTCGTCGTCGAGTGCCAAGGAAGAGAAAAAAGGGATATGGAATTGGAAGCCGATTCGCGGGTTGGTCCGGATCGGAATGCAGAAGCTGAGCTGTTTGTTATCAGTCGAGGTCGTGGCGGCGCAGAATCTACCGGCGTCGATGAACGGTTTACGCCTTGGTGTTTGCGTGAGGAAGAAGGAAACGAAAGACGGAGCCGTCCAAACGATGCCGTGTAGGGTTTCTCAAGGGTCTGCAGATTTCGAGGAGACTTTGTTCGTCAAGTGCCACGTGTACTACTCTCCGGCGAACGGGAAAGGTGCTCCGGCCAAGTTCGAGCCTCGTCCGTTTTCCGTTTATCTTTTCGCCGTGGATGCTAAGGAGCTTGACTTTGGAAAGCACACGGTAGATTTGACCGAGTTGATTCAAGAGTCGGTGGAGAAGATGAGCTACGAAGGAGCTAGGGTTAGGCAATGGGATATGAGTTGGGGGCTTTCAGGTAAAGCTAAAGGAGGTGAGTTGGTTCTGAGATTAGGGTTTCAGATAATGGAGAAAGACGGTGGAGCTGGGATTTACAGTAAACAAGGTGAGTTAGGGATAAAACCGAGTAGTAAACCTAATAATTTTGCGGGTTCCTTTGGGCGAAAGCAATCAAAGACGTCGTTTAGTGTCCCTAGCCCTAAGATGACGAGCCGAAGCGTGGCCTGGACGCCAGTGTCCGGCACGGAGCCAGCATCGGATCTTCAAAAGATTGAGCATTTGAATCTTGATGAACCAGAGGAGAAACCGGTGAAGAAAACAGAGGAAACAGAAGAGAGAGATGAAGATGATCAAGAACCTGATTTTGAAGTTGTTGACAAAGGAGAAGATCAAGAACCTGATTTTGAAGTTGTGGACAAAGGAGTCGAGTTTGATGACGATATGGAAACCGAGAAATCCGATGGAACCGTAGGCGAAAAACCCGTCGAGATCAAGAAGGAACAACATGATAATGTTGATGATCCACGGCATATAATGAGACTGACCGAGCTAGATTCGATTGCAAAGCAGATCAAAGCGCTTGAGTCGATGATGAAAGACGAGAGTAACGGAGAAGCGGAAGGTGAAACAGATTCACAGAGGCTAGATGAAGAGGAACAGACAGTGACAAAGGAGTTCCTTCAGTTACTTGAGGATGAAGAAACCGAGAATCTCAAATTCTACCAGCACAAAATGGAGATCTCTGAGCTGCATTCTAGCGAATCAGTAGACGAAGAATCTGAGAATTATGTCTCGGATCTTGGAAAAGGCATAGGTTGCGTTGTTCAGACGAGAGACGGTGGTTACTTAGTTTCTATGAACCCTTTTGACACGGTGGTCTTGAGGAAAGACACACCTAAGCTCGTGATGCAAATCTCGAAACAGATTGTTGTACTACCAGAAGCTGGAGCAGCGACAGGATTCGAACTGTTTCACAGAATGGCGAATTTGGGTGAAGAACTAAACTCGAAGATATCTTCGCTTATGGCAATAGACGAGCTTATGGGGAAGACAGGGGAGCAAGTGGCATTTGAAGGAATAGCGTCAGCGATTATACAAGGGAGGAACAAAGAACGAGCCAACACGAGCGCGGCACGGACGGTAGCAGCTGTTAAGACGATGGCTAATGCGATGCACAGTGGAAGAAGGGAGAGAATAATGACCGGAATCTGGAACGTGGAGGAGACTCCATTGACGTCGGCAGAGGAGGTTTTAGCAGTTTCTTTACAGAAGCTAGAGGAAATGGTGATTGAAGGACTAAAGATTCAAGCTGATATGGTAGAGGACGATGCTCCTTTCGAGGTTTCAGCTGCCAAAGGTCAGCGGAATCCACTTGAATTTACCATTCCGCTTGATGAGTGGCTCAAGGAGAATCACAAGCAGAAAACGTTGACGGTTATGGCGACAGTGCAGCTCCGGGACCCGACGAGGAGATATGAGGCGGTGGGAGGGACGGTGGTGGTGGCGGTGCAGGCGGAAGAGGAGGAGAAAGGGTTAAAGGTTGGAAGTTTGCACGTTGGGGGAGTGAAGAAGAATGCGACGGAGAAACGTAGGTTGACGGCGGCGCAGTGGCTTGTGGAGTACGGAATGGGGAAGAAAGGGAAGAAGAAGAGTAATGTTAAGAGAAAAGAGAAGGAAGAAGGAGAGGAAGAGTTGTTGTGGAGCTTGTCATCTAGAGTTATGGCGGATATGTGGCTTAAATCTATAAGGAATCCTGATGTGAAGTTGCATAGTTGAGGTTGAGATATTCACATTACACACAAATATAAGATGCATTTGTTTATCTATGTTTGTATATTATTTTCTCTTTTTCCAGTGAGAAACTTCAGCTTTTTTATATAATGATTGAATTGTGCAGACACCATATCATAATGATCAAGATGATAGTAATGATGAATTTAGGTTCTCTCTATCGAAAAAAAAAAATAGCAGTAGAGGACAACATTTCTTCCTTCGTATAAATTTGTAAATGCATGTACGAAATTAACCACGTAAGTGGCTTATATATTAAATATAATTACATAGCTCAAGCCTATGCTACCAAAACAAATGTGTGTAGACGTCAACTAACCAAAAGTTATTAGAAAGTTTTAAATTTGGTATTGAGTGGGCTAGTTTAAGGGTCACTGAAGCAAGATCCATTGATCGAAGAAGAAGGCTAAATATTCTCACTTTTCATTCTTTTTCTTCGCCTTCTTATGCCATTGTTCTAATGCCTTTGAAGTTTGTTCATCGAACACTGATCGCTTCATCGTCGATCCCATCTGTAAATATATCTCCCAATGGATTATCCTTTATTAATTCTATGGAGAATATATTTATATATCGAAAGAAAACAAAAGTAAAGATGTGGCATGCCTGAGTGACGAGAGCATATAGAGGTAGTGTGATATAACTGCATAAGAATTGTACTCCCACCCTAAATCCAATGCCATATATATGTTAAATTGTGATTAGCTCAAAAATCGATTTTTTTGTAGCCCAAGCAGACGAATCTTGTAACATACCCTAGGCAGACACGGATGATTATAAGCGCAAAATGGGTATGAAAACATGACCTTAACCCGAACTCGTACTGCAATAGTAATCATCAACTCATTATTAAATTACGTTATAAAAGAAACCAAATGTAATAGGGAAACGTAGACGAAAAGATTAGCAAATGATGCTGCGTAATTTACCCAAATCCAGAAAAAGTAAGTAATCTCGAAAGCATTCTGAAATTTTCAAAATAGAAGAAATCAGTAATCATGTTATCACATAAGTTCATCACCTATATACAATTATACATATCTGATTCAGCTCAGCGTATATTTAGTATGAATAATATATTTTTTTGGGTTATTTTATCTATATATTCAATATTTTAATGTTTATTATAATTTCATAGGGATTTAGTATATGATTATAAGATTCGACCGAATTCAAAAGAAGTATTGATTTTTTCAGATTTTTTTTTTTTTGGGAACAAATCTTTTTATTCAGAAATTTATAAATAAACAACCTAGCAATTTCTTTAGTTTTATGAATAATCCTCATATCAGCGTAATACTATCATATTCGTGGAAACTTTGGCTATGTAATTATCAGTGCCCAATTTTACCTGGAATAGAACAAAGTGGATCATATGAAGGACAAGAGCGGGTTTGCTTAACCAAAAATGGTGGTCGGAGACATTGACAAGAGGCATCCCTTGAATTACTGCATGTCTCTCTTGAATCTCCAGTGCCATGTATGATATAATGGCTTGAAGCTTTGTTCCTATGGCTAGTGTTAACTTTAAAACCAACCACAGTTAGCTTTAAAACCAAAAACATTTTTTTTTCGTATTTTATAGTAACTAAGGACTCTGTATAGTAGATTATCTAATCACGTACCAGTGGAGGAAACATGGTGATTACGGTAGTAACATACCATCCTGTTTTTTTTTTTCAAAAAAAAAATAAAAATAAGTTAAAGTTTTTATGCTACAAACAGAAGACAAGAGCATTACAATTTGGGAAAATGATAAACGAGGACTAACCGTTAACATCAAAGAGTAAAAAGAGCATTACAAAGGCCCATAGCTCAGGTCTGCCATCACGAATGGTAGATTGCAATACAAAACAAAAATGATGTCTCCATTAGAGAAACAAAACAGAGTGAAAATGTAAAAAATAAAATATATTAGTTACCTTATTCCCACCACCACCTTGAAGTCGTCTTCCAACGACCTTTTGATGTACTTTTGAAAATCAAAGTTCATACCAGGTGCCAAATGAACCTAATACAGTTGGATATTGAGAACGAACTCAAAAAATAAAAAAGTATATTATGATGTTTAACAATCTAACATGTCCTTTGGAGACGGATCACTATAAAGTGAAAAATCGTCTATAATGTCAACTTTGGACTCTGATACCATTTTAAGAATCATGAATTTGCAACTCAAAACCAATTAAAAATGAATGGATTGATCAATGTTCACTCTATACTAGATTAAATTTAAACAGATATATCTAAAATAAATATGTATAATATCAATGAACTCACACTTATAAACCCATGTCGCATTGTCAAGTAATCGGACCTTCTCACGGATCTGAGCATCTGACGGAAGAAGCACATCTAAAAAATAAAATAAAAATATATTATCTGTTTCCATGAGAGATAGAGAGATGAACCGATTGATCAAGAATGGGAGTGGGACACTTAGAATCTAGAAAAATCTTACAACGTAGAAGGAGAATTTATTTCTGGCCCAAGGATTGACATGTTCACGGACAAATGATGTCTCATGTGTGAGTCTAAATCTTGATGGGTCTGTATAAAAATTCGAATTAAAAGAAGAAGCTAGGTTAATAATTTTATTTTAGATTTTGTTGAGATATCATAAAAAGTAGAGCTTAATGTACCATTTAACATTTCTTGTTCGTGGATGACCTCTTGCTCCCATACTTTCCAGCCACGAATCTGTGTTTATGAAAAGGATGAATTACTTCACTCAAAATGACAATCATCAAGATATGGATACATGCAATGCAACAGGAGTACTCGAACTAGACATGATTTTAAATAAAGAAAAACAAAATCTACATATGATATTAGGGCCTACAAATATATACATTTCTATTAGTACGTCAATATTTTGTCAAACAAACTTTATTTTAGATCGTCTACAAATAATTTAAGACGGTCATGCACCACCCGTGATAAACTTATACAAATACCTTGGCTCTTCCAAGCATCATGGTGATGGCACTGTATATCACATGAAACACGGCCAAAAAGAATATGAAAATATGCAGTTGATGTAATGCGTTCAACGATATAAGCGGTACATAACCCTGAAAAAAAAAATGAAAAACGATTTTATCAATATAAACAACATAAAAAATCCACGCCGCAAGTTGATAAGAATCACAAATATTACAGTCTTGCATTTCACTGGAGCAGCGTCGGCCAAAGAACGACGGTGAGGGGAGAAATTTATCATTTGGCGGTTTGCTTTCTTGAACTTTTTCCCATCATATGGAGCACAAAACGACATTGCGTGGCCGTATTTTGCCGGAACACATATACTCGCAATGTAGGTTTGCCCAAATGTTAGAAGCAGAGAAATAAATCCCACAACCATGAGCTCTACAAATTACATAAAAAAAAGGTGTCAGATTGTTTATTTAACCGCAAACCAAATAAAAAACCAAAACAAATATTCAACAATCAAAATTCCTAAAATTAAAGGGCAATTCTCCTAAGTAGACTATTGTTAAGTTTTTATTCCAAAAGTTGACTCATAAGTTCTTTTTACCCCAATAATAGCACAAACTCAACATAAAAATGATTTAAAACTCAATTTTAGTAGAAGGGATCTAAGCTCTAATTTGAAAAAAGGAACTTAAACATTATGTTTTAATTTTATCTAGGAGTTAGGGTAAACAAGTATTTTCACAAAATATTTGCATGTTACTTGTGAAAATTTAAAATTTAGTTTGCTAGATTTGGAACAAAACCTTTTTTTTGCTCCATTTTAGAATATTTCTTAAATAATTTAGAGCATGTGGTCTAATGGTTTGTTCGAGTGGATAGAAAACTTGTCATGTGGATCAAGGCCAGGAAGCAGGTTTCGAAATCTATGAAAATCTATTTTTTCTTGGCCAATGTAAACGTCTTAGATAGCAACAATTCCTGGAATTCTACCCAATTTTCAAGAAAAAGGAAGTCCTGGAAAAATATATAATACCATTTTTAATCTTCTCAAGAGCTTCATACAAGGCTTTCTTCTTCTTTCGCTGGAAAACCTGCGAGCGTGGAAATGTAATGAGAAATTGATAATAATTACTGAAGAAATTAAAACATAAAATATAAGTTGTGTATGAAATGACCTCGCCGACTTTGTGAATCATAAGTTCCAAAATAATGGAGATTAAGATGATAACACCACAAACAGTAGAGACAGCCCAAGTCGGGGTCTGATCTAGCTGTCTCGGACCTTCTACGCCTCCACCTCCACCTCCACCTCCAGCCATTTTCTTGAAACGTGATGATTATCTCTCTTTATCTCTGATATAATTTTGCAGCAAAATCCAATATAAACGGAGACGATGATAAAATACGGAGTCAAAGAGACAGAGAGAGGACAAAAGAAGAGAATAATGTTGCCTATTGACGCATGCGAAAATAGTAGGGAAACTATAGACAAATCCGGTAAGTTAGTTTTTATTAACGTTTCCTTTTTATTTGTTCTTGCTTTTTCTTTCCTATTTTATAGGTTCTACCATTATTCAAATTCAAGTGGGTAATGTACGGAGTAGAACGAGTGCGAAATACATGGTGGGGGAAATTTTGAAGAAAAACAAATTAAATGTCAAACTGAAATTGACTGTCGTTAATTAACTGAAATCTAGATATGTTGAATTAATAACGTGATTAAGAAAATTAGCTTATTTTGTACCGTGAAGAAACTTTGATGTAAAGCCTTCTTCGTCAATTCATGGTGATGAAAGCATAAAGCATTAAAGATAATACATATTTGTGGAATCAAAAGCTATATCTCAAGTTTAAAGGGTTAGTGCATATACTTTCGTCACCATGTATTGAATATAATACATTCTTTTAGTTGAATATATTCTTTTAAGTTTTTTTCACATGCACTACCATATACTAAAAATCGGATGTTGCAAATATAATCTTGTAGAATCAATAAAATATGTGATTTCACATAAGACTTTGATGAATAAGATATCGATGTATACATGTTTTTTTTTTTCCTCAAACATACCAGTTTAACTACGACCGCTCATCTGGGTAAGTCACCCACGCCCTCTCTCGGTCCGTAAGCCCCACCTTTGTCCGACGGCCGATGCGCTATTTTTGAAAGGCTCTACCGATTTATTTACTATCCGTGCAATCAACACCCGACCTTTCCCCGTGTTTTGGCCTCAATTACACGGTTTCGCAGATCACTTCCCGGAATGTCACCCATCCTTCCACTACTTCAACCCAAACACGCTTAATTCTGGAGTTACTTATGGGTCTTTGACCGAAAAGGTATGTGAACTTTGTTGACATAAGTAGTCAAATCAATTCTCTTAAGCTTCTTGTTTGTGGATGTTAGAGATACATTGTTTCTCCTTTTCAAGCAATGGACTCTTAGCCATGCTAGGATACTACAGTCTAAACAAGCAGAGTAAATAGGGAAATAGAGGAGCTCTTGGCAATGAGATCCGCAACCTCATTTGCTTCACGGCGACAGAAGCTAAATACTGGTTGCAAATATCTTTGTGCGCCTAAGATCTTTGATTGCAAATAACTCTGCAATCGGGGCCATGAGGCTGGATCTGATGTATACATGTTTAGAGCCAACAAAATTTCGTCACAGAATATCAAAATTCGTAATTTATATTTCCAATTTTACAACTTTTTAATCTTTTGAGATATCTTAAAATTTCTACTAGTCCAGCAAAATCCAAGATATCTTAATATATTTTGTGAAATTTCTTAAATCTGTCAAAAATTCCAAATTTCTCAGCCAGCATTTCGGTTCATAGTCGAACCCATCCGACCAGTCGGTCCGGTTCTTAAACCGCTGATTATAATTTTTAATCGATTTATTATTACCACTGAATCACACACACAACTTAGATATCATCGAACGTCCTCCGAGCTCTCAACTGCTCTCTCAGGATCTCAGTTTCTCTCTTCTTTCATCGATGGCGTCTCTTTCGACCTCTCTCTCTCTTCCCACGAATGCTCACAATCTCCATCCTTCATCTGGTAGACTCTCTCTCCTCACTCGATCTTTTCGATAGACTCTCTCTCGCTCTCTCTTCGTTCTTAATTCCGTTTTAGCTGGTGCGCTAGATTCTATCGAAGGTCATACATATCTCAGGAACCCAATTTTCCGAACTTGATTGTGTACTTTCCCTTTACAAGCTTTTATTGGAGGAAACAGGTTGTCGTTTCTTCTGTGGTGATTTCTGATTTCTATTTTTTTTTTCCAAAATCCCAAATCAATCAGACTGAGATGAGATCAACCTTAATTGGTCATTGTTGAATGTTTTTTCGGTGTATGCAATGTAGGGTTTCCTCTTTCGCTTGCGGTGATTTTTCAATATCATCGTCAAAAATGGTCTAAATGCATTTTCATGATGCAAATTTAGAATTTGAAGATGTTTTTTTTTTTGGCGTTGCATTAAGAAGATGAAAGTTTCAGAATCACTTTCTTCAGTCTCCATTTGTGTCTTCCGCTGGCATAATTTTGTTTAGATATCTTCAGGCATACATATTGATGAGCTTTTATTGCAAAGATGAAAGTGTGGAACTTTTGTTACTGAATCACTTTCTTCAGCCGCCATTTGTGTTACCCGTTGGCATAGTTTATAATATATATCGTGACGCATTCCCATTTACACAGCTGACACTGGTTGTATTACTCATTTCATATTGTGAAAATGAGCATTCTTTGTGTTTGTTTTTTTTCCAAGAAAGAGTCGAATCCGGTTGACACTTGATGCAGATACATAAGTCTATGATTTTTCAAGCTTCTTTGAGTACCATCTCTTTCTCTCTATCGATTGACTGATCGTTCTCATCGAATTTCATGCTAGGCATTTCCTTGAAGCCAAGTGCACATTGTGTCAATGTTTCTTTTGGACTGAATCGCTCCAACAAACTGCATTTCTCTGCTCCTAGAAGCAAAAGGATCTTAACCATTCAATCAGCATACAGGTATAGAGTTTTGATCCTCTTCTTATCTGTTTTATTGTTTAGAGCTATGGTGAAAAGATACTTATACTATATAAGTTGTCAGTGTTTGAGATGTCCATAGCCAGTCAATCATACAATGTGGTTCTTGTCACTCCTTCAATGTTTTCTAATCAAAACAATTGAAAGTGCTTAGATTTATAACTCATGATTAACATAGATCGTTTGCAATGTCTACTATTATCAAATCTTGCAGAGATGAGGACAGTTCAGGCAGCACAGGCTTATTTGTGGGAGGGTTTATTTTGGGTGGACTCATAGTCGGTGCCCTCGGATGTGTATATGCACCACAGGTTAATGATATTCTGTTTCACATGGTTTAGTTTGTTGATCTCTCTTGTAGCTTGATTTCATTAATATAACTCTCATTGTTCTCTTTGACTATGATTCATCAATTTGTAATGTTAACTTTTGTGAATTACATCAGATCAGCAAGGCTATAGCTGGAGCAGACAGAAAGGATCTCATGAGGAAATTGCCTAAATTCATATATGACGAGGAGAAAGCTTTGGAGGTGAGTTGTAATAGCCACTATACATCTTCCATTTTTTTCTTGATTTACAATTATACATAGTAACAATACTGTGTACTGCTAATGCAGAAAACCCGAAAGGTACTGGCTGAGAAAATTGCGCAGCTCAACTCTGCAATCGACGATGTATCCTCTCAGCTCAAATCAGAAGAAGATACCCCGAATGGCGCAGCTCTAAGCACCGATGAAGTCGAGGCTACTGCTTGAATAACCATGATCTGTTTTAGGATTTGTGAGTCACGACGGGTGATTACTTATTATGATGTTTCTGTGTAATGTTGTACAACTCTTTCGTCTATCTTCAAAACCGTATGTTTTTCTTGAAACAATATATCATAATCATAGCAAAATCTGAGTTTTAAGGAGACAATTTAATTTGCCGTATTCTTAGCTCAGTTCATCAAGAGGGAAAATATGACATGTAAACAAAAGTTTTGAAAAGACCTGTGATATCTATTAATCAACGGCTCACACAATCTTATCCGTATAGCAATCTTACCTACATAATATCCACATATTTTATTTGCTTCACTTTGAACCATAGGTTGCTTTTGATCAAAACGTAAGATGTGATGATGCATGTATATATGCCAATCCTCAAAAATCTAGTGGCACTCCTAGCAATTTTCTTCTTGTTTCACTTTCAGCTATGGCCACACATTCAGCTCTCGCCGTTTCAAGAATCCCGGTGAAACCGAGGTTGCAGTCTAAGAGTGCCATTCACTCTTTCCCTGCTCAATGCTCCTCCAAGGTAACTTATAGACTGTTTCTGTGTGTGAGTGTGTGTGGGTGTGTTACGGTTTTGTTGATCTGTTTTCTCTTGTTAATATCTACACAGAGGCTAGAAGTGGCTGAATTCTCCGGCCTGCGAGTTAGCAACAACGGCGGGGAAGCATCTTTCTTTGATGCCATAGCTGCACAAATCACTCCTAAGGTGGCTGATTGTAAAACTGATTCAGTAAACAGTATTGATGTGAATGTCCATGTCACTGATGATGGGTTTGTGAAATATTAGGCTGTGATAACATCCACTCCAGTTAGAGGAGAGACAGTGGCGAAACTGAAGGTTGCGATCAACGGGTTTGGAAGGATTGGTAGGAACTTCCTTAGGTGTTGGCACGGACGCAAGGACTCTCCTCTTGAAGTTATTGTAGTAAACGACAGTGGTGGTGTCAAGAACGTAAGTCCTTCAAAAGGTTTTTAACTTTGTGAATCTCTCTCTCTCTCTCTTCTAGAACATGTTTTGACATTGGTGATATCGCGCATGCAGGCCTCTCACTTGTTGAAGTATGACTCTATGCTTGGAACCTTCAAGGCTGATGTGAAAATTGTCGACAATGAAACTATCAGTGTTGATGGTAAGAATATCAAAGTTGTCTCTAACAGAGACCCTCTCAAGCTTCCATGGGCTGAGCTCGGTATTGACATTGTCATCGAGGTGAGTGTCCTATCTAAAGCTCCAATGATATGGTGGCGAAATCGCGCAAAGATGTATAAATGGTACATGGTTATGATCAGGGAACAGGAGTGTTTGTTGATGGGCCAGGAGCAGGGAAGCATATTCAAGCTGGAGCCTCGAAAGTGATCATCACCGCGCCAGCTAAAGGTGCTGATATCCCGACCTATGTTGTGGGAGTCAATGAGCAAGACTATTCTCACGACGTAGCTAACATCATTAGGTCCGTTTAAACTTTAAACAAACCACTCTTATTAAAAGAAGAATTTAGTTTTTGAGTGTTTATGCTTTATTTTTGGTCTTGGCAGCAATGCATCTTGCACCACCAACTGTTTGGCTCCCTTTGCTAAAGTCTTGGATGAAGAATTTGGTACATTGCTTTTCTCTGCTCAAGTGCTCTTTACAATTTTGAAAATTGTTTCTAGCATTCATACATGAAGTGACTTTACAGGAATTGTTAAGGGGACTATGACAACTACACACTCATACACTGGAGACCAGGTAATATTTTTTTTTTGTGTGTGTGTGTTTCTTCAAGTATAAACTTAAAATTAGAGATAGCTTTTCACAAAATCTTGTTGTAGTATCCGCATTTAGGAGTATTTAATCGGGTTCGGTTCGAGTTTTTTTTTTTTTCGAGTAAAAGCTACTAAAGACATAGTATAGTTCGGTTTGATTCAGTTTTGGTTTCGATTTGGAGTTGGTTTTTGATCAAATGTTATCAATAGTTTTAAACAACATTTAAGTTTTGCATTTCAGTTTGGATTTGGTTTTTTTTTCGAATACATAAAATCTAAATGCATTTTGATCATATTATTATTTGGCTTTGATTTATCTAAGATTGTACACTCCTTGTACTAGAAAGCATTGAAATGTTACTGTGGTGTGACAATAGTAACATATGTTTGCAATGTTTCAGAGGCTTCTTGATGCATCCCACAGGGACCTAAGGCGTGCAAGAGCCGCGGCGCTGAACATAGTACCGACAAGCACAGGTGCAGCTAAGGCCGTGTCGTTGGTGCTGCCGCAGCTGAAGGGTAAACTCAACGGCATTGCACTTCGTGTGCCGACCCCAAACGTCTCGGTGGTTGACCTTGTTATAAACGTTGAGAAGAAAGGTTTAACCGCAGAGGACGTTAACGAGGCGTTCAGAAAAGCGGCCGCTGGACCGATGAAAGGCATTTTAGACGTTTGCGACACACCGCTTGTCTCTTGTGACTTCAGGTGCTCTGATGTCTCAACCACTATCGACTCTTCCCTCACAATGGTCATGGGTGATGATATGGTCAAGGTGGTCGCTTGGTATGACAACGAGTGGGGTTACAGGTTAGATAATACATTACCACTCACTCATACGCATTCATAGTTTTGAAAATTTATGTGATTTCGTATTTAACCTAGATTGTTGGTTTGCGTTTGCATTTAGTGTTTTCTTTAGAAACGAACCTCATAGTTTTTAAAACAAAAAGTTTTGTTAAATGCAAATGCAAACGTCAAACGTAAACTTCAGAAGTTTTCTTTAAGTTTTATAGTTTGTGTTGTATGTCGAAAAACTTAAAATGTGATGCTTTAGAAATATGATAATTCTTTTTGAAGTACATGCATTATAGCTTAATTTTTTGGCACTTATAATCGTATATAAGAATACTATGATCTTCGAATATGTTTTAAACAAAAACTATGCTATTATATTTTTTTTTGTGAAAACTCACCCACATGTAGAGTTTTGAAAAAATTAGTGTCTAAATTGTGGTGTTGAATAATGTCAGTCAAAGAGTCGTGGATTTGGCTCACCTAGTGGCCGCCAAGTGGCCTGGAGAAGTAGCTGCTGGAAGCGGAGACCCTTTGGAGGATTTCTGCAAGACAAACCCAGCCGATGAGGAATGCAAAGTCTATGAATAAGCTTCATTCCATTCTTTTTCTCCAAACTCTTTTCTGAATAATTTGGTTTATTATTCAATGACGATTTATCCAAATCATATAATCCGTACCTCATAAACAATCTCCTCTTTTTCTTTTTCCTTTTTTGGTTTTCTCACTATTATATTAAAAGGCAATATAATGTATGTACCAAATCTTTTACAATTCTTGTCTTATATGCGATATCGAGGATAATATAACTTCAATTTTAGCTGCGACGCAAATATGTTTTGGAACTAGAGAATAATTATAAAAGCAAAACGTGTGTGTAATTTGGTTAATCTCCCTTGATCGGAGTGGTTCTTATTAATCTGATATATATAGTATACAAGAGTCAATGCTCATTAAGAGCATGAATATTCCCAAAGAGATATTCAGTCTAACACCCCCCCGCAGTCCGAGCAGGAGGCTTTCGAATGCTAAGACTGGAACGAAAATCAAGAAATAAAGAGGAGGGAAGCCCTTTAGTGAAGATATCTGCATATTGGTGAGGGGAGGGGATGTGAACGACTTTGACGTGTCCAAGAGCGACCTTTTCTCGAACGAAGTGGATGTCGATTTCAACGTGCTTCGTACGCTGATGTTGAACGGGATTGTGAGAGAGATAAACAGCGCTTACATTGTCACAGAAAACCACAGAAGCCTTGGTAAGGGGTAGGTGCATTTCAAGGTAGAGATTGCGAAGCCAAGATAGTTCAGCGACGGCATTAGCGACGCCCCGATATTCAGCTTCGGCACTAGAGCGAGAGATGGTGTGTTGACGTTTGGAGGACCAAGAGAGTAAGTTGTGGCCATTGAACACGCAGAAGCCGGAAGTAGAGCGTCGAGTAGTAGGACATCCAGCCCAGTCAGCGTCAGAGTAGGCAACAAGACGTTGTGCAGACGCGCGGTAAATTTGTTGGCCATGGGATATAGTGCCTTTGACGTACCGGAGAATCCGTTTAAGTGCTGTAAAATGAGTCTCGCGAGGATCATGCATAAAGAGACACACTTGCTGAACTGCATAAGAGATGTCGGGACGAGTGAAAGTGAGATATTGAAGTGCACCAGCAAGGCTGCGATAAAGCGTCGGATCAGCCACAGGCGGGCTGTCGGTAGCGGCAAGCTTTGGTTTCGTGTCAACAGGAGTGGGACTGGGATTGCAGTTTGTCATGTTGGCGCGATGGAGTATATCTGCAGCGTAGTTTTGTTGGTGAAGAAAGAGGCCATGAGCATTGCGCTGGACGGAGATGCCAAGGAAGTAGTGAAGCAGGCCGAGATCGGTCATCTCAAATTCTGAATTAAGAGAGGAGATAATGGACCTGAGGAGATGCGAAGAGGAAGCTGTGAGGCCGATGTCGTCGACATAGAGAAGAAGATAGGCGATATCCTTGCCGCTAGTCATGATAAACAGAGAGGGATCGGAGATGCTTTGGACGAAGCCAACACGCTTGGCATAGGAGGAGAAACGGTCGTACCACGCCCGAGGGGCTTGCTTTAAACCATATAAGGAGCGATGAAGGAGGCAGACGTGATCGGGTTTGCTTGGATCTCGGAAGCCCGGTGGTTGATGCATGTAGACAGTTTCTTTGAGATCGCCGTGAAGGAAGGCGTTTTTGACGTCGAGTTGGTGAAGAGGCCAGTTCTTCGTCGTAGCAACGTCCAACACGGTACGGATTGTGCCTGGTTTGACGACAGGGCTGAACGTGTCGTCACAATCGACACCAAGTTGTTGTGACTTGCCGTTCGCCACGAGTCGAGCTTTGTATCGAGCTAACCTTCCTCCAGCATCGAATTTGTGCCTGTAATTCCACATAGAACGAACCACATTAGCAGACTTGGGCCGTGGCACAAGTGACCACGTCCCCATTTTAACAAGAGCACCATATTCGTCTCCCATGGCAGGATTCCAATTAGGATCTTTTGCTGCCTCAATATGGGATTTAGGTAAGGGAGAGACAGTGGTGGTATGAAGACAAAGACGTGTCTTGGGCTTAACAATACCACTCTTGCTGCGGGTTTGCATGGGATGAGTGGAGATTGGAGGAACAGGTGGATTTGGTGGTTGAGGGGCGGGAAGAGAAGGTGAGGGTGGTGTAGGAGGAGTTGGAGTAATAGGTGGGGCGGTTGGTTTAGGTATTGGAGGTAGGGGGATAGGTGTTGGTTGCGGCTGTG
This sequence comes from Erythrophleum ivorense, assembly GCA_026724425.1. Classification (NCBI taxonomy): domain Eukaryota; kingdom Viridiplantae; phylum Streptophyta; class Magnoliopsida; order Fabales; family Fabaceae; genus Erythrophleum; species Erythrophleum ivorense. The sequence goes on along the minus strand of JAIUCV010000070.1, from coordinate 1,185,848 downwards.
GTGGGGGAGGAGATGGGGCAAAAGGGAACGTTTGCTCATCGAAAACAACATGCCGAGAGAGGATGATCTTCTTGGTGTCAAGATCGAAGCAACGATAACCCCGATGATCAGATGGATAGCCGAGAAACACACAGCGCGCGGACCGAGGAGCTAGTTTGTGAGATGCGGTGGGGAGAAGATTTGGATAGCAGAGAGAGCCAAAGACACGAAGATGGTCATAACATGGTGGTCGGAGGAACAATTTGTGGAAAGGCACCTCATTGTTGATAGCCGCTGATGGGAGAAGGTTGAGAAGATGAGCTGCGGTATTGAGAGCTTCCACCCAGAACGCAAGAGGTAGATGAGCTTGAAAGAGGAGTGTGCGGACGAGGTTGTTGAGAGAACGCAGCATTCGTTCAGCTTTGCCATTTTGTTGCGAGGTGTAGGGGCAGGAGAATCGAAATTGTGTTCCCGTTGCGGCGAAATGAGAGCGAAATTGTTGATTGTCATATTCCCGGCCATTGTCACATTGGAGGTAGCCAATCTCACGGTTGAAAGATCTGCGGACATGAGCTGAAAAGTGGAGAAAACTTCCAAACACATCACTCTTTTTGCGAATTGGATAAACCCAAACGAAGTGGCTATAATCATCAAGAAAAATGAGATAATATTTCACACCACTAAAACTTGGAATAGGAGATGTCCATAAATCAGAGTGAACAACTTCAAATGGTGAAGAAACAACAGATGTCGATGAGTAAAAAGGTAGGCGAACATGTTTGCCGAGTTGACACGCATGACACAAGTTTGACATGTCGGTCTTAGAGAAAGTAATATAGCCAGATGATGCGAGAGAAGAAAGAGTAGATAAGCCCGGATGTCCTAGACGGCGATGCCAAGTGTTTCCGGAAGATGCAGAGATAGTGAGAGCTTGTGAAGATGATGGCGGTGGTGTGATGGTGTAGAGAGGACCGGGGCTGTCACATCGGAGAAGCGGCTTCTTGGTTCGAAGATCCTTGACACAAAAACCAAAAGGATCAAACTCGACAGAGCATATGTTATCGATGGCAAACTGGCGGACAGATATCAAGTTTTTAATAATGGCCGGACAGACGAGGACATTTCGGAGGTGGAGAGGTTTATAGGTGGAGGGGAAGGATGTTTGGCCAGTGTGGGTGACAGGAGCAAAAGATCCATTGCCAACAGTAACAGACGAGATAGTGTTTTTGTTAAAAAGGGAACGTAGCGTACCTGGCTGAGTCGCGATGTGGTTTGTGGCTCCGGTGTCCATATACCAAGCATTATCGGTAGGATCCTGTAGAGACATTGTGCTGAAAGCATTCGAGATTCCAGAGTGTGTAGATTGCGCATAGGAAGATGAGGGGGCTAGAGACGGTGGAGCGGAAGGTGTGTGAAGGAAGTGTGCTTCGCTGGGGCGACGTTGAGGTGACGGACCGAGGAGACCGTTTGGAGGCGGATAGTATCCTCCGTAGGATGGAGGAGCAGGGTAGAGATAGGGAGATGGTGGCGGTGGTGCACCGTAGGAGTTCGGATACATCCATGAAGATGGAGATTGAATGTGTGACCACGGGGGTTGAGGGTAGGTGTTGTTGTTCCAGGGAGTCGGCCAGCCGCGGCCACGACCACGGTGATTACGACCGCCACGGCCACGTCCTCGACCACGGTTGGAGTTATTGCCGTAATGAGTGTATCCACCGCCGTTGTTGTTTTGGCTGCCTCCGTTGTTGTGTTGTGAGCGAGAATGATGGTGTTGGGGCGGCTCAGTGTACAGAACAGTTGGAGATGATGAGGACGTGTTGTGTTGAGCAACGGTCTTGACTTGTTTGTTGAGACGTTTCTCTTCCATGAGGAGCATGGAGCGAGCTTTGGTGAAAGATGCAGGAGGCGTTTGATGTTGAATAACATTGATGATGCTGTCAAATTTTTCAGAGAGACCGTTGAGCAGATGCATCACTAACTGTCGCTCGGAGACAGGAGAGTCGAGGTTGGACAAGAGATCGGAGAGAGATTTGAGTTTGTGGCAGTAATCGGTGATGGTCATGTCGCCGATGACGAGAGTACGCAGCTCGTTGTCGTATTGGAGCGATTGAGCTTCCTTGTTGTCACGGAAAAGTGATTCGAGATTATTCCAGAGGTCATGTGCGGTGGATTTGGCCTGGAGAATAGTGTCGAGAAGTTGTTCCGACACGGTGCCGTAGATCCACATCTTGACGAGTCCATCGCGCTCTTTCCATTGTTTTTCATCGTCGGGCGTAGGTAAAGAGGTACCGTCAAGATGATCAATGACACCAAAACTGGTGCAATGGGTTTCAAATAGTTCACGCCAAACGTCGTAATTGTGTTTGGTGAGATCAAGTTGAATGGGAATATAGCCCCGGATTTGAGAAATGCCGTAAGGTTTGTCAGAAGAGGAAGAAGAGGAAGGGGCCGTGATTGCAGGTGGAGACGACATCACGGGAGAGGAAAAGAGGGAGGAAGAAGAAGAAAGAAGGAGATGAAGAGAAGAGAAGAAAGTGGGGAGAGCGAGAGTCTCGTTAGAGAAAATGAAGAGGCTCTGATACCATGTAATTTGGTTAATCTCCCTTGATCGGAGTGGTTCTTATTAATCTGATATATATAGTATACAAGAGTCAATGCTCATTAAGAGCATGAATATTCCCAAAGAGATATTCAGTCTAACAGTGTGTAAGCTGATTTTTTTCGTTAACTTTCGCGCGATTCAACAAATATTGATTGGTCCATCTGTTATTATCGGCAAACGTTACATACATAAGAACGTTTTGTATTGTTTAGTATCATTGTGGTAGCAAACAGTTGCGGGTACCAAAAAAAAAAAATCATGATAATTGTGTTTGTGTACCTATATATTTGTAGCATGTAACACGTTCATTGTCTACCTAAACGTAATATTTAAAATTTTGTTTGTCTCCACTAAAAATATGGCTTCTAGACAAACTGAATAAGATGAAAAAACAAACGTAAGTGTTTGAAATAGATCGAGAAACAATAGTATAAAAGTGAATAAAGTGGGCCTGGTAGCTAAGGAGAGATCGGCCCAACTAAGAAACATCATCAAACTGAAAGCGAACAGTTTCTTCGATCCGGGATCGTAGAAAGCTTTCTTCTTCGTCAATTACTCGCCGGCTCGATCGATCGAGAGATTTGCAGAAGAGAAAACATGTCGTCATTCATGAGAGGAGAGGCTTTAGTCTCGAAGCTTGCTGCGCTCGCCAAATACGCCGTTCTTCCGGGAACCATGGTCGCAGCTCTCATCTACTCGCCGCCGGACTTTTCATCTTCCTCCAAACAGTCTAAATCTTCCAATTAGGTCAGATTCTTCTTCTCCCTCTCTCTCTCTCTGTTTTGTTTTTTTTTGTCCTTCCGGTTTTGCTTCAATTCGTTGTGGTTAGGGTTTGGACTCTGTGTCGAATTCAGTGATCTCATGTGCGATCTTTGAGAATTGAGAGTTTTCGCTCATCATAGATGAAGAATTATAAGAGAAGCATCATGAATCTAAACGGAATGGCTTATTTCGGAATTAGATAAACTTGGGTCTGATTTTGAAATTAGATAGGATAATTTTCTAGTGTTAAATGCATAGCCTATTATTTGGACAAGGAATTCACTAAAATCGATAAGACACAATCCTGAAATGTTTCTTCTTGATGCAATGCAGGTTACCAATCTCACAACGATGTGGCTTATGGATTCCTTCTCTCTTTCAAAAATGTTGTTTTGTAATTGACTCTTATATCTTCAAATAATGTTTCAACGAAACCTTCTCCGTTGAATATATGCACAAGTTAATTTGTTGAATGACAATTTCACTCTGTCTTCTTTATTATGGTTACCTTTTAACTGCTGTAGAAACTTTCCATCGTTAGTTTTCGACGTTTCATTTGCTCTCTTGTAGGCAATTTTAGAATAAGAAACTCGTTTTTTTTTCACAATTCACTCCGGTCTAATTTGCAGTTTAGGTTTTGTTGTTAGAGCATCTCCAACTCACCTTTATTTCTTCCTTCTCTTAAACACTATTTTAGTGTAAAATATTTCTCCAATCCACCCTTATTTTTTATATCAAAATAAGTGTAACCTTATTTTTTCTCTTATTTTGATGTTCATCTTTTTTGTTTGTAAAATGATTTTTCAAATTATCTTTTATTATTTTTAATTTAAATAAACCATTTTTTTTTTACTATAATTAATCATGGAAAGTTATTTTAGAAAATGACATAATTTATCTTATATAACTATATTAAAATTCGTTTTTTACAAAGTAAATAAATGATGTTGCATAAAAATGGAAATAATAGATAACTCTAGAAAATTATATAAATGAGAAATTATTGAAAGTTTTATACTGATATAATGTAATTACTTTATATAACAATTAGTTTAATTTAAATAATATATTTATTTGTGGAACTTTTTACAAAGAATAAAATAAGTAGGACTAATTTGTAAAACTTACAAATAAAAGGATTTTGCAATAAATTTTGATTTAAAATATACTTAGAATATTTTTTTTTTAGTGTCAAAAATAAGGAAATACATTGGAGAGAAACACAACATTATTATAAGGTAACACTAAAATGGTGGAGAAAATAAGAGAATACATTGGAAATGGTCTTATGTACCCTATTTCTTTTCGCTAGGTATTTATATTGATACTTGAACAAAAAATTACACCAAGATGGAAACAAAGCCGGCGAGTTTAACAAAACCGGCGAGTTAATAAGGCAAAAGCCATTGGAAGACCGATAGTTCCTTAAAGCCAAAAGCTGAAGGAACATAGGGATATCCTCAAAGCGAAACGAACTAAAAAACAGCTATAAATTATAATATAACCAAAAAAGCAGATCCAAAACCTCTATATATGTTCACTTTAGCTACAAAATGAGATGATAAACTTTTCGGAAAAAAATTTGCAATGCAGGCATTTGATTCACAGCTTATTATAGTGATTTTGCAATTTCCAGACAACTCAATAGTAAAAGGAAAACGTTTTGGATTTGGTATACTTCGAGATGATGTAATTATCCTCGTCTATCCAAGAAAAAGATGAATTGTTGTGAATGGCACACGAGAAGATTGTAACATTGGAAAAAGACAAACGCAAGCAGGACAGATTTTGTCTCCATATTAGCATTGAATCCGATTGGTTTTTGTCATGTCTTAAGTTTTCAGATTGATGAGGTTTTTTTTTGTCATGTCTTCAGTTTCAGATTGTCTCGTAAGAAGTTTAAAAGGGCTGAAGACGGATAGCAAGAGTGAATCTGTTGTAATTTGTGTTTTCTTTTTCTGTTTATTTGAAAAATCTGAACTTATGTTTATGGATTTATTATTATTATTAAAATTATCAGTATCATTTTGTAATATTATTATGTATTTCAAATTTAGGTTAATATTTTTTTAGAAAATAAAATCGGTCAAAACATTTCCGTGGAAAATCTATCACATAATTTTCGTGGCAGATCCATGGAAAATCTATGTGGAAAGCTGTCACAACTTTCATAGGAAATCTGTCGAAATGTTTTGGTGGATCTTAGGTGGAAAATTTGCCATAAAAAATCAATCAGAAATCGGTGAAACGTTTTCTACGGATTTCAGTCAGATAATTTTGTCCGTTTTTTATGGATTTTTGGTGGAAAAGATATCACCGATGTTTGACCAAAATGGATTTCTGACGAACGTTTTCTACCAGAATAATTTGGTCGGAAATTGGCGGGTAAATGTTGGTTTTCACCAATTTTCCACCGAACAAACCACATGAATCTGGGTGTTTTCTTATAGTGTGTTTGCAGAAAATATAGATGCCTATAGCATACAGAAAATTATCATAATGTTGTATAACAAAAAGTGACCGTATTTTAAAAACCAGCATCAGTTCAACTAATTGCCATTGTAGCAAAAGATACTGCTGTTTGTCACAAATTATTTTTGGAACAAATATTGTTATAAGAATAGTGATAATTTATATATTGTAAATAATTAATTATCTACATTTTGTTTTGAAGCTAATTGTAGCAAAAATGCAATGTTTCATCAGTGACAAAATAAATTTGTAGAAACTATAAAGCATAATAATAAAGAAATATTTATAATGTTTTGAAATATATTTTGTTACAAACTATAGGTAGCAATTGGAGAAAGTAGTACATCAAGATAAGATACCGTATCTTGTCACAATATTGTCCAATTGAATTATTATTTGAGATTTACAACATTTGTTTTTTTTATTCTTCTGTAAATCTTTAGCATACCCGACGACAATGATATAGCATATGACTTCTCAATTTGACTGTAATGTGGCCCTCCATATTATTTAGGGTGTGAATGAAGAATGCTCATATTAGAGTAAAAAAAGAAGTGAAAAACATTTTCTACTCTCGTTTACTCTATTGTTAACCAATCAAGTGGAAAATGGAAGGATATCACTACATATGGCCTTATCTATTATTCTATCTTTTTTTAGAGTAAAACATTTTTTTTCATTTTACTCTCTCTTACATTTTATTGTCAATTATATTTCTCTCTTAATTACTCTTTTTCCATATACTCCAAATTATTCTAGTGTACACTATTCACATTCTTAATTTTTTGCAACAAAATGCTGTACACAAATTTCCTAACTAAAGCAACCACTCATATTCACATAACTTAGCTTCTTATACTTTTTACTTCCTCTGTTTTAAAGTAATTGTTATTTTATGTTGTTTCATACCAATTAAGAAATAAATTAATTTTTTTGTTACCTAATTATTATATTATTTTGTTTGATATAAGTAACTAATCAGCTAAAAGATAAGAATAAAACTGTAAAAATTATCAGTAAATCTACATTAAAAACTGAAAATGACAACTAATTTGAAACAAAAATAATAATTCTTAAACGAAAATTATTTCAAGACGGATGGAGTATATTTTTAAGTGTCACACATCTTCTCTCTTTATACACATATAATGCAACCATAATTTTTAACATGTGTATATATACTTAATTTCCAACCTGTTATATATAGCAAACGAGTTCTTGTACTCATAAAAATAATCAGTTTTCTATGTCGGCCATAAAAAAAGATATATTTGTTTCTTATAACGGGGATGATCATAGGCTTACTTGGACGGTGTATATCTATTTAAAAGTCACATCTTCTCTCTTTATACACATATAATGCAGCGATAATTAATAACATGTGTAGATATAGCAAACAATTTTTTGTACTCATAAAGAAAAATCATTTTTCTCTGTCGGCCATAGAAAAAGACCTTTGTTTGCATCAACCAATACCATTTCAATGGTGAGACCACCGGCAATAAATTATTGTCTCCAAAGACAAATGATTTGTGCCTTGATTTTCCACATGGACTTGAATGGTTTCAAAATCAGTGATTGAGCTAAAGGAAGACATCGTTGAAAACAAAAATAACTTTGCAAATGAGTGATATTCGAAATGATGAGTTTATGTTTTATAGTATGATAACATGATAATATTTAGTAGTTGTAATCAATTATATAAGTTAGAAATGAAGCAATGGCATATCTCTAGTTAAGTAAGCATTTTTATATAACTATCATGAGAGATTACATGATGTTGACAACTCAAAAGGACAATTTTGTTAATATCACATCAACCTAATGTTGTGTACATATACTCATTCTCCGACCTGTTAACCAACACGACGCTTAGACATTAGGGAACTTATACATATAAGAAAAAACATTTTTCTTTGTCCGGCCATAAAAAAGACCTTTTGTTTATTATAATGGGGATGATCATAGGCTTACTTCAAATCTTCATAGCCTTCATATTTTTCCTTGTCTTACACTGTTTCTTGCTCCACAAGAAAACTAAAAAGCCTTTCCTGACGAACTGGCCAGTCCTCGGGATGCTTCCGGGTCTGCTCCTCCAAATCCATCGTATCTACGACGGGATCACCGAGGTTCTTGAGGCGGCCAATATGACGTTTTGTTTCAAAGGGCCATGGCTTACTGGAACGGACATATTGGCCACGGTTGATCCGGTGAATATCCACTATATTCTGAATTCAAATTTCGTTAATTACCCCAAAGGGAAAGAGTTTAAGAAGATCTTTGAAGTCTTGGGAGATGGGATTTTCAATGTTGACTCGGATTTGTGGGAGGATATGAGGCGCTCGTCTCATGCCATTTTCAGCCATCAAGATTTCCAAAGGTTTTCGGTGAGTACAAGCGTAAGCAAATTAAGGCAAGGGCTTGTTCCTATTCTTGAAAACGCTGTTGAGAAAAACAGCCTCGTCGACTTGCAAGATTTGTTCCAGAGATTCTTGTTCGATACATCTTCGATTTTGATGACCGGGCATGATCCACAATGTCTCTCCATCGAAATGCCTAAGGTTGAGTTCGGTGACGCGGTGGACGGTATTGCAGATGCGATTTTCTATAGACATGCCAAGCCGATCTTCTTGTGGAAGCTCCAGTATTGGATTGGTGTAGGAGTAGAGAGGAAGATGAGAAGAGCTCTCGCGGTTTTCGATCAGGAGCTAGGGAAGATCATATCGGCTAAAAGAGAGGAGATCAAAAGTCATGGGACTCTTCATGGCTCAAAAGGAGAGTTCATGGACGTTGTAACATATTACATGACGGTGGACACGACCAAATATAAGCACTTGAAACCGAGTAACGATAAATTTATCAGAGACGCTACGTTGAGCTTCTTGATAGCGGGAAGGGACACAACAAGCTCAGCTCTCACTTGGTTCTTCTGGCTTCTCTCCAAGAACCCTGAAGCAATGAACAAGATCCGACAAGAGATTAATGAGAAGATGCCAAAGTTTGATCCCAAAGATTTAGACAAGCTCGTGTATCTACACGGCGCCATGTGTGAGACGCTAAGGCTGTACCCACCAGTCCCATTTAACCATAAGTCACCAGAAAAGCCAGACGTGCTTCCAAGTGGGCATAGAGTCGATGAAAACTGGAAGATAGTCATCCCTACTTATGCATTGGGGAGGATGAGATCTGTTTGGGGAGATGATGCAGAAAATTTTAGACCGGATAGATGGATTTCAGACAGTGGAAGGTTAAGGCATGAGCCTTCGAATAAGTTCTTCGCATTTGGCTCCGGTCCAAGAACTTGCTTGGGAATAAAATTAACTTTCTTGCAGATGAAGATAGCGGCTGTAGAAATCATACAAAACTATGACATTAAGGTCGTGGAAGGGCACAAAACCGAACCAGTTCCGTCTGTTCTTCTTCGCATGCAACATGGTCTCAAAGTTAGTGTTACTAAGATCTAGTCATACTTTGTTTGGATTCCATGAGAAAAAAAGTTGTTATAACATTTCAATAAAAGGTGTATCTGTACGCATGCTATTATGAATTATAATTATTTTTGCTAATCATTTTAGTAAAATTTAACCTAAAGAGATTTGAAAAGATCATTAATATTCTATATCAGTAAATATTTTGTGATATAATCTTTCGGTTTGATACTTTGATTTCTGCTATATTGTCTATTTTATCTCTTTAATATTAATTGAGAAGCACATCTCTTTTTTTTACCAAAAAATCATCTCGAATAAAATCTGTTTGGAAACAGGTATAATGAGGGTTAATTTAGTACAAAAGCTTAAATTTCATTTAAATCAAACCAATGTTTGGTTTACTAATCGAACCTAGAATCGATTAAATCATAATCACAAATTTCCACTTATCCATTCTCTATTAGAATATGGAAAAAGGAAAAAAAAAAAAAAAAACAAATCGATTAAACCATAATCACAAATTTCCACTTATCCATTCTCTATTAGAATCTGAAAAAAAAAAAACAAAAAACAAAAAAAAACAAAAAAAACTAGCGATAATATGTGATTTCCACTTATCCATTCTCTATTAGAATCAGGAAAAAGGTAAAAAAAAAAAAAAAACAAATAATAGGATCAAACTAGCGAAATTTCCAATTTTTTAAAAACCCTACTACTATATAATAGGTGACCGATGATCAATGAAGCATAAGTCCAAACAAGTTTACAAAAGCAAAAAAAAAAAAAACCCTCTACAATGGATCTACCAATCACTCTTTTGAAAGACATTAAGCCTTTCAAAACTTCATGGAGAATCCAAGTCAAAATCATTCACTTATGGAAGCAGTACACTACAACCTCTAGAGAAACAATAAAGATGATCTTAGTTGACGAAGAGGTAAATTTATGTAAACAATGGAAATCTATATATACTACTATTAATGATAAGTATATTTTAATAATGTTTGGATATAAAGATAAGAGGAAAAAAAGCTGTTTGGATACAAGAATAAGAGATAAAACTGTTTGGATATAAGAATAATAACTTAAAACAAACTGATGGTTCAGTCAAACCAAAAATCGAATATGTTAATTAATCAAGTACACTACAACCTCTATATATACTACTATTAACGAGAAGTACATTTTAATAATGTTTCGATATAAGGATAAGAGAAAAAAAAGCTGTTTGAATACAAGAATAAGAGATAAAAATGTTTGGATACAAGAATAATAACTTAAAACAAATCGATGGTTCAGTCAAACCAAAAATCGAATCTGTTAATTAATCAAGTAAAAAAAATGGAAATATATCCGAAAGCCCCAAAAAAATCCGAAAAAACTAAAAAAAATTTGTCAGAAAAAAAAAAATATATATATATCAAAAATAATTCATAATACTTATTCGGATAATTTGGGTATCCGATAGTGTATCGATTCGGTTCCGGTATTATATGATACCCACTGATATCAAATATTTTACCAATCGGGTGATTTGTTTTATACCCAAAATATAAAAAAATCCAAAAAACCTATAAAAAATATATTTATAATATCAAAAATAATCAACAATATCCATTCAGGTAATTTGGGTACCGATCGGGTATCGATTCGGTTCTGGTATTATCTGATACCCACAGATATCAAATATTTTACCCATCTGGTGATTTGTTTTATACCCAAAATCAATCAGATACAAGTATTGTGGGTCAATTCAGTTCGGATTTTCGGGTATGGGTTAAAAGTCTCAGACCTACTCCCTCATAACATAAATATAATGAATCCAAGAGAAATAACATAAACTAAATTAAACTGAAAAGAAAAAAAAATGTATCCCTACACTACTATTATATTTTTTTCTTGATGAAAACATAACTACCACCGCGCAAATGCGCGGGTCCTCCACTACTATATATATATATATAAAGTTTCTCGATTTTCATTTAAAACTACATTAGCAAAATACCAGCCTAGTGAATTAATTTCTTAGAAATTCTCGAAGTTAGAATTTTCCTAGTAGGTAGTTTATTTGGTTGACCAGGTCGTTAAGATTTTTCATTGATGAACTTGACCAAAAAACCAAGTTATTTTTGCCACCTTAAACTAGAATTTCAGCTGCCTAGGAGGTTTAGTTGAAATGGCTAGAGAACCATACCAGAGAGGTTTAGTTGAAATGGCTAGAGAACCATACCAGAGACATCTTTCTCGCTCCTAGTAAGTTAGTCGATTCCAGGTCAGGTGGTCAATCTGCCGCAATAGCTGGCTCAGAGGATCAGAAAGTCTAACGATAAATGCGGTAATTTCTCTCTTTCTATGATTCATAACTTCCTAACCGCCACGAAAGAGTAAGCGGGATGTGCAAGTGAGAACCTTTAGGCATGTCTCATCAACGAGAGCGTGAAGCCAGATTTGGCGAGATAACCAAGCCTGCAATCGACAACAAACATGTGGCCTCGGGACTCATTAGCTACGGGCAAACATTCAAATCTCTATCATAGTCCGACTTGTAAAGAAGATTTGGGATGGCATAAAGATTATTAGATTATTAGGTAGACAATATATCATCCAAAACAGACGGCGAAGATACAAAACCGAGACTACTAGACACAAACATCTACGACTCAAATGCGCAACAAAAAAAGGAAGCAGCAGTTATAAGGGTCGAGAGTACAAGGGCATCATCAAGCCACAAGGATTACGATTTGGTGTTTCATCCTCGGCCTTGAACCTTTGCATCTCCGACTATTCTCGGTGTTAGATACTTTGGTACTACTCTCTAGCCCGCTTAGAACCAGCTTTTCTGGTTGTTCGTCGGCTGCTTCCACTGACTGGAAGCAACTCTTTGTTGTTTGGGGCTGATAAGGGAATTGGTAAATGATATTTCCCAGGTGCCAAAGCAGGGAACCCAACAGCAGGGATTCCAACAAGAGCACAGCAGACTCCTGCCTTGACACCATGGAAGCATTTCCACTACCCTTTTGCAAACAGAGACGGAGAGAATGGTTCTCCGCAGCGAAACACTCCAGAATACGCCCGAGCCTCATGCATTCTCTCTCAAGATACTTACTTTTCTTCTCTAGATCGGTCACATATTCTTTCTTCCTCTCCCTTGATCTTACCGCAGCATCTCTGTTTCTTACTTGCCTGAACAAATCACATCACATCACTCTCATTATTAATCAACTCTTCAGTCTCAAAACATATCTATCTACTTCAACATTTGTTCTCACTTCTCAAAGGTTGTTTCAAGTATTAAGATATAGCACAATACAACTTTTAAGAATCGATCTGACAATGTTCTTTGCCAAATCTATTTCTTCCTCGCATGAACAATCACATCATTCATTCATTATTAACTCTTGAATCTCACACAATACCTTATCTGTTATAAACTACTTTAACATGCGTTCTCAAAGCATAACGCAATTTTAACAATAAGCAACCAAAATGCAAACTTCAAATCTATTTATAAACACCTAAACAGTCACATCAATCATTATTAACTCTGCAATCTCACGCATACGTATCTACTTCAACATTTGTTCTCAAGGCATGAACAATCTCTGAGCAACCAAAATCAATACAAATTATACATCTGACCATATCACTAAACCCTAATTTTCAATTCCTTTTAAAAAGATTTTTAAAAATGTAATAGAATCAGATATACCTTCTTCTTTTCTTGGCCGTAGCATCATCGTCTCCATCAATCTCACTCTCCACCTTAGCTCCATCTTGATTCTCACTTCCAGAATCAGTTAACGCATCCGACTTCTTCTCAACCAAGGAACCGGCCTTCTCTTTCCCGGAATCATCGGAGCTTTCGGGTTCCTTCCCGTTGACAGATCCGTCGGAATTAGAACCGGTGGCGGGAGATTCGACGGTTGGTACATATAAAACTTCAGCGGCCGCGATATCAAAAGGACCAGAATCGTTTGCGGGATAATCAACGAGCAGATCCGCTAAAAACTCAGAAACCGATTGCTCATCCAACTCCGGAAACGTCTGCTGCTCTTGATTGTCGTCATCGTTCATCAATTGGCTCTCAATATCTCCGATCCACGAATTTTCAGAATCCGGTGAAGACTGAATCAAATCCTCCGCAAGAGGAGGTTCACTCACAATTGAAGGATCGAAATCGAAGAAGAGATCGTCATCTAAGAGTAAATCAAAGCAACCAAGCTCCGCCGCCATGGCAAATCCAAAAACCAAAAAAGAAATTTATAGAAATCGAAAAAAAAAATGGAGAAGAGAGGAAGAGAGATTTCTACCGAGGAATTTTCTATCTAAGCGAATTTTCCATGGAAACGAAACTAATTAAATAAATAAAATTAAAAAAATGGAGGAGAGATCAATATATAGGGGGTAGTGTCGACTGTCGACTGTCAAATAAGTCAATTCCTTTGTGGCCAAGGCAACGTGTGCACAAAAGGACATAGCAGGACACGTGTTGCTTTTTGGACGCGGCTTTCCGAATTTTAACCAATAGAGTAAGAGATGTACTGTCTTACAATGTTCCTGCGTGCACACGATTGTAATTTACGATGTACCGTCACTCAACCAATGAGAAGGCGTCTAGAGAGAAGAAATCAAAATAGACCCGAACACGTGTTGATTTGATTTGATTTTTTCTTTTGGTAACAAATTTTTATCTTAGTAATTAAATTAATCAATTACCATATTGTTTCTCACCCACTCAGACATTTTTTTCCCGAGGACATTTAAGCTGAACCAGATTTAACCGAATCCCAACTACGAGATGATGTTTGAAGTTCTATTATGAATGAGCAATGACAAGACAAAGAACAAGAATACTTGAGCGCAAATACAATCAAATCATAAGACAAGCCATCATTCAAACTGATCAAGAGAAGAGCATTTTGAGCTAGAGCTTCGATCTAGATCGACTAAAGAGATTCAAGTATGGATCGAGCGAGCCTCAAGATCAAACAAATAGCCTACACTTCAAGACACATCATTTATGGCCTCTATTGACACGCCAAGCCCAAGTCCATTTAATAAAAAAAAAAAAAAAATGTATTTATCTATCTATATAAAGTAGAGACACAGAAAATAAGCTAAAAAATAACTATCCCCGTAGCCAAATAGGGAAAAACCGGAATTATTAACCGACCAAAAAAAACCGATCAGGTATCGCATATTACTCTTTCAAACTGAAGACATTCATTCATGATATAATGTTTCAGGGTGTAAAATACATTCTTCCATTACATAGGTCTCTTATGAGAGGAACTACGAGATACTAAGTAAGTATTGTGACACATAAACGAAAGCTAAACTATTTTGCATCTTACCAATATTTTGTAATTAATATGCAGCAATCAACGACTAAACAAGAATAAGAAATAAAACTGTTTGAATATAAGAATAATAATTTAAAATAAACTGATGGTTCAGTCAAACCAAATATCGAATCTGTTAATTGATTGGGTAAAAAAAAATGGAAATATATCTGAAAGTCCAAAAAAAAATCCGAAAAACCTAAATTTTTTTTGTCAGAAAAAAAAAATATAAATAATATCAAAAATAATCCACAATACCTATTCGGGTAATTTGGGTATCCGATCGGGTATCGGTTCGGTTCTGATATTATATGATACTCACGAGTATCAAATATTTTACCCTTCGGGTAATTTGTTTTATACCCAAAATAAATAAAAAAAAATCAAAAAACCTAAAAAATATATATATTTATAACATCAAAAATAATCTACAATACCCATTCGGGTAATTTGGGTATCCGATCGGGTATCGGTTCGGTTCTGGTATTATCTAATACCCACATATATAAAATATTTTATCCATCCGGTGATTTGTTTTATACCCAAAATCAATCGGATACATGTATTGTGGATCAATTTGGTTTAGGGTTTTTGGGTATGGGTTAAAAGTCTCAGACCTACTCTTTTATAACAGAAATATAATGAATCCAACAGAAATAATCTAAACTAAATTAAACTGAAAAAATAAAAAAAAAATGTATCTTTACACTACTACTATTTTTTTCTTGATGAAAGCATAACATATCATTGCGCGTTTTGCGCGGGTCCTCCACTAGTAAGCAGTGTTAAAAAAAGCGGTAGGCGCTAAGCGGGCGGTGACCCTTAACCTAGTGCCTAGAACGTCTAATCGGGGCCTAGGCGATTTTGTAGGTGGTTTAGACGTTTTTTAATATTAATAAAATATATAAATATTAAATATATATCATAAAATAATTTCAATAAAATGATCCAAAAGTTAAATTAAACATTTTTAAAAAAAATTAAATCCGCCTAACCCGCTTAAACCGCCTATATCCGCCTAATAACCGCTTTAAACCGTCTATATCCGCCTAATAACCGCTTTAAACCGCCTATATTCGACATCCGCTTAATCAGGGCGATTTACATGAAATCCAATCGGGTAAGCTCCGCCTAGCGCCTAGGCGGCCGCCTAGTCCGCTTTTTTGAACACTGCTAGTAAGTTGTTAAAATAGTTCAAAATTATCCAAAATATCATTTTTAAAGTTAAAAAAATTCTCTAAAACTACTTTTTTTACCGCACTCTCTAAAACTAATTAATATATAAAATTAACGATTGGATTCGGATAATGATTTTAGGTATCCGAGCCTTATCCTACATGTTATCCGTATTATCCAATCAATTTTTTTTAAAGTATATTTTGGATAATTTTGACAACTTATAAATATTGATTGGTTTATGTTTTGGATAATTCTAGGAACGTTCAACTTATAAATTATCCAAATGTTATGTTTTCTGATAAATCTAGGAACGTTTAAGACTAATTAAAAAATAAGATGACCTAAATGTAAAAGTATTGTAACAATAAGGAAGGAAATGTAAATATGATGAGTAATATAGAGAAGAACCGCCTCAGAGACAGTAGCAAAAGCCCACACCTTTTCGTTTCGGTGTCATATAAATTTCTTCACCGTCTTCTTCCTCATTCTCTCTGTAAACCCCACCAGACTGTGGCGGCTTCTCTCCATCTTCTCTGTGAGCATTTTTGTTTCTACCCTTTTTATCTGTTTCTCCGATTTCGCACGTATTTGTTTTTCAGTTCCGGCTGCTTCTAACGTACTTTGATTCAATTTTCCGGTTATCAAAAGCCAACAATGGTTGTTCCTCTGCTTCCTATTCTCAGATTTTACCGTCGATTTTAGAGGGTTTTCTTTTGTGTTTACTTAAATCGATTTATGGGTCTGTGGCGATTTCAGGTGAGTCCTTTAGTAACAATGGAGAGCGACGATGATGCGACGAATCCGCCATGGCTGTTACCGGTGCTTGGAGCTAACTACTTCGCGACTTGTTCCTTTCACGAAGAATCTTCTAAGAGCGAATGCAATCTCTTCTGCTTGGACTGTTCTGGAAATGCCTTTTGCTCTTACTGTTTGATTCATCACAGAGACCATCGTGTCGTCCAGGTTCGTCGTCATCTTCGTTCTCTTTGAGTAATTTCGTCGAACACCTTTGATCAATAAACAACCCAATAATGTTTCTTGTGGTTTGTTTTGCAGATTAGACGATCTTCGTACCATAACGTAGTGAAAGTGAATGAGATTCAGAAACACATGGATATCTCCTGTGTGCAGACTTACGTCATCAACAGTGCTAAGATCGTCTTCTTGAACGAGAGGCCTCAGGTTCGAGGAGCTGTGAAAGGCGTAACTGTATCTTGCCAGATCTGTTTCCGTAGCCTCCTCGATTGTTTCCGATTCTGTTCTCTCGCTTGCAAGGTATAATAATACTCTTCACTGCTCTTGTGTTTCTTTATGTTGAAAGTTTGAAATCTTGAATTAACAAATGGTTTACAAGGTTTCTTCTTGGTCAATGTGGAATTGTAAGTTACATTTCGTGTTCAGATTATACAAATTAGTCTTCATCTGCTTCTCACCTACTTCATTGTAGCTTCACAGTTATGCTTTTTGATTGTTTTCTTTCTTAATTGTTCGAAAAGCTTGAAGGCATTAAGCATGGAGATGACCCGAATTTGACATTTTCTCTGAGAGGAAAGAGTGGTAGGGATATGTTCTGTCTCGGTGAGCCTGCAATGATCCGCAAAACCGGAATTATCGGAGTCGACGATCACAGCGAAACGGCGGGTGTGGTATCTCCAGGGACACCTCCGATTGATTGCCACCGGAATTACCCAAAACAGAGGCGAAGAAAGGGTATACCTCGCCGAGCTCCTTTCTAAAAGCTTTACTAAAGATATTAAGGGAAAAGGAAGAAAAGAAGAAAAATTGTTGGTAAATTTTGGGATCTATGAATATATATTTATGATTAATCAGCCTTATTTTACAGCATTTATCACTTGTAAATGAACAAAAGTTTGTTACATTTATGGTCCTTCTTTTTGCTTTCTTTATTAGTATGATTTTGGGAAAATGAATTTAATAAACGTCACATCACATCTCAAAACATGGAGACGTAACAGTACATATTTCGGGTGTGTGTATATATGGGAGATTCCTTCATGTTCTTTTTGAGTGTTCCTTTTAGCTTTAAAAGTGAGATATTGAGTTGGCATTATGGAGCTGATATTTTAAAATGTTAAAAGTATTCTATAATAAAATCACACTTTGCTATCAACATGGTTTTGGGGTTTGGTGAGAGTATCTTGAGATTTTGGGACAAATATATATTTTCTTTTTAGCTTCGAAGTACATTTGCGGAAGGTAAATCCCGTTTTGCTTGCATTTCTACTGTTAAAGAAAACCGTTTTGATTTTCAAAATTTGTTTATCTATGATGACATCTTACTTTTTTGTTTTGAGATTTCGTGGTGCTGCAATGTTACTTGGTTTCAGTATATTATTTTTTTCCAATTTTACTTTTGGCTATCATTGTAATTAGTGGAGTTTAAGATATTTGGTTCTTTGCTCTACAATTTCTTTTGGAGTTTTATATAAGGCGATTAGAAACATTTTATATGGACATTGTACAATTTAGGGGAGTATTTGTGAAGGTTCATTTGTTTGTTTTATTTTATTTCATGTTTTTTAGTTATTTGTTCACATGTTAACTTTATTCCTCATCAAAAGAATTATTTACATAAATAGAAAGTGGAAGAGAAGGAAAAATTGTTTTGGAAATAAGCTAAAAAAGCAGGAAAAAAAAAGAAAATGCAGTACAAGGAGAGCTTCTATCGAGTTGTGTGAACAAACCAAACTGGAATAAGGTCTCTCCCAGCTGAAGTTGCTTCCAATGGTCAATGGAGCTTATGCTGTTTTTAACAGTACTGTTAACTAGTCGTGTGAGTTGTTGCATCGAATGTGTCCAAGTCTTTTTCATGCTTATATCTAATTAACATAACGCAGCAAAAAAAATTACTTTTATTATATACTCCAAAGCCAAAAACCACTTTAAAAAACTACAAATTTTGGTTTGGAAGAAGCTGAAAAGTTCTTCAAGACCATCCCCGAGAATATGAGGGACTATTCTGTCTACGACAGTCTCTTGAGATCTTACACTAAATCTGAGAAAACACTAGATAAAGCTGAGTCAACGTTTGAGAAGATGAGAGATCTCGGTTTCCTCTTGAAACCTTCACCGTTCAGTTCAATGATTTCTCTCTACGGTCAGCTCAACAAACAAGATATGGTCGAGAAGATTCAACTTGAGTTGAAGGAGAACAATGTGGAGGCCGAGAATCTCATGGAGAAAAATGTTTTGAGTTTAGTCAAGATGAAGGCGTTGAAGAAATCTAAAAAGTTGGTAGATGAGAAAGGAAGGAACCTTGAGAGAGACAGGATCGTTGCAAAGGAAGAAGCTTACCGTAGAGCCTTTTCAATAGAAAAGGAAATAGAGATGTATGGGGACGTGCCAGGGAGTAAAAGAGAAGTGTACCGTCTTTGGGATGAATACAAGAAGCAAGGAAAGATGAATAATGATGATGGATGTCGAAGTGTGATTAGCTTTTTTTTTCATTTGATTTTATTTTGTTGGTTTTTGTTACATTTTAAACTAACCATTTTGCTTTTACTTCTATAAAAAAAAATTATGCTGTGGTTTGTATATGTCAAAGAATCAAAGGTAACCTTTGTGCCGCTGACTTTTGTTGATATGATCTCAGTTTATAACCTGTCTAAACTGTGTAATCTGTTGAATTAAAGTTAGTAACAGCCATTGTTTCAGGCTAATGTACTCCTCCTTAGATGGTATGTGTTCATGGAGTTGTAGAAACAGTAAATGTCTACAAGTTGGAACAACATTTCCTCTGGTTGATGGATATCCCATTCACCGAGTCATGCAATTTAAGGTCTGAGGACCTAGATCTCCAATTCAATAACATATTCATCATCGATACTGGCTTATTATGATATCATCAACGAATACTAGAATCAGAAGATGCTTCACATCAAACTGCTTTAGGAACTAAGTATGACAACAAATATTTTATTAGTTTATCTGACTAATGTTGTTGACGAAAATATATTCAACACATAAAGTGTTTACAAGGTTAATTAATTTGTTTTTTAAAATTCGACATATTCAGTTGGTTATCATTTGAAAGAATTCTCTACATTTTGCAAGAAATCACCAAAAGTTTGTCAGATTCTACACTTCTACTAGATCGGATTAAATTGCTACCATTTAGACTCATATTTGTTTGTGTGTGTTATTAATGAGAGGAAATGGCACTGAATTTGCTTATATCACTGGGAGGAGTGGGTCATCCTCTTTTCTACTTGTGGACAAATGGAAAAATATGTTTTTTTCTGGGAAAAGATTTGTAGGATTGGGTTTTGATTTGGTATGCGACATGATTTCACTTGATCTATTATTCTCAAAAAAAATTTTGGCATATTAATAAAAAAAAAAAATATATATATATATATATATATATATATATAGAAACTTGAGAACAGCTTTGGTTAGATTTCGTCAGTGGTTCTGTTAGATTCTTTTACTCGAGTGGTGGCTTCGTTCGGATACCAAACCCAATCACTGTCCTTTTCACCTTCCGTCCTTCCTATCTCTCTTCTTTTATTAGCTTCTTCTCTCCTCCATACCAGTCACCACCATCTTCACTATTATTATTCTTAGCTTCAAGCAGATTTCTGGAGTTTGAGCTATAATCCTTAATAACGAGAATGCCATCAAGGAAGAATGATCGGTTCTCTTCCTATTCATCTTCTTCTTTTTCGTCTTCATCATCTTCTTCTCAGCTAAATACTCCAAGGTAGTTGCCGTAATGAGGTTAATCAAGTCTAAATGATTGTTATTGAAATTTTTATGTTTTTTAATTAATCATGGTTTTATTCATTCACTGTACAGAGCATTTCAGAATGGGTCTTCAGGAGCCATTTCTGTAAGTTCTTATTGTATCCATCTATTTGATTTGTTGACGGATAATTTATTTAATTAATTTTAAAATCTTGGATTTTCTTGTGTCCAAAGAAATCTCCTCTCTGGGATGTTGAGAAGACCAAGGGCAGCTTTGGTTACTCAATGCCTAAGGTCAACTTCACATTTCATTCTTTTATGTACACTTTTTAACGAGTAATGTTTTATTCGGGATTGATTTATTAATTTCACTTTGCCTTTGTTTTCTTGATGGGAAGATTTATCAATATATATTTTTGCTATGGATTTTTCAGTCTAATGAAGAATTAAAGGGGGAGATCGCAGAGCTTGAGACAGAGATCTTACAGTTAGAGGGATATCTTCTCTCGCTCTATCGAACATCTTTTAGAGATCATTTTCCTGCATTTTTGTCACCAGATGACTCATCGCTTCCTCAGTCGAAGCCATACACGACCAAGTTTCACAATGATCAAGTCTCTTCTGTGTCTGATACATCTCTCTTGTCGAGCTCCAAACACTTGTCTGAAACGGTGAATGATCTTAATCTGAATATGAACATAATGATGTCGTTGCAGGTTCTTTTTCATTTAATATTTGAAACGTTTTCAGGACTCCGGTCACCCGAGTTTGGCTGATCTTCTTGGTCTTAACACTCTGAGTCCCAACAAATTATCGGAAGAGATAGTCCGACTTATTTGTGTGATACATTTTAATCTCTCCGGCAAGGGACAGAGCAAAGTGGTCAAGAACTCAAAGAATGAAGAATATGGAGAGGAACTTGGAGTTGTTATCCATAAACTTTGCCTAGACGAGGACAATTTGAAGTCCGTTGAGAGTTTACTTCAGAACTTCAGGTGCGATTGCGCAGTAAAGAAAAAAGAAAAAAAGAAAAAATACTTGCATCACATAAATTTTAATACAACTGGTTAAAACGCAGATCATTGATTCAAAAGCTTGAGAAAGTTGATCCAGCAAGGATGACCCGGGAAGAGAAGCTTGCGTTCTGGATCAACATTCATAATGCTCTGGTGATGCATGTAAGCAAATCAGCAAATCCATATTTTACATAATCTTTTGTTGTCATTATGATCTTAAAATTGGTGTGCTCTTACAGGCGCATATAATATATGGTATTGGTGAACATACAACAAGCACAATGATCTTGAAGGTATGAAATATATATCATGTTCTTCTGTAGATTGTATTGTTAGATCATTAATTATCTGAGATACCAAGCGATTAATCATATGTTTAATCTGTTAGGCACCATTTAACATAGGTGGAGAGTGGGTAAATGCGTACGATGTCCAGAGTTCGATACTTGGCATTCGTGCATGCCATTCATCATCAGTAAGTTGATTTTGACTTCCATTGATTGTCTATGTTTTGCATAAGTTTGTCTCAAATAAAACCATAGTATTTAGTATTTAACTAAAACTCTTTTGCTAATTGTAAGTGCACATGGCCATAAATGAAACTATTTAACCATAGTAGACTGAGTTTCTCCTTTGCAACAATAGTGAAGAGAAAATTTGTCAAATGAAAGAAAATATCCCAAAAAAAAAAAAAAAAAAAAATAATGAGAAAGTTGCCATAGTTTCTGAAATCGTTTTCTTACTGAACTATTTAAAAATAATCAAGGAATTTTTACATACAAGTTACAACCATCTTGATATCTCCTCGTTTCAAGTATAAAGTCTAACGTGTAAAACACGTTTTGTATTTGGTCATGATAGCGTTTACGGACGCTGTTTTCACCGGCTAGGAGTTCAAAGACAAGTAGCAGCGGTCACATATATACGTTGGAGTATGCTGAACCACTTGTACATTTTGCCCTTTCTACCGGAGCATCAACCGATCCAATGGTACTATACTGACTCAATTACTTTGATCTACTCACAAGCCGAGTTAGCCATTTCAAAAGTGTAATGGTTTCATCAGGTCCGAGTTTATACAGCGGAAGGAATCTTTCAAGAACTTAGGCAAGCAAGAGACGGTTTCGTCCAGAAAAGTATTGGATTTGAGAAGGATACAAGGGTTCTATTGCCAAAGATCATTCACAACTACGCAAAGGATACTTCTCTCGACATGGCCGAACTATTCAATACCATAACGGAGTGCCTCACAGATACACAAATAATAAAAATGAGAAGAGTGGTGAAGAAAAAGCAAGATAGATGCATTTACTGGATTAAGCATGACTCCAGTTTCCGTTATATCATCCATTGGGAAATCGTGAGAGAGAGTGTTGGAATTTGACCACAACCTTTTTTACCTTGTCGTTCTATAGTTCGTTTTTTTTTTTTTTTTTTTTGTGTGTGCGCCAAATCTTGATGAATATTGTAAGTATAAAGTATAGAGAAGATTAAACAGTCTTGACATTTAGACGAAGCATAATACAAACTCCAAAGGCCTTCTTTGGACAATAGAAAAGCATGAGTAGTCTAAGAATGTCGAAGGGACTGACACAAGGAGGAGTACAATACAGTCATTTGTTAGGGATTGTAGCGTATACTTTATGTGTATAATTTATATATAACATTAACTAAAACACCAAACGAACATAACCCAAAAGCTGAATTTGTTCTGGCAAGAAACAAAACCGACACAAAAGCAAAACTAAACTCTACAGATGAGTAAAAAAAAGGACTTTCTAGTCATGCCACGCAAAATCTCCTCTGCCTTCTCTGAAGCTTCGTCCACTTCTTCTGTAATCGACTTCTGCATCCGAACTACACACACCGGTCTTGTACCTTCTGCTTGTCTTTGCTTGACCTCCATTCCCCGGCGTGCTTGATCTCCTCATGTGATCTGCTTTCATACAAACACATTCAGCATCAAGAGTGACGAAACAGAGCAGCTCTTGTTAACCAAAAAAAAAGGTGACATATTAGTATTACCATTGTACAACTCGACCGGCTCTTGTAAGTTGCTACTCTTTTGCAGGTCGAAGCTAGCCGCCTCGGAGCCATACGAGTTTCGTCCTTCACCTTCTGATGCATCAATGGTACAACGAGGTCTCAACGAGTCATCGTTAACATGTGTGATCTCCACGTACTGGCTTGTAGTAACGACTTCATCTGCACTGAAACCAAAGGAAGCTCTGTAGGCTTCAAGCTCTTCCATATCTTGCTTGGAAATGCGTTGACCACTCCCGCTGTTGGGATAAACATCCGAGTCCTTGGAAACACTGAGTCTTCCACCGGTATGAGAGAAGGGCGCGTCGTGGTCAAGATAGTACCGAGCAAACGTGGCAGGGCAGAAGAAATTCGATCCTTCAGCAGATGCCTTTGGAGTAGTGTTCGTCTCAGGTGTCTGCGCATAGCTAGACTCGCTCCTCGAACACGCCAACGGATCCCAGTTCGGTGAGAACTCACGCTCAGGGAACGACAAAGATCGACCGTCGCCTGAGATCAAGAACCGAGCGTAAGGAACATCTGGTGAAGAAGGAGTGGTGAGATGCGCTAACTCGGGAGGAGGAGTGAGCGGAGCAGTAGATGGCTCTGTGGTGTAAGTTGAGAAAACCGGCGGCGAAACAAGCTGAGTCTCGTGAGCGTAAGGACCGGTTGCGAACATTGCAGAGGAAGGACCTCCAGGGGAGTTAGCAGATAACCGAAGATGGCAGTTAGGGGACTGAGTTATCGAAGGAGCAGGAGATTGTGAGAAAGAAGCTGGAGACGAAGGTGGAGCGAGCATTGACATAGCAGCTCGATTGCTCAGTCCTGTTGCTTGAGATTGGTTTGATTGACCAGTTGCTACGTTCCCTTCAGGTAATCTTGAAGCTGGCACTATACGACTCTCTCCTTTCTTCGAACCGAAACACGACATTGCTTTGAAACACCCAACCCACATCTTCCTCTGTTCAACACACAATCAATCATACAAAACTTTGTGAAAACATACTCACAAACTATGCAGATATTACTACTTGAGGCCTAATCAAGAACGAATCAAGATTCAAGATTCTGAGGCAATGAGTTTGGTATAGTTTCTACTTTCTATTAAAAGACTCGACTTTCTCAAACAATTGTCTACATCAAAACCAAAATCGGTCCACTTAAGGAGTATTTATTCCGAAATTAAGGCTAAATAGAGCTCAAGCATAGATCGTGAAACTAAAACCCCCAAATCAAAAGCCTAAATAAGATTACGCAAGTTTCATGTCGTCGATCTAAGCCAAATCATTCCAAATTTACAAAAGATTTCAAGGTATTTAAAGACAGACCCGTTCACGAAGAGGAAGCCTGTTATGATGATTAGAAGTCGACATTACCATCAAACTCTCGATCACTGCTTCTTCTTGGTGACGAATTTGAGGAGAAGGAAGTCACCAGATCCAAAGCGGCAGAATTTTTTTCTCATATAAACATTTGATTTATAAGTGAAGAGCAGTGGTACGCATTTCAGTGAGAAATTTAAGGGATTGAAATATAAAAAAAAAAAAAAAAAAAAAATTAAGGAAAGCAGAGTAATCGGAAAAAGGAAGATTCAGCCGCAATTTAGGGTTTTTGTAATTCTATGGGAGATTCGAGGAGCAGCTGAATCTAGAAGAACATAGCAGAGGCTGACACCATGTAGATTTTGATGCTGCGACTGTGAGGCAAGACAAAAGCAATATTTTGGAAAGCAAAAGCCATTGTTGGTAATTTTTTAGTCAAATATATATTAAATTCTTAAATTAACTCAAAACATAATGGGCGAATTATCTTTCTATAAACAAATAGAACATGAAAACAAAAATTAATGACTCAAAATAAGATTTTTGTTTGTTTGTTTCTAATCTCTTGAGTAATTAAGTTTTGTTTTCATGTTCTAATTTTTTATTTATTTGTGTATACATTAACATTTGAAACAAAAATATTTTTAAAAACTTATATAGGATTTAATATTTTATCTAAGAATACTTAAGATGACTTAAAATGTTGGAAACAACATACAAATTTGACCCACAAATCTAGTTATTGTTATGTATGATTTTCTCGTTCCTAAGTGTACTTTGCAACTTAACTATCAGTCTTAGCTAAGAGTTGTTCGATCAACTTATTTACTTTGGGTCATAATTTTTGGGAAAAACCTTGTTAGATTACTCATACAATGCCATTTATTGCTAGTTTAGACACAGATCTAAAACTCGACTCATACGGGAAAAAAAAATCTACAACTTGTTTAATTCTAAAATTAATTATGGCTTTTGCTAACACTATCTACATGATTGAATGTAATATTCTGTCAATCAATTTGAATAGCTAATATCACTCCTATAAATGCGTATCTATTGTATATGGTAACGAGCTAGTCCTTACTCGTATAAATTGAAGTGAATTCTCTCCGGTTTTACTACTTTGTTCTTCGTAAAACTGATAATTTAATGTTAGTTGGATCCCAACACTAACAAAAAAACTAATTTACTTTGGATCATCAAGTAGACCGGCCTAGTAAATAATCCTGGTCGGATTAGATTTGATATGACAGTCGTGATCCTAAAATCTTACTATCTTAGCAGAAGTAACCAAGTATTTGTGGAGTTTGGACAAAATTTTAGCAAAACTAAACAACATCGAACCAACTCAACCAACCAAAATCCAAACTACCATAAAATCAAATCAAAAATATATTTTGGATCTAACTTGATCGGTTCCAATTTTTGGTTCCCAGTTTTTGCTTTAAATCTAAAATATTTATACAAACTCGAATATCCGATTGTCTGTATATAAATTCACTAAATCATAATGGGTTGGTAAATTTCGTCCATTGAAAAGTTTTTTAATATGAAAGAAAACACTTATGTTTGAAATTTTGAATGATTAAATTAAGCCAAAAAAAATTTGGTGTTCACACAACGAGAAATCAAAACTGGGTTGAGGACTCATAAACCTTTATGTTCATAGTCCATATTAAGAACCCCCAAATGTTGACAAGACAAGAGTCTTTCAATTCGAAAAAAGATAAGAAGATAAAGGTTAGTGGATTTCATCATGAGATTAAGTGGAAGAGAAAAATGATGACAACATGAAGTGGATCTATGAGTTAGGTGACACGACACCAAATGGTTTAGGTGAAGAAGTTTCATGAGAAAGAAAGAATAGTTGGCTCTAATCCTACAACACACACACTTTATACTAAAGTGGTTTTAGTTACTAACACAACATCTCATTGACTAAATCAAACCCACATTTTGAAAAACTATAAGTAAAGAGGACCTCGTAAGAGAAGACAAAGCAAATGTCCCAAATGGAACAAAAAGAAACAGAGCCACCTCGAAAACAATTGAGACAGCCTCCTTCTGTTCCTTTCGTTTGGGAAGAACGGCCTGGCTTCCCCAAGAAAAACTGGCAACCTTCACTAGCCACCTTCGTGCCTTCTCCTCCTCCGCTTCCGCCGCCTATCCCGGTCCCGGTTAAGCTGGTTACATCGGTTCCTTTCCGTTGGGAAGAGACACCCGGAAAACCACTCCCTTCCTCCTCAAACGACCCACCTAAGCTTCCACGTCCACCATTGGAAACCACCACACCTCCTCCATTACCACCTCCGGTTCCAGTCCCGGTTAAGCAAGTTACATCGGTTCCATTCGATTGGGAAGAAACTCCTGGACAACCATACCCTTGCTTTATAGATGACACAAACCCATTTTATCAACCGCTGCCACCGCCTCCCATGTACGGTGATGTTGAAACCAGCAGCGATACTTTTGACGACGCAAGCAGTGATTCCTTCAGCTCTGTGCCGTCTCTACTAACAGCAAACCGCTCGGTTTCGATACAAGGTGCTCTGGTTCCGGATGAATTTGATGAAAACCTGAATAGAGAGACAAGCTTGATACCAACATCACCAGCTTATGAATCTGATGACAGTACGAGCAGTTACATGACAGGAGCTTCAAGCCTCGTGGGAGCTTCGTTCTTGGAAAAGCTCTTTCCACGTCTTCTTCCACAGGAAAAAGTCGAAACCGCTGATTCCAAGGATGTTCAAGTTCCTTCTACTGATCCGTTGAATGAAGAATTGAAGCTTACAACAGATTCTGACAACATGAACATCAGCTTCCCTGTGAGAGCGCCGCAGACACTTGGAGAGCTGATAATGATGAGCCGAAGGAGAAGTTACATGCGAAGAGCTGTTGAAATGAGAAAGCAGAATCCTTCCATGGTAAAACTCTCAAATAATCTTATTCTCTTCCAAAGCCATATACAACCATAACTGTGTATCATGCTCAGAGCTAAATACAATCACGGTTCTAAAATGTTGACACTTGCAGGAACATACAAAATATGGAGCTGAGAGTTGCTGCCTCTTTGTGCCAGGCATCAAAATTATAGAAGGACTTGAGTGGAGAAAATACCAACCGAGGCTGAAGCTCATTTAGAAGAAAGATCTTGTAAAAATCCTCACAATTTGCACAAGTTAAGCTGCCCTTGACTATCGTAACTATCCGTCTATACCACGTTCGGGCTGTCTATATCTAGAACCGTTCAGAGGTGTAACAAATGGTGGTATACCCGGAAAACAAATTCGAAAGTCGTTCTCTTCTCATAGATGAAGAAACTTGTATTGTATAAAAGCGAGATATATTGAATGCAAAAACGATAGTTACATCTTCTAATTCTATCCTATCTTCCAAAACAATCCACAACTTACCAAAAAGAATATCTATCGGATAAATAAGAATGCCTCACTAACCATAAAACTGGTTTGACCTCAAGATCTGGATGATTCAGCAAGCCTGTCTGTTCCGTTCCATGATCACTGAGATATCTTCATCGGCTAAAGAGGTAAAAATCTCGGATTTGAACAACAATCAAACCTTAATCACATCCAAAACTTTATCCAACATAACCAGATAACATTTATAGGAAGCATTCAATGATTCAGAACAGTATAATGAGCGTTTTAACCATTAAATTTATCAGTCAAATGAAAGGTTCCATATCGATATAAAAAGGTGATAAAACGTCCTTTAGAAAAATCTCAGAGATATATCAAATGGGCTTTAATCACCGCTGCTGCTGTGCCAACCTTTAGTGCACGGAGGTATTTCCATGAACTCGTCGAACTCCTTCACGTGAACATCGCAGCATTTCCACCCTCTCAGTCTATCGTGGAAGACCGCAGGACCTGGATGGT
The DNA here is from genome assembly GCA_026724425.1 of Erythrophleum ivorense. Taxonomy (NCBI): domain Eukaryota; kingdom Viridiplantae; phylum Streptophyta; class Magnoliopsida; order Fabales; family Fabaceae; genus Erythrophleum; species Erythrophleum ivorense. The sequence goes on along the minus strand of JAIUCV010000070.1, from coordinate 1,157,115 downwards.
AGCTGCACGCAGTCTCATGATTGTCTCTCTCTTTGAATGTTTTGCCACATCCTTTGTTTTTGCAGACTTGGGGTTGATTAATATCTATAACAACCTTTTGAATTGGAGGTGGTGCTGCTAAGGATTCAATCTCTTCTTCTTGCGCTTGTACCGGTGTGTTCAAAGTCTGCTTGATTTGTTCTTTGGGTTGGGAACCTGTGTGGGTAAGGACACGTCGTTAGATCAAGATTTAGTTGCATACAGAGAATAAAACGGGCGTCAGAGAGAGAGCGAGAGAGAGAGAGAGAGTGAAGATACCAACCATGGTCTGAGCAGAAAAAGCCTTGCCGGCACCTAGAGCAAGAGTCTTTTGTTGCTGCATTGGCGTCTGGAGACGAAGTAGGAACCGTGATAGGTTGTCTTGGAGCCGGTTTCGCCAGAACTGGTTTCTCAGTTGTGTGTTTACCTGTTTTACATCTTCATTGCAAAAAAAAAAAGATCAACCAAGAAAAAGTATCAGTGTCTGCGATCATCAACCACAACACGTAAACAGGAGTTATTCGATGAGAAGGAGGTACATATGAAAGATATGATTACCCAGGAATTTCCAAGAACAAAGTGAAATCATGACTTCTTTGCTTGCAGCAGCTCCACTCTTTCATTCCATCGTGAAAAAACGGCTGCAAGTATGAACATCTCTAGCTTTAATTTTCTGACTAGATGCATGTGAAACAAAAAATAAAAACATAACAAATAGTATTTGAAGAGAAAATTTGACTTACTCCCTGCTTGCTCGAAAAAAAAAACAGTAGTCAGTGACAAAGCCAAGCCCAGCGAGACACCGGAAAAAAAGTGGTAAATGATGTAAACATACAATGAGGGCCAAATGTAAAAGACTAAGAGACTGTTAAGCTACACAAGAAGCCATAAACGGTGCCAAAAAAAGATGAATTATATTGTTGTTTCCTTGTATAGATTAGGCTACACCTATATGATATATATCATCAGCTCAAGACTAAAACCATTAATTATCGACAAGGTTCACTACATATTCTTTCAGATGCAAAGCTAGCTCCCAAAACAATCCGAATTCTGACTAATTTAAGGTTTAATGTTCGCCAATCATTCAATTCGAATTTTTACAGAAACTTGAGAATAGCATGAAGAATCAATTTTAAAGAGGATGGAGAAAGAAGACGTACAGAAGCATGAAACTGACAAGAGCCGTCTGGATTGTCGTCATCGGTGAACATGGCGTTGCAGCCAATACGTTGGCACTGAAGCTTCGTTGCTGATTTAACTTCCATTATCTCTCTCTCTCTCTCTGGCTCGCGGCGAACTTTCGTCGGTGCTACTACGATTCCAACTTGCTTGTCTGTTTCGATTACTTAAGTTCCTCTTCGTTGGTGATTGCTCTTCTTCTTGAGTGAGAGAGAACTCGAGAATTCTACAGCTGATTCTACAGCGATCGGCTTCAGATCGTCTGGCCCTAAGAAGATTCGAGACGGAATTGAAGAACTAAAGAGTAGCGAAAGAGACGATGTGATATATTATGGGCCAGGAATTGGGCTTCAAGGTTTTGTATCTCTTTCTTTTTCTGACAACAGCTTAAGGTTTTTTTGTTTTCTATAACATTACCGTATTAATTTTTTTTTTTTACATCTACTTTTATCCATTAAGGTTAAGTAAATAAGGAAATCGGATCCAAAAGTTGGTACCACAACATTACAACAATAACCGAGAAGCCAAGAACAATTATGTCTTGCACACATAGCATTCCATGTCAACAAAAATTAACTTATGTAACAGAAAATGTACGATTTTCGTCAAAATAGTCAAACAAATTCTATGATATTTGGATTTTTCAAAATTTGAGTATTTATTTGCAGATGTTATAATTCACATCTAAATTGAACTTATAGTGATATTAAAAGAAGGTTTTGACCGTTTTCCCATGTATTATACAAAACATAAGATTCAAATGAAATTTAAAGACCCTAGAAATCTGAAAACGAAAAATCAGTGGTCTAAATCTTACATGTTTTGTCGCGATTTCTTCTCGCTTAGTGACTTCCATCATGCTCGCTTTCAGTTAACAGAAGATAATCAGAAAACAAAACAAACAAACCAATAGAGATTCATAAACGAGAAAACTTTAAACTTGATATCAAACTAAATAAAAACGATGGAATAATGAAGAATCATAGTAGAGAGAATTTCATAACTTACTTTTCGCTCTGTAAATCTAAAGCTTAAAACGAGAGAGTTCATTAACTATTCAACTATGAGCATATCATCTTTATGTTCTTTGTATCTAACCTTACTGTCTCACACATGATCAAAGATCGCACACAAAAACTATGACTAGAATCTGGAAACAAAACTGTTTTTACATTTTCAGACTTGACATAACTTTTACCCAAATTGAAATCTTGGTAACTTACCAAGTTTAACTTCGATATGAAAGATATTGGTTGTTATGAAAATTTGGGAATGTCCTCTTTCCAATGACACCAAGAATAGAAATCTAGAGCGCAAAACAATTCTGAGAAACTATTCTAAATCAGAAATATGGATTTTCACAAAAAAAAAAAAAAAAAAAAGACATCTCCAAATTGAAATGACAATAACTCACATTACATATTTTTAAATGGCTAGATTTCAGATTTAATGGAAAGTTGAGAGAGAGAGATTTCCACAGAGACCAAGAAGATATCGATATGACTCCTTCCAAAATTGTCGGTAATTAGCCCCTCAATGTCATTGGTTGGAACTTGTGTTGACGGCTAAAGCTATAAAGCAATTTCGGAGAGCTTCACTTTCGGTTTCTCTTTGCCCTATAGGTTTTTGAGCGTGTAGTATAAATAGGAAGAGATTGGAGGGTTCAACTTAGGGATTTTCAAATTGGTTGTTACGTCACAGACTTTTAATTAAGTTTTGGAGATTTGTGAATGGACTGTGACAATCACACTCTCGAAACTTGATTAGAAACAAGATAACATTGCAACGCCTTGTCCTGACTTTCACATGATATTTACATAGAAACTCCATGACATTTCAGAAAGTTTAAACAAATCTGACAGGTGACACTTAGTGTTGAAAGTGCAGAAATGGATGCAAGTTCAGTAGAAAAGTAAGGTAAACCCAACAAAAATTCATCGTAGTAATAAGAAACAATACAGATGCTACCTTTTCCTGTTGCAGAAGGTTCGGAAGTAACTCTAACCTCTATTTTTCCGCATAACTTTAGACTCTCATCGGAATTGTTCTTTCCTTGTCTTAAATGTATGGGTCTAAGCGGAAGAAATATAATATCAATCCATCTGTTTGTATAAAACTAACGATAAAGGAGGTGTAACTAGGATATTCCAAATGTAAAATTTACTAGATATGCCTAACCGTTTGTTATCAGATAGTATGTAATAAGTACTTCAAAATTACAAACAATTCCGGAATGAGCACAACTCAGAAAAGTATATCTTTACAAGGAAGAGAGTCAATACATTCTAATTATCAAAGTCTGTTGAGAGGAATCCTAACATTGTGTTGGTGAGGAGGAGTTATGTCCACATGAGATATCACTTGCGGCATCGTCATCCCCACCGATACTATAATCTCTGGCATCAAAACAACACATCATAAATGGTTATTTCTCATAAAGAAAAAAGAAAAAAAGCTGATGAAACCATAACAGATCAAGACTGACCTATTCCTTCTCGGATGGATAAATTTGGCCTAATGATTTCTTCACTACTCACCAAAAACACATCTCCTATGTACAGATGATTCGTTGGCACGTACACACTACACAACTCTTCTTCTCCATGGTCCGTCTGTTACGGTGAAAAAAAAAAAAAAAAAAAAACATCAGCACTGATTCACTCTCCTCAAGTAATTTTCTGTATAACTTCTTCCTCACTCACCTGAAGTTTCACAGACGATGTGATAAATCCAAAAGCGTATTCACCAATACGAGGATGACGGATGATTGCTACCTCTTTAAATGCGGTTGTGTTTTGGTCTGAGAACAAAAACAAAAATCAAAATATTCACAAAACAGACTGACTAGATTGCAGCGTAGAATGACTTGGTATCTTTAAACCTTATAGCCTTACCGGGAGAAATAGCAGTGCTAATTTGTTTAGAAGCTGAATAAAGATGCCTAACAAAGGGCATTCGCCTTATAAACTGCTCCCCGAGCCAGAAAACCGTAGAACCGAGCCACGACGATGCAAATATTCCGATAAAGAAAGTGAAAAGTACAGATGTAACAAACCCAAGTCCTGTGCAACATAGCAAAACGAATCAAAAGATGTTATTATCTGATGGAAATTTTCAAAGAGAGATGAAATGAAAATGTTCATTTTACCAGCTTAAAGCTAAACATTAACACTAACTCTAGCAGTAAGACCTTTATTTTTACTAAAGCAGATGACTTTTAAGATTTGTAGTCTTTACCAAAGATGTCAACACCAAGGCTCTCGTATATCGGACTGAAGAAACCATCAACGAACTGGATAAACCACCAAGTGATGAGGAATGTAACAGCAACAGGGAAGAGGACGACACTAACACACACATATAAAACATACAGTTAGACTCAAAGAAACACAAAATCAAATCATGAGTATGTAAATAGAAACTGTGGTGAGAATGCTATTACAATCCAGTCATGAACTTCTTGGACACCCAACTCTGGAGAACAGCATAGCAAGCCTGCAAATTTAACGCAAACATATAGTGTCATTTGGTCATGAAAATTTCACAATTCGAGTTTGTCTTTAACTTCAGAACCCCCAAACAAAAAATTCTCAACGACTTGACAAAATTGAGTAAGCTCTGAGAATCCGAAATTCTCTTCTTCTACTTTTCTCCAATTTCAACTAAAAATGAGTGACGAATAAGAAGAGGAACTATTATAGCTCACAGAAACAATCGATCAATGAAATCGTCATAGGATTTCGGATTTGAAGCTTACTTTGCGAGTAGAAGAATTTGGAGAGTTGGGAGGAGACTTGGGAGCATCTTCTGGATCCTGAGGAGTGAGTCCTTGACTGAGTGAACTCGTCGTAGCTTCCTTGTCTTCCGCCATGTCTCTCCTCCACACGAGGCGGTTGAATTTGGTCCTGTCTGGTTTTTGAGCGGCTAAGTGAAGGAAGGACGACGAATCCGGGTTCAGAGTTCGGACCAGATCTGCGAATTTCTTTTTTTTTTTTTTTTTTTTAATGCCTCACGCTATGGTAGATAACGTGTTGCGATGCAAACCGTTGGATCATGATTAAAGAAAGTATGCCTCACGCAAAGCTGACTGGTAGACACATGGAAAATCAACCATCATTTATTCTTATTATTAGATCCATAAATTTATTTTGCATTGCTTTCATCATTTATTTTGTCAAATTCTAGAAATTTGAGTATAGATTTATGAATGTTCTTAAACGCGGTTTAAAATATTAAAACATATTAGGTTAAAGCTAGCGCTACGCGCAGATTTATTTTCACGTGTTTTCATATATTTGTTTGTTTTCAGAATTGTCATGTTAATTTATTTTTATATTCGTATAGATTTTGTTTTGTTTGCACTATGTATAAAAAGTTAAGTTTGTAGTAGGGCTATGACTTTTAAATGAAACCCGAATCAGACCTAAAAGACCAGTTCGGTTAGGGTTTGGGTTTGCCTAAAAATCCGAAATTACAAAAAAAACTCTCGATTTTGCCTAAAAACCCGATCGATTTTAATTGGGAGAGAGTTGGGCAACAAACCAAAAGTTACAAAACCGGCATTAGCAGATAGTGTTTGTTTAGGAGCTCCTTCCAAGTCATGCGGTGCAGTTGGAGACCACGAACAAGAAGGTGCATTGTTAAGCGCAGCAGCACGCCTCGCCTCTACAAATTCCTATATTAGAAGAACCATTTTTCATTCATTACAGAAATCAAAACCTGTTGCCAACATTTTAACTTTGATCTTTTGTGTTACCTTTATGAAAAAGTCGCTTGAATAGTGTCAACAGAGTCTTTAAATCGCATAGGAAAGACCATTGTGACTTTATCCGCCTGTGATGCAACGGTAAAGTTATCTATTACTAATCATACGAATCTATAAATTAGATATACCTGAGGCAGGAGGAAAAATGTCTCGTTAGGTCTGTGCATGATTGCTACAAGCCAATCCAGCTGAGGAGCAACCGTTCTTGGAGCTAAATGTTTGAAAATGGATTTTAACGGCGCACCTATCCCCACTTCTCTAATGGAACCTAAGTTCGTTAATAATGTTTTCTGTACGCTGCAAAGCTACACAATAAATACTTTGCATGAAAAGACAAAGACCAACATCATAAATCAAAACAAAGCAAGTTAAGTAGTATCATTTGAGGATCTTTTATCGATATAGAGACTCGCAGAGCCTTCATCTGGACGAACTTTAGACTCGCAGAGCCTTTAGGATCTTTTTTTTTTAAGGAGAGAGTTAATAAGACTACACTAGATTGAAAAAAAATAGTCAAAGAAAGAAACTTACATCAACGTAAAGACAGAGGACTCGCAGTTTCCGAGAATCCCGAAGCAGCCGGAAAAGTAACTTCGACCAATAATCGAAGCGTATAGTTAGCTTCAGATGTTCAAGATGGTCGAAGAAAATGCCATCATGATACATATACTGCACAAGTGATATTTGTAAAAAAAAAGATTTCAACAGGATTTGTGTTGTTTGGTTCTGGTTATGCTTGTGATGGTTTCACAGTACTTGATTATTTCTAATAGTAATGTTTGTAGACGATGTTAATTTTATTGTAAAATTGCCTTAAGAATTTCATGTGATTAATTTAAGGATGTAGACACGTTGTCGGACCTCTGTGTGATGTTCATATTCTCGTTCCTACAATTTTTAGTTGAAATATCAATATGCATTTTTAAGAAGTGTAGTTAAATTGTAAAAACTTGAGTTGTTAATTATCTTGAAGATGGTGTTAACTCACTCTCCACCTGAACTCGACTCTTTTTGAGAATAATTTTGCTGCGCGTAGTAAGTTGAGGCAGGACTTCGACCCTTTCTTGATCCAGCTAACTCACCTATAAGATTAGTCAGACTTATCTAAGTGACCGATTGGTTGTGTTGACTTCCTCTTTGCAAAATAAGTTAACCTTCGTACACTGATGCTAATATCGAAATCACTCAAAGGTTATCAAAACAAAAATTAACTTGTCAACAATTATGTATGAGCCGACCAAATTCGAAATGTAAAAAAGAATGGGAGGTTGTCTTAAGTCCTAGCTATATGGAATGAGAAGAATGAGTATCTTTAATATTTTGTTTGCTTCTTGTGTATAAAGAAAGAACTGGAAAAAAGTGGTGTTAACCACTCCTTTTTTATTTTCTATTTTATTGTTGTTGTTGTTGTGTCTTTTCATTCAAAAGAGATAACAAGACTTAGATACGTGGAATACTTTTCTATCCCTCTTTTTATTTATTTATTTATCAACATTGGACATATTTAAATCTCCAAGAAACGAATTATGTGCCAAAATTAACGAATGACTTAGACTGCCCAATTAACTTATATTTCAAATTTATATGGATTGATTACTCTTCGTGCTGTTGTTAAACTAATTAAGTCCCATAGTGCAAATAATATGTGGTTTATCAAGAAGTGAAGTAATGCAATTTTGGAATTAGATTCATATTGAGGTAGATGGATAAGAAAATAGTGTAGTAAATGATGTCGGCAGTTATAAGTGTAGTTAGATATGCAACAACTCAAATCGGACATGAACACATTAAACTTATCAATAGAGATCACCGACGAATCCTTTTGGGTCTTCCACAAAGTGTACTTCGATTTCTAATTTATTCGGTCCAAGGCCTTTCGTGTGAACACGTTCTTGGATATTTAACACGTGTTTAGCATTTTCATTAATCTGCATTTTACTAAGTCAAGATATTTTATTAAAACAGAGACCACATATAATAAATTTAGAACGTTATAACACATTACTAAACTATATTAGGATATAAAATGTATGGTGTAACATTGTATTACTATAGTATAATGTATGATTTGGTTAATTTATCATTATTCGGACGATGTTTTTGAATCTTTCGTGAATAATATTCTGTAGTTTACGGTGTTTACTGCGAATAGATACACGATGCTATTTATGGAAGACCAAAATCTTGTCCGAACAATATTCGGTGCAGTGGTAAAACAATATTAGTAGGGATGAATGATAGGATTTTTGTCATGGTGCTATAGTTTTTCTACCATTTTGTACTATTTATAATTATCTATCATCTTTTACTGTTATTTTATAACATCAAATTTTATGTTGTAATTTTATAATGAAGGAGATGATGATGAAAATCCGCCGGAATAGTTATTTAATGACACCAACTAACTACAATAATTTTTCATTTAATCGACCACTAATTGTCTAACTGCACTCGTAAAGTATCGTAAGAATTTTTATATTTTTTAATTTGCTCAATTTAGATTTTTCATTTTATAGCTGCAACTATGGAAATATACTTTTTACAATGAAACTCATTGGAATTTAGATTCACCGATGAGTGGTGTGATCAGTTTACAATCTGAGTGATGATAAATTTACAACCGATGTTTTAGATTCATTGATCAGTTTACAACCATCTAGCACTCAACCGATATTTTAGATTCAATGCCAGATAAATTTTTAAAAACAAACCATTTTTTTGGGTTAAAAGATCTAAAAAAAATATATACGTAAGGTGATAGTTAAATCAGTCGACGTGTCATGAACGTCACGCTCTAGTTGGTAAGGAAAACCTTTTGGAACTTCTGCCCATTTCCCCACGTGTCACTATTTGTATGACGGCTAGAGAACACATGGTGGATTTGTCCGAAATACATATAAGCCTCATCTCCACTGCCTCAATAGTTATATCTATCATCTACCCAAAAAAGAAAGGAAAAAAACAAATTGATTACAGTGAGCAGCACATCACAAACACAACACAACGTGGCGAACAACCGTGAGTCAAACGAGGAAACTGGCGGCAATGGCCAATATTCCTACAACGCCGAAGAAATAACGAGAATCATGAACGAGCCGGAGTATTATCCCCCGGGGTACAACTTGTCTGCCACCGCGATTTCCGCCATGGTGTCCGTGCTGACTCATGTTGTCTCCGGCGAGACTCAACCCTCAGGTCCCGCCAAAGGGTCTACGAGCCACAAGAGAGAAAGAGAAGAGTTACCTTTGTGTCCTCAACGTTCAACTGGTATATGTGTGTGCTTCACTTAGAGCCTTGTTTATATTTATTGAAGTCTAAGACAAATTGTATATAATTTGTGACATTTGATTATCTTTTCTTGAAACACGGTATTTATATACACTTTAAACATGCGCTTTCTGTTATATTTTTTAGTAGTTATCATAAGAAGAACTATTCTTGTCTTGAAAGATTAAGATTTTTTAAAAACATTATAAGCTATATCATAAGATTCATAACCAATGAAACAGTGACAGAAGAATATAAAAACACAATGGAGAAGCCAAGGAGATACAGAGGAGTGAGGCAACGACCGTGGGGGAAATGGGCGGCGGAGATTCGAGACCCACACAAGGCGATGCGTGTCTGGCTCGGCACTTTCGAAACCGCCGAGGCAGCCGCAAGAGCTTACGATGCGGCAGCGCTCCGCTTCAGGGGAAGCAAAGCAAAGCTCAATTTCCCTGAAAATGTTGCAAGTCAGGCGATTCAAGGAGATTCTCACTTCTTGCAACCTCCTCCGACATATTTCGATCAATGTCCAAGTTTATCGTCTACCTCTGGATACATTAACCAACAAAAACCATTAGAAAGCATTTTGGAGCCACCAGAAGAGGAAAGGCATTTTTTCACAGATAGTCAGTACCATTATCACTCTTCCGGTTGATAAACAGTTATTGTTTCTATCCAATCCAAACTTTCATAATACAACTTGCGATCTGTTTTCTGATATGTGTTGTATAAATATACGTTACGCCCAAGATATAGTTTTGTGATCAACCTAATCTCGTGATTAGCGTGGGATTCACACTGGTTTTTTAAATTATAATGTGATTCATCCTCACAACGACGTTAATAATTTCTCTTAATAAGTAAAGTTGGAGAATAAATTCAACACAACCCCATGTTTAGATGGTTTTTCGTTATTTAACGATTCATGATCATTTATATCACTTGAATGGTTGTGCTGTTGTGCATGTCATTCGAAATAGATATTAGTTTCTCCCAATAGCGAGTTAAATAAACAAACGGGTGAATCCATTTGGGTACTCATAAATGTGCAATTGCATTCACACAAAATAGAAAATCGATTATGTATTATTATGATATGGATGAGACTAATTCACACTCTTATTCTACAAAATATACTATATTAAAACGATAATAATCTTATATATTACATGGTTTTTCCTAATCAAATTGTTTTACCAAAACATAAATAAATTACAGAATTTCTGTAATCGATTCAACTATTTCACTAAAATGAAATATCCTAAAATTATTTCTCAAATTATGACATGCGCTTAGCGGGTTAGAACCTAGTTAAATAAATAAAAAATTAAACATAATAGTAGCAAGAAAAAGGAACTCTTTATGTTAAGCTCCATAGCTACTGAACCACAAATTAGATTGTTGCATTTTTTTGTTTTGTAATATATTTTGCTTATACTTTACTTACATTTTGCGTATATTTTACTTATATTTTGTTATATCAATATATGTTATGTTTATAACACACATTTAATTTACAATCAATTAACCATTTATTAATATATAAAGAATCTTGTACCATATGTAAAAATATATATAAAAGAAAAATTGTTTGTGGGTTTCTCAAGAATAATGTGATCGAATTTGCTCGGAAGTTGTGTGTGAAGTTATTCTTGTTTACAATTTCACCACTCCAATGTACGTTGTTAGCATAATCAGTGAGACGAGTGAAAATCTCTGTAGGCCAGTAACCAATTGGCACGAGAACGGTGTCATTGCTGAAACCAACACCCAACCAAGATTCAGACCTTTTTTTTTTTTTTTCAGGATTCAGACTTTAGATTCTACATATTTGATTATTATGGAATGGGAAGACTTGTTCATCGAATTGGATATGTCTGGACACGTACAGGCGTCCGGAGTTTGGTTGGAGACAGAGGTACGCACTCTGTGTTGGCGAGTAACCAACAAATACGCACGCCGCCGACCGATCTTCCAGTTTATGTTTGGTGTACGGACGGAGCCACGGGAAGCATAAGGATCCAAAAACCCGCATCTTCAAGTAGTTTGGTTGAGTTCCAAACAGCTTTTGAAACAGTGACGCCATGGCCACGGTAGGTGTTGGTTGGCGGTTGATAAGATAAACGGCAGCTGCAAATGCATAGGTCCAGTAGGTATTACGCATTCCGGCATGTGTAAGGAGAGAGAGACCCGTTTCCACTATGTGCCGGTGCTTCCGTTCAGAAACGCCGTTATGCTCGGGTGTGTGAGGCGGTGACGTCAGATGGGTGATGCCGGCATTTGCTAACAGTGATCTCAGTGCGACGAATTCTCCACCATTGTCAGAGTATAATGTGCCTATTTTTGTGCGGAAATGGTTTTCAACAAGGGCTTTGAAAGGTAAGAAGGTTTCACGAACTTGGGATTTGGTTTTAAGAGGGTATAGCCATGTATATCTGGTGTAATGATCAACTAACACAAGGTAATATTTGTAGTTGTCAAAGGACAGAACTGGAGATGTCCAGACGTCAGTGAAGATGTATTGTAAAGGTCTCGTGGAAACAATGGAGTTTTGAGAGAAAGGTAATTTGTGGCTTTTATTAATAGCACAATCAGTACATAATTGAGCTGGTGTAGCCGAATTGGAGAAGGGAAGAGAAAATGTTGAGACAATGTGTTTAAGAATAGAAAGAGAAGGGTGGCCTAAACGATAGTGCCAGTCATAAAGAGTTGTTTTTGGTGCAGAGGAGGAAAAGAAGGAACGGATACCGGTAGGGGATATGGGCCACTCGTAAAGCTCATCTCTAGTCTTGCCTTGCAGTAACAGGATTCCCGAGGTCAGATCCTTCACCTGAAAGTGAGCAGCAAAGAATTCAACAGACACTTGATTAGAATTGCAAAGGCGATAGACAGAGATTAGGTTTTTGTGCATAGTAGGGACACATAGCGTTTTATCTAGGATAAGAGGTTTGGAAGGGGATGGAAAAGACAGTGAACCAGTGTGAGTGATAGACAAACCAGAGCCATCACCAATGAGTACAACATCCTGTCCGTGATATGGTTGATGCAGGGACAGGTTTTTGAGATCATTGGTCATGTGGTGAGTTGCGCCACTATCGAGGAGCCATGCGTTCGTTGGATGAGGCGGTGCAGAGGCAAAGTTCGCCTGTGGCTGCCAAGAAGGGTACGTGGTGTTCGTCTGGTTGCTTGAGTGTGTGGTTTGCTGACCAGGTAGTTGAGGACACCTTCTCGCACTGTGTCCATGTATCCCACATAGCTGGCATCGTCCTTGGTATCCTTGAGAGGTGCGGTTGTCGTGGGGCTTGCTGTTGTTGGACGATGGTTGATAGTTCCGGTTTGTGTTCCAGTGGGAGGGAGGTCTTGGGTTGTGCTGGTGTGGGCGACCTTGATACGATCTGGATTTGGTGTTGGTGGCAACATTCGCAGAGGCTGGTGTTGCCGTCGAGATCACCGGGGAGGCCATAAGGCGGGCCTCTTGATTGAGGAGTTTTTCATGGACCTCCGTGAGAGATGGTGTGCTATCACGGCCCTCGATTTGGTCCACAACAGACTTGTACTCTTCAGGTAATCCTTCTAGTACAAACTCTACTTGATCTTCTAACTCAATAGGTTTACCGAGAAGGGCTAACTGGTTAAACCTTGTTATAAAGCCCTGAATGTACTCATCAATGGATCTGGTGCCTTTTGTCCATTGCTTGAGTTGGTGTTTGATCTGTTTGAGATGTCCTCTGCTAGGTTTGGCATATGTGGCCGCGAGAGTCTTCCATATGTCAGCAGCAGTGTGAGATCTGGAGACTACTGGCTGGATGGAGAGTGAGATCGCACCAATCAGACCGCTGTAAATCAGCTTGTCTTGGTGCTTCCAGAGAGTGTAGGCCGGATTGACAGCCTGTGCATCAGCGACAGTGAGAGTAGCGGCTGGTGGCTGGACGGATCCGTCGAGATAACCGGCGAGATCATAGCCATCCAAGAGAGCATGTACCTGAAGGCTCCACATCAGGTAATTGCTGGAATTGAGTTTCGTGACATTGGACATGTTCACGTGGAGAACAGAGTTGGTGGTGATGCCTATGGTTTCAGCACCGTTTGCAGACATGCTGAGATATGTAGATGGAATAAAGAAAAGAGAAAAAAATATTTCAGGGTATCGTCAGCTGCTCTGATACCATGTAAAGATGATGTCTTATATATAAAGTGCTCATTACAGAGACTTATATACACGAGTACATAAAGAAGCCCTAAGAGATAATTACAGAAACTTCTATAAGTGAGAGAGTCAAATATGCAGAGAGTAAATGCAGATCATGGTGTATCCTTGACCATATCCTTAACAGTTTATATAACAAAACAAAATAAAAGAAAATTAACTAACTTTCCATATTTGAATAGCTAGTTCGGTTTGGACGCCTTCAAAAGTCGATGTCGCAGAGATTGCGCCTTATTGACAGTGCGACCGGTTTGTATAAAATCAAGGCAACATAGATTGTAATATCTTGTTAGAGTGTATGTATCAGTCTGCAGACATAATCAAATCTATCATTGATATTAATGGTTTATTTATTTATTTTTTAAACATCTTTGATCGATATTTTCGTAGTGACCGAGCTTTGAGCTGTCTGCCGTTGCCTTGCTTCGCCCAACAACCAAAAGACTGTGAAAAGAAAAGTACAACATACATTATCCTAATTAAATGATAACACAGCTTCTTGGCCAGCGGTTGTGCACAGAGCCGTGCCTCATGTGTATCCAAAAAGGCATTTGCACCGGGCCTCGAGATATATATATATTTATAGAGGCCCCCAATTGTCGAATATATTATGTATCACACTGGTTTAAGTGGCTTAGCTTCTTAAGTATCAATCCTAATTCGATTCCTATACTATCTTTTTCACCTACACTTTTTCCCTTTTTTATTTTCTAAAGCGACGACCATGTACTCATATGCTTGAATGTTTATAAATCTTCTTGTGCTATATCTAGTTTTAGACGACTATATTAAAATACCTTTAAATCTTCTAAATTCAGGTCTCTATAAACGCCACTTTTGATATAATATATTGTTAATTTGATAATTAATTTTTTAAAAAATACCTATGATCTATTTTATAATAATTAAAAGAAAATATTAAAAAGGCCTTAATTTTAAGTTTGCCTTAAACCCCCCCCCCCCCCCCCCCCACCCATAAACCTTCGCACTTCGCACGGCACTGGTTGTGCACTCTTAGAAGAGTGTTTCTCAGCCTGTTGTTTTAGTGTGGTTCTAATTAATTACCATCTCAATCGTCTCACCAGAGTTACTAGCAGTGACTCCTTTATTCAACTTTTTGCCTCTACATCCATATGCCAAAGCCACGTTAGGGAAACGATTTAAGAGTCCGAAGGTTAAAAGGTCTAAAATCACTATGTCATGATCAAAGCAAAAGGTATTTATGTGTGTTTTTAGATAGTTGTTACAAAACAATTTCATCATAATTTATAATTGACGGGGTTTAATTACGAAAAAAATATTAAACAAAATATGATTACTCCTAAAAACTGAAATGAGGAAAATTTGTTGATTAACAGAATTGAGGAAAGTAAGAGAAAAGAAAGAAAAATTATAATGTCTAATTTTAGATCTTTATTTATCTCTTCCAGTTTAATCTTGAAGAAACTTCTGTTGGGCTTTGGGCCCAATAATTAAACTCGGGCCACACCTGAAAATTTCATTAGACTTCTGAGGGTTAACTCGAGTTCTTTATAAGATGAAACTAGGGTTTCAGGTACCATTTCTCTCTTTGTAAGTCCCCATAGTTGGAGCTCAGCAGCCGGAGGCACAAGGTTCGTATTTGTCTCCTCCTTCTTCATTTCAATCGTATATCGTGTATTTGCTTAACGTTAATTTACAAGAAAATGGGATAACTACTGAGTATCCAATTTAGCTACTCTTATCTGTAGTTGATATTAAGATTGGTACTGGTTATCTCTGTAAACATTTTAGAATCCCTGTGTTTGAGTGTGAATTTAGAGCCTTCATGTGTTCTTACTTTAATGAGTTTCTTACATTTCATATTGAGGTTAGAAGGAGAAGAATGTCTCACAGGAAGTTTGAGCACCCAAGACACGGTTCTCTCGGATTCCTTCCCAGGAAGAGAGCTAACCGTCACAGAGGAAAAGGTTTGTCATTTTGATTCTTCAAAGTTTTATCTTTTTATGGATTTTGATTTGTGGGTTTGTGCTTTTACTTACAAGCCAAGTCGTTGTTTCTGTGAATCAGTGAAGGCGTTCCCTAAGGATGACCAATCCAAGCCTTGCAAGTTCACAGCTTTCATGGGTTACAAGGCTGGTATGACTCACATTGTTCGTGAAGTCGAGAAACCTGGATCCAGTAAGTTCAATTTTTGTCACTCTTGATTCAGATCTGTCATTTGTGAATCTTCCTCATTTTAAAGTCTTTAACTTTGTGGTTTTTATTCTTGTGTAGAGCTTCACAAGAAGGAGACATGTGAGGCAGTTACCATCATTGAGACACCTGCTATGGTTGTTGTTGGAGTTGTTGCCTACGTCAAGACTCCACGTGGTCTTCGTTCTTTGAACACTGTCTGGGCTCAGCATTTGAGTGAGGAGGTCAGGAGAAGGTTCTACAAGAACTGGGCCAAGTCTAAGAAGAAGGCTTTCACCGGGTACGCCAAGCAGTATGAAAGCGAGGATGGCAAGAAGAGTATCCAAGCTCAGCTTGAGAAGATGAAGAAATACGGAACTGTCATCCGTGTTTTGGCCCACACTCAGGTAACTTTGCTTGCTTGTCAAATTCTATTTTACTTCTTTGAATGTATATCAAATGTTTGCTTTAATATTATGTTTTGGTTTTCTGACAACTTTGCTTGGCTATAGACTGTGTGCATTGATGTTGTGATTTGGTCTTGCTGACAATTCTATGTTACTTATAACCTTGCAGATCAGGAAGATGAAGGGATTGAAGCAGAAGAAGGCTCACATGATGGAGATCCAGATCAATGGTGGCACTATTGCCCAGAAGGTTGACTTTGCTTACAGTTTCTTCGAGAAGCAGATCCCAATTGAAGCAGTTTTCCAGAAGGATGAGATGATTGACGTCATTGGTGTCACAAGGGGTAAAGGTTATGAAGGTGTTGTTACCCGTTGGGGTGTGACAAGGCTTCCCCGTAAGACTCACAGAGGTCTGCGTAAGGTTGCTTGTATCGGTGCTTGGCATCCTGCTAGAGTGTCCTACACTGTTGCTAGGGCTGGTCAGAACGGTTACCATCACCGTACCGAGCTGAACAAGAAGATCTACAGGCTCGGAAAGGTTGGCACTGAGACCCATTCAGCTATGACTGAATATGACAGGTCAGTTTAAATCCTCAATTCAGTTTTTTTTCCTGGTCTTGTTTAGTGACTGTTTTCTTTACTGATGATGTTTTGTGGTTTGTTGTAGGACTGAGAAGGATGTGACTCCAATGGGAGGATTCGCTCACTACGGAGTGGTGAACAGTGATTACTTGATGATTAAGGGATGCTGCATGGGACCAAAGAGGAGGGTTGTGACTCTGCGCCAGTCGCTGCTTACGCAGACATCTCGTCTTGCCTTGGAGGAGATCAAACTCAAGTTCATTGACACTTCCTCCAAGTTTGGACATGGTAAGTACCAAACCGCAGAGGAGAAGCTGAAGTTCTTTGGTCGTGCCAATGCCAAGGCTTAAGTATGGCTTTTCTTGTTGTGTTGTCACAATTCTTGTTAGAAAGTTTTATCTTTGGTATCTGTTGCTACTTGTTTCCGAGAGATGTTATCCTTTAAAACAATCCAGTGGAGTTTTGTTTGTTTAAGTACTTGTACTGTTTTGGAGTTGGTGGTTTTATCAATTTTAACTTCCTATTGCAAAAGAAATTGATTTTTCTATTACTTAACATATTTGGTTGCTAAGCTAAGCGAATTAAATCCCCTAAATTATCATCAGGTGAATATATTATTAACTTTTATATATATCCCAATGGATAAAGACTTCAAGTACATCCACTCGACCGTGTTAGTCGTGGGGATTTGAATGTTAGTTATATATTTATGGAAAGAATTGAATAGCAAAATGAAACATGAGATTCTTTGCCAGAGAATCTGTTTCAAAATGTATATGATATATTTTTCTTACAATTTAAACTTTTATTGTGATAAACTTGGAAACAGTCGGTACGCTCACATTACGTAACATACATAAGCAAAATGGTTACGTGGATCGTTCTTAAAATGATGAAAACAACATAGTGTGGAAAATTCATAGCGTGGTACATTAGTTTATTACAGGTTTCATTTTATAGGAGGACAACGAGCCTCGCACACGGTTTTTTGATTAAAACAACGAGAATCATGAAAACAACACCAACAATCTCTTTTAAAAAAGGATTCTGAACATTGGCTATGGATACATGGTCCAATCTTGATCTTGCTCGAGCTATCATCGAATTCTCTAGCATTCACGTGCATACCTGCATATTTGAAACCACACATCATTAACCAAACATGGACAATGACTAAAAAAAGACACTTGTGAACATAGACGAAGAGACCTATACATACACTGACTTAGAACAAAGAGGGAGAGCATGACAATGCAGATTAGAGTTGTCTGTGATTTCATCTTTTGTTTGTCTTAAACGATTTTGTGATGTGTTTCTCTTATTTAGTTGTCTTAATATCACACAGTATGTGATTCCTACTCATATATATAGTGTGTCTTGAAATCAAAACTCTTCTAACCAACGTAAATTCATTTGTCAGCTTAGTCAAATGCCTTGCTTGTTTATTCAAAAACTACCAAAATAGTGTCTATTTTTGTATTTACCACCTAAACTGATATCCAAAATAGAAAGGGAGATTTTCAGAAATACCTTTTTTAGGTGATTGTTTTTTAAAACTACCCATTGTTTTAGGTGTCTATCTATAAAAATACCCAAACTCTGTTTTTTCTTTTTGTAAGAATTGACCCTTGTCAATGTTCTCATAACTTAGATGATGGCTTTAGTTGGTTACGTGTGTGGACTATCATATGATCGGGTGAGAGTACTAATATGCTAGCAATAGAATATAGTCATTTGGACTAATTTAAAGGTTTTGGGGAGTAATGTGAAAAAGTGGTAAAAGTCTTGTAGAATTGGAAAGTAAAGAGAGAAAACAAGGGAAATTCAAATTCACAAGTAGCTAACGAGTGTCAGATAATTAAATCAGGTGTCTTAATAATTTACTTTCGAAGAGTTTAGCAGTCCCGGTTTGCTGACAAAATTAAACAAAACCGGGTATATCGAACCGGCATTAACACTAGACTCTCCAGTCGAGTCTCTCGACTCTGCCTCCATCGCCGTCATCATTTCAAAACCCCTCATTTCCACAAGTCTTCCTCTCAAAATTGAATTTTCCATGTCTTTCTCCAAGTGAAAGCTTCACCTAACCGTATACTATATCCACCTAGCCGTATACTATACACTTTCTTTTGATTTTATTTTCTTAATAACTAATTTATTACAGTTAAGTATCAAACCCATGTTCTTTATACATATGTAGTTTTTCCAAGTAGATGCATTATTATACAAACACAGAACAAAAAGACTACACTTGTCTCTATGATTGCCATTCTCATGTCTTTATTACCATTAAATGTGAGCTCATGAAACCAACACAAACAATTAAAACAGAGTAACAAGGAAGTTGATTAAAACAAAAAAAAAAAAGGTAAAAAGAGAAGTTGAGTCTGAACAAAGGAGCAGAAAAGTTTTGAGTGAAATACATTCACTATCCTCACCAAACCCTAATGTTATCACAGAGAGAGAGAGAGAGAGATGAGTTTTGACGACTTTAAATCGCCTGAAGCTGGGAGAAGGAGATTCTGATAATTGATCCACCTAGTGAAGTCGCGTGCTTGCACACAAGTGCTTCCGCAGCTTCCTCCTCGTTCTCAAACTGCACCAGAGCTTGCTTTTTTCCATTCATCTCAAACACTTTTGTGTTCACTATCGCCCCATGTTCTTGGACATGGTTCACAACTTCTTCCTCTGTCACATCTTGCGGAAGAGTCGACAAGTGAATCATCTTTGTAGGGGAGCAGCAGTAGCGGTAGTTCTTTGCAGCATTGCGGTTGAAGCGGTTCAGGTTCGAGTTCACATAATCATGCGAGTCTGTGCCTGGTGTTATATTTGGATGCTTTGAGAAGTTTACTTCTAGCCTCTTACCAAACAGCATCGCTCCCTGCAAGCAACACAACATAAACAACTCCGTTTTCACATCATCCATCTTCGAATACAACAACAAACAGGGACAAGAACAAACCTTGAGGAAATGAACAGCAAGCTCAGCTTGGAAACCATCTCCCATTTGGACAAGGGCATGGTCAGGTTTGTTCCGGAGAAGCTTTATCCTTACAATGTTCCCGTAAAGAGAGAAAAGATTGAATAGCTTATCCTCATCAATACTCTGCAAATAATGAATCTGGTAAGCTCGAAAAAACATTGTGCGAAAACGTAAGTTGTCAAAAGCAAAACGGAAATGACCAACTTACATCTGCATTCAGATTAGAGGCAAGGACTGTAACCCTCTCATTTGTGCCGGTTATACCCGGAGGCAAACCTCCTCCAAAAGCAGCGGCAATCGCAGCTGTGTTTGCCATCTAGTAACAGCAAAGGGATGAGATTAGTTATGCACGTAATCGAAACTTATAACGAATAAAGAAATCAAGAATGGAGTACAAGTCTCAATCAATATAAAGAATATATTGGAGAAGTAAGTGATTCTGGCAATAGAGTTGCTAAAACCGAGTATTGCGCCTAGGATTACCCACCTGAGGATATGCCGCCACTGGAAAAGCAAAATATATATATGAAAATTAGCAAAAGAACACAGTGTAGAAGAACATCACATAGAGTTACAATCGTGTAAGACAACATACCTCCTACATCACCATAGCCAGGCTGCAAGAAAACAGAAGAAAATCAGAATATTAAGACGGCGTAAAAGGATACAAAAGCATATGTAATTTATAAGTAGAGCTGGTCATACATGCGATGAACGGCCTTTTTGCTCTGATGGCAGGTTTGGATTAGTGTAATCCCTATTCGAAGCAATATTAATCAGTTATATCCATATCAAGATAACATCAAACTGTTTAACTGAAAAGAAGACGCATGATCCATACCTAGATCGATCATTGTTATAATTTACTTGCAGCTCGTCAAGGCTGAAAATGAAAGACAGGGTCAATACTCAAAACACTATGAGAAAACATAAAGTAGAAGCTAGCAAAGTAACACAATAGATGCCTTCAACAACATATGTAAGCAAACAGAACATACTTTGAGAACTGTATATCCAACTGACAACAACCGTCATAAATGTTACGACCCTGCCACAAAGAAGGTGACAAATATTAATTTCAGTTATTAAAAAAGTAAAGCATATCTAAATTTTGTTTTGGTAAAACTAAAGTCTTATAGAAAAGCACCTGTAGAGCAGTTCTGGCAGAGGCAGCACACTGTTGAATCTGATACTGTATAAGAGCTTGAAAACCTAAACAAACCACAAACAAGCTTAAAGTTAAAGATAATCAAACAGCACAAAGCTTTAACAGCAATGGTATATAAAAGAGGCCAATAACATGAAACAAACAAACTGCAAAGAAAGTTGTCTACTAGAAAAGCAATCGAATACAAGAGCTAAACAGAAAAGAAGAGGGAGAAAAGAACACGAAGAAGCTGACCAGCAGACTTCTGGAAGGTGACGAGCTTCTCCACAAAACCATAGGGAGAAAAAACTTGATGCAGGACATCAACAGTGATTGGATACAGCATGTGGTGGATTGTGACTAAGAGAATACGATTCGGCTGTACATCCACCATCCCCGCAGCAACCACCAAGACGGAAAGAAGAGAGAAAGAAAAGAAAAGTGAATAAAGAGCAAGAAGAAGAAGAAGTGATGGTTATGAACCACAAGAGAAATGTTAAGTCTCCTCATTTCACATAAATGATATAACAAGACAATAACACTAACATTATGATCTATAAAAAAATTAGATTTCTCATAATCAATGACACACCAAAAGGGTAAGAAAAAAACACAAACCTCATCTTCTCGTCCATGAATATTCTGCTCTATTGTTGTCAATTCTTGGTGTGATGAGAATTGGATATACACATTCCTCCCTCTAGAAATCGAAAATGTCCAAAATAAATCAGAGGTTAAATAGCAAACAGAAGGCAGCAAAAATAAGGAATGTGATGGTCACAAACCTTATGGTTGGTTGCACATTTGTGAAAAACTGAAGAGCACTAACAGCTGAAGAAACATCTTGCATTTGGAGAAGAGCCTTTGAAAGTAGAAAAAGAGAAATCTCACGTAAGCACATGTACGTTCTCCAAAAGAAGAAGAAGAAGATAAAAAAGAGCATTTTACCTGATTCTTTGCCCTGAGCATCACAAGCTTAGTGATGACACCAAATGGTTGGAAAAGCTGAAGCAAATCATTCTGTTGAACAAAAATCAAAATCAAAACTTGAGGGTCACCAAATTAAAGACGCTTAGTGTTAATCAAGAGTAAGAAGTAAGAAGAAAAAAGGGATTTTTACTTCAGAAATCTCATGTCCAACATTGCGAACATGAATGACTTTGGAAGATTCCGCCATGAAAACCCTGAAACCATAAGAAAAACCAACAAACTCAATTCGACGGTTTCTCAATTCGAATTCGAAAGAGAAAGTAGAGAGATTCAGAGAGATATCTCGCTTCTGCTCCAATCACAAATACAAAGATCGATCAAGAAAAATATATAACATTGGAGAGAAATCGATGATAACAATCAAATCAAAGTTCGTCTACAGAAACCGAGGCAAATATATCTCCAAATCGCTGGGAAGTGGCTAAGAGAGAGAGAGAGAGAGAGAGAGAGAGAGAGAGAGAGAACTTGCCTTGCCTGTGAGAGACAAGTGAGCGAGAGAGAGGGAAAGGACAGGGATAGAGAGAGAGAGAGAGAGAGAGAGAGGGAGAGAGAGAGAGAGAGAATCTGAGAGAAGAAGAAGAAGAAGAAGAAGTGTAGATCGAAGAAGGGCTTGAGAGGGTCTCGTCGTCAATGCTCTTTAACCCTATCTGATTATCTTATATTGTGAGAGCTTTCTTCTTCGCTTTAAGGCGAACCCTTTTTCTTGTCTTGCTGTAGGACCCAATTTTTCAACCTCACAATAACCTTCTAACGCTATAAGAAGGTTTCCCTTATTAGTTTCTTCATTTTCCTTTTTTTTTTAAATTACTTTTATTTTACGCTATTTACTTTGGGTGAATACCCGCACAAACACGCATATTATTTCATATTATTTCGTATACAAATTTTTTTCCTATAGGTTCTTTCTTCATTTATAATTTTTTATTCCGCCTTTTCTATATGACATGCATTCTTCACAAAACTAACTTTTAAAGACAAACTTTGGCAATAGCCAAATCTAAGTTACCTTAAATATAATTTTGATGCGAATTTTGACATTCTTATTAGCCGCCAGGGCCGGCCCGGACCTAAAGCAAGCAAAACAATGTGCTTTAGGCGCCAAGAAATTATATAAATTTAGGGCCGCCAAATAACAGAAAGTTTGTGGTATTATAGTGGTTATGTCTCACCATTATGAGCTTCGAATAAAGTATTTGAGGCTCTAACCTAACATTTTTTTTGCAAAACAGTACGGGCCGGCTCTGCTAGCCGCTCAATGGTAGAATGAATTATATGGGATCATTCTAGATTTGCCATGTCATGGGATACAACTTTAATAGGAACAACAACATCTCTCGAATCTAAAGCTCTCCTAGTGGCTATGCAACAAGTATGCAGTTTGGGTTTGGATCACCTAGTTTTTGAAAGAAATTGTAAACCCTTGATTAATATGTTAAACGGCCTACAAATGGATTTCAACATCAAAAGCATTTGATGGGATATATCAACGTTGAATCAAAAGTTTAGAGAATATAATTTCCAGTTTACTAGAAGTCAAAATAATGTTGTAACATATGTTTTAGCTTTACTAGAACCAGAAAACTCGGTTTTCTAAGTAATATTTACTTTAAAATTGTATTCACTTACATGGCTTTCAATACATTTGTATTCCGATTACGTAACTTCTTTCGAATAAATAAAATCATGTTTTGACGTAAATAATAGTACAGTTTTATATTTTTTTTCCTTTCAGACATTACACAAGCTCGGAATATAAAGCCGACAATATGGTAAAGAGTGCAAAAAAATATCATTAATATAGATATTTGAAACAATTTAGAAATTGAGATTGTCGATAAAAAATAAAATTTATATTTCGTTCAATATTAATTATTTTACTTTTTATGTCATACACTAGTAAACTAGTAAAAGATGTTTAATGATTGTTATAAATGATTTATACTATGTGCTAAAAATTTAGAGAAAAAAAATTTTGAGAAAAAAAATTTAATGATTGTTAACTAGTAAAAGATGTTTAATGATTGTTATAAATTTTCACGACCAAAAAAAATTTAGAGAAAAAAAACTCATCATCTTTATGAAATAGCTTGGTGGACCTTGCTCTGGATGGGCTTACGGACCCAAACCGATCTCAAACTCGAATTGAAATTTGTGTATATAGCTCGAGTCAAATTTCAATTTGTATAAGACGTAATAAAGACCAATCTATGTTTTCAACTTTTCATATATCAAGAAAACCACTTCCATTATTTTCGTCCAAACTCCAGCCAATGCGTAACTCGAAGATGGTAAGATCAAAAGCAAAGAAAAATTGTATAATAATTATAAAAAAAAAAAAAAAAAAACCTGACAGGTGATAAAACAATGGAAAACAGATTCAGGTAAACCGACTGGTTTGAATCGAGGTGGTTTACAAGCAAACGAAACAAAACTAAACGACGAAGTCAAATAAGGTAAAACAATAGAAACAGATTCAGGTTTTGCATTCGAAGGCAAAAACTATGGAGTAAGTTTTGTTCTTCAGATATGTCCTTGTTCTTTCCACTTCTTCTCCAAGAAATCACTAACCAGGAGCTGGACATTGCAACTAGGAAACAAGTTGTCGTAGAGTGCGAACATCTCCGTGACACAGTTAGACAATTCATTGTTTCTGAGCTGTGTAGGTTCATTATCTTCAACGAAGACGTCAAACCTCTTCAAACTCGGAAAATAGTCCAAGAAATGCTTTATAATGGCCATCTCTCTCATCGTTCCTCGAAACCCTTGAATCTCTAACCTATTCACTGGACAAGACTTGAGTGAAAGACCTTTGTCTTCACTAGAAATGCAGGGACAAGCGTCCCCGCATTTCTCTGTTACATCGTGTAATAGACCCTGAATGCATATAAAGAAGACATATAAGGTTTACATGTAAGTAAAAAAAAAAGAATACATGGTCTACAAATTCTTACTCGAACGATGATAGTTTCTAAACGTGGGCAATTCCTTAGAAGAGCTGGCATTGCTTGCCATCCTCGACCTTCTCGACCCGCAACACCTAAGAATTTGACGTTGTTGAACACTGGCATTGATTCACAGCATAGAGCAAGCACCTGATAATAAAAGAAGCAGACATTTTTGCAATCAATGCTTTACAAATACTAAGACCAGAAAAGAAGATAACAGAAAAAACTGACCTCGAGAGTATCAACACATAAATGAAGTCTCTGAACATTTTGTATGCCATTCATGAGCTTCACCACATTGCCAAAATGGAGAAGAGCATCATCCTCATCCTCATCCTCCTCCTCCTCTAACAAATCATTATTTGGCTCTCTTAGTCGCTTGACTTGATCATCAGTTACTGTAAGATTGATTACAGCTTCAACTAATTTCTTCATATTAACAACTGGATAGTCTTCCGCAACCAAATCAAAGTAGTTGAAGAAAAGCAGATTTGGAGTATCAAAAGAAACGCTCCTCGGATTCACAGAACCTTCACAACCGTTGCCGTGGAGAATTAGCTTTCTGAGGCTTGCACTTGAAACGGTTACATCCATTTTATTCCACTCCATGTTAGCCATTCGTAATTCCTCAAGGACAGGGAAAGAAGGAATAAACTCCTCAATATCATCACTACATAGAAACAGCTCCGAGTCGATATTAAGACTCTTAAGCATTGGTAAGGAAAAGGAATAGCTCATCGTCCCGCCAAGACACCACCAATCAACACAGTGTTCACTTGTTAACTTTAGCTTAACGAGTGTTGTACTGAAGAACAACTCTTGAGGCAGATGATAACTATCGGAAAAATCAGTGAAAAGGTCAAGGTCAGAAACACCACGCTTCAGCACATTGCATATCCAACGATTCACAATATCTGGATGGACACCAGTGATACACTTTAGGGAGAAATTCTTGATAGGAGAATCACCCTGCCTAGCAAGTACCCTGTCCACGAAATAGACGAAGCTCTGTCTAATCTCTGCCCTTTCTCCTTTACCATCTTCAGGATGGAGAAAGACAGAGTCATCTATTTCAAGATTAGGGTTAAATTTCCACAGATTGAGCCATCTCTTTGAGACAACCGAAGTCACAGCAGCATCCTTTGTGGGAAGGAAGGACATTATCTGATAAAGAAGCTCGTCTGGTAGTTTGCTAACACGATCCATCACCACAAACGCCAAGCCAAAAACACAGTCCTATAACTATAAGCTAAACTAGTAAAACACTCGCTGCTTCAAAACATCCAAATGTGTCCCTAAAAGAGGACACATGGAAACAAAGATAAACACAGTTAACTACGCAAATTGTAATCCATTAACTTAAAAGAAAAAACTTTGAATAAA
The DNA here is from genome assembly GCA_026724425.1 of Erythrophleum ivorense. Classification (NCBI taxonomy): domain Eukaryota; kingdom Viridiplantae; phylum Streptophyta; class Magnoliopsida; order Fabales; family Fabaceae; genus Erythrophleum; species Erythrophleum ivorense. The sequence continues at coordinate 1,131,085 of JAIUCV010000070.1, read as the reverse complement.
ACTCCTCTCAAATTGATGAGTAAACTTCAGCAATTACCTCGTTACAATCACCTAAATTTGACAAGAGAAGATGTTGAATATCTACCACTACAAGCCAAGATGTTCAAAATCGAATATACCCAACGGAAGGTAGAGGGAAAAGCCTGAAACTTTCACTTGGAGAATTCAATTTTAAGAGGAACACTTGTGGAAATGAGGGATTTTGAAATGATGACGGCGATGGAGGCAGAGTCGAGACGCGAGAGTCTAGTGTTAATGTCAGTTCTGTTTAGTTTGGTAAACAAACCGGGACTGCTAAACTTTGGGCTTCGAATAATAATAAGACAAGCCCAAGTAGAGATGCCCAGTGGCAAACTGGTAATTCGCTGATTAATTTAATAATATATATATTTGAAACTTTCGATTGACACAATTGAAAACACTGAGATCAGTAAAAAAACAGAAAAAAAGAATCGAAAAAGAAGAAAATAGTGTTTATTAAATAAACTTTATTATTTGTTGAACTTTTACAATTACAATAGGGTGCGTAGAAATCTAGATAATTTATATGTTTTATGTTTAATAGTTTATTATACCTATATATAATTATATATTTCTATATATTGATTACAATTACAATAAATACACTAGTATTTTTTATATAATAATTTAGATGTCCCTAGACACACACGAAACATAACCTCAATTAAGCCAATTTCTAAGGCATTCGTAAGTGATTGATTATATGTGAAAGTCAACTATAATAACCATATACATTTACTATGCGGAACATTTTATTATTCCATAATAATAATTTACACGTACAATATATAACCAATATATAGCCATCTGTTTGTCCATTATCATCTTGAAAAATGTGTCATTCGCGAGATTTCGACTCAAATAAATAAAAATTTAGTTTTCTGATTATCCAACAAAAAAAATTAGATTAGACAATGTTGGGAATTTACAACTGAAATATTCAATGATATACTCGTGATTTTAACTATTTTTAATATAGTTTTGTAGTAGTTTTATAAGCATTTCATTTTTTTTTTAGTTTTTTTCAAAGTGATTTGTTCTTGAAGTCTTAAGAAGTTATTTGGACAAAATGGCAAAATAAAATCAAAACCGAGATTTCAGACAATTTATGTATGTCAAAATTTTTGCGTGGTAAATTTTAATTGGAAAAGTTTGTGGTTGCTAATTATAATCCTCGAGGAGTGGATGAACCCTAATTTGTTGTCATGTTCATCATATGTCTTTTTATTTGTTATTTTGCAAGGTTTGTCACATTTTGAAAAAACATTATCACTAATGCACATTTGGCTATATTAGATAAATCCATAAAAAAATATGGTGTTAATAAGGTTTCAGTTTTAAAAAAGGAAAATACCAAAAATTGATCTCCTATTATTATCATACAACCTGTAGAAATTTCAAGAACATATAAACATGTTTATTTACTGATTAGATGGAAGACTTAGCCGAATCCAATTATTATTAGAAAATAATAATAATCCATTAGACACCACATGTTTAGTGTAAATCTTTGGTGATAAAGCTTTTACAAAAATGGTCTTCATCATCTGGAACAGAGATTTGTTTTAAGAACATACACAAATGACAACAAATACATTTTAATAATTAATCGTGTATTTAATAATTAATATACATTTTAACAACAGATATAACACAAATAATATTGTATAAACCAATCCAATTTTGTCCATGGTTTTTCAAAACATAAAAGATTAATTAGATGGCATTATGATTGACAGTTTTTGTACGGCTATTACTACAGTGTTATTAAACATATTCAACAAAAATGATTTAAAATTACAATATTAAAAAGATTAATGTAGGGGAGGATGTTATTGGGAGATGAATTTGTATAGAGTTTGTTGATTTTTTAAAATTGAGAGATTTGTTAAATTTGTTGAAAGTTTTTTTAAAATTTGTAAATAGTTTGTATATTTAGAATATTTATCAAAATATTTTAGCTATAAAGATTTCGAGAATAAATAGTATTTTAAAAGTTTTGTTTCATTAGTTAATTTGTTTAAAATCTATGTCACAATAACAAAGATTTTAATGGAATCATAAGTTCATTAAAATCCAAACTTTTTGAATAACAGTGGTTTTTATAAATCATAAAACTAATAACGATGAATTTCTTTAAGAATGTCAAAATTTATCAACCACTAACAATAAATTTTGAAAATTAAAACAATAATATAAAATCTATTTTCCAATAACCTCTCGGAAGTAAACAGAGCAAGAACATTAGTTGAACTGTATTTACCAAAAGTTAGTTTAAAGGTAAACAAAGAAATATAATTAGTTAACAGTTAACTAAGTGGCTAGTTTCGGACAAACTTGGTCCGCTTAATAAGAAAGAGTGAACACTTTCCCCTTTTGCCACTCTTTTATCCGCCAAATCCGGCATGATGCGGCGACTATCGGCTCAGATGCCCGGAGCCGGACTTGGGATCGCCGCGATATCATACGTGGCTGTTGATTACATGAGATACGTGTCACCGGCGTGGCATTCTCGTCTTCAACCTGTTCTCTGGTCGGCCCTTATTCTCGCCGTCCTCACGCGTGTCCCGTTCTACAAGCACTGGTCTAAAGAGCTAAGAGCAGCAATACCTTTCCTCGCTTCCATCGTCTTCCTGCTCGGAGCTCTTCTCTTCGAAGCTCTTTGTGTTCGCTCCGTCACCGCTGTTCTTGGCCTAGATTGGCACCGGTAAAGTTAGATCCGTTTCAGATTTAGCTTAAAAATTGTTTGTTTGAGTGTAGTTTTGACTTTTAGCTGAGCTGAATCAGATTCTTCTCTATACTTTTGACCTCGCTGAGTGCTTCTGGATCTGATTTGAGTAGAAGAACCTGGTTTGACTTGAAAATACGAACTAATTTCTCAGTGTAATTTAGAATCTCGAGAACTGTTGTTTTAGTTGATTATGGTGGCAATCAATTGAAAAATTTCAAGAGAAAAACATATCAAACTTCCCTTGTTTGATAAAGTATCGAAATTGAATATTGTTAATCTGTAATGTTTATCTAATTTTCTACATGATTAACGTAATGTTTCACTAGACTATAGTTTATCAAATATAATTGATTAGCTAAGAGAAATTTGAATGTTAAATGCATTTATGTAACTATATTATCATTATAAGAAATATTTAGTGATAATGTTTAAGTTTCTAGTAGCAATCAAGTAAAGCTATAATTAATGCATTTCTGTAACTATAATATCATTATCATAAAGTTTATATCCGCTACTTCAATTAACGGAGCAAAAAAGTGAAATTTGAATAAAACTTTATCAACATTACAGTAATCTTTTGTTGAATGTTTATGCATTTCTTTAACTAATTATCATTCTGATAAATGATTTCCATCTTTGATAGGGATACGTCTCCACTCCCTGACACAGGCCAATGGCTCTTACTTGCACTAAACGAGAGCCTTCCGGAGAAAATTGTTAATATCCTAAGAGCTCACATCATCACATTACACCATTTTCTTATGCTCTTTGTAATGTTGGCTTTCTCGGTAGCATTCAACTCGGTGAAGCCTCCGGGTCTAGGACTAGGCGCGCGGTACATTTTCACCATGGGATTAGGCCGTCTCTTAAGAGCTATAACCTTCATATCAACTATCTTACCTTCTGCTAGACCGTGGTGCGCTTCGGCCCGGTTTAAGAACGTCCCTTCTCATCCTCATCGCTGGGCTCAGAAATATTATGTTCCTTATGCTAAAGACCCTTATGCTATACGCCAGCTCCTCCATTGGGACACAGCTTACGGTAACATCTAGTCTCGGTTCACTTACTAGTGATTGCTTGTTACCTTAACTTAGAATATATGATGAGATTTAGAGGTCTCTTTTTGTATAAACAGCTGATGCAGGAGACTACATTGGTGACTATAGAGCTGATTGGGGTACAATGAGCTTCCTAAGTGAGTTCTTGAGACCGAGTTACTCGGAAGGGACTTCGTGGTTTGCTCTACTAAAGAAAGCTGGAGGTGGTTGTAACGACCTCTTGTACAGTGGCCACATGCTTGTAGCGGTCTTGACCGCTATGGCTTGGACGGAGGCTTATGGAGGTTTCTCATCCGCGATGATATGGTTGCTCGTGGCGCACAGCGCGCAGAGGGAGATAAGAGAGCGCCACCACTACACGGTAGACTGCGTTGTGGCGATTTACGTTGGTATACTTCTGTGGAAAATGACGGGTTTTATTTGGTCTGACAAGAGGAAAACGAAGCAGGCAGCGAAGCTAGAGAAGATTCAGAACAGGCTGATTCACGCTGCCAAGGATTCGGATATGGAGGCTGTTAGGAGACTTGTGGAGGAGATAGAGGTAGGCTTCGGGGAAGAGAATCAGAGTGGAGTCGTCTCGAAGAGGACGATGACTGTGTTTGCGTGTGCCACAGTGATCACGACGCTTGGTATAGTGGTTCTGGCGTTGACTTTGACCAGCGACGGTTAAAAGAGACCTTAAGAGTTTAGATCAACGTTTAAGAGAGTTGGACTAAGATTGATGATTACTTGTCTTTTCCACGGTTTTTACGATCTCTTCTTTTTTCTATGTTTGTTGTGTGTATGCAAGTGTCGCTCCAAATTTTGTGTTACTTTTTTGACATTTTTGTTTAAATTTAGTACATTTTGTTTTAGAATTAACTAGAGCTGTCAATATGGGTGTCCATATCCATATTAGCTTGTCCAATAATGTCCATTTGTATGTGGACAAAATATTGTCCACGTCCATTTAGGCCCATGTCCATATTGACCCATGTCCATTATGGCCCATCGAAAATGGGCTGTCCATAGGCGTCCATGGAAAAAAAAAAACAGATTTTCGAAAATGTAAAAGAATGAATGAGATGGTGATGAAAATTTTCGAATATGTAAAAAATTGTTGTTTTAGAAGAATAAAACTAGGAGTATGAGTTTATTTTTTCGGTTTTAGCGGTTTTGGCGGGAAAACACGGTATTACGGTTTTGGCGGGAAAAAACGATTTTACGGTTTTGGCGGGAAAACACACGGTTTTAGCAGAAAACACGATTTTACGATTTTGGCGGGAAAACACGGTTTTACGATTTTGGCGGGAAAACACGGTTTTATGGTTTTGGCAGGAAAATACTGTTTTAAGATTTTGGCGGGAAAACACGGTTTTACGGTTTTGGCGGGAAAATACGGTTTTACGATTTTGGCGGGAAAACACGGTTTTACGGTTTTGGCGGGAAAACACGGTTTTACGGTTTTGGCGGGAAAACACGGTTTTACGGTTTTGGCGGGAAAACACGGTTTTACGGTTTTGGCGGGGAAAACACGGTTTTACGGTTTTGGCGGGAAAACACGGTTTTACGGTTTTGGCGGGAAACCACAGTTTTATGGTTTTGGCGGAAAAACACTGTTTTACGATTTTGGCGGAAAAACACTGTTTTAAGATTTTGGCGGAAAAACATGGTTTTACTGTATTATCATATTATGGTTTTGGCAGAAAAATGCGGTTTTACGGTTTTACAGTTTTGGCGGGAAGACCGCCGGAGAAGACCACCGGAGGAGAATCACGTGAAACGGAGAAAGAGTGAAACGGGAGAGAGGAGCGAAAGAGAGAAATCGAGTGTCGTGTAATTGGATTTTAGAAAAATGAGTTTTCCCAAATCAATTTAACCTAGTTTTTTTTGTCCATTGGACAGCCCATGTCCATAAGTGTCTGTCCATATTTGTCCATGGGCTAAGTTGGACATGCCCGATTACGCCCATCTCAAAAATGGGCATGTCTATATCCGTCCATATTAATATGGACATGGGCATGTCCATGGACAGATGTCCAGATTGACAGCTCTAGAATTAACAACCACTAATTCTATTAGTTTTTAATTTCAATGATTATGTTGTATTAATCTTTTTAATTAAAATTAATACAATTGAATTTACAAACAATTTATATGTTTTGTTTATTTTAGAATATTTTGGTCATTTTAGACACAAAAAAATTTAGTTTTTAAAACATAACTTTTACTAGATTATCCATTTGTATGAATATTTTTGTCTCGTTTTTTCTCCTTACAAATTGGATTTGTTTATCCAAAACCAAAAATGTCCAGTTTCAACATAACTCTACCGTTTTCCAGCTTCTTCAATGGCGATTCCTCTCCCCACCAACACCTACCCCTCTCTACATTTTTCCCCGGAATCGTCTAACTCCGTTTCGTCCTCGTCGATGCTATCTTCTCTTTCACCCTTTCGCTTACCGTCTCAGATTCGCTGCTTCGGAAACCGCCACGAGAGGCTTAAATCGCCGTTGTCGCGTCGCTTCGCCCCACTCACTGTGAGCTCTCCTTCCTCTTCAATCGCTACTTGCTTCGAGATGATAAACATCTTTCAATCTCCAGCTTTTCTCTGGTTGTCCTGTGATTTGGAGACAACGAATTCTATTTTGTTCATGGTTTAGTTTCCTAGATTAATAATCGTTGACCAGCAGCTACATTGTATTTGAATTTTCAATCTGATTCCGTGTTTATATCTAAAAGATAGAATCAGTATGTGTAATTACATGATTTTGATGCAGGTTAGAGCAAAGAAGCAAACTTTCAACTCTTTTGATGATTTGTTGCAGAACTCTGACAAACCTTTACTGGTTGACTTCTACGCGACATGGTTAGTTATGATGTTTCAGGCCATAATATTCTGATTTCTAATGAAAGCACCAATATGGTTACAGAGTTGTTTTTTTTTTTCTTCTGCAGGTGTGGTCCATGTCAGCTTATGGTACCGATACTCAATGAAGTGAGTGAAACACTGAAAGATAAGATTGCGGTTGTGAAAATCGACACTGAGAAGTATCCAAGTCTTGCTAACAAATACCAGATTGAGGCTTTACCTACATTCATCTTGTTCAAAGATGCAAAACTCTGGGACCGTTTCGTAAGTTTACGCATATCAAATAGCGTTAGGCAGAGCTGTTTTTTTGCTCTTTTTATAACACACAAAGTTCACTTTCTATGACAGGAGGGTGCTTTGCCAGCGAACCAACTCGTTCAACGGATCGAGGATTCTTTGCAAGTAAAGCAATAGATATGATAAACCAAGTCTTGTTTGAATGAGAAATTCCTCATGACATGTCTGCTTATTTCGAGTAAAAAGTTGACGAATAAACATTGTTTTTGTCCGCACTTTCACGTTTATGTAAGATGTTAATATTTATGTCGGAAATTTTGAGGCATAAAATAAAACAAGCACATATCATAAGTTAACTCACCAAAATATTGGACCACTTTCAGTTTGATCTGATTCTACACAATAGAATTAAGCCGAACTGAACTGAGAGAAGACAAAGCTAAACAAAAGTGAAGTAGAAACGAGTTAACCTTTTCAGTTTTCAGAATTCTGAAAATTACATAATTCTCTCACTCTTTAGTTGTATTCCACATTTGCATTCTTTTGTGCTCGCATCAGTTTCATCCTACAAAATTGAAGCAATAATTTGATTAACTTTAAAGTTTAAACCATACAAAAATCCACCAAATGAGAATTATAACTCTTACCTCTTTGCAGAGAGATACTTCTCTATCTCTTGTTTCTGCTCAGGCTTAAACTCTAACCATTTTTCAAGTGGAGGTAAAACATCAAATCTTCCTAGCTCTGTGCATGAAATTAAGGATGAAATTAAAATCACTTAAACACACTCGCGCATAAAAAAAAAAACAAAAAAAGAGTTTGAGAGTAAAATTTCACACCTTGAAGCAAAAACTTTTCTTCTTCTTCAAAGCAATTTAGTTTCCAGAGAACTCTGCCATCATCATTCACCAGGATTGGATCTGTTCTAACAGCATCACATCTTTGCCTCGCTGCAAAAAGACTAACATTTCATCATTCTTTAGCTTCATAAGAGCATATGAAAGAGAGACTCCATTGATAAAAAGGATTTAGATCTTACTACTTGATGTCATGCCCATTGCCTCCAGCATCTCACCATGAGCTTCTTTAGCTTCAGCTTTTATTCGAGACAACATTGCATGATGCTCTTCAACAGACAATGGAGCTCCGTTTTTTGCCATATGGGTCTTGGCAAGATCACTTTGCATCTTCTGCCTCAGTTGTTTCTCCTATAAGAACAACAAAAAAAAGAACACGAAGTTTAGCACAAATGATTAAAATCATCTTGCAGATTATAGAAACACACTTTTTCCTTTGCAGCTGCAGCCTTTTGTTTTGCTTCTTTTTTCTTTGTTTCAGTCTCTGTATATTGTTCCTCCATGAAATTCCTCATTGCCCTGTGAAAATGTGTGTTTAAACTTTAAAGTCATCACGAAGCACACAAATTACAAGAAAAAAAACAAAAAAGAGAATAAGAATACATTACCATGTGCTAAGTGATTCATCACATAAGAATATGAGAAGCTTGAGCCTTTTTGATCCATCCATCTTCTCATACTCAGAAACACCTGATTTGAAAGTTTCAGGTGGGAAACAATCACTCAAAACTCCTGATTGCGATAGAAACTCTCCAACATAACTGAACCAGGTGGTGTCAGTTGAGCTTAGAGACAAAGACCTGTGATGAGATCATTCAATTCAAATGCATCAGAAACAAGCGCATAACAAATAAATTTACTTTTTTCTTTCAAAAACACTCTTACATCTCATCTCTATCATCTGATATTAGATTTAACAACTGGATCATCATCTGGATAACACAGGAGTACTGTTTTCTCTTTATGCTACGCCCAGATGAGAAAAGCTCAGCAACAACTGAATCAGCTTGTCCTTCCTTCAGATCAAGAACCTATCAGAAAAAAGTCCAAAATGTAAAGCAGCTTAGTTATTAAGAGTAAATAGTTAAGAAACACACAATGAATGATTGAAAAAAAAAATAGAAATCTAACCTTTCCAAAGGCTGAACAAAACTCAAGAAACTGCAATACATTTCCAGTTTCTTCAGTGGGTATACCAATACCTGAGACATTAGTCATGCTTATTCCTTGAGGAAGTCGAGCCTCAAACCCAATTTCCTCTTTCAGTTTGCTATCAGCTTTGGCTTTCTTGATCTTGGCCACCACTTTGTTCTTGTTCTCGTCCTTGTCAACCTGTTTGCTATCAGCTTTGGCTTTCTTGATCTTGCCCACCACTTTGTTCTTGCTCTTCTCCTTGTCAACATGTTTGCTATCAGCTTTGGCTTTCTTGATCTTGCCCACCACTTTGTTCTTGCTCTTCTCCTTGTCAACATCTGATTCGTAACATCAAAACTGTTACGTCTCCTTTTAAAGAGAACTTCAAAGGACCAAAAAAAAAAAAAATCGTGTATCCTCATTCCTTACCAACTAGTTCCACATCTCCATTACTGTATCCACATCTATCTTCAACCTCCTGCAGAAACAACATAAAAGCTTTAGATCACAAAATCTTGAATTAGAGACTGTTTCACCATTAATAAAGATGGGAAACTTACCGGCTTTGGCTTCTTCTGGTAAGCAAAGTTATCAGAGCCCTCAACTTCAAGAAGCTCGGAGACGGATGATAAACCACTTGCTTTAGCTTTGTGTGTCAATATTCCTGTTGGATTTTGGCCTCGTCTCTTCCTGTAAAATCCCTCTCACACCATTAAAACGATCTCTTTAGATGATAAGCTCTCAAATCTCAAAGAATCTTAAGTTTTTACCTGCAGAAACTGCAATTGCAGATGCCTCTGCACTTAGGACATAGCCAATCATCTGAGGTTACAACCTCTTCTGCCTTCTCACCATACCTAAATTCTATCCGATTTAGAAACACGTAATCGATGAAAAGAGAAAAAAAAAAGGGAAAAACGAAGTACCAAACAAACCTGTTGGATAAGCACTTATGACAATACATGATTTTACATGGCTTGTTCTCATTCATGGCCTTGCACGGTGCAACAAAATCCATCGTCTTCTGTCGACACTGCAACAAAATAAAAATAAAAACTTCAAATCCAAAATCAACCCTTCACAGCCACAATCAAAAAGCTAACATATCCATAATCGATTTAGCATAGCAAGGTAGAGGATTTTGGAATTTCCGTTCATTTGGGGAAAAGGGATCGCTCAAAAGCAAAGGAAAATTTCAAGCAAGATGGATTCAATTGAAAAAAGTTAAATCGGATTTTGTTAATGGTTTCACCTGATGACAAGTTTTCCCGTTACTAGAATCATAGATTCTTCCTCCGATGACTCGAACGCCTGGGTTCGCTGTGCGCTTAGATGGTTTCTCGTCCCCAACAGCCATAACAATCAAAGGAGAAGAAGAATACCCAGAAGAAAAATAACAAAACTGGAATTGGAATTGGGAAAAAAACCTCTAGAAAAGTTGGAGAAATTGATTAGAGAGAGAGAAGTTTCAATGGGTCTTTTCGAATACTCTCCAGCTCGAACAAGAAGAGGGCAATTTTAAGAGAGGGAAACGAAATCGAAATCAAAAATTTTCAAAGGCGGGAAAAATGGGCGCTTCCTTGTTTTATTTTTATTTATTTTTTCATTTTTTATCCAGCAACGACGTCGTAGTGAACACACAGAGTGAAGTATCGCCGGAGATGGAGATAATGGCAGCGGATGATATCGGCATCGGCGTAGATTTATTCCGATCGCTCTCTCCTCTCACCTTCTCTCTCTACGACTCGTTCCTCACCTCTCACTGCTCGTCCTGCTTCTCTCTCCTTTCCCCAACCTCACCGGCCTCTCTCTACTGCTCCGCCGCTTGCTCTCTTTCCAATTCTCCGACCGTTTCCCAAATCCCTCCTGACAATTCCCCGATTCTCTCCTCCGACATACGCGCCGCCCTCCGTCTTCTCAATTCCATCTCCTTCTCCGCAGTCGTCACTGCCTCATTGCCGCACCGATTAGGTGGTCTTCTCACCAATCACCACCGTCTCATGGCTGATTCTTCCTTCTCCATCGCTATCCAACGCGCCGCCTGTTTCATCGCCGCCGTTTTGAAGTCTGACCGGGAAAACACCGAGTTGGAGGAAGCGACTATCTGCTGTGTGCTAACGAACGCCGTGGAGGTGCAAGATAGCACCGGACTTGCTCTAGGAATCGCTCTTTATGATTCGAGATTCTCCTGGATCAACCATAGTTGCTCTCCAAACGCTTGTTACCGTTTCGTGATCTCTCCTCCAAACAGCATCACCAATGACTCTCCGAAAATCATTCCTCGCATCATCAACACTGAAAAGGTTCTTCTAAGAGACGATTCTCAGTTTTGGGATTCTTTATTTGTGTTGTGAGTGGAAACCAGAAAAATAAAAGAGATTGATTTCTGTCTTGTTCATGAGCTTTTTTGGGTTATGAATTGAAAACTTAGAAATTATAAATTTTTGCTACTTGCAGGAACAAATTAGTGTTTGTAGCATCACTTCACTCTGGGAAGGTTGTTTCTTCAATTGAATATGGACCAATTATATCTAGTTTTCTGTAAAACGTAATTGAAAATGGTGATATGGTTTCTCCATTTTGTTTTTGCAGGAAAGACAGTTGGATATGGACCAAAGGTAATTACTAGAAGCATCAAGAAGATCAAAAGTGGTGAAGAGATCACTATATCATATATCGACCTACTGCAACCAACGGTTCGTTTTAGGGAATTTCTCTAGTTCGTTCAAATTCATATGTTTCAGAGAAATCTCTCTCTCTAGACAAGGTACACTGAAGATTTTTCTACCTAATGTGTTCCTTTTTTATATCATTAGGGATTAAGGCAGTCAGATCTGTGGTCGAAATATCGATTCATGTGTAACTGTGGACGATGTGCAGCATCTCCTCTGGCTTATGTGGACTCTATTTTAGAGGTATCAATCAACAAAATATGCCTCAGAACTTGCAGGAGAATTACTCTTACATCAAATCTGTTTCGTCATCAAATTGCATGACTGAGTTTCTAGTTCTTGTATCTAGGGAGTTCTTGCCTTGGAGCCTCAAAAAACAACCGCTGGTCATCATCACGGAGCCACCAACAAAGATGATGCAGTGAGAAAGATGACTGATCGAATCGAAGAAGCTATAGATGATTTTCTATCAGACGACATAAATCCTGAAACATGTTGTGAGAAGATTGAGAGTGTGCTGCATCACGGCATCCAGATCAAAGCAGATTCTTCACAGCCAAATCATCATCATCTGTGGTTACATCCGAGTCACCACGTCGCTCTGAACGCCTACATTACTCTAGCTACTGCTTACAGAATCCGTTCGACTGATTCTGAAACTGACACGAGGAAGGCTTTCGATATGAGCAGGATAAGCGCAGCGTACTCTCTGTTCCTTGCATGTGTGTCTCACCATCTCGTCTCCGCAGAACCTTCTCTTGCTATTTCTGCTGCAAATTTCTGGAAAAGTGCTGGAGAATCATTGCTAGATCTTGCCCGGAAGTTTTTGATGGAAGAGCATGATGTCAAGTGCAGTAAATGTCTTATGCTTGTTGGAACATACAATTCACGGAGAGATATCAAAGAGAACTTGAAGCAGATTATGAGGTGTGTCACTGACATCTCACAAGCCGCATGGAGTTTCCTCACTCGAGGTTGCTCTTACCTGCAAAAGTTTAAGAGTCCTGTTGAGTATAGCTTTACGGTGACCAATTGCGAGAGAGAAGAATCGAGTGAGGACCAAAGGGGAAGAAGCGTTCTCCTACTCTCTTTTCATTGCTTACTCTACGCAGACCTTCTGACTTATTTATGTTACGGTCGGAAGTCATATATGTTGTCTCAGTCCCATAGTGTGATTAGCGATTGAGGAATGAATGAGTATTTGTTTTGTGTTCATCTGTTAATTTGATCCAACGTAATGTTTACTCACATTAAAAACTAGTCACAATCGCTTTAATGAGAGTGTAGATCAAAATGTGAGTGATCGACTTGTAGAGTTAATTTTTTGTATTGTTTTTTGACTGAAATTTTGATTTTGTACCATTTCTGACTTTTTCAGATTGTTTACAAGTTGAGGTCATTAGGCATTACCAGATATAGTTTTAAATTTTTATTAATTCAAAGATCCAAATACAATAGTTATCAATGTTTTAAATTATATCACAGTGTTTTATTTTATATTCTCTATGGTTCATTTTTTTTTTTTTGTTTGTTCGTTAAAGTCTATATGGTTCATTACAAATGATGTTTCATACTGTATTTTTTTTTTTTTTAAGAAACATGAAGTTGTTCTTAGGAAATATCAAGAAAATACACCAAATAGATCAAACAAGGATGGTGAAAGAAAACGGATCAAACATTACACATCCACCTCATCCAATGGCAGTAATTCTTTCTCCTCAAACCTCAAAGGATCGTCAATGGTGTTCAATACTAAAATGTTTTCGATATTTCTCCAAAAACTTATAATCTTATACGCATATCATCTCATTCTCATCGACCACAAACTTTTATTATATCCATTTACTGTGCAAAAGTCTTAAATCATATTCTTGACCACTAAGGCATTAAATGAAATGAATTGAATTTAACATCTACGGAAGTTTGATATATCACACTCCACCACATGGAAGACAACACTTTTTGCCAATCTGAATGAAAAACCACTGTAACAGGTCTGGTCGATCATCTACATCCTTGTTCTCAGGCAATGACTCCGTCAATGGCAGCTCCGGAGGCAAATGCCTGTGGAATGCATCAACTGCTGCAGCTACACCGTCCTCGTTCTCCAGTATTTTCGCTAGTTCCATCACTCGTGATTTCACCTGAAAAGACCATGATTCGTGTCCTATGATACAGTTTCTTTCTAGTATAGACAAGGGTGAGATCTCGCTTGTGAGAGACATCAAAGTTCGAGAAAGCTTTGGAGGTTTGGTGGGTTTTCAACAAAGGGAAAAGCTTTAAGCTTTCTTGATCTACGTTTTGGGTTTAGTTTGGTTACTTTGGTTTTGCGATAAAGAGAGTTTGGGTTTGTAACTTTGCATACCTCTGGTTGTAGCATGAATCTTATGGAATTAGAGAGGTTCTCAACATTAAGCTGAGCTATTGGTATTGGCGCTGGGCCAAGTCCTTTATCATAGATCCTGTCACCCCAGAAGAACTGATCCCCAAAGAAGGGCACGATCGTTGTTGGACACTGAAGACATGAAGAATGTAGGGACCATTAGGTTTCATGTGGTCAAGAAAACAGATAAAGATTCCAACCAGATTCATAATGTAAAATGTTTTACCCCAGCTCTTAATCCAGTAGCTGTGGTTCCAGCACCACCATGATGAATCTTGAAATCCACAACACAAGAAACAGCCTCAGTTGGAAGATAATGTCTTTGTAGATATGACATTGGGAATCTAAATTAAAGAGAGCTTACCACAGCTGAACATTGAGGAAACAGCCAATCGTGAGGACAGTCCTCCACGAGGAAAACATTTTCAGGAACTTCAGCAGCAACTGCAAGACGTTATAAAGTAAAATGTAACTTGACACCGTAACAGCAGGAAGAAAACAATTTCAGGACACAGACAAAAGGCTTAGAAGCTGCTTACGGTTTCCGAGGCCACCCCAACCTCGATCAACTATCCCTCTTTGTTCTGTATCTCTCAGTGTTTCCAGTATAGTGTCCATTGTCTTTTTGGGATCATCTAGAGGCTGTTTTTGTAAAGGAGAAGAAACAACAGATCAACAAATAGGTACCATGTCCTTTAAGTTGAAACAATAATGTACTAACACTGAATATTACCAAAGAAAGGAACACATTATCTGACTGTTAAGGGTCTTTGTCTTACCATGCTTCCAAAACCGATATATACGGGCGGTGATCCTTTTTCTATCCAGCGGATAAACTCTTCGCGAGGTTGATACTTCGATCCAAGGTTCATGAAGCAATACCCAACAACATCAACTAAAGGACCCCAGTCTGCAAATTAGTCAAAAGAAAACAAAATCTTTCAGATATCTATCAAAGAGAAGATGCATTACGGTCTTGCCATAGCCAGTAGAAGAACATGAGCCTTGAGACCGAAATGAAGCTACATTGCAAATTGGAAGCAAGGAAACATATGATAAAGCTCAGCAGAACATATGTATTGGGGATCCAGCTGTGCTCTTACCACTTGGTTTTGGCACAACATGAGGACTCCACATGTAACCGGTAGGCAAGTGTGAAATTGAGCCATGGTATGTGCTGAAATAAGCGATAGGTGCAAGGTTTAGCTTCCTCTTCCTAAAATCATTTATATATGTCCTTATGCTCCACCATACCATCAGATCAACTACTATGTATGATAGCTGAAACAATAAAACGTTACGAAAGAATAAGCCTCATAATCTTTAAAAATCATATCAGAGAGGATACATATTCATAAGGAAGAACCAGTTAAGGGTCCATTGAGTTATAACATTACCCAATACGCAGCACTTTGAGGAACACGCGCCAAAGGGTGGGGAAATTCATGAGTTGGCCTGCCTAAAGGAAGAGGATGTAAGAAAACAGGACAACAAAAAATAACACGTTAAGACAAAAGCAAAAGAAGTCAACTTACGTCCAAGGCATTGTGAAAAAAATGTGAATTGGTACACCAAGAGCTTCAGCAACATGCACATGTCCTGTAGTTAGAACCAAAACCATATCATCAGCTTCATAGGAACAGTGAAAACAACCTATTAAACATGCTAAAGAAAAGTTTAGAAGTTTGTTGATTGACTTTACCGTATGCAGGAGGATTTGCAATTATTGCTTGAGCTCTGAAAGAGACACCAGTTTGCATATCAGGCTCAATGCATGCTGGTAGAAGAGACTCTATAATTGCCCTCAACTGTTTTCTCTGCTTTGCTATTTCTCCAGGCCCAGAAGGAATGAGACCTTTATTTCTAGCCATATCTACATTCAAAAGTACCCGTCACTACGATTTAACAAAATATTCACATGAAGCTAACTAGAAAATTTCCATCAGGCTATTCATCATTAAACAAAAAAAAAAGCGAGAAACGAAGATTATAAATGAATCTATTCATGGAGAACTTCTTACATCCAGCTAATTCTCGCGGATCACCACCCAATGGATAGAACTCTACTCCAGCAGTCCGTACAAAAGAGCAGAAATTTGCATGAGTTGCCAATCTAACACGATGACCAAATTCCTGCAACGAAGGAAAACAATGTATAACTTCAATCTTTCTCAATGCCAATGACCAGTCAGTTCAAAATATCTCACCAAAATGCAAAGAAGTCTCAAGATCCCTAGCTCTAGGGGAAATGAGTCGACAACATATATGAAGAGATGATATATGCATCCACATAAATTACATATTTGTTGTCACAACGTTTCACTCTATAAATCTTAATTAAAGTTCATGATATGATACAGGAAATGAGAGCACAATTCTAAAATTAACCTGGAGGCGCTTTGCCATGGCCAGAAAAGGCTGCACATCACCTCGAGTTCCAACGACAAGAATAACAATTCTCAACCTTGGAATGGATCTGAACGAATCCGCAAATGACTTTTCATATGTGATTGTGGACTGTCCTTTGGTTGGCTGAAACTCAAATAACTCCGGTACTGGGGTACCACTATCTATATCAACTTCCACTGTCCCGTCATTTTGTATTCTCACTAGCTCAACAATGAGTTTTTGCTGGAACCACAAGAAAAAAACATGAGCATATAATCATGATTTCAATGTAGCAATCAACAGAGACACATACTAGTTATTCTTACAACAACAAAAAAAGAGAATTTTCACTTGATAATAACCAAAATTACAAGAGGATGAGGGAAATTAGCAAAGGTTGTAATAACCACAGAGACTTGAGGGTTTAGTTCTCTACCTTTTCCCGTTCCGATAATCTGTCTAATCTTGAATTATGACTCGCAAGAGACCCTTTCTCTGTCAAGGACCGAGAGAACTGAATCTCCTTGTCATCAATAAGCATATCTCCCAAGAGACCAACAGGTGCAGTTATGCAGTGGTCTAGTCCTTCAAGAACACATACAATCTTGATCAGTAATTAAGCTCAATTTCAAAATCAAATGAAAGCAATCATTGCTTTCCGTTTAAATACCAAGAACACAGCGGAGAGAGTAACAAAGCTTGTAAGAAAATATGTAAACGCGTTTGAATAGAAGACTAACCCCGATGCCAATCAGAAGAACGACCAGAACCTTCAGGATCAGTCTCTACAGAAGCAGATGTTTCCAATAAACTCGCTTTTGCTTTTTCGCTATTTGCAACACTCTCTTCATCGTCTGAGTCTTCTTGCAACGGATGATCAACTACATTACTCGCCATCACAGGGATTCAAATTAAACACCTCTGAAACACTTCCCAATACCCACAAAGATCAGCTTCTGAAACAGCAAATTCCACAAAGAAACATCGAAAATGGCGCGAGTTATACACAATTGCACACTATTCTAATACACCACTGAGACATTTATGCGATCAAAGGGTCCTCTAGAGATGCTAATGGTTCCTCGAATCAGAGCTTGAAGCAACCAGTCAAATCTTCAGAGAAAGTTAGCTGCACTTTAACACAAACCAAAAGAGAGAAGGAAATAATAATTAATATGTATTTGTATTTATAAAAAAATCGAAAAATTGGGTTTTTAATCTTTTTTATCTTAACCGTTTCATATACGAAAGCGAGAAAACGCAGGAAACGATCAACGAGCAAAGAGTCTCTCACGTTTAGAGCGAGGACGAGATTACCCAGAAAAAAAAAGGATCCATCTTTCACTTAAAGAACTCAAATTTATTACGAATTCGAAACTGTACAGAAATGCAGAATTGATCAATCAATGAAAAAAGTGTGAAAGAAAAGCAAATTACCCAGTGAAATTCAAATGATTGAATCAATGGCGAAACTATTGATTGAAACAGAGATTGATGAGAAAAGGGTCTCTGGGTTAGCTTCTGGTTTTGAGGAATTTGTCGACAAAGGAATTGCAATGTTAAGCTGCTTCCGAGGGGTTTGGAGACTTTTGAATCAACGAAAATGAGGATGCAGATAACTTTATAATTGCAGAAATAAATATACTATCAATCATATTCATATGGCCAAGACTTATGAGGGGATGCCACCGAAACAGGAATCAATTTATTACATAATTCCATTTCCAATACAATTAGATACCGCGACTTTTCTTCTGTTAAATTGCTACTTTTTGGGATTGGGTTTCACCGCTATTATTTCTCTTCAATAAGCCCATCAGAGCCCAACAAGTCTTAGAATTTGGCCGAGGATACATCTGTTGCGGTCCAGGCCCATCAACAAAAGACTGGAAAATTTTGATCAAGTTTCAGCTCTTCAGTGGAAATCGGAGAAGAAACGAACTTATCGACCCTTAAACTATTTCCACAGAGTTTATTTACACATCATCATAAGTTTATTAACACCTTTTTTCATCATACACTTATTAATAATACAACGATCGAATTACGAGTTTTTTTTTTTTTTTCTCTCTTTATCCAATACGCTCGGTTAGGGTTTCTTCAAAATATCCTTATTCTTCATTCTGAACCTTTCCAGGCGAATCAAGAGACTCAGTGCGGCTACGGACAATCCTGTGGAAGACTTCTCTCACTTTCCTTTCAAATGGTTCCAAACCCTCTTTCACATCTTCACAAACATGCATCAACTCTTCCACTCTCTCCTTCACCTCCAACCCTTTCTCATCCGCCATGGAGAAGTTATCAGAATCAATCAGCTCGCTTAACATCCTCGAGCTTCTCTCCATTTGATTAATCTCTCTAAGCAACCCACATGCCTTCTTCTTCTCTCTTTTCTTTGACTCTTCAGTGATCTTATCGTGCAACGACATCACTGGTACTGCCCATTGGAAATGCCTAGGGAAATAGAAGTTAACTTGTAACCCACGGTCTTGGCAAGGTATGGCCGCTACAAGAACCCACATTACGAACAGCAATATTGATGTCATCGTGTAGACGGTTAGGGCTAAGCCACTAGTAGCTATGACATCGCTGGTTCGAGGCGTCGCCAAGTTATTTCCTATGCCTTGTAACTGCCTAGCAGCTGACCACGACCGTGAAACACTCCATGAAAGTGACCTAATATAGCCAATGTTTTTGTTATGCTCCTTGTTACGTGCGAAAGAACGGTTACGTTGTGCCAATGTGTTAGATGACTCTTTCTCGTCTAGCATTCCGATGGCCAAATCAATCAAAGCTTTCTTTGCACGGTTGATCTCTCCTTCACCGAGATATTGTCTTTGGCTTGTGTCCAAAGCGGACATAACGATTTCAACCAGTTTCTGCCATTGTCGGATTTGCTCGATCCCATCACGGATCGCATTGCATACATCAAGAGCCTTGACGCTCCTCTCGAAGTAGTCTTCTATCAAACGGTCCATTGGCTGTTTGAGAAGCTGAGACTTGTGGTTAAATATTATAACTCGAAACTCTTCTTGGCAACAGAGAAAGGAATCAAGAAGTTTCCCTATCCATTCAAGTGAGAGGAGCTCATCGTCATCCGCGGAGGCGTTGAGATCGATAAACTTCTCAGCAACTTGTCGTTGGAAAGAATCTAACTCCACCTCCATGCTCATAGGCTCGGGGATGGCCGTTGGGTCCATTAAGTTTGCTTGGTCTCGACGCAAACTCAGTAATGACCTTCCAAACGATAAATCAGTCTCTGGCATCTTCAAGATAGTGGACGACAAATTTGATTTTCAGGGGATGAATTTTCCTTGGGAAGAAAGTGGTGATGGAAATAAAGAAGAAAGGAGAATGATATTATAAGGAGAATAATGGACGGAGGATTTGTAACATGTTTAATGCTCGTTGGTAAAATAAAGAGTGGTTCTTATTTTCTCCTATTTTTAGTAAGTTCACTTTCTGTTTTAACCCTTTGATTGCAGTTTACTGGTTACCTTTAAAAGAACCAAATATTCCTAAAACAAATGGAGGGATGTATATGTTTTTACGAATTATTTCAAAACAATAATTTACGATTGCTAAAATGGTCCATTGTTTGATTTTATAAAGTAAGTTGCATTTAGGTTTTTTTTTTTTTACGGTAATTTGCGTATATAACACACAATATTAGTGTTCAAATTTACTAGCACACCCGAGAAAAAAAAAAGAAAAAAACAATCCAAACGTTACCTATGATATTTCTATTTCTATTTTTATTTTTACTCGCAAGCCATTTTAGTGTCGAAGCTGCTCAAGCAAATCGCAAAGGCTTGAAAGGCAGAGAGAGGATAACGATAGTCCATCGTGAACAAATCCTTACCCACTCTCCCAAACTGCAATATTATCTTCTCATTGTCTGATTGCCCTGGCTGCTGCTGCTGTGACAATAACGGCCTGGTCAATGCTCTGTAACCACCACTGGGCGGCTGAACCGATGCAGCATCAGGCTGAACTGTCGCAGGACCGGGAGGAACCGCTGCAGCTGCCATCAACTGGAAGTTCTTAACCGAAGCAACTGTCACTCTCCCTCTGAAATTGAGACACCAGCATTGCACTTGTGGGTGCCACCTCGGAGGTTTGTTCCTCAGCACCAAAGGTTTCTCCTTTCCTTGGCTCTCTTCTGGTCCAACAATGTCAGAGAACCGCGCTCTGCTGAAATCCCCCGTGTGGTCTATTGTCATTGAAGAACCGATGCTACAGAGAGATTCATCAAGAGAACGTAGCAGAAGCTGGGGTGGGCCCGGGACAGTGCCGTTGGGTTTAAGAGCCAATGCGGGAATAGAGTGCATAACACAATGCATCTTGCGAGGTCCACGTGTTCCAAGCACGTTCAGCTTATATGTAACCTGAGCGATGCTGTAACTTCCAGAAGGAACTTTGGGAGAGACTTTCTTGGAGTTGAACCTACGACTCCGGTTTGGTTGAGACAATATCTGGCAACTGTTGTACGCAGGCGGCGGCGCAGTATCGTAGATGACGAATTTCGATCTTAGAAAATTAGACCTGAAAAACGTTTTTTCAGAACAATTAATCAACAACATAAATCATGTGGAATGATTTCTTGTTTTCTTACCTCATTTTGCCCATGTAAGTGCTGCTTGATCTTGAAATGTTGTATGCATCCATTGATATCACATACTCTGTGTATGTAGTTCTCCATGTCCGTTTTGCCGAGAGAAGAAACTTTCCGCTTTCAACGAGTGAGCCTGTACAAATTGGACAAAAGTTGGTATAAATAATTAAGCCACTAGAAAAATCAACAAGTCAAAACTTTGAATTCTTGTTCTTGTTGTCAAGATTTTACCAGGAGTATGAGAAAGGAAAAGATGGTAAGTCATATTAGACTTGTCTCTTTTGATAAAGCACTGTATGATTCCATCTCTAGGCCCAGACTGCACTATAAAAAAAACGTTATCAGAGTTTCCGAGATAAAAGATGCTGAAAAAGATGGAAAAACTCGCACCTGTTTCAAGGAAACCGGGAATGTGAGTTTGCCTGAGAACTCAGGACTTTTTACAATCACTTTGCAAGTTTCTCTCCATGTCCTGCAAACGGAAGCACAAGCAACGACGTGTTTACGAGCAGGCCACGAGCTCTCGCTTTCCTCCAATCTTTTTATCACATCTCTTAGTATCTCAGGTGGCAAATTAGCCCAACGGCTGTTCTGAGTTACAACTACATGATCTTGATTATGAGTCTTAAGCAAAGCTCCGTGAGATTTATTCCTGTGATGATGAGTGCCACCAGACACTCTAACTTCGAAGCTACGTCTTGATAAGCTTCCTATGCTTTCTCTAACATCACGAACTATGCTACGGAACGACATTTATCCGAAAATCCCAAGAGAGATTTATAATCCTTTTTTTTTTGTAAAATACTAACCCTTCAGATCAAACCTGCAAGAACATGAAAAAGATTTCTGAGTGAAAAGCTTCAAACTTTTCACAGATTATATCTGATGAGAATCAAAACGACTAGACCAAAGCTACCTAAATTAAAGAACGGGAAATATGGAAATGTGAAGACGAAGACGAAGAAACATTTATAAAAGTTTGGTGGAACTAATCTAAATTACGTACCACGCAACCTTAAGTAAATTAAGTTTTTTTTTTTTTGGGGGTCAAAATTGAATTAAATAATTTTACTTATTTTTATTTGCATAATTTTCTGATATTCCAACAATTATTTCAAGAAATCAATGTCTTTTGTTGACCGTACTAACTCCAAATTTTATCTACATCACTGAATTTCAAGAACTGGAGAAGAACAAGATTTAAAGAAAACAAAAATCAACAAAAACATAGGAAAAAATATAAAAGAGACACAGAGGTCAGATCTTCAGGTAGGTAACAAAACAAAAAGATTTAAGGTAACCAAAAGAAAAGAAAAAAATTGTTACAGATAAGAAACACAAAGCAGGAGGATTTAGTGAGATCAAGAACACAGATCACAGAAAAGATACCTGATGTTTGATCTCTCTTTAGTTTTCTTCCGTTTGAAAAGAATCTCTGTTTTTCTCTCTCACTCTCTTTGATCTCTCTTGCTGTATTTCAGCTGACCTTTTCTAGCTTGTTTGACAGTCGCGGATTTCAAGACTTTATAAAATACAGTACAATTTTTGGAGCTCTGTAAATAATAATAAATTTAGTGGTGAATTTAATAAATACACCCCTGACTACAAAATTAAAATTAGCTGTAAGGGGTGTAATAACCATAAATTATATTCATAGGGTGAGAGAAATCAATTTAAACCAAAATTATCATTCTTCATTTTAACTAATTACAGAAAATGCCATTACATAAATATTATTCATTTTCTGAATAATGATACTATTTACCTCTAAATAGTGAAAAACAATTTGCACTGTTAGTAGATAACAATTTTATTATCATGCTAACAAATATATTATGTAAGATAACAATTTTTATTATCATGCTAACAAAATATATTATCGTAAAATTTTTATGGTAACTTTGTTATCGTGATAATCATCGTGTTAACCTTGTTAACATTTTATTAAATATATAAGTTATTGACTAGCTAACTTTGTTACTATTATCATATTAAAAATATGTAAAATAATCGAATTAACATAATAAAATAGTATATTTAGATGTAATATTTATGTTAACATATAGTTCACTTACCAATGATAATCACATGTTACCGATAACATTATTATCATCAACATCACTCTATCGTTGCCAGCACGTCACCACCGTCACCGGAGCGTCACCACAGTCGGACGTCACCAGAGCGTCACCACAGTCGGACGTCACAACCGTACTTTCCCAACACATCACCAATGTCAGCGCATATCACCACCATCATCTTCGTCTGTGCATCACCACCATTGTGCATCACCACCTTACGTGACCACCATAACATCCTCTTCCTCTCCCTTATTCTTTTTCTTCTTCAAAGGGATATATTTGTCTTTACGATGTGTACAGTTAAAAAAAAATGTGTCAGATATTGTCCATTTTTGTCACTTAATTATGATATTATGATGTTATTCATGGGTATATCTTACTATTTCCCTAAATTTAGTCCAACATTTGTTGATACTTTTACAAATTAACTCATTTATTCACCTTTGTACATTCCTAGTGAGCAAAATACATTCCACTATCTCGGATGATTCGATGATTAATTGACACGACTTACTCTATCTACGGTGTTTTGCTTAGGACGTCTGTTAGGTATAGCCAAAACTGGCTAATTGTATTTGTAGCCAAAGTGCTGGTGTGGGGTCCTAATTACGTCTTTTTGATGAAATCTTCCGAATTTTTATGACTTAACTTTTATAAATGGAAGTTGATTCCACGCAAACAATACAATACTAGAGATTGGATTTAGGTCTATATAAGTAGTAAGGACAAGTACGTTCAAACCGCGGATTTGTGAGGTTCTAAAACTAATATAAGTCTATAAAGATACTAAACCATAGTCATTAAAATGACAACACAAAAAGGAGAAAGTGATTTTTTTTTTTTTGTATTTGGTGTAAATTTTAAGATTTCTACCATTTTCTGAGTTTTACATGTTACACGAATGTTATTTATTGTTTGGGGAGAGTTAGATAATTTGAGGAGAAAGTTATTTGAGGTTTTAAACAGTTAGTACAATTTTTTATCATATAATAAAAAGGGACGATTCATTAACTAAATAGTTCACTTTCAGTAACTAATTGTTTAAATAGACCCATATAATAAAAATGTATATGTTTAAAATTATTAGTTGAGAATATGATTGGGTTAATACCGTTCTTTGGTAAAGCAATTTTTTTCTAGGTATACGTGTTATGAGCTTATGAGATTTATATTGCACACTTGCTTATTGATGATGATATATGGAATCCATAACTATTCAAGAGGAGAAGAGGAGGTGGTTCACGAAAAACCTATATAGTTAAGAACTATAGAGAGATATATAGGTTTCTATAAAGTATTAATAATATACGTAAGGACTTTTTTCATCTTACAATCTCTCATCATTTTTTTCAATATGGTATTGGAGCCACAATGATCTACCGATCAACTATGATTTGATCCTAACCGAACTGGTTATT
Organism: Erythrophleum ivorense; assembly: GCA_026724425.1. Taxonomy (NCBI): domain Eukaryota; kingdom Viridiplantae; phylum Streptophyta; class Magnoliopsida; order Fabales; family Fabaceae; genus Erythrophleum; species Erythrophleum ivorense. Next base: position 1,106,639 of record JAIUCV010000070.1, on the reverse strand, counting down.
AATCAGTTTAGGAAAGTCAACATTTGATTTTGATTCGGTTTATTAAACCAAGTTTTACTTTGCATTTACTTGGACCTTTGTCATCCTAAACTGAAATCGGAAAATTTAACTTGGGACATGAACATGGATCGGAAAACTCACCGGCAGTTGGTCAATGGCTTTGACTTCACTGTTAACCAGCCTTGATTCGATGTTGACCACGGTGGTCCAAAACGACCATATGAACTTTCCTAATCTCAATATTCCTAAATTTTAACATTTAAAACACGGTCAATATATGTAGTGCAAGAAAGTCGTGGGAGCCAACTTTAAGCTGGCCAAGTGGGCAGGAACGGCTCAAGTGCCAAGTTTTGAAGAATACGTAGAGGTTGGTGAGGTTGAGAATGCAGCTTACCTGACCATGATAGGCGCATTGATGGGCATGGAACAGGTCGATACAGAGGAAGCTTGTAACTGGACGAAAATTAGAGCCAAATTTGTCAAAGATTATTTCATGTAAAAAATATGATCACAAACTCCAAGAATTTGTCTGCGTTTCCGTTTTGAATTCCCTAGTTATAAAAAAATAGAGATGCTTTTAATTATGTCTACTATGGGGAGTTATTAAAAAATAAAGGACATTTACCAATCTGTTTAGTGTATAGTAGAACAATAGCTGTATTTTCAAGCTCCATTCATTTGTCATCAATGGCAGTTTCTGAAGCAATATTGATTCTTTATTATTCTTTAACTGCGAGGGTAGTATTATTTAGTTGTCAGACTTATCTAAGCATGCATTCATTTGTCAACAAAGTCATTTTTTTTTTTTTTTTTTTTTTTTGGCAACGGCTTAAATTCTTAGACGAAGTTAGAAATCCAGAACTGCGTTTACATAATTATCAAAGTAGTTTCTGAGGCAATATTGATTCTTTATTATTCTTTAATTGTCAGACTTATCTAAGCATGCATTCATTTGTCATCAAAGCTAAGTCTCTAAATCTAAACCCAACAAGTTACCCCATTATTTAATAAAAAAAAACATTAATTCTCGTAAGAGAAATCCACATTGATATTTACATTACATGCAATGTGGCCATTATTAATGTGATAGCTGAGATAAAGTGCCTAGGTGAAAAAAGGAACAAAGAAGTAAAATTTGCTTGTAGCCAAAACTTAAGACGCAATCCTAGACGATGTTAACGTCTTTAATCTCTTGTTGGCTTTGCTCTTCACCATTTTTTTGCATTTCCTCTTCTTTAGTTTTACCCCACAGGCCAAGGTATAGTCCACACACCAACAACAATGCCCCACCCACACTGCTCCAATTATATCACCAAGTCCAAACACAGATTATTATCAATATCAAATACTAAAGAAGCATATATACACATATATCATATATAAACTTAATAATAAAAAGAAGTATAATATTCTTAATAAAAAACAACGAACCTTCCAAGGTAAAGTGTTTCTTTAAAAAGGAAAGATGAGACGATGCAAGTAATGATGAGAGTTAAAGGAGTGTAGAGTGCAGTGAATACTGGCCCTTTCTTCTCTATCGCCCATACTTGTAACCAATATGTGAACCCAGTCACCATAATTCCCTGTTTAATTGTGTTTTGTCATTCTTTTTTAGTAAGGAAAAAAAAAAGAATTTCATATTTAGAGATTAGAGATGGACTTAGGTAGGCATACACAATAAGCCATTGAAAGAAGAGGTAAGTCAAATTCGATCTTCCAAACTGATGGACTTCTGTCCACTATGACTGCCCAAACTCCAGTTTGTATGCAACTGAACACGCATTGAAGTGTTACCAATCGCAACTTCGCTGGGTATTCCTTCATCACCTTGCTCTACCAACGCAATCAATAAAAGTTGTTAAAGAATGTATTTCTTTTCCTAAAATTTTTAAATCACTCATGTAAACAGTGCTTAAGGAAACAAAAAAATGCTACACAGTGATGTGATAAGTGACCCAATTATATATCGACGGAACGTTAACAAAGGAGGAATGATTTGAAAACAAGAAAATGCGATAATTGAAGGCACTAGTCAAGGTTTTTTCTTTTCTTTCTTTGTGCATCAGTCAAGTGATTAGCAAGCAGAAATGACATGCAATTAATGAATTAACATATTCAGATTTTTTTATCCGTCCTTTTTGAAAGATATGATCATTTAGTACTATTACTCCAAAATTAGAAAAAAATGTGCCGTGGTGTATAGATGTGTATAACATGGTAAACAGTGCTGTGATAAGTAACAATAACCCAAAACTATAAAGACGGAACATTAACAAATTAAGGAGATAATGATCAATAAGCAGAAAATGCGACTTAAGAGGGCAACTAGTCAAGTGATGAAAGCGACTTAGTGAGTGGCGTACCTGCATTATAATCCACAAACACCAGCAGGTATTGGCAGCGAGCATAGTGATGGATCCTCTTACAGAATCTTTGGTTGATGGAACGGCGTTGTTTGGTATGGTCTTGTTGTTATAATGGTTGATCAAACTTGGCCCTTTCACAAAAGCGAACACTATTGCCCCCAACATTCCAACCATCGAACCAATTACTTTGGCCACTCCGTGTGACTTCTTCAGTGTCACCGTCTCTAGTCTTTTTATGTTTGAAAATAAATTAATTGGGTCAATTCAGGTTAGGATCAGTAGGTGGTGCAGTTGCCCCCAATTAGTCAATTACTATATATATATATATATATATAAATGCTTTCTCTTCAAATAATTTGTGTTATCATATTTGCTTTAAGAATATCAAAAGAAATACTAAAATATATTAAAGTGATTTTCAGATTTTGTTTGATTACGATTCTTTAGCTTTTTCTTATCATAACTTATATAAATACTAAACTAAAATACGCCCCCTGCCCCCAATTGGAAGGAGGAAAAGAACAAACACTATCTTGGTTCCACCACAAAGGCCAGGGCATATATGAATAGAGCCAGAAGCTTTTGTGTAACGTACCTAAAAATGAGAGCCAAGACAAACGTTATAGATGGGATGGCATTGGTGGTGGCTGCTGCGAAGGTGGCCGTGGTGTTTTCGATGGCCACGTAGAAGAGGTTAAGACTTAGCGTGAGTCTGTTGTTGTTTTTTTTTTTACAATAAACATTTTTTTTGTTAGACAGGTAGATAGTGACTAAGTAGTCTTAACTCCAAGAATCATAATTTCCAAGTTATAGAAACACAAGACTTAAATACCCGCATAAGGAGATCATGAATATTTTGAGCAGCAAGACGATGGATAACGGCGAGGACTTGGAGCTGCAAACAAAACAAAAAAATGTTAGGAATATGAGAATATGGCTCTGGTCGTTCATGGTTATCGCAGTTATTTTTCTCGTATTTTTTAAAGAGATGAAATAGAGAAATAAAAGAGAAGAACCTATCAAGGAAGAATGCGAAAGGGGACAAGGCAAAAACAGCGAAGGCTTGTCGGTAGAAAACAAAGACAAAAGGGTTGGTTCCTTGAGAGATGGCCACTTTTGAGAGCAGTGGCATTCCTGCGTATACAATCTGTACGAACACCATTGCCATGTTGGCTTTGTGCTTCATCATCATGGAGTAATAGTGATGTATGTTTTTGTTTTTTTCTTCTTCTTCTTATTATGTGATGAAGCTCACTTTGCTTCTCTCCCGCTATTTATGCTTTCTGTTTTGGTGGCCACTTTTATGATTTCTTGTCTTCTTTTTTGGGGCACTATAGAAATATGTACACGTGTACTTCCATCGAGATAAAATTCACAGACGTTACAATCAAGATAGCACCCGCATATACTCATAGGTTTTAGAATGGCTCTTTCTAGCGATGGCATACATGTGCTTTAGCTCTATATCTAGAGAAAGATGGTGTACGTTGCGACTTGCAAGTCATCCATTAGATTCACTACACTCTATACTATTACTTGCAAGATAATTCTATCTATGGCAAGTATCATGTGAGGGATATACATCATCTATAAAAGTATTTTAGGTATATTGTAGAATAAGGTATTCAATAGACTTGATTTTATTCATGAACTCAAACGTGGCTATTTATACAAGTGTGTCTCAACCCTAGATAGCTTTTGACTCCTAAAGAAAAGGAAACTTAACTATATTACAATATATTGAATCCTTATCCTTCTAAACAATGTACTTATCCCCAATACTCCCCCTCAAGTTGGAGAGTGGAGATCGATAACTCCCAACTTGGATACTAACTGCTGGAATGGAACCCGACCCAGAGCCTTGGTCATAATATCGGCTAGCTGATCATTGGTGCGCACATGTTCGGTAGTAATTACGCCATCCCGAACCGCATCACGAACAGCATGACAATCATTCTCAATATGCTTCGTGCGTTCGTGAAACACCGGATTCGCAGCGATATATATAGCAGCCTTGTTATCACAGAAGAGACGCGTAGGAACCGTCGGTGCAGCGATATATATTACGATCAAGTCATCCACATATACTAACACACGAATCTCAATCTCTCCCTTAAAGTACGAAAACAATGAGTAATCATCATAAGCTTGAACAAAACCAAACTTAAGTAATGCATCCGACAGCTTCTTGAACCAACACCGAGGAGCTTGTTTAAGTCCATACAAAGACTTCCGAAGGCGACAAACTTTACCAGGATGTGTATGACGAAAACCCGGCGGAAGCTTCATATATACTTCTTCTTCAAGATCTCCATGAAGAAAAGCATTGCTAACATCCATTTGATAGACCTCCCAATTGTATGCAGCCACAAGACGTAAGACGGTGCGTATAGTCGTCATTTTGACGACAGGAGCAAACGTCTCATGATAATCCTCGCCGGCGACTTGATTATTTCCTTGGACTACCAAACGAGCTTTATGACGTTCTAAAGTACCATCTGCATGATACTTAATAGTATAAACCCATAAACTGTTAATGGCCTCCTTCCCATCGGGAAGATCAACAATATCCCATGTCCGTTGATGTTCAAGAGCCTCCACCTCTTTCACCATTGCATTATCCCAAGCTTTTTGTAGACTAGCTTCCTTATAATGTTTGGGTATCACCTCCGATGTAATTGTAGAATAAGGTATTCAATAGACTTGATTTTATTCATGAACTCAAACGTGGCTATTTATACAAGTGTGTCTCAACCCTAGATAGCTTTTGACTCCTAAAGAAAAGGAAACTTAACTATATTACAATATATTGAATCCTTATCCTTCTAAACAATGTACTTATCCCCAATATATATACAATGCTAAGAGAAAAAGCCAAAGTATTATATACTATCAGCAATATTGAAAAAAGATATTACATGGTAGACACCATCTTTGCTTATCTGTATCCTTCCTACAGAAGAAGGCGAAGAAGGCCAATTTGAAGTTCAGAAAATATGGTAGAGCTCCATCAAAAGTTGATGTGTTTGAAGAACTAATTGATGGGAGAAAAGTACAAGAACCCAATCTAATGCTCGAAATAGAATTAATATATGTAAAATTGTATTAAAACGTTTTTTAAACAATAATTCTTTAGTAAAATAAAAGTTAATTGGTAGCTCTAAAATATAAATATAGTATCATAAAACAGAAATTTGGTGGCCTTAAAAAGTCGTAAAAAAAATTTTGAGTTCGTATATTATTGTGAAAGTTCGTATATCTCACTACCAATTGAAAGACTGGATTTTATTCTCGTAAATATGAAATTTCTAGCTATCGGATAGTTAAGATAGTACTACCTCTTTCTCGATCAAGCCATCTAAAAAAATCACTTCTAATACTCTTACAAATTTACAATATAGCCCAGATTTCAACGTATTCAAAGGTGATGCATCATGATATTCCTTGTCTCATCATGATATTCCTTGTCTCATCATGATATTCACTCATCAATATATTTCGACATATGTTTTATTGTTTTCAGTTTTTCCCACTCGAAGAGGCCCCGTACGCGCGTGAAAAGTGATGGATAGGTCACAAAAATATCCGATTTTCAAAACTACTTACATTTCTCTCTTTCCTCTTTCTCTCCTGCTTTTCTAATAAAAACATAATCCCACCCAAATCCATAATTATAAAGTCAAAACTACATAAAAGAATGTGATGGTTCTAACTAATGCAACAGTGGTTTTATCTTTATCTTCATGTAGGTGCCTATCATCTGTAGAAAGAGAATCAAAAAATATATCAAGCACTGTTTTAAACAAAATTGTCCCGAAAAATTGAAATTGAAAAACGTTGTGTTGATACGTAATGCAGCAAATAAAGTGGGAACTACTGTTAATGCACCATGTCGTTCCTAATGCTACCAAGTATGCTGACCTTTTCGTGATTCTAGTAATTCCAACACGTGTTTTATATATTTTCCAAAAAAACGTAATCAATATTTACATATTTGGCAGTTCCGATCGGAAACTTGAAAAATTGAAAGTAAACAAAAAAATGAAGAAGACATATCTTGTTGATCTCATCGACCGTACGATATTTTGTAAGTGAAATGGTTAGACAAAATGTAAAATAACCTTTAAAACAAAGATTAGGAAAACTATGCCAAAACGTAAGTAAATGCCGGAAAGAAACGTATATACAAATTACAATATTAATGGAATATCCAACAAAATCCTTTTTTTGAACTGTAATTTTTTCATACTAAACAAAGGTTTTTTCTTAATTACAATACTAACTTAATTCAAATGATCCAAAACCCACTTTTTTTTTTTTTTTTTTTTAGAAAAAAACCATATAAAATTGATAAATATTGTCGGAACTCTCATTTTAAATGGCTTCATTTTAAATACGTGGCCCACAAAAGATGACAAAAAAAAAAAAAATTGTGTGGGGAAGGCTAAAAATATCCAAAATTATATTCAGTCTTTATATTTAAACATTTACTAATACCATAAAACCAGTGGATGTATAGCACAAAGATCCAATAAATGGTGTAGTAACAAAATAACTAAGATGAGCTGCAACAAGAAGGTAATCTAGGAATTTTGGGCAAAAACGAGGAAAACATCTAAAGACTGAACAGATTTCTGACAACATAGGTTTTGCATGAGATAGAGAAGTTCTTGTAAACGGATCTTGCTCACATTTGGTAACGAGATAGCTGAAGATCCGGTTAAGTGGTTTTCTTTGATCCGGTTAACCATATCTCTCATCGCCAAGTGGTTTAAAGGAAATCCAACGATCGGATCAAAAGTTATGGTTAAAAGACTGAATATTGGTTCGCCTGGCATCGAAGCAGAGCAAGCAGAATGACAAATCGACCGAACTAAGCATATAGATCGATCACCTAACAGACCGGTCGATCCATTGTGCGTAGAATAAGGAATTTTGTTAGATTATTTTTAGATTTATCCCAATACAACTTTAGAAGATCTAGCCGCCTCCTACACCTATAAAAGACATGATAGAGGCACAATCTTCACAAGCCTCTAACGACGAACCACTAAAAGTTTCATAGTTTTTATAACTTTCTTAGTTGTTCGTTGGGAGAAGATCTTCATAAAGAGAAGTTTTCTGAACATTTTTTACTATATGCAATCTCTCGTTTCTACTGCCATTATGTGTGAGTAGTTAGTTCATCGTTGGGTTTAATAAAGAGTTTTTAAAAGGAGAATTACTTATTAGGAGACACAGGACACTGGACACCGGATCCATGGCTTGATAAATAGGAGGCCGATTTAGGTTTAGGAGTTCTGTGTCTCACTTGGTCGGCCGACTAGTTGATTGATTAGATCGAGTATTACTTGCAAAAACTCGAATAGTTTGCTCTTGAACTAGTGTAAGACAGATTCTATTACTTTACTTGATAATTTTATGTTTTAGAATCAAAATTACTTATTGAATCTTGTTCTCATCGCTTGTCTTTTATCTTGCATCACTTACGACTTACGAGAGTACTGGTTGTTAGATTTAATTATGTATTTAATTTTTATTACTTTCTTTGTAATCCTAATGTTTAATTAAATAAAGATTCGGTAAACTCTTCACCACCACCACCGATTTGGATCACGGAGAGGCTGCTAGCTGTGAAAATAAAATAAAATAAAGATTCAGAAAAACAAATATTAAATCAACAGCCTTACAAACAGCCTCGATTATGGATGCTTTATTACTGATTAAAACATTTGATTTTATAATGTAAAATCAGAGAGAGGCTATGGCCTAACAATGGTAAAACCTCCGTCGACCGCCAAATTCTGACCGCTGATATAAACCGAATCATCAGAAGCCAAAAACAGAGCCGCTTGTGCCACGTGGCGAGCTTTAAGCACCACGCCCTTAAGATTCGCTTTGTCGGCAAAATGATCCTCCACCAGCTTCGCCGTTTCTTCGTCCTTGCTTGTCATCCCCGTCGCAACCGCGTACGGTGCGACGCCGTTCACTCTAATCCCGTATTTCCCCAACCCGCCACACGCTGATCTCATCAGCCCGAGAAGCGCGTGCTTAGACGCCGTGTAACCGGGAAATTCGGGACCGCCGATCTCCGCAGCGATGCTGGTCGTACATACGATGGAGCCACGTGTCCCTTTAGCAACCATCGCACGCGCTGCGTGTTTGATAAACGCAGCCGCACCGCGAACGTTGATAGCCATGGTTCGATCAAGCTCCTCCAGATCCAAATCGAGGATGCCTTGCACCGTTTCAAGGACGCCGGCGTTGCTGAACAGAACGTCTAGCTTTCCGTGCTTTTCGACGGTGAACTTGACGGCGTTCTCTACTTCCGTCTCCTTCGTTATATCGCAACGGTAAAAACTGGCTTTGTCTTTCCCGATAGAAACGGCGACGTTTTCGCCAAGCTCTTCTTGTACGTCAACGATGACCACCTTAGCTCCGTGGTTGGTGAACAACCTAGCGGCTTCCGCTCCAATCCCGCTTGCTCCGCCTGTTATAATTACGATCTTGCCATCCAATCTGCTATATCAAAAATATATAGACGAATACACAAGTCAATAAATTAAACATGAACATGTGTAAGTATTTATGCAGAATGCAATTGCTAGAGATGAAGCACTTGCCTTAGTCCTGACATTTTAATTTTAAGTGTTCTCCACTTCTGTTAAACACAGCTTTGAGAATATATTCAGTATTCACTGATGATGAACACAAAAAAACTCTTAATATTTATAAACTTATCAATTATTATCAAGATTATTTCATAGTTTTATCATCTTAATAATTAAACTCCACCAAACCACATTGTTTGTCGTTTTCTTATATTCAATTATTTTAAAAGCTCCACCAAACGACAATGTTATCGACTAGGGCTGCGACTTAAGGTTATCGGATCGGGTATGGGTAGGTTCTAATTGGGTCCGGATTTTTCGGGTAGGTGATCTCTGTATCCATATAGGTACCTTGTAGATTTCGGTTCGGTAAAGATTCAGGTCCTTTCGGGTTTGGGTATGTTCGGGTCCAAGTCTAGAGAACCGAAATATACCTGATATTTTTCGGTTATGATTTGGGTTCGGATATTCCGGTTATTTATCACCCGAAAAACCCAAAATATACCAAAAACCTAAAAAATATCCGAAAATCCGAAAAATATCAGTAAATCCAATTTTTTTTTTTTAAATTAAAATATTGGAAATTATCGAAAAACCTAAAAAAATTATACATATAATATCAAAAATAATTCATAATACTCAAAATTCGAGTATTCGGGTACCCGATCAGGTATCGGTTCGGTTTGGGTATTACCCGATATCCATGTGTATCAAATATTTTATCCAATAGGTGATTTAATTTATACCCAAAATCAATCGGGTACGGGTATTTTAGGTCGGTACAGTTCAGGTTTTCGGGTAATGGTTAAAAATCCCAGGCCTATTATCGACATTTACAACAACTTTTTCGCATGCCCTTCCAATACTCCACCGAGAGGTAAAAGATAAAGTATAATACTTCCCAGTATATTAATTAATAAGTTTTTGTTTTCTAAAATCTTTAGTAATACCAAATCTTATTTAACTCGTAAATGTTTTTCTTAAACCAAACTTGACATGCCACCGCAGTGCCGTACGATAAACTTTGTACACTTGTAATTAAAACATGAAACAATGAAAACACGATATTTATAATTCAATATCTTTAACAAAAAATAATAATTCAATATCTAGTATAAAAGTAACAAGGTTAATTAAAAAAAGATAACTAATGAGAACATGAATTATCATCTTGAAAAATAAATATAGTACATATGTCTACATCTAAAATCATCAGGCAATTCAATTTCACCAACTATAATTATAAAACTAGAAAGAAAAAAAAAATTGTAAAAAAATTGTTCAATTGTGGGGAGGGGGGGAAATCATCTACCTCGCTTGTTTTCTTCAAAATTATTACAGTACATACATAATTGCTTACGTCTAATTTAATGGTGTAACTAAGAAGTAGAAGCGCATGGCTAAACGGAATACAATCAATTTGAAATAGTTGTTGTACATGGAGAGATCGAGTCGATGAGAGATGTCTTGGAGTGTGTGTATTAAATAAATAGTGTGATGAAGAAGTAGTTGCCTTTCGATATTTTAAAATTGTCTAAGTTTGCAAGAGAGGTTTATATACTTGATGTTTTTGCAAGAAAGTGATGCATTTGTCAGTCTCAAATAAAGAAAAGGAGAAATGTGTGTTATAACTTATAAGCCGTAGTGTGGTGTTTGTAAACGACTAAAGTATATAAAATAAAAAGGAGCAACAATAGAACAATTGACACATTTTATTGATCTGCGGTGTCGAGAAAGGGGTAATCAGTGTAACCCACGACAGGATCAGAAGAATAGAAACTTGCTCTGTCGTACTTATTCAACGGCGGCGCGTCAAGTTCGAATCTTTTGGGCAAATCCGGATTTGCCAAGAACAATCTTCCGTACGCCACCAAATCGGTTCTACCCTCCGCCACCGCCTTGTTCCCGTCTTCTCTTGTATAACCTCCGGCGACAATGAACGTTCCTTCGAACGCCTTTCTCATCGGCGTAAGTGATTCTGCGCATTCGAAAATCTCACTGGCTGTTTTCATCCTAGGCTCAACCATGTGGCAGTAGAGTATCTCGAATCTATTCAGCGACTTTGCCATGTAAATCCCTAATTTTTCCGGGTCTGAATCTCCGGATTCCATGTAATCGGCGAAGGGAGAGAGTCTGATTCCGACGCGATCAGATCCGATCTCTTCCGTCACCGCTTCGATTACATCCAGAGCGAATCTGCATCGATTCTCTAGCGATCCGCCGTATTCGTCGGTTCGATCGTTAACGCCGTCTTTCATAAACTGGTCGATCAAGTACCCGTGCGCTCCATGGATCTCTACTCCGTCGAAACCTGGAAAAAAAAAAAAAAATCGAAAATTTTCGATTGAATCGTTTTTTTCTTTCTTTCAAATTCGAATCGAAGTTGGATGTTTACCAGCTTCGACTGCGTTTCGAGCAGCGAGACGAAAATCATTAACGATGGTGGGGATTTCGTCAATCCTTAACCGTCTCGGAGGTGAATACTCTCCCGATGAATCGGCGGCGACTGGTTTATCCGTTGAAGAGATCGGAGCTTCTCCATTAGGCTGACAATCTAGAACAAATATCGATTGATTCCTTAGCTCACACGAAACAGTTTAAAAAACCCTGAAAGTGGTAATTTTGGAACCTCGATGAGAAACGCGACCGGCGTGCCAGAGCTGACAGAAGAAGACGCCGCCGTTTGAGTGAACGGCGTCAACGATTGGCTTCCATGCTTGTATTTGCTCTTTCCTCCATATCCCTGGCATGTTTTGATACCTTTTTCAGAGAAAGAGAGTCAAAATCAGACCCAGAAAAGTCAACTTTTTGGTAAAACAGTTAAAAAAATATTTTACGCCATGGCGGTTTCGGAGATTCCATTGGCTTCGCTGATGAGAAGACCACCAGGGGTTGCTCTTTGAGAGTAATACAACGTGGCGTGAGGTTGTGGAACGTTACCGTATGATCTCATTCTCGCCATTGGCGCCATAACTATTCTGGAAATTTTAGATTATATTCAGAGATTTTCTTCATAAAGACTAATAAGAGAGATTATTGGGATTAAACACTAATAAGTGTGTGGATGAGTTTAAGAGAAACCTGTGAGTAAGATTGAAGTTTCTCATTGAGAAAGGTGTGAGAAGGGGAATTGTGTGCTTGGTTGCAGGGAAAGTTCCGTTCTCCATCGATCTGTCTTTCAAGAAAGTGTAGCCTCGTGAACTTTCAGATAATGTTTTGGAGTCTTGTTATCATTGGTTACGTGAAACTGAGGAAGTTTAAAGAAGCACGGAGAGGTTGGGTGTGTTAAGAAGTCAAAGTCTAGACTGAGTCTTGAAGTGACTGTCTCTCTCATTTTACGATATTTTATGTGAAGTTTATGTAATGATGTGATCATATAAATGTGATGTGTGCTCTACGTTTCTACCAACTTTCATTTTGAAACGACTTCTAATTGTTTTGGTACTCTGTCCAAACCTCTATCAAGAAAATTTTAATCGACTATATCTCCGCAAAGTCTAACCTTTTAAAAAAAAGAAGTTAATATAAACCTGAAATTATTTAAAATACTAGATGTTGGTCCACGCTGCATGCAGATGTGTTAAACAATTTTTATATGATGTTGTGTATTGTTTTTGCTTTTATTTTTCCTTCATTATTATGTTATTTTGTAACTACTATAGCGTACCTACTTAATTCTTTCACTTAAAAGCAATTGTAAGAATCTATCAAACATCAATACACAAGACATTAATTGGTATATTGACAATTTTAATATAATAACAATGGCTTTTATACTCTTTCAGTAAAAAGATTGTAAATATGAGAACCACTCTTATTATATTTCAAAATCTTTTGATGAAAATATTTTAAATACAAGAACTATTAACATTATAGTTTAGTAACAGAATATAAAATCAATCATCAAAGAACAATGGATTTAAAAACCGAGATAAGTAACTTTAATCCATAATTTAATAATTCTTCTTAGAGGGGTGTTCAGTTTGTATTTGGGGTGATTTGTATCTTAACGATCTGGAGGAGCTAACATTAAATGCGAAGCAAATACAAGAGAATGTACTGGAGGAGATACTCACACTTAACGCCAACACAGAATATCTTCGACAATTTCTCCATGGAAGCTCTGATAAAGAGTTATTCAAGAAGAACGTACCAGTGGTGAGCTACGATGATGTTAAGCCTTATATTGAACGTGTCGCGATCAGATGTCATTTCGGGAAAGCCAATTACCCTATTAATTGAATGTTTCAAGAACCGGCCTACAAATGTTTTTACAAGCCCTGACGAAGTGACCTTGTGTCCAGACAACAAGCAAACTAAGTACTGCCATCTTCTTTGTGGTCTTGTTCAAAGAGACGAAGTGGTAAGTGTGGTTGCTCCCTTTGCTTCTTCACTAGTTGGAGCAATCACTTTTCTCGAGAATTACTGGAAAGAAATGTGTAGCAATATCCGATCTGGCCATGTTAGCGACTGGATCACCGACCTTAGTTGCGGAGACGCTGTTACCAAAATCCTAGGAGGAGGTAATTCCGAGTTGGCAGATCTTGTTGAAGAAGAATGCAACAAAAAATCTTGGAAAGCTATTATCGCTCGTCTTTGGCCCAAAGCAAAATTTGTTCAAAGTATTATTACAGGACAAAATGCACAATACATTCCAATGTTAGAGTTTTACTCCAACAAATTGCCTTTGAGCTCCCCGCTTTACGCATCATCTGAAACATTGTTTGGAGTAAATGTGAATCCCTTATGCAAGCCACACGATGTATCCTACACTTTTATGCCCAACTTTTCCTACTTTGAGTTCCTACTTGCTGATGAGGGAAACAAGGGTGAAATTGTAGATCTTGTGGATGTCCATATTGGGAGCTAGCTACTATGAGCCATTGATCACAAATTACTTCGGTAAGTTATTTACATATGTGCATAAGTTTATAGGTTTATTTATTTATATGATATGATTAGGACCATATATTTACACAGAATCTTTTTTTCAAAAAGTTATTATCTAATTATCTTATCGAACTATACTAAATTTTACATTGGCTCCATTAATTCAAAACCCCATAAAATTATTATCTTATAGTGTTTATTAATCAATTGAATAACTAATTTTGTAGAGGTGTTCTTGTATCAGTTGTATGTATGGTATCAATATTTAGTATATAATTTTGTTTCTTTGATTGTTGTTATTAGGTTTACACAAATATAGAATGGGGGATATTCTACAAGTGACAGGATTTTACAACAGTGCACCTCAATTTAGGTTTGTACGTAGGAAAAATATGGTTCTAAGCATCAGCCTAGAAGCGACAACTGAAGAAGATATTTTGAAGGCGTTGAATCATGCAACACTTTCAGATATGTTACTGATGGGATTCACATCTTATGCTGATATCTCCACTCATCCAGGCCACTACGTTTTCTACTGGGAACTCAAGGCCAAAAACAATAATGACATTGTTGAACTGGATAACAAAGCATTGGTGGAATGTTGTTGTGTAATGGAGGAATCACTAAATGCTATTTATCGACAGATAAGGAGCAAAGATGGATATATTGGTGCTCATGGAGATTTTCATCTCTCACGGTGCTTAACCATCTCAATACAAGACACCTATGTGCATCAACAGTTGTGAAGCCTTGGAAGTTCTCGAAAGCAATGTTTTTGCTCTCTTTTTCAGTGATTATATATGGTCTATTTGGATCACGATAATTCTATAACCCACAAAACAATCACATAATTGAAGAATAATAAAGGGATAAAATGTATTATTTGAGATGGACTAATGTTTAGTGAAAAAGAAAAAAAAGACTAATGTTTAGTGGAGATATTTGTGGATTTGTGTGTATGTTTTGTATTAACTACACGCAAGATAATAGACCATATATAACAAAAAAAGTAACGGAATCTTCTTTTCTTATGGTAACGGGTGAGACTTATCAGGCCACTGCTGCATCAGAACAATACGAGGATGAGGTTGGTTGGTTCTCGTTATCCCCAAAAACATGACGGCCAAACCTGTCACTGCCACGTGTCAATGTGGTCGTTCGATTTGACACCAGTCACGTCTTTATCTGATCATCTCGAAATGGGCAGCACACAAAATAGGGCTTAATATCTGATTAAAAAAACGCATTTTGGTAGCGTAAAAGCTTGAGAACAGAGAAAGAGAAGGAAGCAAAGATGGATCACGAAGCAGATGCTTACCGTACGGATTTGATGACCATCACAAGATTCGTGTTGAATGAACAATCAAAATATCCAGAATCTCGTGGGGATTTCACGATTTTGCTCAGCAACATCGTTTTGGGTTGCAAATTCGTCTGCAGTGCTGTCAATAAGGTGAAAATTTCGTCACTTTTTAAATTGGGTCAAGAGAAAGAAAAAAAATGTCGCTTTCGATTTGGTTTTTAAGCTTTAAATACTGTTGATGATCTGGAATCCTCTTAAGATTGTGAGTTGTCTCAATCGTCTTTTAGGGTTTTAGTCTGGCCCATTGAGTCAAAATTGTAACTTTATTGGTGTTGCAGGCTGGTCTTGCCAAGCTAATTGGACTTGCAGGGGAGACAAATATCCAGGCAAGTCGATATTTTTTTGTAAAAATTCAAGCTTTCTTGTTGTTCTTTCTGTCTCTGAGATTTACCATTTTATCTGTGTTATAGGGTGAAGAGCAAAAGAAACTTGATGTGCTCTCTAATGATGTCTTTGTCAAAGCTTTGGTTAGCAGTGGCAGAACTGTAAGTAAACTTGACATTTCTATGAAATAGAGAAGACTTAGGCATATTTCATTTGTCTCTAAAAACGATTTGTGGCAGTCTGTTCTCGTCTCGGAAGAAGATGAGGAAGCTACGTTTGTGGAGTCATCCAAGCGTGGAAAGTAAGTTCATTGTCGATTTGGTAATCAAAATGTAGCTTTTGTATTGGTAGTGGAACATAATCGAGTCTTTTTTCGATGTCAATAGGTACTGTGTTGTTTTTGATCCACTTGATGGATCTTCAAACATTGACTGTGGTGTCTCCATTGGAACGGTATGTCTCTTTCACCCCAAGTTTTCTTAAGAGAGCTCAAGAAAGTGAAAGTTTTTTCATTTTTGCCTTTCGGTTTCGTGTGTAGATCTTTGGAATTTACACAATGAACCATACTGATGAGCCATCTACTGAAGATGTGCTGAAACCTGGGAATGAAATGGTGGCAGCTGGTTATTGTATGTATGGAAGCTCCTGCATGGTAATGAAAATGAAATCCACAAAAGGCAACATTAGTATCAATCAGTCTGATTAGTTTATTTATCGGTTTTTGATTTATTTTTATTGGGGGGCTCCTCAGCTTGTGTTGAGCACTGGAACGGGTGTCCACGGGTTTACTCTGGACCCGTCTCTAGGAGAGTTCATACTAACTCACCCGGACATTAAGGTAATGAGAACCATAAACATGATCTTTCTCTCTTCTTATGTTTTGGTCAAACACATGATATTTCACTCTTTTTATGAAATTCTCAAGATTCATTAGCTCTTCTTGTGCACAGATTCCGAAAAAGGGGAACATCTATTCAGTGAATGAAGGCAATGCACAGAACTGGGATGGTCCAACTACAAAGTATGTAGAGAAACAAGTTAATTTGATTCAAGTTATCAGCTTAACTGATTGATGCATATTCTTGGTTTCTCGCTGTTGGTGTAGGTACGTAGAGAATTGCAAGTTTCCTAAAGATGGTTCTCCTGCAAAGTCTCTTAGATATGTTGGAAGGTATTGTAAAGGAAGCTTCACTATTTCAAAGCTCAACTCATAGAAAATTACCTATGATTGTGTCCCCTTTTGGTTAATCTCATTGTCTTTAACAGTATGGTAGCCGATGTCCATCGCACACTACTCTATGGAGGAATCTTCTTGTACCCTGCTGACAAGAAAAGCCCCAATGGGAAATTGCGGTAAGCTTAGGATAAGGAGCTAATGAATCTTGATCTTGATAGTTTTGAAAGGGAGCTAAAAATCGCAGAAAACTTAGCTAATCTTGTTTTTGGGATTTACTTGTGTAAATAGTGTCTTGTATGAAGTCTTCCCGATGTCGTTCTTGATGGAGCAAGCAGGAGGTCAGGCCTTCACAGGCAAGAAAAGGGTAAGTTATCCTCTTAACCCTTAATATGCAATCTTCAGTGTGATCTCTGTGTTATGGCATTTTAGTTGGTTACGGTTTATGGGTCAAGTAGTGTAACCTGAAACGTTCTTGATGCAGGCGCTAGACCTTGTCCCGGAGAAGATTCATGAGCGTTCTCCAATATTTCTAGGTAGCTACGACGATGTAGAGGAGATCAAGGCTCTATATGCTATGGAGAAGAAGAATTAAGCTTCTCGTTCTCTTCTTGTTCTCTTCTTGTTCTCTTCTTATTCTCTCACTGTCTCTCTTCCTTCTATATAGCTTCTTCAGATGAGATCAACCAAAATAACTCATTTATACAAATAAGTCTTTTTCTCTGTGACTCTCTCGTAAATGCACATAACAGATTGGTGGATTAGACCATAGAAGAGATCTGACAAAGAACACAATGAGAAACCACCAAACATAAATATATGAGCCGAATTGTTCACTCGTTTATTCTGATCATTCTTATCATAGACTCTTGTTGTCTTGAAGTAAATGAGTCACCAATTACAATAGATTAGGCTTCACTGGTTATTATGGATCTATAAGTGGTGAACAAATAAAGGCTTTTTACAGATTCAACACACAGAAACTAGAGTATGATCTAGGCATCAGTGGTAGGACCAGGATAAGCAGGAAGAGTCATGATCCGCTTGTCTAAAACCGGACCTCCCACAGTGAAATGATACAGACTCTGAAAGCTCAAGTCTTTAAACCCCAAAACCTCATGCACTGGATCATCGAAATAGCACCCGATTCCGGTTGCTGAGATGCCCATTGCATGTGCTTCCAGGTACAAAACTTGCCCGATAACACCAGTCTCCCAGAACAGTCTAGGATACATCCATGAGCCATTCTCTCGCAGAGCTGTATTGAACCGAGCCACCATCCCTAGGCTAAAGCATCCATCCCCTGCAATGTCCTGCATCAACCAAACCACTCATGATTTCAGTTTTTGTTTCAAGTGATATATGTAATCGTAACTCTACCTGATGGCATGATAGTCCTTTAGCCAGCTTCTTGCAATCACCCTCAACGAGCTTATACAGAGGAAGATCATCCGGACATCCATCTGGTCTCTCCCACTCGAAATCGGACCTGGTAGACCTCTTGAGATCACTGAGATGATCCTCATTTCTGACTAGAAAGTACAAACCTTTCGGCAAACCCGAAACTCTGTGCACAAAGAGAGCAAGATGAACCTCAGCATTATCCCAAGGAAGAGCTCGAAACGGCAATGCAAGTTGCTGTTTCTGCGTCTTCCCGCCGCCACCGGAAGGAAGACAATGCATCAACATCTGGTAAAACGTAGACTTGTCTATAAAAGTAACACCGTCCATATCAACAGCACTTCTTCTACTCCTCACAACTTCCCTAACCGTTAACTTCTTATACGAACTCTGGCTAAACACACCACTGCTTCTGAAGGAAGCATCGATTGAAAAAGACGAGTTTGATACCAAAGGAGGAGGCTTTTCGACAGCTTGAGCTGTGGTATAGATGATATCCCAACGACGATGCTCTTTGCTAAGAACATTAGGCTTTCCTTTCCACTCAAGACTAGGGAATTCACTAGAAATTGCAGAGCTTAATCCATGGTAGTCTATGTTGATATCTTTAGTTCCGTTGGGGAAAACAAGTAGTAAGCAATCAGGATGCTCGGATTCGATCTCCGGGACTGAGGAAACGTTGAGTCCCATTAGCTTCTTGAGATCTTCAGCTCCGAGACCGTCGAGAAGCTTCAAGTCCCAGCCGAGCTCTCCAGCTGCGATGGAGAGAGCGGCGATGGCGTGACCGACGTCGTGGCTACAGTACCTAAACGCTCGTTCTCCGTATTTCCAGGCTTCACGCCAGAAAATGGAAGAAACTCCGATGAGGAAAGAGTTCTCCGGGAAGAATTTGGGGAAAAATGTGGGTGGGATGTGTGCTCTGACTTCTAAAGAATGCTCTTTTGGAGCGTAGTGTGCGACGAAAGCCGAGTCGGAGAGTGAATCAATGGGAGGAGCAATGAGGTAAGCCTCGGTGGGGTGTAAGTTTCCGCTGCTGGGGTTGACGCGGAGAGGCCAGGTGGAGGTTCCGATGGTTTTCCAGGCGGAGAGAGCGAGGGAATGGTAGAAGAGTTGAGAGATTGTTGAGAGAGAGATGGGTTTGGGAGGAGGAAGAGAATCGAAGAGAGAAGAATAGAGAGGAGCTTCGTCAGAGGAGGAGGAGGAGGATTCATTGAGAGGAAGAAGAGGAGCAGAGAGGAAACGGCGAAAAGGATTAGGTTGATTGGACCAGTCGAGACCTCGAGGACCTTTGGCGTAAGAAGTGAAGGAGTGTTTCGTCTGGTTATGGTACTTGAGAACCAATCGAAGCTTTTCTGCTTCCTCTTCGTCTTTTTCCTTAAAGGTAGGGCTTTTGGAAGAAGAAGAAGAAGAGAAGGCCATGGCGGAGATGATGGTACTTGTGTGAGGGATTGAGAGAAGAGAGGCTGATGTGAACCTCGATGAAATCGGATTCATGCTGATTGACTTCTTCTACAATCAGACTTGTTTCATAATCGACATGTTTCTGGAATCAGGAAGCTTTTTCCAAGAAATCTCTCGAGAGTCAAAACCATGAACCATGATCGGTTGTACCGGAGTTGTTTTAACCGGTTAAGAAAGGGATCAAGAATCAAGGCTACACGTGCTGCGTCTCTGTGTCTTTCTTTGAAATGTCCGTCCAATGTCCAAAGTCCAAACCAAAGAATGTATTTATAAGTCGTTGACTGGTCTTTAAGCCTTTTTTCTATCTCGTAGTCGGCCAAAGTCATAATCTTAAGTAATCAATCCATGATGGTCAGCGGACTTGAGGAGAGGAGTGAGGACACAGAAACATATAGGTGGAAGATCAAAATCAGAATGTAAGACCTAACGGAAACGTGTTGCCTTTTGTTGAATCTATGGCCTGAAATCTCATTCTACTTCATTTGCATGGTACAATATTGTTTCCGCATGGAGAAACAGCAAAGGGATTCCCTAAAATCAGTTATTCAATAGTTTTGGATACAATCCTAACGTAATGTATTGGCTTACAAAATATGCTTCAAAGTTTGGTTTTGCATCATTTATACTTAAGAAACCTGTAAAAACCTTCAACTCTACAAAACACTATAATAGCTATAAAAACGTATACAACTAGTTAGCTTTTGTGAAATTATTAGAAAACATAAGTAAAAATGGTAAAAATACATGTATATCAATGAAAAATGTACATTTCTATATATTTTCCAATATTGTTATAAATTTTACCAAATTTCTTATAGTTGTTAATGTTTGTATTTTTACTCGCGGACAAATTTTATTATTACACAAAATGTTAATATTTTTGCAAACTATCATGAACAATGAAATTTTTTGTAACACTAACAATTTTGACAAAAAAGGTAAATGGTAAAATGTTATATTGTGAACATCTTTTTGTTGGACGTTAATTTTGCATATTTTTGGGGTTAACAGGGTTACATATCAAGATTATAATTTTGGTTAGAGTAAAGCCAGTTTATAATTTTCCATATTTTTTTCCCTGTCGATTTATTTGCCCTAAAATCTTTAAAATCAAAAAGCGAACCCCTTCTCTTTATTCTTCGATGCCAAACCAAAATTGGAAAATTTATCTCCTGCGTGGTATAGAAAATCCCTTATGATTATCCCTTTTGGAGCTTCTTGTATTTATTGATTTACCACTGACCAGATTCGTCTTGGGTTTCTCCCTGATTCCGCTAAATCGGATCCTTCAAATTTTCATATATTTATGATCTTGCGGAAACATCAAATTTTGCTTTCTCTATCGTTGCCCAAATTGTAACGGAAGTCTTTAATTCTTCCGTTCGCCAAATTTGCGATCTTTTGGATCCGGGCAATTTCCTCTGTTTCAATGGCGGATCATCAAGAGGACGAAGATTTGAAATTGGCTCTTCAGATGAGTATGCAACACAATCCTCCGGAGCCGAAACGGAGCAAACCCATTGAAGAAACTGGATCCGGATCTCAGTTTGGTGGTGGTTCTTCCGGTGAATCGCCGGAAGCAAAAAGCCGGCGATTGCAGCGTGAGCTCATGGCTGCTGCGGCGGAGAAACGAATGGTTCTGATTCCTAAAAGCCCTCCTGCTCAAGCTAAGCCCAGAGCTCTGGCTTCGCCAATTACGGTGGCTGATAAAGATGGCCAAGTTGTGAGGATCGGTAAAGAGTTGGGATCCGGTGACGGTGATGGTTCTTCCGGGAAGGAGTTATCGCCGGAAGAATCTAATCAGCTGTTTACAATGGTGTTTGGTAATGAGGTTTCGAAAAGTGTACTTGCACAGTGGACTAATCAAGGCATAAGGTACGATTTTATCATTAGCATTTTGTGTTTTTCTTCTTTCTATATACTTTGTTCATAGATTGATTCAGTTATGTGTGCTTTTACGGGTGAAATTGATTGAAATTTGTGTGCTTTTACGGGTGAAATTGATTGAAATTTGTGTGCTTTCATAAGTTGATTGAAATTCGGGTGCTTTTGAAATAGCATTAGTGTATTTGGTATCGAATATTGTGTACATTTATAGTGAAAGAAGGATTTTAGAAGTTGATTCTTTGGATAGTATTTATTGAAATTCGAAGTTTTCCCCTAGAAGTTGATCTTATATAGGGAAGAAGCAATGGTGGTTGAATCTGCTATGATTTACAAATGGATATGTAGCTGAGAAGATGAAAGATTTGCCATAGTTAGTTTTGGTAACTATGGTTAAGGACTAGGTTGCGTATAGGAGTTAAGTCCATACCAAGCCGTCGAAAACCATTGGGGAGTAGTAGCTTTGATTAAGAGTGAGGGTATCCTTGCGATGGTCTTGGATGGCATTAGTTTTGTTTCTCCGCTATCCGATGTGGGATTCTTACTTACCAATACCACTCCCTTTAGACAGCGTCTTACATCTCGCATGGCGCTAGGTATTTAGCCAGCTTGCATTCCCTTTAGGACTCTTTCCTTTGGGCCTTTTCTGAATTAGACCTTCTCCATTTTTTTTATATTGCCATATCTTGGCCTAGCCATATCTATGTGTCGCTTTTGACAGTATTTTGTAGTTAACACAGCGCTCCCACAATCTGACTAATGTTTTGACTACATTTTTGCAGGTTTAGCCCTGATCCTGAAACTACTATCGGCTTAGTGCAGCATGAAGGTGGGCCTTGCGGTGTTTTAGCAGCACTACAAGTAATTCTCTTGTTTTTCTTTTTCTGTTCCGTTGTCTTGGTAAATGTGTGGTTGATTGGTTGTCTGGAGTATGTGGACATTCTTACAGTTGATACTGACTGTTCCATTTTCTGTGTAGGCATTTGTTCTTAAATACCTTGTTTACTTTCCGGATGAAATAGGTAAAGCTTCCCCAAGTCTAGGTGTCAGGACATTATCAAAAACTCGTTATGTTGCATCAGACTCTTTGTCTTGTGTACCAGAAGCAGCAAAAACAAGGTGATCTTTCTCAGAAGATTTGTTAGACTTATTATGATCCATGTCCGAATTTTGGTTATCATACTTGGTTCTCAGCATCTGTCATTTCGTTCCCTTGATTTTTGCAGGGCTCTTGTGAGAAGCATGTGTGAGATTCTATTCATGTGTGGAAACAATAACCGCGCTGTAATAGCGAGTTTCCCTAATTATGATGATTCCAGTACTAATCAGAAAGATGAGGTTAGTCGGGAAAAACTTGACTAGTTCTTCATATTTGGTGCAAGTATTGGCTTTTTGCTTCTCTATTAAACTATTAGATTCCTTTTGTTGTAGGCAATGGCTGGTCCTCTCCCCATTGAGTCTGCTTCAGATTTGCAGAAGATCTTAAGATTCGAGACATTCACAACTCAATCAAGTGCCCTTAATAAGCTAGAAGGCACAATCACTGCTTTCCAAAGCCGCATGGGTGCTTTGCTATTCCTGATTTCCGCTTTACTCTCCCGTGGACTGGTATTCACTCGGAACCTTTATGAACTCTTTGTTTGTTAACATCAGCATTTTAGTTATGGAGTATAATGTTTAGGTTTCTAGAATATTCTTTGATTCCGTCTCTGTTTTACGATTCAGTAAGAAATAAAGTAAGATACTGATTTAGGATCTTAGCCGAAACAGAATATCAACATGCATACTGGTTCATTGTGTGGTAGAATTTGAATTCCTGCGTAAAGTAGTAACAGTTGTCTGGTAAATGAATTTTTTTTTTATCATGAGCAGGATACAGTTCAAACCGACAGGGATGATCCAAGCCTCCCTCTAGTAACTGCACCATTTGGACACGCCTCGCAGGTTAGTAGAACGAACAAATTTCAGAATCGAGGCTGACCCGTAACTTGTTTCTTTACTACTTTCTATCTCTTTTTGTCCATGAGTGTTGCTGAGTTTTTCAAAATGTGCCCTTTTTTTATTAGGAAATTGTGAACCTGTTGTTGTGTGGGGAAGCGGTTCCTAATGTGTTTGATGGAAGGATGGATCTTGGAGGCGGTATGTTTCTAAAAGGCATATCAAAGACTGTGGAGGTTGGCTTCCTCACGTTGCTCGAGTCTCTCAATTACTGCAAAGTCGGCCAGAATCTCAAATGTCCCAAATGGCCGATATGGGTTATTGGCAGCGAGTCGCATTACACCGTCCTGTTTGCACTCGATCCATCGGTACAAGAAGAGAACGAGCTCGAGCTAAGAGAGTGTCAGATAAGAAGAGCGTTCGATGCAAGAGACCAGAGCGGAGGAGGAGGTTTCATCAGCGTGGAGGCCTTCCACCAAGTTGTTCAGGAAACAAACATCAGACTCCCGACGGAGAAACTCAACGATCTCTGCGCGACGGGGTTCATCGTGTGGAGCGAGCTATGGCAAGTGATCTTGGAGTTAGACCGGAATTTAGGAGGGATAAAAGATTCATCAGGGATGATGGGGAAGAAAGTGTTTGATATCTATCACTTCAACGGGATCGCGAAATCCGACATAAACGGTGGTGGTCAAGCGATGGCTGTTGAAGGCGGGACGGTTCCTATGCAAAGGCCACGGCTGACGAAACTAAACGTCTCTGTTCCTCCTAAATGGACACCGGAGGAGTTCATGTCATGCGCATTGCCGAGCAGCTCGGAGAAAGAGCCGGAAGTGAATCAGCAGCCTAAACCGGTGCAGCATGCACCGTTGGTGGATTGTATTAGAACTCGGTGGGCGCGAGCTACTTGTAGCTGGGCTGGAGATCCTCCGAGTATAGTCTGAAGAGTGATGTTGTATTATGAGGAAAAAAAACGGGAAACTGCTGATTTGAACTTTTCTTTGGCGTTGTCCTGTTTTTTTTCTTTCTTTTGTGTTGTGTATTGATGTAGAATTTTTGTTATTTGTTGAGACTGAACATTATTTGAAACATTTCAAATTTTTCAATTGTTGGATGGAAATTGCGTTCACTAACATGTATTGTGTGGCTGTTTCTCTCACGTATCCTTACAGCCACAAAAAGAGTTGAAAGTTAAAACAAAACTACTAAAGTCCTAAGAGACTTGGACAATAAGCTTGGATTCTACAATTATATAGTAATCCCATTCTAGGTTGTTTGCGTAGATTTAGTGAACTTAGCTTATATAGTAATCCACTTAAGATTGTTGAATGCGTCTACTGTTTTGTTGCTAGATGAGATTGGCTGATATATGTTCACTGAATTATGCTTTGTGTTTGTTCCATTTCCTTATGGTCGTTTCAGAAAATTTGAGCTTGATTGGAACTTTCCATTTTCTTGCTTGCCACACTTTTGACATATATGTATTTGTTCATCGAGTAGGCCGTATGTACACTTGTGCATTCCCAACCTTAAGTGCTTGTTGCATGCTGATTGTAAGCTTTTTAAGTTGTTAAAGGTTAAAAGATATTTGAGAGTTTTATTCAAGCAGTCTGATTGATTAATTAAAACACATGAAAATTTGTCAAAGAAACAAGAGAGAATCTTTGTTGTGATAACTTATATATAACATTATTATTATTATTATTTTTTTATTTATTTAAAGAAGTATTTTCGTGGTAACTTTCGAGAGAATATAGGTTTTCAGACAGCATGTCGTTTTTGGCCCTACTTACTCCTCTTGACAAAACTCTCTCTTCTTCTGTCATTTCGTCTTCAAGACTTTCTCTGCATCGGTAGGTAGTTTCAAATAGTAACCCCAAACCTCGCCGTCATCGCGAAAAATCGGATTCGATGGAGTCTTCCCTGAGAGATAACCAAACGATTCTAAGCGAAATAGAGCGCATGCCAGAAGCGCCGCCACGTCAGCGTATCTCTCATCACCGCCGAGCTCGCTCCGACACTTTCTTCTCCGGCGAATCCATCGACGATCTCCTCCTTTTCAATGCTTCCGATGTAGATTTCTCTTCCCTCGACTTCCTCAACGCCCCAACACCACAACCACCACCACCGCCACAACCACAACAACAAACACAACCGTCTCCGATGTCCGTCGATTCTCCTTCCGAAGAAACCTCATCCAACGGTGCTCTTCCTCCGAAGCCCGAGGGTCGATTCGGCCGCCATGTTCGCAGCTTCTCAGTCGATTCCGAGTCCGATTTCTTCGACGATCTAGCCGTCGCTGAGGATAATCAATTCGCCGGGAAATCCGGTGAAAGGAAAGGTCACCATAGGAGTAATTCGATGGACGGAGCTACAAGTTCGGGGTCGTTTAACATGGAATCGATTCTCGCCGCCGTGAATTGCAAAGACGGTGCTAAGAAGAATATGGGTATGGCTAGTGACAGACTCGCCGAGCTTGCTTTGCTTGATCCCAAAAGAGCTAAACGGTAAAGTCTTTTTTTTTTTTTTTTTTTTTTTTTTGTTCATTTTTCTCCCAAAATCACATCTTAATTAAATAGTCTTTGTGATGATTATTGATTAGGATTCTAGCGAATAGACAATCTGCTGCGAGGTCAAAAGAGAGGAAGATTAGGTATACTGGTGAGCTGGAGAGGAAAGTACAGACACTTCAGAACGAAGCTACCACACTGTCTGCTCAAGTCACTATGTTGCAGGTAAAATCTTAAAGCATGACTTTGTCAACGGACACGGTATCTTTTAAGACATTGTTGTTCATGCATCTGATGTCTCAACTAACTTAAAATTTTCCTGCTTTCTTGAATTTGAGTTATGTTTAATGAGGTATGGTGATGCTTTTGGTTGGTTCAGGTAGCCTAGTGTGTTTAAGATTTGATTATTGGTGTTTAGAGAGGATATTCGATTTTGTTACTCGGAACAAGTATTTATGATAAGCACTAGAATTGTATAAACAAGGAAGAGAGAAAATTAGATACATACAACAAATTTCTAGGGTGTGTTGTTGTGTTCTTGATTGTAAGTTTTTTGTTTGGACTTGGTTGATAGAAGCTATAATGGAGATTAAAATCGTGTTTTTGCGTATTTCTGCATCCATACTAATCTGTGTACTTCCTTTATTGTGCAGAGAGGAACGTCAGATATGAACATTGAAAATAAACACCTCAAATTGCGTCTGCAAGCTTTAGAGCAACAAGCTGAACTTAGAGATGGTAAAAGCCTAAACCGTCGGAAAGATTTAATTTCCAAATTTTGATATATGTTATTCCGTGTTAACTTGCAGCTTTGAACGAAGCGCTGCGGGAAGAACTGAACCGACTCAAGATAGCCGCCGGAGAAATCCCTCAGGGGAACGGTAATTCATACAACCGTGCTCAATTCTCATCTCAGCAATCGACCACAATGCATCAGTTTGGGAACAACAACAACAACAAGAACCAGCCGATGAGCACCAACGGGCCGCCATCGCAGCAGCAGCGTCCAAGCTTCATGGATTTCACCAAGAGAGGCTAAAGTTGGGTCGTTTCACCTCTGGGGTTATATAAACACTTAAATATTCATTTCGGGCTGCAATATTGGATGTATGTAATATGTATGAATGTAAAATATATGGCTTTTGTATTAGTTTGTTTTGTACGTCTATGCAGATATATTTCATGGTTATATCGGTTTATCTTTTATAACTAGTAACTTCTGTAATACCATATCTATATAACAAACACTTCTACGAATGATCTAAAACGTAGCACATTGTTTAAAAACATAAGAAAAACTGACAAAATTTGAAATCCGGGATTACATCGGAGGAATGGCTTACGACAACGTAGCAATGCAGAACATACGGGAAACTGCGCGGTCGGTCAGTTGTGAGCCGGACAGATGCAGTTGTTGGCTCCTACATCCTTGACAAGGCACGGTGGCTGAGATCCATCCTCATACCAGACCGATCGATGTTCGACCAGGTCTTTGAGAAAATGATCGAGCTTATCGATCGTAACACTCGGCATAACCACCACATGAGCTATATCGCCTTGACAAGCGAGCTGCCACCTTCTGACGAACTCTTCATCTTTAGGCCGTTCAAAAACCACGGTGCTGCTAAGCTCGTTGAGCATCGCGCTGATCCCGGCTTCGCGGAGCCTGTCTTTGAGGTAATGCGCGTTCCTCAAACATTTCTGAACTTCTTTCTGGAAACCTTTGTACCCTTTCCTGTTCAAAGTGTACCAGAGGAACAACGGAGCGTGCCCGTTCCGGCTTCCCATGATCGTCGCGTCCCTCGAGGCGAGGTACTCGACGTTACTCGAGAGGACTTTGATGTGTTCCATTCTCGTTATCTGAACGCCACAAGGCATCGGACAACCGACGAATTTGTGGCCTGACACACTCACACTTCCTATCGGCTTATTAAACGTCACTTTCGGTGCCTGTAGAAACGAGCACAAGAAAGGTTAATCTATCAACAATGATTTGATTAAAAGACTATAAGAACACTTACACGTTTGACAAAAGGCATCATAAGTCCAAACAAAGCTCCATCGCAGTGAATATAGAACCTGTCATGCGAGAATCCACACTCTTCAAGGGTCTTGATCACAAGATCAAGATCGTCTACAGCTCCTTTCACCGTTGTCCCTGCAGCAAGAAACCATCAGCAAAATTCCAAAATACAAAACAAACTGACAAAAAAAGAAACACACCGACCTATGTTAACATTAAGAATCGCTGGTTTATCTTTGTTTGCCAACAGTTTCCGTCTGAAATCATCGCAGTCAATCTCCCCAGAGATGAGCGTATCAACCTTCTCGCAGTCCATTCGGTACATACGAGCTGCTTTGAAGATAGAGTAATGCGATTCACTCGACGCGTACAAGATCCCATCAGGAAACATTTCACGCCTGCCAAAGATCAAAACAATATAAAAACACCGAATAAACGAATCAAAAGTCGATTCGAAACAAATCACAACGCACCCGACTAAAATCCCGTGAAGGTTTCCTTCTGTGCCACAGTTTGTGATGTAACCCCAATAGTCATCTCTCTCAATCTCCCAAAGACGAGCAAACCAATCCAAGACGCCAACCTCGAATGGCCTGGAGTGTACACCATAGTTGCTTTCGATAAACGGATCTCCAAGATTGTTGATTGAGAAATGCTGCAACTGCCCAAGCGCACCGTAATCGAAATCCAAATTGTATGGATAACCTACACAAAACATCATCATTTCTACAATGTTCAAACTTGAATTTCTCGGCATCTAACGTTATAAACACGTATCGAAACGTTTGATCTAACAGTAACGCAATTTTAATTTCATGAATATTGTTTTTTGTTACCTAGATGAAATTTGGTTCGTTCGACCAAAGTTTTACGGTAGCGAGCGAGGACGCTAGCCATGTAAGCTTCTTTGTCTCCGGTGAATTCGTCGTTCGATTCCGGCTCCGTCACGGCGAGAGACGTCGTGTGTATGTTCCTTCCGAGGACCATTTCTCTTTCACCTCCTCCGTTGATCACCTTCGTCTTTATCGGATTCTCTTCCTCGTGATCTGCTCCGACTCCGTTAGTTACCGGAGAAGGTAACGGTTCGGTGACCACGGCGGTTGGATCGAAGTCATCAGTCAAGATCTCGATTTTCTCGTTCAAGGACGCCATTATGTGATCAGATTCCAGAGCTCCAACCATTGGAATATAAAGATGCGAGAAAAGGAAGGAGAATCTCAAGTGAGAGCAGATCTGAGAGGAGAGAGAGAGAAGCGATTGGAGGAGAAGCGGTGAGACAAATCGAGAGAGACGCAGCGTCGTTAATTTATAAGTAGACGAAATTGATTCTTTCTTTTGCCCTTTCGTCGGCACCTGTGTTGTTGTGTTGTGTGTGTGCTCGTGAGATTTTGATTTATTCTTATTAAAATGGTTTTTAGTTTTTTAAAGGTTGTCGGGAGATTCCTCTTTATTTTTATTTTTAATTAAAAACAATTTGAAGGATTATGAAAAAGTAAGGTTTACCAACTTGCCATATGTTATGAGATTCATATTTACTATATTAAAGCACTAAATAGATTCAACTAGAGGTCGTATAAAAATTGTTTGATAGTAATATTTAAAATGAAATCATTTGAAATATTTGTGTTAATTTTCAAGATTCTCCCATTATGTACACATAACATAATAAGGTGTAGAGACTGCATAACATAACTAACGGTCACAATACAAATATGGTAAGTGAGAAGTAAACAATATACAAGTAGTGCATAAACAAAAAATATATGGTGATCATATTAAGGGTAGTTGAATTTTTTTAATGATTATAGTCTTTTCTAACTTTAAAATAAAAAGAAAGGCAAATGTAAATTAAAACTTTTTTTTTAGCAGCATGTAAATTAAAACTTTCACATGACCAAAAAAATGCAAGACTAACCTAGATCTAAAATGGATAAATGAACTTCAAACTAACAAAAATACAAAATACAATATCAGTTTTGATCTTAAAAAATTGCAAACTAAATATCATATTAAAAAAAAAAAAAATCAAAACAATATTGTTTTGGTGATGAAATTTAACTTTTAAATGTTTCAATTCCCTCTACGGATTTCATTGTTTTTCTTCGTTTTATTATTTATTAAATGTCTCAGTTATTTGTCTCATTTTCATTTTAATTTTTTTTCTTATTTTGAACTGTTGGCTCAGTTAACCGTCAGCTTTATCTGAAATTTTGATTAAACAATAAAAATTCAGTTTAGAAAAAAACAAGAAAAACTCATGGTAACCTTTTAAACCTTTTCTTTTTCTTGACTACAAGTGCCCACGAAAGGGCAAAAAGCAAATAAACAATTTTGTCTACTTATAAATTAACTAAGCTATATCTACTTATTATTTTATAAAAGAAAAATAAAAGGTTGCCAATTTGCCATGAGAATCATATGGTTTTTTCGTTTCTTATTTATTTTATCGATTTAGCAAGAAAGAAAAAAAAAAATATAGGTGTTAATTTACACTTTATTCTTATACAAACAATATAAAGGATAAGATGGATTAGTAGATTTTGGGTGTGACTAGACTACACATAACACAATAACACATGGGTGTCAATGACTGGATGTAATAGTGATTTTGTAGATAATCGATCTACCTTGGGACAAACCAAGTTGGAAGTTGGAACTCGTTTATATATATGTTTAAATAACAAAAGAAAATAAATAATTTAAAACGTTTTAATCAATCATCATTATTTCTGACTTATGCTATCTAAATGACCAATGTTTATCTACTGGTTACACACAAATAATAACGGAAACTTTACTATTTGAAGTAAGAACGAGTTTTAGGAATCTGTGGAGTCAAAAGACAATGTCCATGAATTATGGAATAAAATGAAACAGAACACGGAGGAAACTTGTGTGGCATGGATGAAGAAATCAAATAGTCAATAGGCAGCAGGATGCAACCATGAACTCAAGAAAAGACAATAACATAAGGAAGCAAATGAAGGATGTTAAAAAGACAAGAACTAAAGGTGAGTAGTGAGTACATATAGACCGTTCAACTAAGTGGATATTGCACAATTATGATTTAAGATTAGTTTCCATGGTGTGTTTTTTTCTAATGAGGCTTTGTAGTGATACTAATGCTACTATTCCGGATCTGGTAAAGTTATTTTTGTTTTATGATTTGCAAAGCTCCACATAGCTACAAATTTCTGATGGACTATGAGAAACTTAAAAAAAATAGAAATCACATAAGAATCTTGTGGCTATGTATATGATTATAACGCCCCGACCGCCCATCCCGGTGAGTCACCCACACCCTCTCTCGGCCCATGGGCCCCACCCCTGTTCGACGGTCAGTTTGTTATTTTTGAGAGGCTCTACCGACTTATTTACTATCCCTGCAATCAACACCCGACCTTTCCCCGTGTTTTGGCCTCACTTACACGGTTCCGCAGACCACTTCCCGGAAGGTCACCCATCCTTCCACTACTCCAGCCCAAGCACGCTTAACTCTGGAGTTACTTATGGGCCTTTGACCGAAAAGATAAGTGCACTTTGTTGACATAGGTAGCCAAATCAATTCTCTTAAGCCTCTCCACAAACCGGATGTTACAATTCACCCCCACTCACTGAGCGCAACGTCCTCGTTGCGCACCTGGATCGTCACCCCCTCACGGTGTGAGTCAAGGCCACTCCACTTGACTCCACACTCACGTCTGGGTTCGGCTCTGATACCAAATTATAATGCCCCGACCGCCCATCCCAGTGAGTCACCCACACCCTCTCTCGGCCCATGGGCCCCACCCCTGTTCGACGGTCAGTTTGTTATTTTTGAGAGGCTCTACCGACTTATTTACTATCCCTGCAATCAACACCCGACCTTTCCCCGTGTTTTGGCCTCACTTACACGGTTCCGCAGACCACTTCCCGGAAGGTTACCTATCCTTCCACTACTCTAGCCCAAGCACGCTTAACTCTGGAGTTACTTATGGGCCTTTGACCGAAAAGATAAGTGCACTTTGTTGACATAGGTAGCCAAATCAATTCTCTTAAGTCTCTCCACAAACCGGATGTTACAATGATTCTACAATCATCAAGACAAAACTTGCTTTTATATCATATGTTTCTTTATACATTGATTCGAAAATGATAACATCAATATCACCATCACAGACTGCAAAAAGAAAGTATTATAACCCGGTTTTAAGTGTTTTGGGCCGAACATCTTAGCCCAAGTGAGATATTTATGGATCGGTTCTAAACGGGTTTGGTTTTTATTAGTACAAAGAACTCGAATAACTCAGGGGTTATGATACCAAAAAGAAAAATCTCTCTATTAATGGGGGGAAATCAAAGATGAAAAAAAAACTTAAAAGCCAAAAATTGTGGAAGGTGAAGTTTCGAAATTTGACTGGGGACATGCATGACAGATGGTCGCCGGGGACAGGGGCGTAAGAGCTCTGAAATTGATTCACTGCATTGAACAACCAGAGATATTGAGATTCAGGCTACTTTCTGAAACCCTTTTCAAAATCCCCAAACCAACCAATTAATCAAAACCCTAACCCTTGAAGAATCCTCTCGCTTTTGGACACTCGTCGTGTTGCTTAGGATCAGTAGAAGAATCTGACCTTTGAAATAATTTCTCAGTAAAAATGGTAAACTTTCTCACTCCTTCTTCTCTCAAATCTCTCTCCTTTTCGACATGGGTTTTTAATTTGGTGATTGGGTTTCGCTAATTGCAATTTTGAATGTACTGTTTGGAAATTCCGATGGTTGATTTCTCGTTACTCTCATGCTAATTTTCATACCGGGATCGTATGATATCGCTTTACATATTGATCCGAGACTGAAAATTTTCGATCTGTCCACTTAAAATTCGAGGTTTCTGGGTTTTTTTTTTTTAGGCGACTGTTTGTCAGGTTTGTGGCGACCGTGGTTTCGAAGAAGCACTTGTATATTGCGACTCTTGTAAGATTGCAGCTATGCACTGGTGAGTTTGGTTCTTGAATTGAAATGCGTTTGCATATGAGAAACGAATTCTGTTTGGCTCATCTGTGTTAAATTGATTGGTGTTGTTGCTTATTCATCTTTGCCCTAATTTCTGCAGCTATTGTTTGGGCATAACGCCGGTTCCAATTGAGGAATACATAACTTGGTTCTGTGAGGAGTGTGATGGGAGTGACTGTGGCTCTGATAGCGAAGAAGTTGATATGACTGCTAAGCTTAGTGATATCTTGAAGAAGAGTGACAAGAAGAAGAAGAAGAAGAGCAAAGAAAGCAGCAGTCACGCCTCACCGGTTAAAGCTGCTGAGGACAATGGGATCCAGGATGCTTTCAATGGTGAATCTGAGGAGGTGTTTTCTTCACCAACGATTATAGAAACAGTGAAGGAGACGGAGAGAAGAGAAAGCTTGGTTAACGTAAACTCTGATGAATTGAACGGTTTAGTAAGAAATGAATCAACTGTCTTGGAGGTCGGAGATGGAGCATCTGTCTCGGAGAAGGTGGAGAAAGAAAAGAAGAAGAAGAAGAAACGAAAGAGCATTGATCACACCTTGCCGGTTTTACGGGTTGAGGATCATGGGCTCCCGGATGCAACCATTCTTGAACCTGTGGAGGTGTCGAAGAAGCGACAAAGCTCTGAGGAATTGAGAAATGAAGCAACTGTCTTGGAGGTCGGAGATGGAGCATCTGTCTCGGAGAAGGGTGAGAAAGAAAAGAAGAAGAAGAAGAAGAAGAAGAAGAAGAAACGAAAGAGCATTGATCAGTCCCTGCCGGCTTTCCCGGTTGAGGTTCATGTGCTCCCGGATGCAACCAGTGTTGAACCTGTGGAGGTGGCTAAGAAGCGACAAAGCTCTGAAGAGGTGAACGGTTTAGTAAGAAATGAAGCAACTGTATTGGAGGCCGGAGATGGAGCATCTGCCTCGGAGAAGGGTGAGAAAGAAAAGAAGAAGAAACGAAAGAGCATTGATCAGTCCCTACCGGCTTTACCTGTTGATGACCATTTTCTCCCGGATGCCACCATTGTTGAGACTGTGGAGGTGTCTAAGAAGCGACAAAGGTCTGATGAATTGATTAGTTTAGCAAGAAATGAAGCATCTGTCTTGGAGGCCGGAGATGGAGCATCTGCCTCGGATAAGGTGGAGAAAGAAAAGAAGAAAAAGAAGAAGAAGAAAAGAAAGAGCATTGATCACTCTCTGCCGGATTTACCTGTTGAGGACCATCAGCTCCCGGATGCCAACAATGTTGAACCTGTGGAGGTGTCTGATAAGCGACAAAGGTCTGAGGAATCGAACGGTTTAGCAAGAAATAAAGCATCTGTCTTGGAGGCTGGAGATGGAGCATCTGCCTCGGATAAGGGTGAGAAAGAAAAGAAGAAGAAGAAGAAGAAAAGAAAGAGCAGTAATCACTCTCTGCCGGTTTTACCTGTTGAGGACCATCAGCTCCCGGATGCCACCAGTGTTGAGCCTGTGGAGGTTTCTGATAAGCGACAAAGGTCTGAGGAATTGAACGGTTTAGTAAGAAATGAAACAACCGTCTTGGGGGCCGGAGATGGAGCAACTGTTTTGGAGAAGGGTGAGAAAGAAAAGAAGAAGAAGAAGAAAGGAAAGAGCATTAATCACTCTCTACCGGTTTTACTTGTTGACGATCATGTGCTCCTGGATACCACCATTGTTGAGCTAGTGGAGATGTCTAAAAAGCGAAAAAGCTCTGAGGAATTGAACAGTTTAGTAAGGAATGAAGTATCTGTATTGGAGAAGAGTGAGAAAAAGAAAAAGAAGACGAACAAGGAGGTGAAGAAGAAAAAGAAGAAGGAAGAGAGCAGCAATAACACCTTGCCGGTTATACCTGTTGAGGACCATGTGCTCCATGCTACCAATAAAGAAACAACGGATGAATCTGAGGGCCGGGAAGGCGATAATGGAAAATCTCATGAATTGTCTGGTTTAGTTAAAACTGCAGCATCATCTGTCTCTGAAGCCAGAAATTCATCTACTGTGCCCGACCATAGTTCTTGTACCAGCAAAAAGAGGAAACTAAGTTCTGGCAACATCAGGGTTACCAGTGCAAACACACAGCTGGATGATGCTGGGGATAATTCTTGCAAAGAAGCTGAATCACATATGCCTCGAACAGCTATGGATTTCAACTCTCCGGCACTCAATATTTACAGAGCGCAACCAATCTTGGAACCGACATGGAGGTAAAGGAAAAGCAAAGCTCTCTACTTTTAACGTTTGGCATCTCAACATGTGTAGACGACAATCATCACTTGAATTCTGATCCAGTTTTTTGTCAATTTCTAGGGGATCAATATCTATAAAGAACAGAAACATTTGTAACATTGATGGGCTTGTTGCTCATTTATCAAGCTTGGCCTGCTATCAAGTCCATGAAAAGGCGAGTTCATTGCAGGGTCGCCTCTCTGCTGAAATGGTTCCTAGGTTGGAAATATGGCCGAACAGCTTTCTGAAGAATGGAGGACCTATGGATGATAGTATCGCTCTTTATTTCTTCCCTTCAAGTGAAAGTGACAGGTATGTATACATATGCTTAAACAATCTCACTGATATCTAATTTTTGTATGAGTGTCAAACCAATTTTTGTGTTTGGTTTTCAGTAATCATGAAGCAGTTTTCTATTCGCTTGTTCGTGAAATGAAGAAGAATGATTCGGCGATGAAATGCGTTCTTGACGATGCAGAACTTATACTCTTCACCTCTTATCAGTTACCAATGCATTGTTGGAGTAAGTCAATAGATCTTTTTTCTACAGTTTATTCATTCAGTTATTCGCATGAATCGTCAAAGCTAAGAAGGCCGAGTTTTTTCGTTTGCAGCTTTTCACTCGAAGGAGTACCTGTGGGGTGCCTTCAAGCCTAGAAAGACTTCTCGACAATAGTCACTAGACTCACCACCTTTGACAGTTTCTGAATATGAGCAATGATAACAGTTTAACACATCTCAAGTAGGACTTGCAGACTTCTTCTGCTTCGGGTTTAACTATTCCTGATTTTGGTTATGTGTTGTTTGATGGTTAGCCAGATTATGTATAGATTTTAGAGGCTGTTTTTTGGTGGATTTGTGCAACCGATTATTCAAATCAGTGATAACTTTGAGATCTTCTTGATTGTAGAACTTGGCATTGGTCCAATATCTTCCTAGACAGAATCTGTCATGTGTTCAATAATGGACAACCATAGAGAGTAGACAGAGAAGAATATTCGTTGAGGGAGGGAGTTGAATTTTGCTACTTCACTTTTTTATACACATGCTTCAATTATTGGCCATAAAATAATACTATAAAAAAAGGACAATAAACAATACATACAAATCTCAAACTCTGATTGATCTATCGATCAGAATCTTTTGAGTCTTTCACCACACATTGTATGCAAGATTTGGAACTTTCTTGATAAACAAAAATTTCAGATTCCAGATTACATTCTGGCCAAGTCCTAGTTGGCTGTTTACTTTTGAAGTGAGCAACAATGGCGGATTCTTCGGCACCATTGTTGACTTACATTGAAGATGAAGAAAACACTTCTCCTCCTCTGAATTTCGACAAGATCTTCGAGCAGAGCTTAACTGATCTCGGTTTCTCACAGTTCTTACAGATAATCATTGTCGGGCTTGCCTTAACCTTCGATTCGCATCAGATATTCATCACCGTCTTCACAGACGCATATCCCACGTGGCACTGTCTCGACCACACGATTTGCAATCCGTCAACCACCGACATATGCGAGATTCCACGGCCAGCCTGGGACTGGGACGGCGGATCCAAGGCTAAATCCGTCATTTCGGAGTTCGATCTCGAGTGCGCGAGCGCCTTCCTCAGAGGTCTTCCCACATCAACTTTTTATGTGGGCTCTATCGTTGGAGGAGTGTTCATGGCGATGATCCCAGATGGTTTCTTGGGACGGAAACAACTTCTTTTCTTCACCACTTTAGCCATGTCACTCACTGGAATCTCTATTTGCTTCTCCTCCAACATATGGATCTACGCTCTCTTAAAGTTTGTTATCGGATTCGTGCGTTGTCAGACAGGTACTTATGCTATTAACCTGATAAGCGAACGAGTGTCCACCAAATGGAGACCGCGAGCTACTATGATTCCGTTCACTCTGTTTGTTTTAGGGCTCATGTCGCTCTCTGGAATCGCTTACCTTGTTCGGCACGCTTCCTGGAGGGTTCTCTATCTCTGCATATCCGTTCCAGCAGCCATCCACAGTATCTTCATCTATTTCTTCGCCCTAGAGTCTCCTCGTTGGCTTCATCTGCAAGGGAAGAACGAAGAAGCCATTCAAGTGCTCAAAAAGATTTCACCTGCGAAAAGAGGTTACTTGGAATCAGTGTCTTATAAGCTATCTCGAAAAGAAACCCTAGAACAAGCTCCAAGCAACTCGATCAAGGACTTGTTTACCCGGAAATGGGCTTTTCGAAGAATCCTAGTTGTTATGATGATAATGTTTGGGTTGGGAATGATGTATTACGGAGTTCCGTTAGCGGTTAGAGACATAAAAGTAAACATCTATCTGAGCGAAGCCCTAAACGCAATGGTGGAGTTACCTACGTTTGTTATCACACCAATCTTGCTAGAGAAATTCAATAGAAGAAGCTCTGTGCTTGTGAATTGTTTAGTCGGAGGAGCATTAGGAGTGCTCTGTTTCGTCATGACCATTTTCGGGAGAACAAACGTCGCTTTTGCCCTAGAACTCGGTTCTTTCTTCTGCGCAAGGATCGGGTTTAACTTGATGGCGGTTTATATGATTGAGATGTTCCCAACATGCGTGAGGAACTTGGCGACAACGATGCTGAGACAAGCGCTTGTAGTTGGTGGAGCTTGTTGTCCAATCATTGCTTCGATTGGGAGAAATGTTCCGTCGCTCTCTTTCGCGGTTTTCGGGTTTGCAGTTTCGGGTCTCGGGTTATTTGCTTTGCTCCTTCCTGAGACCAAAGGGTCAAGTCTTTGTGATACAATGGAAGCACAAGAACAGAGAGACCAAGCCTTGAAGAATATATAGCCCTAGTTCCTGATAATTTAGTTTCATAAATATTTGGTTTTTATATAGTATAAATCCATATGTGAAACCTATAAATATAATGTCGGATCTTGAGTTCTTGGGTGGTTTCAAGGGTAAATTCGTCGATGGCGAATGCTCCAAATTCCTTGTTCCGTGTTTGCTAATCTTAACCACCTCCATGATTGCTGAATGTGACCTAAAACTGTACAAGAATATATATAAAATAGCTTGATACAAGAAACTAAGATGAAACGTAACTCCACACATTCTCTATGGCGAAGCTTTCTTTTTATATATTTCGCTTTCCGTATAATCAAGTTCAAGAAATATGACATTTAAAAAAAAAATCAAACACTATCAAATAGAAGAGATATGAAAGCAGATTGTTTTATGCTAACATAGGTAAACGAAAGCACCATCGAGGATAGTACTAATGCAGAACGTAATAGATAATTTAGATTAATCTAATTAACTTTTGCAACTATTATTATACTAGATGAAATATTTGAAAACTTTGTCCCATAAACATGATCATAAATACTACCATTTGTAACATTACTAATTCGATTTAGGATTAGACGGACCGAAAATGCTGTAAGATGATAGTTGGAACTTGGAAGCAGTTCGACTAACGGACCAAGTTACTAGATAACCCTTGATAATTTGACTTAGGCATTAGAATAGCATTTTATAGGATTAAACCTAACGATCTTGTTATGGTATGTAGTTTCTCCTTGTAGGTAGCTCGTCCTGTATTGTTAGGTTTTGCTGTAATCAATATAATTATTTGAGTACCAAAATAAATAAATCAAAAACAAGTGAAAAGCCAACGATCTTGTAGTGGCTGAAAAGCCAACGATCTTATCAACCAAGTAATATATTAAGCTTTGGAAAGAAACAAAAACGGTAGAAAAGTTAATATCAACATGAACCTGCAGAATATAACTAAACGTACAAAAGCAATATATACAAATATAATACAAGTCCACATGCGCTTCTAGTATTATCGTATCTGCAAATTTTGTTTCCCAAGGGAGCTTTAACTACATATCTTCTTATTAGGTCTATCAGTTGTAGCTCTGTGACCCATTTAGCCAATCACCGCCTACGTTGAACTGAGTTTTTCTAAATACGTACGTCACTAAACTAGTGATATAATGTATGTATATATTTAACAAAATTTAAGATAACATTTTATATAGTCTGAGCTTTTGTTGAGGTTTTTGGAACCGCCAACGACGTATCCAATAAACGAATTAACAGTAGAAGAAAAACAAAAACTACCAGAGACTCTGGAGGTATGGCCGTATGGTATGGGCATGGCGTGTCAAAGGTGTTTGCTGCTTTCGCCGCAACTCCTCAAAACATTTCATATTTCGTAACCAGTATCCGACACACACGAATGTGTTTGAACTTTAAATCTCCTCCAATGTTGTCGATTTATTAACGAAATTGCTTTAATTGTGATTCTAACTCACATTTTTTACTAAAATGAACAAGAAACCAATTTTCAAATTTGATGTGGTTTTGAATTGATTGGGAAGTTTCATTTTGTATAGTTATAGCTACCTTAGCGGAACCAATAGATTTGTGTATTGGATTTTGTAAAGAGGCTCACATGTTTTGTAGCTGGAACAAGACATTTTAAAACAACAAAATTACATTTTTGTCTATGCAAACCATAGACATCGCGAAATCAGCATGTGCAGGTTCAATAAATGTGACCACCGTTTGTGTTTATTTTATTTACACTCGTCTGCTCTGTTCATTGCTTAATTTGGTAACCGAAAACATGAAGTTTAATTTTTTTTTTGTATATTTACCAGAAAATAACAATGAAAAGTAAGCATATTGAAAAGGTTCGTTGGTCATACTTACATACAACCAAACAAGCTACAATAAGTTTAATAATCGATAAACGGTTGGAAAAGAAAACCTACAATAAAAGCAGCGCCGCGAAAACAGCCATTAACGGTAAAACTTGTATAAAAAACTCTAACTTAGTCGACAAAGAAAAAAAACACTAACTTAGTAACCTGCAAGTGATAGAAAACAATAACAACATTTGTTAAAATAAAAAAAAACATTTGTTAAAAGAAAATCCATTAAATTTTGTTTTTCAGTATGTTAATCACATCATGGTTATGACACAAAAAATGTGATATACACACTAACAAAACTTTATTCATTTAGCTTAGAAACTTCAACTTTTTAGAAAGAAAAAAAAAACTTCAACTTTTTAGGCAAACAGATTTATGATTGAATGTCAATTTATAAGTCACACCCATATTTATATTTGTTAGGCTGAAAAACTATGGGGTAAAAAAGAGTAAAAAACTTAGTGGGTAAGAATTATTTGTGTATATATACAGAGCTAACACATCTGCACTAAGCACAGAAACATACGCACAAAAGAGCGAGACCAAAAAAAAGAGGAGAGAAAAATGGCGAGCGGCAAGTCGAGGTTCTTGGAGATGGCAGTAATGGTGATGTTGGTGCAGTGGTGGGGGTATAATGGTAACTTAGCTGAGGGATATCCAGAAGAAGATTTGGTGACGAAGCTGCCTGGACAACCCGAAGTGGCGTTTCGACAATTCGCTGGTTACGTCGATGTCGACGTCAAAGCTGGTCGGAGCCTCTTCTATTACTTCGTTGAAGCTGAGAAGCAACCACACACTAAACCCTTAACCCTTTGGCTCAATGGAGGTTTGCTCTACCTTACTCTGTCTCTTGTTTATCTGAATTAAAAATTCTTTATTTATTTTATTTTTTTTGGTTGAAACTGAATTAAAACTGAGAAAATGTTGCAGGACCAGGATGTTCTTCCATTGGAGGAGGAGCTTTCACAGAGTTGGGTCCATTTTACCCAACTGGAGATGGTCGTGAGCTCCGCATAAATTCCAAATCTTGGAACAAAGGTTTCTCTCACTCTCTTCTTATACGTGTATCTTTTAACAAAGACAAAGTTCGTTAACTTTAAATATTTTGATGTAGCCTCAAATCTACTGTTTGTTGATTCACCGGCTGGAGTAGGATGGTCTTATTCCAACAGAACTTCCGATTACACCACTGGCGATGAATCCACCGGTATTATAACTTTTTTTAAATGATTGAATCATCTTTTGTCATTATCAATGCATAATAAAGATCTTGTTCTTGTTGATTGCAATATTAGCCAAGGATATGTTGGTGTTCATGTTAAGATGGTTAGAAAAGTTTCCAGAATTCAAGACTCGAAACCTTTTTCTCGCCGGCGAAAGCTACGCAGGACACTATATACCTCAACTAGCTGACGTAATACTCGAATACAACGCACGACGTTCGAATAGATTTAAGTTCAAGCTCAAAGGCATTGCAGTAAGCAATAAAAGCTATACTAAAAAAAGAAAGCTTTATAAAAAATCTCTGTTTTTGATTGATTCCTCTGTTTTGATCAGATCGGGAATCCGCTTCTGAAGCTTG
Organism: Erythrophleum ivorense; assembly: GCA_026724425.1. Lineage (NCBI taxonomy): Eukaryota > Viridiplantae > Streptophyta > Magnoliopsida > Fabales > Fabaceae > Erythrophleum > Erythrophleum ivorense. Next base: position 1,065,217 of record JAIUCV010000070.1, on the reverse strand, counting down.
ACCGGGATGTTCCAGCCACGTATGAGTTCTTTTGGTCACATGGGATGATCTCTGATGAACTTGGCCTCACTATCATGAACGAATGCGACTTTGAAGATTACGCATTCTCTACTTCACACAACACAACCAAACTTTGCGAAGACGCAATGAATGAAGCTGGAACAGTCATCACTCAATACGTCAATTACTACGACGTCCTTCTTGATGTCTGCTACCCGACCCTCGTGGAGCAAGAGCTTAGGCTCAAGAAAATGGTAAGGACCAAAAACAAAAAACAGATTGCCCCAAGGCTTCAACTATTTGTTTGCATTTACGTTGAATGTGTTAATATTATATAAACTTTCTTCTTTCTTGTTCCTAAAGGAAACCACAATTTTTACCATCTTGAACAATATAATTTTGCTGATTAAAAATCCTAGACGTAAATGTAAAAAGTAACTATGGTTGCGTTTAGACTCATTACTTTAATTGTCAAAAAAAAATTGTTTGCGTTTAACAACAGAAAAAAAAAGGTTTACCAACACTTTTATGAATAAACGAAACTTTTTTTTTCTCTTTAAATATATCAATATAAATAATTTCGCATATAAATTCGAAAAAATATTGTGTACATATAATGGTTTTTACGTACATATATTGGTTTGTGTACATATAATGGTTTTTACGTACATATATTGGTTTTTGTGTATACATTTGGTAATAGCCAAAAAAGATAAATAGAAAGAAAACTTGGTTTGTATTTCGACGTTCTTTGCAAAACTGTTTTTCTGAAGGCTGGAAATATATTATATTTCAAAAGCATTTTGGATGTTTTCTTGCAAGAAAAAGGGAAATAGCCGGCATTTGAAAACGGATATGTAGGCTCAAAGTTTTTGTTAGTATATCCTAATGTTAATATTGCTGACAAAAAAATGCTTCAAAATGGTTTTTAGGGCACACAGATGAGTGTTGGGGTGGACGTGTGCATGAGCTATGAAGAGCAGTTGTATTTAACTCTTCCTGAGGTTCAAAAGGCTCTTCATGCTAACCGGACCCATCTGCCATATTCATGGTCTATGTGCAGCGGGTAATGTTTAACTTGAGCCATCTCTGATCTCAATCTCATAAGAAAAACAAAATCTTTTTTTTTTTTTGTTAATTTTATAAAAATTTGGACCATAATGTTCGTGTTATCCTTACACAATGGTTATGTTTCACCTTCACAGCCTCTTGAAATACAATGATACTGATATGAACATGAACATACTTCCGATTCTTAAGAAAATTGTGAAGAGAAAAATCCCTGTTTGGGTCTTCAGGTAAATCTGTTGTTCCATTATTTAAACACCCAACGTTTTTTTCTATTCTTGGGCTATCATAATGTGTAGTTTGAACACACAATGTTCTTTTTCAAATCGAAACTTGCAGTGGGGATGAAGATTCCGTGATTCCACTTCTAGGTTCAAGGACTCTAGTAAAAGAACTTGCGGAAGAGCTCAACTTCAACACCACAGTTCCCTATGGAGCTTGGTTCCACAAAGGACAGGTTTGTTAAACAGAAAGTCTTTAGCATTGCCTTTAATTTTGAGCATTCGTTTTTTTTTCGGTATATAAGTAGAGAAAATATGAAAATAAAATCTATTATGTTATTTAAACTAAGTGAAATATTTTAGAGAAAAGTGTATTGAAATTTATTTTCAGCAAACATTTTAGTTTATGACTTTTAATCAACTACATATGTAAATATGATGTAAAACAATTACTTTATTTACTGCTACTTTTTTTTATATGTTTGGTTCGGTTTCGATTTTTAAATTTTGAGATTGTTCGGTTCGTACTTATGTCTACCCCTTATTGACGTGAGGTAGGTTGGCGGATGGGTAACAGAGTATGGGAATCTACTGACGTTTGCAACGGTTAGAGGAGCGGCTCATATGGTGCCTTACGCGCAGCCTTCACGAGCTTTGCATTTGTTCACCAGCTTTGTGCTTGGCCGGAGATTGCCAAACAAAGCGCCTCCTTCTCTTCATGATTGAAGGGAAAACGGCTTCCCATTTTCTTACTTTCACTGTTCAAAATGATGGTTTAAGTCTATGAACAATGTAGTGGAGATTTTGCTCTTTCTTTATGTGTTTTACTTTAGAGATCGGTTTGTTGCTTCAGTTCTTTCTTTATGTGTTTTACTTAAAAAGATTGGTTTCGTTGTTCCGATTGAACGAAATTATTGAATAACATCATAAGGTGTAGTGTCATCGCTACAAGAAAAGAGAGTTTGCAACGGCTACAATCATTATTCATTGCTAAATCATCGCAATAGAGCTTAACTATGTTGTCCCAGTTCCACCACTTAGACTCTTCGTATCTATCGACAAACAAGACTTTCACACCGGCCATGCAAGTGTACTGCTTGAGTGTTTCTGCAGTTGCTTTCGTCACAAAGACAGAATTACCTATCTTTACACGGCGAGAGTTAGCTCCGGTTTCAATCTTTTCACAAAGACCAAACCAATCTTTATTAATTGGTATGATCAGATTTAGGCAATCTTGGAGAGGCTCAGGCACGTAAACCACACCGGTTTCGACCACTGGAAACATCAGCTTGAAACACAAGGCAACGAATTTAACAAGTATATATACCACTCATTTAAAATCCATTACAACATAACGAAGAAAAAAAAATTGATAGTAGATTTGGAAAACTTTATTTCGAAAAAAACTCACAGAAAAAATACCTTGGACGAGGTGGAAAGAGCGTGTGAAATTGGGCCCGATCAAAATCATAGAGATTGAACCTGTATAAGAAACAGAGGAAAATGTGTAACTGTAGGAGGATGATCAGAGCAAGAAATTTCAACATCTCCTTCTTCTTGAATCCAAAAAATAACAACTCGGGGTTTGCCAAAAGTGAACATTACACCATCAATTTTATTATTTGTTTTATACATATATATGTGGATGAGGATGAGGCGGCGTGAGAGTTTTGTTTTTCAATTTCATGAGATACGAGGGTTAGGAAAGGAGAGAGACAATTTGATGGATGGACAAAAAAAAAAAAAAAATGGGGAACCTAAAGAAAGTGAACCAAACCGAACTTTAATTAGGTAATTCAATCTGCTTTCGGTCAAAATTTGCTCGGTTCGCATTTTTAGAAAGCTTTCGATGTTGGTTCAGTCGGTTATATTAAATCAAACGCGTTTTACTTGTTTTAAATATGTTGGTTAGCAAAATATTACCACCATTGGCCCCCTTCGATTCTAATCTATATCCTTTTATTAAAAAAAAAAAACAAAAACTTCATTTTAAATCAGATATGAAATATAAAATCTAAAACAATAAGAATGCAAATCTTCATCTTTATCAGAAAAAAAAAATCAAAATGCATTAAACACAAAAAAAATTACGAGGAGAAGACAGATGTTCAATAACCAGTAAAAGTATACAGAAACATAATTACGAGGTGAAGACAGATGTTTCCAATATCCAAAGAAACAGTAAAAGTTTACAGAAACATATATAAATCGAGAGAGCAAGCAGAAGACCTAAACAACCATGATGAGGTTCACGAAGACCAAGACCGTTGTCTTGTACAGTGCAAGAGCAATGACAACCACCTCGAGCCACTCCAGTGATCGAATGATCACAAGGACCTGCACTGCCATATGATAGAACCACATCCTCAAATCAACAATTATTGGTACCTTAATTTCTAAAATAATAATCACATCATAACAACCTCAGCACAACCTAAGGTCCAAGTTAGTATTGTACAATTTAATTATTGTACAAGTTTGTACCTCATTACAATTTAATTTTGTGAGAAATTAGTATTAATGGAATAATGGTTAAATGACGTGTCCATTAGGTGGTGTATTTACGTCTTTTTTAAACTGACGTTAAAATATAAAAAAGCGACGCTAGTTATTTGACGTCGTTTTTTAAGTGACCCAAAGAAACTTAACATCAGGCGATGTTAAGTCGCTTTAGCAAGTGACCCAAAATTTTTAGAGTCATTCTATAAATGACGCTAACCTACATAAAAAAGTGACGTTAAAAGCCTTCTTTTTTGTAGTGAACATGCTAAACCACTTCTTCTGAAAATTTCATTTTGGTTCGGAAAGATTAATAGAATAGAAAAGCATTGTAATGTAAGACAAAGGATCGAAGCTAAATGTGAAACTGAGAAATTTTAGAATGAGATTAAGAATTTTTACCTCTTCCAATTCTTACATATTTTGGGATGTGGAATTCCACCAGAAAAACTAGATATAGTAGTTGTAAATATGTTTTTGGGCTGTTTTCACTTTTACATCACAAATTGAAGTCAAATGCAAAACTAACCTCTTCAATTTTTTTTTATTTTTTGTCCAATTATTTACGAGAATGCCATTACTATTTCGAGTGGTAGACCTCAACAGAGGTCTACGAGAGCTGCATAAAGACCAAATACCCCTCATCTTCTACACTTAATTTCCAAAATGCCATATCATCAATATTGTCAACCACCATTTTCGCTCAATTTGGAGCTGTTAATGCTCCGAAAATTCACTTTTGAGCTACCATTTCTCATTCTCTCAACTCATTAACTCTTATTCTTCCATTTTCTCCCCATTTTCATCCCAAAAACTCTATAAGCAAACTCAAATCTTGGATCTTGGCATTTCCGATTGTTTAGCTTACAGCAACGACCGGAGCTCGTTACTGAAGGCTTAAATCGAAGTTATCAGCCCTCGAATAGCCTTTCTCCAACGCCCATGTAACTTTTCTTCCAAAATTCTAAGATTTTCAGTTTTGGTCCGCGAATGTAGACCTCAGTTGAGGTCTACTTTACGTAGTAGACCTCAGTTGAGGTCTACTGGTCAACCGTTGCCATTTCCTTTGCAAAAAAAAAAAAACTAGTCGTAGGCCTCCACTTAGGTCTACTACACGTGGAGGTTAGTTTTGCAATTGATCGAGAAAAATGTTTTTTCCTGTAGACCGATGTGGAGGTCTACTCCACGTGGAGGTTAGTTTTGCAATTGATCGAGAAAAATGTTTGTTGGAGGTCTACGGCTTAGGTCTACCTACAAAAAAAAAGGTCTACCGTTAAGGTCTACGGGGTCTGGTAGACCTCAGGTGAGGTCTACGGGGTCTGGTAGACCTCAGGTGAGGTCTACGGGGTCTGGTAGACCTCAGGTGAGGTCTACTAAAATATCTGGTCAACGCAAAAAAATTGAGGTCTACAGAAAAGGTCTACCAGAGGAAAGTCAAACTTGGGTCAACTGAAAACTAACCATTTTGAGGTCTACTTTTTGCGGTAGATCTACATGGTAGACCTCGTTTTGCTCCGTAGACCAATTAAGAGGTCTACTAATCAAAACGAGGTCTACCACAACAAACATTTTTTTCGATCAATTGCAAAACTAACCTCCACGTGGAGTAGACCTCCGCGGTAGACCTCCGGTCAAAAACATTTTTCTCGGTCAATTGCAAAACTAACCTCCACGTGGATAGACCTCAGTTGAGGTCTACGACGTAGATCTACGACGTAGATCTACGTTGTAGGTCTACGACGTAGATCTACGTTGTAGGTCTACTATTATGTGTTATTTTGTAAATCATTTTTTTGGTCAGTATATCTAGTATTTTGAAATTTTTCTTGAACAGTTGGGTTTTTTAACTTGTTTACTTGCTTATATATGAGTTTCAAATGTTCATTTGGTGTGATTAAGGCTCTATTCGATTTTCTTTTAAATTAGTTAACTAGCTTAATTTATTGGTAGACCGATGTGGAGGTCTACACGTTAGGTCTACTGCTTAGGTCTACTCTACTTATGTTGTTTTGTTTGTTTGTTTTTGTTGCAGAAAATGGTTTGTTTAGCTTCCGTCTATGAAAAATGGCTGATGGTAGAAGACATGTCATGGCATTTTGAGGTGGATAAAGGAAAAGGAGGGAGAGTGTTCTACTTGCGGGATGGTTGTACCCATGAGGAGCTTGTGAGAATGGTACAGTCTGACTATATGTTGGATATGGAAGCAGAGCTGGTGTAGATATCTTATCCATTGCCAGATGTGATTACATGTGTTTTTAAAAATTGAATCGTTTGCACTGATTTAGGTGAACAACGAAGATGTAGACTGAAAACGAGGTCTACGCGGTAGGTCTACGCAGGAGGTCTCCAGCTTTTTCATGTTTTTTTTTATCTAAGTTAATACGAGTCGCAACCTATGCAGCTTTTTCATGTATCAGAACACTTGCACTAATTCGAGATTTACATTAGAGGTCTACTCCGAAAACATTTACATTATGATTCATCAACAAGGTTATAGGTTACACCAAAAACAAATAGAGCGTTAGTTATAGGTACACAGAAAAAATGGTACCATAACGCTTTTCCAAAGTAAACCCAATTAATATGCAAAGATATCTAGCTAGCTATATCTCCAGATCATCCCAATCACGCTCTGGTGGTCCGCGAAGCAGATTCGCTCACTCCTAAATCATTCCGGGTGCAATTTCATGCGCTGACGAAACAAGTCCAAGACTGCATCCATGTGCTGAAAATATTTTTGAAATATACATGCACGTTAGAACGCTGAAGACATGAAAAGCATAAGAATAAAGGTCTACTGGAAAGGTCTACTGCAACGGTCTACTGCAACGGTCTACTTCAACGGTCTACTGGATAGGTCTACTGGATAGGTCTACAGGAAAGGTCTACTGAAACGGTCTACGCGCATGAAAAGCATAAGAATAAAGGTCTACTGCATCTGTCTACTTCATCTGTCTACTGCAACTGTCTACTGCAAAGGTCTACGTAATCGGTCTACTGGAAAGGTCTACTGCAAAGGTCTACTGGAAAGGTCTAAGTGCATGAAAAGCATAAGAGTAAAGGTCTACTGGATCTGTCTACTGCAAAGGTCTACGTAATCGGTCTACTGGAAAGGTCTACTGAAAAGGTCTACTGGAAAGGTCTACTGAAAAGGTCTACTGGAAAGGTCTAAGCGCATGAAAAGCATAAGAATAAAGGTCTACTGGATCTGTCTACTGACCAGCTCCTAAATTGAAAAACCTTCACAAACAACATAAAATTTCAATTTGTTTTCAGAGAAGACAAACTATGGAAGATCCAAGCAAATAAAGGGTTTTACCCATAATCTCTACCACAGAGGTCTACCACAGAGGTCTACAACAGAGGTCTACAACAGAGGTCTACCACAGAGGTCTACCACAGAGGTCTACAACAGAGGTCTACAACAGAGGTCTACAACAGAGGTCTACCACAGATCTGAGAAAACAAAACCTCAATTTATTACAGATCGAGAGAGAAAAACTTACAGCGGCGGTGACGGTGGCGATCAGAGAAGGAAGAAAAACTGCATATTCCCATCTCATTTTCTCCCATCCTTGTTTTCCCAAATCCTTTCTCTAGCTCCTCTCTCAATATTAAGCCAAAGACAATGGCAAATGGAACTGATTAAGAAGCTCCTTAATAAGATATGTTGAATCATTTCAAAAGAAGCATAAGAAAGAAGTCCCAAAAGAGAATCCTTGGATTCCAAAACCATGAGAAACGAACCTGCAACCGGATCTAGAAATTGGCCAAGCGTCGTGGAAGAGGACATGAGGGATGCTACGAGGACCGAGGGGAAGACGAGGGATGCTACATGGCCAAACCGCGACCGCCGCAGCACCGTTTCAGGAGAGTTTCATATCTGGAGGATTTGAGAGTAGATCCAGGAAAGGAGAACAGTACAGCTTTAGATCTGATGGAGCTGAAGTTGAGAAAGGAAGAGAGAAGCGTCGCCATAGTCTCTGGAAGAAAAGATTGGAAAAAATGATGGCCAAAACGGAGAAGAAGAGGAAGAAGAAATTGACGGAGGATAAGAGAGAGAGAGGCGTTGATGAAAGAGAGTTTCACATAATTTTTTTTTTTCACAAAATTAGGGTTTCCCCTTTATATACCAGGATAAAACGGTTGGTAGATCTACATGGTAGATCTACATGGTAGATCTACATGGTAGATCTACATGGTAGATCGACATGGTAGATCTACATGGTAGATCTACATGGTAGACCTCCGTGGTAGACTTACTCGGTAGACCTCACACATTTATAGATTTTAACCTAAATGTCTTTACTTATCTATAAATGATTCATTTGTATGCAATAATATTTTTGGTAGATGATAATGTCTATCTTTTAGTTATTCATACAAGTTTTTTTGTCAAATTATTATTTTTTTTAATTTTTAATTTAATTTTAAGATTCAATTATTTGGTAGATCTACATGGTAGATCTACATGGTAGACGTACCCGGTAGACCTCACACATTTATATGTTTTAACCTAAATGTCTTTGCTTATCTATAAATGATTCATTTGTATTCAATCATATTTTTTGTAGATGATAATGTCTATCTTTTATTTATTCATACAGGTTTCGTTGTCAAATTATTTTTATTTAATTTTTAATTTAAATTTAAGAATTAATTATTTGGTAGATCTACATGGTAGATCTACATGGTAGATCTACATGGTAGATCTACATGGTAGATCTACATGGTAGATCTACTTTACCCTAAACCCTAAATCGAATAATTTAGATAAAATTTTGTAACAATGTGCTTGCCCTATTGTCATTTTACAGTTTGGATAACAAATAAACGAACATTGAATCGTATAACAAACCAAAAACAACAATTGGTCTAGAAATTTTCAAAACCCTACAACTTACACCATTCAACCCTAAACAATCTACTCAAACTCTTATCCTTATGAACTATATATTCATGATATTTATAGATTCATGCATTTTTCTGAGATCATATTTTTAGTAGATGTTAAATGTCTATTATTTCGTTATTTCTGAAAAAAATATTTCGAAAAATATTTTTTTTTTAATTTTAAATTTAAATTTAAGATTTAATTATGTGGTAGATCTACATGGTAGATCTACATGGTAGATCTACATGGTAGACGTACCCGGTAGACCTCACACATTTATAGGTTTTAACTTAAATATCTTTGCTTATCTATAAATGATTCATTTGTATGCAATAATATTTTTGGTAGATGATAATGTCTATCTTTTAATTATTCATACAAGTTTTTTTGTCAAATTATTATTTTTCAAATTTTTAATTTAAATTTAAGATTTAATTATTTGGTAGATCTACCTGGTAGATCTACCTGGTAGATCTACATGGTAGACCTCACACATTTATATGTTTTAACCTAAATGTCTTTACTTATCTATAAATGATTCATTTGTATTCAATCATATTTTTTGTAGATGATAATTTATATCTTTTAATTATTCATACAGGTTTTGTTGTCAAATTATTTTTTATTTAATTTGTAATTTAAATTTAAAGTTTAATTATTTGGTAGATCTACATGGTAGATCTACATGGTAGATCTCCATGTTTGTCTACCACAGCGTCTGGAGGTTAAAATCGTAATCGTGACATGCGTTTTTTTGTTTGTTCATAAGAGAGTGTGAGGTACTGTTACTGTAGAAAAGGTTAGTTTTGCAATTGTTTCAAATTGTGATCTAGTTGAATAGAAAAAATCAATTTATGGTCTATTTTTGGCAATTTCCCCTATGTTTTTCTTCTCTTTTACTCTCCCTTTAATTGTTTTATGTTTTCTATGTTAGCTTGAAAAAAACACCAAGCTATATATTTTAAGTGTTTTGTAATCCAAACAAAACCTTAGGATGTGAGCCAAGTCATTAGAAAATTTGCAGCAACCTTATGTTCTCAATCTTCCTTACAAATAAGGCACTTGAATCTTCATCTTCCTCATACCATCCACCTCAAGAAATAATTCCTCAGCCTCATACATCAAACACATCAATGGCCTCTAATAACGCAATTAACCGCCCAACACCAACTCCAGACAATAACACGACTGTCGTAGTGGTGGTCTTTGTCTCTCTTGGTTGCGTCATGTTCCTGGCGTTCCTAGCGTTTGTCATCTGGTTCCTGATCAAGAAGAAATCAAAGAAGAATAGTGAGAAAAGTGTGGCGGTTCGTGTTGATGAGCACTTTAAGATGAATGAATCTATAGTTGAGGGACCTCATGGACGAGAGGCTGTGGTGCTATCAGTTGAGGATGATGTTCATATCGAAGACTTGGTCAAGAAAGGTGAGAAGGAGGAAGTGGGGAAGAATGGTGCAGGTGGATCATCTCACTTCACCCGTTCGTAAATGAGCATTCATTCATAATATTGCCAATATATATTTTCTAATTGTGTTTGTGTGTATCATTTGATTATTTGGTGAAATAAAATGCATCCAATATTTAATGTATATTAATTCTTTGGACGATTATAGTTCGTCAAACTTGGGTTGGTGAATGGTGTTACGTACATAATCCGTCCTATGACACGTACATGATGGTTAAATTAACAAACAAAGATAAATGAATGGTAAAATCTTCCAAACGTGTATAACAAAAAAGAAACATATGTTTTTTTGCATTGCGGTTTTCTTAATTTGCACCCAAAGTTTATTAATTAGGTGCAATTTTTTTAATAAAAATCGTTCACATATATATATATATTTGTGTTAAGTGATACCTAAAATATTTAGTAACTCCAAAGTCTAAAACATGTACAAGATTTAATCAATAGTGGACTCGAATTCTAACAAGGCATGGTTAACGTAGAGGGTATTATTATTCATCGCAACTGAAAAATGACTAAATATTGGGAAAGAAAATAACATGACTTCCAAGACTGCCTAATATATAATCGTAATGTTTGGAACATAACATCTTAGAATTTTTAAAAACAAAAACAATAACTTAAAACGTTAAAACGACAAAATAATTTTAAAAATTAGTTTTACTTCTATTTTGAGATAGGAGGAACTGCGTCAGCAACTCTTGTACATTGTTCTTTTAACATAGGAGGAAAAAACGGATTGAATGAAATTTTCGGCATACAGTTTGCTTCACCCTCTAAAAATGCCTTGCAACAAGCATGGCCTATAGTACCGAATTGTCCAGTAAGTATAGATTGAGAAATTTCTACAATACATCCTGGAATATTCATCACTGATGACCAGCATTTTGTTATGTCAGGCATACCGGGAATTGGTTGGAATGGAAATGGAATCGGAAACTGTGGCAATTGAGCATTTACAGAAACTATGATGGATACAACCACCAAGATTGAAATCACATTTTTGATAGACATAATGAGATATTGAGAAACAAAAAAAATAGGTTTAGTAATGCCAAATATATGTTTAACGCTCGATTTTGTTTTTGGTTGCTGAACGACAATACGATCCTTGCTTATATACATGGAAGGAAACGAAACTGTGGTATTAGTTATCTTGATAAACGTCAGTGTCTTTATTAGGTATTTAATTAACCGTTTGTAAAACTTAATTAAACAGGTTCGAAACCCCCAAGTGTGAAACGAGCGACATTAAACAAGACTGATTGACTATCGAGAGGAATAGAGGAAATAAAAGTATGACCAATAATGCGGTTTGTAGTCCTATGATTTTATAATTGATTTGAATTGATCTTGTTTTGGTTTGGTTTCTTAAAGTTCCATGCTCTTACAAGTTACGGCAAATAATATTATTGTGCGTGAAATTAATACATTTAAATCGTTGGTAGTCTTTTATTTAATTTTTGTGCAAATACACTTTGCATGTAAACTACACTCTTGTTTTAGCCACACAAAAAAGAAAAAAAAAAAAAAAAAAAACTAACCTCTCAAAAAGTTTGGATTTACTGAGATAAATTAAAATTTAAAAATTCAATACACAAAATCCCTGTATCAATCCAGTGATGACACATCAGCTTTTTCAAGAAGAGAGGAGCTGACACCTCAGCAAAAACGTCTGGCCAATAGGAACATTTCAAATAATACCAGTCAGCATTTCATTAATACACCTCAGCTTCTTAACCGGTTTGATTTAAGTGAAATAGAAATTGGTTTAATTTGTTCTTTCTTATTCCACCGAACCGGTAAAATTGATTTTATCCGCATAAATAATTTCGACGCGAATTCAGAGGCCAGTCTCTTCTTCTTCTCTGTGTCTGTAACATCCGTGAACCAGAAAGTTGTGTTGGAAGTGGTGTTGGACGATGCTAGGGGTTCGGGAGTAGTTGGCACATGCTCTTAGAGGTGTGAATTGAGGATTGGCTGTGCATGTTCTTGTTTGATTGTTGTGCAGTCGGTCTAAGGTTCAAGCATCGCGAAGAAAGTGTGTTAAATTCTTCTGAACGACTAGTATCGATCGACACCCTTCGGGTGTCGATCGACACCGGTTATCGGGTTTGATTTCCGGTTTAAGTCGATCGATTTGCAATTGGGTTGGTTTTGGTCGATGGGTGTCGACCGACACCAAGGGAGGGTGTCGATCGACACCGGTTATGGTGAAATCGACCGGTTTGATTCAAGTCGGCTGGTTTTGGGCTGGTTTGGGCGAGAAAAGCCCTAGACTCGCGTTTTTAAGCCCTGTGGCCGCGAGAAAGGCACAGTTTTCGAGATATCAAGGTTCTTAGGCGATTTTTGGAGGATTGGAGGTGATTTCTGAGTTTCTGGGTTGAATCCGTGGCTGTTCTTCGTTGTTCCTTCTCCTTTCCTTCCTTCTAATCCCTTTTCAAGGTGAGTGCGTGACTGTAGGCCCGTTGATCAATAGAGATTGTTTGATTTCGAGTTTTGGTTGTGTTCTTGAGTTGTTTATGCTGGATTTCGTGTTTTGATAGTATTGGGGCGTTGAAAACCCCTAGATTTTGTGTTATTGCGATTTTGGAATGTGATTTTCGTAGCTTCTGGTTTCTGGGCGTCGAGCCGGTGTCGAGCGACACTCGATGAGTGTCGATCGACACTCGGGAGGCTGGCGTCGATCGACACCATAGAGGTGTCGGTCGACACCAACCTGGGTGTCAGGAAACGTGGGTGTTTCCTGACAGGGATGGTTTATACTGTTGTTTAATGTTGAGCATTGTTATTGTTGTTGATTATTGTGATGTTTGTCTAGTGTTTGACGTAATTGGCCTGTAGGCAGGATGATCCACTCACTAAGTATTTATGATAATACTTACGCATCTCTATTCCAATGTGATGCAGGTAACAGCAATGTTCTTCCGCGGAAAGAGACCGAGAGAAGAGGATGATGAGATTAGGAATTTGATATTGGCATTGTTGTTGTGGTTGACCAGAAATTCTTGAGTTTAGGGTGTTAGACTTTATTTCAATAATGTAGCAAACCGGTTTAGGTTGCTAGAGTTATTCTTTATTGGTTATTCTTTATTGGTTATTTGTTGAACAATTATCATGATTTAATAATATTGGTTTACTTCCGCATTGTGTTGTTGAATTAGCTGTTGAGGATTAATATTTATGGGAATATTAATCTGGGCTAATTATTTAATAAAAAAAAAAATTCGGTTGTTTCATTTTGGTATCAGAGCGTAGTCGGTTTTAGGACAGTTAGAATTGGATGAATTGGACTATGTGTTTAATTGATTATGTGAGTTAGTCAATTAGTGGTTTAATCTCATCCTCTCGGTCTTCCAGTTTTCCGCGGGTAAGTGAGTTGGATATTTGGTGTGTTGTGTTTTGTGTTTTTGTGTTGACTTTGCTCTTTTTCTGTACTGGGTGGTAGTGCAGAGAGATGGACGCAGGTCGTGGTCGTGGCCGTGGTCGTGGTCGCGGTGCAGCCCGTGGGGGCAGAGGAGCTGGTCGCGGTGGGCGAGCAGCGGGTCGTGGAGGTCGGGGTGCTGGTCGTGGAGTGCCAGAGGCTGAGGCCTCAGTGGAGAGTGCGGCGCCTAGCGTGGCGGCGGCGTCGGTGACACAGTCTGTTTCGTTAGCCGGTGGGGCTAGTTTGGGCGTCGGGGGTGGCGCGGGGGCAGGAGCAGTTCCCGGTGGGGGCGCGGCTCTTGCTCAGGGTGATTTGATTGTGGGGCTACTGACGCAGCTTTTGGCACGTCTTCCAGAGGCAGTTCCACAGCAGGCTCCGGTTGCACCTCCAGCGGCCGGGGCACAGGTTGGTGCCGGGGCACATGTTGGTGCCGGTTTTGTTGAGCAGCAGGAGGCTGTGGTGCAGCAGGGTGTTGCAGTTGGGTTTTCTCCTTATCGTGAGATGATGAGGGAGATGCAGAGGATTGGTACGCCTACGTTTGAGGGCGGGGTTACTCCAGAGCAGGCTGATGAGTGGCGTCAGAGGTTGGAGCGGAACTTCGATTCTGTTCGTTGTCCGGCACAGTTCCAGGTTGAGCTGGCGGTGCACTACCTTGGAGGTGATGCACATTTGTGGTGGAGGTCTGTTAGGAACAGGAGAGAGGTTTGGACTTGGGTTGACTTCGTCGAGGAGTTCAACCACAAGTTTTTCCCTCAGGAGGCTCGTGACAGGCTGCAGTTGAGATTCTTAGACTTGACTCAGGGTGAGAGGTCTGTCCGAGAGTATGATGCAGAGTTCTGCCGATTGGTGGTCTTTTCTGGTGGTGAGCTGATCAGTGAGCGAGCATTGACGTCGCGGTTTCTCCAGGGGCTTCGGAGGAACATCAGGACTCAGTGCAGAGGTGGTATGTACCACACCAGAGCGGGTTTAGTGGAGTTGGCAGCGTCCATTGAGGAGGACTTGCGTGAGCCGGTGAGTACGGCGGTTGTTCCAGTTGCAGTTGCTCCTGCTACCCATCCTCGGGGCCAGCAGCAGCATCAGCAGCGCAGAGGTTACAGTTCTGGTTACGGCAGGGGCAGTAGGCCTGCGCAGGGCCAGAAGAGGAGAGCAGACGAGATATCTGCTAGTAGCCCGAGTACGGGTGGGTGTTTTGGTTGTGGGGGTCTGGATCACAGAGTTGCGACTTGCCCCAAGAGGGCGGGATCCAGAGAGTCGACAGTGTGCTACTACTGCAGGGAGCCGGGGCATATCAAGACTATGTGTCCTAAGTTGCAGCAGAGAGCGGTGGCAGCGGCGATTCAGCCGTTGGCTATTCAGTCAGCAGCGCAGGTTGCGGCGTTGCAGTCAGGTGGAGCGCCGAGAGTGTATACTTCGGCAGAGGTGGGCCAGACCAGTCAGTCAGGCCAGATCACAGGTAAAATCTTGACTCAGACTTTTAAATTCTTAAGGTAGAATTGTTGGTGTTGTCTGTTTCTGTTATTTACTGTGATAGAGTTAGAGGTTCTCAACACTTGTGGAATTGTGTAGGGACCTTGTTAGTTGGAGGTTTTGAGTCTCACGTATTGTTTGACTCGGGAGCATCTAATTGCTTCATTACTCCGGAGAGAGCTGAGGGTAGTGGCATTCGGAGTAGCGATGGCGAGGCTTCAGGCTTTGTCAAGGTGGCTGGTGGTGGTTATTTGGCTACGTCGGGCAGAGCTAGAGCAGTTGATGTGCGTATTGCGGGGCAGTCTATGCCAGCAGATTTGGTCATCAGTCCAGTGGAGCTGTATGACGTGATTTTGGGGATGGACTGGTTATCTCTTTACCGAGTTCATCTGGATTGCTTCAGAGGTAGAGTTGTGTTCGAGCAGGATGCAGGGAAGTTGGTTTATCAGGGAGTGAGACCGACTTCGGGAAGTATAGTGATTTCAGCTATTCAGGCAGAGCAGTTGTTAGAGCGGGGCTGCGAAGCCTATTTGGCGACGATCACTATGACAGAGTCCAGTGGTGAGGTGAGTCTGCAGGATATTCAGGTTGTCCAGGATTTCGAGGATGTATTTCGGTCGCTGAAGGGATTGCCACCATCTCGGTCAGATCCTTTCACGATTGATTTAGAGCCCGGGACAGCTCCGATATCGAAGACACCTTACAGGATGGCTCCAGCAGAGATGGCAGAGCTGAAGAAGCAGCTAGAGGACCTTTTGAGTAAAGGGTTCATCAGACCTAGTGTGTCGCCATGGGGAGCGCCAGTGTTGTTCGTTAAGAAGAAGGATGGCAGTTTTCGGTTGTGTATCGATTACCGGGGACTTAACCGAGTCACAGTGAAGAACAGGTACCCACTTCCGAGGATTGATGAGTTGTTGGATCAGTTGAGAGGTGCTACTTGGTTCTCCAAGATTGATTTGGCATCGGGTTATCATCAGATTCCGATAGATGAGGCAGATGTCCGGAAGACAGCTTTTCGGACGAGGTATGGACATTTCGAGTTTGTGGTCATGCCTTTTGGTTTGACTAATGCGCCAGCAGCGTTTATGAGGTTGATGAACGATATGTTCAGGGAGTTTTTGGATGTGTTTGTCATTATTTTCATTGATGACATTTTGGTGTATTCGAGGAGTCCAGAGGAGCATGCGACTCATTTGAGGCTTGTGTTGGAGAAGCTTCGAGAGCAGAAGCTGTTTGCCAAGTTGAGCAAGTGCAGCTTTTGGCAGAGGGAGATGGGTTTTCTTGGCCACATTGTCTCTGCAGAGGGAGTTTCTGTGGATCCGGCTAAGATTGAGGCTATCAGGGATTGGCCTAGACCGAGTAGTGCTACCGAGATCAGGAGTTTTCTGGGTTTAGCAGGCTACTACAGGAGGTTCGTCAAGGGGTTTGCGAGTATGTCTCAGCCGATGACGAGGTTGACTGGCAAGGATGTGCCGTTTGTGTGGTCGCAGGAGTGCGAGGAGAGCTTTGGGAAGCTCAAGGAGATGTTGACTAGTACACCAGTGTTGGCATTACCCGACCCGGGGAAGCCATATGTTGTGTACACAGATGCTTCAGGTGTTGGACTTGGTTGTGTTTTGATGCAGGAGGGCAGAGTGATTGCCTATGCTTCGAGGCAGTTGCAGGGCAGTGAGCGCAACCGTCCTACGCACGATCTTGAGTTGGGAGCAGTGGTTTTTGCACTCAAGATTTGGAGGTCGTATCTTTATGGTGGCAGAGTGCAGATCTTTACAGATCACAAGAGTCTACAGCATATTTTCACTCAGCCTTTGCTGAATGCGAGACAGACGCGTTGGGTGGAGTTTCTGGCAGACTATGACCTGGATATTGTTTATCATCCAGGCAAGGCCAATTTGGTGGCAGATGCTTTGAGTCGACGGAGGGTTGATTCAGATAGAGAGCGTGGTGTTGAGGCTTTGGTCAGCGAGATTAGTACATTGCGTCTTTGTGCTATTTCAGAGGAGCCTTTGGGTTTGGAGGCAGCTGATCAGGCAGATTTACTCAGCAGGATCAGAGTGGCGCAGCAGAGTGATCAGGGTTTGATCGATGCTTCGCAGGCGGTTGGTTCTGAGTATCAGGTCTCTTCGAATGGGACTATCTTAGTTCGTGGGCGAGTTTGTGTGCCCAAGGATGAGGAGTTGAGGCATGAGGTTTTGAGAGAGGCTCATTCGAGCAAGTTTTCGATTCATCCGGGTGCGACCAAGATGTACCGTGACCTCAAACGGTATTATCATTGGGTTGGGATGAAGAGGGATGTGGCAGATTGGGTTGCGAGGTGCAACACTTGTTCTTTGGTCAAGGCAGAGCATCAGGTGCCTAGTGGTCTTTTGCAGAGTTTACCCATTCCAGAGTGGAAGTGGGATATGATCACTATGGATTTTGTGGTGGGATTGCCGATCTCACGGACTTTCGATGCTATTTGGGTCATTGTAGATCGCTTGACCAAGTCAGCACATTTCTTGGCTATCAAGAAGACAGATGGAGCGGCTGTCTTAGCTAGGAAGTTTGTGCGAGAGATTGTGAGGCTGCATGGAGTGCCAGCCAGTATTGTGTCGGATAGAGATCCGAGGTTTGCTTCAGAGTTTTGGAGGGCATTTCAGACTGAGATGGGCACTAAGGTGCATATGAGTACAGCGTATCATCCGCAGACAGATGGGCAGTCAGAGAGGACTATTCAGACTTTGGAGGATCTGCTTAGGATGTGTGTGCTGGATTGGGGTGGTCATTGGGCTGATCATCTGTGTTTGGCAGAGTTTGCCTATAACAACAGTTTTCAGTCTAGTATTGGTATGGCTCCTTATGAGGCTTTGTATGGGAGGCCATGCAGGACACCCTTATGCTGGACCCAAGTGGGGGAGCGCAGCATGTTTGGAGCTAGTTTTGTTCAGGAGACGACGGAGAAGATTCGTGTCTTGAGGCTGAACATGAAGGAGGCTCAGGATAGACAGAGGAGTTATGCAGATAGGCGGCGACGTGAGCTTGAGTTTCAGGTGGGAGATAGAGTTTATCTCAAGATGGCTATGTTGAGGGGCCCTAACAGGTCCATAGCAGAGAACAAGCTCAGTCCGCGCTTTATGGGTCCATTTCCAGTGGTGGAGCGAGTTGGGCCAGTGGCTTATCGGTTGGAGTTGCCACCGATTATGAGCGCCTTTCACAAGGTGTTTCATGTGTCTATGTTGAGGAGGTGTTTGCGTCCTTCAGAGGAGGTTGTGGTTGAGATTCCAGAGGATCTCCAGCCAGATATGACAGTTCCGGCAGTTCCTGTGAGGATTCTTGAGAGGAGAGTCAAAGTTCTGCGGAACAAGAGAGTGCCATTGTTGAGAGTCTTGTGGGACTGTAGTGGCACAGAGGAGCAGACTTGGGAGCCAGAGGCAAAGATGAAGCTGAAGTTCGGAAGGTGGTTCGACAAGCAGGCTGTGGAGTGATTCATCTTTGTGGTTCTAGTCTTGTTTTTGGTTTTGGTGTTGTTGGTTTTGGACTTATGTATTTTCGTTTTGTTGTACGATGTACATTTTCGGAGTTATATGAGATGGAGTTTTGCCTCATATTTTTGGTTATGGTTTGGATGTTACAAGTTTCTTTGGCCGGTGGGGTCATTGGAAGTTTTTAGCCATATGTTGGTACGCGTTTCAGATTTTATTACTCGTTTTGTCTAGAGGCGGTGGGCCTTGTAAACGGTGGTTCTATTTGTGTTGGGACGTTAGGTGCCCAATGGACTTATATTGGGGGTCGCTACCTCGATATGGGTTGTTTTAGTGACAGTGGGTCACGTTTTGGTTGTGACAGGGATCACATTTTGGTTGTGACTTCGGGTCACGTTTGGTTTTGTGACATTGGTCACATTTTGGTACTGGACCGTGAGTTGCAGTACGGATGTCATGACTGCGGTTATGGCATTGAGAGTAATAATATCTTGGAAACATGCGTATAACATAGGACTAAAATTTGAGTTTTGAGGTCTTGGAGAGACATTTGTGTTGGGATTCGAGGACGAATCCATTTTAGTGGGGGAGAATTGTAACATCCGTGAACCAGAAAGTTGTGTTGGAAGTGGTGTTGGACGATGCTAGGGGTTCGGGAGTAGTTGGCACATGCTCTTAGAGGTGTGAATTGAGGATTGGCTGTGCATGTTCTTGTTTGATTGTTGTGCAGTCGGTCTAAGGTTCAAGCATCGCGAAGAAAGTGTGTTAAATTCTTCTGAACGACTAGTATCGATCGACACCCGAAGGGTGTCGATCGACACCGGTTATCGGGTTTGATTTCCGGTTTAAGTCGATCGATTTGCAATTGGGTTGGTTTTGGTCGATGGGTGTCGACCGACACCAAGGGAGGGTGTCGATCGACACCGGTTATGGTGAAATCGACCGGTTTGATTCAAGTCGGCTGGTTTTGGGCTGGTTTGGGCGAGAAAAGCCCTAGACTCGCGTTTTTAAGCCCTGTGGCCGCGAGAAAGGCACAGTTTTCGAGATATCAAGGTTCTTAGGCGATTTTTGGAGGATTGGAGGTGATTTCTGAGTTTCTGGGTTGAATCCGTGGCTGTTCTTCGTTGTTCCTTCTCCTTTCCTTCCTTCTAATCCCTTTTCAAGGTGAGTGCGTGACTGTAGGCCCGTTGATCAATAGAGATTGTTTGATTTCGAGTTTTGGTTGTGTTCTTGAGTTGTTTATGCTGGATTTCGTGTTTTGATAGTATTGGGGCGTTGAAAACCCCTAGATTTTGTGTTATTGCGATTTTGGAATGTGATTTTCGTAGCTTCTGGTTTCTGGGCGTCGAGCCGGTGTCGAGCGACACTCGATGAGTGTCGATCGACACTCGGGAGGCTGGCGTCGATCGACACCATAGAGGTGTCGGTCGACACCAACCTGGGTGTCAGGAAACGTGGGTGTTTCCTGACAGGGATGGTTTATACTGTTGTTTAATGTTGAGCATTGTTATTGTTGTTGATTATTGTGATGTTTGTCTAGTGTTTGACGTAATTGGCCTGTAGGCAGGATGATCCACTCACTAAGTATTTATGATAATACTTACGCATCTCTATTCCAATGTGATGCAGGTAACAGCAATGTTCTTCCGCGGAAAGAGACCGAGAGAAGAGGATGATGAGATTAGGAATTTGATATTGGCATTGTTGTTGTGGTTGACCAGAAATTCTTGAGTTTAGGGTGTTAGACTTTATTTCAATAATGTAGCAAACCGGTTTAGGTTGCTAGAGTTATTCTTTATTGGTTATTCTTTATTGGTTATTTGTTGAACAATTATCATGATTTAATAATATTGGTTTACTTCCGCATTGTGTTGTTGAATTAGCTGTTGAGGATTAATATTTATGGGAATATTAATCTGGGCTAATTATTTAATAAAAAAAAAAATTCGGTTGTTTCAGTGTCGAGTTTCAACGAGAATTAGTTGCGGGAGATCATGAATTTGATTTATTGTTTCCGACCCATTCAGTATTTTCGCAGAATCTCAGTTGTGCCTGATTTTAGCATAAGCAATATTCCCGTTCGATGACGAGTCTTCGTTTTTGATTTTCGGCGCCGCCATTTAACCAGTCTCCGAAAATTTTCATCAAGACTTATGCAAAAGAGAGTAAGAAGCAAACGATTATCGTTGAACCAAAGAAACAGAACAAAGTCGAAAAATCACTCAAAAAATTAAGAAACAAAAAATATGATGAAGAAGAAGAAGAAGAAGAAGAGGTGGAGGAGCAAGTTCTTCTCGAAGATGTTCTAGACGGTACGTCGTCCCTAAAAATAAGATTCACACAGTCAATAGACAGCTCACACAGAGATAATTAAAACAGGCTACTTGCCCAAACTATTTTATTTCACATATATCTATCTTCTATACTACTATTAATTGAGAAGTACATTTTAATAATGTTTGGATACAAAGATAAGAGAAAAAAGTTGTTTGGATATAAGAATAAGAGATAAAACTGTTTGGATACAAGAATAATAACTTAAAACAAACCGATGGTTCAGTTAAACCAAAAATCGAATTTGTTAAGTAATCAGGTAAAAAAAATGGAAATTTATCCGAAAACCCAAAAAAAAATCCGAAAAACCTAAAAAAAAAATTTTGGTCAGAAAAAACAAATAGATATATATATATAAAATAATCCATAATATTTATTCGGGTAATTTGGGTATCCGATAGGGTATCGATTCGGTTATGGTATTATATGATACCCACGGGTATCAAATATTTTACCCATCGGGTGATTTGTTTTATACCCAAAATAAATAAAAATCCAAAAAACCTAAAATTTTTTTTTTATAATATCAAAAATAATCCACAATATCCATTCGAGTAATTTGGGTACCCGATCGGGTATCGATTCGGTTCTGGTATTATCTGATACCAACGGATATCAAATATTTTATCTATATGGTGATTTGTTTTATACCCAAAATCAATCGGATACGGATATTGTGGATCAATTCGGTTCGGGTTTTCGGGTATGGGTTAAAAGTCTCAGATCTACTCCCTTATAACAGAAATATAATGAATCTAACAGAAATAACATAAACTAAATTAAACTGAAAAGATAAAAAAATGTATCCCTACACTACTATTTTTTTTTCTTGATAAAAATATAACGTACCACCGCGCAAACGCGCGGGTCCTCTACTAGTTCAATAATAAAATGATGACCAAGATTAAATAAAAATATAACAAATTGAAAGAAAAAAATACCGCAGCGTAGCGCGAATCTAAATCTAGTGTAAACAAAATCCACAGAATCTCAAATGGTTTGAGCCAAACCCGGTAGCACCCCTTGTTTTTCACCCCACGGTTTGTTTAACAAATACTTACCAACCCTGGAAATTACTATTATACCCTCATCACACGCCAATATTTAGTCCACACTCCACAGTCGTCGTCACTCACTTAAGTCTCAACGAACTTAAAGTAAAGTCTTCTCTCCTCCACCATCAAAATGCAGACGCACAAATCTCTTCTATCCCACACCACCCAATGGGCTACACTAATACCATCTCCATCTACCTTTCTCGCCTCTCGATCCCACCGATCGGCAAAGATCTCTGCGGTAGCAGCACCAGTTAGGCCGGCACTGAAACACCAGAACAAGATCCACTCAATGCCGCCGGAGAAAATAGAGATTTTCAAATCTTTAGACGGATGGGCCACTGATCAAATCTTGCCTCTTCTCAAACCCGTCGACCAATGTTGGCAACCCGCTTCCTTCTTACCCGACCCGGCCCGACCCTTCTCTGAGTTCACTGACCAGGTACCTATAATAAATTATGAATAATTAAAACACTAATAAAGGAAATATGTAAAACTTTGTGTAAATTTGCACATTTTCTGATATATCGGCTATTGTTTATCAACGATCTTGTATGTAATGTGTTTGTAAACTCTGTTTTTTCAAGATAATGTTATAAAAGATCTTAAGGAAAAAAATAAAAGAATGAAAGATGTTAATTAAAATGTTTATAATCGTAGGTGCATGAGCTGAGAGAACGAACGGCGTCATTGCCGGACGAATATTTCGTTGTGTTGGTCGGAGATATGATAACGGAAGACGCTTTGCCTACTTACCAGACAATGATCAACACACTTGATGGCGTAAGGGACGAGACAGGCGCTAGTGAGAGCGCGTGGGCCAAGTGGACACGCGCGTGGACGGCAGAGGAGAACCGTCATGGTGATTTGTTACGGACTTACTTGTACTTATCCGGTCGGGTGGATATGCTTATGGTCGAACGTACCGTCCAGCATCTCATCAGCTCCGGCATGGTCAGTTTTTAATACTTTTGACCAAACAAAAAAAAAATATTAGTTTTGGTTTTAGTCAGTTTTATTAATTTTCTGATTAATATAAAAAATCGATTACTAGTTGGGTTTGATTAATCAAATGTAGCTCTTCGATTTCTGTAATTAGATTATTTTTTTCGTAGTGGTGTAATCATGTTTACGGTTGCATTTGGGTTTGTTTCTGTTTTTTGGTTTTTTGTTTTATCGAAACTTTAACTAAATAAAAGATATAGTTAGGTTTCTTTAGATTTAGTTTATATTAAATTCTAATTTTGATTTTGGTTTTTGGTTTTTTGTTGTTGTTGTTTTCAATAGCAACTGAAACATAACGAAAACTATTTGTCATTTGGTTTGTTTCTTTTTCGTATAGTACAATTTTTAGTCTTTTTTTTTTTTTTTTAATTCGGTTCGATAGTATATTTAGATGGCACGATTATATATAACATTTTAATAAATCTTCTATCGTTTTAGTTGCTGACACAATCATTTTTTTTATTACCCCAAATAATAAAACGAATAGACCATAAACATATTTCGGTTTAAACATTTTGATTTGGGGGATTAAGTTAAACCAATTAATAAACTAAACGACGATGTTTTCGCAATTATAGGATCCAGGAACAGAGAACAACCCGTACTTGGGTTTCGTCTACACATCGTTCCAAGAACGAGCCACCTTCGTGTCTCACGGCAACACCGCAAGGCTTGCGAAAGACGCCGGAGATCCAGTCCTCGCTAAAATCTGCGGCACAATTGCAGCCGACGAAAAGCGCCATGAAAACGCCTACGTACGCATAGTCGAGAAGCTACTCGAAATCGACCCAAACGGCGCAATCTCCGCCGTCGCCGACATGATGCGAAAAAAGATCACAATGCCGGCGCATTTGATGACCGACGGAAGAGATCCGATGCTCTTCGAACATTTCTCCGCCGTGGCTCAACGGCTAGGAGTGTACACGGCGGAAGATTATGCGGACATTTTAGAGTTTTTGGTTGGACGGTGGAGATTAGAGAAGATGGAAGGATTGACGGCTGAGGGACAGCGTGCACAAGAGTTTGTGTGTGGGTTAGCGCAGAGGATTAGACGTCTTCAAGAGCGTGCCGATGAGAGAGCTAAGAAGGTTAAGAAGTCACATGAAGTTGGCTTTAGCTGGATCTTTGATAAGCAGATTAGGCTGTAATAATACAATCTTGAAAATAATGAACCTTTCCTTTGCTGATAAACAAATAAAATAAAAACCTTTCCTTTTTACGTGATTGTTTCTCGTAATTTAATTAAGTTTCTACTTTTGTTAACTATTTTGGACCTACAATTTGTATGATTCTTAACATGACTTGAGCTTAGAAAGGAAAGCTGAAAAAGATACTTATTTTGAAATAGATAAGAATAATTGTAGAACGTCACTTAAATTAAGTAGAAGAAATACTAATATTAAGCTAAGTAATTAATATTGAAAGAGGAAACATATATATATATATATATAAATCAAAGAATAAGAAATAATATATCGGAGTTAATTTATGTAAATCACAGAGAAACAGCCTTATAAACAAAAGGCAGATATAAACAGAAAACCCTAACAATATATTTCCTTCGTGCCCAAGTAACAGTTTTTCTCCGTACGTATTAGTGATCTACTCGTTTCGTTCGTCAGATGGAATTGGATCATTCGAAGGGTACCATATGTTCAGCAATACTGTCAAAACTCCTCTTAACACATTATTATTCTTCAAGAAAGGCAGATAACAGACAGTCGAAATCATGTCGTTGATTATAACTTCAGCATCATTATCCTCTTCGATTCCAGCTTCTATAAGGAAATAATAAAGTTTTTCATAGTTTAGAGATTTTTCTTCGTTGAATAGTTCGTGCGATGTGAACGAGAATGAGCTGTTTTTGGGATCACTCTCTTGTCCGGCTCGGATTATCTCTGTCTCGACGTTGATCGTCAAGTCTTTTGCATCCGGTTGTTCCTCGAGACGATGATCAATCATGTAGCTAAGAAGAGGGCCTACACTGGTCATCATTGTTTTGGTGAATTTATCAAGTTGTTTCTGAATTTTGGTGTGATCGTGAGAGGCCCTTAGGCTTCAATTTATAGTTGTGCGAAGATCGTTTCTTTTTCTTTTTTTTCCTTTTCCTAATGTTGTATATGTTTTCCTTTTCTGAGTCTTGCCTTTTTTTTTTTTTTTTGTATTTAAAACTAATTGTACGCCTTTCTCTGCTTTACTAATTAACACGATGAAACTCAAGTCCTTCTCTAACAAGATGCCATTTCAAAATTATGAATCCTTAAGCACAAAGTGATTATATTAAACGTGTCTCAATTTTTAAGCACAAAGTGATTTAGATTCTCTAAGCACATGTAGTTAGTTGAACACGTTTAGGCATTCACATTTAATTAGTAGTGAGAGTACAACATGACAATTATGATTGAGACTAAGCAAAACCCCATAAGGACGCTACATGTGCTTAGAGAATCATATCTATTTTGTGTCAAATCTTGATAAGGTGTTGCATATGTTTTAGAAGTGACATAATGCCTCTAAAAACATGAAACAATCATTCATCAAAGTCACATAAAGAAAGGAAACACCAAAAGAAAAACAGATAAAATTATATCATGACTCATGAGTAGTCAATTTTCATTAAACAATAGCAGAAACAGCATCCGCAATCAACAAGTCACGTGACTTGGGGACTTTAAGAACAACATCACACCACTCAACCTTTCCCCACATCTCATCAGTCTCATCTCCAACGCGCCTTTCAAGTGAAATCTCCGCACACCAAATCATATTTTCTTGATCGCCAGCACACTCGTCCCACAAAATCACAATATTTCCACCGGACTCCGCAACTTTACAACGCCTACGGTGGCAGGAAATACGCAAACCTTCAACATCTTTCAATCTACTCCAAGATCTTCCTTTCGGATCAAGCCAATGTAACTCTTTGCTGTGATTAAATGCGAAAAAGACTTTGCCTATCCCCAAATCTGCAAAACCCCAAAATCCTAACCGGTTCCATCTACCTTCCTTGGGATTGTAAGCCACAGCCAGATCCCTAAGATTATTCCCAAACAAGTAGAACTTTCCTTCAAACCCTACACTTCCGAGTAAACCATCATTGCGTATTTCCGCGCTAGGGCTTGGTAGAGAGCTCCAAGTTTGAGTCTTTAATTGGATCAAACACTTCGAACCAATTCACGGAACTACGATCTTCGCAACCTCCTGCGACATATATCTTACCGTCAACTAAGCTAGCTGTGGAGGAGTTGTATCGGTACTCCCGCATGCTTGGAGCATCGTGCCACGTGTGAGACTTACAATCCAGGACAGAGACCATAGCAGAAGAGTACACATCCCCACCAATTTTGTAGATACTCGAACCAACCTCGACGACACTTGCGGAAAAGGAGATGGTATTGGGGCCAAAATATTGCCACTTGAATTCTTCCTTGCACGGTCAGGTATACAGCAGAGAGTGAACCAGCGAGGGGTAGGGTACCCTAGGCACACATAGAGACAACTCTCAGTGTGTCCTAGGAGGGATCATGTCTTGTAAATCTCCCCTGAAGCTATGAAAGATCAAAAGCTCTTGCAGACGAGGGAAAGAGTTGGGTAGTACGATCTTGAGGCGCGTGCGATGCAGCTCCATAGCAAATCATCAGGAAGTGACGGATTTGGTGTCGACTCTC
This sequence comes from Erythrophleum ivorense, assembly GCA_026724425.1. Lineage (NCBI taxonomy): Eukaryota > Viridiplantae > Streptophyta > Magnoliopsida > Fabales > Fabaceae > Erythrophleum > Erythrophleum ivorense. The sequence continues at coordinate 1,038,656 of JAIUCV010000070.1, read as the reverse complement.
CTCAAGTCGGCATCGAAACTATAAACCGGTTGATCAAAGTTCGACTGCACAGAACAAAGCCAGAGGGGGAATTTAAGGGTTTTGACTTTAAGAGTTTAAGATTTCTCTCGAAGACTTTGGATAAATCTACTTTTGACTCTAAAAAAAAAATATTTTAAGGGAAAATATTGTCACCTACACGAAGAACACGTCAAGGTAGGCCAAACATCTACACAAATTTAATGTATGCTTAACTAACTACACAAACTATAATCAATATGATTAGCATGAGAACATGGATCATGGATCAACTATATGACTAACCATACAACCATCCATTGTGAAAGGGAAAAAATCTGACATTGAAAAATTCTTAATTTTTAGTATTTAATCATTCTCAAGGATAATATTAGTTAAGACATCAAATACTAAACTAATTACATACTATGCAATTAGAATAGTTTATATAAATACATTATTCAGCTTTTAATTATAAAGATATTATCATTCTTTTCATTTATTACCAAAATATACCAAATGTTTTGGTTAAACTAAATTTTGTAAAAATAAATGAATTGCCATATCACCCATATATCAAAAACATATACATTTTTTTACACAAGTTATAATTTAAGTTTTTTAAAACGAATATTAATTATTAAAATGGTGAAAAAATACAAGTATGTATTCCGAGTCCTACATTGGAAATGAATATTTTTGGTAGTTCAAAATACTATTATAAAAAAAAACCAAAATGAGAAGTTTTATTTCACAAGCATCCATATTTATAAGTATTTTTGGTTAAATATGATTTTTTTAAAAATAAAACCATGCTATTTAACCAAATAATATAAATATTGTTATTATTACAATTATTTCAATTTCAAAAAATTAGAAATATTTGTATCAAAATATAAAATATAAGAAATAGTTTAACTTGGTAAAATTTAAAATGTTATAAATATTTTGTTTGATCAAAAAGTTAAATATTGTTAAATTTTAATTTGATCAAACGTTAGTTATTGTTAAAATTTAAACTGATCAAAAAGTTAGAGTGTGGACTATGTAAATTTAAATTGATCAAAAAGTTATAGTTTGATCAAAAACTTAAAAAATAATATCAGTTACTTAAATTGATGTGGGCTGGTTCAGATACCTAATATAAAAAGAATCAAAATGAGAAGAAATCATAAAGGTAGGAAACTTGATTTAATAAATATACAAATTTATTAATATTTTTTTGTTAACATGGCGTTAAACATAAGGTGCTATTGTAACTGTATTACTAACCAAACTTATATAATAATTCATAAATTTATTAGCATACATATAAAATCCATTAGATTATTTTCATTTCAAAATCATATTCAATAAAATAGTTAATAATTTTCTCATTCCGCGCACGGCCCGGGTCACTACACAACATCGCTTATTTATTTTGTTTTTTTTAAGTTGTCTTTTCTGTTTTTAATGTAAATTTTAGTATCTAATTATAATTTTATTACAAAACCATTTTATTTATAAGTTTTACAAATTAACCTCACTTATTTCATTCTTAGTAAAATGTTTTAATAGAATTTTTTACAAATTAATCCCAATAATATGAGGTTTTAATAGAATTACATAATTAGTGATAACTAAACTTTTAAAATAATAATAGATGTTGAATGCAATTTAAAAAGTCTTATAATAACCAATAACAATAGATTTTACTAAAAAATTTAAAAGCCATCAACCAATAACAAAAAAATCTATAATTGTTTTAAAAAAATTATCTACTAATAAGTAAACGAAAATAGTCAAAAAAACTGGATTCTTTGACCAATAAAAAAATAATTTTTATTTTTGAAAAAAAATAAACCATATTTTTCTTATTATTCGATATGTCGACAAACCAAATTTTTAATTTTAGAGTTTCTAACTATAATTAAACAAACTCAATCTCTATGTAATCAAATGCATGATTATTAATTCTTGAATCTAAATATTTATATTATATAATTTTTTTTTTATAAAGTAATTTTTTAACCAGGTTATCCCACCAAGGTGATTCCGACTAGCGTCTATATCATTGTTCTGAATATGATGTGGTCTTGGTGGCCTTACATACCAGGTTCACGTTATCCCATCGTTAAAAGCGTGAGCCTAGGGCTGGTACTTCGAGTTTCGGGTCGGGTTTGGGTCCTGTTTTTTGGATTTTGGGTTTTTGGGTTTAGAAATATAGAAACATTTAGATTTTTTTTAATTTTCGGTTCGGATTTTTCCCGGTTTTTTTCCGGATTTTTTAAAGTTTTTTCAGAATTTTTTAAAATTTGGTTCGGGTTTTTCCGAGTGGGTTCAGATTTAGATTTGGATTTCAGATAAAAATTTTAAACCTAAGTATGGCAGTGACCTAGACTCAAACCCACGTGGCGGAAGTCACAGTCGTGACCCCTTTACCACAGGGGCCACAAGCGCTCGATTTATATAAATCTCAATCTATCTTTTGTTAAGGTGTATGAAATATATCAAACAATTATTTTTTTGGAATTGGGAGGAGTACAATTAATTTGTTTTCCGAGAAGAAAAAAACTGGCGAGAAAACATACAGCAAAACATTAAAAACCAAAAGAACAAAAAATGATTGTCGCAAAGTTAAAAAATGTTGAGAAAATATTTTTAGGGCATGTCATTGACTTCATTTCAAGGAGGAAGAGGAGAGAGAGAAAGACTGAAAAAAAGAAAAAGTAAGAAAGGGAATGAAATAAATCCGATCGAATACAATTTTGACGTCCGCAAGGACACTATTCTCTCTCTTCATCTTCTTCTCTCTCTAAAAGATACAGCGAAGAACAGGACACAATACTCTGAGCTAAAAAAGGTATAATTTAATAAACCCAGAAACAATTTTGTAGGCGGCAGAGAATTGTTTTTGGTTCCTTTTGTTTTTTTTTTGGGTTATCCCAAACGCACAAAAAAACCCTAGAAGAAGAAGAAGAAGAAGTTCCTTCTCTCTAGCTTCCTACTGATTTCCTCTTCTCTCAAAGATTTATAATTTCTAATTGAGGCTTTAGATAAACGAAGTTGATTTCTCTGTATCTCTGCGATTCTCTTTAATTTGAGGCTTATCGGAGATATATTCTTCAATTCAAGCTCTTGGGGTAAGATAAAGCTTGTGTTTTTCCTTCACTCGTATCTCTGTTTCTCTCAATTTAGGGTTTTGATCAAGCTGCTTCTTCTTTCTTTTTTTTGATGGGTCGTTCTTAACTATAGTGATTTTGGGTTTCTTGTTTTTGTTTTGTTGAAGGCGCTGAGTTTTCGAATGGAGTAGATTTGCTTAATTCGGATCTGAAATTTTCATTTGTATCAACAAAAAGATTCGGAGCTCTGCGACTTCCATTTTGAAGACAGTGTCTTGGTCTAGAATGTTCGATACGGAATCTCACCACTCAGATTCAGCTCTTTTCGTGTGTTTTACGACTCTGAAGCTTATCATTAGTCAGAAAGAACACGTTTCAACTTCATTAGGGTGGTTTCTGTGCATCAAAGAAGACATCTTTGCTCCAACACAGAGCTGAGATTATACTTTGTCTACGCCGTCAATTACCTGCTAGTGTCTTCCTTGTTGAGTGTAAGCTTGTGATCCTACGAGTATGGTACCATCAGAGCCGCCTAATCCAGTTGGCAGCGGCGATAATGTTCCGCCGTCGATCTTAGGAGGACAAGGAGGAGCTCCTCTTCCTTCTCAACCAGCATTTCCTTCACTTGTTTCTCCGCGTACTCAGTTTGGTAACAACATGTCCATGAGTATGCTCGGGAATGCGCCCAACATATCTTCACTCCTCAACAATCAGTCCTTTGTAAATGGTATTCCCGGGTCGGTGATTTCAATGGACACCAGTGGAGCTGAGACAGACCCTTTGTCGAATGTCGGGTTTGGTGGTCTGTCGTCTTTCAATGCGCCGAGTATGGTGTCTCCGCGCTCGTCAGGTCAACTTCAGGGTCAGCAATTCGCAAACGTTTCGTCTAACCAGTTGCTGGCAGAGCAACAACGGAATAAGAAAATGGAGCCTCAGAGTTTTCAACATGGTCAGCAGTCAATACAACAACAGCAGCAGCAGCAGTTTTCGACAGCGCGTGGAGGAGGGTTAGCTGCTGTAGGACCTGTCAAGATGGAACCAGGTCAGGTTTCAAACGACCAGCAGCACGGTGGTCAAGTACAACAGGCGCAGCAGAAAATGTTGAGAAACTTAGGATCTGTGAAGTTGGAACCGCAGCAACTTCAGGCCATGAGAAACTTGGCACAAGTGAAAATGGAACCTCAACATTCAGAGCAGTCATTGTTTCTCCAACAGCAGCAGAGGCAACAACAACAGCAGCAGCAGCAGCAACAACAGCAACAGCAGCAGTTTCTTCAAATGCCGGGGCAATCTCCGCAAGCTCAAATGAACATATTTCACCAGCAGAGACTTATGCAACTTCAACAACAGCAATTCTTGAAATCAATGCCTCAACAGCGTCCTCAGTTACCGCAACAGTTCCAACAGCAGAATTTACCTCTGAGGCCACCTCTGAAACCAGTTTATGAACCTGGCATGGGTGCTCAGCGTCTTACGCAGTATATGTACCGCCAACAACATAGACCTGAAGTAAAGCTTCTTGCCATATATGAATATTTATTCTCAGCCTATTGCTTTTCTTGGTGATTAACAGTTGTGCTTGCTATCAATCGCAGGACAATAACATCGAGTTCTGGAGAAAATTTGTAGCTGAGTACTTTGCTCCTAATGCCAAGAAGAGATGGTGTGTTTCCATGTATGGCAGTGGCCGGCAAACAACTGGCGTCTTCCCTCAGGTTTACTGCTCAATAAACTTGCTCTTGTTTGTGTTACGATTGTGAAAGGGATTGTTCCATCTTCTTTTGCTAATCTGATCTCATCCAAGCAAGGCATTTGTTTTGAATAAACTTGGTACTTGTTTCATGTTATACCTCTTTACATGATTCACAAACATTGCAGGATGTGTGGCACTGTGAGATATGTAACCGAAAGCCTGGACGTGGATTTGGTATGTTATTTAGATGATCGCCGCTGTTGCTGAGAATTGTCCTTATGGAATTTTCCTCCCTTACTCATCCTTTGTATGCTTTGCCTCTTTAATTGTTTAGAGGCAACTGCTGAAGTCCTCCCGAGGCTTTTTAAGATAAAGTATGAAAGTGGCACTTTGGAAGAACTTTTATATGTCGATATGCCAAGGGAATCTCAGAATTCTTCTGGTCAAATTGTCTTGGAGTATGCAAAAGCAACACAAGAGAGTGTTTTTGAGCATCTTCGAGTTGTTCGTGATGGCCAACTTCGAATAGTTTTCTCTCCAGACCTTAAGGTTCTTTAAACTATACTCGCTCTCTCTCTCTCTCTTGGCAAACTACTATACCATTATGTCCTCTCTGAGCCCTTTGTTCTTGTATGTTCTTCCACAGATATTCTCTTGGGAATTTTGTGCTCGGCGGCACGAAGAGCTCATTCCACGAAGGCTTTTGATACCGCAGGTAACTTCCAGAAAGATTCATTTTTCATTCTGTTTCCATAACTGAAACTGCAGCTTATCGATTTATGTTTCAAACAAAACTGATCAATCGTAATATGTTGTGATAGTTTTTACTCTGAGAGATTTTTTTGGATATGCGTCTTTCAATCCCAAAATTGGATTGATGTCTTGACATTATTCTAGTGTGGGGTTTGTTGTAATGTTAGGAGTAAAATATTACCTCTATATCAACGAAAGCTGCTTAGCTAATTAGCTGTTTCTGTATTTCACGTACAGGTTAGTCAACTTGGATCGGCAGCTCAGAAATATCAACAAGCCGCTCAAAATGCAACAACAGATTCTGCTCTTCCGGAATTGCAAAACAATTGCAACATGTAATCTTCCTCTCTTCTGTTGTTAGTTTTCTGTAACAAATCCTGTTTGTTCGACTTTCTTTTGGTGATCTCTGATGTGCTGCCTCTGCATTACAGGTTTGTTGCTTCTGCTAGACAGTTGGCAAAGGCCCTGGAAGTTCCACTCGTCAATGATTTAGGATACACGAAGAGATATGTTCGGTGTTTGCAGGTATCTACATAATGTCTCAACTGTCATTGCTACTGTGCAATCTTGCATAACACTGAAGATAGATGCATATAATGGAAGTTCAGCTTCGAAATGGATTTAATGAGATGATGAAATCAACATTTGTAGTAAGTACTCTGTCCCTGTGACCATGTTTGTTAATGCACGTTGATCTTTTGAAATACTGTAGATCTCGGAGGTGGTAAATAGTATGAAGGACTTGATAGATTACAGCAGAGAAACAAGAACAGGACCAATCGGTAAGTTAATGTGATCACCTTTAAAAGGAATGGGTCTTGGGTCTTCTTCATCAGTATTATGTTCGTAACAGCTGATTTTGTTTTTTTAACATGTGTCAATATTTCTTGGTACAGAGAGTTTAGCAAAGTTTCCTCGGAGAACAGGACCTTCATCTGCACTGCCTGGTCCTTCTCCTCAGCAATCGAATGAACAGCTAAGCAGACAGCAGCAGCAAGTTGCGCAAATTGCAAACAACGATCAGAGTTCAGGGCAAAGTTCAGTAAATTATGCCTTTAACACAGGCTCTGCATCCACCTCCCAAAGCAGCATCGCAGGGCTCATCCACCAGAATTCGATGAAGCAAAGGCATCAAAACGCTGCTTACAATCCTCCAAACAGTCCCTACGGTGGAAACTCTGTACAAATGCAGTCACCTAGTTCATCCGGTACCATGGCGCCATCATCCCAGCAACAACAACCACAACAACAACAACAACAACAAAAACAACAACAACAACACAACCTGCCATCGTTTCAGTCTCCAACTTCCTCATCTAACAACAACAACAACAACAATCCCTCTCAAAACGGGATAACGTCTGTTAATCACATGGGTTCCACAAACTCACCAGCGATTCAACAGGCCGCGGCTGATGAAGCGAACGAGTCAAGCTCGGTGCAGAAGATACTGAACGAAATCCTGATGAACAACCAAGCTCATAATAGCTCATCAGGAGGAGGAAGTATGGTTGGCGGGCATGGCTCTTTCGGGAACGATGGGAAGGCGGTGAATAATGTAAATAGCTCTGGTGTTCTGCTGATGAATGGTCAGGTAAACAACAATAACAACAGCAACACAAGTATTGGAGGTCCAGGCGGGTTTGGTGGCGGGGTGGGTCAGTCCATGGGAGCTAACGGAATGAGTATCAACGGTAACAATGGTCTTATGAACGGAAGAGTTGGTATGATGGTGCGAGATCCAAACGTGCAACAAGATCTCGGAAACCAACTCTTAGGAGCAGTCAATGGTTTCAACAATTTTCAGTGTGATTGGAACGGATGAAGAAGAAGGAACAAGAACGGGCGGGTCTCTCACAAAACTCGGGATTAAGGGATTTAGGCCATAAAGCCGCGCAACAACGCGAAACTGTGCGTAAGAAAGGGAAAGAGTTAAAAGATCTCTGTACAATAACAAACTGGTTTCTTCTCCTCCACGATCACAAATACCATCTCTTGAGTTTGCTTGTTTCCTTCTTTTTGTTGTTATAATCTTTGGGGAGTTTTCTTTATGCTTTTTCTATAGCTTATAATGTACATCTTTCTACGGGGTGTTACATCATCAAGGAGGCAAATGAATCATCAGGCTGTATCATCTTTTCATTTATCTTTGTCTTTGATGTGTTAACGAAACTTTCCTAAATTCTGACAACAAGCTTAAATACGTAATGCCGCCTTCTCTCAATGCAATGCTTATGTTATATGTGTATGGCTTGGTAAACCGACCTATCAAAACTCTAAATATAACAAGTTTGTGAATTCATATACTCGCATATGACTACAAGATTCAGCAGCATTCACATCAACCTGACAATAACAAAGATGACCTAAAATCCAAAATGTCTCAAGTATCACAAGTTTAGGTATTCATATACTCACATATGACTAAGATGTGAGTTTCAGTATTTGAACATTAACATGACAAAGTTAAAGGCACGAAAGATGCGAAAATCCGTGGATTTCAGAAAGAGTAGTCTTTCAAATCTGCTCTAGAGTCGTCCATGTCGATCTCAGCCGAGCATTCTTCAGCAGAAATAGGAGGGAGTTTACGAGTCTTACGCTTCAGGTTGTGTTTGTGCCAATCACTCTTACAATGCTCTCTGTATTGCTTAGCTTCCCCGACGAACGTGTTGCAAGTGCTGCACTTGGTTCCCTTTGCTTCTCCTCCTTCTTCCTTTGTGTTGTTACTTGAACCAATCTCTTGCTTCTGCATTTGCTTGCTAAGTTCAACGACGGGATTGATCTTCTCAGTCTCAACAGGTAACAATGGCTTGTTCGTCTGCAAAGCCATATCATCATGCTCGTCGTAATGATCCATGCTTGTGTCACCTTCCGCGTGAACTGATACAGCGAGTATTTCTAGTCTCCCTTGCATGTTCCTCACAAGGGAATCACACTCTCGGAAAAGTCCCGGTTCCATCTCGCAGACCTGCACAAGAAATGTATCACCACAATCAGAGAGGATTAGAGAAATGAGGAAGATGAAGTGATTGAAGAAACAAAATCATTACAGTGGACATCTGAGTTCCAGATTCGTCTTTGGAGACAACAGAAGCGTCCCATTCTTTTAGCTTCTCCAGAAGCGAAGGGAAGTTCTGAACAGGCACAGTGAGACGAAGCCTCATCGGAGAACGCTTTATAGGGAAATGCTTCTGCAGCTCACGGATGACATCAAGGGCCTACCAAATAGTTTAAGTAAATCAGAATGAAGCTTTACATAGAAAGCTTATACAAGCCAATATGCTTCAACATCAAACATATATCACTAACCTGCTTCTTGGAATTGCTATGAGGATCAACAGCAAAATGAATTTCATGCATTAGACGCTCTACCATGCTGATCGTGTAAGGCCGTTGGGTTTCAGGGTTGATGGTTTTCTGCATAACAATCGTTGCAATATCTCGAAACTGGCTTGAGAACTGTGATTCTCTCTCTTTCCCAGCAACCTGAAGCTCACCTTTGTCCAAAATCTAAACATGAACATTTAAAACAAGTTTTTGAGGATCCAGAACTTCAAAAAAACTATAAAAATCAAACAAGTTTGATGCATATAAACAACGAAAATAAAGCCATAATAACAGACCTCCAAGCATATTTTCGTATGATCATCTGATCCAAAAGACTTGATCAAGTCTTTTGATTTAGCAAGAACTCCTTTCGAAACATTTGAATAAACAGTATGTGACTGAAGCACTTCATCTATATCCTTCTCCCTGCACAAACATTTCATCTCGCATCTCGTTAATTTTTCTATATTCCAAGCCAATATAGACAAGTTCCATGAATCACCATACAAATTTCGTCATCAAAACGAATGAAACAAAGCAAAATACACAAAATCTAGAGATGAAACTAACCTAAATCAGAAAACTCAGATTAAGCAAACAAATGGTCTATTTGAGCACAGTCGTCACACCAAATTCATTATACTAATACAGTGATAAAACAATCAAATACGGCGTAAGGCCTCCACATAAGAATCGAATCGCCAAATTGGGGGAAAATCAATATAAGCGATTGATAACAACAAAACGCAAACGAAGATCGATGATGCGACTATAAGTCTATCAAGGAAGAGATTTGGATTGAAAAAGTGGGAGTAAGTGGTGAGAAAGCTTACACGCCGGACCGCCATGAAAGGACCTTATTCTTGTAGCAAGCGATCTCGAATCGGTTCCCTTGCTTCTTCAGTCGAACCACTGCGACGTTCGTTAACCTCTTCTGACCTACCGGCTGCACCAACGTCTTCGACATGTCTCTCTTTCCCTCTAAGCTCTTTCTCTCTCCTTCGGTGTTTGTTTTTTCCTTCTCTCGCCGCTAAAAAGGGTTTTGTAAAGTGATTGGTCTCCCAATTTATTAACTTCGAATGTCATCATATAAATAAAAAATATAACGAGTGATTTACACAATAAGGCACTTTTATGACTTACATATCATCAGAAAGAGTGACATTTTGAATATGGGGGACTTATGGTTGAGTCTTGTGACTTGGTTTTACAAATACACCCCTTAGTGAATTACAAATACACCCCTTAGTGATTTGTAGAACTTTGGTTTTACTAGAGTAACTCGTGGTTTGCTTAATCTTCACTTTAATTTTTTAGACAATAATGGCAATCACCATTTGACATTCAGCTTTGCTCCATCTTCATCCTCGATGGTAACTGTGGACGCTATAACTTGTAATTGTGGATGCTATAACTGTGGACGCTTGGCTCTGGATAGTTTGTCTCATTTCACCATGTCGTTGACAGTTTAAAACTCGTCCAACCCATTCCGTTCTGTCGAAATCGCGATTGTGTTTTAAGAGGTGATGTACAAGCTGGATTCAAACAGAGCAACATAAGTATATATCTGAATCTCTGCAAATTTTGAAACTGTTTATCTCTCTCTCTCTCTCTCTCTCTCCCCTCTCTCTCAGTTTAAGTGGACATGGTAGAAGTTGGACATTGTGTGTTTATAGACAACATATCATGGATAGAGTTTACGTGGATCGTATGTGACAACAACCTTGTCATTTTTTTTCATTACGAACATGAGAGTTGAGATTTGTGCTTATATTGGGTATCTCAGCAACAGCAAATACAAGTAGAGAACCAATGGAAGAGAAGACTAAAAAGCATCCACGCCATGACTATCCATGTACTATCATGAGCAATTGTTCGACCTGTAGGCATACATTTGAAGAAACAACAGTCATGTCCATGAAATGATATCCACAACTCCATCATTAATCTAATACTGAAAAGGAAAACAATATGTTTATCTCCTTCTACTTTGTACCCACATAAGCCACTAAGAGAAGGACCAAGCTCGATTGTAGTTCATGAAACAAAATTTCTCCAATCTGCAAATTCTAGATTGAGAAGCTTGAGAAGTGCTATATCTGCAGATTGTAGTTCGTTATACTATCACTATCACTATCACTATCACTATCACTATCTGCTATATCTGAGTTAGAAAACGAAAAACTTTGAGACAGGCATAACTCCAAGTTGTTCCTGAGAAACTTTTACCTCTGCACCAGTAAGAACCGCAAGATCATCTAAGCTTGATTCCTGTTGTCAATAAAACCCGGAGCCTTGATAGCGCATACCTTGAGCCCAGCATGATGAGCATCTACGTTGTGAATCTTTGGCATCTCCTAAGAATAAGCAAATAGAAACAAGAAATCAAAGTAAAAAAGAAAGAGTAAGTTCTCTTCTTTTCTTTTTTGGTCCTGAACTCTGTTTCATTATTATCAATGAGAGTAAAGTATCCATGATTGTGAATGTGAAAAACAGATTGAGGTTGCACTAAACATCATCCAATAGAAAAGTATCCACGAGTAAAAAATCTATGTATTCATATAAACCCATATAGTTGCATTATAATAAGCATCCAATAGGTTTACAAAAGTATCCACGAAAATAACATCCAAAAAGAAATGTGAAATGTATACATATGTTTCAAACTGAGATCAAATACCCGTCCAATAAGATCATCCACAGTCAAAGATATTAAAAGAACAAAGCAGGGAAGCAGTGTTTTAAAGCAGGCTCCAAGGAAAAAGATATGAGACAAGGTAAGCATTCAAGTGTGTTTTAAAAGCATCAAAGTAACCATGAAGAAACAATTTTCATTTCTGTTTGGTGCGTGAGAGATTCATATTAATTTATGATATTATTAAGATCATATTTTATCTAGGAGTTTTGAAAAATTATTATTTTATTATCTTATCAAATTGTGTCATATTTTACACCGGCCCAACTTGGGACCGGAGAAGCTTATTAATTTATCTTATTTACTAATTTATCGAGTATTAATTTATAGATTTTCTACTGTATCTCAAATATGACATACTGTTATAATTATAGGAAAATTTCAATAATACAATATTTGAGGTACCACTTTTCAAAACTACCATAAAAAGTTGTTAATTTCCAAAATATTGTTACAATTAACGAAAATGTATTAAATAATGTTTACTATTGTAGGATATATAGATAACAATATTATTAGACGAAAAAATATATATATTATTAAAAATGTTTAAAACCAATTTTACGATAGCCAAAACCTAATAAATCACAATCAAATATGCCCTAAATGAAAATGATGCCAACAACAAAAATAGTGGCCGGACACAGCCCATAAAAACTGGGCTTATGGCTCGTAAGTCCACACCGCTTCCAGGTACTACACTAAATCCCAGTTAGTGATCCAACGGCTAGGAAAAAACGAAGAAGAACGTAAATCAAAATCCACCGTAAGACAAACCGTAGATGATTATCACCGTGTGCCCGCATGCGTGGAATCTAGAAGCGAGTCGGTGAAAATCAAAAAGGCATCTCTCTCTCTCTCTCTCTCTCTCTCTCGACGTTATACAATTTCGAGATTTCTTCGGCTTTGTGCGACCTCTCCGCCTTTTGCTCTGCTTCTGTGTCTTCGTGTCATTCTTCTCGCAGATCTCGAAGAGACCCTTAAGTTTCTCAGATTCCGCAGGTAAAACTTAAAAAAAGAAGTGATCCTTTTTTAGTCAAAATTTAATCCAAAAGTTTTGTGTTTTGATTGTTTTTGTTCCCGACGATTTCCAGAAATTGAGGTTATTAGCGTTCGATTTCGATGGGCTCTTCGTCGGGGCAACCCGAATTTGATTACTTGTTCAAAGTTCTATTGATCGGAGATTCTGGTGTTGGGAAGAGTTCTCTGTTGTTGAGTTTCACATCCAATACGTTTGATGATCTTTCTCCTACAATCGGTGAGTTTTTTATAAATCGTGATCGAGCTCAGTACTGATTCGGGTTTTCTGCGTTTTTGGTTTTGATTTGGTTTTGTTGGATCTGTTTCTTCTAGGTGTGGATTTTAAGGTTAAGTATCTTACTATTGGGGAGAAGAAACTGAAGCTTGCGATTTGGGATACAGGTGAGAGAAATCAAATATTGTTGTGTATTAGTATCCTCAGAAGAATTTCTGCAATTTGCTTGAAATTTGTGCAAATGTCGCATCTTTTCGTTTCATTAGATGTTAAGTGGAAACGTATATTGAAATCATTAATCAATCCTAACTTGGGATTCGAGTTTGATAATAAACACCTCAATAATGCAGAATATGATACATTTTCTTTGTAATTGACTTTCATTTTTTTTTGTCAGTCACTATCCACTGTTACCTAAGCGCTTATGTGACTAGTGAACATTGAAGTATATGAGTCTTGTATTTTAAATAGTTTAGAGATTAGTCTCTTTTATATGGAATGGTTAAGACATTAGTCTCTTGTATATAGAATGGTTAAGAGATTAGTCTCTTGCATTTAGAATACTTTAGAGACTAGTCTCATGTATTTAGAATACTTGAGAGATATAGTCTCTTGTATTTAGAATAGTTTAGAGACTAGTCTCTTGTGCTTAGAAGGGTTAAGAGATTAGTCTCTTGTGCCAAGATAGTGAAGAGATTAGTCTCTTGTGTCTCCTTTTTTTCATGTCATTTCTGATCAGTTTTTCCGGTGTTTTTCTGATCAATCAGCTGGGCAAGAGAGATTTAGGACGCTAACAAGTTCCTACTACAGAGGAGCTCAGGGTATAATTATGGGTATGTCTCTCTAAATGAACAAAGTTGTTTGTTCACCCTTGATCTACTAGGCTACGCTTAGTTTTTCTCTGTAAGTGACATTTTGGAATTTCTCCATTTGTAGTGTATGATGTGACACGGCGAGATACATTCACAAATCTATCAGATATATGGGCTAAAGAAATCGATCTCTACTCGACTAATCAGGATTGCATCAAGATGCTTGTTGGGAACAAAGTCGACAAGGTTAAGATTTCTCTTCTTTTTTGTTCTCCATGTCTAAGTATCTTATATAATGTTGCAACTCTATTGACCTTTGAAATGTCATCTTCCAGGAGAGTGAAAGAGCTGTTACCAAAAAAGAAGGCATAGACTTTGCTAGAGAGTACGGGTGCTTGTTTCTGGAGTGTAGTGCAAAGACTCGGGTCAATGTTGAGCAATGTTTTGAAGAGCTTGTTCTTAAGGTTTGTAAAATCTAAAAATCTGCGCCTTGTTTAAGCTTTTGTTTGCTGAGGAGGATGATGAGTGTGTCTTAAAAGTCTTGAACCTTTTCTTTTTTTATCTGCAGATTTTGGAAACGCCGAGTCTTACTGCTGAAGGTTCGTCTGGAGGGAAGAAGAACATCTTCAAACAAAACCCAGCACAGACAAGCAGTGCTTCGTCAAGCTACTGTTGCTCGTCTTAGACACGGCTTTACGGTTTATGACACAAATACACTCTTGTTTGTCTTAAGTGTTCTTGATGGTCTCTTTGTTTCCCAAAAAAAAATGCATCATCTCTTGGATGTAAATCTTATCCCTGATTTCAAAGTTGTGTTCACTGGTTTTCTAATTAAAAAAAGTTGTTACTTTCACGTTCAAATCTGAAGAACTTTAAATTTCTAAAAAAAAAAACTAAAAAAAAAATCTGAAGAACTTACGGACCATCATCATGTGTGAATATGTGATAACCAAGATTTTTTCTGGAACTCAATCATGGTTGCTGCAATGATTTATTATCTTTAGTTTTTCAACGTTTTCTAAATCTATAGCACCGTATTTTTATTTTCTGCAAAAGTTATTTAAACTGAAAGGAAAAAATTTAATTACTTTTATTAATTAAACGTGATAAAGTCAAATATGATAAGTTAACGAAAATATTAAATAAACTCTTTATCTCTCTAACCCTATACCAGACCTCTTCCTCATCTTCTTCCTTCTTCGCCAAAACAATGGCGTTTCTCTATACTAGTGTCCCTTCTGCATCCAAAGTTTTCTCTATCTGCTCATCTGATTTTCCGTACGATTGTGCCTCCGTGAAGCCAGAGATATCCATTCTCGGCATTCAAGTTTCGACCCGGCGTTGCTGAGGCCAGGAAGAATGGATATTCACATTCTCATGGACTATTGCACGCCCTTTGTGTTCAAGAAGCTTGTGTCTTTGTACCTCAAGATTGATGATCATGTCCTGTTTGATCCTATTGAGAAACTTGTCCTTGAGGAGAGTGTAACTCCGGCTGAAGTCATGCAGCAGCTCATGGCGAGTAAGGACGGTGATATTGCGCTTAAAGGTCTTCTTGAATTCCTAGAAACCAAGAAGATGAGAAAGGAAGAAGACACCAAAGTGGAGGAACATAATTAGCAGAAATGGTGCAGCTCATCATATCTATCTTAGGGTTTTTGTCGAACACTAATGATCGGGTTTTTGGTGTTCGACAAGTTACTATACATTTGGCAATAATGTAGTAATATTCTTTCGTTGGGTACAATAAGGTTGAGTCTCGCTTGAGACCGTCTTCGTTTAGTTAATATATGGTTTGATAGAGACTTTGTCAATCAATAAAAGCCAAAAAATGGGAATTCTAGATTCTCATGAAGCTTCCAGTTGAAGGCAATGAGAAGTTTATTCATACCTTGTCGTTCTAACTGATCTATCTAGGTTATAGCCTCCGCTCTCCATGTAGAAAAACACAAGTAGATCTCTAGTGCTATCGATTATCTTGGAGACTAAATAGAAATATTAACTCTGTTTTCAGTACTTTAATTATGGGTATAAAATCATTTCTTCGGACCAGATAACTGGATAAGACAAACTGAAGCTGGTTTGTATGAAGAACTGGGGATAAGTCACACCATATATATGCTTCTTGAACAACACTCTTTGCTTCTCTAGAACAACTTCATGTGTTCTATTTTTGAACTAGGAATGTTTTGGCTAGGGAGGTGAAAGATGCATTCTGCTTGTTCTTACCGTTGGTAACTATTAAGGATTTACCAACCACAACCAAGAAAAATAAATTCTAAGCATTGGAACATCATCTGATCAGCATCCATTTAGTTTAAACCCAATTTGCAAACATAAAGATATGACTCCTGTCCAAACAAAAAAAGTCATTGTCGGAAAGAAAAAAAAAGAAGAAAAAAGTGGATGATTGATTAATTAATAAAAATAAATAAAGAAAAACAAAATGAGAAATTAGAATTTGTGCTTGCTTGCTCTTATTGAATGTGTCCACCTACAAACCAAAACCCACCACCACTCTTCTTCATCTCCTCCGGAACAATTTCTTCCTTCACCGTCTTCTTCCTTCTCCTCTGTTTACTCTTTCCGATTTCCCAAACACCAAACCTGACAGACCCATCTTCTCCACAACCCTCTTCCTCCGTCGCTCCCCTTCGTGGGGATGCCGAATCTTCTTCACCAGCCACCACCTTCAATCCACCACCGCCTGATTCTATGATTTCTTCCAGAGATCCAGACGCTCTCTTCAGCGGCGGCGGAATCAGGTTTTCCACTCTTCACCTTAAATTCGAAATCTCTCCACCCAATTCGTCAATTTGAGTTCTCAATTGAGTCTGTTATTGTTAATTTTGGTAGCTTTTTAGCTGGAAATAGTCCTGTGAAGTTTAGTTATGGCTATTCAAGTCTTAAAGGTAAAAGAGCAACAATGGAAGATTTCTTCGAAACTCGAATATCTGATGTTGATGGACAAATGGTTGCTTTCTTCGGTGTCTTCGATGGTATTTTCTAAGCTGTCTTTGTTACACATTTCTCTTTCTCTCTGTGTGTTAATTTGATTGATTCTGATACCATTTCTGTTGGTTTAGGTCATGGTGGTGCAAGAACAGCAGAATATCTAAAAAACAATCTTTTCAAGAATTTAGTTACTCATGATGATTTCATCTCAGACACCAAGAAAGCTATTGGTATGTATGAAATGAGGAAAAAGTCTGAGTCTTTTTTAATAGCTTTCCTCTTTTCAAGTAAAGACTTTGGCTTTTTTTTGGCAGTGGAAGGGTTTAAGCAGACGGATGAGGAGTATCTAATTGAAGAGAGAGGACAGCCTAAGAATGCTGGCTCAACCGCATCAACTGCATTGCTTATAGGGGATAAGTTGATTGTTGCGAATGTCGGTGATTCCAGAGTTGTAGCGTCTAGGAATGGTTCAGGTTCTTGCTTTCATTCTCTCTGCAAACGCTGAAATTGATTGATTAAAAACTTTGTTTTTTTTTGTATATGTGATGAGTGATGATGATACTTTGCTTGTAATGTAGCTGTTCCGCTCTCTAATGATCATAAACCTGATAGATCAGATGAGCGTCAAAGGATTGAAAATGCTGGTGGTTTCATAATTTGGGCTGGTAATAAGTTTCTCCTGTTCCTTCTTGTTTATGTGTGTTTTTAAGTTCATAATAATGGTCAAGACTCAAGAGTGTAGGTGAATTCAGTATTGTTGCTGCTTTTTAGTCACATTTTTTGTGCTTGCCATGGGACACTGTTACGGAGTAGTTTGTGGTTTGGGACGTTTAGTTATTAATTTTGTGATACTACATTGTTTTGAAGTGATTTATGGTTTGGCACGTTTACTTATACCTTGGAATACACCAGGAACGTGGCGAGTTGGTGGAATTCTTGCGGTCTCTCGGGCATTTGGAGATAAGCAACTTAAGCCGTATGTGATTGCAGAGCCAGAGATCCAGGTACTTTGACCGATGATGACTCTCTTGTTGCATTGCATAGTCGTCGAGCTCTCTAGATTTCTGAGCTATTTAGTATAAGGATCTTGTATATGTGTGTTTTATGTCACATTTCTGGTTAAGTCACAAAATGTGTTGCCTTTACCCTTTAGGAAGGGCCCTTGTGCTGATTGAAATGCGCTTGTGCTCATAGTCTTATATCTTCTTAGGAGGACGATATAAGCACGTTGGAGTTTATTGTTATTGCTAGCGATGGTTTGTGGAATGTCTTGTCAAACAAGGTTAGTTTTCAAAGTGCAACATATCTCTTGATGGGACTTTTTGCAAACGTTCTCTAGATCCATCAAAATACAAGGAATTTTAGTACCTACTCTGAGAGCTACTTTGTTTTCAGGATGCCGTGGCAATAGCAAGAGACATTTCAGATGCGGAAACAGCAACAAGAAAGCTGGTTCAAGAAGCATACGCAAGGGGTAGCTGCGACAATATCACTTGCATTGTTGTTCGATTCGAGGTTTCTTGAGAAAGAACCAAAAAGTCATAATATTGGTTTTGCTGTGAGTGTGTCATCTTATAAAATGAAAAACTAAGATATAATTATGAGACTATGCCCCCTAATTTTTCATACAGAACATGTAGTTTCAGGCTTGCAGCTACATATTTGTCTCAAGAAATGATTTTTATGTGTAAAAGGAACTGAAATACAAAGTTACTTGTTATTAGTCTAGAGATCTCTACTTATGTTTCTGCTTCTTCAATCTCTCCCTCATCCTCCACTTTGCTATCGTCTCCCTTTTTCATCTTCTTGGTTTCCAAGAACTCAAAGAGACCCTTGAGCGCAATATCACCGTCCTTACTCGCCATGAGCTGCTGAGTAACTTCAGCCGGAGTTACACTCTTCTCAAGGACCAGCTTCTCAATGGGACCAATTAGGACATGGTCGTCAATCTTGAGGTACATAGCCACAAGCTTCTTGAACACAAAGGGCGTGCAATAGTCCATGAGAATGTGAATGTCCATTCTTCCTGGCCTCAGCAACGCCGGGTCGAGCTTCTCCTTGTGATTGGTTGTGAAAATTATGATCCTTTCTTCTGCGCAGCACGACCAAAGCCCATCTACAAAGTTCAACAGACCAGACAAAGATACCTGTCCAGAAGAAAACAAGATTCATAAAGCTTCAGAAACAGAGTTTTACTTAAAACAGAGGAATTTTTTCAACTCACCCCTTCAGAGGTAGAGGAAAATTTTTCCTTTTCCTTGGTCTTGCGTATACTAGAAGCATCAGATCCACAATCAATGTCTTCAATGAGAATAATTGACCGGTTTTGAGTGGAGGTGAGAATCTTCCGCAACTGGCCATCGTCGCTAACGCTCTGCAGCTGGAGATCATAGATATGGTAGTTCATGTAGTTAGCAATTGCAGCCACCAAAGAGGATTTTCCGGTACCCGGTGGACCGTAAAGAAGATAACCACGTTTCCAAGCTCGTCCCACGCTCTTGAAGAAGTCTTTTCCTTTAGAGAAAGCGTCAAGATCGTCGATCATGGTGGTTTTTAGTTGCGGTTCAATGGCTAAGGTCTCGAAGGTCGCGTGGTGCTCGAAACTGGCCGGTTCCCAGTAGAAATGTTGTTTGTGGTACGTGTAGATATTGAGATACTCGCGATGGCTCATTCTCTGCTGTGCTGATTTCGCAAAGTGTGGGAAGTAATCTGTCATTATCTTGTCACGAAACTCCTTCTTACAAGTCAGATGAAAGTAGCTGAAAACATGAAACACCCACAAAACCAACATTGTGAGAACAAAAAAGAGTCAGATACCATGTGAAAATTGTGAACTCCGGATTATAAATGGATCACTCTCGATCGAGTCTGTGTAATTCTGGTTAAACAAGTACAAGAGATTGCTTAAGCAAGTTTTAATGACATATCCAAAAATTAGTTCGCAAATAATAGTATAATTTTTTTTTTTAACTAAATCTGATTCATTTTAAATGCTTTTTTAATTATTGTTTTTCTCTTTATAACTTTAATTTGATTTTTTAATTATATATGTTATTACATAAATAATTGTATAGATTCCTTTAAAATGATTTTTAATAGAATTATATTTCTTTTTTTTTGTATAACTTAATTTTGATTTTTAAATGGACAATTTTTTAGAATAGCACAAAATAAGTTTTTCTTTCTCTCATACCATCACTACAGTTATTTTTCCGTCCGTATTATTTTTTCAAAAATAATATTAACTTTAAAACCCTCAAAACTAAATCATAAACCATAAACCCTGAAAAATAAATGGTAAACCCAAAATACTAAATCCAAATATTTAAATTACAAAAATTCATTTTAAAGTTTATGTTATATTAGAAAAAATGGTACCGATACATAAATAAAACTAGTGGTGGTATAAGATGAATAAAAACTTATTTTTATGGTATTAAGTGTATTTTTCGTTATAAATTAAGTTTTTATTAATATCCTATTCATTAAGGGTTTGCAATCAAACTGTAACTTTGCAATCAATCACTTACCTAAAAGTGAGAGTGTATGTCAAAAGTTTATTTCACAAATAATAGTATAGATAATCAAATAATAATATAAATAAACTCATCCCTAATATAGTTTAACTTCAAAGAAAGAAAAGCTAGAGGATCAAAAAAATATGAACTCGGACAAGCTAGCACGAAGATCTTCCTCGTAATTTATATTATATAAATTCGGTTCCACCGGTTTGGATCCCGACCGTACTAGGAATATATGCTGTCAGAGAATTAAAAAAAAAAAAAAAAGCAAGAGTGTACCGTTTCTCGTAGGGATAACTCTCCATTTTAATAGAGTGTAGAGTCCACTCAAGATGAATCCCTTCAAATTCATCAATGATCTTTGTGTCGACTGGGACACCGAGTTTGAGCTTGAGCTGATCCGCTGGATCCCGAGTTTGAGCTGAACCGCTGGATCCCGAGTCTGAGCTGAACCCCTGGATTCCGAGTTTGAGCTGATCTGATGAATTCTTCAGATTGCAACCCACGACGAGTTTTTCGGTGGAAAGTCCGGCGAGACATGTTGGTAAGTAAGCTTGGGCGGCAAGAAAGATCTGGTTGTCCACAGACTCCCACTTTTGCTCGATCACAAATGTAAAGCTCGACTGAAACTGAAAGTAAGACGAGAAGAAATCTACAAATTTCACAGTGATGTATTCTCGGATTCCCTTAGGCACAATCTCGTTGATGATTGTACGGAAAAGCATCATGATTGCAGAAAAAGATGTGTATAAAGAGAAAACTGCAGACACAGAAGGGACTTGATTATAGGGAGACGCCATTTTCTGTAAGTAAGATGATGAAGAGACACAGAACGAGAGAGAGAGAGAGAGAGAGAGAGAGTATGTGCTTATAAAGAGTTAGAAAGAGTGGTCAACAAGAAAGTTAGCATTTTCAACATTTAATTGCAAGCAATAAAAGAATTTTAAGGTGTTTTCATTTAATAATAATAAAATATAAATGAAAAGTGATTATATACAACCCAAAATATTATATATTTTTTTCTATTTTTGAATATTTATGAACTTTTTCGGATTTTAAATCTAATAAATTTAAAAAGTTGACAAAAAATAAGATATTTTGAGAAATTGGTAAAGAACAGAAATATTGACATTTTCTTGTTTTCTAAAATAATGTATTTACTATTTTAGATTTTTTTAATATTTTAATTTTATATACATAAATTTTAATATTTCTGTTATGTCCAAGAAAAATGAATCTTTCCATTTAAAAATCCAATCTTCTTTTTAATATTTTTCTAAGAAATTAAGTGAAAATGGAAAAATTTAAATGAGAAAATTAGAATGTTGACAGAAACAGAAATAACATTTTCAGAAATTTTACAATGAAACAAACTACAAAATCTACTGATGTCTATATTTGATATATATATATATATATATATATCTAAAAATTGTTGTCTAATCAATCTTTTCATTTGACCCTCATTTTCAGGTTTAATGTATATTGAAAAAATCTAATGTGTCGCACTCATAGTCATAATCAAACTTAGTGCATTTCAAATGTCACATGGAAATGAGACGTGACAATTTTCCTTCAAAATAGATGTTCTGATTTGTATAGAGAATAAAGATGGTGTTATTCAATTATGTATTTAAAATCAATTATATAGGTTTTATAATCCTTCAAATTTAAAATTTTGATCTTACTTTAAAGAATCCATAGAAGTTGATTCTAAAATCTCTGCAATATAGTTTGGATTCTGTTTTAAATAATTTAACTCCATTGGAATTCATTTCAAATGACTCAATAAACAAAGATTTTAAAAGTCATTTACCTTTTGAATAACACAGGATTTTAAATCTTGATTGAATAATACTAGATGAAAATCTATTAATGATAGATTACAAATAAGATATCCAATAACATTAGATTTAAAAACATAATTTAGAATCATTAATTAAATAACATTGGATTGTGATTATATTTCAGTTCATTTCGAATACAACATCCAATAACACTCCTAAAAGTTATATTAAATGGTTTGTTAAATGGTTTGAGCCTCGTCTTGGGGGATGTACGAAATTTCGGGTTCAAAACCTCTAGTCATAAAAAAAAGAATTACCAAAACAAACATACACTTTTGATTGATCATAACACTAAGATTAACAAAACTGAATCAAGAAGAGGTGAGAGATAGTATGATTATGATTCACTCTTCTTGATATCAAACTCTATGTTAACTTAAATCATATCAAATTTGATTAAAGCATAGCATAATCGGTTAATCACTCCCGATTTAACAATGATATCAAAGGTCATTGAATTGAAAACCAATAAGAATTTTCATGTGCTGCATGCTTTAAACATAAATCAATTATGAGATAAATCTCGTAAAATGGATCACCATTTGTTTGGTTAAAGGAGCTCACTGGACATGGTTTTTTTGTTTATTTGATGGTACCACACATATCATACCCCAAGTAGATTTGGTCCAAAAATTAATAAACCATCTTGAGAGGAGGTATCATGAATCCATCATTAAAAGTTAAAATGATATAAGAAAATGTAGATATGAGCCATCACGGACATGTCGATGATCTTATAGCTATAAGAAATTATTTTTATTGCCAAAAGGAACTGAAATACATAGTTACTTCTAATTAGTCTTCAAGATAAACCCAATAGCACTAGAGATCTAGTTATGTTTCTGCATCTGCTTCGGCTTCTTTAGTCTCAGCATCTTCAATCTCTCCCTCATCCTCCACTTTGGTATCTTCTTCCTTCTTCAACTTCTTGGTTTCAAGGAATTCAAGGAGACCCTTGAGCGAAATATCAGCGTCTTTACTCGCCATGAGCTGCTGCGTGACTTCAGCCGGAGTAGCACTCACCTCAAGGACAAGCTTCTCAATGGGATCAAACAAGACATGATCATCAATCTTGAGGTACATAGCCACAAGCTTCTTGAACACAAAAGGTGTGCAATAGTCCATGAGAATGTGAACATCCATTCTTCCCGGCCTCAACAACGCCGGGTCAAGCTTCTCTTTGTGATTGGTTGTGAAAATTATGATCTTTTCTTCTCCGCAGCTCGACCAAAGTCCATCCACAAAGTTTAAAAGACCAGACAAAGATATCTGTCCAGAAGAAAACAAGATTTCATAAGCTCAAGAAACAGAGGTTAATTAACTAAAACAGAGGAATTTGTTTTTTCAAGTCTTTACCCCTTCAAACTTCTTCTTGCGCTTTTGGGGCTCACCGTCATCTTCACCGCCACCTTCTTCCTTTTTCTTTTTCTGTCGTCTACGGGAAGCATCAGCTCCACAATCAATGTCTTCAATGAGAAGAATCGACCTGTTCTTGGTGGAGGTAAGAATCTCACGCAGCTCACCATCATCTCTAACGCTCTGTATCTGAAGATCATAGATATGATACTTCATGTGATTTGCAATAGCAGCCACCATAGAGGACTTTCCGGTACCCGGTGGACCGTAAAGAAGATAACCACGTTTCCAAGCTCGTCCCACGCTCTTGAAGAAGTCTTTTCCTTTCGAGAAAGCGTCAAGATCGTCGATCAAAGTGTTCTTGAGCTTCGGCTCCACGGCTAATGTCTCGAATGTAGTGTGGTGCTCGAAGATGGCGGATTCCCATTTCGACCGGTCTTGGTTGTAAGTGTAGATCTTGAGATTCTCGCGATGGCTCATTATCTTCTCTGCTGATTTCGCCAAGTATGTGAAGTAATCTGTCATTATCTTCTCACGGAACTCCTTCTTACAAGTCAAATGAAAGTACCTGAAAACATGAAACATCCGTAAGAACAGAGAGAGTAAAGATTGGAGCCAAAAGAGATGAGGAACAACAGAGTGTACCGTTTCTCAGGGAGATACTTCTTAGTCTCAACAGAGTGAAGAGTCCACTCAAGATGGATCCCTTCAAACTCATCTATGATCTTTGTGTTGACAGGGATTCCGAGTTTCGGCTCAGCCGCCGGATTCTTGAGATTACTCGAACCCACCAAGAGTTTTCCGGTGGAGAGTCCGGCGAGACGCGTAGGTAAGTAAACTTCAGCCGCACGGAAAGTCTGGTTCTCGACAAACTCCCATCGTTGCTCGATCACAAACGTGAAGTTGGACTGAAAGTAAGAAGAGAAGAAGTCCACAACTTTGAGAGTGACGTATTCTCGGACTCTCTTAGGCACAATCTCGTTGAGGATTGTACGGAAGAGCATGGTGATTGCTGAGAAAGATGTGTAGAGAGAGAAAATTGCTGATACAGAAGGGACTTGATTATAGAGAGTCGCCATTTTTTGTGTGTAGATGATGCTGATGAAGAGCTTTGGTAAAGAGTGAGAGAGTTATTTATAAAGAATGATAAGAGTGGTGACCAAGAAAGTTTGCATTTTCGACATTTAAATAAATAAATAAAAAGTTTGGGTTTTTGATCATGAAATCGAAAAAGAAAAAAGAAAAAAAAAGCTTTGGATTTTCAGGGAAAGTGCAGGAAAGATAGTGGGAAAGCTCCGAGCATAGAAGAGAAAGTGGAAGACGTCATATAGGTCAAGAGTAAAAGACAACGCGAGTCACATCACACTTTAAGAACAAAGATGATAAACAAATTTCTTAGCCAATCAAAGAAGAAAAAAACCAGCAATAAACATATTAAAATGCATTTTGTTATCGGTGACTATAATTGTTTAAAAAACTAATTGCCAATAAATGACGTAACCATACAAGTCATTAGGTTGGAGGCGTGCATATATATTATGCTTAAGTGATAAAAGTATGATGAATAATTGTTTTTAGAGGGTTTCCAAAAGACTATTGTTCTCTTTTGTTACCAAATATAGTCTACACCATTTGTAAGTAAATATATACCAAAAAAGAATATACAATGAGTATTCATATAATATGTATAGGATGAGTTTTCACGAAGATAGTCAATGTTGATAAATCTAATTGAATCAGCTGTGCACACCATTTGTAAGTTGATATATACCAAAGATATACAATGGGTATTCGTATAAAATGTATAGGATGAGTTTTCACCAAAATATGTGTTGTCTGCTTATTTGTATTAGTGTTTCTGGATTCAAACATCTAGAACAAATGAAGATGAAAAAGAAATTTATAGAAGATGAGTTTTAATTTCAATTTAGACCGATTTAGCTAAATCAGGAGTTTTGTTTTCGTAGTTAACCATCCTGATTGAGCGTAATGTAATATTGTAAGTAGACAGTAGACAACAAATAGATTCGCAATTTAAAGAAGAAAAAAAATCAAATCTTTTTGGCATATAGGAATTAAAACAAAAATGAATATGATAAATGTATGTAAATAATGACACGCAAGGAAAATAAGTGGAAGCTGACATGTGAATGAAACGTATGTACAACAAACGAGACTGGTCGGTCTATTTCAAAGAAAAGAAAAAGGGAAAAATAAATAAACGAGAAAGGACTTGTTGGCTAAGTTACAAAGATTCTGAATGGAGGGTCGTAATTTGTTTGGTTCTTGTTTTATTTTGTATATTATTATTTTGAAAGACCAATTTAAAGAACTAAAGATGGTCGTGCCAGATGGCAATACAATTAAATAATAACGTCTGCCATATTGTAACATGAATCTAGTCAAAAACAAAAAACGTCTTTGTTTATTATTAGTGCCAGGTGTGTGGTTTACCTAAAAAGTAATTATAGCGTTCGATTTAACGATTATGCTAGTTAACCATTGAAATTTGTTGCACTTTCAGTTTCAGAGGTCAATATTAGAGTAGTCAGTTAAAATAAACTGTATAGTTAAGTTTGGCTCAATTTTTGTAAACCTAAATCCTCTCGAGGTATATAGGTAAATTATTTATCCATTGACGAATAACAATTTTGTTGGTTACTTAATTGCTTTTTATTGATCTAATTATCTTGAGTTAATTAGGTGGAAAACAACATTTTACGACCTTAGTTAAGTAAATGACAATAATGTGACTATCACTACCTGGTTGTCTTTGTAATTATGGACAGAGCTGGCCTTGAACCTAAGCAAGCCAAATTTGGACTTGTCACCGCAAAACGAATATATATTTTATCGGCCACAAAATGAGAAAAACCTTTGTTGGTCTAGTGGTACTAGTGTTTGTGATTGACATTTTTGACTCCACAATTTTAATAAGAAAGGTACCAATTTAGATAATGAAAGTACTTTGGATTGTTTGGATTATTTTAATCATGTTTGTGATTGGACGTAATTGTCTTTGTTGCAGTTTATCACACTTGCATTCTCTTTGTATTTTAGACTTTATCGGTTTTATTGGTATAACAAAATTAAGCCCCAACCGAAAAAGATCCCACTAATGTCAACAATTACTACACTCAGAAAGTGTACAACTGAAACATTGTGTTTTGATCACAATCTAATCAAGAGGCTGATTGTGTCAATTTCTCTTTAACAACATGATTGGCAAACAACATGATATGTATTGTCCAAGTAGAGAAGATTCAGAGTGTCAAATGATACACTCAGTGGACGTGTTTCAAACTCATCTTCATCTACCATCTCATCGATCCGAAATTATATTTAACTTCTTCAGAATTGTTCTAGTCACAAAGCAAGCCTCCCATGTTTGCCACATAATATCTTTCATCACCAATTCTTTAATCTTAGGGAAACCTGAGATGAGGTTCACAAACACAACAGAAGAATTATCTTCAAACCGAATATAATCAAGAGAAATGGTCTTCAAACTTGGAAGATCAATAACTACATCGTCAAAGAAAATCTGCTTTGTTAGTAACTCCTGTATAAGTTGTTGCTTTGTTCAGATGGAATACCTTTCTCCATATTTTAATTATTTTTGTATAGTATATACTATATTAACAACAAAATTTTAGTATTTAATAGGAATCCAAAATATTTAGAGAATGCATTCATATAGAATCACCCCAAAAAAGGTTAAATACTCTATCTCAGCTGATAAATAACATTAATTATTTTATTATGAAATATTAACAATTTACTCACTAAATCTTGTTATGTATTATATAAAGTTTTGTTTCGTCTTGACATTAGCATGCAAAAGCAAAACATAACCATTTGTTTTCTCTAAACAAAAAACCTAACTAACATTTGTAACGTGTAATTGAGATTCCATATACATCTTTAAAGATTTTTTTTCTTTCTATACATTGTTACTCTGCCAAACAAACAGTATATTCAGTACCATAAAATTAAATATTACACTTACACAAATTTATTTGTATTCTTATTAAATGTTTTAAAATATTCCACTTGACATAAATAACACGGTGGAGGTGGTCCATTAAATTTAATAAGAAAACAAATAAGTTTGTATAAGTTTAACGATTACAGAGAAAGAAGACGTGGATGAACAAATTGTAAATGACATGAACATCAGGAGGAACTATAAGATGTAGTCTTCCGGATGAACTGCACAGCTTACTAATGCCTCTCAAACTCAAATTTTTTTCATTAATAGCACAAAACGGACCATATCTTGAACCATATCTTGATGCTTAATATGTACCAAGATTGTACCAAGCTTCCATCAACATTGCTTGTCTTTTTTCAGAGAACCCATTTAAACTCATCACATTGCAAAACTCACAAAAGTACAAAACAAAACAAATCAATGGAAAATAAACTTTTCCTTGGTGAAAAATTGCTCATCTAAACGGAAAAAAAAAATCATTTTGGAAATATGGTAACTTTTTTTGGAAAGATCATATTTTTTTTAGAAATCGACTATGAAATCAACACATTGCAAAACTCAAAAAGCAAAAATAAAACCGCTGGAAAACTGAATGAGACACTTTCATTCAATTTCATGAATGCTAAGCTTCATGATTGCTTATCCAGTGGATATTCCATCCAATGATTATAATAAAAAGTATTAGTTCACCACAATAAATAATAATAATAATAATAATAATAATATATGTATAATAATACTTAAATTTGTTTTCTAATTTTCTTTAGTTTTAATGGATGTTATGGTTTCCATTAGGAATTTTTTTTTGTTTGTGAATATTAAGATTAATTTAGAGAATTTAAGTTGTTAGATACATATGTATTAGTAATGTTGAGAATATCTATCAATAGAATTTTGGTTTAGAAATCTTATAATATATAATAGTTCATCAATAAATATAAACTAAAAAAAATCATATATCTATTTTGTGATTATAATATTCAAGTTTAATTTTCAATTATTTTTTGTTTTTTTTTAGTTTTTTTTTTTAAATTGTTCACTCGCAATCGCTTGTGAAAAAAATTTAAAACTTTCAAATGATCTAAAACAGTTCGAAGCGGTAAAAAGATTTTGCGGTAATTGTTGTTAAACGTCCACAACCGATACTACGTCACAAAAGCTTGCTGTGTTTGCGAGTGTTAGTGGGAAAATCAATCTAGATCTAGCTTTATTTGAACATCTAAAAACACATGGCCGTATTGGGATTTGGCAACCTGCATGTGCTATGATTATATACTTATCCGCAAAGAAAGAAAGCAAAAGTAAATTCAAAGGGAACAGACGGCAAAACCAGAACTGGAGTAGGCGGCTTGAATGATCAGATTGCGAAGCAAGTATAGAGGATCATTAGTTCCTAAACATTTTTCCCACACATAGAAGGATTACGAGCTTACAATGAATAAGGATGTTGAAAGACCGCAAAGAAGATAAGGGTTGTGAAATATTATTATAGCAACGACCATATTAACACAACAAATAATAATTTACAGATATAAAAGTGAATTAGGTTCAAAACTAGTGGTTTTCAAGCGACTATACTCCATTTACGTTAAGTGATGTATTTGACCATCATGCCCAAAAATTATACTCCTGTAACAACTGAAATCAAAGGAACAGCTAAATTAGGAAATGGATATAAAATAAAACAAGAAAGAGAACAAGAAGTCACGACTCTACTAATTTACTTTCAAAATTCAACTTAGTCATACAAAAGATAGCGATTAAGACCCTTAATCAAATTGACACCAAAAATACTTTCTTGTTATTAAATCAATTTCTCGATACATACAGTGCAATACTATTAACTATCTTGAGTGGGATTGAAAAATTGAAAATTAGATCGAGTTCCACGATTAATTAAAACATCCTGAGGTTAAATTAGATGAAAAAAAAATTACTTACTAACTGGAACTTATGAGTTCTTGGTAATAAGCAAATCTTGTTAGTAAAAATGTTCTGCAGACCGTTGAGTTTTCTGATCATCAGAATCCCAAGACAGTAATTCCAAGGTTTCGCAAGTATCATAACCTCCATGAATCTGCAACTGGTCCGCCTCAAATCTATACACACTGCTCTTTAAACCGATCTTGCTCGATCCTTGAGCGCATTTTAGCTTATGTTTATTAATGGCGTACCTTAACCTCACTGATTTCTCCCAGCGCCAAGTCATCTCGTATAACTTAATCAGAACAAGATAAGGAAACGGTGACTTTGGCTCACATTCTAACATTCTTTCTGCTACTGTCTCTGCGAGTCTTGTGTCTCCAAGATCCAGAGATGCACAGAGAATCGGTTCCCAAACATGAGAGCTCGGTTCAAAAGGCATATTTTCGGCAATGTCCTTTGCTTCAGTGATCATACCGGCTCTGCAAAGTAGCTCAACTAGACAGGCGTAATGCTCGTTCCCGGGGTTAACTCCATGAACCTTTTCCATTGAGGAGAATATCTGAATTCCTTTGTTAACAAAGCCACCATAACAACAAGCCACCAAGCTCCCCATGAAAGTCACTCTATCCGGTTTCAGACCTCGGTGCATCAGCAATTGACGGAAAACGGCAAGGGACTCAGCTACTCTGCTGGTTCTTGCCAACCCCATAATCACCGTGTTCCAAAAGATCAAATCTTTCTCATCAGTTGTGTCAAACATTCCCATTGCTGAATCGACTAACCCGGTTTTGAAGTACATCTCCATGAGTGAGGTGGCTACTGCCGTGTCCTGATCAAATCCTAACTTGATAGCCAAAGAATGAACTTGAGCTCCTTGATCTAGCATCACGACGTTCATCGAGCTCAGGACGCTACTGAAGGTAAACTTATCCGGCCTAACGCTCTGCCTCATGGAGATGATAAAGAGGCTAAGAGCATCTTCTCCAAAACCATGCCAAGAATAGCTAGCGACCAAAGAATTGCACAACACTGAATCCCATTTCTCCAACTGCCGGAAAAGCTTAACCGAATCCTCCAATCTGTTGCATTTTGAAAACATGTCAATCGCAGCTCCTGAAACAATGGTGTTAGAAAGATATCCCATCTTGATGCAAAGAGCAATAGCCTGCTTACCCTTGCACAAGTCTCGCAAACTGGAGCAGATAGATACAACTGTTGAGAATGTGTATTCGTCAGGCTGATTCCCCATTTCCCTCATTAGACGAAACTGGTCCAAAGCCACTTCTTTGTTTCCAAAATCAGAACAACACAAGATCAAAGTGTTCCACGAGATAACATCTCTATCCTCCATGGCTAAAAACACCGATAAAGCATAATCATAAACGCCTAGCCTTCTGTACATATCCATGACTGAATTCCACACCACCGAATCAGATAAACTTACGCCACTGCAAATAACATTACCATGAACCTGTTCCCCATGCCGAACACAAGTAACAAGAGAAGCTAAAATCGAAAAAGTGAATCTTGTTGGCCGAATAACCAAACGCTGCATGTCCAAGAAAACCCTAATCGCACATTCTGAAAACCCACAAGAAGAAAGCCCTGAGATCATTGTGTTCCAGCTAACAACGTCTCGTTCAGGCATTTCGTCGAACACTTCGAGTGCGTAATCGAGATAACCATTTTTCATCAGACCTTTCAAGCAGAGGTTCCAGGAGATGGTGTTTTTATCGGAAATCTCGTCAAACAATTGGAAAGCATCGATGGCGGCGCCGGATTTGAAGTAGAGCTGAAGACAGCGATTTCCCCAAAAGGTATTGGGTAGTAATCCGACTTTGACGAGCTGGGCATGGACGATTGTGGCTAAAGTCGGGCACTTTGAGAGTAAAGAGCGGTCTACGAGACGCGAAAAGTAGGAAGAGGACAGCATGCAACGTCCATGAGCTCGTCGGAGCAATGAGAACATACACGTGTGTGGAGTTTGAATTATCTTAAATCTCGTACAAATATTGTTCCAACATTGGAAGATTAGACAAAGAAGTGTCTAATGTACTGATACGAAGTTTTTTGGGAAGGAGTCCGACGATAAATCCGTGCGGGTTAAGACGCGCCCAAAGTAGACAATATCATTTTAGTTGGTATCAGAGCCAAGGTTAAAAGAAAGTGGACGTGGGGGTGTGGGCGCTACATATTCGTTGTGGGAAAGAAAAGCCTTCAAGATGATCACGCGATAAAAGATGCCAGATTCTTGTGGATAGTTCCGTAGAGTGAGTATGATAGTACAAGATGGATCCAAGTTTCGCTAAAAGTAAATAAGCCACGAGATTATGTGGTTCTTGACTTGAAAGGGGAATGTTGGACACATGGGCCCAAAACGGATAGTATCATTCTAGTGGGAGGTTGGACACGCTAGAAATATATCCCAAGAGACGAAAAAAACTTAACTCTTTATTCATGACCAATGATGTTTGAGACCCTAATCGGACCGGTATATCTACTAACCGATCACTAATCCGGTTTTGATTTGTTGCTAAAACTTTCTTTTTTTCCTTAATCAATCTCCTATCTTCTCAGCCTTCTTCATCTAATACAAAAACTCCATAATCATACCTTAATATGGAAGAAAATGCTTCATATATATATATATCAAACTATCAATGAGTCCAATGCAAATAACAACAGATCGGTCTGCTTACAGCCCATCTAGATAAGTGGCGGTTTATAACCGGTTTAAATGGAATTATGAACATGTGAGGTGAAGATGTTTGTGAACAAGTTTCTCATAAATTTTGCCAGAGTATGAACAATTGAATGTTTGGCAGATGACAAAACTTGTGTCATATCCTCATCAATAAATCTACATCACTTGCAACAAAAAAGAATGTACAACAATTTGTCTAACAGAAGAAAAGTAAATAAGGTATGAAAAATAGACTTAGACTGAATCAATTTCCTTGAAGAAGTATTTGAACTCAAGAAACCTTGATGATTGCCTTTCTGCTTTCCCTTCACCACCAAAACAAAACAAAAAACACACAAAGAAGAAGAGATTTCACATTTCTTGCATCTGTATGAACACGAAAAACATGACTCGAATGCTGTTCCAAATTTAGATTATATACCTTTGAAGCATCCTTGAGAGGTCCCCAACACTCGATCCGATTGTATTTAGGTGAGCTTGAATGGAAATAAACCCATACATAAGCATCCATTAGCTCAGGGTTTTCTCTAAACATAACTGAATCTCCATTGATCACAGCTTTTAGCACCTATTATTCAACCACATTGCCAAAAAAAGAGAGTTAGATCTCTCTCATTTTTTTCTTTAAAAAAGCAAAAGGAAGAGAGAGGGACTAAACTAACCAAAGGCAGTTCCTTGGAGAATATGTGATATCTAAGCTCTGCAGCCACATCTTGCAATAAACTCGGGCCGCTAACACAACAGTGAATATGCAATCGGAACTCGTCTTTCACCTTCTTCCACTCAGCAACCACGTCGTCTTTCTTGTACCATCCTTCTAACTGATCAAGGTTGATGACGTTGGAGATGGTTAAGGTTAAGTTAGCAGTGAAGTCACAGTGGGAAAGAATATACGTCCGCGGGGTTATAATCCCGCTGCTAGTCTTGTTCTCCTGTAACTCTCCCAAGAATTCAACTTTGAGCTTTGAGGAATCGAAGTTTGCTTGTGGAACCAAAAGCCTCACAGCCTAATTCACAAATCATATCCACAATTAATATTCACAACATAAACACGTAACTAAACATTGAATAAAAGAAGTATGAATGTCACAATCGCACACTGAACATTGAATTTCCAAAAGATTTGAGTTTAAGAAATCTAGAAACAGAACTTAAATTTTGCTTGTGGAACCAAAAGGCTCACATCCTAATTCATCATTATCCACACAATATGAAGTAACTCCACTACATAAGCATCTAATTAAACATTGAATAAACAAGTATAAATGTACTAATCGAACATTTGAACATCGAATTCACCAAAATATTGAGCTAAACCCAATTTGATCCATTTGAACATGAAGCTCAAATTCAAATTATAGTCAGATCCAATTCAACAATGTCCGATCATAACCAGAGATTTTGTAATTCGACACAAGTATTTTGACATTTAGCGAAAATTCAACAGTATAGAAACGAATTTCAGGAAAAAAAATCTTTCACTCACCTCGGAGACTAAAGTATTGTAATTGACACCACCGTCGCTAATGGCGGAGCTTCGAGGAGCCACAAGTCTTGTCGTCTTCAAGAGCTTGCCGCCGCAAAATCGTTGGCGATGATGACTTATGAATTTTCTGCTGAGACGAGACGAGACGGGATTGTAGTAATAAGGAACGATGTGACAGGCCATGGGAGGAACATAACAGCAGGATTAATAATAATGCATGAAGAACAACAACAATGCTTCTTCTTCATTGTTCATCTTCCACCATTTTTGTCTGAGTGAGAGATGTGGAAGAATGTTATTCAGACATATACGCAGCCACAAATTTCATTTTCTCTTTGATGAGCTTCTTTTGCCACACATTCAATTTTATATAATTAAATTTCAGATTTTGGTTCATATTTTTGTAAGCGATTGTTACACGTAAGCATTGTTATGATTGGTGGAAACTGAACGGCGTTGTTCCACGTAAGCATATCTCTAGATAACCCCTCAAAGGTCAAAGCCCATTACTTTTGTCCGTGGTCTTTTTGTTTTAATAGTTTAATAGACTTTTAAAGCTCAATATATGTCCAAACTCATCTATTATGTTTTTCCATTTAGTCTCATTTAAAGCCCAAAAACTTTTTCGTTAAGTGATTTAGAAACCCTAATTTATTTAGTCTCAACTCTCAACTCTCAACTCTCAAGACTTTCAACCACGATCATCTAAGTTAATCCATTTCATAAATTTCTTATCATCCGATTTACTTCCTTGCTTCTACAAATTATTACTCGGATCGGTGAGATTTTTAAAAAATCTTTTTTTTTTTTTTTGGATAATAGTTCTAGCTAGTCAATTTAATTTCTAATATAACTTCGTTTAATCTAATCATAAAATTTCCGGGTTTTACTTTTTGTTTTTGTCTTTAGTTGAGAAAAATTTAAACTAAAATCGTTCACCAGAAGTTGAAGAATTTCAACACTTTAAAACATTGATAAAATAGCTAAAAAAGCTTATAAAAGAAAATGGATGGAGAAACAATAAAGAAGTCGCTAGTTGATATTAAGAAGACGGGAAGTACAAATCAAGTCGATTTCTTGTCGGCGACTTAGTTCTTGGCGGAGTCAGAGGCGAGCCAAGAAGAGAAGTTCTGGATAGTGTTGTTATCGACTCGATAGCCAGACTGAGTGAATCTCTTGAGCTGAGCCCAAGTGAAGTCAGGGTAGTTTCTAGAAGCTTCTTCGCCTTCTACAAGTTCAGGAGGAGGAACAATGAGCTTGTCTTCTCTAGGACAAGAGAAGAATACCAATGATCTTCTCACTTTCTCCACGTTAACCACTGCCCTGTGGAAACAGCTCTTGTAGTTTCCGTTTGACAATGCCTTACACATCAAATCCAAGATAACACATTATTTTAACTAAAATCAAATAACATAAACTTGTAATTGAA
The DNA here is from genome assembly GCA_026724425.1 of Erythrophleum ivorense. Lineage (NCBI taxonomy): Eukaryota > Viridiplantae > Streptophyta > Magnoliopsida > Fabales > Fabaceae > Erythrophleum > Erythrophleum ivorense. Next base: position 1,003,805 of record JAIUCV010000070.1, on the reverse strand, counting down.
TTTCAAAATCAGTATACCGAAAATTATAATATCCAACAACTTATTTGAGTACTACTATATATTTTAAAAGTGTGTATTTAATTTTGGTTGTGACTAGTGGGAAGTACAGCATAAAAAATTGTGGAAAAATAGTTTTCATCTTAATTCTACCAATCAATGAAGAGAAATGGAATCAAAATTATTTGTCCAATTTATTTGATGGGAAAACCAAAACACAAGAACAAAACAAAAGGGAAATTCTCCACTTGTTTATACATACGAAAAAGGTTTACTCCAACTCTCATTTTCCATTTTTTACTATTTATTCCTTTGTTTTTATTTTCCTCTAATTATACTGTAACACCAGTCACAACCAAAGGATAAAATAGCATTTCTACTTTGAATTAGTGATTTATCTTTCCACCAGAACACTGATGTTTACATTAAAAAAAAAAAAAACGTTTGAGCAATCTTTCCCGAAAAAGTTGTATCTATTATTTTTGTAATTGTTGAGAAAATTTTGTTGCCTTATTCATTAAAAAGAAACGTACCATGAAAGTGTCTCCAACGTTGACGACAAGAGCCCCGGGACGAGGGCGCACGGTCTGCCACTTACCTCCGGCAAAGACGTCCAAACCCACAACATCGTCTTGGAGTAAAACGGTTATAGACGTTGGGTCATTATGGGGACCAACACCAAGGGCTTTTTCCGGCTGCTTGCACGGCGGATAATAGTTGCATCTGAAAATGGCATTTCCGTCTTCGAAGAATCTCCGGTAATATGTCCGGTCTTTTAAACCCATACTTATTCCCAGTAGCTCCATCAGCTCCATAGTTAAACCGTTCATTGCCTCACAAAATTCTTGAAACACTTGACTGAAACAAAACAATTTTTTTAGGGTAACCAAGTATCTTTAAAAATAAAAATAAAAAGAATTTCAACGAATCATACTTATCTCATTTGTTACGACACTATGACTCAAAAAGTACAAAACGTTTAATTGTGCAAAGATCTTGGTTCTTGAATGTAACTCTTATCTTCTAACTACTCTCATTTTTGTAAGCCGAAAATCAGAAAAACAAATAATGTGTACAAATCTCATTTTAAAATACTTTTTATAGCGATAATATAACTAAATTGAATGTATGCAATTGGTTTAATTACCCGATCTCCTGATGATCGTTGCCTAGCCTTGATGTTAAAAATTCTTCAATGACCTGAGGACGACCATTCTTGAAAGCCAAAGTCAAAGTCTCATTCCATGGAAGATTGGTAGAGAATCTCTGGCTATGACCAGCGGTATAGCCAGAAATGTTCCCCGGGGTCCTGTAAGCCTTTCGCTTATCATCATTGGATAGCCCAAAGAACAAACTCGATGCCTCAAGCGCTTTCTCGGCCAAGCCCGACTTGAAGCCATGATTGATCACTAGAAACGTACCGTGAGCCATGCACGCTTCTCTCACAGCCTTAGCTGCAAGCTGTGTCTCGGCCTCATCGCCACTCAGGAACCCACTTAGGTCGATGATTGGGAGGTCGAGGTCGCCTTCTGAAGGGGTCACATCTTTTTCCGGCCAGAAGAATTCGGCCGGAACATTTGGTTGGCTTTGTAGTTGTGAGAAGTTGACGTCTGAGGAATTCATTTGGTTATCTGTAAGTCCTTTAACTTGACCATTTTGAAGGGATTTAAATAGAGATGTATATGTGTATTAAGTTAATATGGGCAGATACATATCTATATTTACAGAATTTTACCATTCCCTTTTATTTATCCTTATCGTTTTTTGTTTCTATCTTATATTGCCACTATTGTTTTCAGAATCATACATTGCGTTTGTTAGACAAACGAAAACGGCAATGCAATATCTGAATTTCTGTTTTTTTAGCATTTTCTAAAATGTAAATACAAACACATATAGAAGCTTCAAACACGAATCAAATTCTATATCTTTAATTCCAGCACAACTAGATAACGAAACACATTCGGCACCCTTTCAGTCTGGCACCTTATTTACCATATATAAAAAATGATAATTTACCATATATAATGCCACTGTAGTATACAGTCAATGAGTCAAATGTAGGTAGTCAAATGCTCTATTTTTTTCCTTTACATTTTAAAATTCTTTTTACTTTATTTGATATAGTTAATGGTAAATAGAAAAGTAATATGTCCATTTCTTAAAATATGAATATTAATTAGATTGAATTTTGTAAGCTATTGGCTTTACTCTATTGTTACCCCCATGTCATAACCAGACCAAAATTCTATAGTGTACTACTGTATGGTGTACCCAATACGAAAAAAGCCCAAAAAGTATAACCCATATTGATTGAGTTAAAAAAGAATAGTGATCGGTGATTGTGAATGCCTCGAGTGATGAAAGAAGTTGTAATCGGTTTTGGCAGGAACGTTCATAATTCTAAATATTTAGGATCTAGATTAACTAAAGCAATGTAACGCCTCAGACATTATGTGACATAGGTGGACATGTGTGTGTTCTGAAAACATAAAAATGCACATTCAAAATGAAACACACAAGTAAGAGTTCTCATTCTTCAGAGCCATCATCTTTCACTCTAGACTCTCTTGGGAAATATGGATCTGAGGAAAAGTATCATCCGCGAAAGCCATCTTTCGGTAGATGTTAGATTTGCAATACACGGAAGCACATTGAAAGAAGAATTAATATTGAACACTTAATGCAGAGTTAAATTAACTAATTTAAAGATAACATTACCAGCGATTATACAATCTTTAAGCTCCACAGGAGGGTAAGCAAGATATTGACAATTTCACCATGCCCCCAAATCATCATGATACGCCATTGTTGAATTCTTTGAAAGTTATATGAACATGAAAACGAACTCAACCCGATGAAAAAAAAAGATTTTACTAATGCAGAGTTAAATTAAACTAACTTAAAGATAAAATTACAACAATTAATTTCTAATTGCATCCCTATCGCAGGAGTTTATTTTTTTTCTTTCGTAGACTCTCAGAAATTCGTCGTGAAAGGTTCGTAAGTCTTGAGATCAGTGATGATGCCAACTATGGATCCCGCAGCCGCAGCTACGGACACTATAAGACATGCCAAACTCAAGACTTGTAGACAAACCCATCTCGTGCTCCATCTCGGCACATTCTTCTGTACAATATACATTTCCACCGGGAAATAAACCGTTAGAGGCCAGAAACCGATTGCCCCCAAGAGACCGAGCACGTCGTTGAAGAAAGGCATCAGCATCGAGATCAACGTCGTTGTAAGCACGAAGATCGTCCTCCACACGAGCCTAAAGAGATTCAAGTTGAAAGGCTTCTTGGATCCCGGAAAGAGGTTGATCTTGATATCTTTGTTAACGAACTTGCTCTCTGGATACCTCTTGGCGGCTTCTTTCTCGACAAAGGCGAAGAGCGGTTGGCAGTAGACTTGGTAAGCCCCGACTAGATGGATCACGATGGCGAGATTCGCTATGTCAAGCAGCCAATACGGGTTTCGAAACCCTCCCGCGGCAAGGAGATTCCCCGGTGCGGAATCTCCGAATGCTGCATACCCTACGCAGCCGCAGAGCATGTAGAAGAGTGTAGTGACCGCCACGCTTATGAGAGTCGCTTTCCTCATCGTCTTTTCTTCTTCGGGCGGTGATTTTAACGTGTCCTGCATCAAGAACTCGTCTTGTTAAAAACCATTCTTGAAACAAAAACTCATACATATTCGTATAGTAAATAAAATACCTGAATTTCGATGAGAATCATGGAGTAAGCGTACGCGAACGCGATGTTCCCGAGAGACTGAAACGTTTTCCAGACTTTATCTGTTGGTGTCACTGTGCCAATGGTAACTCCAGTGATAGTGCCTTTGATTTCTTTGTTCTCTACAACTCTGGAGATGCCAAGGCCAAGTCCAATGGTGGAGTAACCAAAAGACATGACCGCAGCAAGAACTGAGAGCCACCATAACTGATCAAAATCCGGAATCTGTGAGAATATGATTTGCACTACACCGAACCCGATCATGTAAGGATTGCCGTTGACATGACATGGATCATTATCTCCATGCATCCGTTGGCAACTCGTCCTTTGGATTGCTCTGTTTTTTTAAAAAAAAAAAAAAAAATCATAATTAACACATAATTAGCAACAAAACAAACAATAGTTAAAGAGAATGTGACACGGTAGTGACAGCGTTTTAGAGCCGTGTACTTTTAAGAATCTTGGAAAAGCTGTTTCAGATTCTTTTTCAATAGACTTATTTAATTAGGCTACATTGACTTTGACAGTGCATTATTGAGCTTGAATTAAATGACTTGTATGGACTGTATTGAACAAGCAAAGTGGGACACGCATCTACTTTTTGGTCGAATTTTGTGACAAGACATTATAATCTAATATAAAAACAACAAGAGTTGAAAAACAAAGTTTGAACTTACATCATGCTGATTGCTGATGCGATTGTGTATCCAATTGCTGTACCAAAGAGATTAACATATTGTACAATCCCACATACCGTCACCTTAATCCCACCTGAAAAAAAAAAAACCACAAAGGAAACCAAATTCAGTTTCAATATTGTTGTTGAGAAATGAAATCAAAAGAATGAAAGATAAACCAGATTTTTACATTTTTCACGTTTTGAAAAAGTGATTCTGCAATAGTTTGTTGAAACTCTATTTGGTTCACTTCTGCTATTGGATTATTTAACTATTCCACGATTCTGCTATTCATCTGACATACCAGTCAAACTCTTATAATAACCAAAAAAAAAAAAAAAAGCAGAGATGGTGAAAAAGAATTTTACCGAGGTTGGAATGAATAGCATCCATGTAAGTGTAGTTTCTCTTGCCGGTGACAGAGTCGCCGGAGCGGTAACAAGAACATAGAAGGCTCGCAGTGTAATAAGTGACGAGAGAGAAGAGAATCATCACTGTTGGACCACCCACCCAACCAATCTGGGCAACGGCCCATGCCAGTGACAGCACTCCTGACCCAATCACTGCAGTTATTATATGTGCACTTGCTGTCCACACCGTCCCTGCATACCAATCAAAATTTAAAAACAAGAACATAGAACCCAAAAAACACAATCTTGTTTGCTTTTTCTTTAGCCATACAAGTCAGAAATGAATTCACAATTGCACCTAAGAATCAGCTACAGTGTGCAAACTATATATTTGCATGGGACACTTGAACTTAGGTTAAGTAGTTTAATTTCACCCGTGTTGAGTTTGCCTGAAACTCGCCGGGTCAGACCCGAGGATTAGTCGGGCAAAACCGGGTGCTAAATCCGAAAAATTCCACTGAGAAATTCGTCTACAGAGTTCATTAGAAGGTCACATAGTCGAGACAAAAATTTGAATTTTACTCTGATTCTAGTTTTGAAGAAACTCAGTAATAATTCTGGTTTCGTTTTCAACGGTGACTTATTTAGTAATAATAAAGCGTAGTTTTAGCGACAACATAAAAACAAAAACTGTAAAAGTCAAAATCGAAAATCTACCGGTTCGCTTGGGACGGCCATCGTCATCGAATAAATCGGAGCTATTTCGAGGAAGAACATCCATGGAGGCACCATTTTTTAACGCCTCGACCATCTCTTCTTATTGACGGAAACCCAATTCCAAGGGAAAACAAAAAACAAACAACAAAATATATTGAAGGTCTTGGCTGATTCTCGTTTAGATCTCTCGAAATTTTAGCGAGGAAAAATGGAATGGAAAGGAATCAAAGAGAGATTTTGATTTCCTTTTTCCAATTAAAATCAACGGTCAGCAGAGACGGATGTTTTCTGATTTTCTCTGGACCGAAGATTCTGTAATTGGGAGAGAAGGAGCCATAGAGATTGTAAAAGAGAGGTCGTGTGATTGTAAATGCATTGATGATAAAACTCAGTGAAGCTCTCGTGCTCATTAAATATATAAGAGCCCCATGGAAGACAAGAGACATCTAACCTCTTTGCAGGAAGAAGCAGAGGAAACCGACCGCATGTGCCTTTTTTTTTTTTCCTTCTATTTCTCTACTTTTTCTTCAACTATACTTACTTGTTTTCGGGCAATTTATTTATTTTTTGTTATGACAACAAGTAAGTAAAATATTTTTTTATTTGATGTTAGAATGTATTCTTTTTTTTTTTGTCAACGATGTTAAAAATGTATTCAAAGTTCAAACTAAAATTTAAAGCTGTCGGAAAACAGAAAAAGAAAAAGAAAACTAAAATTTAAACAATGCCTTTTTGGAACATACAAAGTTTTGGATCCTTTTATATACTTTTTGTATAAATTATATGCGACTAATAATTTAAATTATAATGACACAATATCTTTCGAAATTCAAATTTTCATAAATATTTAGTAAAATAATACCACATTTTTTAAGAAATGTATCTGCGCGAAAAAAATATTATTTTTTAATTAATGATGCTAGATTGCTAGGATAAGATTCTTAGTTTCAAGCTTTAGAGGCTATAGAAATTTGGATTCTTTATCCCAATTCTAAAATGCTGAAACTATAAAGAACGGACGACATGAAAATAGCAAATTAGCAATCAATAATTTCAACTTGTAACGTACCAAACTCCAAAGTTCGAAAAAAACAAAAAAAAACAAAAAAAACAAAACGTACCAAGTTCCAAACACCTTAAGCACTAGTTTGGCTAAATACGTAAGTACCAACAACAAAAATGTTCATACGCTTATTACCGACAATAAAACTCAGAGCATAATGAATATGTTTTATCCATAAGTAACCATTCAAACCCGTCGATAGATTCACTAAAAGCAATTATAGACAAGTTCGATATAGGTATTACCGTATTAGATTATCTAATTCAGTTCTAACCAATCAATCAAGTTCGTATGATTTGTGACTTTTACTATCAGAATTAGGATCTGCCAACCTCTTATAACATTTTTCTTTTGCAGTGGATCAGACCAGATTATACGGATTGAACTTCTATCTAAGAAATCTCAGCCAGCTCTTTTTTATTCCTACGTTGTGAAATTCTAGCTTGACAATCAATGCATTTGTAAAATTCATGCCGTAAAACTATTAATTCCTAAAAGTTTACGAAAATCACGTAAAACGTTGCTTCGAGGACTAGCTTGATCTACCTTAAGTAATGATCTAGAATGAACAGATATATAGTAACCGAACAAAACTTGATTTTCTTAGATTTAGAACCTCTAAATTAATCAGTTTACACTTGGTTTACTAGTTAACTAATCTAATTTTAGAAAAATTGATTTCACAGCCATTTAAGATGTTAATCAACTTTCTAAATCCTCCTAAAACATTTATTTGTTTCACTAATAAGTCTTAGTTTTCGGTTTATAGAGATTCTGAACCGTTTCTACTTTCCGCCAAAACACACCGTAAAACGATATGATCTAAAAACACAAAGTATGTATATGGCTACAATGACTCAAATCTAAAGTCAATTTAAAGTTGACTCTTATATTTTTGGTTGGAATACACAGTTTTTCTCTGAAAATTGAATGTAAAATGTGGTGCTACTTATCGGCAACTACACTAGGTCGATATCAATCCGGTACTCCATATGTCCCAAAATGTAATCAGTTTTAGAAAAAAAATTATTCCAAAATATAAGAATTATTCTACTACCAATGCACTTTTTACTTTATGAATATTGTGTGGTCAATTATATTTTACAGTTTTTTAGTATTAGTTAAATTATGTTTAATTAATACATTAAATAATACTTTATTAAAAAAATATTTTTCATAATTTTTCACTTGTCTAAAACTGATTACATGAGGCAGAAGGAGTATTAGAGTATATAATAGGGGAGAGAAAAAATAGACAGAGCTGTGCAGTTTTTAAGATTAAATTAAATTGTTTTTTTTGGGTAAAAGGTTAAATGGCGTAGGACCATCGAAAGTTAGTCAGTAAAGTCCCTTTGAATAATGCTGACTCTCATGCCGGTAGCTCTTAACAGTTGACCTTTTTACTTGTACCACTGAAAACAAGTCAAAGTTGGAAAAGATGCTGCACACACAACACATAATAATATCCCAACAGAAGAGCAAGTTGATAGTTAAATAATGTGCAAAACGTTTATTACTTTCTCAAACTTGAAGGGTCCGATTGGTAAAGAGACTTTGAAGGCTCTTAGCATTTTAACAGCCATAACAGTTTATTTTTTCCCAATCAAGCTTTTATATATTTTAAAGTCTTCAAAGTCTTGACCTTCTTTTTTCTTCTTCCCGATCTGATTTTTTGAACAGCCATTTTTTTATTTTTGTTTTTAATTTTTTCTTTTCAACTATCTTAATAAACACAGAAGTATGTCTAATGTTCATTAATAACCCTAATTTCTTACAGAAATTTTTTGGTTATTTAACTAATATATGAAATTATTAGTCTCTTTTGTAATTTTTAATTATATTATTTTTTGGTTATTTCTGCTAATAAGAAAAATTATTTAAAAATTATGTTAATTTTGTCATTATGTTGTATAATTTATGATTTAAAAATAAGAACAATAATAATAATATTAAATAGTAACAGTCACAGTTTTACAGCTTTTTTTATTAATTAGACTTTTTAAAATATTAAAAGTAACAGTCATAGTTCTAACAGCCAAAATTTCTACAACCAAAAGTCAACAATCACAGTTTAAAGCCACAGTCCTTACTAATCGGGACCTAAGTCATATATTTTTTTAATCCATTTCTAATTTTCGCATCAGATTACTAGTAAAGCATAATTTAATTTATGTAGTGTCTGTAGTTATAATAAACACATAAACTTTATTTTCTCCATTTTTAACCAAATGTTTTAGAGATTTTTTTTTAAAAAATATTTGAAGTGATGTTTTCAAGTCTCTACGCACAATTAATTGGTGTATCTATTTTTTGGCCGTTTGAATTATACAAATTGTTATTTTGTTGGTTGAATAGTTTTGGAGTCTATGATAAAATATTTTTTATCTTGCAAAAATTGAAAATAAAATAAAATATGTTTTACAAGTTATCCACAATCCCAGAGACAAGATTTCGAGGACGTACGAGCTGCTTCATGGTAGCTCTTGTCTAGATGCAGATGCAACAACTCTATTTTCGACTGTCTATTGTTTACAATCTTGAATACACAAATGTGGTACAAGTTATCCACAATCCCAGAGCCTGGCCACATTTAAGGAGCTATACTAGTGAGGTCTTAGGCTCAAGGAAGAGATTCTGAAACCACGTTTTAGGTTCAAAGGGAGACAATTAATGGTTGTGCTGGTGTATCAGTGGCCGCTACCACTAATTGAAAGTGATAAACCGTGTATTGGCTCTTAGTATTAATATAACTGCAATATGTTGTGGGAAAAAAATGTATTAACTGGCAGTATCTTTAACAAAAAATAAAAAGCATTATCTGGCAATAGAAATGGTGGTATTAAAAAATAAATATAAAACGGTGAAATGGATTTTCTTATGCTAAGTAAAAGCAAATTGAAATGTTGCGAAGCGCATAATTTTATTGGTAAGTGTGATGAAAACTGCAGCCTTTAGGACGTCTCCTTCTAGCTGTTAGAAAAGCTTTCTACACACACTAAGAGAGAAACACAAGAAGGTTGATGTCTTGATGTTACTTGTTCAAAACAGAGGGAAAAACAGATCTAGAACTTTGTGAAGAAGAAGAGTAAAGAAAGAACAAGGAACACACACGAGATTTAACGAGTTCGTGCCGTTAAATAGGTCACTACGTCTCGCCGGAATCTCCCCAGAATCCACTAGATCAGAATCAAAGGTTACAAAGAAGCGAATATGACAAGACCCCCTTACAAGAATCTCACTCGATTTCCCTCTTTCCCTTGTTTCCCCAAGAACAATAAACAAGCTTACACTTTGAACTATTGCTCTCACTTCTCAATCTCGTGTGACTCTTTCTGTAATGTATTAAGCTATTTATAGGAGATTCAAGAAAACCTAGTAGTCCCCACGCTCCTCCACGCAGCCGTTTTGTATATGTCCGTAACAAAGGACTTGAGCTTATCTTCAAGTTTGGTATCCGACAAAACGGTTTTGCTTTTCTGTTTTATCACAAACGTGACAAACGGCTACACCACGTGACTCTGCAATGTGGTCCTGCAGAGTGGTCCTGCAAAGTGGTCCTGCAATCTTTCCTTTAGCTTTAATACTTCCTCTCCACGGTTTAACACAATTTCCTTGGATCTTCATGACTATACATAACAAACTCCACCTATAGACATGAAGGATCAAGCGATGACTGTTAAACGTTTACCTGAGAGATAGAGAGACTTGTGAGTGATCTAGTATACTGGATTCCGATCCCGGTTCCTGAGTCCAATTACTCAGCCTTGACACGCAGCAAGTTCAGCGCAGCCTGAAACTTACTGACGGGCAAGATCTTGGTGAAGATATCAGCCGGATTACACAATGTTGATATCTTTATCACCTCCACAAATCCGTCTGCAATGACGTCTCGGATCTTGTGGTACTTTACGTCAATGTGCTTCGTTCTTTCATGATGCACATTATTTTTAGACAATGCTATAGCGCTTTGAGAATCACAGAAAATCTCAACACTCTTCTGCTCATAGCCAAAGTCTTTCAACAACCCCTTAAGCCACAATGCCTCTTTCACAGCTTCATTCAAGGACATGTATTCGGCTTCGGTTGTCGACAGAGCTACCACTTTCTGCAATGATGATCTCCAACTTATCGTATTTCCTCCAAGTGTGAACACCATACCACTGATTGATCTTCTTCTATCCACATCTGCTGCATAGTCTGAATCACAGTAACCTTTCAAAACGAATTCAGAACCTTTCCTGTAACACAGCTTGTTCTTCAGTGTTCCTTTAATGTATCTCAGCACCCACTTCACACCGAGCCAGTGTTCTTTGATTGGTTGACTCATGAATCTGCTGATGATACCGACTGGATACGATAAATCTGGTCTGGTCCCAATCATTGCATCTATGATACTTCCCACAGCATTAGAGTAAGGCACGGATTTCATATACTCTGCATCCTCTCGCCTCTGCTGTTCTGTAGCTGCGCACATCTTTAAATGTGCTCCAAGTGGTGTTACCACCGACTTTTCTTGTTCCATTTTGTACAACTCAAGTACTTTGTTCAAATAGCCTTCCTGAGACAGCCACAGTTTCCCATTTACTCTGTCTCGCTTTATCTCCATCCCGAGAATCTTGTTTGCAGCTCCAAGGTCCTTCATTTCGAATTTTTCACTGAGCTGCTGCTTTAGAGTTGATATAACTCCTTTGTCTTTAGCTGCAACCAACATATCATCAACGTAGATAAGCAAGTAAACCTTTGAACCATCCGTGAGGGTTTTTATGTAAACACAGCTGTCCCTGAGACTTTTCTCAAAACCAATCTCAGTCATAAACCCATCAAACTTTTGATGCCACTGTCTTGGTGCTTGCTTAAGACCGTAGAGAGCCTTGTTCAGTAGACACACTTCATCTGGCTTGAACTGATCTTTAAAACCTTCTGGAGGCTCCATGTAGATCGTTTCCTCTAGTTCCCCATGCAAAAATGTTGTTTTCACATCAAGCTGTTCAAGCTCAAGATCTTCTTCTACGACAATGATTAGGAGAATCCTTATAGACACATGTCTAACCACAGGAGAGAAGATGTCTGTGTAATCTATCCCTTCTCTCTGAGCATATCCCTTAGCAACAAGTCTCGCTTTAAATCTCGGATCTTCAACTCCAGGAATTCCAGATTTACGTCTGTATATCCACTTGTTTCCAATGACTCGTTGTCCTTCTGGTCTTAAGACAACAGTCCATGTGTGATTCTTGAGCAGAGAATCCATCTCTTCACTCATACCGCCATTCCATAATTCCCAGTCTTCATCGTTCAGAGCTTCCTGATAGTTTGCAGGCTCTATTCTGTCTCCATCGACAGTAGTGATAAGAGCTTCAGCATTGAACCAGTCTTCATTTTCATCAACCTCTTCACTGAAATAGCCCTCTATGTCAAACCTCTTAGGAGCTCTGACTTCTCTTCTTACTCTGTCACGGGCCAAGTGATAGCTTTCTGGTGACTCTGCAGATTCATTCTCACTGACTTGTTCTGTATCTTCGTTTTCCTCTGACTCCTCTACTTGATGACTGTCTTCATCCGAGTGGTGATCATTCAGGGATCCTGTTTCTTCCGAATGATCTCCACCTGAGATAGTGTCACTGCTCTCTCCAATGTCAATGTCAAAAACTGTTTCTGGCGATTCTTCCTCCGCAGACTGAGATCCTTTCCCTCTCTGTATCACATCTTTGTACACGGCATTTTCCTGAAATGTCACATTTCTGCTGATTGCACATTTCTTCTCCTCAACCAGCCAAGTTTTGTAACCCTTCACACCAGTTGGATATCCTAAGAGAACTCCTTTCTTGGCTCTTGGTGTCAGCTTTCCTTCATCTGTGTGAACAAAACAGACACATCCAAATCTCCTCAAGTAACTATAAGCCGGGGCTCTACCTGACCACTTCTTATCCGGTATCTCAGAGCTTAAGGCTGAAGATGGTGTCTTGTTGATCAGAGTGACTGCCGTATGAGCAGCTTCAGCCCAAAACATCTTTGGTAACCCAGAGTCACTGAGCATACTCCTTACTTTCTCCATGATTGTGCGATTCATCCGTTATGCAACCCCGTTTTGCTGCGGTGTGTAAGCACATGTTCTGTGCCTTACAATGCCTTTCTCCTTGCAGAAATCATTAAACCTCTGATTGCAGAACTCAAGACCATTGTCTGTTCTCAGGATTTTTATCTTTCTCTCAGCTTGATTCTCAATCATCACACACCATTCAACAAAACTCTCAAAAGCTTCATCTTTATGCTTGAGAAAGTAAACCCAAGTTTTCCTTGAGTAGTCATCTATAAAGGAAATGAAATACTGACATTTCCCTAGGGACAAAGGCACGGACGGTGCTCCCCATAAGTCAGAATGAACATAATCTAACTTATCCTTTGTGTCATGAGTAGCAACAGAGAAGCTGACCCTCTTTGCTTTCCCATACACACATTCCTCACACATATCCAGTGTGGAAATCTTCCTTCTGTCTAGTAGCCCTTTCTTGACCAAAATGTCCATATTCTTCTGGCTCATGTGGCCTAATCTTCGATGCCACAAGACAGTGTCATCGTTCTTCTTTTCAGCTACTAACATCTCACCGCTTTCAGGCTTTCCCTGCAGTAAATACAGCTTCTCATGTCTCTTCCCTGTCAAGAGAGTCTTGATTCCGTTCTTGACTCTTAGGATCCCATCTCTCGAATCAAAACTGTACCCCTGCTCTTCCAAAGTTCCCATGGATAGCAAATTCCGGTCCATGTCAGGAATGTATCTTACTTGTGTTAACACAACACTCGAACCATCCTCATTTCTGATTCTTACACTTCCAACTCCTTTGACCTTTGATGTAGTTTTGTTTCCCATTCGAACTGATCCTCCGACGCTTTCTCTTAGAGATTCAAACCACTCTCTTTTGTGCGTCATGTGGTAGCTGCATCCTGTATCCATGACCCATTCATTTTCCAGATTTATGTCTGTTGAATGAAGAGCCTCTGAGACATATAAGCCTGCGGCTTCATTTCTATTTTCTTTCACCATTGCAGCTTCACCTCTGTTACTGCTTCCTTGATACTTTGATTTGCTTTGGACTTTTCCTCTGTTCGGGCAAGAGTTTCTGAAATGTCCTTCCTCACCGCAAATCCAACATCCTTTTCTGCTTCTCGAGGTTGATCGAGACTTAGATGATCTTGACGACCTGTCTCTATGTTCTGATCTACCTCTCTGGTTCCCTCTTTCTCTGACATAAAGCCCTTCTCCTTGACTCTTAGAGCTTCTAGAGTTAGTACCAAACTCAAGCTCTTTTGAGTTTATCGCTGCAACAACCTCGTCAAACGTTAACGTGGTTCTGTTTGAATACCTCAACGTATCTCTGAGATGATCAAACTGTCGTGGTAGAGACATGAGGAGCAGAATAGCTTGATCTTCATCTGACACACTTGCGCCAACATTCTCCAAATCATCTACCAGCTGTGTAAAGTCATCAATGTTCTTCTCAATAATTAAGAACATATAGCGTAATAATTTTAGAGATTTTTTGTATTGGCAAATTGGAACCGGAAACCAAGTGGTAATGATCTAATTATTTATATTTGATAGAGGAGTTGCCCTATTGATCTAATGTTGATATAAGCAAGTGATCAATTTTAGGATTAATTTTATACTAGATTTATCCTTTGATCATGTAGATAAATTTTGGCCATTTGAATACCTGAAAAATGGTCTTTATATGTGGATTGTACTTCCCCATATATTAGTCTCCGTAGACCTGACATTTTAATAATAAAATTCGAGAAATGGAAACTTTACAAGTAGACGATTTTTGTTTCTTGTTTTTCTGGCTTCGGTTGGCTAGGTTAAGATAATGGGACAATTTATGAATCAATACTTATGTTTGTTATTATCCGTGGGCAAGCTGGCATCAAATTTCAAATACTCCCGTAACGAATAAACACTTAAAGAAAAAAATTCAAGAACGGATTCAGTAGGATCTAAACTATATTTTTCTTTTACGTATTTAAATGTATTTTAAACTTGTTAATCTTTCTAATCATAATTTAATGTAGGATTAATTCAAAAATGTCAAACATATCTTAAAATGTATTTGTAAATTTTAATTATTACTGTTACAAATTATCATCCGAATTCGTTGTATAGTATAAACCAGTTGGTGGAGGCAGAATTTAATGTTATAGGGGGCATTATTAAAACTGTATAGAGAATTAAGGGTAACAAATGGGGCATTGTTGAGTTTTTTGTATAATTAACATGAAATGTTAAAAAATCATCGGGGGCAACAGCTCCCTCTTACACAATCTGGCTCCGCCAATGGTATAAACGTATGAGGTCAATAGTTTTCTAGCCTAGTGGATCACCGTCACCACTTGAGCAGTCTCTTCATAGGTCAACGTTCACAGGTGTGCCCGACCAAAAAAAATGTAACTACTAACTTCTCATGTAATTCAACTAATTTTTATTTTACTTTTACGACATAAAACATTGCAATGGAGTGACTGATCATAGATAGATACATTGATGGCCATCCATTTCAAGAAGAGACAAATGTTCTACTCGGTCGAGGACCATCCAAACAAAATTCTTCTATTTGCTTCTTCCACATAAACAAATCTTAATAATAATCATTCATATTCGTCTGCGACTGCACGCATGTGTACACACATCCACTAGTTTTTAAAAGATATGCTATTCACTTTATACTACTATTAATTAGGTAGTGTTCGGCAATGTATGCCAGAATAATAATAAAATTTCAAAATAAGAAACAAATCGAAAAGTTTGATATTATTCTTTATGTATTGGTATACAATATTTTTCTTGACTCTTATTTATAATTTCTTATATCGAATTACTTATCATATCTTAGATATTATGCATGTAATGCGCAAGAAAATACGTTTTTCCTTTCCTAATATATGATGAGCTTCGTGTGTTTTAATCATACAAGGATATGTTATAATAACTAATTTTGATAATATTGAGATCAAACTACAGTGATTGATGGTTATACCATTTCTCACGTTTTCATAACAACAACAAAACATTTCGATATTTTTGTCATTCAATATTTATCAATTTTTTTTTTTACGTTTTTGATACGTGATTCTATAAAAAAATATTAAACATGTAACTAGAATAAAAATAAAGGAGGTGTTATTGGATTGGTTATTTTAATGTATTTGATTGTATTTTAAAAACAGAGGTAAATCTAGTGTTATTCAATTGTGTATTTGTTTGATGTATTTCAAAATACAATAAAAACATGTGTTATTCAATTTTGATTTGATAATTTTAGAAAACAGTTTTAGTGGATTTCAATGGATTCTCTCTCTTAAAACATGAGTAAAACAAATACGTGGGTTTTGTCTTAGATTTTAAAATCCTTTCCGTGAGTTGTAATAAATTCATCAAAACCCAACACAATACATCATAATTAAACTACTTTAAAACACATAAAAATCTCAATCCAATAACACCTACAAAATGTCATTAATCTTATTTTATCGCTTAATTATTTGATAACTATCTGGAGAAATTTTAGACAATTCAATTATTCCACTATTCAACTGAACATATTAGTCATGTTCTCTATACACATAACTTAATCGCATCTAGGATTCTTTTTCTAAACCAAGATCACAAGTTAGATTCCTAGTTTACTTTCTAATATTACGAGTGACCTAAATTTGAACCACAATTGTACCGATTAAACCCTATAAGGCCAATATATACCAAAGAAAAACAAAAGAAGCATATTCCACTTTTAAGTTTTAAGTTTGCATTTAGACAAATTTAAGTAAGCGAACTAGTCTAATACAAAATTAACTAATAATACAAACCTTCTACTAATTCATTTTGCAAATTTTAGCAATTTCACTATTCCATGAATTTCCGTAGCGAGATCACAAGATAACTAATTTATATCAAATGGCCAAAACAACAGCAGAATCATATACAATCAGTCAATCCAACGCAACATTGGAACAAAGTTTAACTGAAGATTTTAGCTGTTGTTGAAGAAATCTTGTGGGATTATGGATGGACAAAACTTCTTTGCCACAAACTTATACTGCAACAAAACAAAACAAACCATTAATTAAATAAAGCATCATAATCATTCTTCTTATTAACAAAAAAAAAAAGCCACAAAACTTACTTTGTGTTGACTATACTTCTCTCTAACAGCGGGCAAAGAAGAGACATGAGCGTTACTACACAATCTTTGAAGCTCCTTAACACATCCTCTCAACTCCATCGCTTTATACTGCGTATAGTGTTGCAACGTCGAATTCTGATTCACCAAGAAACAACAAAAACCCATTTTACTACATTGATTCTTCAAAGTAAACAACACTCCAGAAAAAAGTAAAAAACATACCCATGGTCTTCTTGTTGGATCAAGAATGTACTTAGCCAAGAAAATGGAGGAAGCAGCCACTAATGAAGGTGAATAAGAGAGCATTGTGTACTCCAAGAGCGATAATTCGGCAATGTAGTTGGACATACATTCTAGCTGCATCAATGGTGCCTCATGAACCTCGTGAGCAGCTCGAACAAAGCGTCTGCATAATCGAGTTTTCGAATTCGAATTCAAAGGCTTAGGACAACTGTATGAGACGGATATTGTAATGATGAGAAGCAAAACTTGTTGCTAACCTTAGAAAGCATTTCGCTGTTGGAGCTGACATTTCAAACTTCAAGTAATTCAAAACAGCAGATTCCATGTCAAGAACCTGTAGAGAGCCAAAAGAAACACATATGCAACCTAAATCAGTAACTTTTATTAGTGAAATTTTATCTCATTTCTGTAAGAAAACACAAACCTCATCCTTGAGATATGTATTATCAGTAATGTAGCAGAATTCCTCAACTTGTGGTGCACATATCTCTTCATATTTTCTGCAACATTCAGTCATTTTAGATTTTAGCATGATAAGATCTTTGCCTAAAACACAATCAAGAAGATAGGAAAATTCGATTCTTACGCTGCTATCATCATACAAGCCACACCAAGCAACTGAAGTCTCTGCCTACTAATCACATTCCCAGATAGATATCTGTCAATGTAGTTCACTGTCAAAAACAACGTCTCCGGTACAAGCCTATACTCTTCTGAGACCTGCAAGAAACCGAAAACTTCAATCATACATTGGCAAGATTGACGAAAAAGCTACCACATTTCTGAATGTTTGTTAACTATATAACTCACCTCAACAAGCCAATCAACTAAGATTCCACGCATACTCGAGTTTACATCTTTCTGAACTCTCTCCATGAAGTCAACCGCAGGCCGCTTCTTCGCCTATATACAATAAGATTTACAAATTCAAGAACTTGAAATCAGATAAAGCTACTCACATTCTGAATCAAAATCTCAAAAAGATTTATACCTCAGCGGCACGAAGATGCTTGTAAATATCACAAGCATACGTTGCACAAAGCTGTGGATCCTTATCATTACTGTCGATGTTGACAAACTTCTCCTTATCCGTTTTCATCTCTGACAATACATCTCTTCTGCAATAGTTACCTGCAATCCAAGAAATCCAACAAATTGTCAAAAACACAATATAAGAACAAATCTTTTGATAGAAAGAAGTAGAGAAAAGTAACCTGTTGTCTCTGGATTCGGCGTTATGTAGAGATTACTCAATGCTTTCCTTTCGATTGAAACCACAGCAGAGACTTCTTCGTTGTCGATGTACTCAACTTGAGGGCTTTTGTTGTATGAATCACATGAAGACATTGTCTCGTCCATTGATACTGATTCATCGTCAGATTTGGCTGGAGAAGAAGAAGAAGAAGAAGACGCTTTGTGTTCATAAGTAACTTTGGCAGGAGCTATGCCGCTTGGCTTTACACTTTGTTGCAGAGGTAAGACATTGCTTGAGAAACCTCCATTTAAGCAAACAGCTTGTGATTGTGCTAACTTCAATTTCGCAGACTTGTTTGAGCAATGTGCCTAATAATCAGAATCAAAACCTCAATTCATTAAACAAATTTCACAAATTCAATCGAAGAAACAGTGAATAACAGTAAACGATTCTTCAATTCAAACGAAATTGAGCACAGCGACCAATCCCCAAAAATGTAGCAGATTTTGTAAAATTGCTCTAATTAACATAGAAAATTGAAGTACCCACCAGATCAGAAGATGAATTTGGGAGTCGTGAATTGTTCTTTAGATTGGTGATGTTACCAAGTGGTGCTCGTTTCTTCGTTAATCTCGGATCCGCCATAACCGCCATGTTAGAGTTTGGTTTCACAGAGTTTTCCGACGAGGAAGACGGTGCGTGACGCTTTGCGATTGACGATTTCGTCGACGAGGAAAACGAAGGTCGCCGAGTCTGATTAGCGTTCGACATTTTTTTGTTTAGGGAAAAAATTTCAAATCTCTCCGAGAAAAAGAAAATCTGCAAAAGGAAAATTGTGTTTTAGTGGCGAGAGAGAGAGAGAGACTTTAAATACAGAGTGAAAACGAAGTGACTTTTTTTGGTTGGTTTAAATAAATAATCCAAAATGATGTTTGAATTTTGAGAAAGGGGACGATCCTGACCGTTTGATTTGACGGGTGAGATTCTTCCTGGAGCGTAGACGAATTTAAGTGCGTGTCGTTTATTTAAAATAAGTCACAAACCTATCATAATATGACACGTCATGATTTATCGTCCTCGTGGTACACACATTTTTTAAACTTTGATACTGTGTCACCACCGGTTGGGTTTGTTTTTTGAATTCGAATTTCAAACCGCGAGAAAACATAAAATACTATTCGAATTTCAAACGGTCACTTTGTGTGCTTCTCTTTTTTAAAAAATACTTACTCGGGAGACATAAAAAGAAAAAAAATCATACATTGAAATCAGGGGCTGTATTTTTCCTTTTCAAATTTTTGTTTCCACGAAACATTATAAGTGAAACTATGTACTGTATGATGTGATTGGAATATTATTTGTGTCCTTTTATGCATACATTGTTATAAGAAAATGTTATATAGTGTGCTATATGCATGTTTTTATTTCTAAATGTTTTTTAGACTCTTAAAAATTGATATTTTTCATCACTTAAAAGAAACTGCAAATGAACTTCATTGTCTTCTACACAACATTAAACATCTTTGTTTTTCCTTTGTCTATATATATTTTTTTTTTAATTCCTAGATTATATAATGTTGAGACACACTCACTTGCAAAACTGTTCTGTTTGTTTTGAACAATTCACCAATTATTAGGGTGTAATCTTCTTTTTATTTATAAAAATTTTAGTTCGTCCAAAAAAAATTCACCTCAAGGTCTATATAATTGTTTATAACTAATTTTGCAGTTCTCCAAAATTTTTTAATATAAATCTTTCAAATTTAGTTACTATATCGACTTGAAGTTTTTAATTCAGTTTAATTATTTTGGATTTGTGGAGTTAGTTTCTAATTTAAAACTGATTATATTTTGATTTTCAATAATTCTTTAATAAAGAAAAAGAAAATTAACTAATTTAACAAATATAGCTAATTTTATATGATGATATGAAATAATACTATTGGTTGTTTAAATTTTTGAAAATTTCTTTATTTTGGAGATGTTTATGTAGACCAATAAAATATATTTCTAAATCCTATGTGGACAACTTTAGAGGCTTGTAGATCTTCAAATGTTATTTATATAAATATTTCCAATCTCGAATATATATTGATTTCTAAAAATTGTGATGATGTACAATTATAAAAGCAAAAGTTTTTTAATTATTGTGGAGTTGTGAAGTTTATAATTTAAACCGGTCATATTTTGATTTTTGTCATATATATTAAAGTTAATATTTAATTTTGTAATTAATATTAAATTAGTTTCTTTTTGTATTTGTTAGAAAATATAGTTTCTTTATTTTATAGACTCTTTAATATGAAAAATATATAATACCATTGAACTAAAAAAACTTTCTTGAAAAATAAAAATAAATAACTAATTTTAAAAATATAACTAATATAAGATGATGATATAGAAAAATATTATTGGTTGTTTAAAATTTGGAAATTTTCTTAATTTAAGAGATGCCGATTTGACATAATTTAATTAGTTTAAAAGAAAAAAAAACTGATGTGGACACCCTTAGAGGCATTTAGCCTCAATTTTTATCTTAAACCATTTTCTAAAAACTATATTAACCCAAAATTACTTATAATTTAGGATTCAGACTTTAAAATTACTTATAATTTATGATTTTTGTCTTCAGACTTTATAATTAGTGTTTACTTATGTCATAATATACCACCACAAATTCATATTAAACCATTAAAAAATTACAAAAATTAAATAAGCATCAAACTTTTTAAGTACTTAATTATATTATATGGTTCCATTAAAAAAATTTGTATTAAACCAAAAATACTTTTAAAGTTGAATGCTTATTAAAAATTCATATTAAACCATTAAAGAATTACAAAAATTAAATAAACATCCAACTTTATAAATACTTAATTATATGGTTCCATTAAAATATTATATTAAACAAACAAATACTTATAAAGCTGGATACTTATTAAATCAAGTTTCCTACTCTTATGGTTTCTTAGGTTATCTTATTGATAACGATTAATATAAAGCTGGATTAAAAATTCACCATCAATTAAACGATTTCATTAAAGGTATTTATGTCATTATCTTTGTGAGAGTGAATGAGATAGCTTCATTCCTGAAAATCATTTCACAAATAATAATATAGATAAATTGGCCACAAAACATTAAACATCGATTGTAAAAACCTAAAAGAATAAAATAATAAATTTAATAATTCTTAAAAAACGTTCGAAAGTCTCGTGGAAACTAAGAAAAATAAATGTGTAAAAGGAAAAACTTTTATTTTTTATTTTTCTGTAACTGTACATTTATTTTATCTAAGGGAAAATCTTGGAAAAAATAAAATATTACTACCAGATTAGATCTAATTATGGCGAAACAATAAAATAATTTTATGATTGAATTAAAACAACTAAGAAGATAAATCTAATCAGAAAAGTACTCTAGAGATTTTAAACCTTTTTTCATGATAAGGAAATTTTTTTTTATTAGATATGAGGTATATTTGTTCCTGAAATTGGAAAATCCAATTTTGTGACTGAATTAATAAAACAAAAGGTTGCTTTTTAGGTCCAAAAAAGAAAAAAAAAACAAAATACATATATTTCAAAAGGAATTAAATCTTGGGTCAATCTAGTAAAAAGGAAATATATATTAAAATCTTTAAAAGAGAACAATTACATGTCACCAAAAAGTTTTTGATTGAATTAAGAAAACGAAAAAAGTTTTTTTTTAGGTCTAAAAAGACAAAAAAAACACACATATATTTCAAAAGGAATTACATCATGGGTCAATCTAGAAAAAAAGAAAGTAACCATTAGAATCCTAAAAAGATAAGAATTAGATATGGCCATCGACTATATAAATAGATAGGGTATACACTCTTGTTCCTTACAACACATCCAAATAATCTCTCTGATTTCTCTTCTTTGGTTGTCTCGGGAGGGAGAATCATTCTTGAGTTTTTTCTTCGCTTCCGTTTTCTTTCCTTAGGTTTTTACTTCATCTTCTTCACAGATCTTCTGTTTTGAAGTAGGTCCAGGTTCTGAATACTTGTTGGAAACTTTGTATACTTCCATAGGCATTCAAGCAGAAAAAGTATATGGAAAGGATACAAATTTCCCACCGGTATCCAGATTCTGAACTTACTTCATAACAAAGGCCCACGAAGAAGATGAAACCCGAAGGAAGAAAAGGGAAACGAAGTACAAACTCAAAAATTAATAGGGGTGATTGGTAAGTGCTCTGAATGCTCTGCAGATATATATTTTTTCTAGAGCACTAGTGTTGAACCAATCAATCTTTGGTTCCATTTTTAAAATTCAGAGCAATAATTTTAAATATGGAAATATTTTGGCTCTAGAAATCATAATTTACAGAGCACCAATTTAAGTGCTCTGAGAATTCTCTTTATTTTCTTTCCTTAATTTTTTGCTCAATATCCTTTTTTTGCTTCTCTTGGTTTCTATATCTATTTTTCTAATTTAATGCTAAATATTTATTATAATATGTATTAAATAAATAAAATATTTTAGAAAAAAAAAACTATGCAGCAATAAATATAAAGTTACAGCAATAAAGTCTACAGCTTTCTTTCTACAGCAAAAAAATTAAAGCTACAGTAACAACCAATCATGCCCAATGATTCCATGTCCCGAGTCAACCAAAGAACATAAATTTGGATTCACTCTATGTTTCACTCTATGTTTCACTCTTCGATATCTCTAAACTTTTTTTGTTCCGTTTTAATTTGTTCATTTTTCTTCTTTCTGATTATGGCCACAACAATAATAATGAAGATCAACTCCATGATCTTCGGCTTCTTTCTCATGACAACAACCTTCACGATTCTCTTGGGTTGTTGCTCCTCTGTGGACTTCAACTATATGTTATCTACTAGTAGAGGACCCGCACGTTTGTGCGGTGTGATGTTGCGGTTTTGTGAAGAAAAACTAATACTTTATTCCCTAAAAATTTTAACCGTATAATGTATTACCGTATAATGTATTAGGTCATGTTATCGTATAACTGTACGTTAGATTTTATCAAGAAAAACAAAAAAATATTAACAAATAATAGATTTTACATACTTTTACATGCTTATATACTCCTCCAAAAATTATCTAAATCTGAGAGAGTTAAAAGATTCTACTGCACAACCCGACCCAAAAAACTGAAACTGAACCCGAACAAAAAATTTTAAAAATCCGAAAGGTTTTTATATCTCTAAACCTGAAAATCAAAACCCCAAAAACATGAAAAATCCGAAAAATCCAGAAAAAACCGAACTGAACCCTAAAAAATCCGAACCTAACCCGAACCAAAATTTTTAAAAACCCAAACGGTTTTTATATCTTTAAACCCGAAACCCGAATAACTCGACCCAAATATGAACCGAAACCCGAAGTCGAAGGCCTAGTTTAATAACTCTTTTTAACTGTTAATTTTTAAATGAAATAAATACAATTTTAAGAGATAAAAAAGCCCTAAAAATAAATACATGTGCAAATAAAAACAAACCAATACATCATTTTTTTTTCTTTTTCATTTTAGACTTAACTAAAAAGAAAATAAATAAAAACCTTATCCTTTATCTTTTATCCCCCGATAAACATGTGATATATCTTCTTTTCCACCTTTCCACAGCTTTATTCTTATCCTCAAGCTTTACTCATTATATCTGCAGTGGAAAGCTTGAGTTTAAAAAAAATTTTGGTGAGTTTTTTTTTTTCCTAATTCGAATAAGCTTGATTCTGATTTAGGATTTCATCTCCTGAAAAATGTAATAATAAATCAATCCTTTATCGCATTGCACTTTCTCTTCCTCTCTCCTCCTCCTACCCAGAAAATCGTTCGTCTCCATTCTATTTAGGCTTCGATCCAATATCTGGATTTGTTGCTAAAAAGTTTCTCTTTTTCTTGCAAGATTCACAAGTTTCACTGTTTCAGCCAGAAAATGGACTCTAATTCCAAGAGATTCTTGTCTATGCTTCGATCCCGATCTGATGAGCTTTCACAAATGAAAAAATTAACCTCATTTCCTTTTTCAAGATTTCTTGTTTACTTTGAATTTTTTTAACATATGTAATTATAGTGGTTTGTAAGTTGCTCAATCAACTTGATTCGGGCACTTTTTTTTTCTCGGTTTACTTGTTCTTGGTATTGTTAAACCATACATGCGAAAACTGGTTCAATTTAAGTTTTAAGATCCGCGTGCTATCCATAAAATATTCGGGCGGGTTATTCTTCATTTTTTAATACTATTTGCGAGTTATCGAGTCAACTCGGGCGAGTTGGTTTTTTTTTTTTTCACACTTTTAACCTCTGTTATCTCTGCATCCAAACAGAATTTATACATTTACCCAGTGGCAATTTTTGTAAATACATAGGTTTTTTCGTTTTTTTTTTTAATTGTACTTCTCAATTAATATTGTAGAGATTATTCCCTTTTCATTTATCAAGCACATTTGTTTTAAAAAAGTGGAATCTTTGTTGCATGGTTTCAAGATAAGGTCGATTGTATAAACTAGATATATTTCCAAAAATTAGTACTTATTAATCTCTAATATTTTCTATAGGAAAAATACACGATTCGACTTGATAAATGTTAGAGAGATCTACGTAAGAAGAACATCTGCACTTGGCTCTTGTCCTGTAATGTCTGTTTATAGTAGCTATATACTTGCAGCCCGAACAAATCTACAGTCTCAATTGTAAATGATCATTTTCATTCATATAACTCTTGAGTCTCTCTGTAAAATGTTGCCGCTTATTACATACTCAAGCCTCACGACCTATACCACTTGAACCGTAGAACGTAAAAACATATAGTTTTGAGTCTCTATATTATCAGTTTTAACCTTTTTCTTTTTTTTCATCTTCGCAGAAACGGTGGAAGAATTCAAATCATATCACAAAATACCTCACTTGTTCAAGATAGACAACTTCTCTTTACTCAAAAAGTATCATATCAAAATGGTTGAATGAAAACTAATCAAACTAATTAAGCTTAGTTTGAAAAACAAACTCTTTTCTGAAACAGAATGAGTGTTTTCTTCGCGTGTCCAAACTGGTATTTTTAAGAAACATGTTTCTTTCCGTTTCCCAAATACAAAACAGACCTTAAACGGTGTTTCCATCCAACTTAGATCCTAATGAAATTTTATCAATTGATTTACACTACTCTGAGATTGTATATTACTTGGAAAATGACTAACGAAGAAAAACTTAAATTAGTTCATCTACTTTATATAAAAATATTAAACTCTACAGTACCCAAAAATAAGTAGTTATTGCACCACTTGGAACAAGAGCAAAGAAATATGATAATTAACTTTCAGAGTGTAATCCACATCTGTAATCCAAATATAGCATCATACGAATATATCAAAAATGTGATCCGAAAGACATACCATCCAATTCTATTAAATCATACTAAATTAGGTGTGCGAAAAATATTATCCGACATAGGCAAAACAAAAAGAAAATAGGAAAACGAAATTTGTGAAAGGAATAGAAAAGTCAGGAATTAGCGTTAATAGTTATGGTTTTGGGATTTCTCCTTCCTCTCTGTCAAACCTTAATATTTTTTTTATTTTCTTGTTTTGTTTGTTTGTTCGTCGGACAAGCTGTCCGGTGATTCTTGTCTAAGCAACAACAAAAGAGAAAGGTAATATTTGTTAATTGCAAACGAAGAGGTTACGGTTTCTCTATACAAACCGTGACCATGTCGACTTGATTGAAGATTCAATTTTCATTTGTTTTGATTTAAACCAAATCATCATTACTACTTGCAACATCTGAATATCAGGAGCGGCGTTTGCTACGCCTAAGAGGAGGGAGTTGTGGAACGTTTTGGAGAAAAAGGTAACGTAGAAATTAATTGTGCATTTGTTTTATTTAGAGATTCTTTGAATAGAGTTAAACCTTTGAATTCTTATTATGTTTCGGATGTGTTTTTAGAATGACTAAAATATGTTATGATGTCTTCTTTTTTTGTGATAAGAAAATGCGTTACAATGTCCCAGATTTCATCACCAATTCGATTCATAGAAGTGTGATTAGGAAGAGCTTTATAAACCTTAACACAAACAAATCTTCGAATTCTTACGTTCAAATCTATTACAATGCATTTAACATGTGTTACAATGTTCTACTTTTACATAACCTATTCGATGTATAGACGTGTAATTGGGAAAAACTATATTAACCTTTCTTGGTACAAATGGGATTATGTCTGTGGATTTGTTGGTGAGGTCTGGCATTAAAAGCTCCTCTTTATAACTGTTATTTTAAACCCAAAAAACACCTTAAAAAAACAAACAAAAGAACTATATAATTTTCGTACAAACCCTAAATCAGATTCATATAGTTGCGTTTTAATTTAAAATTGTATCTTATCAAATTACACACTTTCAATAAACTCTGCATTTTGTTTGTTCAGTTTTTTAAGAAAAAACACTATTCTAAGTTGTGTAACCTTTTTTATCATGGTTTCTTGAATTCTACGTCAACATCATCTATAACTACTTTCACAACAAATCAACACTAGATCATTATTATTAATAAATTATGGTACAGGAAAATTTAAATCCCCAAAACACAATACAAAACCAAGAGGATTTTGAATATGATATAATATGAATCTATCTATACACTTTATTAAGCGTCACAGACAAAATAAGTTGAAAATAACAAACGAAACAGTTAATTATACTTAAGACTTTTACAAAATTGAATGCATAAACTGTATTCATATTATTCTTCAATATTTTTCTTGTATGCAGAAAAGAGAAGATGTCAAAGCCTCCCTCCTCAACGAATCAACAAGAGATGGATGATCCAGAGAAAGCAGCACAGACGATCGCACGTCTCATCGAGCAACTTCATGGCAAGAAATCATCATCGCAAGAGAAAGAACTCAGCACCGCTCGGCTTCTAGGTCTAGCCAAAGCTAAAAAAGTGTGTAGAAAGATCATTGGACGGAACGTAAACGCCATGCCTTCCTTCATATCACTTCTCAGGAACGGAACCCTTCCAGCAAAACTCAATTCCGCTTCAATCCTAACCGTTCTTTGCAAAGACGATGACATTCGTTCTAAGGTACTTATAGGCGGGTGCATCCCTCCGCTGCTTTCACTCTTGAAATCTGACTCTGTAGATGCAAGAAGAGCTGCAGCTGAAGCTATCTACGAAGTTTCCTGGTGTGGAATGGATGATGATAATGTTGGTACTAAGATATTTATCACGGAAGGCGTGGTACCGAGTTTGTGGGATCAGTTAAAGATGAAGAAGAAGCAGGACAAGACAGTTGAAGGATATTTGGTTGGAGCTTTGAGAAATCTTTGCGGCGATAGAGATGGATTTTGGACGGTAACGATTGAAGATGGCGGGATTGATATCATCTTAAAGCTTCTACAGTCTAGTAGCCCGGTATCTCAATCAAATGCAGCTTCTCTCTTAGCTCGTCTCATTAGGATTGTCACTTGCAGCATCTCAAAGATAGTAGAGTCAGGGGCTGTGCAAGTTCTTGTTCAGCTTCTAGGTCAAGAAAACGATGTTTTCGTGCGAGCAAGTGTAGTCAATGCTATAGAAGCCATCACATCAAAGTCGGAAGAAGCTAAGAACGTGGCTAGAGATTTGAATGGGGTACACCTTTTGATCGGCGCAGTGGTTGCTTCGTCTAAAGAGTCAGTAGATGAAGAAACCGAACGCGTTTTACAGAGTTATGGCACACAAGCTTTAGCTAACTTATGTGGAGGAATGTCTGCTTTGATAGTGTTTCTTGGAGGTTTATCATTATCTCCACGCCTCACCGAGCCCGTCGCTGATATTCTTGGAGCTCTTGCTTATGCTCTGAGGAAGTTTCAGCTATCTTGTGATAATGATAGAGAAACGTTTGATCCAAAACTAACAGAAGGAGTACTTGTGAAACTACTTAGGCCTCGAGATACTCAATTGGTCCAAGAACGTATCTTGGAGGCTATGGCAAGTCTATATGGAAACGTTGATGTATCGGAATCACTTAACAATGTGGAGGCTAAGAGGGTTTTAGTCGGGCTAACCATCTTGGCCACAGCCAGTCCACGTGAGAAGATGATAATCTGTTTGTCAAATTTATGCAAATATGAGAACGTTTGGGAAGCTATTGGGAAGAGAGAAGGGATACAGATTCTCATACCGTTTCTTGGTTTGTCCAGCGAACAGCATCAAGAACTGTCCGTCGAGTTCTTAGCGATCTTGACTGATAAAGTCGAAGAAAGCAGATGGGCTGTAACTTCTGCAGGCGGGATTCCTCCGATACTTCAGATACTAGAGACCGGTGTGTCTCACAAGGCGAAGGAGGACGCGGTCCGCGTCCTCTGGAACTTATGTAGCCACAGCGAAGAAATCCGCGTCTGCGTTGAGAAAGCAGGAGCTATTCCTGCACTCTTGGGGCTACTAAAGAACGGTGGACCAAAATCTCAAGAGATTTCAGCCAACACGCTTCTGAAACTGATTAAAACATCTGATCCAAGTGTTATAGAGCAAGTACAAGCTCTATTTCTCGGAGATGCTCCTAAATCAAAGACTCATTTGATAAGAGTTTTAGGCCATGTTCTTGCATCGGCTTCGTTGGAAGAGTTTGTAACCAAAGGTTCTGCAGCGAACAATGGATTGAGGTCTCTTGTTCAAAGACTTGCTTCGTCTAACGAGAAGATGAAAGATAACGCAGCTTCCGTCTTGGCTGATCTATTCACTTCAAGAAAAGACCTTTGTGGTGGTCTTGGATTCGATGAGAATGATAATCCATGCACAAAGCTTTTAAGCGGAAACACTCACGCTGTTGCGACGCAGTTAGCTCACGCCTTAGGCTCTCTATCAAATCCAACAAAGAAAAAGAAGAAGTTATCAGGTTCAGAAGCCGAAGTGATCAAGCCATTGATAAAGTCAGCGAAAACAAACCCGATAGAGTCATCAGAGGATCCTATATCCACTCTTGCCAACCTTCTCTCAGACCCGAATATCGCAGCGGAAGCATTAGATGATGATGTTGTCTCCGCTTTGACAAGAGTACTAAGAGAAGGAACGCTGCAAGGTAAGAGAAATGCTTCACAAGCTCTTCATCAGCTACTAAAGCATTTCCAGGTTAATGATGTGTTCAAAGGAAACGATCAATGTCGATTCGCTGTTCCTGAACTCATCGATCTCTTGAACGCAACAGACCTGAACAACAACGCTTTTATCGACGTTTTAGAAGTACTCTCTTTGCTTGCCAAAGCTAAATATGGTGCTAACTTGTCACATAACCCTTTCTCTGCATTCACTGAAGCTCCTTCGAGTTTAGACTCTCTTGTCCGTTGTGTAGCTGAAGGTCATCCTATGGTGCAAGATAAAGCAGTTGAGATTTTGTCTGGCTTCTGCAAAACACAGTTTGTCTTGTTAGGTGAAGTTTTGGTCACACGGTCAAAATCAATTTGTTCGTTGGCTAACAGAACAATCAACTCATCAAGTCCTGAAATCAAAGTAGGAGGAGCTATGTTGCTCGTGTGTGCAGCAAAGAAGGACAAGAAATTATGCACGGAAGCAATTGACCGATCGGGATATACGAAAAGCTTAGCAAGCGCTCTTCTTGATATGTCAAAGCAGAGCTCTAATTGTTCTTCGTATAGAGTTGAGATTCAAAGACCAAGATCTTACATCACAAGCAATTTATGCTTAAAGATCGATGACTCCGATTCGGTTGATCCAGTTTCTGTCTTGGGAAGCACAGTGTCCATTTGGTTACTCTCCATATTTTGCTCTTCTCATACCAAGAACAGACATGCCGTAATAGAAGCAAATGGACTTGAAATTATTGCAGAGAAACTTCAAAGATATAAGTCCAACATACAGGTAGATAAGTATACTCACTAGCTTCTTCCTACTTGTTTTTTTTCTAAAGTATTGTTGTTGCGGAGTTATGATCTTGAACTTTTGCAGGATAGTACAACGGATTCAGAGGAGAAATGGATTGCTATATCATTCCTAGCTGTTTTGTCGCAGGAACCAAACGTTGTCTCATCTCCAGTAACAGCAAATCTTGTGCCAACTCTGTCTCTTTTCATGCAATCTGATCAGATGATTGACGGATATTTTACTGCACAAGTGTTGGCAGCGTTAGTTCGTCACAAGAACGATAAAATCATTGCAGAAATCATGAATTCAGATATCGTAGAATCTCTGATAAACTCGGTTGGGAATGCAGAATCCGACACAGGAAGCTTTGGTGCCTTAGCTGAAGAGCTATCTCTGCTACAAAACCCTTGTGAGGCAACTTTAGAGGCACTCTTTGACGATGAAAGACTAAGACATAGTTCGCTTACCGAGAAATGCATTCCTTTGCTTGTGAATCTCCTGAAGCCAAATGCAAGTAAACAAGGAGCCTTTCCGGTAGCTGTTCGGCTTCTGAGTCGTATCGCAGAGTGTGGCGATTCAAATAAACTACTTATCGCCGAAGCTGGAGCTCTGGATGCTCTAGCGAAGCACCTTTCTTCAAGCCGTCAAGATTCAACTGAGCTCACCGTCTCTGAGCTATTAGGATCACTCTTCCGCTGCCAAGAAGTCACACAACACAAAACAGCTATAAGCTCCACGAAACAGCTCATACGAGTTCTTCATATTGCTGGTAGAAGTACCCGCTACAGCGCTGCAAGAGCGCTCCAAGAAATTTTTAGCTTTGAGCACATCAGAGACTCTGAACCAGCATGGAAAGCGATTTCTCCTCTTTTTGAAATGTTGAATACTACGTTGGACAGTGAAAGAGAAGCTGCTTTAACAGCTTTAGTAAAGCTAACTATGGGGAAAAGTCCGAGGCCAGATATTCTTAACCGTCTTGAAGGAAACCCATTGGAGACCATGTACAAAATCTTATCTTCAGATAGTTCATCGCCTGAATCGAAGACAAGTGCTGCGAGGATATGCGCGTTTATATTCACCAACGAAAGTTTAAGAGAAAGCTCGTCTGCTGCAGACTGCGTAGTACCTCTATTATCGCTTATCCGGTCAGGAACAAGCACTGCTGTAGAAGCCGGGATGGTTACACTTGACAAACTCTTGGATAGCAAAAAGTACTCGGAAGTCGCCGAGGGACATGACTGTGTGAATCTCTTCTTCGGCTTTGTGGCTTCCGGAAACTATATGATCAGCGAGGCTGCGATTTCTTGTCTTGTGAAAATGGCTAAAGACAAGACTCCGCGTAAAATCGACCTGATTAAAATGGGGATAATCGAGCAGTGCCTTGGCCAACTTACCACATATCCTCCAAGTTCTTTGTGTTCAGAAATCGCAGAGCTTTTCAGAGTTTTGACCAACGTTGGCTCTGTAGCTAGAAGCCAAGAAGCGATAAAAATGGTACAGCCGTTGCTTTTGATTTTGCTTAGACAAGACTTGGATTTTCAAGGCCAGCTCGGCGGTTTACAGGCGATTGCAAACATCTTGGAGAAACCAATGGTTCTTGAATCATTAAAAACCTCAACTTCAGCAATCATTACGCCATTGATACCGTTACTCGAATCCGAAGCTATAGCGGTCCAACACGCAACCGCAAAGCTACTGACTTCTCTATTCCAAACGCAACGTTTCCAAGAAGAGATCACGACCAAAGATCTCGTTGCTCCTCTAGTGAAACTCGCGGGGATCAGAGTAAGAAACTTGCAAGAGATAGCGCTGACGGGTTTAGAGAATTCCTCGGTTACATGGCCGAAAGAGGTAGCAGACGCAGAAGGAATTCAAGAGCTCTCTAAAGTTATCATCGACGAAGATCCTCATCTTCTTGTATCTCTATGGGAATCAGCAGCTTTCATACTCTGCAACATTCTCAGATTCGATCCAGAACACTATTACTTTACAGTAACCGTACCAGTTCTTGCGAAAATGTTGTTCTCAACAGCCGAAAGCACGGTGATCTTGGCCATCGACGCACTGATCATCCGGGAGAAGCAAGATTCATCAAGCGTTCTAGAAATGGCTGAATCCGGTGCGCTGGATGCGCTCCTCGATCTACTAAGATCACACCACTGCGAAGAACTTTCCTCAAGATTACTCGAATTGATCCTCCGCAATCCAAAGGTTAGAGAGACGAAGATCTGCAAGTTTGTCATCATTCCCTTGTCAGAGTACATACTAGACTCAGAGACAAGATCAGAATCCGCAAAGCTTCTCGTGGCAATGGCTCTCGGCGCCATTTCTCAGCACGAAGGACTCTCTAAAGCCACGGATTCGGCTTTAGCGTGCCGTGCACTAATCAGCTTGATTGAGGGAGAGACAAGCGATGAGATGCAAATGGTTGTGATGTGTGCTTTGGGAAACTTCGCAATGCATAGTAGAACAAGTAGAAAAGCTATGGCGGAAGCTGGTGGTGTGTTCTTGGTTCAAGAGATGCTTAAAACTTGTAATCCACAAGTCTCTACTCAAGCAGCTCTAATGATCAAGTCTCTCTTCTCTAATCATACACTTCAAGAGTATGTCTCTTGTGAAATCATCAAATCTCTAACAGGTAAGTTTCCGAATTTCGAAAATCTTAACTCACCGGAGAATCCGATTCTTAACTCACTTTCCGATTGCAGCTGCGCTGGAGAGAGAGTTTTGGTCGACGGCGATGATAAACGTGGAAATAGTGAGAACGCTAAACGCGATTCTCGCGACGTTTCCTAAACTCCGAGCGTCAGAGGCGGCAACCGAATGTATCCCTCACCTAATCGGAGCTTTGAAATCCGGCGACAAAGAAGCGAGAGACTCGGCATTGGATACGATTTACACGCTAAGGCAGTCGTGGATAACAATGCCGACGGAGACGGCGAGGTCTCAGGCTGTTTTAGCGGCAGAGGCGATTCCGGTGATTCAGTTGATGATGAAATCGAATACCCCGGAGGGAAGCTTCCACGAGAGAGGAAACAGCCTCTTGAATTGCTTGCCGGGAAGTTTGACGGTGGCGATCAAACGCGGTGATAATCTGAAACGCTCAATGGGTAACACAAACGCGTTTTGTAGCTTAATCATCGATAATTGCCCCACCAAGAAAACCAAGGTACGTTCGGTTTAATCTGGTTCAATTTGGTTTAATTCAGTGTAATTCGGTTTAATTTAGTTCAGCACGTTTCGATTCGATTATGTTTAATTTGATTGGTTGCGGTTTGAATCGGATTAATTTGATTTAATTTTAAATATATTAACCGGAAAACCTTCCACATGTTTTGGTTCAGGTTGTGAAACGCACGAGCTCACCGGTTTGGAAGGAATCATTCACATGGGACTTTCAATTTCCTCCAAGAGGACAGTTTCTTGAAATCGTTTGCAAATCAAACAACATTTTCCGCAACGTACGTTTTCAATTTCTCATGTTTGTTATCTTTTGATTCGAATCTTTCACTAACTGTTCTTGATTTTGTTGCAGAAAAATCTTGGTAAAGTGAGGATCCCAATCGACAAAGTGTTAACAGAAGGGAGTTATAGTGGAAGTTTCAAACTAAGTGACGAAAACAAGAAAGATGAATCTGATAGAAGTTTAGAAGTCGAGATTGTATGGTCAAATCAAACATTTTGATATCCATAAAAGGTGTTCTAAATACTCTTACTTAACCTAACCATGTTTTACGTTTATTCTTGAATTTCATGGTTACTCAAATGTGTATATGTAAAGCTCAAACTGTATAAAGCTATAAGTCCTATTTATAGAACTTGAAAAAAAAAAAAAAACTAATGTGTTGATAGAAAAGAAAGTTCTAAGAAAAATCATCATCACATTTAAATAATATGAACAATTTTAATAATAAATAAAATTCCCGAAGTTTTTAGGCCAATCTTTTCGCAAACTATGATGATCTTCCAAATAAAAGAGTTCAACTTCTAGATATGACATTTGAATGGGACATAATTGACCAAGCAGAAAACCAATTGGCTCAAGAATTTTCATGACATGAAAATTTGCACCTAGTAGTCAATCAACATCCAAATACACCATTTGGATGCAAAAACATACTATACATGAGTGTTTTATATGTTCATAAGATTTACTAGATTTTCAATTCAACAATGTAAATAAACTTTAAACTAAATCAAAAGTAAAGATATGGAAAGAAACTAAATGATAAGAAAAATGATGAAACACAAATAAAAGGAAAATGAACTCAATGTTAGAGAAGACTCATAAACGCGTATGATTAAACTATATAAAAAAGTAAGTATCCCAATCATTTCTAAACTTTTTTTTATATGTGGTAGAATTTACAGTTGGTTGATTTTACGTCTACATATTGAACTGGCTCGAAAGTGTTTTTGTTTTATATGATTTCCAAGTTGCAAAAGTACCTAGTTTTGTCCAAGCCTCCATATGTCTGTGGTGTGTGTCGCCCGAAATTTGTACGGGTCCATGATCTCACCACCCCCATTGCACATCGTATGTGTAATATATGAAAGGAAAATGAATTAAAACTTATAGCTTGAAGAAGACAAAGAGTATAACTTAAAACATTGCAACTCTTTTTCTTTAACAACAACGATTACACATATAGTTATTATATAGGATAAGGCTAAAACCCTAGACAGAACATGGGGATTAGGTGCACTATACTTTACATGATTTAAGTCTGTCTTACCTATTGTTGAGAGTCACATTCACATATAACTTGTACGGTAAAACATTATGCTTATTTTGTATTGTTCATGCAATTTGAATAGAGAGACATTGTACTTTTAATTTTACAAAATAGCATTTTTACGAAATATTGTTTTTCTTAAGTTATCTATTATGAATTAAATAAAATTATTAATACAAACATGCGCATAGCGCGAGTTAAAAATCTAGTCAAATTAGTACAACCCATCATTTATGTTAATAGTTTATTTTTATGAATTTTTATGATTACTCAATTGTGTATATGTAAATCTCACAATATAAAGTTATATTGTTGTTAATTCTTCAATGTATATCAAGATTTGGGAAGCTTCTCGCAATCTGCAGAAACCCATCCGAGTTGTTGCTTCTCGTTGTCGTAGATCATCATAATCCCTTGCATAGAGATATCTTCACAAAATGACAATGAAACAAAATTAGATTTCTTTATAATAAACACACAAATTAATTTTAGCTAGCTTTTTTTTTTTCGAGTTTTAGGTTTGCTATTGATTTGAAAAGGCTTTGGTTCAAGTTCAAATTCTGTTTGATTTTGGATATAAAAAGAAAAACTATAAAAATAAAGTCATTAGTTAATTTTAATTATATTATATTATATTTTTAGTATTTTTAAATGTATTTTTCATATTTAATTTAATATTAATGTTTAATGAATTTTGGTTAATTCGATTGCACAAAATTATGGCTAGGTTCAAGTTGGATTCGGACAACATGGTATAGAAACAGAGCTTTGGAGTCGGATTGATGTATTTTGCCCGTTGCTTCTTACCTCCGATTACGTTGGATTCTTGTAATCCTACTTCACTTCCATTTAGAATTCCCAAGCAAACGTTCCCAGTTTTCTGAACATGACAATTAAAAAAAAAAAACCCTCAATCACTATTTTTAGAATGTGATGAATGAGTTTTCAAGGTTTTATCATTTCTTACAGAGATTATGAGATAAGATTCAGGTGGAATCTGGAGCTGAGTGTTTCTTCTTCCATTCATAAAGTTGATTGTTAAAGTCTTGAACAAGTTCTTGACTTCAAGAACAGATTTCAAAGGCTTAGCTCCTTTCCAGCAGATTGGTAAAGTCTTATCCTCTTTTGCATCCTTGAGCGGTTTGCCTTTAAGATCATTTCCAATCTGAAAACATGCGAAAAAAAGAGATTGCATTATGTGTCCATAAATACATACATACATTGTTCTTGAAATTTTCTGTGTTTCTTGAATTTTACCAGATTTAGTATTGTTTGATATGTCTTGTTGTTGAAATAAGTGTAAGAGCTTCCAGTGTCAAAGATGAGTTTAAGGCCTTTTAAACCTGTTGGCTTCGCGTTGTAAAGAAGCTCGGCTGGTCCAGTCGTGTAGTGGTTTCTGAACACAAGACGAATAAGTCAGTACGCGACAATGGTCTTTCTTAAAAGCCGATGCAAACACGGAAAAAGGAAGAATTGTTAGAAAGTATTATACTCTTTTGATAGAAATGGTGTCCAGGATACACCAGTGGAAGGAATGTGATTGTCTCCAAATAACAAAAATCCTCCACCTTTAGAGCTTAAGCAATGTCCAATCACGTTTCTCGTTAGTCCCGCGGAGACAAGCTGCGCCAAGAAGCTGATTTTTCCTCTCCCAAGCCCTAAAACCCCCGCGGTCATAGGCGGAGGATGTGCACTAGGGAAGCTTTGATCATAACTGCACCTAGAAACACAAGATTTCCAAGAATTAGCAATTTCCATATCAAGATTCACATTATTGAGTAATGAATATACAATCTTTGTCTCTCTCACCCGAATGCTAAGTGGGGTTGCAAAGCCGAGCCATTTATGAGTTTTAAAGGAAACTGATCAATGACAAGTGCACCCATTGATGAACCTTGATCAGCGTACTGAACATCGTAGTCGCATTGTTCTTTCGGGTTTGGGCAGTGAGGCTTGTTAGGCAAGTGAAGAGCTGAGCAGATCGGGTCTGAGCACGGGACAGTGTTTGACTTAGGCTTGTACAGAAGTGAAGGATGCTACAAAACAAACATATAGAGATAAGAAGAAGAAGAAGAAGAACAATAAGAAAGAGTTTGATTTTTGAAAGAGAAGAATGAAATGATGTGTTTGTGTATATATATACCAAAGTGCAGCCAGTGCAAGGAGCATTGCATTGAACCCAAGTGAGATCACTACCAGTATCAATGTCAAAAGTAAAGGTCTTAGGAGGACTTCCTATTTGAAGAGAGACCGAGTAATATCTGCAAATCCACCAAAAAAATAATTCTTGTTGAAATAGTATAATCATTAAAATATGAAATAACAATAAGATACAAATAGTCAAAATAGGTTCATTATTTCAAAATTAAGGATATATTATATATACACCATTCTCGGGTTTTAGGATTTAGTTTTTAGGTTCTAAAAATAAATTTATTTTTTAAAGAAAAAATGTTGTGGGGTTAAGCTTTAGGATTTTTGGGTATAAGGTTGACTTTTTACGAACCGACCCTACCCGAAAATATAAAATACCCAAACGGTTCTAAAATTTCTAGAACCAAAATATCTGAAACTCAAAAGGAACCGACGTCGACCCGAAAAACCGAATGCCCAGGCCTATTTCATATTGTAGGATTTTCTTTTTTCGTCTTTAACAATTAAAAGAGAAATGTCAAACACCAAAGTTCTAACAGAGGAAAACACCAAAAACAGAGCAACCACAAACCAAAATCAATCAAAATCGACAATAGATTTTCTTTACCAAGGAATCTACACAGCTTTTAAGATTTATTGTTTAGTTTTAGACTATTTAAAAAAAATATATATATATATATATATATATATATATATATATATATATATATAAAATATGACTTATTTTCACGATTAAATTAACCTAAATCTTGTATTAGGAGCTAAGAAGGAAAGAGATGAGAAGAGAACAACGATCTGTTTACCCGAGAGGGAAGACATTGCCGGAGAGAGGGAAGACGAGTGATGAAGGAGGAGATTTGGGAGAGAGAGTACTTGAGAAGGTTTTGAAGATGGAGCCTTGAATTGATTGAGGAACTATAATCAAGAACAAGATCAGAAGAAAAATTAATCTCGAATTCATCTTTATCTCAACTCTCGCTTGCACAAGAAACAATCAATCTTCAGAAAACAAATAAAATAGTTGCCGAGAGGATCTAATGATAGAGAAAAAGTAAAATGTTATGCCCGATTTGTATATTATTTTGCTTGTTTGGAAGTTGTAATCTGATTACCAAAATTAAAATGATTTGCTTTTTCCACAGCAAGAATTAAATTAAGAACCGAGGAAGCTTCGTAGAAAATATTGGAGGACTTGAGAAAAGCGGATTCGACGCGTTAACGTCTGGACTGACGCTTTGATCATTTTGACACTTATATTTTAAATAGATTAAACAATGACCAAATCAAATCAGTTGAATTGGATATAAAACTACACAATTTTTGATATTTTAGTCTCTGAATACTGAAGATAGAATAAATGAAACGGGGGTGGAAGGAGATATTGTTAATCTTTGAAAAGAACAACACATTACCTTATTACTATCTGAGGTGTGATGCGAGAAGTTGCCTTTTATATTGTGTTGATGTAAATATGTTATATATCTATGAAATACACTTCTCTTTTGCATGTCCCTTTTCCCTTTAAGACTTTTACGCCAAGTTTGTAAGAATTTAAATAAATTTTGTATATATGGAAGAATATTTTTCTTTTCTTTTTTTGTTAACCGTGTGTTTCATTTGATTTTTAATGCATGCATGAAAATCAAAACAAGCATAGTACATTTCAAAGATTTGAGATATGGTGGTGGAAGATGAGAAAACGAATATTTATAGAATAAAAAGTCAGGGGAGTTACAAATATTCACTTTAATTTTCGTAGAGAATTTATATCAGGACATCACTGGATCAATTTCTCGTTGAATGTTGAATGTTGTAAAGATGTAACCGAAAAGTACAATAAATATATGATGAGATATATGTTATTTTTTAAAGTAGTTTTAACTGAGAATACCAAATTAATTCTTGGTATTTAAACGTAGTTGTATTTAAAAATCTTAAGTACTCAATTTGAATACAATTAAGACAATTATTTATAGACAAATTAAGTAATATTGAGGCACCAATGGTGGAGTCGTAGAGACAAAGTATTATAATTTGTATTTTTAACTGGGATTGTCAAAAGGGACCGACCAACAAGAGAATGAGACATTTATGCATATAGTATATGATTATATTAATGGCATGATTTTTTGTTTTCAGTCAATTTAATAATTTTTATTTTTTTGTAATGTATTGATGTAATTATTAAATTGATGGGCGTTACGTACGCAAGTTTTACGGTCAGTATGGTCATAGTTGTGCTTATCGTGGTGTGTCTTTTTTATTTTCTTACATTTAGTTGGATAATTAAGATGGATTATAAAAATTAAAAGATGGCAAATAGATCATAGAAAAAAGTAAAATTCTTTTTTTACATATACGATTAGATCAGATGAGCGTTATCTTGATGTTTATTTCTTATCTGTTTCCGTCAAAGTAAGAAGATATTTTGCTAAAAAAAGGAAGTTTAAAAAAACGTTACAATTGTTAACATTTTTATTTTTTTTTATCGTCCATCTCTCTCACCAACACAAAACGTTACGCGTCTCTTTCTCTCTCTCTCTCTCTTGTCTCTCTGTCTTCCCTTCTTTCTCCTTCTTTCTCTCTCAGCCGTAGCCGTGGATGGCAACACAAGGGGTGGCTCAGCCATCGGCGAAGAAACGTAGCTTCCTCCTCCGTGACATCTTCAAACTTTGCCGATCAATCTCAAGGATTTTGCCTAATAAACACGAACGAAAGCTTCACGCAGAATCCAAACGTCATGAAAAACACATATTCAACGCCCCTAATGACCCTCCCGTCTTCAATTTCCAGGTAAAATTATAGTACAGTTTTATAAATATACACAACTGGACTGGTTCGAGGTTTCTATAGATAAATACAAAAAAAATATGTTTTTAGGTTTTGTTAAGGAAAAAATATTACTGGGAAGATTATGGACTTAGGCCGGAAAAAAAAAAGATTCATGTGATTGACATATTGTTAATATTTTTCTCAGGAAACGAAGGCGGCGACGGGTAATAACGTGGAAGGTGTGAGTCTTTGCAAGGTACGTAGCTACAGATTCGACAACGCGAGTTTCGTTGGGAGCAAGAAGCCATTATCATCTCTTTCAAGAAGTTGTAGCAAGAACACGGCCACAGCCGCCGCAACAACCACCACCACGGCCACGACGAATCTGAATCCCGCAATGAGGAGGAGTTTATCATTTATAGGGAGGAGCAAAAGCAGCAGCAACAGGACGGATTCAACTGGATTTATGCCGACACTTATGAGATCGTCGACGACCACGGTTCCAAGAAGCTTAGCAAACCCGATCTTGTACTCGAGCTCATCCGAAAACGTAGCTAAACCTCAACCAACAGAGAAGAAACTACGCTGCACGCTCGAGGAGCTATGCAACGGATGCACCAAGAAGATCAAGATCAAGAGAGATGTGATTACAACTTCAGGGTATGTATGTTTTCTTTGAATTACAGAGATCAAGAAACGACAAAAGGAGACTAAAATTTGTTGTTGTTGTAGGCAAATAAGCGAGGAGGAAGAGACGGTGGAGATAAAAGTGAAACCGGGATGGAAAGGAGGAACCAAAGTGACATTCGAAGGGAAAGGAAACGAAGCAATGGCGAGTGTACCGGCTGATTTGACATTCGTGATAGTGGAGAAAGAGCATTCAGTGTTTAAAAGAGAAGGAGATGATCTTGAAATGGAGGTGGAAGTCTCTCTACTCGAAGCACTAACGGGTTTCGAGCTCTCTGTTGCTTTACCTGACGGTGACAACATAAGTTTGAGGATAGAAGATATCATTCACCCTGGTTATGTCACAGTGATTCAAGGCAAAGGTATGCCGAATCCAAAGGAGAAAGGGAAGAAGAGAGGAGATTTGAGAGTTCGGTTTCGGACTAAGTTCCCGCAACAACTTACAGATGATCAAAGAGCAGAGATTCAGAGCATTCTTGAAGATTCTTGATCTTTTCTTTCCCTTTATAGGGGAGCTTTTTCACAACACTGGTTTAGATATTGTCATCTTTGTTTTGTAAAACAACCAAGTTGAAACGAAGAAACCGGTTTCTCTTATTTATCAACTTCAATATTCATCAACACCAAAAACATATAAATCTTTTAATTTAACAAACCAAATGTTCAATATCCGAAAGAAAAACAAAAAAAAGTAAGTAAAGATACAAGAGAGAGAGATGTGTTTGTCTCATCTGTTTTTTACCATTTACTTAAAACCTAAAAGGACTTTGAATACTTCGACTAGATTGCTGTTGACAAGAGCCTTTAACAATCTAAGCTTTCCTCTAGAGTAGGGCGCATACCTAATCGCAGAATCACCGAAAAAGCTTTTGTAGAGAACAGCTTTCTTGTGACTAAAAGCATCAAATGAGAATTTACCATGGTAAGAACCCATTCCACTTTCACCAACTCCTCCAAATGGTAATGTGTGAATTGCAAGCTGCAAGAAAAAAAAAGAATTCTCAGTAAGTGTTGCACGTTTTTTAAGCTTGTATAGATCAGATGATGGAGCTTAGTGTTTATTTACATGAACAGCAATGTCGTTGACAACAATGCCTCCAGCGGAAACCGTCATAGCAAATCTCTCTTTCAGCTTCTGGTTTTGAGTAAACAGGTATGCAGCAAGCGGTTTAGGTCGAGAACGAATCACGTCGAAACATTCTTCCAAGTTGTTGAGCTATGTAGAACCAAAAGAGAGATCGTTTTAAGAACTTGCAGGTGAGATGAAAACAGAGCAATGCATAGAATGGGGATTGGTTTCTTTACCGTGAAGATTGGGAGAAGAGGGCCAAAGATTTCTTCATTCATGATCAGAGAATCTAACGGTACATCGAGCAAGATTGTTGGAGCGATTTTCCTTGAAGGATTAGAGACAAAAGATTTTAGCAATCAAATGGAGAAAATGCTCTAAAGAGAACAACTTACAATTTTTCTCTGTCTTTTTCACCACCGTGGATGATTTTCTCAGAAACTTCCTTCTCTTCTAACATCTTAGACAAACGATCAAAGTGATTCGTGTTTACAATATGTGAAAGATCATTGGACTCCATAGGGTTCTTCCCATAAAACGCCACCAGTTCTTGCTTCAATGCATCAATCTTGGAACAAGAAAAAAAGAGAATGTTCAGAACACAAAATTTCATCAAGAATATTCTCTCTTCTAAGTTTCTTAAAACTTACCACTTTTGGAGCAAAGTCTTTCGTCGTCAAGATGTAGTCTGGAGAAACACACGCTTGTCCATTGTTACATCCCCATTTGCCTTGGATTATCCGCTTGATAGTAACCTTCATAGACAAAGATTACATATCATTTTCAAGAAAGTTACATTCGCAACAAAAACCGCGAAAAAACGAGTATTTTTCAGTACTTCCAAATTGGTATCAGAGTCTATAACAACGGGAGATTTTCCTCCAAGCTCCAAGACAACCGGTGTGAGATGCTTTGCAGCTGCAGTCATAATGATACGCGCGATTTTTGAACTACCTAACAAAGCCAAGAACATGGTAAATTTTAGTCCGATTCGCTTGAAAAGTTCATCAAAACGTTAAGCAAAAGTTAAATATGATGAACCTGTGTAGAATATTTTGTCCCATTTTTGATCTAGCAGCAGAGTTGTTTCATTAACCGCGCCTTCGACAACTCTCACAGCGGAAGGGTCTAGATACTGTTCGATTAACTTCACGAGCAGAGAAGACGAAGCTGGAGCCAGTTCTGATGGCTTTAAAACAACAGCATTCCCAGCAGAAATCGCACCAATAACAGGATCAATAGACAACACTAAAACAAGAAGTTCAATAGTTAAAATCGCATCAGAAGAGACTGTAAAAACTCGAATCAATCAGATGTTTTTAAACATACGGAAGGGATAGTTCCAAGCCGAGATTACAAGCACAACTCCAAGAGGCTCTGAAATGATTTCAGCTGATGAAGGAAACGTTGTTAGAGATGTCTTTGCCTGAAACAAGAACAGTGATTAGCCATCTTGACAAGAAACTCTGCTTATAAAACCTCTATTTGAAAATCATACCTTATCTGGCGCCATCCAGTCTTTTAGCTGCTTGAGAGCTAATTTGATTGAGTTTCTCAGTAAAGCTACCTGCAACGGCCTCATTATTAAATTAACAATCATAATCAAATCCGTTCTTAGTGTTAGTATTATTATACACTGAAGTCAAAAATTGTAATAAAAAAATATTGGTCTAAGTCAGATTTACTTCTTGTAATCCTTAAGGACTAATACTGATATGTATAATGTTTCAAAAGCAGAGGAATCAGACATAGGCAACTTAACATGTCTGAAAAAGAAAGCTAACGACACACTGACAGGATCTGTTGGTTAAACATTAATTAGGAAAGGTCAATTTCCAGAACCTCTGTGTTGGTAATTTAAGGAACAAAGCGTTGTAAAAAAAAAAACGTGGAAATCTGAAAAATTTCCAATAAAAATAATACAGTTTGGTGAAAAAATTAATGTCTACAAGAAATTAAATGCGTATTCGCTTTCAAATAGGACCCCCAATAGTTTTATAGTATTG
This sequence comes from Erythrophleum ivorense, assembly GCA_026724425.1. Taxonomy (NCBI): domain Eukaryota; kingdom Viridiplantae; phylum Streptophyta; class Magnoliopsida; order Fabales; family Fabaceae; genus Erythrophleum; species Erythrophleum ivorense. Next base: position 960,380 of record JAIUCV010000070.1, on the reverse strand, counting down.
GTTCCCACTATGTCACAAACATAAAGTTTACCTGCAGTCTAAGTTGTTCCTATACCATATGAAAGTTTGCATTGAATTCTTTTACTTAGGCAGTGTTTTGTACAAGTGTCGAAACAGAACATCATGGTCACAAAACTAGGTGATTGACATTAAATTACACCGACATAAAGTAGGAGAATAGGCTAATCAAATTTACAGAGGTTGTTCTGTTTGGTCACCATTAATTTCCAAGGAACCAAAAAATAACCACACAACATTTTGATCATGACTTATACCGTACATGCATTCAAATAATTGAAAGCAAGACTCGGAAGGAGATGAAACGTGAAAGATGCTGGACGGACGAATAATATCAAATTTTCACGAATTTTGATACTATTCGTCCATCCACATCCATTGTCTCTAATCAGAGTCTTAAGACTCGAAATTAAATTCAAAATTTTAAATGATGATATTATTCTGCCCGTCCGCATCTATTGTCTCCATTTCAGAGTCTTAAGATTCAAAATTAAATTCAAATTATAAGGCATCATATACACAAGAATCATGATAAAGACATTGGGGAATGTAACTAATGAGTGCGGGACGAAAGGAATAATATCATGTTTCGATGAATTTTGATACTATTCCTTATTTATCCCACAGTCTTTACATTCACAGTCTAAACTCTAAACTAAGAAACAAATTCACCATATGATATTTTATCAGAGACACAAGAATCGATTTCAAAACAAGAACATGAAATTCGAAATTGCAAGATTCCAAGAAAAAAGTGTATGACCTCGTAGACAGAAGATTCGAGCTCAGGTTTACCGAGATCGTCATGGAGAGCAGCGACGATCTCAGGCTCGTGATTATCGCATATGATGAGAAGCTTTTTAAGCTGATTCACTCTCCACTCGTAACCGCGAGTCACTCCGGTATCAAAGCTCCGTCGAAGCTCAGTCACCAAATTGCTCGCATCCGCCGCTTCGAACGCTCTCGCCATTGCAGAATCTGCCGTAGACGCTTACGTAAGCAAACACCAGTTATTCACGGGGGAGAGATAGAGAGAGAGAGAGACGAGAACGAATATTTGAGTTTCGGATCCCGAGAAAAGCTGTGGATTCGATTTTGTTGAATCGATGAAAAGATGAAAATAAAAATATTTTGTTTGTAGATTTATACAGTACGCAACAACTTTGACGACAAATCTCTTTGTTCTTTTAAAAGCATGCGTTTCAATATTTATCTTTATCTTATAATTTATAAAAATGGAGAGACGTGAAAGGAAATATAAAGAATTGGAAAAATATCATTGTTTTGTGAAAAAAAAGAGAAAGAAAAATATAACGTATGTGCGTGTACGTTATGAGTGATGTTTTGAGAGAAGAGAAAGGCGTGTGGGTCTTACTCGCGGAGCATAAGCGAACTCGCGACTCACGTGTGGTCGCGCGTTTGTTACACGTGAAACAACAAGCGCGTGTGGATGTGTGTAACACTGTTTTGGTAGGAGAAGTTGGGATTTTGTTGTTATGTTTGGGTTGTCATTAGGCGAGAGAGACAATCATATTTTAGTGGTTGGGGTTGGGCTACCAGCAGCTTACTGGGTCAAGGACTCAAAAGTTTATATTGTATTTTATTTTTGGGTTGTAGATTGGGTTGATTGAATAAATGGGATAGATTGTGGTTGATGCAGAACAAAAGACTACTTTAATAGAGAGGATTTTATTGTTTTGAATAACGCTGGAACTAATTGGGCTAAGTCAAATACCAAATTGAGGGTTTACTTGTTTGAAGATATACTTTGGAATGTTTCTGGCCTAAAAGAGTAAGCTGGAAAACAAGATTTTGGCCAAAAAAAATTGGAATTCTTATTTTTTTTTTGTTTTAGACTTTTCCTCTATTTCATATTGGAAATAGTTTTTTAGGGATATATAATTATATTAGTTGATAAAATAACCTTTTGAAAATTTCAACAGGAAAAAAAATGTAAAACCCAAAATGTTTTTTTTTTGTTTTTAAGCAAAAAGAAATGTTTTGGATTAAATCTTTCGATTTAAAAGTTTGAATTTGTCTAATTTCGAGGAGATTTCTAATCAATTCAAAAGCCAGAAGAACAATTTGTACATGATAATAAAAGAAAGGGCTAAGTTGCGAGAATTTGCTCATTTTATTCTCCAACTATTTGTAATGAGAATTTTTATTATTCAACTATCATTTGCTCACTTTAATTCCTCAAGTGTGAGTTGACTGCACAAAATTATGATTAAAAAGTCAAATTTTTAATAATAAACATACAATATTAAATAAAATAATAAATTCATCATAATTTTCATTGTTAAAACTAAACAATTAAAATAAAAAATTTATGAATCTTTTTGATGATTTCTAATAAAATTAAAATTAAAATTTTGGTAGATTATTTGACAGAAATCTTAAAATTAGGATCATATTTAATCCCCGTAATTCGCTGGATCCGAACTAAAGATCAATATATATCGCAAAAAGTTATCTTAAATTATTTATTTAGAAATTTTTAAGGTATATTAGTGAAAATCATGATGCATTTACAAATTTATTTAAAGTTTTATGTCTATTATTCAAATATTGGTTTTTATTTTCGAAAGTTTGACTTTTTAATCATAATTTTGTGCAGTCAACTCACACTTGAGGAATTAAAGTGAGCAAGTGATAGTTGAGGAATAAAAATTCTCATTGTAAATAGTTGGGGAATAAAATGAGCAATTTCCCGCTAAGTTGCAGAAATAAAGAAACTCTGGAACTACGGACTTTCCAGGTTTTTTTTTTTTGGGTATGAAACGGACTTTTCAGGTTTAAATTGCGGAATCAATTTTGTCAAGGTAAACCCGCGATTTTCAACTCTAAGGGGGGTGTATTGAAAGTGGGATTTGAAGTGATTTAAAGTGATTTGTATTAAAATGACAAATTCAGTGTTATTCAAATTTGAATTCTAAAAACCCTTTTAAAATCCAGTGTTATTGAACTTGTGTAAAATCCACTTTCAAATCCACTGTTATTGGAAATCTATACTATATAAAAGTTGAGGCTAAATGCCTCTAAGGGTGTCCACATCAGCTTTTAATTTTTTTTAACCAATGAAATTATGCCAAATCAGTATCTCTAAAATTAAGAAATTTTCCAAATTTTAAACAATCAATAATATTGTTTTATATCATCATCTAAGATTAAGAAATTTTCCAAATTTTAGATTTGGAATATCGATAGATATAAGAAAAACATGTATAAGTTTTTTAGGAAAATTTCTTAATTTAAGATAATAGTTTTAATTATATAAATAATCACTGAAATTTTTTAACAAATAAGGAAGAACAAATTTATAAAGCATATATATATTTTATACGTGGACACTCTAAATAACTTATGGATCGATATCAAATTAAAAAAAGCTTATGTTAAAATTAGTTTACAAATTTCAATATAAAATTAATATTTTACAAGAGGAATGGAGCCATGTAGAATTTTAATGGTGGAGAATAACCTAGACAAATAAGAAAGAAAAAAAGTTGAAGAAAAAAACAGACACAAAGAAGAAGAGTAAGAAGATAAAACCGAAGAAGAGCGAAAACGAATATATTGAATTGCGAAGACAAAATAGAAAAAGAAGGCAAAGATGAATAAGAAAAAAACCAGATAAAAAACTTGTGAAGAAAAATTTGAAGAGGAAATCGAATAAAAACGAATGAGAAGAAACCAAACAAAAACAAAAAATTTGCAAAGACCAATCTAAAGTGGAAAGCGAATAAGAACGAAGGAGACGAAAAAAAAAAGAATAAAAAAAAAGAATAAAAAAAAGCGTGGAGACGAAAGAAAAGCAAACGCAAAGATGAGTGAAAATGAAGAAGAAACCATATAAGAAAAAAGACAAATCAAAAATCAAAACAGAAGAGACTGAATAAGAATGAATCAAAGAAAATTAAAAAACATAAAAATAAGAACGAAGAAGAAAATGAAAAACAATAATATATGTCGATTAGCTTCTCTTCATTTTGGTTTTATAACCCTAGAAAACTTACCAAAATATTAGCTTATTTTCTAGCTTAAATTTGTTTATGCGTACATTTTCATTTTTAAGTTTGGTTTGGTGTATCAGATAATGAAAATATGTTCTACATAGGATTAAAGAGACTTATGCTAAAATATGTACAAAAGCAATAGAATGAGGAAAAAATTAGAAAGGAGAATAACCAATACAAAGAAGAAGAAAACAAATCTAGCAAAACATTAGCATTTTCGATGGAAATAATTTATCATAGAAGAAACATATATAAGAATAAGAACCAAGAAGAACAAAAAGAACAAAAAGAAAATGAAGTAAATGAAGAAAAGGGAGGACGAAGATAGCAAAGAACAAAGCCATAAAAGAAACCAAAAAGATAAGGTTAGAGAAGGAAACCAAATAAAAAAATGAAACCGAAAAATAAGAAACTGACAGCTATGCGTAACTATATCTCTATGATTGCATAAATTAAATTATTTATATTATTATTAGACATTGTTTATTACATGTGTGAATATGTAATTGTACCATCTCTAGCTTAATTTTGTTTCCGTATTTTTCATTTTTAAGTTTGGTTAGGTGTATCAGATAATTAAATTTTACTCTACATAATATTAAACTAAAGAGAACTACAATAAAACTATTTATAAAAGGTATCAAGTCCTGGAGAATAATCAAGAAAAATAAAGAGAAGAAGCTAAACAAAAGAAATATAGCAAACTCCTAACAAATTCGACCGCATGAACTAATTATAGAAAAAACGGAAGAACAAGAACCAAGACGAGGACAAAAATAAGAAGAAACAATAAAAAAAGCGAAGACAAGGATATTAAAGAACGAGGACAAAAGATAAACAGAAAAATAACAAAGATAAAGAACGAGACCAAATAAGAAATTGCAAGGACAAAAAACTGAAGAGGAAGGAAGACGAGAAAGTGTAAAGATGAAGAAAAAAAAAATCGCATAAAGAGCGAAAATAAAGGAAAAAAAACTAAAAAACTGAAAAACATGAAACAAAAGAAGAGAAATAAGAACATTGATTCACTACAATCAATCATGCTACGGACGAAAAAAGCTTATGAATAAAAATATTTAATCAAATTATTAATACAGACCCGCGCGTAGCGCGGGTGAAAAACCTAGTATTTTTAAAAGTGGATTTTAATATAAAGATTTGATTCTAGAGTGATTTGGGAAGATTTCCTTCATAAAAATAAGAGATTTCAAATCACATGGTTTTAGGTGAGATTTGAGAATACTTTAACTAAAATCACTTGAATTTCTATGATTCACACAAAATCATCTAAAAACTCACTAAAAATCAAATCATTCTAAATCACTCCAAATCCCACTTTCAATACACCCTCCTAATATCACATATGTGTTTTGAACACTCAAATACCTAGCCACCAATAGCTGTTGATACCATATAACCATATAAGATTATTGTAAATGATGTCTTATTGAGTAAAGAGATTACTGTTTATACGTCGACATTAGGTAGGGTATTCTACAATTATTAATTATATCCTTACTTTCAGCAATCATTGACATCATTTTGTATGTTTATTAATCTCAGCATTCATTGAGAGATATTTGGACGTCTTAGTCTTCCCCCATTTCCCAATCGTGGTTATAAGGCTCTATCAGTTGTTAGAGAGGAAAAACTCTCAGTGTTTAATAACAGCTCTGATACATCAAAGATGGACAGACATATGGTTGACCAATAAATTTTATACTGAAGCAGAGCTGTCATGGAGCAAATCCTTTTCAGTGGGCTTACACAGTATTCGTCCTTCCATGGGTCTTTTAATCGATGAGGAGAAGAAAGTGGTCTTGTGTTACAATTCATGTTATTGCCTCAACCTCAGCCTGAACGCCGTATACACTATTGGAGAGGACGATAGATATTTCACAGAAATCCCTCATATAGAAGAACCATGTTTGGCATCAAGTGATATATGGTGGGCATTTATTTTCAATTATGTTCCAAGTTTGGTTCAAATCCAATCAAACTAAGCAAGTGATTTTCATACCCTGCCTCTGCAAGTTGTCGTTCTTTTGTTTTTTTTTTTTTGCTTGTTTATAAAGTTACTACACTTTTTATTTGAAGTTACAAATCAGTGAGCCGATAGCGAAGTTGAGCCACAACAATGGAGATATTAGCCATTTATTTTTCTGAACCGATTATTCCTTGTATGTGATCGTCGGATTCAATATTCATTTATTATGAGATTTTGTAGGTTTTGCTCTCGATTTGTGATGGGTTTTTGTTTATTCATCCCGAGTTTTTTAATGTATCGCGATGGGTTTGGGTGAATTTAAATCCTTTTGATATATCTCTTTAGAGCAAGAAAATTCAGCGTGAAACGAAATTTTAGAAGAGAAAGCACTAAAGTTATGGATCTACAAAACATAAAACAAAGATTTATAAAGGCTAGCAGAGTTTAGTTTAACTTTGTTTTGTATGATATCAAGCTGCCCTCTCTTCTTCAATGAGAGCATTATCCTCGAGCTTCTTGATGACCAATTTGTTGTTTGGCTGGTCAACATCGAGAAGAATAGTGTCATCTTCTGAAAATTCTCCTTTCAAAACTTTCAAGGCGATCTCCTTCTTCACAGTCTTCTCAATCACTCTCTTCACCGGCCTTGCCCCATTGTTGGGGTCAAACCCAAGCTGAGCAAGGAGACTCAACGCTTCTTTTGTGTACTCAAGTTTTATTTTAAAAAAAAACTAATCCACCGACCTAATAATAAATTTGAAAACTAAGGAGGGTTTATTGGTTCAAAGATTTTCAAATTTTAAATTGATTTATAAATCCATATGAGATTTAGAAAACGTGGAATTTGTAATAACAAGGTTTTCCCAAAATTTACGGAAAATATAAAGTGGGTGTAAATTACCTGAAACTCCACGATTTTTGATATTTCTGTTGAATCCAACGGCTGGAAAACTATGAATTCATCAATTCTATTCATGAACTCTGGGCTGAAAGTTTTTCTTGCTAACTCCACAACTTGTTGCTTTATCGTTTCATAAAGTGCTTCTTTGCTTTTGCTAACTCCATTGTTGCGAATGGTTTCAAGTATGTGTTGAGATCCTATATTAGAAGTCATTATTATAAAGCAATTTTTGAAACTCACTTTCCTTCCCAATACTTACTTTGATCAGTTTCTTTTTTCTTTGTTTCATTACTTTCATCAGTTACTCGGAGAGATTTTATAGCATCCTTTAGGGATTTCTCATCAAGTTTGAGGATCTTGAAAAACTCTTCTCCGAACCTTTTATCTGAATAAAAGGCCAACAGAAGGTGTTCGACCGATACATTATCATCTTCAAACTCCTCCGTATACATCTTTGCGTTTGTTAGTATATTGTCAATAGATGATCCTAGTGTCGGAATATCATCTCTAACCCGCGCCGTTTCTCAAGAAGTTAAAGTTGATTCAAGCAGCCTATTGAGATAAGGGGAAAGCTTCAAATGCACGAAACATGTTATATATTGCCACAACACCTTTGGTTTTGCACGAAACAAGTTTCCTAACATAGATGACCCTAGTGTATTCTGCTAGTCACAAGAAAAGTTGATTCAAGCGAGAGATAAGGGGACGCATGAAAAAAATTATGTTGACGTGCACAAAATAAGTTAGCTGCATAAGACCTTTGCTTGTGTAGATATGAAGTTGGCTGTAGCTAGTAGAACAGAGCTATTGTCGATGCCAGCCTTTGCAAATATTTTCCTTGCACGGCCGTCTTTGTCCTCCAGAAGAGCTTTCATCAAGTGTTCGGATTCCACGGTTTGTTGTTTCAGAACATGTGCTACATCAACGGCTTTGAGAAGTCCTTGACAAGCCATCTCCGTAAACCCAAGTTTATTAGCCTACAAGAAGATTAAAAAAAAAAAAAAAAATTATGATAATCACCATCCTTCATAAGAGGGATAAACTGAAAATCCACATGTAACCGACCACAAACCTTATCAGAGAAGCGGCGGGGAGAAGGGAACTGGAGAGAATGAGGTAACAGTTGGCCACAAGCAACGGCCTGAGTGACAGAAGTTATGCCGTTTCGGGAAACTCCGATGTAGGAATTTGGCCGGAAAAGAAAGGAATTGGGAAAGGCAATCGAGAGAAAGCGCAAGAACGGAGAGGGGGTCTCGAAAAAGCATTGTGCGCCTTGATGGCTGTCGAAAAAGACTTCGACAATCTTCTGGACGCCATGGATTTTGATTAGGGTTATTTCTTTAGGATGCTTGGAGAAGAAGCAAAGAAAAGCTGCTGCTAGTACTGAACCGAACCGAAATAAGTTATAAGGTTTGGATTTGGATACACCGTATAAATCGTTTGAATGCAATTTTTATATAAACCGTGGATATTGATATGGTTTAGATATTAACCGCAAAAACCAAAAAAACCAAAAAAACCGGAAAAAACCGAATAATTCTATTTATTAATATAATAATATATTGTATATACGCATAATATAATAATATAAGTTTAGAGTAATCTCATATAAAATTATAGATCATTAACTTTAAAATAAGACATGTGTTTGCATTTTCTTATTTGAATTTGATCTTTTTGATTAGGAGAAAAATTGAAAAACCTAAATAATAAAATAATAATAATACAAAAAGTACAAATAAACCGAAAGCCGAGATTATTCGAACCGAAAATATCCAAACCGAGAAAACCGATAACCGAGACTATCCAAACCGAACCAAACCGAAGTAAATATGGATATAATATAGTACCGAAAATCGAAAAAACCGATCCAAAACCGAACCAATATCCGGATTGAACAGGCCTAGCTGCTAGGTTTTCGGAACAAAGGCTTGTTCACTCTTTTCTGGTCTTCTAGTTAAATGAAATTATGTTTCGTTTTCTTTTTCGTTGGGCTTATATTTTTGCATATAAACCCTTGAGTTTACTTTGTTCTTTTTAGCTACTTTCTACAGTAAAAATAAGTTTATCTAATAAAGATAAATTTCACATAAAAAGAAAAATAAAATACGTATATGATATCTTAGCTCGAGGACTTTGGCTGCAAATGAATTCCAGTTTTAATGAAGAAAAAATCACGTGTGATTAAGGATTCCATGAAATTCCATAAAATTGTTACCAATTACAATGAAAGAAAAGAAAAATCATTCCACTTATCTCATTCATTCCACAGGAAAGAAAAAAATATTTTTGAAAAATTATCCCTATGAATGAATGGAATTCCATTTCTCATCCATTAATTTCTCATATTCTATTATCTTATAACCAGTCTTACCATTTGTACCTTGTTATAAGGTGAGGGTTGTACGTTCTGTTTTCCTCAAATTTTACTAGCTTTATAGTTTTCAGTTATGTGTACAGACTCTTTTGTCATGTTTTTCCCTTAAATGAAAAGTCATGTCTCTTTTTATGTAAGAGATATGTAGCGGCAAAGAGAGGAGGAGAGATGGACCACTTTTCACCGTACATAAATGAACTAGCTTGACATATTTATCGTAAATAGAAAACAAAAAATATTAACCCAAATCAGTAAAAACTTGTTGGTAAAAAGAATAAAATATTAAAATACTAAAAGTGGATAATTATTATCCAACAATTTTCTTCATTGTTATAGAGTACAAATACTTTCTTTCTCTTTTTTTTTTTTTTGTCTTCTCTACACCAGCTAAAATAATATAACAAAAGACCAAAAGAGAAAAAGAAGAAGTTATTATTCGTTAAATGCAACAAAAGAGTGATCCATAAGATATGGACTACAACAAAAATTGCATGAATAAAGACCTCAAGAAGAAAAGGAAAGCCCTAATTAATTAAGAAAAAACCCAAATAAGAGTTAGCTAGCTAGTACTTGACGTGGCAAGTATAATGAACTAGAGGAACAAAGAACGGATCGGTGTAAAAGCCCAAAATGACATCGGTGCAGTCATTTCTCATGTTGACAATAAGGTTGCAGCAATAGTCACTCACACGAAAGTTCCCTGTGTCGTAACTCACCTCTATCTCTTGCTTACAAATTGCCGACGGCCCAAAGTCGCTAATGCAGCTAATGAAATGCCCCCACGGATTCGGATTCGGATTCTGATATTGATGTGATGGAGTGGACGGTGTTGTTGGCTCCGTAGTTGACTTAGCTGGAGGCGACTGGCCAATCTAGAATTTAATTTCACGAGAGGTATAAATCATTAAAAAAATGTTAGTGAAATATTATGTTATGACCAACTAACTATAGATAATAAGGCTAAGAATTCTGTAAAAATTATGTAGTTTAATCTGTGTGCATTATGTCTAAATATTCATTATAAAACAAACTAGTTCAATATCAAAAAATATATTTTGGACCTTCACAAAAATTATACTAACCGGAGGTGATGGTTTAGGAAGAGTCGGAGATAGTGTAGGAGTTAGTGGTGAAATTTTAGGAGTTGGTGGAGGCATTGATGGTTTAGGAGGCGGAGGAGGCTTCTTTGGACTAGGACGCGGAGGTGACGGTCTAGGAGACGGAGGAGACTTCTTTGGACTCGGATGCGGAGGTGATGATGGTTTAAGAGGCGGAGGCGGAGGAGACTTATTTGGACTAGGACGCGGACGTGATGGTCTAGGAGGCGGAGGTGATGATGGTCTAGGAGGCGGAGGAGACTTTTTTGGACTTGGACGAGGAGGCGATGATGGTTTAAGAGGCGGAGGAGACTTCTTTGGACTAGGACGCGGAGGTGATGATCTAGGAGGCGGAGGTGATGATGGTTTAGGAGGCGGAGGAGACTTCATTGGAGCTGGACGCGGAGGTGATGGTTTAGGAGGTGGGGGAGACCTTTTAGGAGTTGATGGAGGTGGTGATGGTTTAGGTGGTGGCGAAGACATCTTTGGAGTCGGAGGAGGAGACCATGGAGTTGGCGGCTTTCGGGACCGAGGTGGTGGAGGTGCAGGGTAAGAAATAGAGACGGCCGCTCCAGATCCGTTGTTATAAGTACATTTCCAGATTTTGGAATCTCCAATATCAAATTTATCACCGTGGTGGCCGGTGCTCATTAGTGTCTCCTCATTGGCGACTTCTGAAGGTTTTGGCCAACCTCCGATCGTTTTGGTCGGTGAAACGATGAGACAAAGAAGAGCTACGAGGATTATGATGAGAATTTTCATTGTTGAGTGTGTGCGAAATGAATGAGTATAGAAAAGGAATTTTATGGAGGTGGAATGAATTATATAGAGGGGCTTTCGTTTAACCTATGTATGAGGAAATATTAAAACATGTATAACACTATAACCTTTATTTACGGAATTTGATACGTGCATATAGAATTTTACGTTATATTGTACCGGATCTTATCAGATACTGAAACTGAATCCTCATTATCTTATGATTTCTCGGGTGTCTTTTTGAAAATGTCAATCGCGTGGGTTTTTTAAAATATGTTGCAGATTGTATTAGCCAAAAAATAAGACTTTGGAAAATAAGATACTTTTAGAAGTGAATATGTTATTTTGGTGGAATATGCTTTAAAGTTTTTTTTTTTTTTACTAATTTCAAACGAAGCCTGTGTGATAATAAGCACACAAATTCTTAACTGATTTCTTTAACGTTAGCGAAGTAATTGGACTAATTATTATTTCCATTTAGTAAGCTCGATAAAAACGAAGATAAATTCGGAAGAAGAGAAGTTAATATGGTGTATTATTTATTACTCAGCGAAGAACAAACAGGTCATGAAATATCAAATAAACGGCTATAATAAAAACTATCCCTTGGAGGGACTCGCTTAGTGTTTGGTATGCTTGATGTTACACGAATATTGAAGAATAGGAACGAAGAAGCGGCTCTTGAACAACATGCGGGCGTGGCTATAACACTTCTTGTTCATCTTCAAAACGATCTCACAACACTTCTTGTCCAATGAAAAATCCTTCTCTGCCCAGCTCGAGAATATTTGCGAAAAGCATTTGTCTGCGGTCTTTGATTCATCTTTCTTCAAGCACTTCTCCATTTCAGCTGATTGCAATAAAACTAAAGACTTGAACATCGGTAAACTAGGGACACCTGGTAGACTCGGGATATTAGGAAGTCTTGGAATGTCAAAGATCCCTGGAAGGTTAGGGAGGCCCGGAATGATAGGAAGCCTTGGAATGTCAGGTATCACAGGGATGCTTGGAAGTCCTGGGATGTTAGGAATCTGAGGAATGTTGGGGATCTCGGGAATGTTAGGAATCCCTGGGATGTTGGGAATCCCCGGGATGCTTGGAATTTCCGGGATGCTGGGAATCCCCGGGATGTTTGGAAGGCCTGGGATGTTGGGGATGTCTGGGATTTTGGGAATCTCCGGGATGTTGGGAACCCCTGGAAGTAATACCGGGGTAGGTAAAGGTCCATTAGGGTCTGAGATAGACGAGGGAGCCGAATCGACCTTGGAGTTTCGAAGGTGGCTAGAACCTTTTTGATGGTGGTGGCCTGCCGCTAGTTTCGACGGCTGAGGCCATGGTTTCTTTGGTAATGCAACGGTTGAAATTGGGAGAGAGAGGAGGCATACCAGAGCTACAAGGAGTGTTGTGGTTAAAATCAAGCTCCTCATGATTAGGTCAAAGAGGAAAAGGTATGTAAATGAATTAATTTGTGCGCGGATACAGTTTTGTGTGAGTGAACTAAGTTTATATAGTGGTGTTTTCACGTACATTTCTTTTATATTAGACTAATATTTTCGAAATGTTAAAGATAAAAAGTATATGGATGGTCAATACGAGCATGGCCATTATCTTTTTTTAAATCATTTTTCGCAACTGTTATCTCACTGGAAGATAAGTTATAATTTATTTCCCCAATCACGTCGTTTACATGTTACCAAATATCTGGTCACAGGAATCATGTGATATGTCAAGATGCCCATATGTAATGTAAGTATATTTTTCTCACGTACGTGTATGCGTTTACAAGAACGACGATGGTGCAAGATGTAAATATTTAGTAAACCCTTTAGCAAAAAAAAAAAAAAAAAAATGGTGTGCATTATTGGCTTATTGCTTAGCTTATCCTTTATCCTTTGCTAGATGGTTGGGGATCTTGCCGTGATTAACTAATGAACTTTAACAAAAAACAAAAAACAAAATCCTTAATTGTAAGTATATATAATATGGGATTTTGGCTTTTTGCCAAAGTTATATTTCGTTAACAAATGCGATAAGTAACTTAATTTTTTGGAGTAGTTTAAATTAATTATCTATATATCCTCTATATATTGAATGAGAAAATATTGGAGGCTAATTTAGCTGATGTCACTCTCACAATTTCTCTCAGTTTTTATTTTATTTTTGATTTATTTATTTTTTCTACACCATTTGTCAAACACAATTATTTTCATTATTACATATTTTTAATATTCTAATTCATATAACTAAACATATTTATATATTTCTAAACTTACCAAAAATAATTATTTCAAAATCTAATGTTAAATCTTACAATTAAATTCGTTTTTATTTTTACTTTAAAAATCAGCGAGCATGTAAAATATTTAATTACAGTTTACATATTAAATTAAAGACATTATATCACAAATTTATATGATAATGTATATGATTTATTTGTTATTGAACTAAAACATAAAAATGTTTATTTGAAATTATTTAATAGGTGAAACATATTTTTATTTAAATATAAATATACATAAACAAATCTCGGATTTCATATAATAATTCTGGATATGTTGATTTTTTAACTTAAATTACAAACCATAGTTTAGAATTATATCATGGACGAAACATATTACTTACAAAACAATAACAGAATATACACAAATAAATTTCAAGTTCTCCATTAAACAATTAAACTAGACTTTTTTAACTAAAACTATATTAATTTAATTTTACTTTATAATCTATATATTAATTGAGAATCATTTTTAAAGAAAAACTGTATCATCATTAATTTGTTATTTACAAGCATGTCATATCACAATCAATAGAGGGCTTATCAAGATATTTATGAAAAAGCCTTCATTCGCTAAACACTTACTCTTGGCCTCAACAAAATTACTTCAGCCTCCACGGGAGGTAGGTGAACCTTCTTGCTTAAATAGAGCCTTTGAAAGCAGACAATTTAAATAGTTTTTTTTTTCACGATAACGAAGTAATCAGACTAATTATTATTTTCTAATTTACAACGTCTTATAATATCCCGACGGTACACTCCATAGTCCATACTAAACGTAACTCGTATGTAAGGAGAGAATTAAGTATGGACTGTAAGAAAAACTAACATTGATTACTCAACGAAGAACAAATCATGAAGTGTCCTTGATGAGAGATGATTATTGCAAATAACAAATAAACGACTAGCATATGTTAAACTAAAATACCCAACTGGAGGGACTCGCTTAGTTTTTGGTGTGCTTGATGTGACATGAGTATTGAAGAAGAGGAGCGAAGAAGCGGCTCTTGAACAACATGTGAACGTGGCTATTGCACTTCTTGTCCATCTTCACAATGATCTCACAGCACTCCTTGTCCAATGCAAAATCCTTCTCTGCCCAACTTGAGAATATCTGCGAAAAGCATTTCTCCGTGGTCTTTGATCCATCTTTCGTCAAGCACTTCTGCATTTCAACCGATTGCGACAAAAATACTGACTGGGATGGCGGTAGAGGAGGCAGTCTTGGTAGGCTAGGGAGACCAGGAAGGCCTGGGAGAGGAGGCAGGCGAGGGAGGGCTGGAAGATCCGGTAGGCGAGGGAGGTCTGGGAAGCGTGGCAGGCCGGGGAGGTCCGGGAGGCGAGGGACGTCTGGGATGTAAGGGAGATTAGGGAGGCTAGGGAGGCCAGGGAGGCTAGGGAGTCCTGGAATGTTAGATCCTGGGATGTTTGGTAGTTTCGGGAGGCTGGGAAGTCCCGGGATGTTGGGAAGCCCCGGAAGCAACCCCGGGGGTGATGGAGGTGCGTTAGGGTCTGTGACAGAAGTACAAGCCCAACCAACCTTGGAGACTCCAAGGCGACCAGAGCCTTTGTGATTGTGGTGGCCTACCGCTAATTCTGACGGCTTAGGCCATTGTATCTTTGGTAATCCAAATGTTGAAATTGGAAGAGAGATAAGGCAAAGAAGAGCTACAAGGAGTATTGTAGTTAAAATGAAGCTCTTCATGACTACGGCAACAACAAAAGATTAGGGGAGTGAAAATGAACTGATTTGTTCACGGATACAATTTTGTGAGACTGGACTAGTTTATATAGAGGTGTGTTCTCACCTATTATATTTCTTCTTTTATTTTACACTAATCTTTTAAAAATGATAAAGATCAATACTATACGAGAATAACCATTTCTTAATATCGCAAATATTATCTCATTAGATAATAAGTTATAGTTTTCCCTAATCACGTCGTTTACATTTTACTAAATATCAGGTTTCACAGAGATCATGTGATATGTCATAGATGCCAATAAGTAAAAAAAAAGTTAAGATGTACATATAATTAAGCTATTAGAGCCTTCTAGATATATGCGTTATTTTTGTCATGTACATGTATGTATGCGTTTACAAGATGTTAACAACGTAACATATATGTATGTAATAGATTTATTTTTTTCTTATTTACAACATTTGTTATAGCTAGTGTTTCATTGCTATGTAACTAACTATATCATGCTATTTATTTATTTAGTTTTTTTTGTCAACAGCTATATCATGCTATTATTTTAACAATAGCATGGTATCATATAAAAAATATTTATTTATTAAACTGGTTCAAAATTATAAATCAATGTCTAGATTGTACCCCTCATAAAAAATGTTATGTGAAATGATAAATTCTTATGAGTTAATTATAATTATCGTATTCTTTTCAAACTAACAGCAGAAATGTTATTACTTTTTTTCCTGAAGCAGAAATAATAAACCTAATTACCTAATTTTTTTTAAAAAAAAAGAACAGAAAGATGATTATTTACATACAAGTTTAACGTCTCCATCTTGGATATTTAGTCCGAATCATAGATCTCATTTTCAACTGATCATACGCTCAATTTGTTTTGTTTTGTTTTGCTTTTTTTGAGTATTTTTTTTTCCTGGATCAAAACGACTAATCTTAAACGACTAATCGGATTTTCCTTCATCAAAAACGTCTAAACTAACACCAAAAGGGAAAAGGATTAACGGCGGTACGATCGGTATGCATTTTATTTTTGTTAAAAATCATCATATCACATTTTGTCAACTACAAGATTTGTCGACACCAAGATGACGTAGATCACCTAAGATAAGATATGCTTCTAGTTGACTTAATAAAGATGATATGCTTATAAGATAATTCACTATGAAATTTGAATATGATAATTTTACTTTGTCATGTTAAATGACTACATGTACATTAGCTGCACGTTAATGTTATCGAAATTTGCGAACCAAAAATAAAAGAATAGTCTAACGTTTAAAAGATTTCTCTCTCAAAGTTAAAAAAGACTATATATTAAAAGTCCCACTCTATGAGATTTCCATCATTTACGATCGAGTTTCTTTCTTAATTCCCAATTTTCAGCATATATACATGACGTCATCCATGTTTAGATCTCCTTGCAAGATTCCGGCAATGAAAAGGTTTGAGCAGAAGAACTACGTGGGCCTTAAACCACCGTCGTATAACGTGAAGATCAATCATTTCGGAAGCACCGAAGTTGCTTGTCAACTGCAAAGGTTCGACTCCGCCATGATATGGCCGGTAAATACTCACGAGGCGCTTCTAGTGCCGAGTAAACTAGCTGCGCCTCCAGCGCCAAGTAAACCAGTCGAGCCTGTGACTGATCACCCTCTTGTAAGTAAACATTTTTTTTCTTACTCATAACTCCTTATATAGCCAAAAACCATTCCAATTTGACCAATCGAAATACTGTCATGCTTTAGACTCATTAATCGGTGGACTATTCCACGTTCACACTCAGAATTGGGAGATTAGACAGGTGTTAAAAGTGCGGATAATCCTTGGTTATTTAACCCCAAAAAAAAACAAAACTACTTTTTACTTTGGCTTTAAACTTCTTTTGTTCTTCACGATCTAATGTGAGATAAGTGTTTTCGGCAGCTAAGCCGACGCCCACGTCGTAACCGGAAGTCCCCTACTCAGAGAGCTGCATTTCAAGAATCTAACATCTCTCCTGCAAACTTCATATACCCACTTTTCATTCATCAAGGTTTTTTTGAGTTTTGGTTATAAAAAAAAAGAGTAATATAGCTTTTGTGCATTAACATTTTTTTTCACGTGACTATATATATATACCTTGGAGTCTCGCAGGTGAGGTGGACATTCCCATAAGTACGATGCCCGGACGTTACATTCTTGGCTGGAGACACGGCATCATCGAAGAAGTGAGTGTTGCGTCTTTTCAAAAAGTTAGAGACTATAGAATGGATGTCTTCTCATTTTATATGTAAATCATTTTGCTCACGATTGTTCTAACAAACCACTCTTTTATGTATTTTGGGAGGATTGTAGGTTGCAAGGGCACGAGATGTTGGTGTTAATAGTATAATGTTATATCCAAAAGTTCCTGAGGCGTTGAAGGTTTCATAATTTTCGTCTTTATTGTTATGAACCCATACGAAGTTACCATGCATCAATAATCAACTTTTCGTTTTTTACATAGTCTCCAACTGGGGAAGAGGCTTTCAACGACAACGGTCTAGTGCAAAGAACAGTTCGTCTTCTCAAAGACAGATTCCCTGATCTCGTAAGATACATACATACATATATATGCTCATTAGCTAGAGGAAGTGACCCTGAACATGATCTAACGACTATTATTTTTTTAATTTCACAAGGTTATCTACACTGACGTCAATTTTGATGAGTACTCAACAAGTGGGCATGGTGGGATCGTAAGAGAAGATGGTAGGAAATGTATTTTGTACATTTTTATTTATATATATATATATAGAAAACAAACTCTTTTGAGTGATTTCTGAAACAACTATCTATCTTATAGGCGTGATATTGAATGATGAAACAATTCACCAATTGCGCAAACAAGCAGTTTCTCAGGTAAAAAGAAAGCCTTCTTGATCCAAATAAACATGCAAGAGGTTCAAAAATTTAATAAGAACGGATGCAGGCTCGAGCTGGAGCAGATGTTGTTTGTACCAGTGAGATGTTGGATGGTCGTGTAGGCGCGGTTCGTGCAGCTCTAGATGCTGAGGGATTTCACCATGTTTCCATCATGTCTTACTCTGTCAAGTAAAAATACTACATACTTAACGTGTATTGATTTTATTTTATTTTCAGTCTAACCTAACTAATCGTAATCACTCTACCAACAGGTATACAAGTTCATTATACGGCCGTTTCCGCAAAGTGGAATTGGACAAGAAAACGTAAAAAATAACTCTATTCTTGATTGTTAGTTTACTTTTACATTTACATGCTAAATGTTTACTTGCCCATTCTAATTAATTTCTTGTTGTTAAATGCGTGAAGTTATCAGATAAACCCAGCAAATTCAAGAGAAGCATTGATCGAAGCACGAGAGGACGAAGCTGAAGGAGCTGATATTCTAATGGTGAAACCAGCACTTCCTTCTCTCGATATCATACGCTTATTGAAGGATCAGACTCTATTGCCCATTGGAGCTTGCCAGGTTTCCGGTGAGTACTCCATGATCAAAGCCGCAGGACTTCTCAAGATGATCGATGAGGAAAAAGTTATGATGGAGTCACTGATGTGCATACGCCGAGCTGGTGCTGATCTCATTCTTACTTACTTTGCTCTTCAAGCTGCTACAATGTTATGCGGCGAGAATAGAAAATTTGTATTATAACTAGTCGTCATTGATGGTTTGTTTGTTTTATGTTTAGTATGCACTAATTTATCTTTATTAAATCACAACCATAATTGTAGACAATTAGCAAAATAATTTACAAAAGTTAATATTGTTACACATATATACAAATGCATGAATTGATTCTTGAAACAATCTAGACTTCTTTATATCCCAATTCTAATAAACAAAATCTTCCTCATCTTTATGTAAAGCTGGCTACATATCATGTATTCTTGCGAATTTATTATTTCTTCTTGTATTTTTAATTTTTGTAAACTGATTTTCCTCACTAAAACTTTATTTATCAACTATTTCAACCCTGAAACTACCTTCAGTATTTATTTATTTTTCTTGATAACCAACTATCTTCAATATTTTATTTTTTTTTACTTACTATCTTCAGTAATATGTCGTAGTTGAATTTGCCACGATAAATCTTAGATCAATCCTTAAACTGCTACAAACTCTGGGATGGCGAAAAAAGTAGAAACTGTATGTAGTACACTTTTTTTTTGTCGGCAGAAATTGTATACTCTAGTTTATTACTTCCGTTACAAGTACCCAGAAAATAATATCCCACGCAAACCAAGAAAATTATGACCCAAAATCTTTAAAATCTTCTCGTTTGTATGCTTTCGAATTTCGTATTTTTATTCTTGGATTTTGGGTAACCCTCCAATTATCTGTAGTTGACGTTACTGTTCTTTGTCTTATTTGCAAGCTAATCAAATATGGAAGCTCTGTTGTGAATATCATAAACCTTCTTTTAACAAAAAAAATATCACAAACCTCAACTAATCACCGTAAATTTAAGTTACCTATTTCGTAGCAAATACTCAACTTAACGTCCAATATCCCATTTATAAAATCCCGAAATTACACAAATAAGCTTACACTATTACTGCAGAGCATGTTGGTACAGACGAAACGAGTAATGAGATTTGAGACGGACTGTTCGGATCTGGTGAAAATGGTGTCTACACCTGAAGAGTGGCCGGCATTCTCAATCCTATTGGAAGAAGTCACAAAGTGTAGAAAGCTGTTCTCAACATTTTCTATTGTTCAAGACAAAAAACACAAAAGCAGACAAGCTAGCACGGAGTGTTCGAGATCTCCTTCATGATGTATACTATGTAAACTCTTTACCACCGATTTGGATTACTAAATCGTTATAGGTATAGAAACTGCTGCCAAAAAAACAAAAAAAAAAGCTACACTATTACAGATGCTCTTTAAAATATCACTACACTTTGGACGAGATTTCTAATGCAATACATGCGGTTAACACGTTAAAAAGGAAAAAGCCTACTTTTCACAAAAACAAAAATAGAAGCAAAGAAACGTTAATATAATTTATGTAAGACCTAAAACATAACAACCCAAAAATTAAACTTGGGAAGATTGTCTCTATACCTATAAACGTTTATCATATAAGTATCTCTCAGCTACGGCCGCATGAACGGCTGCTCCAACCGGTAAAATATCTTCATCGATCATGAAATGCGGTGAATGACCGATGTGGACTGATCCGAGTTCTTCATTTCTAATGCCAATGAAGTAGAATGCGGCCGGGATGATCTCTGAGTAGAATGCGAAATCTTCGGCTCCCATCATTTGTGGAGCTACCGTGAAGTGGCTATCTCCGAGCAAATCGACCGTGACTTTCTTCAAGTGGTTGTATGTTGCGTCGTTGTTTGTGGTTGGTGGGTAGATCGCATTTTCATCTTCAAAGAAGTTTACCGTCGCTGTGTAACCGAAAACCCCGACCTGATCTACGAGTACCTGCCGTTACAAAAGATAAATGTATTTAGTATCACTGTTTTTCTAGGAAACTTTTTGTTTCTTAGACAAAAAAAAACAAAAAAGCAAAATTTAGCCACCTCTCGAATACGCTTCATAAGGTAGTAAAAGCTTGAGTTGGAGAAAGCTCTGTATGTTCCACCGAGGACCACCGTGTCCGGCAACATATCGAGACTGTGACCGCCATCAAATGAAGTCACCGACACAACCTATATACAGTTCGAGAAAATGGGAATCAGAATCCAGTTTTTATAGTTTTCAAATTTTCTTGCGGTGGATTTTGAGAAGCACCTGAGCGTCAAGAGGACTTGCTTCACGCGACACAATCCCTTGAAGGCTAATGACGGCGGAAGAAGCCGCAAGAATAAGATCAGCAGAGTTGCCGCTCTCCTCCGCGGTGATCACTGCTCGGAATATTCCACATCCGGCGAGCAGAGGACCACTCCTAGATCCAATCACACCCGTTGGATGGAAGTGGGACACATGGACGGCGAAGATAGCCTCCACGTCTTCCAATGCACCGTCTTCGATCATTTTCTTGGCGCCGTTTCCGGCTTCTTCTGCCGGTTGGAATAACAGAACCACAGTTCCCTGTAAATAATGTTACCAAGAAATGTTCCTTTTTAGTTACATGATGTAGAAATTGTTATTCGTATACTCAGTAACTAAAATGCGTTTGTGATAAATTTTAGAGCATCTCCAATGCATATATTATCCCATTTTTCATTTTGGAATTGGATTATAAACGAATTAATAGGCTCAATTGGTTGAATTTGGATGGTTTCCCCCTTATGCTTGAAAACAAATATTTAATTGGCGTTACTTCACAAGTTGTCATGATACCAAAACAGGCAGTGACCCACCAAGAAACAAAAAAATTTAAAATCTTACCAAGAAATTGAAAATACATACACTTTAATTTTGAATAAGAAATTAAACCAGAGCACTATAAAATGAAAATTATCAAATTTTCTAACTATCTAGTAATGTTACAAAAAAATGGAGTTTCATGAAGTACCTTAAGAAGATGTTCACGAGACTTCAGAATATGGGCAGCACCAAGAAGCATAGTCACATGTGCATCATGACCACAAGCATGCATTTTACCAGCAACTTTACTTTTGTGTTTCCATTCCACTGCTTCCTATTTTACATGACCACGATTAATATTATGTTTCTTTCGTATAAAAACAAAACTTGCAAAGAGAGGTCTGTATATGCGTTATCTTTTTAATTTGATAACTAGATATGCGTTATCTATAACCACTTCACCTCAACCCCACGATACATCAATATATCATTATCATCATATCTCATGTGACACGGTTTCTGTGTCAGCGAGTAACAATATGGAAGTACATAATATTGCCTACAATGGATATTTTCACATGGTAAAATGAAACAAAGAATATAAGGACTTAAGTTCAAAACATGGGTATTATGCCAGTATCAAGTCATCATTACATATAAAGTGTACATTTAACCCAAAAACTCTTTCACTTTCCCTTCGAAAAGAGCTGGTCCTGAGTTCTAAATCACTGCAAGCTTAGGGAAAATAACACCGGCTCTGATTATTTAAAATGAGATTTTTGTAAATATTTTAGTTTATTTTTCCAACGTGAATTTTCGAAATATTATATATGGATATACATTGTGATTTTAAAATATTTTATACTATTGCAAGATGACCCACTATTTTGAAAAACCACGTGCCATAAACTTTCTATTTATTTAGGAAAATGCCAATGTCTATCATGCAAGTTACCTCTATTTTTAGTTTACAGGCAAGTTACCCCTAATTTACTTATACTACAAATTATCCCCAATTATAATCTCTAAATTATATAGCAAATTCACCCATTATACAATAGTATTTACAATATTAGGTGTAATACAATCTATGTAGCATATATCTAAGTAGTAAGTACACATGCACATAAATCATTTTAATATAAAACCAAACAAAAAACATTTACTTTGTTGGAATCAGGAGAAGGTTTTTTATTTACCTGAATCGGGAGTGCGTCCATATCAGCACGCACAGCAACAAAAGGTGGGCCACCGGATCCGATCCAAGCCCGAATACCCGTTTTCGCCAACGGATACCTATACCGGATCCCCATACGATCCAGCTCGGTCCGGACAAGCCTACTAGTCTCATACTCTTCAAACGCAAGCTCCGGATTCTCATGGATCGTCCTCCTCACGCGCTTGAGCCACGCAACGTTCTCAGGCTCGTAAGACAGCCTAAGAATCTCACTGGAACAGGCTTGGGTCCAAACAAGGCACTCATCTGACCCGACCCGACTCGGTGTACCCGAGGACAGGTTCTTGGTTGGTGTCGGACGTAGTAACGTCCCTAAAGGACTGTTGTCGTCTGGATATTTTAGATCTATGAAAGGTAATTCGGTGGCGATGGTGAGAGAGAGGTTGATTATGGTTAGAGAGATTGAGAGAAGGTTGAGTTTCTGGAGATTGTCCATAACTCTGTTGCTCTGTTTTGAAAGAGAGAAAGAGAAAGAGAGAAGGAAACAGAGTGGAGAGAGAGAGAGATTTGGGCATGTGGGGATAAAATGGGTAAAGAGAGCGAGATTTGACCATGTGGGGATAAAGGAGAGATTTTCAGTCACGTGGTGAATTAGGTGTCGTATCGTAACGGTTGATGTGGGGCCCACTACTTTCGACGGAGAGAAGTCGTCAGAGTTTATCTCATTTTCTCTGACACGCTTTTTTCATCCTTTCTTTTTTTGGGCGGTGATATCAATTTTGGGGTTAGTCCAAAATCGGATGCCTTGAAATTTCAAAGTTTTTGGGTCGGTGAGTTTTTTTTTTTTCACTGAAATTATATGATTTGTAAAATATTACATCGTAGAAAAGAAAAAAAAATTAAGCCACAATAATATTTTCCAATCCTTTTTCAAGATAAAACCATCCAAAACGTTTTAAAACAAAAAATATATATATTATTTTAATATAATTACATTTTGATTAAATTTAAATTTTTAAAAATGAATGAAACTAATAAAAAGTGACACATGTACATGTGTGATTTTAAGTTCTTATAAACATTTCAAATGTTTTCATTTATGAAGACATTATGATCACCAAAGGAGGAAGATGTGTTGGTCTTTTAAGACAAGGTTTTAAATCACATGGTTAAAATATCATTTTCTATAGTAGTCCAATGCCCTATGCCCTATTATAAAAGCCGGCTGTGGTGACCGGTTAACCTCTTTATTATGATGATTTAAGTTTGACCGACCAAAAAAATCACAACTTCATAATAACTGATATTTTCATTGATTTCAACTTTATAATACTAGACCTCTATTTTCGAAAAACCAAACTTGAATCCGAATCCAAACTGAAGAGATATTCAAATACCTAAAATATAATTACATACCTAAAAAAATATTATTTATCTCTAAATTTCAAATAAGCAAATTATCCAAAAATATAATTATGTTTAGACCAAAATAAAATAAATATCCCAAAATATCAAAAATGAAAAGTTAAATATGCCAAAGTTTACCCAAAATTTATCAATTACATATAATTTGGGTATCCGAATCCCGGATTTAGACGGAACCAAACAAAACCAACCCAAAGATTAAAAATATTCGAACGGGTCATGTGAAAGATCCGACCCGGAAGCGAACCGATTACCCGACCTTAGCTCTCCCAGAAACCACTGGAACAAGGCAAAATGAGAACTTTTGTTCTTACCTCTGCTAGAAACCACTAGAACAAGAACATGGCATCAAACTTACATTAAAACTCTACTGATCGTGTCCGTAGCCAAACTAACTTGATACAGGATCTTAAAAACGAGATTTTGGTGAACCCTTAACAAGATTACCAGGAGATAAGAAAAATGTTCTTCTTCTTCGTCGGTGGATTAGGGCAACAAGTGCGACAAGTCCTGAAATCCGGCGCCAGAAACTGCATAAGATGCGGCTCTGAAGCCGATTTGGTCGAGTACGACAAAGTCTTGAAACTCTTCTTCGTTCCGGTCTGGAGATGGCCCGGGAAAGATCCTCTCCTCCATTGTAGAGACTGCGACCTGTTTTTCCCTCAATCTCTACAATCACCGCCGGTTTCTCTAGCTACTTGCCGCTTCTGCGATCGTGTCGTCAAGCCCGAGTTCCGTTTTTGCCCCTTTTGTGGCTCTTCTTTGTAAATTTTGCTCTGTTTTCCAAAAAGTTGTACTTTTTATTTAATTTACAGAGTCTTCGTGTTGTGTTCTTTCCTTCAAAATCACAATCACAATAACACTGTATTTGCTGATTTTGTTGTTTGCTTATTGTCTCTGTGTGGTCGCATGTTCATGTTCATGTTCGATTTCTGAATATTCAATTTATCATTCACTGTACACAGGAAAAATGGAACAATAACAACAATATATCTCCTTTATGATTTACAGTGGATGATTGTTTTTTTTTTTTTCCATATCTACGCAAAAGTCTTTTGTTTCATCGTCTTCAAAAAGATGAATCCACCAAACTCCAGAAATCGTCACTCCGGCCCAAGCATCCTTCTCTGCTGTCTGAGTAACACTTTTCTTACCCAAGCATCCTTCTCTGCTGTCTGAGTAACACTTTTCTTAGTAAGGAGGTCTCTTGGTGAATGAATGAGAGAGCTGCTCAAAAACATTAGATTTTCTTCTTCAATAAACAGTTAGCTTGAGAATGGTAATTTAGCATCGCCGCGATCTACCGCGTTCCTCCATAGTCTATACCGAACTCCGAGCTTATCATAAGCAACCGGTAAGTTCCATATGTTTGCACCATTCAACATCCGTTCTTGCTGTCCTAATACAAGCCTTAGATCTTCGTTTAAGACCTGGAAAACAGAGAAACAAAACGATGATTTAGAATACCTTGTGAATGGTATTCAAGATTGATCGATATTCGTTTTGTTTTTTACTTTACCTGTTCTGCGAAATGTCTCCAGAGATGTTCCATGAACGGAACATTCTTCAATATAGGAGCAAAGTCTAGTGACATACGGTATAAGAGTCTTGTCTTGTTTCTTGAAGAAGGTAAACAAACATGGAGTTGATGAAGATGTGTTGCACACTGCTTAGTGCTCTTCCCTTCTAGTTTCCCCGGTTTGGAGATCCCGATTGTCGATAGCACGATACAAGGCGGTTTAAACTCCATATCGATTGGATATGGATCCCAGTATCCTTGTAGACCAGAGGATGGCGTTAAGAACTTCACCAAGCTGCAAGAGCAGAGACAAAAAGAAAGCTTGAGACAAAACAGATTCATCTTAACACGAAAACAGTCATGAGAGTAAGACAAACCTTGGGACACTCCAGCCTTTAGCAAAAGTTGATGTGTGAGTGAATGGAGCATGAGCAAGATCCAAGAGATTGTCAAGAAGTAAACCGTGTTCCACAGGAAGGTCCATTACTAGCTGAAATTATGTAAGAAAACAGATAAGAAAATGCTATGAGAAGATTGGATTGGAGCTAGTTACTTCTTGAAATGTAAGAATGTACCTCAGCATGGATTACAAACCCTGAAGGAGGTTGTAAAGAAGGAAGGGTAGGTGCAGGAGGATCATCTCCAGGCCAGGCCCAGATCATACCGTCTTGTTCAAGACAAGGTATCGACTTTATCTTCACATTCAATAGCTTCGTTGATGGCATTTTTGTACATTTCCCATCGGTTGAGTATTCCCATCCTACAAGATCACATCTTCCTTAGAGACAAGAATGTCTTTTTCAAAACGTATCAACAGGTACAGAGAATGTATTACTTACCATGGTAAGGACACTGGATACGTCCATTGTTCACTGTGCCAAGATCGAGAGGACAAGCTCTATGCGCACACGTGTTTCGTACACATCCCGGTTTCCCGTCTTCTCCTCTAAAGATAACCCATGGTTGCTCAAAGCAATCAATTGGTACCTTAACAGACATCGACAATAGCATTTCTTAGAACCTTGTAAGCAAAAGGGAGATGGACAAATGAATCAAGAAAGAACCTTTATACATACCATTGTGTCATGCTTGAGATCTGCGGTGAAAGCAACGGGATACCAAAAGTTCTTTAACCGTGGACTATAAGGCTGTACCGGACCAGAAACGTTCAAGGTTTTCGCACCGATGTTTGTCTTTTCCCTGTCTAAGTCCTGGACAGAGGTTGAAGACGAAGGTTTATCTGATTCTGCTGTGACTCTACCGGGTAACAACCTATCATTAACCAATTCTTCCATGTGAGCTAACTTGTCCAAAGCAGTTGAAACCCTTGCTTCAGATATATGAACCTGTTTCGTTTCGACTCAAAAAGTTAGAACGAGTTTGACGAACGAGCACTGATTAAAAAGCTAATCACTTTGCATTCTTGTGAACCTGTTGGTGTGCTTTAGCTAGTTCTTCCTGCAATCCAGCTAGTTCTTTCTTCACAGTACCGATCGACTTGTACTCACGAGCTAGAGGATTAAGTACATCAACGACCTGATATAAAATTCATTCCAAAATTATCATTAAGAACACAGCCAATGCTAAACATAAACCATGAAATGATTCATAAAAAAAAAAAAGCCAAATATCTAAAATTTGTGCTACAAAAACAAATATTTGAAGACATGTGAGTAGTGAAAGCTGATCAATCCCAATACAATCACTGAAATGATAAACTTTAAAGGAGTTCAATGGCTCAACACATAGCTATCACTCTACTCTATATAGCCTAAGACAGAATGTAGCAGAAAGTCTCTCTGGTTTCACAGCTCTATCCTTATCATAAGCTAAAGAACGTAACTTGACGAACCGGATAGGGTTAAGCAAGCTCAAAAGAGGTCAATGTAGATGATACTCAAGTGAGGAACAAACCTTATCATGAAGAATCATGATGGTAAGGAGATCTTGACGAGCACGCCAATCCAAATATTGAATATCAAATCTAGCAACTTCAAGAGCTTGATTTACATCCAAGAACTTGCCTTTATAAGGAGGAGCTTTCGTTCTAGGATCCTCAACATCAAACAAAGGTCCCCATTGGCTCTTCTTCTCAATTAATCCACTTTCTTCTCCAAACACAGCAAAAACCCTGAATTCTCCTTTCACTCCCTGAAAAACAACAACAGTCACTCAAAAATCAAAACTTTACAGGCCACAAACAAAACCCATATCCCAAAAACGCAATTAGACACTGGTTTAAGCAAAGTTACCTTCTTTCTGGTGAGTTTAGATGATCTAGTTTTACAGAAGGAGATAGGAAGAGATAAAGCAGAAGAAGCAAACACGGCGGCGTTCATAGCGTCACCGGAAAAAAGTCGGAGAGAAGAAGAAAAGAAACGAAGAAGACAATAGAAAACAAATCAGAGAAAGGGATTTTCTTTTATTAATCGGAAGTTTTAGAGGATTTTTTTGTTGATAAGAGAAGAGAGTTCTTCGCAAATCTGAGCAAGCCTCCGGAAAGATGACACGTGTACAAATATTTGCAATGGGGATGTACACCTGGCAGTACTATCATCCACATGATGCTTAACCGGGATTTGCCAGCTCGGATTCTCCAAGATATCTTTTGGCTATATTGCTTTGTGAATTCTTTCTTGCAAGTTTATTTTCTTTTGTCATTATCCAACTTTGGTTTACCATCAGTAGTTTTACTTTTGGTCCAAAATATACATACATTTGTCTTTTCAAAAATATTCGAACAGAAAAGGAATCTGAGAGTGTTCCAGTGACTTTGTATTCCCCAATTGGTACAGAAGCGTATTTAGTCTTTTTAGAAGACAAAAAAACTTGCTTCAAACTTAATACTATGATATCGTAGAAAAAAATAGAGTTGAGAGAGCAATAATAAAAAAATAAAGATATAGATAGATGAGAAAACTTTGTGTAACATCTCGACCGTCATTGTTTGTGGGTTTCGAACTTTTTCTCGATCTGCGGATTTCTTGATTTCCTGTCTAATGGTCGGGATAAGTTTGAAAAACTTGTTTACTGGTTTTTGTTAAATCATCACATATTTTTTTGTGTTTTGTCCTCATTCGTACGATGTTGTTGCTCACTCATTTTTAGGTTGACGGGTTTCTCATTGCAAACTACGGTACCGTAGTTTAGGCCGTCTTCCGGATCCCACAGGAGTAATGCCGATGCAGTTATGAATAAAGTAAAGCCTAAGAAGAACCGAGAAAAAGAAAAGTATGTTGTTTCCTATTACGATTAGGACTAATGTTTTGTTATAAATAGAGGTGTCGAGTTGTGACATTCTTTATGAGTTTAGAGTTGAGAGATTGAGAGCTTGAGAGAGTTTTCTTAAGTTAATAAAGAGAGTTATTCTTTATACAATTTTGAAGTCTTTAAATTCATACTTTCACATTGAAAAGAATAGTCCAAAATTCAAAACTACACACAGGAGTTTCAAAGGCACAACACCAGTCGTCTTTACAAACTCTTCATTCACTACCTTGGATGTATGCCTTAATCTTTCTGTCAAACTCTAGACGTGCTTCTTCTTCGGTAACTCCATATTGCTTCATGTAGCAGTTGATCCCTGTCGCAATCTCTCCTCTAGCCATTTCATTCTTATCATACCAAACATATGTATAAGTTAATCCAAAGATCATATCAAATTAGTTTGAGCTTTGATTCAAAATCTTCCGGTTGTAAAGAGATAATATATATATTATTGTATTATTGTATGGATCTTGTACCTTGAAGGTAGCATCTCTAAGACGTGATCTTAGATCTATAGCTTAAATGAGTTTGGGTCTTGATATTAGCCATTCATAACCTTCTTATCCTGCAACCTCCCCTATACCAATGAAGGCGGCTGCAAGACAACAATATATTTCCCCAGTACCTAATCCAACCTCCATGTACTCGTCGAAGTTGGGTACATATCATGTGCGTGCCCACTTCGCTATTGCTAGGTTTGCTCTACATAGTCTCTTTAACTGTTTAAACATCCAAATTAGTTCATCCGATAAATGCACCACGTTATATACGCATGATTTCACTTATACCGGCTTAAGTAAATTACAAGGTCTAATGGCCCTATATTTTTGACCGTGTATTCAATCTAAGGATTTGGAATAGTTTAATTATGTGTTATATAAACATGAATTTTATTGGACTAGACGACTAGTAATTCAAAAATATACATTCAAATCTACTACTATTAATTGAAAACATTTAAGCAATGGATTTTAGTATACTTTTGTTGATTTTAAAGTATTTTTGTGGAGTTTCTTAGTTAATTATACAGAGATCCAAATTTTATGGTTTTAAATGAGATTGCAAAGAATTTTAATAACAAATCATATCTTTTAACAAAAAATCAGACTTGAATACTTTGAATATTGTGTTATAAGAAAACGGAAAACGGACACTTGTTTAACCTTAACACGGTGCAGACACAAACTTTTGCGCTTTAGATTCTTTGTCATTATTGAATACTTTGTATACCTCGTCTAGCGCATATTGCACGCTGTAAAGTCTCCCTTCTGATCTAACTTCTCTTGCTAACTCTTCGAAAAGGTCTATCAACGACCTCAAGACGACCTTCAGATGATCTGGTACTGTGTCCACGGCATCAACCTCCCATCTGTGGGTAATTTGAAAACAACATGTCAAATGATTCGCTTGTCTTCCATTATTATAGTTTTTATAATCTGCGGTATGTGATAGTGTTGATCTGCTAAGTTAGATTCTCGAGTTTCGTTGTTTTGACGAGACTAAAGGGTTATTGGAATTAGAATTTGTGTGGATTTTAAAGATTTTAAAAGTTAAGAGAATTGTTAAATTTATAAAGAGTTTTTGTTTGATTTGAAAAGAGTATATAAATTTAGAAAATCAATCAAAATGTTTTATTGTAGTGGACTTTGAAAATCTAAGAGTTATAGGTAGTATTTTGAAAGTTTTGTTTCATGAGTTAATTTGTTTAAAATCTATCTCCCAATAACAAGGATTTTAATGGATTCATGAAATCATTAAAACACAAACTTTTTGAATAACAATGGATTCTGTATGGAATTTAAAAATGATCAAACCAATAACAATGGATTTTAGTAAGATTATCAAAATTCATAAACCAATAACAATAGAATCTTAAAATTTTAAAAATTCTCTGAAATCCATCTCCCAATAACCACTCCTAAATCTATGCTCTCAGCTCTAACCAAGCTCTAACCAGTGGCAAAGGCAGTATGCTACCGCAGGGGGCAATTGATCCATGTGAAATTTTTTTAAAAAACAAAAATTATCTTTACATGGGATAAAATTAGCTCAATGAAATATATGATTAGTATCAATTTGACCATTGTAAAAAAAAATTCTAGCTCCGCCACTGGCTCTAACAGCCTATAGCTCATGGAAAGAAAAATATACAAACTCAATAATCAATCACCCCATTTATCTCTTTTAACGAATCAAATTAATCATTAAATTACTCTAATAAATCAAATTGATCACTCAAATCTCATTTTACCACGTTTCTTAAATATTTACTTATTATGTTAAAAAAATGTAAGTTTTCCAAAAGCAAACGAGTGTATTTAGTTCCATTACGTTTTAAATAGTTTATATATGTTTCTAAAATGTTTCTGAAATGGAAAACGAACCTAAGATAGAGTATCCATGCAACATACTTAAGTAATAAACCTTGAATAAATATAAATACAAAAATTATTCACAAAATAAAATTCATCAAACGTACCTTTCCAAGCTTTGAAAGAAATCTATGACTTCGGTAAGAGTACAATAGGCATCAGCTGTGTCATCCAAAATGGTATACAGCACGAGGCACTTGCTCAATATTATTCTACCAGCTGAATACTGTGGCTCCATATAGATGCCCATTGCCCAGAAAAGACACTCCACCACTCTCTCTCTGAAGTAATTAGGCATCTTTGATTCCAAATCTAGCTCTTCCCACCATCTGTACGTACATTGCCCAAAATAGAAAATGATGATGACATGAAAACAGTTTTGATTCTATAAATAGGGTAATTTAGATCTGATTAACACATGTGACTATGTCTTACTTCACGAGGGTTTGAAGCTCTAGAATATAATGCAACTGCATGAACTTGAAGTTGAGCTTGGCCAACTTGATATATTCCCTTGCCACTAGTACCTCTATATTTTCTTGCTGAGAAAGATGCAACACGTTTTTTTATGAGCTCAGATAGATGTGGCTGATTAGTACCTCCAACAAATAGCTCCAAGTGTTTCTTCGTGAAAAGCAATGCTCCGTCCAAGATTACTTCTGTATTCGTCCCAAGATGTGACGCTTCGTACAAGCTTAGCATACCTCTCGTATCATGAGTCAGACATTTCTCAAAATCTCCATCCTCTGTCTTAAACTTGTTGAACATATCTATATAGCGAAACAGTGAAAAAACAAAAAAATCAACTATCTTCTGTCATATGTCAAACGAAACGCATGTTAGCATCATATGTAGAAACCTAAGGATCTCTATATCGTTTTCGATTAGGAAAGTTCCTCACCGGAAGACACATTGTGACCGTATCGCCTGAAGACCCGGAAGATGACGGAAACGGTGTACAAGTCATCTTCTCCGATGATCATATCTTCCACCTTCCCAAAAGCGGCTTTCAAGAACTTCGATCTCTTTCTCGAAATGGTAAGCGACTCCAAGATCGACTAGCGTATGGATTAAAAGAATCCTCTCCTTCGTGTCCAGACAAACCAGCTTTTCAGTCACTCTAGGTTTAAGTTCCTCGATATCTCTCCCAAGGCCATCCATTTCCTTGGAAAACAAAATACATGTGACACTGAGTGAACTTCTTATGTCCATAACTCTCGTTTTAATGTTCTTGGCTTCTTGCAGGACACTAATTAGTTTCGCGAGCAAAAACGAAGTAAGAGAAGTTGGGGAGAGATAAATCCAGATCTATAATGCTTCAAGAGCTTGATTACAGTGGATTTCCTGAATGTTTCCGCCAAAATGGCAAAATTTATCTTTTAAATCGGGGTGTGAGTAAGTGGATCTCCAAGGACCTATTTGTAGAGAATGACTTATGGACCTATCCGCAGTATAGTTGTTACATACAGGCCCGACCCAATTTTCGTTGGCCCAATGCAATAATTCCGATTTTACAAGAATAAACAACAGAATTTTGCAAATAAGACCCTACAGGTTTGAAACGGACCCTGAAATGTAACATAAATTTTCAAAAAACAAATTAGCCACCTGTGCAAATGCACGGGCCTGGTTACATATAAGGAAAAATAAAATTAAAAAAATTATAGTTTACTATACTATCAAATTTTTGAGACTTACAATATAAAAGATTCTCAGGTTTGTATTACACTATTCAAAAGTGAAACCCTAGACAAATGGTGTTTGCCACAAAATTTTCTATTACTAAGTTCATTGCGGATATTCACTTTAGAATGTCACTTTGATATCCGAACTTGTTAGAGTCTTGTGTTCATATTGTAGTAAAGATTTTAAAATGTCCATATCTAATCTTGTACATACCGCGACTGATTAACGGAAACAGAAAAGAAACGATGATCCAAATCCAATAGGGAGGCCGAAAACTGAATCAGCGGACGATTTGTTGCTTCATGATCACTAGTTCGAAAACATTGATAATACTGAACTAACTTGGAAAACTTTAAACCTTATCGGATTTAGTTCGAAAACACGATTTTATTGAGAAAATTAGTGATTTTTTCTGAAAAATAAAATTAAGAATAATTTTGTTAACCATGGTCATATTTAAGTTCGTCATTAATGATTCGCGGAATGCTATATATCACTTTATATTGTTTTTGTTTGTTATTTGTTTTCTGTCTAGTCGCAAAAAGAAAAATAACTATTGATTTTTCTCCACAAAAACATTATCTCCACATAGTGAGTAAGGAAAGGACAATTGGGAGACGTGGACGCACTTTAAGCCCGTCAACAGATTTTCTTGATATCTCCTAATCTCTTTTACTTCTCCACACACCACAACACTTCACTGATCTTTTCTCTCATCTTCAGACGCAGGAAGCAGCACAAACACAAAACACACAAAAAATGGCTCAGACCATGCTGCTTACTTCCGGCGTCTCTGCGAACCAATTCTTGAGGAACAAGAACCCTCTGGCTCAGCCTAAAATTCAACATCTCTTCCTCTCTGGCAACTCTCCGGTTGCTCTACCATCTCGAAGACCATCATTTGTTCCTCTCGCTCTTTTCAAACCCAAAACCAAAGCTGCTCCCAAAAAGGTTTTCACATAACCTTTACTTGTCTTTGATATATATCTCTTGTCTGGATGGTAATGTTAAGAGTTTTTTTTAATACATTTTAGGTTGAAAAGGCGAAGCCAAAGGTTGAAGATGGTATCTTTGGAACGTCAGGTGGGATAGGTTTCACGAAGCAAAACGA
Source organism: Erythrophleum ivorense (assembly GCA_026724425.1). Lineage (NCBI taxonomy): Eukaryota > Viridiplantae > Streptophyta > Magnoliopsida > Fabales > Fabaceae > Erythrophleum > Erythrophleum ivorense. The sequence goes on along the minus strand of JAIUCV010000070.1, from coordinate 926,407 downwards.
GCTCTTCGTGGGTCGTGTTGCTATGATCGGTTTCGCTGTAAGTCCCTTCTCTCTCTCGGAAACACAAACTTTTCTTCCACGAAAGAGGATTTTGATATGAATGTTGAGTTTCTGCATAGGCTTCGTTGTTGGGTGAGGCGTTGACAGGGAAAGGTATCTTAGCACAGCTAAATCTAGAGACAGGGATACCTATTTACGAAGCAGAGCCATTGCTTCTCTTCTTCATTTTGTTCACTCTATTGGGTGCCATTGGAGCTCTCGGAGACAGAGGAAAATTCGTCGACGATCCTCCCACCGGACTAGAAAAAGCCGTCATTCCTCCCGGCAAGAGCGTCCGTTCTGCTCTCGGTCTCAAAGAACAAGGTACTCTCTCAATATTCCTCTTTCTTGGCATTGGTCTAATCATGAAGGATAAGGAAAATGTAGAACTGAAGTAGCATTAAGTTAGTTTATTGAATCAAGTATAGTGTCCGAATGTTGATTTTTTTTTTATCCCAAGATACAAAATATGATGTTATTGAGAGTTTCATGTAGTCTAATCCTTAAATGTTTGTTGTTTTGTTTGTGTGAAGGTCCATTGTTTGGGTTCACGAAGTCGAACGAGTTGTTCGTAGGAAGATTGGCACAGTTGGGAATAGCATTTTCATTGATAGGAGAGATTATAACCGGGAAAGGAGCATTGGCTCAACTCAACATTGAGACCGGTATACCGATTCAAGATATCGAACCACTCGTCCTCTTAAATGTTGCTTTCTTCTTCTTTGCTGCCATTAACCCTGGTAATGGAAAGTTCATCACTGATGATGGTGAAGAAAGCTAAACTCTTTTATGTACTTAAATTTAGTTTAATGTGAGACCATCTTTATGTTGAGACAGAAGGAAATGAACAGCTTAAACTGTTGTGATACTTAAAATCCTTTTGTTTTAACTTGGAAATTTTCTGATTATATATTTACTTATTTAGTTTCTCCCTAGTTTCACTACCCTTACGTAAATTTATATCATTTTAGCATCTTTAATAGACAAAACTATGAGGTTCAAAAATATTAATCATGGAATATTGTTGGGTAGCAAAATAATTAAAATGAATGAAGCAAATCAAAATGGTTTATTGTGTGGTTTAAATATTATTATGTACATTGTTCTATACATCATCGATTGTGTGGTTTTACAGCAAAGAATGAACAAAGAAGATACGTATACAAAAAAGTAGTTTGTTTTGTTTATTTGGAAAGCAAGTGACGTGCCCGTTGATTAGCTCCTTTAACACGAGTGTTAAGCTCATCAACATCGTCGCCGAGATGATCCAGAGCCTTGTTTTGCCTGCAATTTTTCCCACAATAAGTATTCTACAAACATACGTATAAATAATGTATGAAAATCCGAATGTATTTTTGTTATCTGACTTGTTGAGCTCAGATCCCATATCAACGGCCATGCTCTTAAGATCACCCAAAATGTCACTTAGGTCCGAAAGTCCATCGTCTTGCTTTGCCTTCTCTTGCTGCAATAATATTTATACACCATTTCTTTTTTTAATATAATTCCTTAATTAAGCATTTACGATTCACAGTTTATGCAAAATTAGAATTTGAAGAAGAGCACAAACCTCGACTTTTTGCAACGCGTTTGTTGGTTGGTCTAATGCTGACGGTTGGCTGCTTGATCGTCCTTTCCCACCTAAACCGAGTTTATCTCGCTCTTCCTTTTGATTCCCGCTCTTCTTCGACGGTTTGTCTAAATATTCAACAAATTTATTTATAAGAATTAATCACCTCTCAAACATAATCTTAGACACTCAAGAATCATGAATTAAGAATTAAGATTCAAGAAATCAAATAAGATGATATAAATTATTTAACGAGGTAAAGATTTGTTTCTCTAATCTACAAAACTACACAGCAAACAAAAAAAAATGTAGAATATAGTCTAGGGTTTCAATAAAAAGGGTTAAAAACCTGGTGTGATCATAGGTCCCGCGATCTCTTTAGTCTTCTTTGGTTTCCATGGTTTAGAAAACATTCCTCCTAAGTTGTTCAAAAGCTTCTCTCCCTGATCTCAGAAAACATTTTCATCGACAACTTAAGAACAACACAAATAATTTTTCAACATTCCGGATCGAAAAGAGTAAAAGAAAATTAAAAACGGCTTTACCCGACTAAGATCTTTATCCATTTCAACAGCCATAACATGAGTCCTGTTTATCTGTTCACCTTGCGTGTGCAACATTTCAAGCGTTCTTGTTGCATCCGATCTTATATCTTCAGCGATCTTAAGACAACTGTTCACACCTTTGGTTGTTTCTTCGGCTTTATAAACCGCATAGTTCTCTAGTTCCTCTGTCGTTTGGCTCTGAAGTCCACCGGAATCGCGGAAACCGTTCTTGTATTTATCTTCATCGTCGAAATCTGGTGTTATTAAGATTGGTTCTGAAGAAGTTCTTCTTCCTGCATTGATTGTTCCTCCGTTTTTGTTTGATGATTCATTGGGAACTTTGTTGTTCCCCGGAGATTTGAAAAATCCAAACATCTATTTAACAATGAGAAGCCGACTGATCAAAAATATTCAGGATTATTGATAAGAAAAAACACAAAAACTATTTTGTGAGATTAAACCGAATTAGCATTGCAGATTTTCAGAAAGTAATACAAGATGGACAAGAGATACCTATGAAATTTCTGTAAGAGGACTTGAGAGAGATAAAAGATTCGGATTAAGAAAAATACAGAGAAAGGAAAAGGAAACTGGTTATCCAAAAATAGAAACCTGTGAAAAAGATATAAATATTTCAGGAACGGATCAAAGAATCGTTTAGATTCTCTCTCTGTTTTTGTACCGTCGAAAGGATCTAGAGATGAAGAGAGAGACACGTAGGAGAAGGAGAAGTAACCAGCCGCCATGTCACGTCCTATTTTTAGAGAGAAGAAAATAAAGAAAATGTCGACGGAGAGCGAGATAGAAAATTAAATTGGTACGAGAACGAAGAGAGACTTGAGATCCAAGTTTTCAACCAAAACTTGTGATAGCTTTCATGTTCACAACCAATGAAAACGGATTACATATTAAAAGATCATTGTTTGTGGCTTTTATAAATACATTTTTAAAAAATACAATAGTTAAAGCACATGCACTTTATTAACAAGACATGTAAATGTGTCCACTCCCTCATGAAATTATACATAGACAATACATTTTTATCTCATTATATGTTGTCACCAATCTAACTCGGGTGAATTTAAAAAAATATACATTTTGGGGTGGCTATTATCATGAACATCTAAAGAAGTGTATTTTGATAAATTTCACATCTAACTCTATTATCTCATTACCAGAGCCGTGCACAGAGATATAGAGCCCGTAAACAGAAAAAGAAAAAGGTCCCTCAAAAAAACACTAATCCGTTCATAGAAAACATATAATAAAAAAATGCCCCTCCCACTTTATCTTCTAATATTTTCCAACGCTTAACTGAAGTTGCAAAGAAGCAATAAGTGCGCTGAATAATTCCAAAAAACGAGACTGCCTTTGAAAAAGTGGTTGCCATATCACAAAGAGCAAGATTAAGATTGTGCCAGCCACAAGGTGTATAAAATGCCCTTGGATTAATCTCAAGTAATCTTTTCTGTATTCCTTTGTGTTTTCACAAATCAAACTATAACTAATATAAGAAGACTTAATAATTAGCAAATACTTTCTGTTTATTGTTTGATTTGTTCTGAAGAAGAAGAAGCAGCTGAGAAGTTTTCAAAAACCTCAGAGAAGAAAAGAACAAAAGCCCTAATATCTTTTGTAATTTAAATTAATTAGTAATTAATTGCTATATTAATGTAAAAATATTTTTCTATTACTACTAATACATATAAACCACTGATATATATAGGGCCCTTCAATTTTTTAAGAAACTTTGGGCCCGTAGGCCAATGTTTCCTTATGATACACATAGGCACGGCCCTGCTCGATCATTACCACTAGACAGTATATGATATATCATTTATCAACTACTACACTCTAAAAAACCTCTATCTACATTATTAATCTTGCAATGCTAAGCATTCAGCATGGCATTAATAAAAACAAATTAGGGTAACAAGATCTATTTATATAAGAGCTCTTGAAAATATCATAACTAAAACATGATAACTCAAATATATTAAGGGGGATGTATTGAACTTGAGATTTATAATGATTTAGGGTGATTTCATTTTTAGATGATTTAGGATGATTTTAGAAAAGTTGTTATGATTTTAATGAAATCACTCTAGAATCCCACCAAAAACCATGAGATTTTAGGTGATTTGTTTTTAACAAAGAAATCCCACCAAATAACTATAAAATCACTTGAAATCACTTAAAATCCACTTCTAAAAATATTTCCAATAACACTGGATTTGAAAGTGTATTTTAAAATCACAAGTTCAATAACACTGGATTTTAAAAGAGGTTTTAGAATTCAAGTTTGAATAATACTGGATTTGTCATTTTAATACAAATCACCTTAAATCACTTCAAATCCTACTTTCAATACACCCCCTAAATATTCATCTTAATTTTACGATCCCTTATAAGATTATGTGGGGTAAAAGAAATGCATTTCCGGATCTAAATTGTTTGAAGATATCATTTTGTATCTATCAAATTAACCCCACTTCACATGTGGAAGATTTGACACGTCGAATGTATAATGCATTCGGAGGATGAATCGATAACACGTGATCATAATCTTAATAACACTTTAAATAATTTCCATTACCAATAGAAAAAAAAATAATCTCCCGAGACATTATTTGGTTTGTACGCCTTGAGCTCTCTTTTTTTTTTTTTTTGTTGATAAAACTCCTTGAGACCTCATAAACAAGACGAAGTTGATGTGTATTTTATATAGTAGATTTTGATATTTATATGATAAGTTCTTGTCGAAGAAAAAATGTAAAAATATAAAACTCATTTGATGATGGGAACATGAAAAAACTTTGAGTGCAGTCATATTCACTTAATTGTGTCTTCGATTCACGTGTGCTTTTGACATCACGATTATGGTTAATAGCTTAATGATAGATAGCTAGCAGATTAGTTAGTCTATCTATGATTTATAAATCTAGCAGATTAGTCAAAGATTCGAAACAAAACAAGTCACTGAAAATTATTAAGTATATGTAAGACTCACTGACAAAAAGCCATCTATATATTAATTAAAATAATATATACATCCATGTTAAGGACTATATGCTTCCACATAATGATTTAGTTTTAGTTGATAAACTAAGAAGTTTATATGGTTACCAAAAAAGACGTATTTGTGTAAAGACGCCTACACGACAAATTACTATCTGGCAGTTCACATAATCACATGTGACACATTTGGATTCCAAGGCCTTTTACGAATTTTTTGTACAAACTAGAAAACTTCATATAAAAAACGTGAGAATTTTCACCGAATGTATTTATGTTAAAAAAAATTAAGTCACTCTTTTATATATTTATCAATATCTCATATTCGACCATATCATTGTAATTAGTGTAAACAAAATCATAATGAAATGATTGATTTCATTTTAGATTCCCAAACAGGGAAAAAAAAAAAAAAAAAAAAAAAGCGAAAAGAAAATATTGTAAGAGAGCAGAAAGAGGATAATAGTTGTAACAAAATGTTTATACAAAAGATTGTTGTAAATTTTGAGAAGTAACTAATTTTGGGTTTTCTTGTTGGTGGAGAACGAAGGCCTCAACCAATTTCTACTCATCAAGCCATCATCACCTTTAACCTTGGCACTAGACCGCCTCCTAAAACTGGTGACACGTAAGAGTCGGCCAATACGTTTCCTCCACGTCAGCCGAGGACTTGGCGAGGGCTGAGGAACAGTCTCCTTCTTCTTCGTCATATGTTGATGATATTGACGATCCCATGACGCCTTGCAATTTTCTAGCTGAGAACTTTCTTTTGCTCCATCATTGTTTTCGAATTCGATCGAAATGAATGAATCTGTAGATATTTACAAACATTAGTGGAGCCACCTTGTACCATTTGATCCATAAATATTTACGTATATAAACATTTTGAATTTGGAAATTATACTATATGAGCTGTGAGAGTATTTTACGTTATTTATTTTTTTTTTTACTTGGAACGGAAAGGGGTAATATGGTATTATCGACATTGATTGGAGATTATAAGCAAAAATGTCCATAATTTTTTACCCAAAATGATAGTTTTAAATTGAAAAACTAAAGTTTTTGATTTAGAACAAAGACGTTTTGAGAGGAAAACAATCCTGAAAGAGACTACTACGTTAATTTAAGCATTTTAGGTAAACCATCTCATAATTTAAAATATAATTTTTACATTATTAGTCCTTTAAAATATTTGCAACATTCGTTTAAAACAAGTAAACATATAAAGTAAATAATTTATAAAATTCAGAAAGTCATGCATAAAAAATTGCTTTAGGCATTGGAGACGATTAAACCAGCCGTGTATATGAGTTAATGTGGAATGGATGAAATAAATGGTCTAGTATATAGTACCTTCTGGACTGCTGGTGGAGTTGGTTTGTTGATCAAACTTGTGGTGTCGCAGATCGAAGGATCCAAGGAAGGAGAAGAGACTATTGTTTTTCTTTTTAGAAGATTTCTGAAAACTGAATTTCGGTTTTTGGATAGTATGATATGAAGGAGGAGGAGATGGATGTTGTAACTTCTGTATAGAAGCCAAGACCAGAAGCCTCTCGTTGAGACAGAGAGGACACACACCTTCGATAAACTCAATTGGATGGATGCCACAAGAAGATGTTATGATTTGGTTCTGTTCTTTCATGGCTTTTTTATGAAAGAGACAGAGAGAGTGGTGAAGAAGTCGACGAGTGTTTTAGTTTAGAAACTTGATTCGGCATATCTACCTAAGATGGTGAGAAGCACAATTTGTGTGTGTGTGGATATATATAGTTTTATGAGCTGTCTTTGTATATAAATGAAACGATTTAGAAGATATTAGACGATAGTGATCTGATTTTAAATGTAATTGATTCGAAAGATTATCATGATTGACAATGATTAAAATAGTTATTAGGAAAGACACTCAAGAAAAATCTGTCAATGGTTGGTACGTGATCGTTAAATATTCTTTAGATTTCATGTATGACAAAACCATGACTCAAATGGATTTAAATAATTGAAAATTATTAAAACGAAAAAGTGTATATGCTAACGGCGGATTTTGGCAGATTTTTGAAAAATAATTCCATTTTTTGGTCGATTTAAAAGAGAAATCTTACAAGATACCATACGGTTAAGAAGATAATTAATTAAATAGAGGGTTTTATAGCATGTTCGTAAATAGGCAGAGTGGGGAACCAAAAAAACACCCTTACTATAGGTTTAGTAACTGAATGGCCACCAAAAAAAATTGTATGGTTAGGTATCTCTTTTAACCCAAAAAAATTTTGGATACCATATATCTTAGGTTTGATATACCCAGAGCCGTGCCTACACTGTTAGAGGCCGGAAGCAAATTATATAAACCCAATCGTTTACAATAATAATCTTATTAGGGTTGGACCCTGCACGGGATGATGATTTCTAAATTTGTATTTTTATTAAAAAATGTCTATTTAATTATCTCAATTTTTTTTTGCGACGGATTTATTGGTTCTTATTTTTGTTTGTGGTCTATAAATTTAACATCTTAACGATTTTTTAAAAAAGTAAATAACTTAAAACATTGACCACATGCCCAGACCATACAAAATCTGGGCTCTGTATTAAAAAAAATTAAATATTAAACTTTAAAAATGTTAGACTTTTTCTATAAACTATTGACGCTCCCAGGCACTCTTACCGAGGCAACCGCCACGACGCAACTCAACTTCCCGATGAGTCTCCGACCTTGCCTCCCCGCCGTCCGTCCGTGCATCTAACTCCCCAGAAGCCGTTCTCCGACTGGTCGCCGCAGAGGCTGGCCGGAATCTGGCTCCTCTCCCTCGTCGCCTCCTTCTCCCGACGAGCTTCCTTTTCTCGATCTGCTCCGGTGAGGTGATTCTCCTAAGGCTGTCGTGTTCTCTTGCTTCTCCATGGATCCGTCGATGCGTCCTCGCCGCCGTGAAGGTCTCTTACCGGCGAATCCTCTAGATCCGGGGAAGATGGTCTCTTCTCCGTTTTCTCATCTCTCTCCGGCTTCGCCGGTGAACCCTTCAAACCCTCCAGATCCACCGGATCCGCCTGACCCGCCGGACATTCGTGGATCTATGATACCGTCGCATCTTATCTCCCTGTCTCAGAGGCCAGCTTCTTCATCTATATCTTTGCCTGAGAGCTTGATATCTTCGCCGAGGAACCATTCCGGTGTACTTTTCCAACCTATGTCTATCACATCTCCATTCAACCTTATCGTTCAGTCCTCCACCATATCTCCAAGCTTTGACCATTTGAAGCTTTTAGTCCTACTCCTCGCCGGTGAAGGGACATCAGGATCTTGGATTCCCGTTACTGTCAATTTTCACATCTTAGTCCGGCGTTGTAAAGTCTTGGGATTGACCCATGAGTCTTCCGTAGCGAGATCTCTTCCCGGTTCACTATGCATCCAGCAACCCATCTTCCGTGATCTTCAATTGGTATGGGCCCAGCCTAATTCGACCAAAAAGGGTCTTCAGTTCTCGTCTTGGATTCCTTCAGCCCAAACCACAAGTCTTCTTGGTGCTTTGGATGTCCGAATCTGTTTAGCCGTGATGTTCTCATCAACCTTTTTGTGGAAGATGTTCAACATTTCAACCTCCTCCATTGGCCTGGAGAGATCATATCCATCCTCCTCCTTTCTGAAGGAGAGACGTTTTCCACCTTGCTCTCTTTCGATGAAAGAGACCTACTTGTCGGATTCAAATCCGGAAACCTTTGTCGATTTAGTAACCGTATTGTTCTCTTGTGTAGCGGTTCGTTCGGAGAAGAGACAACTGAATTCATCTCGGTGACTTTCGGAGGTGAAGATTGGCTTTCAAAGTCACGATCCAAAGTGACTATTATCAAACAATCCAGCTTTGCTGTGAAGTGTTGCCTGACGCATGCGAGTCTTAACGACTCCTTTTTGCTGTCTAACTTCTTTGAAGTTCTATCTGTTTTAAGTGTTGTGATCTTTATGCGTATTTGTTTTAATCTAAGAGGATGTTCCATTCCCTCTTCTTATAGTTTGGAAGTTTGAGTAATGAAATCATTGTTTGCACAAAAAAAGAGGGTTTTATAGCATGTTCGTAAATAGGCAGAGTGGGGAACCAAAAAAACACCCTTACTATAGGTTTAGTAACTGAATGGCCACCAAAAAAAATTGTATGGTTAGGTATCTCTTTTAACCCAAAAAAAGTTTGGATACCATATATCTTAGGTTTGATATACCCAGAGCCGTGCCTACACTGTTAGAGGCCGGAAGCAAATTATATAAACCCAATCGTTTACAATAATAATCTTATTAGGGTTGGACCCTGCACGGGATGATGATTTCTAAATTTGTATTTTTATTTAAAAATGTCTATTTAATTATCTCAAATTTTTTTGCGACGGATTTATTGGTTCTTATTTTTGTTTGTGGTCTATAAATTTAATATCTTAACGATTTTTTTAAAAAGTAAATAACTTAAAGCATTGACCACAAGCCCAGACCATACAAAATCTGGGCTCTGTATTAAAAAAAAATATTAAACTTTAAAAATGTTAGACTTTTTCTATAATTTTTAGGAGAAATTATGCTCTAAAATTTTTTTTATGAGAAATTAGGCACTAAAAAAACAATTTTATGAAAATTTAGGTTCTAAAACTAAAGAAGAAAAAATCAAAAAGAGCCCTGTTGGATCCCACCTCACACGGCTTCCAGCCGGCCTGATTGACCACATATTCAATATGATAAACTTAAGCATATATAAACTTCAAATCACTACAATATAATAAGATAATTTAAAGAACAAAAAAACTTAAAATAAAACATTATTCTTTTTTAAAAAAATTATACTTCATGTATTTCATAAAATAAGTTGAAATTTTATAATATTCAAATTTGTCATAAAAAATCTTTTAAATATTTTTAAATTTTTAAGCAAGTTAAACTATTTCAAATATTTTAATATCTTGATATAAATATTTTCAAATTTTTCTCTTTGAAATATTTATTATAATAAAAAATTATTTGGTTTAATTATATAGTTTTATCAAATAACCATTAGTCCCAAAATATATTTATAAATTTGGATGATTATTAAATTAATCTTCCATTTCTTATGGTTTCTTATCATTTTGGTCTTTTTTATAATAGTGTTTTAAACTATCATACATCTTCATTTCCAATGTGGGACTTTGATGATATACTTATTATTTTCATCATTTTAGTAATTAATATCTGTATTTAAAAACTCAAATTATAATTTGTGTAAAAAAATGTACATTTTTTTAGTATATGAGTAATGTGATAATTTATTTATTTTTATAAATTTTAGTCCAATCAAAAAATGAGAGAAAAATATAGTATTTAAGAAAACAATTAATTTGATATATTGACTAAGATATGGAAAGAATTAAATGCTAAAATTTGTATAAATAATTAATATAAACTATTCTCTAATCAAACTAATGCAATGGCATATTATGTAAATAGTCTAGTAAATGTTGCCTTAAGTAAAAAAATCTTGAGAATGAAGATGACACATCAGCATGTATTCTCTTTTAATATAATAAGGATGTTTTCAATGTTCTAAACTTACAGTTAACAGAGAATTAAACTACAAAATATTGTATTAGACTACCCAACAAAATAATAGTATTACAATTATGGAAAGAAAACGTAAAAACAAAAGATCCATAGAAATAAGTAAATAAAAGAAAAAAAGAATAAGGAGAGCATGATCATTGGTGTATGTATTTGTTAATATATATAACTGTACTCCATGAAATATGAAGAATCGTTCTTTCAAAAACATGTTTAAAAAGTTACTAATTATTTCTTGAAATTGTGGCTGTAGGCCAATGTTTCAAATTTTGTAAGGCAAGCACGGCCCTGGATATACCATATATGTTTAATTACTAAATATTATTAAAATCACATGATATATATAATAAGTTAAAGATATATACACAATCATCTTTCTACATATATTCTACACTTATAAACTCTGGTATTTGGTATAAGAACATGTATAAATGGTATATAAACAGATAATGCGATTCATGTGAGCATTTGCCATATGGAGAACATGTGAATGATGGTGGGTGGAATGCTATTATGCATGAAAACTAAAAGCAATGCAATTATCAAAATTTAGTAGGGTCCATACATTTGGCTATCGACTACCATTGTTAATTCTTACATATATTATGTGTATATAAAGTTACAAAAGCGCATTTGAGTTTTAGGAAGAATGTGCTGTTTATGTCTTGTAATGAAGGCTTGGATATATCTATTCTTTTTCGTTAGATTTGACTTTTGACCAGCGCCAAAGTTTAAACTTTAAAGTGTTTTTTTTTCTAATCTTAAAACTCCTTTAATCGATGTCAAAAAAAAAAAAAAACTCCTTTAATCAACAACAAAATCTAAAATGGACCATGAGAATTTATCCATCTTGCCCGGACAGAGTCGGGCCTGCCGTACTTTTACTTGCCTTGCATCTTTACTATATAAAGCCCATCCAACTCTACCTTCCTGAGATGGTGAAACCCAAGCATCTACAAAACAAAAATATTATTAGTCAGCATTGTGAATAGCTTGTTGCATAGTTTGGGATACATTCTTTTTAATGGATGATCTCGTGGTAAAATCAAATCTCCGGTCCCCTCCGGTTTAAAAATGATGAGCCAATAAACAAAGTCAAAAGTCAAAAAGGTTAGTCTGCGTACGAATCTCCCAATAAGTCAAACCTCCGTTTCTTCTCACCCAAACTATAGTACCCAGCCAAATATCAAAAGCTCCTTTTTTGGAGTTCACGGAGATCTTCTTCGTAGAGCGATCAAATCCCGGGGAAGACGCTCATAGAAGAAATCTCAGATTTTCTTCAATCTCTCTGTATCTTCGTTCCTTTCAGACCAATCTAAATGTCAGGTCAGTCCCTTTTCTCCTTCTTCCTCTTTTGATTTTTTTGCCTAATCATATCGTCTATTTCGACACTTTCCCAATCATTTTTGGGTTTTTTCCGACAAGTTGGTCAGATTATTTGTGTTCTGTGTCAGATTATGGTTTCTGGTATTTGTTCCATGAACAAGTTGGAATTTTGAATTTGGAATTCCAGTCATTCTGGGGGGGTTCATGATGATTTATGCTTTAAGGTTTTTGTATCATGAACAAGTTGAAATCTTGAAGTTTTGGGTTTATGTTGAAGGTTTTAGATTGAGTTCTTAAGCTGAATTTATGTTATTTCTGATTCACAGATAATCAAGAACCAATTTTTATGGTTTTTGTTGCATGAACAAGTTGAAATTTTGAAGTTGTGGGTTTATGTTGAAGGTTTAGATAGGATTTGTAATCTGAATTTCTGTTATATTGAGAATTTCTTGTTTGATATACAGATAATAATCAAGAACCAATCTTGGCGAAGGAGGGGAGTGTGGTAGGCATTCCATCACCACTCTTGAAGCTCAAAAGCTGGCAATGGTGGGTTCTTGTGTCCATTAACATCTTCTTCCTCATCGGTGGTCAAGCTGCTTCAGTCCTTCTCGGTAGGTTTTACTACGATGAAGGTGGGAACAGTAAATGGATGGCCACTCTTGTTCAAACCGCGGCGTTTCCGATCCTCTATATCCCGCTTTTGCTCCTTCCTCCATCGTCTGCTAACGCGGAGCCTTCTTCTTGCTCGCTCAAAACCATTGTCTTGATCTACCTTCTCCTCGGCGTCATCATCGCTGGAGACAACATGTTATACTCTGTTGGACTTCTCTACCTCTCTGCGTCGACTTACTCGCTCATTTGCGCGACTCAGCTAGCCTTCAACGCGGTCTTCTCTTATTTCATCAATGCTCAGAAGTTCACTGCTTTGATTCTCAACTCGGTTGTTCTCCTCTCTTTCTCTGCTGCTTTGATTGCCCTTAACGACGACGCAGACGCTCCTTCGGGCGTCTCTAGCTCCAACTACATTGTCGGGTTTGTGTGTACGCTCGCTGCATCCGCGCTTTACTCTCTCTTGCTCTCTCTTATGCAGTTCTCGTTCGAGAAGATCCTCAAGAGAGAGACGTTTTCAGTGGTTCTTGAAATGCAGATCTACACTTGTTTAGTGGCGACTTGCGTCGCGGTGATCGGGCTTTTCGCTAGCGGGGAATGGAGAAAGCTGCACGGTGAAATGGTAGGGTATCACAAAGGCCAAGCCTCGTATGTACTGACTTTAGCCGGGACCGCGGTTACATGGCAAGTGTGTTCAGTAGGAGTTGTTGGTTTGATATTTCTGGTGTCATCTCTCTTCTCAAACGTCATTAGTACGCTCTCTTTAGCCGTGACTCCGCTCGCGGCTTTGGCTGTGTTCCGGGATAAGATGAGCGGCGTCAAGATTATGTCGATGCTTATCGCGCTTTGGGGTTTCGCTTCTTATGTCTACCAGAATTATCTTGATGATTTGAAGGTTAGACGAGCTCGGCAACAGGCTCAAGCGGGGCGTGAGCGGTCTGATCCGCCCTGCTGAGTTTGTGGTGATTTTTAGGGGGAGGTATTGGTTTTAGATTATATACTTATGCTTTCTTGTTTAAGATTAAGCAAGCAATAATTGTCACTTGTAGGACAAGCTATTTTGTTCACTCCTGGTTTAGCTTACAAATTTCAATGTACTCAATACTGTGGAATCGATCAAGTGGGATACAAATATTTAACTTTAAAATTTCTTACAAGACAAAGTTATGTTAAACATAAGACAAGAAAGAGATAGACAATTTATTAGACTACAAATTAACACAATTTAAGGAACCGGTCTACGGCTGCTATGATTAGAAATTGTGATTTGAGATTAAGCCAAGAGCCAGAAATTCTTCTGCCACCTTGTGTTGATCAAGTAGCCACTAACACCTTTGCTTTGTTTCCTCACACCAATCGTCAAGCAATCTGCACCGTTGATACAACGATTCACGAGCTCCTCTGATCTGCTAGGTCCACATAAGCTACGTACAAAACGACAAAACAGGAAATGAAATTATTGAAACGTGAGAATCATGATGAGGGAAAATAGATCTGACGGTTGAGACTACGCACCAGGAGATGAATGGTGCAGAATTTTTCTGACCCAAGACAAGAACAGAGACTTCAAGTTTCTTTACTTGGCTTAGTATTGTTGCTAACTTTGGTCCTTGAATCACCAACGCCTCCACATCAACCTATTTGGAAAGAAAATACATAATATGATTATTTTTTCACAATTTATCCGAAATCTTGAATCCTTTTTTTAAGCTAATCCTGATGCCAAAACATGGAGATTACTACATACTGTTTTTATAACTTCTCCAAAGTAACATAAAACTCTTGAGGATTTTTTCAAGCAATTAATTACAATTAAACAATGCGAAAATAAAATATTAGGAAATGTCTCGACAGTTTCCGTAGAAATCTTAAATTTACGAAAAACTATACATGATTACAGGTTAATAGTTTTTAAACAACTGTTCTTTTGAAATGCAATAGTATAAAATATTCGTAAAAGGGTAAAGACACTTTTCAAGTGACAAACATATTCATCATGTAACCAATACCAACTATATACTGAACTAAGATTTAATAACCAGTTTTAAAACATTAGATCTAAACTAGGAAAAAAAGTTAGATCTATAACTGAAAAAGCTTACAATCAGAATGATGAAAATACTTTTCCATCCAATTTTTAATGTTTTTAACAAAAAACATTTAAAAAAAAAAAGAATTGAGGAGCCAGTGGAATCAATTAGTCAGTATGACCATCACAGCTTTTTTCCCATCTCCAACACTCTCACGCATGCACTCTACTCATTACTCAAGTACCTCAACGGACCTTAACATTACTAAAAATAAAATTAAAACCCAAATGCTCATTATTACATGTCTAACTAAGTACTACTCCTTCAATTGTAGTAGGACTAGTAGTTTTAAGTGAATTTTTGGTTTTTTCATTTTTAAAACCCATTAATCATCCAATCATATATATTAAGAATTAAAATTTCATATGGACTACATAACTTTAGATTTTCACAGAATAGACCAAAATCTAAAAACCAAAAACTCAATAAAACCCAACCTCCATTCAAAGTTCAAAATCCGAATTAAAAATAGTATTTTAAAGTAAACTAATTAATTACCTCGGGTTTACAAGCTTTGCAAAGAGAACCAAGCGACTGAACCAAAGAAGGAGAAGCTTCATCAAGAGGAGACACAACATGAAGAAGAGTCATCAAATCTCCTTTATTAGTCAAATGAGTCAAAGCCCACATCATAGCATGCTTCGACCTTGAAGTCTCATCCACCACAACCATCACTCTTTTACTTCTTGCCGCCGTATAACCGCCGGAGTAAATCCCATAAAGACCCTCCATTGAAGAGTAACCTCCCCCGCCACAACCACCGTTTGTGTCGTCGGTAAAGGCCGTTGAGCTATCACCGGAGGTCCACCTTCTAGAAGCCGACCTCCAACCTTCTTTTCTGCTTAGTTGCCTAAGGATCGAGTTTCTCGAGAATTGCATTTTCTGAGGTTATGGTGATGGGAACTAGGAGCTTTTTGTAGTGTGAATCAAGAGAGAGAAAGCGTAGGTAGTAGGAGACTATTATAGTAGAGTGAGAAAGTGAAGAGTCTTTGGTTTTAACTTTTAACTCGTAACAGTGAAATGGAGAGAGGGAGGGAGGGAGGGAGAGAGAGAGAGAGTAATTGGTTTTGTTGATAAAGAGTAAGCGACAGGGCATTAGGATTTAGGGCTGAATCACATGCCCATAATAAAGCGTGTTATTTAATTTTCTAAACTTTAAGCAACCAACAATATTTTTATCTTCTTTTTTTAAAAATAAAATTTAGTTTGGGTTTAATTCTGTTTATTTTGGGGTATTGAAATTGTAACAAAACGAAAATCTAGATAAAACCGAATTAAAAATTGTTAAGAAGTTTTTTTTGGATTCGTTGGTTTATTGGTCTAAAGCAGGTACTTAGAGCATCTCTATCGGTAGTTTTTAAGCAGTATTTAAGTATTAAATATCAATATAATTGAAAAAGTATGAGAAAGAAATTAAATTTATTTTTTTATATATAATTTTTGAAGTGATATCTTAATAATTAATGACACTTATTTATAGATCATTGGTTCACTTTTTTTTTGTAACCAAATTTTAGTTATATAAATAAATTAAATAAAAATATTGTTAAGTTTTTTAGCTATGAAGATGGTCTTAGTTAGAAAATAGAAACTACAGAATAGGCCTGTCTTTGAATTTGTTTTAAGATTTGACATTTTATTCACTGTTCCAACAATTTCTCACTCATTTTTTTTTTCTTTTTCTTTGACATCAATTTCTCACTCTTTTGTTGTTGCCAAACCATTGAATAGTGGAGCATGACTATTGTGAATAAGAAACGATACAAATAATGGGACTTCACACTTGCTCAATTTGTAATAAATATGATGTTTTTAGAAGACCATAATGATTAATGATTTTATACAACAGTTATGAGTTATGACGTCTACAATCTTCTGTACTGTTGTCATGTATTGCATTATCTTTTGACGGTACATATTTTTAAGATCCATCACATGATTTAATTTGCGTCATGCAAGAACGTTGCACCTTGTTTTCTACTCGTTTGCTTTCTTCATCCCTTCTCCGTCTTTGATTTATTTTTTGAATTGATACACTAGTATAGTAGTATGCGTGATTAATTTTTTTATATGTCTTAGTGTATTTGCGTTTATTGATTTGGGGCTCAAAAAATACTTTTAATACAAACCAAATTAGTATCACATTAATCCGATTCTTCCCCTCTACATATGTTGCCGACCCGTGGATTGTAATTGTAATATTGGCATATTTCCACTCAAAAAGTGAACCAACACGAGAGGTTATTCATGCAAATCTTAATTATAGATATGGACGTTTGATCAATCAAATCATAAATGAATACCACCAATACACCTAATTCATAAGTATGATACTATAGGGTGGTCCATAAAATAAGAAAAAAGGATCTTATCTCTACTTCCCCAACCAAACGTAACTCGATTTTCTTTATATGTACGTAAATTTATGGGTTTCATATGTGTCAGATGACCTCATTCATATTTTGCTTTCATATCTTCCTTTGTCTTCTTCTTGCCTATCATCTTCACACACTTGTCTTTTTTCCTTTGGACTTTTTTGCTTTTTGTTTTATCCTCGCATTCTAGTGTTTAAACAAGCAAATCTCACACACACAAACAAGATCTAAGGGCTCCAAGATTACATTTCATAACCTTAAATGGGATTCAACCTGGCTCCAGCCTCCAAAATTACATTCTATATAACCTCAAGAAATTTGAAAAGATTCCAAAATTACATTCAATTACCTGGAATAAGCTTGATGGGCTCCAAAATTACATCCAATAATCTCACTTTGATACAACAAACGAGGGGCTTCATATATGTATTATATATACATATATGACCATTAATTGGGATAGTGACGTCGTTTGATAAAACTTTGTTTTAAGGTTTAAGAAACAAGAACAAGTAAAACATCAGGCTATGTTTCAAACAAGTTCTATTTTCCTATGAATTTAACAAGCCATGAAAAACTCATTAATATTATATTGTAACAACTATTAAGTAAATACATAAGAGTTGCCTAGCTATATTTTTAAATGTAAAATAAGACAACGTTAAATATACTCGAATAATGTAGTATTTGAAACATGTTGACCAATGAGATGGTCAAATAATAAATCCAATGGAAACACGCAGACTTTTATAATATTCTCTTAACCCGAGTGTTTTCTTCGAAATTACTTCATAACGTTAATCAAGAAAACGTATGTTCAGTCTCTTCATTTAACATTAAACAAGACTAATATAGTAATAGTAATATGGCCTCTGAAAGATGTTTAAGGGTAAAAAAATAGGAAGAGTGAATAAAGGGAAAAATAAAGTTAAATAGATATGGAACATGGAGGGAGGGTGATATGGATTTTGTGTGTGTATAAATTAGAGAGTTGTTTGCTTGTGCATCTTCCTTCATTCAATTGTCAGACTCAAAACCAGTAAAGAATCATTTATCCTGACACAAGATCTTACCACTCAAAATTTCCTCTTTGAATTCATAACATTTTGAAAATGTTATTTTTTTTAAAGTAAATACGTGCTGTAAGTATAATTGCATAGGTTAGATGTAAAATTTGCATCACAAAATGCATGTATTTTATACTAATATGAACACAAGGCTTCTTGATGTACTTAATTTTTTTAATATGTTAATTTTGTTTTATTCTCTCTAATTATGTTTTTTAATTTTGCAAGCGAAAAGTTAGCTGTGAAGCCTGTGATAACGAAATGATAATTTTTTAGTTGTTAAAAATGTCAGATTTTTTCAAATATGCATATTTCATAAATTTTATAGATATCCTCTTCAGCGTAACTTTTTTGTCAGAATGAAATAAAGGATACTAGTAAATATCAATATCAAAATTAAAATACCGATTTTAATGAATGTCAGGATAAAAAATGTCAATTCCACATTCATTTCTGAAGTTGAATTGTTTTTGTTATGATATTATCCCGACATATAAAACTAGGAAACATACAGTATAAGAGTTGCATAATTCATTAAAGGATCTCTAATTCTCTATGAACTTTTATGTCAAAATTTAAACCACATTTTGTTTGAAGACAATTATTTTGCTACGACAATGCAACATGCTAATCAGATTAAGTCCTTTATGTATGTAAGACAGCACATGGATGAAAGTTGAGAACTTCAATTTCTAGGTGTTTTTTCTTACAAAAAGAATTATACTGATAGGTAATTAAGATCATAGAATGTTAAAAAAAATTGAATAAATTTCTAGAAATCAAGTAGTTATCATGCTAATTTACAACGAGAAGGAAATCAGTGGTACTAGGTGTGCTTAGATAAGTATATTGAAAATTATAGATTAATAAAATGTTTTAGAGTATGTGAAGAACGTCTATTGTAGACAATTAAGTAGGCATAAATAAAATACTCTAGTAAGACGAAAATAAAATAAAATGGAAGTACTCGAGTAACGTACAAAGGCCATAAATTTGGTTTTCGTCAACGTCTATAATTATTTTTTGCTGATGTACGTGTCTTGGTATTAATTATATATAATTACCGATGATGTAACTTGTGAGGTCCTCGTGAATTGAGCTTCATGTACACTCTTTCCTACTTTATATGGTGAACTTCTACAATTTTTGTTTTCATAAGATAAAGCCATCCCATCATTGGAAAATTTGTCGATCCTCATGCTAAAAATTAACTCGGCCAAAGCCATACAAATGATTAGAATTATTAGTTCTTAAACTTTTTGGAGCTAAAACCAAACAACAACAAAAAAAAAAAATTGCCATAAACTACACCAAAATGTTTGTTGCATGCTAGAATATGTACACTGTAGTTCGTGTAATTAGTAGAAGACTTTAAAGTTCGTTTGCTTTCATGTCCATCATGAAAATAGGTGAAGGAAGTGTAGTATATGATCATTATTATTTTGTTGTCATTTTTTTTTGTTTATTATTACTCATTACAGTTTCTTTTTTTTTTCTAACAGAAACTATTTGGTCTTGATGTTGCAAATTTTTTGAAGTCAAGTTCTAAATAATTGGCGAGAGTGTGGCCGAGTTTATAGTAGTAAATCGAATTCTTAAAAAAAACACATAGGCGATAAGATATTTTATCTTAAAATAAACAATAAGAACAAAAAAAGAGAGAAAAGGTCACGAATATATTTTGGTTTGGCTGAAAGTGTGAGAATAGTTACGAATTAAGGGTCATGTAATGGTGTTGTTACTCTTATGTGTGTGTCAGCCTTTTTCTGCAACCCGTGATGCTCGGAATCTAACTCATCATTGTCACTCATGAATTGGAATTGGTGTTCATTTAAAAAAATTTAGAATTGGATTTTGTGCCAAAATTGTTAAGTAATTTGGCAACAAAATAGTGGAACTCTATAGCAAGTAAAAATGACGATTTTGATATATTTTTTCTAACAAAATTATTGAAAGAGGTATTTTTATCAAAATTGTGTCACACATGAAAGGGCTCATGGTATCAAAAATCCCCAATTAAGATTTTGTTTAGGAATCCATAAAACCATTTGTTGTTGTGATGATGATTGAGATGAGATCATGATCCAATCGATATGACTCATATCATATATGAGATTGTGACCCTATCGTTATATACATTTTCAAGATTAAATATAGAGTTACGTTTCTGTTCTCTAACATATTCATAAACACATAAGCAAAACAAAACATAGAATGTTCACAACGTTTGATGTTGTTTTACCATGTCTTAACTGCCTCAGTAATTTCGTATAGATCTTAAGACAAGTAGATCAATCTATCTCAAGTAAAACATTTTGGCTTTTGTTCGAAACAGAATAACCTTCGACAAAATGCTCCCCTGTAACTATAACACTCAAACCAAGTGAAGTATATGAGAGGAGAATAAGCTCCAAAAAGGAGAAACTCTATATACTTCACAATTGACTGTTTCAAGTATCCAAGAAACTCCGTTCGATCTTCACATATTGCCTATGCGTTTATTTACGAGAAATCAAAGAACAAGAATTGGAAAACCAATTATGATACAATTTCGATCAAAGTGCTTTTTACAATATTTACAAAATCAGTATTAATAAATAAATAAAAAAAAGTCAAGAGTCTCACACAAACACAAATGATATGATATAGTGGAAGTTTATCTCTTTCTTTTCATCGCATTTAGATCTCTCATAAACAATTTCAGAGAGCCCTAAGAACAACTTTGCCGGTCATATGAACACCCTTAGCAGCCATCTTCAGCGCACCACGAGCTTGGTATAACCTGCAAGAACCCAAATAAACCACCAAAATCAATCAATTTTTTTGCGTTTTCAAACATCTCAGATCATTAGCAGAAACCAAACATACCCTCCAAAAGCAAGTCCCCATGTGGAAAATGTGTAGAACATTTTCCCAGCATGCCATATATCCACTAGTTTCCCTACTTTGCTCAGAGCACTAACTTCTTGAACCAGAACTGCAAAAATCAAGAAGACCCGAGAAGCGTAAAAAAAAAAACCGAATTGATAAACAATATACAACACTCAAAGAGAGAGCAGCTGAATTGTGTAAACTTACTCTTCTGAAGCTCCTCAGGATTAAGATTCTGCAAGTTTGAAAGTAAGTAGCAACCAAAGTGGATATGAGATCGAAGATTCGAAGTAGTGAAATCCGAAAACACAAGCTTAAAGAAAGAAACTAGGATATAACACAAATATACCTTAGCTTTGGGATTTGACATAATGCATTTAGCTAAAAAGTGAGCAACAGCATCAACCACATGTTCCTCGTTCACAACAATGTAATGGTCATTATCGATCGCGCTTTTTGCCTCCACATTGCTAGGGATCATATCATCATTGACCAAAACCCACCAGCTTGGCTCTTGATGACCAGTTTCTATAAGAACTTCAACAGTCTGCACATCACCTTCTGGACAAAATACAGCAAGAAAACTGAAGTCAAACCATAAGTTCATAAGAGATAACACATGATTTTTGACATGGGTTTTCAAATCAATGATCCAATAACTAATCAATAAACCCTAAATCTCAATCTAAAAAGCAAACTATAAGATCAGAAGAAACTAGAATATACCTGTTGGCTCTTTGAAGGGTAATTGATTTTGAGTTCCATTAGATAAAGCTTGCCTTAGACTTTCTAATCGAGCCAAGAAATCTTTCGAAGTAACCATCGAAACTAGCCTTGCGTAGAGCTGGGTTTGTAATTTACAACAAATTTGTTAAGAAATTCCCAAAATTTTGGGGAAAAAGAGTAAGAAATCAAAATTTCGTTAAGCTTACGTCGCTAGGGCAATCGTTTGATAACGCAGCAGATTCAGCGAGAGTCTCAAATAGTTTAAGATTCGCTTCGAGCAAAGTCCTGAGACGGCGATTCTCTCCTCGAAGAGCTTCTAATTCTCGATCTCGAGGATCCGAATTGGAATCCGTTGACTCGTGATTCTCGCCTTCTTCGCTGCGATTGTGCTGGTGATGGTGCTGGTAGGTTTCGACGGCGGTCCACGCCACGTCAGCCACTTCAAGCACCGTCTTCGTCACCTCGATCGCGTTGTGACCCGTCATGTTTGATGATGATGATTCCCTTGGTCGTGGCTGGCTTCTTCTCCTTGTCGAAATTTGGATTTGATAATTTTGCCGAATTTGGGATTTTTTAAGGAACTGCTTGTCGTTTACGTGTTAAGAAACGACAAGCAACATAAATAATAATTTTAGTTTTATTGCCAAATACGACCCTTGGTTACTACGTATTTTATATATCTGCCGTTTAATAAAAAAATATAGATTTTGCGTATGTTTTAAATTTGAACTAATATCATTTGGTTATTTTATATATTTTTATGTTAACAAACAATTTGAAATAGTTTTTTTTCACAATATTTCTTTAAATTGTACGTTAAAAATATACTCGTATAATTTATCTACGATTTTATTTTGCAATCATATAATTTTGTTACCAATTTGTTTTTGGCAATCGAATAATTAGCCCTTATTTTTATTGCCAAATACGACCATAACTACCATATGTCAGTTTTTTACCATTCTATAAAACTTCTTGCCGTTGTTTTTTACTCGCCGAAGGTTTTAGGCTTTTTTTTTTTTTACACCACCGAAGGAGATTTTACAGCAGCGGAGAAATGTCCGGCGACTCGGCAATCACGGCCATGGAGACGGCGGATGTAAATCAGAATGTCGATAAGAATTATCCGAAGGATTCGGAGTCTACAGATATAGAGTTCCAGATTCAGGCGGTTTTGCCATCCTGCGTAACCTACCTCAGAGATAAAGCAGAGTAAGAATTCTCCGTCTTCTCAATCTCTTCCTCTAAATTTTTCTGTGTACGAAGTTTCGAGCGATTGACTAGCTTCCATTGTTCTCAAGGCATTTCGCAATTTTAAAGTTTCTGGCTCGGATTAGGGTTCTGGCGGTTTTCTCTTTGATTATCGGTGTTGTGTTGGTTCGTGGAAAGTGTCAGAGATGTTTAGTTTACGTTACATAATCGTATCGATTTTCATACTTAGTATGATTTTTTTTTTTTTATTGAAAAGCTTCGATTTTGTGTAATTCATCAAAGAGGCTCAATCTATTTGTGCTTAGAGCAATGAATGAAACTGTGTGAATGCATTTTAGGTATATGAAATGTAAACATAGAGAATCTTTACTCACTTCTTGTCAATTGGATTTGGATGATCTTCATGTGTAAGCAGACTAATTTAGTATCCCATTCTTAATGAAATGGCTAAACTAGTGAGATATTCCATTTTCGAATGTCGAAAAGAGTTTTTTTTTTTTTTTTTTCCATTCATGCTATAAAGCTTTATGATCTTTAAGAAGATTTTCTTGAAAATAGGTTTTTGATTAGTTAGAAACATTTTGCAGCTCTTTCACCTTCGAGAGTGTGCGGACGCTGTTGGAGGAACGTATGAAGTTGGAGAAATATGCATTAGATGTACATAGGGGCTTTATTGAAGAGCATCTGATCAAGGTTTGTTTTTTATATGGTTAATACCAAAAAGTTTTGCATGAAACAAGAAGATAATTGAACTTACATTCTCTGTTATGTCATATATTTTCTTCGTGTAAACTATTTGATATTCGCTGAAACCATTTGACTTCTGATGCTGCCATCTGAGAGCACTTATGTTGGTTCCCTTCTTAATGTCAGTGCTTCAGAAAAATCCGAAGAGCACGGGGCAAAGAACGATGTAAGGGAAGAAACTGGTGGTGACGACGAGGAGAAACCGAAAGGTTCCTCTGAGAACATATCCAAGACGGTAGCTGAAGATACGAATGATGAGGGGAATAGAGAAGCCCTGATGAGTGATATTAAGAGAGCTCTCCGAAAAAGAGCTTCTTATATTAAGGATTCTACAGAGTAAGTTAATGAATGATTTGCAATTTAGGAAATTCAGTGAAACGTTTCCTCTAAAGTGATCTTTTTCTATTTGTTTTTGTTTCAGGACACTTACACTGTTGTCACTTCGTCGTATTTTGGATCAAGATCTTAATTTGGAGAGGAAGTCTCTTGATTCTTTCAAAAAGTTCATTAGCAAAGAATTAGATGAGGTGAAGTACTTTGTGCTAAATTATGTTTACCTTTTGAGTATAAGTGGGAAGGCAATCTTTTGATAGTTTTTTATTTGTTGTATAGGTTCTACAAATTCCTGATGCTCCAAAACGTTCGACTAAGCCTACTGAGAAAAAGGTCAAGAGCACACCATCTAAGGAGCTAGGAAGTGACGAAAATTCTGAATCTGATGCTGAGGATGATATGGATGACGAGGAAGTGGCTGTGGAGAAGACTGAGACCCGAAAAAGGAAATGCGGAAATGGCGAACCGGTACCGGGGAAAAAGAAAGCAAAACATATAGAAACAGATTCAGAGGATGACAGTGATGGAGGAGATGATAGTGAAATGATGGCATCTAATGGTCGTTCTCAAAAGCCATTAAAGGTTTGTTATCTTGGTTTATGATCTTGTATATCTGGAATGCGATTATAACCTTGTACAATTTACCAATTTGGTTTCTGCAGATAAAGGAGGCTGCAACTCCTGTGAATGGAAAGGATGTTGAGCATCTCAAATCAGTCATCAAATCTTGTGGAATGAGGTTTTTTAATCAAACTTGATAGATCTTTGAATAAAACTCTATGTTTGGTTTCATATTCCAGGCTCTTTATTATTGTTATTATTTTGTTTTTTGGCAGTGTTCCTCCTGTCATTTACAGGAAAGTCAAGAAGGCTCCTGAAGAGAAACGTGAGGCTACTCTAATAGAAGAACTTGAGCAGTTACTTGCCAAAGAAGGGCTGTCTTCAGATCCTTCAGAGAAAGGTAATTATTCCACTTTATTTATTGATTTTTAGTTCGACTTTCTAAGATCATAAACGTGAATAAGCATGCTGATGTTTGTGGTCTGTGAAAAGCTTAGATGAAGTAGTTATTGTGTAAAACATATTATGAACAAACTATCTGGCTTTACTATGACAGAGATGAAAGAAGTAAAGAAAAAGAAAGATATATTGAAAGAGCTTGAGGGTATTGATACAAGCAACATTATATCGAGTTCAAGGAGAAGATCGACCGCAAGCTTTGTACCTCCTCCAAATGCCGAAGATAGCAAGCGAGAGCGAGAGTGAAGAACCAAAAGAGTCTGAGAATGGAGAGGATAACGAAGAAGGAGAAGAAGAAGGTCATGAAGAAGCTGAGGGAGGAAGCCAAAGCCAAGAAGAATCTAACAGCGGTGAGAATCTATATCTCTTTCTCTAAATGACGGATCGAGTCTTAATAAAACTAATGATCGTTGGCTTTGTTTGCAGATGATGATGATGATGGAGAGGAAAGCGAATGATTTTTTATGTAACAGCGTCCTTTTGTAAGAATTCTATCATCTGTTTTAGCTTTGGTTAGCTGTACTTGAGTAGTGACATTTTGTTCCTTTTTCTTGACTCTTTAACTATCATTATGCTTCTGTGGAATGGAATTTGAAACCCAAGTTCGATATAGAAAAGGATAAACTAAAGATTTGGATGCATATTCTAAGCATATCAACCAGCTAATATTATGTCAAGCTTTTAATTACAGTGATTAGTGAGATTCCTCGATTCTACTACATCTAGAGGAATCATATTCTGAATCACTGAATAATCTTATCAATTGGGTTTTTGTTCTTTTCGGATAAGATCTTCATCCAGAATAAACTGGGGATCTAGGAATGGTTGGCTGCGACATCATTCGACAACTCCTGGGTCTCTGAAAGAATCTGCCTGACTTGAGTTGCAAGATCTGTGACATGTTTATCCTTAAACCCTGAGATTGATATCAACAACACAAAAACCAGGATTACTACTTTTAGAACCTGAAAACCAAAGGTCTCTGAGTAACCGGAATAGTGTCCTTCTTACCTAGTTGAACAAGAGCTTCTTCAAGGTGGAACAGGTAGTCTCTGTTTGGCCCTGAAGGTCCTTCTGCTTTAACTATCTGTCTGCGCAAACGCAAGAAACAAAGATCATTCAAACGCAATCTTGTTTGTCATATGATAATAGCAAGAACCTAGAAAATAAACCACCTACTTAGCAATGTCTTCAAGAGGAGCTGGTCCTAAGTAATTCTTGTTGCTCTTCTTGTCAGGAGAAGCTATGTATCTGAGTAGACAAAGAAGAGATTTCATCGACATTGTTACTCGTTTATGTGTTAGCGCGATTTATGCAGGTTTTCTTACACCATTACTCCTGATACAGCCGGTTCTGAATCATTAGAGTCCTGCAACAAGCAAAGCATTGTCACACTCCAAAAAAATAAAGGAAAAAAACCATTTTTGAAGTTAAATGAAGAAGCAGAGAAGAAAATGGACTCACTGTGAAGAAATCAAGATACTCTTTCTGATCATATTGCTTCTCTCTCACTTCCAAATGCTGATGAAAAAAAAAACAGACAAGAATTCTTAAAAGATTACAAATTTTGTAATATAGAAGAAAACATAAATGTCACTTACTGTTAAAGCATCTCTTTTGTCTTCCTCATTTGTTATCTTGTAAGCAACTCCCCACTGTATTTTTTTTTATTTTTACCATTTTTGTATCAAAGTTACAAAAAAAACGGAAAAAAAACAGAGAAACAGAATTGGATTAGATGTTAGGTAAGACTTACACAAATTTCTCCATTTGCAGGCTCTAATGTGACTGTTCTTCCCGGAAATTCTGGAGTTCCTCTATGATCAGTACTACCTATGATTCCAAATTACATTAATCATCAATTGAGATTGTCTACAAAGATCAAATGATCAGAGAGTAGAGAGAGAGACCTTGGTTGAAAACACGGCGATAACCTTTAATATAACCAGGGAGACGATCGTCGAAAGGAAAACCCGTTTTCCAAATTAGAGATCCGTACCCGAATACCCACATCGCCATTTTTTCAGGTGAGACAGAGAGATAGGGAGAAGAGAGAGAAAGTGAGATCCGATTGGAGAAGACAAGTGACCCAATTGTACAATGTTTCTCACATGTAATTATTCTAACAAGTTACAAAAAACCCCTTTATTTTGTATGATATCTAAATTTAGGCCCTAAACTCTTGGATTTTATTATTGTTTGGCAATTTTGCAAATAACTATCTTTTTTCGTTTTAGGCTTTTAGCCTTTTAGGCGCATTTTATAAGTTCATCAATTATCAGCAACGTTATCTTGTAGGTGCAATCACTAAACCTCTTGCATGGCCATCTTTTAGAGCTCATTCCACAGCTTGTTTTTGGCTTTGGTTGGTATTGTGTTTTGGCGTGTGATGGTTAAAGATAAGAAAGCTAACAAAGGAACTTTTTAGATTGCTCAAATTAAGCGTGACGTGAGAGGGTCGATGGCAATCTTATGTAGCACTAGCATGTAGCTACCGTTTTTGCATGAAAGAGCTTTTTGCTATAGAAATTGTTCATTTTACGAAATGATTCATTCATCATTTTTGCCTGGGAAATTACAACATGCATAAAAGTAGTAGAAGAAAAACATTGATATTGTAAATATATAAAGATACTAAAGTTAAGAGTAGATCGACTAGGAAAATGTAAAAGAAAACAAAAAAAAAACACAAAAACAACAAGAAAGATATCAAAATTTCCACCCCAATGAAACTTGAGATGAAGATCTTTGGTCTCTTTGTAACTTTCTTTTTTTCCCGGAGATGGGGTTTTTCAGGTACTAGTAGCCACACCGGTGATCGGCGCTCCCACGACATCGCGACCGTTCATCGGTGCTCCCGTGACATCACGACCATTCATCGGTGCTCCCGTGACATCACGACCGTTCATTGGTACTCCCGAGACATCTGTCTCGTGACCGTTCGTTGGTTTGACTACGTTAGTGACCGGAAGCTCTTGGACTCCTCCGATTTTCTCCTCCAGCGGATTCACATCGTCTTTACTTTTCCCCCATACTACACTATATAGTCCGATCACGATGAAAATCGCCCCGATTATACTGCATATTACAATAATACCCCTCAAAACGTTAATCGCCTTTTAAAACATGAAGAAACAATGTAAAAAAGACTTAACGTATTATTATACCTTCCGAGATGGATTTTCTCAGCTAAAACGAGAGCACCGAAGAATGAAGTAATGACCATGCACATAGGACTAAACGACGTCGCAAAGACCGGGCCACGTTGCCTAATCACAATGCTTTGTATATAATATGCTATGCCTGAACAAACCACTCCCTGAAATTATCCCACATAATAAAAAGTTTTAGTTGATTATTAGTGTTTAACTAAACTAAACTAAACTAATTAGTGTTTAACTGATTATTATAGATGATTAACTTACGGAGTAAACGGCGGCGAGTGTCCCGGTATCCATGCCGATTTTCCAGGCGCTCAAGTCACGAACAAATATCATCGAAACTATGAAGTTTAGGATAGATCCAATTCCACATATTAACGTCACTAGTGACAACTCAGCTGGATAAACTCTCAACGTGAATGACTGCCAAAAAAAAAAAGTTGATGTTAATGTTTGTTGACAAAAAAAAAAGTTTTATATTTAAGAGAAATTTTAATGGTAATTAATTTAGTTAATTACTTGTAAAATGAAGAAAGCAGCCCATGTGGAAATACTGCCCATGATGGCCAGGGTTCCGGTGATATAGTGTTGGCCGGTGGCGGTGGTGGAGCCGCCGTGGATGGAAGAATGTGTGGCTTTCACGATCTCGATGGCCGGACCTTTGTACAAAGTCATTATCATTGCTCCTCCCAAAGTTATTACCGTTCCTACCACTTTTGCAATACTGTGTTTCTCTCTAAAGTTCACTGTCTCAAGCCTGATTAGTGATTAACGTTGAAATTGGTGTTAGAATAATTATTAAATGGTTTAGAGGACCAAAAACCATAATGATTTTGGCAAATTAATAATTTATGGCAGATTTTATATATAGTATTTTTCAACGAATTAAATATAAAAATAGTTGAAGCTAATAAAAATGAGACTAACTGGCAATTTAACTAGAAATTTATCAATAATCTAGTTCATGTGAAGCAAAAATTAACTAATTAGACGAAAATATCATGAAATGTGAAAGTACCTGAAAATGAGGGCGAGAATGAAGGTGACGGCGGGAAGTGCATTGGTAAAGGCAGAAGTGTACGATGCTGTCGTGGATTTCAATCCTATGTAGTAGAAGTTCTGGTCCAGAAGGGGCCTGAATAATATAACAAATATTTTACTTTATGGTTATTATCGAATATAATTATTTTATTCACATCATCTTTTGTTTGCAATTGCGTAATTAAGTAGTTGCTTTTTCCAAAGTTCAAAAGAAAAACGTGTACGTAGGATAGCACAACATCAGTTCTCACATTAAAGGTGTTTGTTGTGGGTGATGATATCATTTCCAATATTTCAAGATATAAATAACAATTCATATTTTGTCTTTTTCTATGATATCAAGGTAAAAGTTTAGATTAGAGTTTCCTCAATTAATAAAGTCTGAAACGCTTTTATTTATTTGCAAATTCATCAAAATAACAATTCCTAAGGTTTGTAAAGTTTTCAAATAATAAAAGATCTATGTGAGTATTTCATTTCTCTACTTTATCAAAAAAAAGAGTATTTCATTTCTCTAAGTAACGTACCCGAACTCGTGAATATGCATCACAAATAAATCTATATATGGTCCACTGAATGCTTCCGTATATGTATTTATCACTTCAATAATTAGGTTTTTATATGTCTAAGTTAAAATATCACAATCTCTGAAAAAAACTAAAGTTGTTTGAACCAAACTTTCTAATTGTAAAGAAAAAAAAAGGGTTCTTGATGAAAGAGACTTACTCTAGTATTCCAAGAGCAAGAAGCCTATAGAATAACTTTAAAGTCATCTTTGGCCTAATTTTTCTGCAAAACACACACCATTCACAGAATTATTAATATATGCATATATTCGATTCATGCTATATGTGTGTGTAGCGGTATATACCTCTCGAGAACTAGAGCAAAAGGAGCCATGACAAGCGTGGCGACGATGTGACGGTATGTGGCAAGGACCCAATGGTCCATGCCATGCTTGAATGAGACCATGGTGATGATGTACATGCCTGCATACCCAAATTGCAATGATATTATCGCTAATATCGGCTTGATTTTCTCCATGCTTCCACATTTGCTTCCTCCACCTTTCATCTTTATTACCTAGTTATATTCCTTAACTACTAAAATAGAGAGTATATAGCTATAAAACACTACTATATGTCTACGTATATATATAGAAGATCTCTCTTCCTCTCTCTTTATACTGATGAGAGATGTTTGGTGAGTGATGAGATCAGCTCTATTTGTTTGAGGCAGGCAAAACCTAATGGAGAATGACTCCTTTTTATAGTCGAGCAAAAGTGAGATGAAAAAGATACATTCCTTATTTTGTTCACTCAATATACGTCTACGTATCTTTTCGAATATTTTAATGCACTATAGTTTAGAGATATGAATAAGTAACAGAAACATATGTCTTACATGATTTACTTTTACATATGCATGTCAGCATATCGTTTATAAGAATTCATTTTAGAATTTCTTTCTAACTTTTTCTTTTAACGATTTCGGTTTTAAGATACATAAACAAACTTTTTAGAATACATTGTATAATACAGGTAGTGATTTCGTTTATTTTTCAATGCGTAACACGTGTTTGCATTATATTAAAGTTGATATATCACATAGTTTTCTCCATGTATAAAATCAAGTAGTAGGTGGTAGGATGATTGTGTGTGCATACACATATTACTTTTAGCAATATAATACACAAATTTATTTGTAATTCTCTGGATATTTCTATCTATTAATTTCTGACTCTTTTGGAAAAACAAGTTTGCTTCTCATTCTTTCAAAACCAAGTTTGCTTCCCATTCTTTCAGTTCTTTACGAAGTCAGGCTACTTTTTCTACACTAGAGTGTAACTTAATCATATCAAATTAATAAAAACAACGATGTTATTAAATTTTTTTGAAGGATTACTGAAATTTTGTAGAGTTTAAAATACAAACTATTCTTTTATGCTGCTAGCGTTTAGGTCGAAAATCCCTCAAATTTTGTTTTTAGAATGATAGGTAACGGATGAAAAGAAAAAGGAATGATAGGTACAACAACTTGTATAAATCTCTCTATGTAACCAAGTATAAGATGCATATTTGAAGTTTTGAAGCAAGTAGGAGTTGGATTTATAAAGGCTAGGATTAGTTTGTCTCGACATTAATAGTTAAGTTATGTTTGGGAGTATGAATGTTCAACATCCAAGTTGCATAAGTAAATATAAAACTCTGTGCAACCTGATATGTTTCAGTGAGAATATTGTTCGCAAGTTGTTCTTCAGCTGAGATATACAAAATGACAGTAGACTCTGATATTGTTGGTACCCTCGTAAACAATTAATTGAATTTGTACTTAGTACAAGCTTATGTGAAGAGTTTTTGTTATTATCACATGCACATCATTGTCATTGGCTGACCATGGTGGAAATCGGGCTCGAAGTAATAATATTAGCCACTCGATCTAGCGCACTTGTGAAATCAAACATAGTTTTTTGGTTCAGAAAATAAAAAATATGTACGGTTTTGGCGGAAGAGTGAAAACAGTGTATTTAATGGGGTTTCAGCCAAAAAAAAAAACACCCTCCAAATGACATTTTTTGTAAGTTTATCCTTAACTTGCAGAAAATGTAAGTCATATTTAATCCGCAATATAATCTGCTGTCACTATAGTCAATTTTTTAAAAAAATTAAGATAAACTACATATCATATCGACAAATTTTGTAAGTTTATCCTTGAGTTGCAGAAAATGCAAGTCGTATTTAATCTGCTGTCACTATTGTCAATTTTTTAAAATTAAGATAAACTACATATCAAATCGAAGTCCTTGCATCAAAGAGTCTAAATATACTCTTGAAATTTAGATACTCTAATGTAATCAACAGTAAAAAAATTCAAAAACCAGTAATAAATTATATTCCGGGCTTTATTTGATTTCGTAGATTTGACTTGCATTTTTTGGCAAGCTGGAGATAAGCTTGTTAAGAAAAATGTCATTTGAAAGGTTTCAATAAAGTTCTTCCAAGAGGTATTACCTTATCTCTTAGTTATGGCCTCATATATATAGAGTTGTATATTCTCCATACATTACATCAAAACCCTTACGGTAAATAGGCATAACATTAAGTATATATACCAACAAAAGCAAGTCAAGTGCTAAGCAGTTAGAGAAGAGTTTGATTTATATGTACTAGTGTAACTTCTTCCAGTCCTAATGTTAACGCCTCTCGTTCTCGTATGTATATACTTCCGTGAACCGTGAAGGTAATAGGTACAACAATCATAACTACCGATACAAAAGGTAAGATGCGTGATTACCGATATGTACTATAATTAGTTCTATAATCCTAAATTCCTACTGTACTAGATTGATCTCAAATCTCTAGACGAACAATTGTGTTATTAATGCTTATCTACCCGCATGTCCAATTTGTACATTTAATATATTCCAAACTACATTAGACAAAAGGAGATTCCCTTATCCATTAAAGACAAAATACCAACCATAAGTCTGATTTGTTTGTTAAATATAAGTATACGACCATATATCTAGTTCACAAGACAATATATATCCAATCCTAGAAACTAAAATATATTTGAACAAAAAAAAAGAAACGAAAATATAAAGGGCAAAGAACTTATAAATACACAATATTAAAATTAGTTAAGAGTAAAGACTGATTTATGTCTCTCCAAATCGTAACTTACATTTATCATATTTTGATAGAGTAAAAAAGTAACATATGTATACTCAATTGCAGAATTAGCTACGATCTTGTTCTATAATTATATGGTTCAAAGAAGGAGTATAATTAAAATGTTACAGAGAGGGAGAAAGAAGACTTATTAGAAGAGTAGTGTTAAGTTCAATAATGCAATATCCTTTTAATATATATATTTTTAAATTTATAAGAGTGTATGTTTGTTGTTATCTCACTCTTTTTATTTTGTTGTTATCTCACTCTTTTTATTTTGTTTAATAAGAAGTGGGCTTTTGACACATTGACCATCAAATGCTTTCTCGTTTTAGTGCTTCCTCCGTGACGCAATTAATTTCCTTTTCATTTTCATAATAACTTATGTTTATTGTTCCAACTCTTGTTTTCCTAAAATCTCTTTCAGACCATTTAAAGAAAGGATATGATTTCACAAACAAAAAGTAGTCTAAAATTATCCTTTTATATTGCGGGGGGAAATAGCCTGGTTCAAAAAAAAAAAAAAAAAAAAAAAAAATTTGCGGGGAAAACGTGTATATGCGATACAAACTGTCGCAAGTCCTAACAATAAAAATAATAAATTTCTATTTTAGATATTTCAGAAAGATATTATTGATTAGGTAACTATTTTTTTCTTTTCTTTTAGGTTAAGCAAAAGAGAAATATAAGAGATCATTTGGTGGTGCGAGGAGTGGATTCCATACTGTCTATGATAAAGGGGTTTAATCATTGTTTCGCTGGACGATTTATTTATATTACTTTGTTTTTTCTTACCGTTTTAGTCGCTTAATTAGCATAGATATTTGCTACGAATACGACAATCAAAATTCACTAGATATATGCTCCATCTAGATTTAGTGAAATAGATAAAAAAATTTAAATTAACTAATAACTTTATGTCAACGGTTTGACAAAAAAAATGAATGGATAGTTTTTTTTTTTTTAACTTTTATTAACGGGTTTCCGACGGTAATTGGAAACTAATTTTTTTTATTTTCTAAACAAAATTTTGACGGTTTATTGAAAATTTTAAAAAATTAAACGGCTAAATTTCAAATTTGTCACAACTCCGTATGAAATATCTACAAGATTAGAAAAGTTAAATTTTCAAATAATAAAATTTAAAGATTTCCGATGGATTTTCGAATGGGTAGTTAATAGTTAGTTATATGTAAATATGCTCATAATTTTGTTTGGGTCTTGTGTGGTGGATTTCACTTAAATTATATAAGCTTTATGTTTATTTATGCGAATGTGTATATATGTGTTTACTCATATAATCGTACACAATTCTTTATCAGTGATGAAGTAAAAAATTACTCATTTTGGTATCTTTTATTACCAAAACGTGTTATGTAAGTTTGAAGTTCGAACTTGGATGGTGATAGAGTGACAATATATAGTAAAATAAACCACTAGATTATCTAAACTTTTTAAACTCTGGTTTCATACCCCACTATTCTTTTTGTAAATCTTTTCTCCTACGATGATCAATAAATTTGAAATGTAATCAAACAAAAAAATATAAACCACTGGATTATATATCACCGTAAATATTTATGTGGGAATGTACAGATGTATATATATATGCTCATATACTTGTTTGATGAGCATATATATATATATATTTGCGTATGAATGTTAAGAGTGTGATGAGCATTTATGTATATAAAAGTTAATTATTGAAATAAAAAGCATCGTGATTAATTCTTAGATTACGTCAATTCTCTGTCGGTACCAGAGCCTTCGCTTGAAGTGATATCTTATAGAGGAAAAGACATGCGACTCCTAATGTCGTTTAAAAGGGTCAGTGGAATAAGCGTCACTACGAGCTATCTTGGTCGTTGGACTTGGCACCATATTATATTAGCAACACAACAAGCGCATTTTTAGTCTTTTGCATAGTTACGGTTTGATCATTTTGATTAAATATGAAACCATTTAAGGTTTTTATTTAAAAATAAAAAATAAAAAATAAAGATGTACATTCCCGCATACAGAAAATGTCAAAGAGATATCATAATATGTAATAATAGTCACTCCATAACCTTTTGTACTTAAACTCGCATAATATATATTAGAACTACTGAAAATTATAATAATTTCTTTAAAATCTCGCAATTTTGTTTTCTTTATCATTTTAACCGTAAAAACAGGTTTATGTATAGAACTCATAAATCGAGTGTGTACTCATCTTTATTTTCTCCTTTGCTTCTAGATTAGTTGGAATATTTGGCAAGTGATTAGATAGATCGATTAAAACAAAAACAAAATAGGAGGCAAAAACTCAACAATAAAGTGAAGGTTATTTCTAAAAATTTAGCATTTTTTTATCAGTGTGGCATATATATACACTAAGGGAACACGATCCCTAGACAAAAAAAATATTCACCTTTGATATGTCTAATTGCTGATACATGTGACCTGAGGATACGATACGATGGTTCCTATATGTAAGATGTGATATCTCACAAATTTTTTGTCAGCAATTATTCTTATTCTTATTTTTCTGCTATGCGTAAGAAGTGATTGATTTTGGTTGTTGTCTTTATCCCCTTAATGTCAACTAAAATTCCTTCTGAATAAAGAAACATCATTCACAAATATACGGATTAACAAAATGGGATTAGAGTGGAAATCTTGTTGTTAGTTCCTTAATTTCACATTATACGACACAAAGTTAATAATATACCTTTACTTTTAGGTGTGAATATGATTAGACAACCTATGATTACATAATATAAAATAAAACAAGTATGCTAGCTATAAAGATTCCATTTAAAAGTTTTTGGGAAGGATATGTAAAAAAAAGGAAAAAGAGAGGGGCAACGGAGAATTCTGTGGAAGTTAGAGAAGGTGGTGCTCTCGAACTAGGATTTCAACAGAGCTAAGTGGGATGCCCAAAGATACGTCAGTGAAACTTTATTGTTTTCTCAGTTGATTTTAATAGTGGTAATTAACAGCGATAAGTAAAAACTCGTGATGGCATGGTTCTATTGATCAGATAAATAAAACTGATAAATGCTTTCTCTCTTACGGTTTCAAGTAGTAATAGAGATTTTACATTCCTTTCCAAGTGTAAGGTAAAGTTCATTAGGAAAAGGGATAGATAAAAGTAATTCATAAGAATCATTTTACTTCACACATATATTGATAAGCCGACATCGTGTGACTGAATGACTATATAATCAGTTGATAAACGAATAAATACATATATTGGAGTAAAAAGAATATAAGTCTAATATATATTAACGGTCAAGGTTTAATGCTTTTAGATTTGATCGATTGATTATCGTTTCTAATACGATAATAACAAATATCTCTGATAATCTTAGATTATTACTTTAATTTTGTATGATATAGTTTTCAATTCCCTCTGATCCTTACGTTCAATCATAGTAATTTTGTAGTATTTTTACCTTTTCGAGTAAGGATATCGGGTCCATGAATCTTGGGATGCATAAGTCGACCACTCGTGGATTCAAAATCTCACAAGCAAGACCATTGCGTATCATGTCGTGTAACTGTCTATCGAAGCTGAAGCGATAGCGGAATTCTCTGTACCAAATAAATCCAAGACCATTCAACATCTACGAAAATAAAATTAGAAGATTATTTTAACCGCAATTATTTTTGAGGAAATTTGTAATAATATTCCATTGCTTTTGGATTTTGAAAACTATTACGTTTGAAATTATGAAGATATCGTAAAATAATCAAATAGATAATGTAATTTTGAATGAAATTGTACAATCCTTGGATAATAATCTCTACTAAAAATAATAATTGATATCATTCATGTGATCAAGTTAAAGAAAAATACAAAAGAAGATGAACGTTACAAATAAAATTAAAAATCATAAAAATAGCACTTGTGTAGAGATTAAAAATGGTAATATACTAATATGTAAGAAACGTATGACTTGTGTTCACGTTATATAATGTTGAGTGGAAATTGCAGAATCAGATCGCCAAAAATGATGAATAAAGTGATAAAGTAAATAATATTCCCTTTAGTTTTAACACATCAGATGTTTTTGAGTACTTTTTTTGGATAAAATTAGATGTTCTTTTGTTCCGACATATATTTTTTGCTATATAATTTTAATTTTAATTTTGAAAAGAAAAAAAAAACTTAATTAATAATTAATGAAAACAAGGAATTTGAAGGATTTCGGATCTGTCTTAGGAACTTAGAACTTAGGCTGCTGACCAAAAAAACAAGGAATTTGAAACACATGGAGTATACTGTATAGCAAAAATCATCGAACTTCGTTCTGAAAACTTGATTGAAAAAACTCACTTACACTAATTATTCAACAGCTTGTTAGTCTTAAACTTTATTTTAATTTTGTTTGGTCAAAACTTTATTTAATTTACACAGAAATAGGAATGCATGTAAATGAATAAAGTCGTTGCATAAGACTGATACATATGCATTTTGATGGCTTCTCTGATCATAACATGTTTGGCTTATGATCAAGCTGTTAAATAGGAATGCATGTTGTAACATCCGTAAACCAAGAAAAGTGATTTTTGTGTGGTGTCGAGCGACACCGGTCCGAATTTGGAATTTCGGTTCGATTTGAGTTGTCCGGCTTGGGCTGGTTTGTGGGAAAAAGCCCTAGACTCGAGTTTTTAAGCGAGCAGTCGCCTGTTTTTCACAAGTTTCGAGTTTTGAGAAGGAAAAGGAGGCGGAGAGGAAAAGTGGTGATTTCTGGGTGATTTCTGAGGATTCAGAGGCTGTGGTTGTTGTTCTTCATCTCTTTCTTCCTCTTAATCCGTTGTCAAGGTGAGTGCATGACCGTAGGCTCGCAGATAAGAGGTTTTGTGGATGTGGATCATGATTTGGTAGAGTTATGTGGTTTTTCGTGTTGTTCTGTGTGATAATCGCGTGTTGAGTCGTGTGTATTGTGATAATTTCGTGATTTGGGTGTTTTGTGTTGAAAATCGAAGTTGGCGTCGATCTCCTGGATCGGTGTCGATCGACACCAAGCCGGTGTCGGTCGACACCAAACGGGCAAGGTGTCGACCGACATAGGTGTGTGTCGATCGACACAGTCCGGTTTAATCCGGTTATCTGGCGATTTAAGAAATCAATTGGATTAAGTGGTTTAATCCGGTTTAATTGTAATTAAATGGTTTAATGCGAGAACTAATTAATAAAAGGTGAAATTAATTAATTAAATGATTTAAAAATAATTATGGAATTTATTTAAGTGTTTAAAAATTAATATTTAATTGTGGTAATTATTTAGTAATTAAAGTGAAGGATTTAATAATTGTGGTAATTATTAATATTAATGAAAATTGTTAAAATTGCGTAATTGGCCTGTAGGCGGGGTGATTGCCTCACTAAGTATTTATTAAATATTTATGCATCTCTTTTACCCTAATGTGATGCAGGTAGGCGAAATTTTCTTCCGCGGAAAGAGACCGAGAGAAGAGGATGATGAGACTAGGAACTTGATTTTGTTCATCTTGGCTAACAAGGAATTCGTTGATAGGGTGTTAGTTTTATTTTTAATAATGTAGCAAACCTGGTGTTTAGGTTACTAGAGTTTATTCTTTATTGGTTATTGGTTTATGGCTTTTGTTGAACTGATTATTTATTATTTAATATTATTGATTTCTTTTTGAGAATTCCTGCATTAATAATTATAAAAAAAAAAAACTTGGTTGTTTCACGTGTAAATAGACGAACCGCGCGGTAATGCGATTTGATAACATTTGTGTTCACTGTTTTATGTTTCAATCTTATTCGAATAAAAGTCTCGAACTAAATTCTAGTTTCATAAGAAATCCTTTCTAACTAAAATGTATTTAACCATAAACAA
Organism: Erythrophleum ivorense; assembly: GCA_026724425.1. Lineage (NCBI taxonomy): Eukaryota > Viridiplantae > Streptophyta > Magnoliopsida > Fabales > Fabaceae > Erythrophleum > Erythrophleum ivorense. Next base: position 887,562 of record JAIUCV010000070.1, on the reverse strand, counting down.
TGTTATGTATCAATGTAGCTAAAAAAGTGTTATTTACATACTATTAAAACGCAAAATAGAGAAGAAAAATGTAAATTAGGCCCTAACTAAATTTATTTTCCCCAACCATATTATCTTATAATTTCATGATTGTGTTCTTATAAATATTGTAGAGGCCAACTTGTTGATTCACCTAAGTTAGGACCCTGCCTAGAAAGAGAGAAAAAACCCCAACCCCCCTCTGAAAAGATGATTAAACCTATCAATTTTTAACATACAAATGTGAATTTTCTTTGCTTTCCAGCTGATCGACACCCTATAATGTACTAGAAAGATATTAATTACCTTGCACTTGTAGAGTATGTAATTTGTTTAAATATATAAAAACCTAGAAATCAAACTCGTGTCACCTAGCTAGCAACAACCCCAATGCTTGAAGCCACCTACATAGCTCCTAGTTGGTCTCTAATTAGTAACGAGTTAACGACAAAAATAGTTAAGAAAAATCAATGAATAATGGTCACTGCAATGCCGTCACTTATATACTATAGATAATATTATTAAACTACGACCAAAAAGTTATGTTTGTTACTATTTAACAAATGCGCACGAAATTTTGACAACATTTTATTATTACTGATTTTCAAAAAATTTATCATTTTACGAGAAACCGTGTTTGTGATTTTTTAACAATAACAATTTTTTTGTGATGCGTAATTACAGACTTTTTTTTTTTCAATTGTATTTGTGTAGTTTTTGCAGTTGTGAGAAACTTAAGCTACGATTAACCAAATTTACGATGTTATCTCAAATTTCTCCTCCTAATAGACCACTCCAGTCACATAAGAATATGCTTCTTCATGTGTTTCCAACACTTCTACAATTATCGGCCTCGATTATATTTAAACCCATTATCTTTCTTATACGAGGTTATAGTATTTTGTATAGTATCATTTGTTTTGTTTGGTGAACATACACTGATACACAAACTAGAATATGAATGATTTAGTAAAGTAAGATAATTAAAGATGATGAGTTCAATAAACAAATGCGAGACAAGGATATGATTTGGTCTATAAAAATATGCAAAATAAGAAAGTGAATGGGGTGACGCAAGGTTCAATTATGGGAGAGAGTGGGTTGCCTACTTGCATGAGTGTAACCTTTCAGGGGCTCAACACAAATATTTGAAAGAGTGGATTTCCATGTGTTTGATCCCATCTTCTTCTCTTTCTTTGTTAATTACTCTTGACTCTTGAGGCTTCAAACTCACTAACAACTTTTCCTTGTTTTTTTATCATGATTTATTAAAAAAATCATTATAGAAGATAATGAAAATAAAAAATTAAAAGTAAATATGTTTATATTTTCTGTTTATTTAGAATCTTGCTTGTATCAATCCTAGTTTGTCTTCTCATGTATAAATAAATACGACATAGTGTTTAATCTAGGATATAAACAAGATTCTAAACTAATGTTGTCTTATCTTCTATAATCATGACATTACACTAACTGTAGTATTTGAGAAGTAGTGTATTGTATTTGAGATTTACCTTATGTATATAACTCATTTCAAGATTTTTTTTAATATAATCATAGAAGAAGATGACAAAAGAAAGAGATTACCACCTAAAAAGTCTAAAAGATCGTAAAAATATTAGTCTGAAATGATGAAAAATGTATTCTAAACAGTTCTTATTCGTAAACTCTTTGAACAGAGTATATGAGATGCATAGAAAACATAACTATTAAACAATATATAAAAGCTAAGATGTAATAAATAAGTCTTACGTGAGAAATGAGATGAGATTAACTCAGCATGTATCATCATCAATGAAATGACTTCGTGGACTCTTTTAGATTCTAATTGAACAGAGATAGCTCTACCAGTATAAACTGCTGAAGAGTTAGCTGCGTGCAGGGAGCATAAATCATATATAGTTCTCAATTCACGCCATAGTCAAAATATTAATATATTTTTAAGTTCATTGGTCAAATGACCATCAATGGATGAAAAATAAATATATATATATATATATATACCATCAGTTTTTTTCATGAACATTATACCATCATTTTTATCTTAATATAAGGTTATTTAAAAAAAATTGATCTCTTGATTTGTAATATGTAAATTCTGTTTCAGCAGTTTGGATTTCTAAACCATTCTAAGAACATAGGTTGTTAAACAAAAAAAAGTTAATTTTCAAAAACTATGTATTTGTCATCACATTATTAACTCAGTTTTTATTTGTAACATAAAATTAAATTATATAATCACTATATTAAAAATATTATTTGGTGAGATACTCTCTCAAATCTCTTATTAATGGGAATGCTCTAATTAAGTTTCCCACAAACACTAATAAAAACCTACAACGTGAGGTCCAAGTTGAAAACCATAACCAAAAAACCTTTTTCCACTCTATTTAAAAGACTATTAGAGAGGTTGCCGGATTTTCTGGAAAGTTGGGAGGAAGCTCTTTCCAACGGTACCAAGAACAGGGTTTTCCTTTATCAAGAGGAAACTAGCTTGCAAAGTGGATGGTCGGAATTGTTGTTGATGACGGTGGCTGGTGGAAAACCGGTAGAGCTTCATTGTCAAAAACTCTCTGCCCTTTCTCCTCTCAAACGGTCCTTTTATATAATCTTAGATTTTTCAACTTAGACCTTACGTTAAGATTTTATAAAAGTTTGGAGAAACTTGAGATTGGATCAGGGAATAATATTTTACATTGGAAGTTGGAAGTGTGAATAATATTTTACATTGGAAGTTGGAAGTTATCTTACTTAGTATATAAGTGAGATGGGCTTTTTCACTCATTGCTAATTGGTTTTGAGTTGAAACCCCATGTAACTTAACATAGTATCAGATCCCCGATCCACGTAATCCAACCCGATCCGACCCAAAGTTGGTCCAATCATCAACCAGACCCAAAATTGGTGCCGTCGATCCAAGCCCAAATATATCGAGATCAATGGCCAAAAAACAATCGTTTCGAAGAGGCGTTTTAGGTAATAATATATCACATCGAAAGTTAGAAAGGATCTTATTTAATATATAAGTGACATGAGCCTCTCCACTCATTGACAATTGGTTTTGAGTTGAATGCCCATGTTAGGCGTATTAGGGAATAACATCTCGCATCGAAAGTTGGAAGTGATCTTATTTAGAATATAAGTGGGCTTTTCCACCATTGCCAATTGGTTTTGAGTTAGAAGCTCATGTTAGGCGTATTAGAGAATAACATCTCACGTTAAAAATTAGAAGAGATCTTACTTAATATATAAGTGGGCCTTGAAAACCCATGTAACTTAACACAGTATACATTTGGTTTACACAAATAGTTATATTACTATTACGTAATTATATAAATTTTGGATGAACAAAAAAATCAATTTTCAAAAAGTCATGATAACTTCATTAATATATATAATATATATATATATATAATAATAATAATACAACTACAACTATTTTTAAAGCGTTATATGCATTTCACCATGCCTAGAAACCAATTTTTAATTTGATAGGACGGGCAAGACCTCCTCGAAGCTAAGAGACAACGGAACGTTTAGATATACATAATTCAGATACTTGAGAGAAAGTTGGATGAGTTTAATGACAAGATTAAAGGTTTACAATGTCAAATAAAAGGTGGAATATCACGAGAAACAAATGTCACACAAGAAACCGATGGCTTAACAAAAGACGAGAGTGAGAGAAACAACTCTCCCAAGAATATACCCATATGTGACTGAGTCTGACATCTTAGAAGCCGAGAGTGAGAGGTGTCCCTTTAAAATAAGCACTAAATTAGAAAGACTGGACTGAATTAAAATCAGATCTTATGCCTTCACATTCACAATTATCCCAATATTTCCTTGTTACTCAAGCAAGTCAAGAGACTGTCTAACGGTATTAGCATAAAAATGTAGGAAACAACAATAATCCGATAAAATGAAAGGAGACAACTTTATTTCTCCTCTTCAATAGGAGGGAATGAAATGCTTTTAACTTTTTGGTCAAAGTAATCGTCAGATTGCTTTACATTGGAAAGATCGAAGAACACTTTGATCAACTTTGTATTGTCATGAGGCCATTGGTAGAGAATAATACTGTTTCCATATCTCAGAGATTAATTTTTATCTTGGTCAAAGTAATCTTCATCATTGCTTTAATTTACACGTGCGTGTGATTAGAACTATCTCCAATTCATATCAGTGATGTTTTAAAGTGGCTTAATATTGCTCTCCATTCTTTCTTTTTCTCTTTTTGGGTCATCAGCTCCATTCTTAGTTGCTCAAAACTTCTTAAAGAGAAAAACATCTTCAAAACAAGCTTAATTACAATAACTTTCACTTTCTTAAAGAAGCCCACCAGAGCTTTTTCTTATAAGTTACTTATATATAATAGAAGAAACCAACAAAAGATTAAAAAAAAAGAAAAAAAGATTCCACAATGCTTTTTATCTTTTCGTTGTTTTTACGCTAGAAAACAAAATAATTATTTTTAGTTTAACAAAAAAGGAAAAAATAAATAAAAAGATCGTTTAAAAGGTTCATAATTGAGATACTTGACCAGAATCCATAGAAATTGGGTGAATAGTCAGTATACATCATATCAACAATAATAGAAACTAATAAGAAAAATTTTATATCTTTTTCTTTGGTATGATTATAAAGTAAAAGTTCAGCAAAGAAGGCTGCAAAGCTATGTGCATTTCGTTAAATTTCTGATCATTAGTTGCTAAACTCTTTGAGGTGTTTTGGATATTCAAAGAGTGTGTCTGAGATATATCGTAGATCTAGAATCTCACTAGTACTCTTAGGTCAAGCTATTGGCAGAACTAGCCAAAACTTTTACCGGGGTCAAATTGATATTATCCATATGTTGCAAAAGTCATTAAGCTAATTTTGTTAATATTTCATCAAATTTCTATTCAAAATATAAGTAAAATTTTGTTTTTAGAAAAATCCACACTGGTCAAGTGTCCACCTCTCAAAGAGCTAGTTCCGCTATTGGCTATTGGTACTGTATATTCACTACAAGAAAAGAGTCACTTTATAACGAAGAAAATAAAAATCCGTCAAAAGTTATTTTTTTGGGTTTCCGATAAACTATCTGTCGCTTCTTGATCGTTGGAAATGAGAAATCACCGGATATCCATCAGAATCCTTTGATGAATTTCAGATGAAATATAAATCGTCAGAATTTTTTTAAATAAATTTTCTTAACGAAAAGGTAAATAATAACCCCAAAAAACTAAATATTTATAAAACTAAAAAATATTATAGATAAAAATTTATAAAATAGCAAAAATAATAGATGTTTATAAAATACGAATTAATAATTAAAAAATGATAATAATTATAAGTGAAACAACATATATGACAACTTAATACTAGGCCTGGGATTATTTACCCATACCCGAATACCCGTGTACCCGAAATACCCGAAAATACCCGGAACCGAACCGACCCGATATAAGCCAATTTATCCGATGGGTAAATATTTGAATACCCATAGGTATCGGGTATACCCGTGGGTATACCCGAATTACCCGAATTATAAGTAATATTTTTTTTTTTTTTAATATTTCTATGGGATTTCGGATATATTACAATTTTTTTATTTTTCTAATTTATTTTTTCGGATTTTCAGATATTTTTGGGGTTATTTTTTGAGATTTTGAATATATTTTTGGGTTTTCAGATATTATTTTTAGGATTTTGGGTAAAGTTTCGGTTGTTTGAGTATATTTCGGGTATAATGGGTTACCCGTGGGTTATCCGTGGGTTACCCGAAACCTACCCGAAAAACAAGCGGATATTATATGGGTATAAACTTCAGCTACCCGAAATACTCATACCCGAATGAAATCTACCCATACCCGACCCGAATACCCAAAGTCCCAGCCCTACTTAATACTGTAGTAAATAATATCAATTATAATCATAATTTTTATATAAAACTTACATTTTTCAAAGATTTTAGAGAGAATGGAGAGAGAATTTGAATAGTTATAAAAGAGAATTTAGAGAGATAAAGAGAGTTGACAAAATAAAATGAGAGAGGAAATGAAAGCAAAAAGGAGGTTGATATATAAACGGGGTTCCGATGGTAATCCGTTGGAAACTAATTTTTTTATTTTCTAAACAAAATTTTGACGGTTTACTGAAAATTTCAAAAATTTAAACGGCTAAATTTCAAATTTGTCATAAATCCGTCTGAAATATCTACAAAATTAGAAAAATTAAATTTTCAAATAATTAAATTTAAAGCTTTCCGATGGATTTTCAACAAACTGATAAAGGTAAAAAGATTTGTAAACGTAAAAAAGTATAACTTCATCGATAATTCGACAGAAATTTCCAAAGGTTTTCTGACGGAGTTAAAATAAAAATTAAAAATTATAATTTATTCCGATGGATTTAGAACCGTTAAAATGACCTTGTTATCTTGTAGTGTTGTGCAAGAAAAGTATAGTGAAGCGTCCGGTTCCTTCACTACCGGTCTGACCTATATAGCGACTTTGATTTGTAACAATGTACTGTCATGGTACAACGTATACCGCATCATCTATTCAGTTAACCAGTTAGGCGGTAAGAAGATGAAAGTACGGAAGAAGTGTAACCACTGCTATGATTTTTCCGTAACGTTATTTCTTATCATTTTTTTGTTATACTGCTATTTTTTACTAATATCTCGTAAGTAATACCGACGTGGTTGTCCAAAAAAAACAAAAATGAAACGAACATCCTTATTTTCAACAATGTAATGAGACGTACGGCAAAAGACTACAATTATTTGCTTTTTGTTTTAGTTGTCGTAGACGGAATTGATCAACTCAAAAAGCAATAACCATCTTCTACTTTTGGACGTGGAGACAACGAGTCATAAGAAAGTCTATATCTTCTTCACGAATTACTCATTTTCTCTTGATTATGGTGGTAGCTTCTATTTTTCGAAAAAACTTTAGCAAACTTGATTGATCATTTGTGTGTACGTAATGTATTAGCATCTTTTATCTATAATATGTACAATTGAAAACTATTTTACACATCTAGATATATATATGACTTTGTGAAATATAGTTGTGTCAGTACTTGTGATTTTAATTTGTACGTATATATGAGCCTGATGATAACAAGTAAATATTGATAAGCAATACAATTCTAAGAGAGCGTTAGAAAACTGTATGGTGTTTTGAAAAAAAAAAGAAACTAATATTGCAAGTTCTGTGGAAAACCAAGATATATAGTCCTACTAAGGGATATGGACATAAATATGATATCGTTTCATCTTATATTAACAGATTGAAGAATAACTAGTGAATCAATACGACAAGGGTGCATCATCAATAAGATGGCGTGCTGGACATGATTAAGAAGACGGAGAAATGTGACACCCATCTTATGTGGTAAAATGAAAAACTTTACAACACGTACATCCTCAATTTGGTTAAGAAACTCGAAACGTTTATATTGGAATAACACTAAACCATTCATTCTGACATATATGGGATCACGACTCTCAATAAGTTAACAGTCATATCTATGCATGAAGAGAGAATAAAGTTAGTTTTGATGTCAACGTAATAATGAAAGTTAAGTTAACTTACTGCAGCATATTCATATTCACACAAGTCTGGGTGGTGTAGTCGGTTATCACGCTAGTCTCACACACTAGAGGTCCCCGGTTCGAACCCGGGCTCAGACACCTTCTTCACTATTTGTTTTAATGTTTTTTTTTTTTTTTTTTAAAAATTAATAATTAAAACCAAAAAAAAATGTCAATGATGAAAACACAATAAATAGTCAATCGTCTTAGCACAAATTGAGTGTAAATAAGGCAAAATGTCTATCCAAACTGTCGTGGTTGGTCTATAATGATAAAGTTTATGTGCTTCTATTTCTAATAGAAGTTTGAATACAAATATCAATTTAATCCTGAATAAATATCATGATAAAAGTTGGACCCAAAGCCTACGAAAACATCTGAGTAATCACAAAAAAAAAAAAAAAAAAAAACTAACTGGATTTGGCCCAAAACTGTTTGGGTACTCATGACTGATATTTACAAAGGATTATTAGACAGTATGGACTCAAGACAAAGTGAATGTCAATCAGCATAACTTTCAGATCAAAGACAACACTTATTTAACCTTTTAAACGAAAAAAGAACAACAACACTTCTTGGTCATAGCCTTGAGGCCCTTGACCATCCTTGAGCTTCTTGGTTTCAAATCACTTGATCACATACTCTCCCTCAAAGGAACTTAAAGCACTGATAACAGATTCATATACTTCAATTCCTTTCATAAACACAAAATCTTTAAGAAACTGAAAGCCACAGCAAATGTTTATAAATCAGTATTACGAATTGATCCAAAACATATAACTCAAACAAAGATGTGCAATAGATTAAAAAAAAAAAATATCATCATGCACACAATACCTCGTTATGATCATGCACTAAAACAGGAGTATTGATCATCGGTGAGAAACCCAAAACCTGAATTCCCAAACTGCGAATATATCTTGCATCAGTAGTCGAAAGTAAAATCTCCGGCTTTGCGAGTTTTCCTCCAGTTGCTTCAACAGCTTGCTTGAAGATAGACCACCATGGATTTGAATCATTTGTTGAAGTCATTATAACTCTACCTAAATGGTCTCTCAACTTTCCTTTCTCAATAATCTTGTGCAAGAAAAAAACGTAATTAGCATTATCCTTAAGCTATACTATTAACAGTTGAAACTGCACTTAGCAGAGAGGTTCATGAAAAATATTCATTTACCCTGAAGGTCATGTTCCTAATAGAAGGAGCCCATTCTTCAGCAATCCTTTTCTTGATAGCATCTGGATCTGACATTGGAGGCAACCTTAGATCATAACCAGCTTCTGCTTCTGAAGGTTGCATATTCATTACAAACCCCTGAAGTCAAACAAACAACAAAACTTTCATATACAGCCAAAAAAAAAAAAAAAAAAAAAATTGAAGATGATGGAATCAAATCATTAGAGCTTACAGTGGTGGAAGGAGTTCCTGCTTTGAGATAAACTGGATTCACAGAGATAACTTCCGAATTCGCAGCTTTCCCAGCTTTAACGAAATCGAACTGCGTCTCTCTGAATTTCGAGATCATCTCAACACTCTTCATCAGATTCTCCATAGCTCCATTGTCGTAAAGCTTAGCACCATGTCCCGGTAAGCCTTCAGCTCTGATAACGAGCTCCCATGGAGTCCGATCAGCGAAGAAAACCCTAAATTCATCTCCAGGACTCGCCTGACCTTCATCCATAGCGAATCCAACTTTCAGCTCCGCGAAATCCGACGACGCCGCTGTTGGATATCAATCCAAGTCCCACATCGGAAGTTTAGACAAAGAAGTGTCTAATATATAAGTAGTGTCAACCCTAACTAGTATGAGGCCTTTTGGGAAGGAGCCCAAAGACAAATCCGTGAGGGCTAAGATACATGGGCCCAAAGCGGACAATATCATACTATTAGAGAGTTGGACAGGGCTTGAAAAGCCCTAGAGCCGCGAACTTCTCCATCCCGTCGAATCCTCCGATCTCTTCTTCGGGGACGTAAGAGATGTGGACAGTACGGAGAGGAGTGAAGCCTCTCGATTTCAAGTTCTTGATTGATTCAAGATACTGAACGCCGACACACTTATCGTCCTGCGCGCCGCGAGCGTATATAAGGCCGTCGTCGGTTCGGTGAGCTGAGAACGGCGGGTGGATCCATTTCTCGGATTCGGCGGGGACGGAGTCGAGATGAGAGTTGAAGAGGATCGAAGGGAGTTTGGGGTTTGAGCCGAGCCATGTGACGAGAAGGACTGGCTTTCCGGGGACGAATTCGATGGTTCGAGTTGTGAGATTGATTGATCGAGCTTGGTCAACGAGGAAAGTGACCGGTGCGGTGTAGTTTGGGTTTGGATGAGCGGTTTTGAATCTCAGGTATTGCTGGAATCGAGTGATCGGAGTGTCTTTTTCTTCTTCGGCGTGGGATTGGAGAGAGAAGATGATGGTGAAGAGGAACAGAGTCCGGAGAAGAGGAGACGCCATGGATTTGTTTAGTTTCAGGTGTGTGAGTGAAGCAAGTGAAGAAGATGAAGAAGAGCATCTTCGCCTCTTCGGGTCGTAGTCTTTGCTATTTTAATATATACCAAAGAGGAGGGAAGGTTTAAATAAATAAATGATTTCAGGTGGAAAACTTCATCTGTACACATGGCGCAAAGGGAGGTGATGACGTGGGCATGCATTTGGTGTTACTCCTACAATTGGCAGCCTTGAAATGTTGTTTGTCACAAGCCCTTTTTGGCAAGCTCAAAGCATTACGGTCAAAAGTCGAAACCAATCTCAATTCTAACCAATGTATATGTATGTACTCTGGACAAAAGACTACAAATCTGATGCATTCATTGTATAACACAGTTGTTTTTGATTCAAAATTAAACATCTTGCTCAAATACACCACCACGGATTTGAATCATTTGTTGAAGTCATTATAAGTCTCCCCTAAATCGTCCCTTAACTTTCCTCTCTTTTATCTGGTCCAATCATTTGACGGAATCGAGATGAGAGTTGAAGAGAATCCAGCGAAGTTAAGGGATTAGACGAGCCATGTGAAGAGAAAAACTGGTTTCCCCTGAATGAATTCTATGTTCCAGTAGTGAGATTGACTGATTGAGTTTGGTTAATGAGGAAAGAGACTGGTGCGGTGTAGTCAGGATTTAGATGACCAGTTCTGAAACTTAGGTATTGTTGGAATCGTTGTATATAAGTACTCAAAACTTAACTAAATGGGCCAGCGGACAAGAAAAAGAAAAACCAAAATCAAACGTGACTAGGTTACAACAATCCGGTCCGGCTGTGAATTCTTTGTTGATGCATTTGACCTTTACTTATAATCCGATGTCGTATGAAGATTTATCTATCTTAATTTATAGTTTTCTTATATTGTATGGTAGGGTTCAAAGAAGATGGATAATTCCATCTTATGATTGTAATACCAAAGTTTAAGTTAATAGAATTATGAGTTGCACAAAAAAAAGAACACCTCTCTTTGTCTTGAGTTTTCTTCCAAAGCTTTCACTTTCTAAATGTATCATTATGTCTCATGACAAAGGCCACACTCTTTTCAAATAGTCCAAACTCTTCAAAAACATATATGATTAACGTACAACGAGAAGATATACTTCGTAATTTTTCCTTTCGGATAGGTTACTCCATCACCGTCATTGTAGCCAAAGCAGCCCGAGCGTGCGCAGTGGCAGGCTGTCTTCATAATTCGACGTGGCACATCAGCTGTCATTGTCTCTGTGAAAGTGAAGGAGAGAGCTTTATTCCCGAAAATCATGTCATAAATAATAATAATATAAATTACGGCTCTAAATCACTCTCATATAATTTGGAGATGAAACCCTATCAACTTTAAACATAACATATTGCACATTGACGAATCGAGAAAAAAAATTGATTCATGCAATCCGTAAAGTTCCTTGTACTGATATTCTAAAACAGCTTTATCATCTTTTTGTAAAAAAAATACAAGGTGTTTTCATGTCTCAAGACATGATGAAATAAAGAAGTGTTCATGACTATGTACCTCGAAGCCGGTCAAGTCATTCATAAAACGCAAAGTTTCACCTAAAGACTGAAGGAGCTTGGATCGGGATTTAAGCCAGTCATATGCTTCCTCTGCATTGATGATATGATCTATACCCATCAAAGCGCTTGCCACAATTATAAACGACCCAACCTCATCTTTACCAACCTCCATGTATTCCTCAAAGCTAGGCACGTGGCCTGCTGGTGCCAGTTTGGCAAGGTCAATGTTGGATTTCACGAACCTCTTGTACTGCAAACCAATGGTTTCGACGTGTATAAAAGTTTAAAATGTAATACCGATGATTATGTGTATATCTTAGAAAATGACATTGTTAAGAATCTCATACATGATGTAAAAAAAAGGATATAAAATACACTACTGACTGCTAGTTGATTTGAAGATTAAATTCATAAAACTAATGAAATTTATTATTCATAGATTTTGTTTTTGGGTAGGAAAACAATTAAAATCCAACAGTAGTACTTAACCATTTCATTAAGCCAAGGATTGTCATTTCTTCTCATTACTCTCACTACACGAAACATTTTTTCATACATTTCTTAGCATCGCCTCTCTTCTTTGTATCTTTTTACTTGGTGTTTTTTTGCTTAATAGGGAGAAACTGTTAATCTTTAATCCATATCAGCTTTAAGGACATGGAAAGAGAGAATTATAAGATAATGATGGAGGAGTTCATGACGTCGAGAGCTGTGCCACGACAGGTTCTGGTTTAACGCCTTGTAAAAGCTGGAATCAAAATTTCCTAAATGTCATTTTGATTCTCATGTGCAGCGAACTTGAAATTTATAATAATCTGTTGCTTACGTTTCACAGTTTTAGACATTCAACCCCCCCTTATGATGATGGGAACTGAAACATGGACGAATATTAGCTTCCTGGTTGACTTCAAAAGCAGAATGCATAAGAAACTTATAGGGAAAGATATAGGCCCTGTTCATTATGCAGCGTTTGGATCCAGAAACGAACAGGGCCATAAGCATGATAATGACAAAAGAGTCCATGTTATTTTCTTGATCTTTGACAAATAGTACAAATACTTTAGTAAAAAGATATACGTGTTCCAAAACGAAATGTAATAGTATGTGGCAAAAATGTAAAACATTTGTACGTATGAGCCTGATGATAACAAGTGATTATTAATAGGCAATACAATTCTAAGAGAGCGTTACAAAACTGTATGGTGTTTTGGCAAACAAGATGCCAATTTGGATCATTGTAAGTTCTGTGGAAAACCAAGATCCATAGTCCTAGTAAGGGATGGACAAAATATCGTTTCATCTTATTATTAACAGATTAAAGTAGTTAGTGTATCAGTGCGACAAGGCTGCATCATCAATAAGATGGTGTGCTGTACATGATTTAGAAGACGGAGAAATGTGACACCCGTAGAATGAAAAACTTTACAAGACCTACATCCTCAGTTTGGCTCAGACAATTTCTTAATTTTTATTTTCTTTTTCAAAAATAATTAAAACCCAAAAAAACGTCTATGATGAAAACACAATAAATAGTCAATCGTCTTATCACAAATTGAGTGGTAAATAAGGCAAAATGTCTATCCAAACTTTCGTGGTTGGTCTATAATGATAAAGTTTATGTGCTTCTAATGTAAATTTGAATACAACGATCAATATAATCCTGAACAAATATCATGATGAAAGTTGGACCCAAAGCCTACGAAAACATTTGAGTAATCAAAAAAAAAAAAAAAAAACTCAAGGATTTGGCCCAAAACTGGTTGGGTGCTCATGACTGATATTTACATAAAGGATTACTACCAAACAGGGCCAGTCAAACACTAAGGACACAAGGACAAAGTGAGTGTCAATCAACATAACTTTCAGATCAAAGACAACACTTATTTAACCTTTAAACGAAAAAAGAACAACAAAACTTCTTGGTCGTAGCAATGTGAGCCTTGACCATCTTCAAGCTTATTGGTTTCAAATCACTTGATCATATACTCACTCCATCAAAGGAACTTAGAGCACTGATAACCGATTCATATACTTCAATTCCTTTCATAAACACAATATCTTTAAGAAACTGAAGCCACAAGTAAATGTTTATAAATCATTATTATGATCCAAAACATATAACTCAAAAAAGATGTTCAATAGATAAAAATTTCAACATGCACACAATACCTCGTTATGATCGTGCACTAAAACAGGAGTATTGATCATCGATGAGAAACCCAAAACCTGAATTCCCAAACTGCGAATATATCTTGCATCAGTAGACGAAAGTGAAATCTCGGGCTTTGCCAGTTTTCCTCCAGTTGCTTCAACAGCTTTCTTGAACATAGACCACCATGGATTTGAATCATTCGTTGGTGTCATTATAAGTTTCCCTAAATCGTCCCTTAACTTTCCTTTCTCTTTCTCCCTAAATCATTCGTTGGTGGAAGATCTATCAAGTTCGTTCCATCTTCTCGCCATACTTTATGTGGCTTCTTACATCACAATCTACTCAGATTAGTGATTTTTTTTTTTTTTTTCAGAAACTCATTAAACGTCTGGCCTCTTGAAAGAACATATTCTTTATTGGTCTTTATTGAATCTCATTGTATATTGTTCTCCATAGATCCCTACAAATATGTAATAATGTTATTATGAACATTCTGTCTATTGACTTTGTAACAATGTCGAAGTAAAATAAGTAATAGTTATATGTACCTCAGGTTCATGTTGAAATAACAAAGTTGAGGCGGTAGACTTTCTACTTTGGCTTTTTTTTTTTACTTGTTTAGACTTGAAATATTTTCATTTCATACTAAGATAAGACTAAATATTCTAAAGTCAAATAGTTAGATCAATATTTTTCCCCCTAAACAAACTTAAACAGAATCAAATCTATCACACTGAATTATATATAACAAGTAATATACACATACAGTATGTGTGTTACATCAACATATAAAATTAATACAAACATATAACATATAGACCTAAGAAACAAAATTTCTCCACAAATTTTTATTTTATAATCTTTAAAATACGGCAACAAATGTCAATCAGCTCAAACAAAATATTAATTATATAATCAGAAAAGGTAGTTCAATAAGCAACCTTGAGCATTCACTAAAAACGTAATCACATTCGTTCGCAAAGTCTCATTTTTCGAAATAAGAACGTAACTTCACGAAAAGAGTGTTGCAAAACGTTGGTCATCCAGATCAAGTCACATCCTTATTTTCGTCTTTTTCTGCGGACTCAGTTTCTTATTTTTTACTTACTCACGACACAAACCATTAAACTCAAAACATCCAAATTAAAACAAACAAAAACAAACTCTTCAGAAATTCTCGGAACAACACAAGAGAAACATCAAACCTGGAATGCGTTTACTATTGCGTACATCTTTAAATGCTGTCGACGTTTTCTGCTCAGCTAAGCTCGGCGCCGTGTATCGACCACATCACTTGGAACCAGTGGCGAATCTAGAATGAAAATTTACTATAAAATATATAATATGGTGTCATATTGAGATTCGAACTCTAATTTATATGGGGTCACAAGGAAGATTTTGCCATTTAACCTAACAAAACTAGTGATATTTTAACCAAAAAACAAATTATATACAATTTTATACGGTGTTATATACAATTTTATGTTTTGTAGATGTTGTATCAAGTCCAGTTCTATCAGTTCCAACTGCGGCTATTGATAAATTTCAAATGTGGTCAAATGAAAATTTCGATCAGATAACTCAAAAAGTCTGAATAAATATATACCAAAACATATTTTGTCCCTATTAGATTAGTTGACTCAAAAAGATGCTCTTCTTCATCTTCTTCACTCTCAGATCAGTGATCACACCTGAAACTAAACAAATCCATGGCTTCTCCTCTTCTCCGGACTCTGTTCCTCTTCACCATCATCTTCTCTCTCCAATCCCACGCCGAAGAAGAAAAAGACACTCCGATCACTCGATTCCAGCAATACCTGAGATTCAAAACCGCTCATCCAAACCCAAACTACACCGCACCGGTCACTTTCCTCGTTGACCAAGCTCGATCAATCAATCTCACCACTCGAACCATCGAATTCGTCCCCGGAAAGCCAGTCCTTCTCGTCACATGGCTCGGCTCAAACCCCAAACTCCCTTCGATCCTCTTCAACTCTCATCTCGACTCCGTCCCCGCCGAATCCGAGAAATGGATCCACCCGCCGTTCTCAGCTCACCGAACCGACGACGGCCACATATACGCTCGCGGCGCGCAGGACGATAAGTGTATCGGCGTTCAGTATCTGGAATCGATAAGGAACTTGAAATCGAGAGGCTTCTCTCCTCTCCGGACTGTCCACATCTCTTACGTCCCCGAAGAAGAGATCGGAGGATTCGACGGGATGGAGAAGTTCGCGGCGTCGTCGGATTTCGCGGAGCTGAAAGTTGGATTCGCTATGGATGAAGGTCAGGCTAGTCCTGGAGATGAATATAGAGTTTTCTTCGCTGATCGGACTCCATGGGAGCTCGTTATCAGAGCTGAAGGCTTACCGGGGCATGGTGCTAAGCTTTACGACAATGGAGCTATGGAGAATCTGATGAAGAGTGTTGAGATGATCTCGAAATTCAGAGAGACGCAGTTCGATTTCGTTAAAGCTGGGAAAGCTGCGAATTCGGAAGTTATCTCTGTGAATCCAGTTTATCTCAAAGCAGGAACTCCTTCCACCACTGTAAGCTCTAATTATTTGATTTCATCATCTTCATTTTTTTTTTTTTTTTTTTTTTTTTGTGCTGTATATGAAAGTTTTGTTGTTTGTTTGACTTCAGGGGTTTGTAATGAATATGCAACCTTCAGAAGCAGAAGCTGGTTATGATCTAAGGTTGCCTCCAATGTCAGATCCAGATGCTATCAAGAAAAGGATTGCTGAAGAATGGGCTCCTTCTATTAGGAACATGACCTTCAGGGTAAATGAACATTAACTTCTACTAGGTTTCAACCATTTTGTGGCTATGCAATCTCAATTGTATGTAGTAGCTAAAGGTACACACTTTTATTAGAGTTTATACAGAGCCTTGTTCTGTGCATAGACTTTTAAGAGCTCTTAATAGAATACTTATTAATAATTCATTGGCCAAATACTTTAGATTAGAGATCGTCTCTACTTTTGCTTTCATTTTTAGTTAAACCCATGTTCGAGATGCTTCTCAGCTTACTTTGAGTTACTCTTTGGTTAAGATAATTTGATTTCTTTCTATTGAATCTTCCACATTAGTATCGTTACCTTGAATAATCCATATGTGCTCTGTTTTTCGTTTTAGTCAGATAAAGTAATTTCTTTTACAGAGGAAACTAAGCGAACAAAGCTAATTACTTTTTTTTTTCTTTTTTTCTTGCACTAGATAAAAGAGAAAGGGAAGTTAAGGGACTATTTAGGACGACCACTAATGACTCCAACGAATGATTCAAATCCATGGTGGTCTATCTTCAAGCAAGCTGTTGAAGCAACCGGAGGAAAACTCGCAAAGCCGGAGATTTTAGCTTCAACTACAGACGCACGCTTTATTCGCGGTTTGGGAATTCCGCTTCTCGGTTTCTCTCCGATGGTCAATACTCCTATTTTATTGCATGACCATAACGAGGTATTATTGGCAATGATGATATTTATCTATCGAATATCTTTGAGTTTTTTATATTTTTTTTTAATCACAGTACTGATTTATTAAACACTTACTCTCTTGGCCTCAGTTCCTTAAAGATACCGTGTTCTTGAAAGGGATAGAAGTATATGAATCGGTTATCAGCGCTTTAAGTTCCTTTGAGGGAGAAACTGATCAAGTGATTTGAAAGTAATGTATCGATGCGAGCAAGTGTGACCAAGATGCTTGAAGATGGTTAAGGCTCACATTGCTGTGACCAAGACGTGAAGTAGCTGTTTCACTCATTTTCTTGTGAAGCTTTTTTTATTGACATTCACTCTAGCCTTGTGCCTTGTGACACTAAGTGGCTGGTAATAATCCTTTGTAATTATCAGACATTTAATTTGTCTGCATAATTCTCAAACTCTGAAGAGAAATGTCATTTGGTGCTTGGAACATGATATCGCAAAGTGTTGATCTTTCAACCCTCAGTGTTCTAGTTTTCAAGAGCTTGATTATTTTTCAAATTTTTGGGTCAATTTTCAAGTAAATAAGAATCATATAGCGTAGAATTTACAAAAGGAGAAAGACGCTCTTTATTCCTAGTATTCTCGAAGAAGGGCACAATCGATATTTCTCTGTGTAATACATCTCCATGGCCCAAAAGACTGAAAGAGCTTGATTCTTTTGTATGTACGTGTTTGACCTATATGATATTATTGGGGATTAGATTGATCTGTGACTTGAAATTTATCATTATGGACCAACCACGACAGTCTTCTACCACTCAATTTGTGCTAAACGATTGACCATTTATTGTTTTTTGTTTTCTATTATAAACCTCCATATTTAGGCAATGGTAATTTCTTGTAGTTTATGGGAGTATATGATTAATCTACTTAAAGTAAGTGTTCAGTGTTTTCTTATTATTATACGGAAACTTGATGCATTTTATTCATTTGACATATCAGTCAAGTCAAGCCCATTGTTGTCATCTAGTTCCCGATTGTTTCCAATATAATTTAGGCACTTACATGGAAAAACTTACGTCGACATTACGTTTTGCAGTTCCTCTGGCTTCTAAGGAGATGTTACCGCTTTAAAATTATTTACTACATCAATGAGAAGAGTTCAAAAAGAATTGGAGCGTGCATGTGTCCTATTGATTTCACTCAACAACCACACACTGATCAATCTTGAAGCTCTATTGTCATAATCTTGTTTTGCCCTTCTCGGAAATTTCTCAATCTTTAAGATATCAAAAGTAGAGGATTTGATTCCGTAATGTCACAATCCACACATGTGCATTTGCCTCTACACCATCCAACACACATTTCAATCCTTGAAGTAACTTCTCCGTACGTTCCTCTAAATCTCCACCACTTGATGTTCTTCCAAATTTATAATTTCTAACCTAAAACAACAGTCTCAAGTAATAACCACGACCCTAGTTTCTCTCTGGCTTAACCGGTATCCATTAAATGTTGATTCTTTTTTCTTTTGTATTTCAACTCAAAATTATTTTAAAAATTGATTGATTGATGAGAGAGGTACGGAAGGTCATATATTGAGTACGGTGCCAGTTAAGATTGTCCAAATACGAATAGGATATTTATTTGGAAAGTACATGCATTATAAGAGAAAGAAGCATGAATCTTCATTTATGATTCCATTTGTCTATTTCCTCAGGTGGGGATCACTCACTCTTCTTCGTTAGGTAGCTAGTTTCTCTTAAGTAATGGCCATTCTTTATTGCTTCTTCATCTTCTGTCCGATTTTACATGATTGATTCACTGTAAGCCGGAGAAAAGAACAGTGCACAGGTCATCTTCTTCTTGTTCTTACACTTAAAATTAAGCTTCAACCTTCAAGACACTAAAGTGATGAAATATTATACCCATTTCCATGTTTCAACGTTTTGAAAATGTAATTCTATTATTTATTTACGATTCAGAACATTATCAAATTTTCACGTTTTCGAAAGTGATTGTATTATATATATTGGGGGGAGATGAATTTAAAATATAAGTATATAACTGAAAAAAACGAAATGTTAATAATCTACTAAAACCAACAATAATTCATGGATTCATTACGTCTGTTAAAATAATGTATAACTCATGCCTGCACTTTCCTCTGCATTTTCCAACGAACAAATTGGTTGATTCGTTTCTTGGGTATCTAGAAAAAAACACCTGCCTAATTATATTATACGAAAAAAAAGTGTCTGGCCAGAACGTGAACACGAATAGTTTAACACTTTTAATTACTCGATACGCGTCTTAAATTCTAGTGCCGAACAAGTAGTTTAACTGCAGATTAGTTTTGTTTAAAAGAGTGTACAAAAACCATCGGTTGTAGTACCCTATCGAATAGTTTAAAGCATTACAGTCCAGTTTGACAAATGAACCTGAATATAATTAATCTATTGAAAGCGATTTTTCACAGAGAGAATTTACGTGTGGAAGAAGGGGACACGAAGAAGTAGTTAACGCGGTTTTAAAAGCCTCATTAAAAAGACAGAGATGCACCAGCTGTTTTCTCCTCTTGGTAATAAAAACATGACTTCAGCTACTTTAACGTTTAAGATTCTTAATTGTTTATGTTTATAACTGGAGTATAACTTATAATCATGTGATTTTTTAGTATCTCATTTATCGAAATTAACTACTCATATAATTAACTTCGTCTTTTGTTTGTAGTTAGAAAATCACATGCTCTTAGCTCCTTGAAGTTGCCTGTCAAAAACAGAATCCAATGCATGTATCTAGTCTAGCTCCTAAAGTGTTTTGCAAAATCTCTGTCGTTTCTTCAAACTGATTTTGATTTTTGTATTGTGTTAATTTTTGTAATTTTCTTTACTTGTGTTCAAGATTTTGACCTATTTGAGAGCTCAGAATTAGTAACTTAGTGGTAAAACAATAGTGTAACTAAAGAATTTTTGAGGTCAATCAATAAATATGCATTATTGAAAAAAATAAAAATAAGGAGGATTATCTTATTATTATTATTAGTGATCTGTGATTGGGTGTTGCATATGGGATTGTGACTAAGGTTAATAAATCCTTTATAAAATAAATGATAAAATACCTGTCTCTCACAATTATTTATAGAAAAAGTACTCATTTCTTTGTGTGTGCCCCATGCTACTTTCTTTGACTATGTTCATAGTATATATTTTTCTTAATATTCTCTTTCCACTTTTGTTCTCCATATCTCATCTATAAATAGAAACCAACTCTTCTGTTTCAACTTCCTCTTCACTTTACAATACCTTTAAACTAGTATCAATGGTGAAAACACTTCCAAAAGCCACAAAGCGAATGTCATCTCCATCATCACCATCATCTTCTTCTTCCTCATCATCAACATCATCCAAAAGCAAGAGTAACATGATCAAGAAGTACAAAGGAGTGAGAATGAGAAGTTGGGGTTCATGGGTTTCAGAGATCAGAGCTCCTAATCAAAAGACAAGGATCTGGCTCGGTTCTTATTCAACAGCTGAAGCCGCAGCTCGAGCCTACGATGCAGCGCTTCTCTGTCTCAAAGGATCATCAGCTAATAATCTCAACTTCCCAGAGATCTCATATTCTCTCTACAATACCAACAATGGTGATAACAGCAATGTTAACATGTCTCCTAAGTCCATTCAAAGAGTAGCTGCTGCTGCAGCAAACACAGATCCTTTTTCTTCCTCAGTCTCTACTTCATCACCATTACTTTCTTCATCTCCATCTGAAGATCTCTATGATGTTGTCTCTATGTCACAGTACGACCAACAAGTAGTCTCTTTCTCTGAATCATCGTGGTACGATTGTTTTGATGGTGATGATCAGTTCATGTTCATGAATGGAGTTTCCACGCCGTACTTAACCACAGCACTTGCTGATGATTTCTTTGAGGAAGGAGATATCAGATTATGGAATTTCTGTTAATTTTCAGCTTAATTTGATTATATACCTTATTTTTTACAGCCATCAAAAACAATTATTTCTTTGTTTCAATATATATATATAAACTTCAGTCTTTTTTTTTACCGGCTCTCACATTTTGAATATATAATAAGACGTTTGGCTTCTCAACTACTATAATTTTGATTATATGCTGTAAATAAAATACTAGTCACAACACAATGTATCGGACTTTTGGTGGTCGTTGTACCAAAATCTAAGATATTGTTCATATAATGAGTTTCGAACTACGAGCTTAGAATTATAACATGTTGAACGGTAAAATTAAGAAAAATACAGAATAACTAATGGCGTTGATCATAATTCTGAAACCTAGAAGTAAAAAAGTTAGTATCGAAACAAGTACTTATTTGAGAATTCATAGCACCAACTAAAAGTATATATGAGTGGTAAAAAAATTGGCGTTAATGGCTTTCAACACTTTTTTTTTTTGTTATGGTAGAATGAGATTTACTTTGAGGAGTTTTAGTCGAAGCACATACATCATCCTCAGATTTTTGTAAGGCCCTACACAAACGAGAATCCAATTAGGGGTCATGACCAAGCTTTTTTAGAGCGACAACTTGTCGAAACACCAATAGAGCAAGATCGATCTAGTAACACTACTAATTTGTATATGATAAATAAAAGGAGTGGTGATAAAAGTAAAACGTATCAAATATAATTTCTTGTTTTTTTTTTTTTTGTTCCGGTTTAAGAGCTGAGAAAGCGTATATAGCTAATGAGCCAAACTGAAATTACGTAAAGTATTTTTCCATGTATGTGAAACTTTAACAACGTAACAAGTTTCATGAGGCTTCTCGTAGAAGTCGATGTGGGTAACCCTACTGTTGAGTAGAATAATTATAAATACTAACTACTTTTTGAGAAGAGACAAGAGATGCAGAAAGGGTTGTGACTTGTGAGAGTTGCTGAAACCAAAGTCCAAAGAGAAAGAGTTAACGTGAAAAACTGAGTTATTTGCTTAGATTCTCGCAAAAAAAGAAGTGACATTCAATTTACGCCAACATTGGTCTGAATAAAAATCTAACAGTAGATTTGAGCAGAAAGCCACATGAGTTGTTTTTGGTTTCTTGTTATGCGTGTGTGTCTTCTTGATATATCTAGTGAGATGGGGTCCCATTTCATCATTTTCCCTATTTACTTTCACTCTCTCACAAACACTGTATCTCTACTTTCTTCTCATACGATTCTTTTTGATACTAATTTCTAGAAAAGTTTCTTCCTTCAAATAGCAATAGTAACATAGTATTGTATGATGTACACTTTTTCTTGCTAACATTCATGAAAAAGAAAACTTATAGTTAAATATTTTTGATCCAAGAAAATTAAAGGAAATCTACTCTGAATTTGTTTTCAATATACAGTCATGAAAAATGATGTTGTTATATACCTTTTGTTATTAGTCGTTTGCTACATTACTAGAAAAGTTGCAACATTAATTTGGAAATATAATCAACGGCTCAACAAATACCTCAACAACGGATAGTTTTCATCGGCACTATCACCATAAACAGTTTTTACTACACCACATTTACAGTGGACAGCATGAGACTACAACCTATGTCCTATATACAAAAACAAAAACAAAAACAAGGTATATTGACCCATCTCTATATGTTTTTTTTTCTTGCCGCCATTGTTGTTGTCTACTAGCAAATAAATTTCACTGAATAAATTGACCGAAAATACTGTAAGAATTGAAATTTTGGGCCGAAATCAGTCTGACATGGGCTTTTGGTTATAGCGGGTCCCACGAAAGGTGCCTTTCATTCACCGCATACACATGCCATGCGAATGCGATTCTCCGGATCGAGACGAGCTTAATCTTTCTCTGTTAATGAACGCACAAAACACATCACGTGGCATTATTTTCTGAATGTTTTATGTAAGGTTAAGGTTTATATAAAGTTTTGGGAGCTTTCGCATTTGTTTAAGGCCACAATATAATATTTACAAACGCAAGAGAAACTTCTTATAGTTAATGTTGATTCGGGAACAGAAAACCCAACCCTTTTTGTTCTTATGTAGATATGTACAAAAGACATGAAAAACTTTGTGATGCTAAATTACAAGGCAATATTTGAAATAGATCCAACATTGGTCGTGAAATCACGATGATCTCAATTATACGATTATGTTGTCTCATTATAAGAAATGTTGAATCCCATAATGTTATTTGATTTGTCAATTATACCATGACCGAGTAGGCCAAATACTTGGGATCCAAGATATGACCCTTAGGGCGATGCAGATCTCCACCAAAGTTCTTTAACCAAAAAGAAAAGGAAAAA
The DNA here is from genome assembly GCA_026724425.1 of Erythrophleum ivorense. Lineage (NCBI taxonomy): Eukaryota > Viridiplantae > Streptophyta > Magnoliopsida > Fabales > Fabaceae > Erythrophleum > Erythrophleum ivorense. Next base: position 864,090 of record JAIUCV010000070.1, on the reverse strand, counting down.
AAAACAAATAATGACATGGCAAGTTTTAGGGAAAAAATCAAAAAATCGACTATCATAGAAGAGGTTATGGAACCGACTATGGGTTGAGCTCTACACATGTCCTCTTCTGATAAAATTGTTTTTGTTTTATTAATATAAATTTTTTTAAAGAACCGAAGATGGGGATCTGCGATGAGGATGCCATAAGAGCTATATATATGAAGTTCTCGGATCTGGATTCAGATAATTCTTTTATTTTATATATGAGAACTATATAATAAATCTTAGAAAAATTAAAATATATAATAATAATTAAATACTTCATAGAATGTTCATGATAAATATGTTTCAGATTTTTATTAAATTTAATATGAAATTCTTTTATATGATATTTTCTATTTTAAATTCTATATTTATTTAATTTAAGTTTATTATTTTTAATATAAACTAATAATAATGTTTTATATTATAGTATTACAGTATAGACATGAGCTAAATTTATAATCTAAAAAAACTCAAAAATCTGTTTAAATTGTAATAGATTCATATATGAGCTAAAACTATTATTTTAGAAACTATGTATATATCCAATTTGGATTACTGAATCATATTCATTATTATAAGTTTATCAAAAAAAAAAAAAAATCAACATTGTAAGAGATTCATATGTTTTTAAACAATCGACGTACCATTGACTTTTTTTTTTTTTTGTAAACAATCGACCAATTGACCATTGACTTTGCGTTTCTAGTTCGGACGACGTGTAAACCTTATTATTTTTCTGTTTTAATTATTTTCCAGCTACATATGCATATAATAAAGCAAGATCCATAAGCTACGGGTGATATGTTATTAGATACTAATTATCATATTATAGTACTCTTCAAATAGTAAAATTAATCGTTAATTGTCTCGTGATATAGAGAGCACGAAAAGTTAATTACATTCATACTAAAAATCTTTCAAATCATTCCCTACTCAAATAATCTCTCACCAGAAACTCCATGGATTCAGATTCTGAGTCGTGGCTTGAATCATTCTTGTCCGAACAATTGTGTCGTGACGACACTACGGATTCAGAGCCGGAGTCAAAGCTCAGATCACTCATTTCTCAACTAATGTCTATCGGCTATCCTACGGTTTCAGAGTTCATATCATTCAGTGTTCAACTAATCTCTCTCGTGAACTCATTGGATTTAGAATCGCAGCCGAAGCCGGAGTCAAAGCTCATGTCACTCTTTACTCAAACGATCTCTCTCTTCAACTCTATGGATTTTGATTCCCAACCAAAGCCGATGTCGGAGCTCATATTACTCATTACTCATAAAATCGCTCTTGCCAACTCTACAAGTCCGGGTTCAGGTTCGGAGCTGAAACCGGATCCATACGTGATGTCACTCTTTTTTCAAACATTGAGGCTAAAGCCGGAGCCGAAGCTCATATCACTCATCTATCAAATAGTCTCCCTCACCAAGTCTGGGAATCTTGATGCCTTGTGCCCTCGAGAACAAGTAAGATTGGAACAAGGAAAGTTTCATGTAGAAGATGAGGTTTCGTGGAAGAACGTTACTAAGTGGGAGTGTCTCCCTTCAAAGTGGGAAAGATTCAGGTTTAATGGAGAATATTATACCCATTTTCTCTGCCAAGGCTGTAATGGCGAGAACCATCAGGAATATGAAAAGGCTCCAGTCGAGATCAAGCACCCTCTTCATCAAAAACATTCTCTTCAGCTTGTCTTGTTGAGGAACGGGACATTGAGAACAAGGAATTGCTATTGTTGTGATGAATATCTTATAAAGGTATTTTATTACTGTTCAGCTTGCGATTTTGCTATGAACATAGCTTGTGTGGAGAAAACACCAACCTTATCTAAAGACCATCCGAAGTGGCATGAGCATACACTTGCTTTATTTCCCAGTCAGGCTTCCTTACCTTGCAACCTTTGTGCCTTGACACATTCAAGCTGTCCTTTCTATATATGTCCCCCTTGTGACTTTGTGGTTCATCAAAGTTGTATCAGCTTACCACGTGTCATAAGGATATCTCGTCATCCTCATCGTATCTCTTTTACTCCTTCTTTTGACCAAAGAGATTGGTCTTGTGGTGTTTGTCGAACAAAGATAAAAAATGATTACGGGGGTTGTTCTTGCATCAAAGACCATTGTTTTTATGCGGCTCATTCAAGATGTGCTACACAGAAAAATGTTTGGGATGGTAAATAACTCGAAGGAGAGGCAGAAGAAACTGAAGACGAAGAGCTTGAGCCGTTTGTGAGGATAAGCTATGGAATCATACATCACTTCAGTCATCAACAGCATTATTTGAGACTTGATGAGAACAAGGGAAGAGATTATTACGACACTAAAGAGTGTCAAGCATGCATCATGCCAATCTATTATGGTAACTTCTACTCATGCATGCAATGTGATTTCATACTCCATGAGGTATGTGCTGAATTTTCTCGCAAAATATATCACCCGATACATCCACATCTTCTCAATCTAGTGGGAGGATACGACGATGTTATGAACTATAGGTTTAGATGTTCAGCTTGTCCTTGGAGGTGCACTGGTTTTTACTATGAGTGCAGTAAGAGAGGATGTAACTTCAAGGTACATGTACAGTGTGGCACAATTACTGCATGAGCCATTAGTTCATGAAAGTCATATGCACCCTTTATTCCTAACATCCAAACCAGGAGAGAATAGAAGGTGTAGAGTTTGCATAAATGTAATGAATATGCATACAAATGAAACATTCAATTGCATTGAGTGTGACTTTTCTTTATGTTTCGACTGTGCTGTCCTGCCTCAAAAGGTGAAGTATAAGCATGATAAGCACATGCTTTTTCTTTCTTATGGGAAGGAGACAAGTAGCATGACATATTGGTGTGAAGCTTGCGAGGGAAAGATAAATTTGAGAAAGCGGTTTTATAAGTGTGATGAGTATTGTTGTGTTACCCTACACATCGAATGTTTGCTTGGGAAGGACTTATACATGAAATCCGGTTCATTGTGGGTCAGCGGCAGTTCAAAGGTACATGTATTGCCCAACAATCATCATATGTCTCGGCCTATTTGCTCCAATTGTGAGAAGCGTTGTCCATACAGAATAGTTTTCCAGTGTTCTGAATTTATGTTTTGTTCCGATGCTTGTGTATCCAGTGCTCTTTATCGTAAAAAAATACCACTGCAGTAGTTTTTATCTTTCTTTTTTGCTAATCAACTAATATTGCAATAGTTTGTTGGTCATTGATATTTATTGGATATGTATCATGTGGGATTGTGTTTATTGAGACATTTCCACGAAAATTTTGATTGCTTAGTAGATTATTATCCAATTAGCATGTTAATCAAGATAGTGATTCAGCGATCCATTTTGCTAGTATAGTTGTAAAAAATGGGATAAGAAGAGTGCATGAAAAAACAAACTTGAGAATGCCAAACCAATATTGAGATGATTGTGATCTAGGTAAATAAATCATAATTAAACAGAATAACTTCTGTACACCAGATGCAAATGTAGATTGGATAATTATCTTTGAAGAGATTTTTTTTTTTTTTTTTTTTTTTTTTTTTTGAAGAGATTTGATGATTAGTTTGTAATCCCTCTATAACTGTACTCGTATTTGATTCACATCTATTCGACAAAAAAATATTCCATTTTCGTAGCTGCGGATTTTATAATTATGATAAAAAAAAAATTAAAATTCGAGAGTTTACAACTTTTACTTTCTTTCTTTGAACGCTCTACAAAACACAACAGTGGCATAATAAAAGAATAAATAAGAAAATTTTACTTTTGACTATTGGTTTGAACCGGATTACAACATAGAAAGTGCATTCACCCCTTCCCAACTCACCCCCGCTTGTGTAATCGAATCATATATATTTACTTGATTGGTTCATCTGTTGCCACCGCAAATGCAGTTTTTAAGAGTGATAGCAGTTACGCTTTTTATCACTTCAAAAAGTTCAAAACTGCTACAGCTTTCTCAAAATCAAAAACTTATTTTCAGCAGTGTTTGTGGTTTTGCTGGCGGTTACGAGTGGAAAATAAATAAAAAAATAAATACAATTTTCTTTAAAATTAGCATATATATTATTAAAAGCTAAGATTTGGATATTATATTTACAATAGAAATAAATAAATTTGATATTTCTTTAGTAAATATTCATTAAAAATATATAATAATTTTTTTATATATATAAGTTATATAATTAGAACATATCATTAAAATTCTTTTGATAAATGTTATCTTCATACTAATACATATATATCTAACATAAAATTATTTTTCATATTAAATATGTATATTTTTAATGAAATCACATATTTCATCCCAATTATATAAATTAAAAGATAAATATAAATATTATACACATATTATTTTTTATAAAATTTTATTGTTAATTATATTAAACTTTAATTTTATAATTGTTTAATATAATATAGTTTTGATGTTTTTATAATTATATAATGTGTTTATATTGTTAATTTATTGTTTAACCGTTATTGCATCCGCAAGTCAACCAATCATAAGTATTTCGTAAACACATCCGTTTTCAACCGCTATACCAGTTGTACAAACCGTTTAAAACGCTCTTAACTGCAACCGTCCGCTTCAGCAAACTCCCGCAATCGCAACCGCAACCGCAATATTTGAACCAATCAAACCCTAATAATCCAATAATATATTATATAATATTATACCTGGAACGTGGAAAATCGTGGATCAACTATTTAGAGGTGATTGATTCCTTAGAACATCCGCATTAGTAAGCCTCACATGAGGTTCTTTGATAATAATAAACAAATGATTTTTGGAAGAAAAAAAAAATGATTTTCAAAAAGAAAAAAGTGACGAATTAGGTAGTGACACGTGTAGAACTCACCATCAGAGACAACTGCATAACCTCTTCCCACATAGACGTTCTTCTCATGAGTTCACCACTTCAGCGCACCATGTCACAATTTTTTTTTTTTTTTTTTTGGGAAGAATCCCTCTAAAACTGTCCAATGAAGATGCTCTTATAAGCAAGTAACTAATGTGTTTCTTGTGTTGTATTTGTAAACTTTTCGATAAACATATTAATTTGTTCTTTCATCAAATTACACGTTTCAGCCTTGAATCGATAAAAAAAAAAAATTAAAGTTTTTGAAAACTTGCCGATTTTTGGGCTGAAAATGGTCATTTGCTTTATTACTTAATTAATTTCCCTTTTCTTCAAGATCTCTTGATAATACCCAGTTTTTTTCTTCCTTTTTTCCCTTTAATTAGCTTTGTTGCTTTTGTTAAGTTTCCTTAAGAATATAGAATTTCTTCAAGGGAATATTTTTTTGTCGTAAAGATGTGAATCATCTGACCATATAAATTTTCAAATTAAATACTTCACCATAATAAGAAAAAAATACAGATTTGATCGTATATATTTTCAGGAAAGATTTTAATTTTGATCCTAAAAAATGAAATTTTTCCATATCGAGAGTACGGCCATCCGGCATATATATGTAGGCATGTTCTGCATCTTTTGTAAAAATGCATCCACTCAAGAAAAATAAACTTAAGTGCCCTTAGCAAAAATATATCATCCAGAGGGAATGGCTTTGTCAAAATTTCAACTCGTTGTCCTTCTCATCACATGTTCTCTGCTGCTTACTTCCCAATCAAAGAGTAAACGTTTTACGTTTTCTTTATTTTCCTTCTTTCTATTTTTTTTGTCATTAGTAAACTCGAGTCTATTTTTTTCAGCAATGCGGAAGTCAAATAAATAATTCAATAAATAATAACCCATCAATTCCAATAATCCAATAATCCAATAAACAACTTCAGGAACTAAACTCTAACAACCTAACCACCATATTAGCTACCAATTCAAATAATAAAACAATAAACCAACAAAAACCAATACCATATCATCCCCCTCTCCAGCCTCGATCCCGTGGTCACACATTCCTGTTACCTGCATCACATTACGAAAGAAATGCGTGAGTATTATCATAAATACTCAGTGACACGGTCATTCCGTCTACAGGCCAATTACGCCAACCACTAGACAATACATCAATTAACAGCAATAATAAACAACAACATCATCAATACCAGCAACAATAACCATCAACAGTAAACAACAGCAACAAAACTCGCACAACAGCACTAGTGTCGACCGACACCCCACCGTGTCGCTCGACACGCCCTGCTAGGTGTCGATCGACACTAGCATCCTCAGTGTCGACCGACACCAAAAGGTGTCGCTCGACACCCCCCCGAAACCCAGAAACCAACAGCGACGAAACAGTGCGAAACAAGTATAACACATTCAATCAATGGGATTCAACCCCCATATACGATCAAACACGCTAATAACACCAAAACAGCTCAAAAACACAACAATAAACCCAAATACCATGAAATCTCCAGTGATTCACGGACCTACGGTCACGCACACACCTTGAAACGGATTAGAAACAAATGGGAAAGATGAACAGCAACCACCAAGCCTCAGATCGATCCTCCAAACTCCAAAAACTCCTTAAAATCGCCTCCCAACTCTCTGGAAAAGTCTTTGCCTCGAAAAGTGTGCCAAAAAAATGACTTCCTTCGCTTAAAAACGCGATCTAGGGCTTCCTTGCCCGAAACCAGCCCAAACCGAAATCAACTCAAATCAAACCGGTCGATTTCCCAATAGCCGGTGTCGAGCGACACCCTCCCTGGTGTCGGTCGACACCACTCGACCAACTCCACAAAACCGAACACAATCGATTTAAACCGGAAATTGATTCCCAAACCGGTGTCGATCGACACCCTCTTGGTGTCGCTCGACACCAACCAATCAGAAGTCGATTTACACATTTTTCTACACAATACTTGAACCTTTAGACCGACTGCACAATAATCAAACAAGAACATGCACAGCCAACCCGAGATTCACACCGTATAGAGCATATGCAACTACTCCCGATCACTTGGTGTCGTCCAACGCCACCTCTAAAACAGCACTTCACGTTTACGGATGTTACAATACATGTTTCCAATAGGCACAAATTTTTGTTCTTTCGAAAAAACAGAAATCACTTATGTAGAAATTTGTAGATATTGTTGTATAGAATTGTACGTATTCTAGTAGGAAAAATATAATAATTTAATGATCAATCTTTTTTTTTTTCCTGTAACTAATAGTATTGAAGACAGAAGATATCGAAGTTGGACAGTGTAACTACAGAGGTTCGTGCAAGAACCATGGTGATTGTAAGAGACCATGTGGACCGCCTGAGTTCTCATACATCACTGTTGGTATATGCGAAGCTAAGCCTTCTGGTCACGGAAAACATTGCTGTTGTATTTGGGATTAATAGCTTGATCTTTTCTTTTATTAATCAAAGATTTTAGATGATGCTCTCTCTGTACCACACAATAAATAATGTTTTAAATTTTAAAGCACAATTGTTTAATTCTTTTTATTGATGACCATTTTTATTATGTGATTTATTTTCTTCTTTGTTTGAAGTTTTAGTTTAGTAAAAAATGAAGGGAAATTAGCTTCAGTATCAATATAAAAATCCTAAATTAACAAACTGACCATATTAGATGATATGCTAGACACTACAAGAAATATAGGCCATTTGCGATGGATATTACCGTCGCAATTCCGTCGCAACTAATGATTTGCGACGGAATTGCGAGGCAAAAATTTCCGTCGCAAATCGTTCCTCGCAATGACTTTTCTGTCGCAACCCCATCGCAAAATTGCGACGGATTAACGGCGTAAATATTCAGTCGCAATTTTGCGATCGATTTGCGAGAGATTTTATTCCGTCGCAAAGTTGCGATGGATATAACTCCGTCGCAAACCATCGCAAAATTGCGACGGAGTAAGGTCCATCGCAATCAGTCGCAACCGTGCGACGGAATTTATTCCGTCGCTAGTTTGCGAGGGATTAAATCCCGTCGCAAGCTTGCGACGGATTGAATCCCGTCGCAAACTTGCGATGGACTAATTCCGTCGCAAACTTGCGATGGACTGATTCCGTCGCAAGATTGCGATGGAATATTTCCATCGCAAACTTGCGACGGGATTCAATCCGTCGCAAGTTTTTAATTTTTTTTAATTTTCAAATTTTTTTTATTATGAAATTGTTTTTTAAAAATAAATAAATAAATTAAAAAAATTTGAAAATCAAAATTAAATTAAATTTAATTGTAATTAAAATATTCATCAAATTCACAAAAAAACAATAAAACGAAAAACTAAAAATCGACGGATGGTCCGTCGTCACCCGATCCGCCGGTTCCGCTGTTTCCGCCCTCGGGTTGCTGCTGGTTTTGACGCAAACGGCTCATAATCTCCTTGAGCTTCGGATCCGAGTTGCCCAAGTAGTCGAACATCTCTTCGAACGCCGCAACCTTCGTCTTCGTTGTAGTCAATTCCGTCTTTGTTGCAGTCAATTCCTCCTTCAACACAGCAACCTCGTTCGGATCCGGGAACTGACTCGAAGCCGAACCGCAAACATAACCGCTCCCAAGATCGATTTGGGACTGAAGAGAACCAACCCCCCAAATCTTCCCCTTTTTACGGGGAGCGGACTGAAAAACCAAAAAAAACATTGAAATTTAGAAGCCAACAATATACATAAGAATAAAAATAATTTAAACTAAAAAATGATACAAATTTACCTGAAGAAAAACCTTGTTCTTCGCGGCGACGGAAGAACCAGAAGCGACGCTATCCGGATCATCATTCTGAGTCAACTCTTGCAGTTTTGAGTTAACGTCGTTGTAGAGCTCCTCAGAATCGTCATCCAGGAAAGTGCCATCCGGATTCCGTTTCGCATACGCGAGAACGGCCAGCAAATCCGTCTCTGATTCCCCTTGTTCCTCGGCCTATAAAAATAATTTTTGATTTCATAATAACGATAAGAAATTATAAGTGGTACAAAAAGTATTGTAAAAAAATAAATAGAAAGTTAAAAAAACTTACAAGCATTCGGCCGCGGGCTACGTAAGAAGTTCGGCCGGATCGATGTTTAGAATTTTTGCTCTTCCCTCGAGCAGACTTACTGTTGTCACTCCGTTTCTGGTGATCGGGATCCAACCAGTAAGCAACCAAGGCATCCCACACATTCTGATCAAAGTGAAGTGGCTTGGCAGCATCACCCTTCGCCAACCACGACTTCTTCCATCGATGTACCATATCGGGTAACCGATCGTGGACTTTGGCGCAGAACTCTTGGTAAACCCTCTCGGTAATGCCAGAGTCCCAGTGATACTTGCGCTTGAAAAAAAAAATCAAAAAACATTAATATAATTTTAGTGATCATTAATAAGAAAATATTTTTAAAAATTAATTAAAAAATACTAGAAACACTTACAGCAAAAGTAGAGAACGAATCAAAAGGGTTCCTTCACATCCTTCCACCGGGCAAAAGAATCTTGGTAATCTTTTTCAAAGATTTCCGTAACTGCTGAAGCTACGGACGAATCATGAGAGAACCTTAGAAAGAAACAATACACTTTAACATTTTAGAATTGTTAGATATAAAATAAAACCAAAACTAATAAAAATTAAAAATTACATACCATAAAGTTCTCGGTGGGCGGTGTGGATGAAGATGAGGGAGGAGATCATGACCGGGCTCCTCTAAAATCTCCCGCATGGCCGCATAAAATGGGGCTCTAGCGGCCTCAACCGCGGCTGGCTGAAGTGGTGGGGAAGAAGACCGAGACCGTACCCGCTGCTGCTGCTCCCGTCCCGTAGAACCATGGGAGCTACTAGCAGGGTTCCCGTGACTCCTCACGGGAACGGAACGAGCACCACGGGAACCCCCGGATCCCTGCTGACTCATGTACTGTAAGTACGTGTTGTCTTGATCCATCTGCCAAAAATTAACAGAATAATATAAAAAGTAAAAATATAACAATAAGAGATAAAATAAAAATAACATCACTTATCATTTATAAATCTCATATATTTATAAAATATATATTAACAAATTTTGAACACTTACGACTAACAGAAAAAAACATCAAACCTATCTAATATTACGCCAAAGTCGTTTTATACATATTATACCAAAAAAATAAAAACTATGAAAAACACCAATCAAGTTTTTTTGAAAACTAAAATCTACAACAACATCAAAAACATAAAATTGAAAAAACCAATCCCTAAACATCAAAAAAAACAAAAATCCAAAAACCGTAATCTAAAATCCAAAATCTAGTAAAACATTCATGTCCTAATTTAATCACCTAACAAACTACTCAATAATCTAAACTAAACTAATTATCTAACTAATCCATCTACCTAATTTTATGTAACAATACATTTTACATCTAAAATTTCTTAATGTACAACTAATCCAATTCCCTAAACCCTAACTAATCCAATAATCTAAAACTAATCTAAAAACCGTAAACTAATATAAAACGAACCGTATAGAAGAAGGGGAGAATTTTCGGCGGCTGAGGGCGACGGCGGCGGAGGACGACGGCGGCGCAGGACGACGGCGGCGGAGGACGACGGCGGCGGAGGACGACGGCGGCGCAGAGAGGCAGCGGAGAAGGCTGCGCGGAGAGAAGGAGGCGGAGAGAAGGGGTCGCCGGCTCGGAAAATCCCCAGAGAGAAGAGGGAGGGGAGGCGGTGGCGTGGAGAGAATCGGTCGGCCGGGCGGAGACTCTTCGGAGGCGGCGGCGCGGAGAGAAGGAGGGGGAGAGAAGGGGTCGCCGGCTTGGGAAGGGAAGAAGCCTTCGGGTCGGGAAGGAATGAATGCGGCGGCGGCGGCGGGTCTGAAGGAGGCGGAGGATGACCGGATCTGCTGGCCGCGGGTCGGGAAGAAGATCCGTGGGCCGGGGAGAAGGCGACGGTGGCAGGCGGTCGGGTCGGAGGCGAAGATTTCACGGCCGGGAACGAGAAGAAGACGGAGCGGCGGCGGCGTTTTCGGGAAGATTGGTCGGTTTGAGCTTCGCTCAAACCCGATGCTTCGACTATATAGGAAATATGTGTCCCTCGCAAATCCATCGCAATGTTGCGATGGACTTGCGAGGGAAATGTAGGAAAACCCTAAATTTTGCGATGGATTTGCGATGGACTGTGGTCAACCATCGCAAATCCCTCGCAACAAATGCGATGGGTTTGCGAGGGAATGTTTGGAAACCCTAATAGTTTTCGAATTAGGTCCTTTCCATCGCAAATCCATCGCAAAGTTGCGATGGATTTGCGATGAAAATGTCCCATTCCATCGCAAATCCATCGCAATTTTGCGATGGATTTGCGATGGAAAGTTAAGGTTTAGGTTTTAGGGTTTAGGGATTTGATAACGGACTAATAAGTTTGTACGTATGCAATATTTATGCTCATTAGTAGATGAATTTGAATATTTATTTAGATATTGAACATTCGTAGATATATGTACATGGTTGATGTGTTTTCACAAAACCGTTTGTAATGTTATATACGTCGTAAGCTTTAGTGAGCTTGATATGTACCTAGTTGAAGAGAAATGTTTTTTATTTACTTGAAAGCTTTTAGTTTGAATTATACATCACATAAAAACATACCCTAAACACAAAACACTTGTTATAAGAAACAGCGAAAACCCTAAACCCTAAATTTTTAAGTTTCCATCGCAAATCCAACGCAAACTTGCGACGGATTTGCGATGGAAACTTAAAAATTAAAAATTCCATCGCAAATCCGTCGCAAGTTTGCGTTGGATTTGCGACGGACTAATAAAAATTAAAAATTCCATCACAAATCCGTCGCAAGTTTGCGGTGGATTTGCGATGAAAGTTTAAATTTTTAAGTTTCCATCGCAAATCCGTCGCAATTTGCCGCTAGATTTGACGTCCCCGGGTGGCTTTTTGTTCCAACCACGGCCACTGTTGTTTCCGCTATCCCCCTGATCGTTGCCGGTTCCCCAAGCTGCTTTGTTATCACTTCCCGGTTTGTCTTTGGAGTTAGAACCCCAGCTATACCAGATTCCGACAGAGGACGAATCGGTGGAAGGCTTTCTGGTGTTTGAATATATTATTTAAATCCACAATCATCATTATTGCCCCATGAAGATCCACCACCATATTTCTTACCTCAAGAATATCCACCGTCATACTACTTACCCCATGCATGGGGTAATTAAGAAGGATGACGGTGAATATTTGTGAGGTAAGAAAGATGATGGTGGATCTTCATGGGGTAAGAATGATGACAGGTGGATTTAAATACTACATTCAAACACTAGAAAGCCTTCCACCGATTCGTCCTCTGTCGAAAACTGGTCTAGATGGGGTTTAGACTCCAATGACAAACCACGGCAATGATAACAAAGCAGCTTGGGGTTCCGGGAACGATTAGGGGGATATCGGAAACAACAGTGACGGCGGCTGGAACAAAAAGCCACCCGGTGACGTCAAATCTAGAAGAGAAGCCGTCATCAACTGGCTCGGCGTGGGGAACCATAGAGAAGACATCTGCAATCTCAAAATGTTATACGTACTGAAATGAATTTCGTGTCGGCTTGTAAGTATACAGTTTGCGATGGAGTGACAATATATGTAACATACAACACATAAGAAAATACAAAGAAAAACCTTAATTAAAATTAATCAAACTCATTAATATCCTCATTTTCGTCCTCATTTTCAGATACGTAAGAGTTTTCACTGTGTTCTCTTTCTTCTTCATCAGTCGCAGACTCTTCGAATTCATCGGCTTCTCCATCTTCACTTGAATCGTCAACGACGTCTTCAACTTCTCTGTTCTCGGGGTTAACGTGATTGATATTTTCTGTGGATTCGCTCGGGTTTGAAACTTCTGCAACTCTATCATGCTGCATGGCCACTTCATCGTCTAAACCAACTACATAACCTCTTGGATTGACCTTTATGACCGATAACCAAGTCTCCCGTCTTTGTCTAACTCGAGGATAAGGAATGAAACACACTTGCTCTGCCTGCGATGCAAGGATGAAGGGTTCGAACTTGGAAAATTTTCGGTTTGCATTTACATTGGTGACACCTACCGTCTCGTTTCTCCGAACCCCTCGACCTGGTGTCGGATCATACCAATCACATTTGAATATAATACATTTCAAGTTGATAATTCCAGGGTATGTGACCTCGATGATCTCTTGCAAAACTCCATAGAATTCTATTTCCCCCGGGACATGAATACCATAATTTGCGGTCGACTTCCGCATCCCATGCTTGTACGTATGGAAAATGTACCCGCGAGTACAGTACATTGGTGCTGTAGTGATCTTTCCTATTGGAGAGTTCACAATCTCATGCAGCCACAGCGGTATTTGTTCCGGATGACAGCCCTCTCTCACCTATATACAAACAAATGGAACATTAATTATGTAACCTAGCTATAGTGTTAGGTTTTAGTTTATATATCACTCATTTGAGTGATTACTTACATAGTATTTTAACCATCCAGCAAAGTCACGTTCTTTGTAAAACTCATACTCATGCTCTTGTAAACCATGGTATGTTTGGCGGATCAGATTATCAAATATGCTGCACAAACATCTCGAGTTATATAAATATATATATATGTATATATATATATATATGTAAACGTATATATAATATAATGTTACCTCTCAAATTGGTGCACTTCATCCAGATTACGCAATATGTAATTGTGAGCAGCTCTCAAATCTTCATGGTCCCACGATTTTTCCTTCAACTTTCCAGCAAGTCTGCCTATTTCTTTGAAGATGCTGGGGACAACATGCCTATAAACAGGTGCAACGCCTCCATCATCGTATCGTTTCGTAGCGGTTCTTCTCGTTCTCACATTTGGACTAAAATAGTAAGACGCGAAGTTAGATGTTTCCTCTGTCAATGAACCTTGTACTATGGATCCCTCAACTTTTGCAAGGTTTTTAGCCTTTCCCTTCAAGTGTACCATAAAACGCTCAAACGGATACATCCACCTGAATTGCACAGGCCCCCCGAGATCCGCCTCATATGGCAAATGTACCGTTAGGTGTTCCATCACGTCGAAGAATGAAGGAGGGAAGATTTTCTCCATGTTACACAACAAGAGAGCAATGTTTTTTTTTTAACTTCTCTACCCCGTCTACTGTCAGTGTTCGCGTGCAAAGATCTCGGAAAAACGCCCCAATACCTATAATAACATATACACCATACATAATCTCCTTAAGCAAACATATATATTTAATTACGTACATAAACTCAATTAAAAGAAATGTAAATACTTGTTTAATTATTACCAGCAATTGCTTCGTGGACATGAGACGGCAATAGCTCTTGTAACGCAAACGGTAGTAGTCGCTGCATGAAAACATGGCAATCGTGGCTCTTCATACCAGAAAATTTTTGTCCTCGCTCTATACATCGTGAGAATTTGGAAACATATCCATCCGGAAATTTGACATCTGAGGCCACCCAATCAAATAGAGCTCTCTTCCCATCTGCAGACAATCGAAAACTCGGAATTGGCTGTTTGCCGTCTCTAGTAATCTCCAACTCGCTTCTTTTGCATATTTCTGCTAAGTCCAGCCTCGATTTCATATTGTCTTTACTTTTCCCTTGGACGTTCAAAATCGTATGCATGATGTTATCAAAAAAATTCTTCTCGATATGCATAACGTCAAGATTATGTCGCAAAAGGTGATCCTTCCAATATGGGAGTTCCCAGAATATACTTTTTTTGTGCCAGTTGTGTGCTTGTCCATATCCGTCAGGCATGTTTGCAGTGCAATGCCAATTGCCCCCACGTTTGCATGTTTCCTCACCACCATAATAATCGATCTGATCAAGCAAATCCTGTCCCGAAAGATAATCCGGAGGGGGACCGCGGACAGCTTTATTCTTCGTAAATAAAACCTTGTTCTTTCGGTACTTGTGATTGATAGGAAGAAAACGACGGTGACAATCAAACCAACAAGGTTTTCTTCCATGCCTCAGCTGAAATGCTTCTGCCCTATTCAAACAGTGTGGACACGATAGTCTTCCGTGCGTAGTCCACCCCGACAACATTCCATACGCTGGGAAGTCACTAATCGTCCACAATAATACTGCGCGCATGTTGAAGTTTTGTTGCTGCGAGTAATCAAATGTGCAGACTCCTGAATACCACAGTTGTTTCAGCTCATCGATCAAAGGTTGCAGAAATACATCTAGGGATCGCTTCGGATGCTTTGGACCTGGCACTAAAACACTTAAGAACAAAAATTCTCGCTGCATGCACATTGTCGGCGGAAGATTATATGGAGTCAATATGACGGGCCATAGCGAATATTGTCTCCCTGACATACCAAATGGACTAAATCCGTCTGTGCATAATCCAAGATAAACATTCCTGGACTCATTAGCAAAGTTTGAATGTACCGTCTGAAAGTGTTTCCACGCCTTTGCATCTGAGGGATGTGTTATCTCTCCATGATGTGTGGAATGTTCTGCATGCCATCTCATTGACGCTGACGTCATTTCCGATTGGTATAACCGTTTCAATCTTTCGGTGATTGGCAAGTACCACATACGTTGGTAAGGGACCCGCCTCCTTCCCATAGTGGGTTTGTATCTCGGCTTCCCACAAAATCGACATTCCTGCAGCTTATCATCATCTTTCCAGAAAATCATGCAATTGTCAATGCATACATCAATCATTTCATAAGGTAACCCAAGACCCGCAACCAACTTCTGTATTTCATAGTAATTACCAGCAGAAAGATTATCTTCCGGTAAATACTCTTGAAATAGTCCAGCCCACTTATCCATGTTACTCTCGCTGCTGTTATCCTCACTTTTAATTGTCATCATCCTAGCTGCTAGTGACAGTCTAGAAAGTCCCTCTCTACACCCATCGTAAAGTGGTTGATTTGCAGCATCTAACATATCATAAAACTTTTGTGCTTCTATGTTGGGTTCTTCCAGAATTGCTTCCGTAGGATTATCGGCAAAAGCAGGTGTAGTTTCATGAAATGCATCTGTAACCATATCATGAAATCTATTCCCTTGCTGATACCCAATATCATTTCCCAAGATATCAGGATGACCATAATCATAACTACCGCTATAATTATGTTCTTCAACCCCTTGACTCGAACAACTATTTCCCGCTTCATAGTGAGTCGTCGTATTATAATGATTTTCACCATGAAAATACCATACATAATAGTTTGGTACAAATCCTCTATTAAATACATGTTTTTTAGCAGTATCAACAGCGATATATTTTTTGTTCCTACATTTCTCACAGGGACAAAATATTTTACCCGTTTGCATTGCCTGCGGTTGGTTTTGTGCTTGGTTAAAAAATCCATGTAATCCTTCAACAAACTCTCTCCTCACTTCGCCGGTCCCTGGATCTCTTTGATTGTACATCCAGCTTCGTAACTCATATATTCCGTAACTCATTTTTTTAGTGTTTTATTTTTTTTTCCCTCTTTTTTTTTTCCCTTCTCCTCTCTCTTTCCCTCTCTTCCCTTTTTTTTTTTTTGATTTTTGATTTCGAAAGCTGAACGATTCGCTATTTATAGATTTCTGAAAAAATTTTCCTATGGATTTGCGAAGGATTTGCGATGTATACTTTGCGACGGATTTGCGACGGTTTCACTTTTGCGACGGAATTACGACTTACTTGCGACGGATTTGCGACGGATTTGCGACGGAAATATTCCATCGCAAAAAGTTAGGTAAACTCAATTAACACGTGCGCACCTAACCCATCCGCATGTCGGCCACCAACTTACCCTCGCAAATCCGTCGCAACATTGCGACGGATTTGCGACGACACAGTATGCGACGAAAATACACACCCGCAAATCCATCGCAAACTTGCGATGGATGTTTTCCATCGCCATTCCGTCGCAATTTGGTGACGGAATTGCGACGGATTCTTATTTTCTCGCAAAGTCGTCGCAAGTTTGCGACGGACAATGTTCCGTCGCAATTTTGCGACTGATTTGCGATGGTTTATTTTTCCGTGGCAAGTCCGACGCAAATCCATCGCAACATTGCGACGGAAATATTTCCGTCGCAAAGTTCCGTCGCAAATCCGCTGTTTTCTTGTAGTGAGAGTACACACCGTGTAACCTATAATATTGACAAAATTGCCCTCAACATTTTTTATGTTTTTGTTCGTCTCTGTGTCTCTCTTTTGCATCGTCTCTGTGTCTTTTTATTAATTCGGCGAAGGAGTCACCGACGGTGGAGATGGAGTATTCGGCGGCGGTGATGAATCAGGCGGCGGAGCTGAATCAACCAGAGGGCTAAGAGGTGTTGCCGAATCCGTAGGGGGAGGAGCAGATCCACCGGTGGAGTTATCCGGCAGCGGACTGGAATCAGTGGGCGGTGCTGGTGGAGAAGCAGATCCACCGGTGGAGTTATCCGGCGGCAGACTGGAATCAGTGGGTGCCGAATCAGTGGGCGGCGGTATACTGATTTCCATATAAAATCCAAACCAATTAAGGAACCTTTCCCCAAACCCAGAAATCTTTCTGTTTCAGATACTGATTTCCATATAAAATCCAAACCAATTAAGGAACCTTTCAATTGATAAAGAAGAACACTGAGAAACGAATAATCAACCGAAAAAATATTATATCTTAGAGGGGGTATAATGGCAATTTAAAAAAAAAAACAGAATGAAGATGGAGATGGTGGTGGTGGTGGTGACGATGGAGAAGAAGACTGATTCATCTGTGTTTCTGTCTATACTATTTTCTCTTTTTGGAATAACACAAAACTTAGCTACGAGGGTAATTTCGTCCAGAATGTTTGCTCATGGTTACTTTCTTTAAATCAAATCTAATATGGCTATATTTTTCATTATATGTCTCAATATGGTTATACAGCAAATTCACCCAAAAATGAATGTCTTCTTTCAATAGAAAAAAATAAGACGAGGAACACATTTGAAACAATCCTCAAACAAGCCAAAGCGACAGCAACAATTCTAACACTAGTGATCAGGCCTAGGAGCTTGGATTCACGCAAAGGCAAGAGAAGTCGAGTCCACTTTTACCTGAGAAAACAAGACAACCCCATACTCCACGAAACATAGTAGAGGAAGCGGAACAAGGAAACTAGAAAGGCAGATGACTTACGGCAAATGCAGCACAGAAACGCCACCACAAAGGACATAGAATTAGAAGAAACCTTCAAAGTTTAACTAATTACAGTTTTTTTCTTTATCAGAGAAGGGCCTGACTGGTTTAAACGCTGCGGTTGCGGTTGCGATTGCGGGAGTTTGCTGAAGTGGGAGTTTGCGGTGAAACGCGTAATTAAGTTGTTTGTACGACTGGTATAGCGATTGAGAGCTGATGCGTTTGCGGAATATTTTTGACTGGTTGACCAGCAGGTAAAATAGCGGTTTAACAATAAATTAACAATATAAACACATTTTATAATTATAAAACATTAAAACTATATTATATTGAACAATTATAAATTTATAGTTTAACATAATTAATAATAAAAATTTATAAGAAATAATATGTATATAATATTTATGTTCATCTTTTAATTTCTATAATTTAGATAAAATGTGATTTCTATTAAAATTTAGTGTGGAAATTAAATTTAGATTACCATTTTATTTTTTGTTAGATATATATATATTAGTATGATGTGAACATTTATGAAGAGAACTTTAATTTGTAGAACTTAGAAATATAAAATTGTAATATGTTATTAATGAATTTTACCAAACAAATATCAAATATTTTTATTTTTATTGTGATTATAATATCTAAATCTTAATTTTTAAATAAAGATTATTATTTATTTTCAAATTTTAAATAAATTTGTGTTTTTGATTTTTTTTTTTTAATTATCCACCCGCAACCGCAAACGCTGCTGGGAAGGAGCTTTTGATTTTGAGGAATCTTGAGGGATCTTGAGCGGTTTGAAGCGGTTGAAAGCGTTTGCAATGATTGTTGTCAAACGCCAATAACCGCTACTACCCGCAAAAACTGCGTTTGCGGGTGGTAGCGGGTTAACCAATCACCACCATAATCAAATTTATATTTCTGACGCAACATAATTTTTTTAATTAAAATTATCAAAAAGATCATTACTAGTTTAGAATTATCGATACCGCAATATATCGTTTGACAAAAAAAAAAAAAAAAAAAAAATTATCGATACCGCAATATATTCCTCTTTATGTTATGCATATATGGACCCTGACCTTTAGGTCCGAGGCTTTTTAGGGTTTGCAAATGAAATAAGGATTTAAGAGCCCAATGTTGAAATCCTCTAATTCACGCAGAAGGTTTAAAGTTTTGTAAAATAAGAATACGACAAAAATCTCGAAAACCTACTTCCCTCTTTTCAACAAATTATCTTCAGCTCCTTCGCTCTGTCTCAGTCCCAAAATCTCTGATTTGTGATTTGATTGCGATTCAATGGGTTTCTCCAAAGATCAATTACTTGGTCGACTTCAGGTTTTTCATCTTCATCTCAAACTCAATTTCATCTTCTTACTTCTCAATGGAATTAGATAAATTAATAGACGAGAAGTGATGAGAATACTTATTTTTATGCTTTGGTTTCATTTATATTTGCGTCAATCGAAAAAAATAATATCTCCAGAAGCAGCTGTGTGCATTAATGGATTGAGATTGTGTACATAGATTCGAAGTTTATGTGCTGCTCAGTGACTGCTTTTTTAGATTGAATCGCATTCTAGTTCTTTGATGAATAATCATACTGTTTCTGCAAAGATTAGTCCTTTTTTTTTTTTTGTAATGTGGCAAAAGGATTTATATTTTGTTTTATTGTTTGATTCCATTAAGATAAAAAAAAATTGCGTTCTAATTCTTAGTGTTGTTTGTGTAACTAATAATTTAGGATTTAATCATCTTGATATTTCAGGAACTTGAGATTGATTATTCCAAGTATGAACATCCTCCTGTTCTAACAGTCGAAGCACAGGTGAAAATAACCAACAACAAAAATTGTAGATTTTTAAACATATATGATGCAAAAGTATATAATGTTAATAGATGGCTTTGTTTCTCTTTATAAATCTTCTTCAGGCCAAGTATGTAAGCAGTAACGAGGGAGCTCTAAGTAAGAATCTCTTCTTGAAGGTAATCTTCAAAGTCATACACAACCACTAGAAACCCATTGAAAATGGCTTATATGCTTTGTTTTTCTTTTTCGCAGGACAAGAAGAATCGATATTACATCATTTCAGCTATGGTAGATACAAAAGTTGACATGAAAGGTAACACATAAGAAGAAGTCAGTGCGATTATGAAATCGAAATCTTTTCTTGTGTTTTGATGTTAATGAGTGTTTCTTGTGACTTGTAATCTCAACAGTTTTATCTCAGAGACTTGGTCTTGGGAAAGGAGGAATAAGAATGGCTCCTGAAGAAGCACTTGGTGAGCTATTGCAGGTATTAACATTCACTGCCTTGTCTCTCCCACTGCTACTGTGTTTTGCTTTAATCGTTCTGTATGAATTAAGATGGTGATAAGTTTGTTTCATGCATGATTATAACTTTTGACACTCGTGCGACTTTCTTTGTCTTCACAAGGTGTCTCTTGGATGTGTTACTCCGTTCGCAGTTGTTAATGAATCAGCAAGGTATCGTCTGCGTAACATTGATTCCATATATGTGTGCCATTCCAATTTATGAATTCTCTCTGTTGATTGACATTCTTTTTTTGAAAACTTTCATTGTTAAAGAGATGTGTGTCTCTTGTTAGACAAGAATTTCGAGAACCAATCACGCTGCATCTTCCACCCATTGTCCAACGACGTCTCCATCTGTAAGTTCTTCTATGGTTTTTTCCATTCACAGATTTGAGCTTTTATACACTGATTCGGTTTGGTCCCTGTGATTTTCCAGCTCTTAACACATCGGGTCTAGACAAGTTTCTCAAGTCGATTGGGAGAGATCCCGTATATGTCGACCTCGAGGCAAATGTTCTTAAACTTTTTAACTTGAGACCTCTTTGCTTCACATTTCCTTGAAGATTGACGGTTTTGTTGTTGTTACAGGCTACTCCGACGGTTGGTAAAGACCAGCCTCCAGATCTAGCTGCTTATGTTCCGTCTGGTTCATATACCGTTCCTGAGCTTCCTAACAAAACACCTTCTGAGCAAGCTCCTGCTCCAAAGAACAAGGCAGCAGAGACTAAGCCTGTTGCTTCAGGTATGGTTTTAAACCATTTCCTCCAATTTCACAATCTTGATAAGGATTGGTTTGTATAATACTCTGTTTCTCTTCACCTTTTGCAGCGAAACCGAGCAAGCCAGCGGATAATGTGAAGAGTGTCGCGGTAAATCCACAAGTATCATTAGTATACAAGAACCCTGAGAAATTCGTGGAGGAGATTTTCGACAAAACATCGGCTCTATTGTTGTCCGAGGTAATAATGATAAACACAATCGCAAAATTTGAAAACCAATTTCGTTGTAGATTCTTAAAAGCTTGTTACATAACAGGCGAATGGAGAGAGTGTGGAAGCTTTAACAGAAACACTGAGAAAACGTCTTGCCTCAGAGTTTACCTTCCTCGCAGTGAGTAACAACATTACTTAAGTGTACATATACATTGTTTGTGTCGGTTTAGAGTAAACCGTTTGTGCTAATGTTGGTTTTGTTTGTGGTAAAAATTGCAGACAATGTACAAGAACACAGCGTATGCGGAAGGTTTTCATGCGGGTAAACAGTCCCTAATTTTGAAATTGCAACAAGAATAATATAATGGCACTTTTTTTTTCTATGTTAAACCCGGTATTGTTTAACCGGTCATCTATTTCATTTCCGTATTGCGTTGGTACAATTTGGTAAGTGTGGTTGGTACAAACGCTTGTGTAAGGTCTGATGACCACTTCGCGAAACCTAATCAGAACAATATTTTATTTTCATCTCTTTTGTGCCAAGATTTTGAGCCCTTTAGATCCCGGTTTAGGGTTGGTTTCCTCAACTGAAATCTACTTTTCGAAAAGGTAACAATTATTTCCAAATTTTGAGTCAACAAATTACACCGAGTCTCAAAATTAGGAGTATCTGAACATGTTTCTTCCTCCTCGGGCGATACCAAAGAAGAAGAACATCTCAAGAAGTGGGACGCTGTCACGCTGATTTCATGAAGATAAATTAATCCATGGTCTTTGACCTTATAATTGCTGTGGATTATCTGAATATCCAAAGTCTACTTGATCTTTGTTGTCAAACAGTCGCTGATATGATGAAAGGTACTGAATTAAACCAGAGTCGTGGTCACTTACATGATTATTCTTTATTTTAATCTAGTTACTAGTAGCTAAATCACGTGAGCAACAAACCAAAATATAAAAACAGATGCAGAAGTCGAGAAAATGCCATCGGTTTAGATTTCCGAACCGTGCTAGGTGTCCAAGCTGTAGACCAAAAGGCACGTACGTAGAGAAAGACAGAAAGTGCATTTAGGGAGAAGACAGAGCTTGAACCGGAGTGTTCTGCCGCAAAACCTGCAGGACGGAAGTCACGGTCTGGATAAGAGTCAGCAGCAATAGCAACGTAGCAGCTACTGTGGCTGTCCCTCTCCACGGGTTGTTGAAATAGACGCTCTTGAGGACGGCTAGTGACTTGTTCCATGAGTTATGGTAGTAGCTTTTGACGCCTTTTGCGATAACAGAATAGTAAGAGCCAAAGTCGGGGAGTCCCAAACCGAGCCTGTTCACCATCGTAGCCACCGAACCATGGTCGCCAAGCATATGATTTATTATCCCTATACCATCATGAATCAGTACACACACACTGACACACACACACACACACACATATATAAGGGTTACCTTTCTCAACGAGCAAGGCCACATCTTTTTTGGAGTCGATGAGGGAATCCATGAAAAAGATGTAGTTACATACGTGGGTATTGTAAGCATAATGGCATTGCTCAAGGGCCATTATGTTTCTAAGTGTCATCTCCGAATGGTCATCAACGAAGAAACAGGGTATCTTCAAACAACCATTCTTGAATCCCACATCCATGGAGAGACTTTTCTCTACCACATTGAATGTCACTCCCCCTCTATGCAGCTTATCGGCGTGATATATTTCGTACCTGTCAGGGAATTCTCCAAAATAATACAACGGGAGTGTCTCCACGCGGACACACCTTAACAGATCAGTGAAGTGGCTGAAATTTGAGTAGACTCTGATAGGCCCTTGAGAGCTTATACAAGGAAGAAGAAGAATTGGAAAACTTTCAATAAGCTCTTGAAGAAAAGGAAAGCTCTCTTATCGCTTAAATATAAATATATTGCTATTGTCTTTCTAATTATCATCTTGAATCATCTAGTTGTAATACGGCTAAGACGCTATGAGTCTGCCTAGATCGCTATGAGATCTTACTGCTAGTTATTCTGCAACTTTCTATCATTGTACGCTTCTTATTATTAATAAAGAGTGGAACTTGGGTTTAGGTTCTTACCCGTCAAGAAAAAAGTCGATGACTAATTTGCGGAAGGTTATGTCATCCACTTCTTGGAAGAGTGTATGGATTATTGGCTCAAAGAGTTTATCGAGTAGGAAGTAAGGAAGCTGGTTTTCGAGCAAGGTGAGATCTCTCCTGGCAATATCTCCTTGACAAGTCTCGTCCATGAGAGGGTCTCCTGTTTTCTCCGCTTTTTTCTTTTCGAAATTCCTCAAAATGAGCTCTAGTATGAAAACAGAGTCGTGCAGGATCATCTCCACGAACTCTGGAGATTCTATCCAGGCCGTTGATTCCGAGTAGCTTTCTCTGATCAGCTCTTCGTCTTCTTCGATCGCTCTTCTGAAACCGTCAATGCTGTTTTCACCTCCCACCCTTTTGGCGAATTTGGCTAGGTACATCTTCTTGTGCCTCTCCATGTTTAAGTAGTCCATTGACTTTGTGTCTGTCATGTCTCCAAGAGACTTGAGAGCTTTAGACTTCAAAGAATGGTGAAGAGGTCCTATGAGAACAGTCTGAGGCGTGTATGCTTCTGGGTTTACTTGACGCATACAGTTTGGGACTCTGTAGATACAACACAAAGCCGGATCTTTAGGATACCGCCACGTTCCTGGAGCTGGTTTGTTCAACTCATGGATTTTTCCCGATTCAAGATCCAGCCTTTGGTCCATTGTGTCCGGATTGGAAGTGTAGTAGTAGTACAGGGCGAAGGAGTAAGAAAAAAGTCACTCTTTTTAATATTTCTTTTGTTTGGTCAGAAAAGAGTTACCTTGATAAATTTTAGTTTCAGGGGTCTTATACGTGTTTGGAAATACTTTTCAATTATTGGTATTCCCCACAAAAGATGTTGTTCAGGCAGAAGATCCCGCTTTACAATCAACTTTCAATTTGATAAAATTAAAAAACACACAAACATTTAGCAATACAATTTTTTTTTTTTTTTAAACTAAGATATACCATTATTGAAACACCATGATTTATCTCCTGAATATTTCAAGCTGATCAACATCTCTTATTAAATCCGACTGTAAGCCCATGCTTCATGTGAAGAATAAGACCAGAAAATGGCTCAATTTTCTGTCCCTTTAAGACACCAACACCATAGTTTTGTAATATCTCAACAACCACTGTCTTCAACTGAGTCATAGCCACATTCTTGCCAAGACAAGCTCTTGGACGGGCGTTAAATGCAAAGAACTTGTAAGCAGGCTCATGTCTTATTCCTCCAGTCCGCATAATTTTTTTAATAATAATGTATCCACTTTTCAGTAAGCACTTGTAAGCAGGCTCATGTTACTGCGACTAAAAAATGTTATAAGAACAAATTTTCTTACTGCGACTAAAAATGTTCTTACAAGTTCTAACATTTTTTTGTTCTTAAACTCCAATGCGTCAGAAAATTTGTATACATTAGAAAATTTGTTAGAACTTGTAAGAACAAATAAATGCTGCGTAATAAAAATAAAATAGCATTCTCTTACTATTCGTTGAGAAGTATTTTAAGTTAGAATGCTTTTTTTTTTTTAATTCTATTGGTTTCATATTTTTTCAATATATTAAAATATTCTTTTATTAATCAAGAAATTGACATATTTTTATCTATTATTTGCATTTTATTTCAATACAAATAAAAAAGTTACAAAACATAAGTAACCTTTAATTTTTAAGATAACGCTCAATATATTATAAAAATTATTATACGCATCATTTTCTATATGCATATAGAAATACATTCCTAAGTTTTATCAACCATAAATACAGTATTGATTTTCTTAAAAATGATAAAATATGTTGGCGACTTTGATTCTTCGCCAGCCCTATTTTTGAATCGCAATCCGAATCATCGTCTTGTTGTCAAGTGGTCTGAGATACTTCGAATTCTCCATAGTTCGTTCTTCGGTTGCAATGGAATTGCCAAGCTGCCACATCGAGTTTGATAGTAGCAAGGGAACGAGTGTGATCTACCTCGAGCTTTTGTACTTGATGACTTGAGTAGCAAGTAATTCGAGTTTCTCTCCTAGACCATTACAGACATGATCAATCTTTCTTCCGATTCTCTTGCACTCATAAGTTGATAGTCAAGGTTCTGCTCAAGTAATTGCTCAACCTTGTACAGATGGGCCTCGAATTAATGGAAGGTTTACATCAGCTTGAGGAATCTCTTCAAAGTAAGGAGGTGCGTCTAGGTCTGGATAATCTGGATACCAATGTATCTATTTAACAATAAATAAATAAATAGTCGGTTGCCTCCCACGCAGCGCTTTATTTTATAATCGTTTATCTTGACTTGAGTACTTCTTAGGTGGGATATGGATCGGATAGAGCAAGAGTCTCTCTACCCCCGAGGTGTCCCCCATCGGTTAGGTAGCTATAGTCTAAGACTTTGTCTGTTGGCTACAAAATAGTTGCCATTTTGATCCCATGTTTGATTGCACCATATGGCCGGATTGCGTTTACGCGAAATGGTCAAGACCATCATGATTTTAGTTTTATTGGGAAAATTTTTGCCCTAGATTTGAATAACAAGAACTTGTCATTCATTCTTTAACTCATGAATATTATTATTTTTTGTCATGATAGGTTTTTGACCTTTCTTCATAGATTACTGTGTTTTCATAAGTAAGGTGTCGAATTTCATCAAGTTCATTTAATTGAAGCAACCACTTTTCCGTAGTACATCCGAGTGATGTTTTGTTAGCAGTCTAGAGAGCATTGTCAAGATGCGCGGACAATTCTATTCATGTTTCGGGTCGAATAGTTTTTTGTAAAATGGATTTGATTTATGTGTTAGAGATCTCGACTTATCCACTCATCTGAGGCTGATAAGGTAATGCAACTTTGTGAATTTACTCTACAGTTTCACAACTTACAGTTTCATCTTCTTTTTAAACAAATGCTCATTGATAGATTTAATGTACAATTAGAGACGTGCCTTAAGTCACAGGATCCAGAGGAGATATATGAAATGAAAAAAAATCTGTTTCTATTTAATTAAATTTGATGAAATAACAATTATGGTCATTTTAAAATGAATGGAAAACTATATTTTTTTCTTTTCGTTTTAGTTGTCGTTTTGTGTTTTCAATGTAGATTAGTGATATATTTTTCAGTTTTATCCTTATTTTTTAGTTTACTGATTACTTCTATCAAATAAAATAAAGTATTAAATAGGGATAAAACATCAAATTTAATGAGTTTTTTAATCTGCATAAAATATAAAATGTTCTAGAACGACAAGTAAAAAGAAACATAGAGAATAATGAAAATTGGCATAAATTTAATGTTTTAATAGTGAAATTACCTTGAGTATGACGATTTCATTATATGTTTTAGGCCTACTATTAATTATTATTACCATAAAAAAAAAGCAAAGAGCAACGTTTATAGTTGCCATTTCTATTTTTTCAACAAAGACACAGACCTGTGTGCAGTCACTATCTTAATTATTACCGAGTTTTCTGGATTCTGTCTGGCCAATTGTCTTGTACTAAATTATTTATTTTGAGAACTCACATATTTC
This sequence comes from Erythrophleum ivorense, assembly GCA_026724425.1. Lineage (NCBI taxonomy): Eukaryota > Viridiplantae > Streptophyta > Magnoliopsida > Fabales > Fabaceae > Erythrophleum > Erythrophleum ivorense. Next base: position 837,183 of record JAIUCV010000070.1, on the reverse strand, counting down.
ACATAAGTAATTCCAAAAATAAATGATGCTCAAAAGAAATAAATGAATATTGTGTGGTGCTTCAATAAACCGAGTCCAAAAGAAATGATGGATTGATGAGACTAAAGAGTTATGGAGCACTTTATGGTAAAAAGAGAAACAAAAAGTAAATATAACTACAGACAATGTTTTTTAGAGTGACAAAAATACATCAAATGTTTATCTACGGAAAACAAATATAATTTCCAGATAAGAAGTTAATCTAAATTCGAAACTTACATGTAAATCACTAAAGTTTACCATACACCTGCGCATTAGGCGTGGGCAATCATCTAGTTACCATAAAAACAAAAGCAATGAGCAAATGTTTACGTTTATAGTTGCCATTTCTATTTTTTCAACAAAGACACGGATCAATGTGCAGTCACTATCTTAATTATTACTGAGTTTTATGGATTATGTCTGGCCAATTTTCTTGTACTAAATTATTTATTTTGAGAACTCACATATTTCACATAAGTAATTCCAAAAATAAATGATGCTCAAAAGAAATAAATGAATACTGTGATGCTTCAATATGTAAATCCAAAAATAATAGACTATGTTGAAAGTTGAAACCGAGTCCAAAAGAAATGATGGATTGATGAGACTAAAGAGTTATGGAGCACTTTATGGTAAAAAAGAGAAACGAAAAGTAAATATAAATACAGACATTGTTTTTTAGAGTGACTAAAATACACCTAATGTTTATCTACGGAAAACAAACATAATTTCCAGATAAGAGGTTAATCTAAATTCAAAACTTACCTGTAAATCACTAAAATTTACCATACACCTGCGCATTAGGTGCGGGCAATAATCTAGTTACCATAAAAACAAAAGCAAAGAGCAAATGTTTACGTTTATAGTTGCCATTTCTATTTTTTCAACAAAGACACGGATCTGTGTGCAGTCACTATCTTAATTATTACCGAGTTTTTCGGACTCTCTCTGGCCAATTGTCTCGTACTAAATTATTTATTTTGAGAATTCACGCATTTCACATAAGTAATTCCAAAAATAAATGAATATTGTGTGATGCTTCACTATGTAAATCCAAAAATAATCGAATATGTTGAAAGTTGAAACCGAGTCCAAAAGAAATGATGGATTGATGGGACTAAAGAGTTATGGAGCACATCAAATGAAAATTTTTGCCCTAGATTTGAATAACAAGAACTTGTCATTCATTCTTTTACTCATGAATATTATTATTTTTTGTCATGATAGGTTTTTGACCTTTCTTCATAGATTACTGTGTTTTCATAAGTAAGGTGTCGAATTTCATCAAGTTCATTTAACTGAAGCAACCACTTTTCCGTAGAACTTCCGAGTGATGTTTTGTTAGCAGTCTAGAGAGCATTGTAAAGATGCGCGGACAATTCTATTCATGTTTCGGGTCGAATAGTTTTTTCTAGAATGGATTTGATTTATGTGTTAGAGATCTCGACTTATCCACTCATCTGAGGCTGATAAGGTAATGCAACTTTGTGAATTTACTCTACAGTTTCACAGCTTACAGTTTCATCTTCTTTTCAAACAAATGCTCATTGATAGATTTAATGTACAGTTAGAGACGTGCCTTAAGTCACAGAGGAGATATATGAAATGAAAAAAAATCTGTTTCTATTTAATTAAATTTGATGAAATAACAATTATGGTCATTTTAAAATGAATGGAAAACTATATTTCCTTCGTTTCGTTTTAGTTGTCGTTTTGTGTTTTCAATGTAGATTAGTGATATATTTTTTCAGTTTTATCTTTTTTTTTAGTTTACTGATTACTCTTATCATATAAAATAAATTATTAAATAGGGATAAAACATCAAATTTAATGAGTTTTTTAATGTGCATAAAATATAAAATGTTCTAGAACGACGAGTAAAAAGAAATATAGAGTAATGAAAATTGGCATAAATTTAATGTTTTAATAGTGAAATTACCTTGAGTATGACGATTTCATTATATGTTTTAGGCCTACTATTAATTATTATTACCATAAAAACAAAAGCAAAGAGCAAATGTTTACGTTTATAGTTGCCATTTATATTTTTTCAACAAAGACACAGACCTGTGTGCAGTCAACCCAGTTTAAAATATTGTTTGGAATAAATATTTATGGTAGTTTATGAATAGATTTACTTATTTTGGCGGGAAGTTTGTGGAATAAAATTGTTTTGAGAAAATTTTATGGAATCATTCTCGATGCACAATTGTTGGACGGTAGTTTGCAGTATAACATTTTTTGAAGATTTGGTTTTTAAAATCACGTATTCATTTTGAAACAACCAAGTTTTTTTTTTTTTTTAAATCAAGTGCGAAAAAACGCAATTAAATAAATCAGTAAATAAACATTAAATCAAACAACCAAATTCCATAAAATAATAAAATACTTGCAACATAAACACCGGGTTTGCCATAATAAATCGAACAACCTAAAAAGGGTTTGCTAGCCACATAAGAATAAACAACACCAACATCCTATCATCCTCTACATCCCTCGGTCTCATTCCGCCGTCACACTTTCTTTTTACTTGCATCACATGATAATAAGAGATGCGTAAGTATTTCATAACAACTTAGTGAAGCAATCACCCCGCCTACATGCCAATTACGCAATTTTTTAAACATTTAAACATTAATATTAATTTCCACAATTACCAAAATAATTCTTTTAATTATTAAATAATTTTCATAATTAAATAATAATTTTTCACAGTTAAAATAATTACCACAATTATTTTTAAACCATTTAATTAATTAACTCCACCATTTATTAATTAAATACGAATTAAACCATTTAATTCTAATTGAACCGAGTTAACCAGATTAAACCACTTATTTCAATTGATTAAATCAATTCGACACATAACCGGATTTAACCGACCAGTGTCGACCGACACAAGTTTTGTGTCGTTCGACACTCGCTCGGCTGGTGTCGACCGACACACGATTTGTGTCGTTCGACACTCGCTCGGCTGGTGTCGACCGACACACGATTTGTGTCGTTCGACACCGATCCTGGAGATCGATAGTTCGATCAAATCCAAGCACAAAAACACCCAAATCACATAATCACAACACAAAACTCGATCTAAGACACAATTAACACATAAACAATCACGAAAATCACATAAACTCAACCAATCCACAATCCACTTTCACAATTCTCATTATTTGCGGGCATACGGTCATGCACTCACCTTGACAAGGGTTGAAAGGGGAAAAAAAAAAGATGATGAACAATATCGCGTTGAACAGTACCACGATGAACAATATCGCGATGAACAATACCGATGAACAATATCACGATGAATAGTATCGCGATGAACAGTACTGAGGAACAGTAATCCGATCCCAAAACTCCAGAAATCTCCCAATTCGCCCATTTTCTTCTTTGAAACTCTTTCACCTCGAAAATTGTGCTCAAAATACGGTTGCACCTCTTTTATCTCGAGAAATAGGGTTTCCACCCCTAAACCGGCATAAACCGGCAACTTAAATCGAACCAGGTCGATTTCACCATAACCGGTGTCGACCCACTGAACTGAGCAAAAATCGAATTAAACCGCAATCGATTTCGCTAACCGATGTCGACTGACACCCTCCTAATGTCACTCGACACCAACTAACCACGCGTTGGTTTTACAAATATTAACACAAGGACGACTTAACCTCTAAACCGACCGCACAACAATTAAACAAGAACATGTACAGCCAACCCAGAAATTAATACCTTGCATAACATATGGAAACAATACATGATCACTTGGTGTCGCTCGACACCACTCCCAAAACAGTACTTTTCGGTTTACGGATGGATGTTACACATTTCAACTTTGGGGCGGGAAATTTGTGGATTCATCTATTTGGCTGAAATGTTGTAGAATCGTATTTTGTGGAAAACAATTTAGAAACAATTTTCAAAAGACCAGAACCGAATCAAACCCGAACGTAACCAAAAACCAAATGAATACCTGAAATATAATTAAATACAAAAATAATTAGTGATATTTAATTTTAAAATAGAGAAATTTGCCTAGATAACCTATTTATATACATCGTATTTGCGGAATAAAGAAGTACATTTATCCCTACATTTGTATTTTTTTTAATACAATTATGTCATTCAGTTATGAGCGCGTGAGACATCGAAGAAAGATACAAAGAGTACCTTTTTCCACTTCAGAAGTGAACTTCTCTCGTATCTGTATTGGTGCAAATGAAGGTTTCTTCTCGGTAACCGCAACTTTATACAAAGTACAAAGCAACCACATTTACCGGAGAGAAACCACATCACCAAATCAATTTGAGTCAATAAATTTTCTGTACTTTCTGCACTTTTCCTCTTGAACTAACACAGTATCTCTGTTATCGAACTTTCACCATCATTCCCAAAATTTTCCAAAACCCTAATGAAATCTAGCCGAAGAACTTACGGCGGAGATGTCAATTAACGAAATTAAAATGCTCACAAATATGCCGGAAATAGTTTTTGCAGCCGGAGAAGAACCCTAGGGCGAGAGGTTTAATTCATACAAGCCAAAAAGCATCGACTCCATCCTAAGCGCCCTCTATAGAGTGTAGGCTGAATGAATTGTATTAGAGTAGAGAGATTACAATATATAGTCATGTACACAAGAGATACTAGGGATTAATGAAAGACTAATCTATCCTTTACATATATACTTTACACGCCCCCTCAAGATGGAGGGAGGTGAATCACTCCAATCTTGGAATTCAGCTCAAGAAACCGAGGCCGTGGCAATGGCTTCGTGAGAGTGTCAGCGAGCTGATCCCGTGTCGAGACGTGTGCAACTCGTAAGGCACCAGATTGAACATTGTCACGAATGAAGTGATAATCCAAAGCCAAATGTTTCATCCGAGAGTGAAAGATTGGATTGGCACAAAGATATGTTGCTCCTACATTATCACAATAAATGACTGGTGCAGCAGGGAGAACCACTCCAAGTTCAGATAAAAGAGAGCAAACCCAACGAACCTCTGCTGCAGTGTTGGCCACTGATCGGTACTCTGCTTCCGTAGAGCTTCGAGCAACACCCTTCTGCTTTTTAGAAGACCATGCGATAGGTGTGGAACCAAGATACAAGATAAACGCGTTAGTAGAAACAAAGTCGTCGGTATCGCCTGCCCAGTCCGCGTCTGAGAAGGCATGAAGCAGAGTCGGAGAATCTTTCCGAAGAAAGATGCCATGAGATGCGGTTCCGGCAAGATATCGTAAGACACGTTTAGCTGCTTGCCAATGAAGATCTGTGGGCCGATGCATGAAGTGAGACAAACGATTCACACTATACGCAATGTCAGGACGTGTAAGAGCAAGATATTGTAAGCTGCCGAGAACCATTCGATACTCCTTCGGATCCATGAGAGCCGTACCTGAGAACAGCGATAGCTTTGGCGTAGGAGACATGGGTGTGGAGACGGGTTTGGTGTTTAGCATGTTGAGCTTTGTAAGAAGATCAATCACATACTTTCGCTGCATCAAATGGAGACCTTGTGATGTGCGCGTTGCCTCAATGCCAAGAAAATATGTCAATGGCGTCGGATCCTTCAACGAGAATCTGGTGGAGAGATTATGGATGAAGGTCTTGACGATTGAGGAGTGACTGCCGGTGACTATAATGTCGTCCACATAGACTAATACATATACAATATGTGGTCCGTTGATGTGTACGAAGACAGATGTATCAGCAAGAGAGTTGACGAATCCCTTGGCACATAGGAAGCTTTTTAACTCCTGATACCAAGCCCGCGGTGCTTGTTTGAGACCGTAGAGAGCTTTGTGAAGACGACATACATAATGTGGTCGATCTTTGTCAATGAATCCAGGCGGTTGGCGAACATAAACTTCTTCCGAGAGAGTACCTTGGAGGAAAGCATTATTGACATCAAGTTGAGTAATTTCCCAATTGCGAGCGACGGCAAGTTGAAGAACCGTCCGGATTGTCACTGATTTTACCACGGGACTGAAGGTTTCAGCATAATCAATCCCATATTGTTGATTGAACCCTCTTGCCACCCAACGGGCTTTGTACCGGTCAAGAAGACCATTAGGCAAATACTTTAGCGTGTAAATCCATTTGGTATCCACCACATTTTGATCAGGCGACGGAGGAACCAAACTAAAAGTATGGTTCCGTATTTGGGCATTGTACTCATCACCCATGGCGTTCCTCCAGTGTTGATCTCGCATGGCCTGATTTACAGTGGTTGGAATTATAGGTTTATTTTTGGTGGTGATGGCAGCAAGGGTAAGTCGATGGGTTGGTTTGGTGATATTGTTCTTTGCTCTGGTTTTCATAGGGTGGACATTTTGTGGTGGAGATGGGGGTGGTGTGGCGGTGGATGAAGACACCGGTGAGGGAAGGGGAGATGGGATTTCGTTTTGTGACGATGAGGAAGATGAATGAGTGTTTGGGCTGTTTGGAGAGTTTGGTGGATTTGGGCCTTGTACACTATGTGTTGGGCTTACCTGTTCATGGGCTTGTGTAAAACTTTCAGAATCCATGGAAGGATTTCCTAAATATCCATGCGCTGCCGGAGGAGACAGAGATGGCGATTCATCAGCCGAGACCGACGAATCATGGTGAGGACCAGTTTCCGGAGGCGCGGCAGACGGAGTTGATACGAGTGGCACTTGGGTCGAAGGGATTGGAGTTGGTGGAAGAAAGAGCGACGGTGAATCAGATTCGACAGCTACAGGTTTGGGAGGGGACTTCGTAGCAAAGGGGAACTCGTCCTCGACAAATTGAACATGCCTGGAAGTGTAAATTCGTCCAGTGGTGGCATCGAGACACAGATACGCACTCTGGGTGAGTGAGTATCCCAGGAACACACACGGTAGTGAGCGGTTGTCAAGTTTGTTGGTGGCGTATGGTCGGAGCCAAGGGAAACAAAGACTACCAAAGATACGTAGCTTCAAGTAGTTTGGTGATTGCAGAAACAGATTAGAATACGGCGAACCTTGTTGAAGAACGGGAGTGGGCATTCGGTTGATCAAGTACACCGCAGCAGCAAAGGCATAAGTCCAATATTTGGTCGGAACAGAACTTTGATGAAGAAGAGTAAGCCCCGTTTCCACAATGTGACGGTGCTTTCTCTCGGCAATTCCGTTGTGCTCCGGTGTATGTGGAGGTGAGGTAAGATGAGATATGCCACTGCTGGATAGACATTCGCGTAATCCGATGAATTCTCCGCCATTGTCTGAGTAGAGTGTTCGAATGCGTCGTTGAAAACGATTCTCGACTAACGCCTTGAAGGCAATGAATGTTTCCTTGACTTGTGACTTCTTCTTGAGTGGATAAAACCATGTATAACGTGTGTGATGGTCGACGAGGATTAAGTAGTATTTGAAGTTATCAATAGACAAAATTGGTGATGTCCATACATCGGTGTATAAGTATTCAAGAGGTTCGGAAGAGGTAATTGTGTTTGAGTGAAAAGGAAGTTTATGGCTCTTATTAATAAGACAATGTGAACAAGAATTTGGTTTTTGTGAAGGAGAAATTGGTAAAGAAAACTGTGAAACAATCTTTTGCAGAATAGAAGAAGAGGGATGCCCCAAGCGTGAATGCCACGAGGGTAACGAGGCTTTTGGTGTAGGTGAAGCGAAAAGGGAGATGGTGTTATTGGAGGTGACTGGCCACTCGTATAACTCGTCCTTAGTTCTCCCTTGGAGCAACCGGGCCCCCGAACTGAGATCCTTCACCTGAAAATGCGCAGGAAAGAATTCCACAGAAACGTTATTTGTGTTACACAAGCGATGAACAGATATGAGATTTTTATGGAGATTAGGCACACAAAGAACATTGATTAAAGCAAGGGAACGAGAGGGAGTAGTAAGAGATGTAGAACCAGTATGCGAGATCGACATGGCGGATCCATCTGCGATGGTCACTTCTTCGCCACCGGTGTATGGTTGGTGAAGCGAAAGATTGCTCAAGTCGGTAGTCAAGTGATGAGTGGCACCACTATCCATAACCCAGTTGTTAGGGTTATAGTTAGAAGCGACAGCAACATTAGCGCGAGGTTGCCATGGAGTCGGAGAGGAGGCAAACTGTCTTTGATTAGTGGAGCTGAGGAGCTGCGAGCACCGTTTGGCACTATGGCCATGGATGCCACAAAGTTGGCATCGTCCTTGATAACCACGTGGGTTTTGCTGATCAGATCGTGGTTGGAATTGTTGTTGTTGCCATGTCTGATTGTTGTTGTTGCGAGATTGTCCTCGGTAGTTGTTGGAGTTGCGATTATGACCAGATTGTGTGTTACCACGATATTGAGCAGCATTGGCGGAAGCAGGAATTGATGAGGAACTGATGGCGCTTTGAAGTTTAACTTCATGATTGAGGAGCTTTTCGTGAACCTCTGTGAGAGAAGGAGGAGAATCTCTTCCTTCAATCTGATCCACGATCTGCTTGTATTCTTCCGGCAAGCCTTCCAAGATGAATTCAATCTGATCTTCAAGGTCAATTGGTTTTCCGAGAAGGGCCAACTGATCGAAGCGCATGGTGAATCCTTGGAAGTAATCGTTGATGGACCTAGTTCCCTTGGTCCACTGTTTGAGTTGTTGTCGTAGCTGCTTGAGATGGCCTCTACTGGGCTTAGCGTAGGTAGAGGAGAGTGTTTCCCAGATCTGGGCAGATGTGGTGGTTGTCGAGAGAAGTGGTTGAACATTGACCGTGATAGCGCCGAGAAGGGCACTATAGATGAGCTTGTCTTGCCTCTGCCATAGTGTGTAGGCAGGGTTCGGTGTGGCGACCGCTGCGGTCGTGATCGTAGCCGGTGGAACAGGTAGAGAACCATCGATGTATCCACTGAGAGCATAGCCATCAAGTAAGGCATGAACTTGGCGACTCCACATGAGAAAATTGGTGGAAGTGAGTTTTGTAACATTTGTCATATGGACATGGAGAAGATTGGAAGAATCAGGGGTGATGATAGTTTCGTTTGAGGCAGCCATGGAAAAGAGGAGAAAAATTCAAAAAGAAGAAGGTGGCGGCTATGTGTTTTTAGGTTATTAGGTATCTTTGCTCTGATACCATATAGAGTGTAGGCTGAATAAATTGTATTAGAGTAGAGAGATTACAATATATAGTCATGTACACAAGAGATACTAGGGATTAATGAAAGACTAATCTATCCTTTACATATATACTTTACACCCTCAATGTATATTTTTGGTGAAACAAAGATTCTTTTGGGTTTGTTTTGCAATTTTCCCCACTTTCATATAGTCAATAGTCTGGACTGGTGACCTATTTTAAGTAAAAGAATAATGAAAGGATTGATAGCTTAGTCCATTTAAAAAGTCATAATGTGATGTACATCCAAGTAAGAAGTGAGGGGGAAAAAAAGAGATTTACTAAACAAACCGTATAAGGCTTAAGTTTAATCAGATTACGTTTTTAAAACAACCCAAACTTTGCATATATAAGATCCAAAATGCAGAATTGAATCAATTCGGAGCTTTTCCGGAAATGTATCGCCTGAAAACATTATCAGCTGTTCTCCTGAGAGGCCCCGGGTATAGTTCCGAGCAGATTATCCTTTTTGGGAGTAGATGCTTTTGGCGTCTTTGGTCCTCCCTGCAAAAAAAAAAAAAAAAAAAAATCACAACCAAGTTGTTATCTCCACCACTTTCTCAATTGGTTTTTATTGCAAGAGACTGTTACTTACAGTTCCTTTTTGGCCAAGTAACCTCCGGCTCGAAGGAGCTCGTGCTAATGTTGCAATGGCCACTGCTGCTACCGTTGCCACCCGAATCCTATTATGAACGTCAACGAATTCATCTGTTTCATCCACAATCTCTTCTTGCAAAAGTTCTTCAAACACATCTTCCAAAGTGATGATACCAACTACTTCGCCTTCCTCAACCTCCTCCGAAGTATGCGAGAATCCGTCAATCACTGTCTCGTTTTTCAAGCGAGATTTGTTGCTATTGATCCTGTCGATATGGACAACAACATTCTCGTCCCGTTTTTGTAACAGAGGTTCAGTCATCTCGGAACAGCCCTCACTTGGGTTGCTCGCATCAGTGTTCGTTGAAGAAGTAACTTTGCTTTTTCCATTAACTTTCACAACTGCGGCCATGTGACTGCTTCCTTTTTGGAACTCATTTAGTATATCATACAGTGGCATATCAGCAGGAACCCTGTTTTACAAAACACAAGCAAGTTCATTAGATGCTCTTGGAAACATAACGGAGAAGACAGTGGTGTGGTCAGGTCAGGACCTTGGAATCCGGCGTATAGGAACTGTTTTGACAGAGGTCTCCGTTTCAGGGCGAACTGTAAGCAGACTCTTCACCTAACAAACAGAAGAATATTTTTTTTTTAATTTTGTGTGTGTGTTATATAGATACTTACGGAACCAAATCACACCATCAAAGAAAAGTCACTAGCATCTTACCAAGACAAGTCCGATAACATTTTTGGAATTACCAGAGTAGACAGGAACGCGGCTGTGGCCTCGTGCTTGAATCTTACCCATAGTCTCCCTAGGAAATTAATAACGAGTATCAAAATAGAGAGGACTTATTGAAGTAACAGGTAAAGAAGCATTTCAATTTTCAAACTACCAATCCAGCTTTGAATTTATATCCAGGGAAAAAGTTGATTCAATCGGTGTCATGGCTTCTTGTGCAGTCTGTCAAAACCAAATACCACTTTTGCATGAATAGTCTTTTAGTTAGTAAAAGTTTCTCATATATATATGTATATATATGTACCTTCTCAGTCAAATCAAGAGCTCCATTTATGATTGTGGTCTCATCATGTGTAAGTTCGCCTCCCTTACCAGCCGCTTCACCGTGTATGGATACAAGAGCTTTTAACTGAGCCCGCCTAAACAATGGGTCGTTGTGTCCTAGTACCCAATCCAACACCTAACAAGGAAACATCAAAAAGAAATTGTAAACCAAACAAAAAAAGTGAGAAAGCAAAAAATATCATCAAATGAAAATGCAGGTGTTAAACTATGCACATGTTTCTTTTTTTTTAAAAAAAACATTCTACATTACAAAAGAGAAACACTCTAGATATAAATTATATATACCTTTGAAACAGGATACGATATCGGATAGGAAAGAATCATTAAGATGCGGACAAGCCAGACAAAATTCGCTCCGACAGCCAGTCCGTACCTTGTGCATATGGCTTGAGGAATGACCTGAAACACACAAATTACATGGTTTTCAAACCATATATATTGAAAAAAGGAATTTAAAAAAAAAAAAAAAAAAAGACAATACCTCTCCGACAAATAGTACAAAAGTGACAGAGAGAATAATAGCAATGTATTCATTGAACAACTTGTCCAAGTATATTGGAAGTCCCTGCAAGTTTCCAAAAGTGAGCCATGTTTTAGAGCTTATTTTGACAAAACTTGTACAAGTAAAGGATATGAGATCACCTCCATTGCAACAGCATTGAACAAGAGCAGTGTCACCAAGAGCTGATGCTGTTTCTGGACAACAGGAAATATTGCAGCTGAATCATAAGAAACCAATTTGCACATAACGGAAAAAGAAAAAGTCAAGATCAATAATTCTAAATGTTTTAAGCAAAATCAAGATTCAAGATTCAAGATTCAGCAGAAGCAGTTCCTCTAATGATCGGGGAGCTGGATTGAGAAATAGAGAAAGAGGAGTCGAATTGTGATCACCTGATTGTTTCTTCTCGGTTGGGGTGCCACTGCGTTGGAGGATTTCGAGCTCGACGAGACCGAGAGACATAAGCCCCAAAGTGAGACCGGACATGATACCGGCGAATAGGATAAGGAAGCAAGAGACGCCGGCGTAGATGACCCACCACGGCGATCCGAACGGGATCATTTCACCTTCAGATTGTCCAACGCCGGCCAACATCCTCACCGCCACCACCGCATTAATCGGATGCATCTCCTTCTCGGATCCTTCACTTTTCCCACTCTTTTTTATTGTTTTCTTTTTCCCGTTGACTAAATCAGACTATGTTTTATTGTTTCAATATATAGGAAAATTACAAAATTTACTCTTTATAACTACTATACTAACTCAAATTTTTTAAAAATTACTAACATATTTTTATATAAAAAATACCCTTATTAATGCAAACAAAAAATAATTACAAAATGTCAATTTTTACTTAGTCAATCAAGGAAAATTTTCGAGTTATTTAAGAGAATATACCAGGTTTATATTACAAAACTGCCACCCATGATAGTCTACCAACTTAGTTACAGTAGATTTATGTGTTGGAAGATTTTTTAAATAGATTTATACATTTATATTTTTATACAGATACATTAAGTAGAGTTGCAGTATAATTTGGTAGATTTTATAGGGTAACTTATGTTTGTGCAGATTTATTAGGTTGATTTATGTTAACACGTTGCAAATATATTGGATTGAGAGATTTATAAAACCTAATTGTCTTTCCCGGTAAACCCAATCTAATTCTCAGCCGGCGAATTTCGTCGGAAAATATCTGATCACAGACGAGTTCGCCCTTTTCAGGCATGTTCCGATTCACCGATTCGATGTCACTCGTCCGTTGTTTATCCCTGAGGTCGGTGCTTAACGCTCGCCGTTACCGATCCTCTTACCCTTGTCACACCCTTCTCCAGTCTCGTCGTGATGAAGAAGAAGACGCTACTCGCCAATTTCCAGAAATTCGAAGCTACCACAGTTTCATTCAACACCGGGGCTCGTTAATTGGTGGCTGCTCGGGTTTCTCTCGCAATCGCTCTCCCTTCCAATCTCCAGCGATTGCGTCCTGTCGAACCATTTCGACCTTCGCTTTCTCTGGTTCGAGTGGCACCGTTGAAATCTGCGGTTTACACAATGTTGCTGATGCTCTTTCTTCTCTTCAACACCTGATTGCTTTGCTTCATTCTTTCACATTTTCTCAATGGTAAGGTTTTTTCACAGATCTCTCTTTGTTGCTAGATAACAACAATCTTGGTTGTGATTATTATTCTTTGATTTTATTTACAGGTGGGTGTGTATCATTGTCACATCGCTCTTGATTCGTGGAGTGACGATTCCGGTTATGATTGATTGGCTAAACAACATTGTGAAGTTTTTTAATGTAAGTCTCTTCACACATCTTTATGTTTTGACCCAGAGATCAAAGAGATAGCGAAAGATAGTGTAGCTATGTGCTCTCTTTAGCTTATAATGATGATAATTACTCAAAGCCACAACTTTTGTAGTATCTAATCTACACACCTTTGTTTCTTGATTCTGCTTTTATACAGAGTCTTGGCTCGCACACTGCTTCAGCGCAAGGAGAGGTTCTTGACAAGGTAAACATAACTTTGCTATATACTCTCTGCAACTGCATTGTGATTTGAATCAACACTTTTGACTTCCCTAAACACAAAATTAACCTTGGCTTTTTCTTCATTCAGGTATCACTTTTGAGTAAGAGTCGAAGCGTAATGTACACAATGTTGGAAAAGGAGTAAGCAACTTTCTTCGTTACATTTCATTCGTTACAAAATCCATCAAAGTCTTGGATTTTGAGCTGTTGTCATTGTTGTGGTATATAGGTATCTTGGAGTGAAAGGATCAATCTTTGGTAAGGGCATTCAAGTTCCGATCTTCTGGCTCTCTAAGGAAGAGTTAAAGCAAAACATGGTTGGGATTCTTGTGTCGTGTCTTCGCGGTAAGACTTTCTCAGCGGAGCTAATCAAGAACGGAGTGTTAAGCAAAGGACGATTAGTGGTGGTCGTTGGCGACGGATTCGGTCTTGAAATCCAAATGTTCGATCTTGATTTCTCTCTTATCCTCAGGCGTCGTCAAGATCAGAAAGAGGTTCATAAATACCATCAATATCTACTAGAATAGCACCAATGTAAAACTATGATTAATAAGTTCGGATTTCATTAAACGATTGAATAATTTTATTTTGGTTGCAAGAGATTTGTTAACAACTAAAATATAAACTAATAAAAAAAAAGCAATTACTGAATGTGAATCAATCAGATGAGACCTTGACGTTGAAGATCAGAGTAAGTCTTGTTGTTGTAAATGTTGCTTTCACAATCTTAATGTTCTTCTTCAACTTCTGGTCTCCATTTGTTCACACCTTGCCTCTCTTGTACCGTCTTCCACAATTCTTTAGCTTCCTCAATTGAAGTGATCTCGTTGAAGCTGTTTGTGTTTGGGATCCCTAAGCGACGCATGCCGTTTTGGTGTTGTCCTTCTTTAAAGTGTTTCTCGAAAGCCCTTCTTCCTTTATAGCTATAATCTCCACATATCTCGCATTTAAACTCCTTGTCAAGGCCATGAAGTTTCTTGAGCCAGTGTGGTGGAATAGTCGGATTGTGATGAGCCTGACCATCCTCCGCTTTCTGATTCCGCATCGCGTTCTTCTTCTTCTTCCCATTCGCGTTCTTATTCCATCTCTTTATTCGTCAAAGCCTGTTTCTTCTCGACGTTTTGTTTCGTCCTTTGGATTGTCTCATCAAGTAAACCGCAAAGTTTCTTCACTTTGGCCTCTATTATCGCAATCTCTTTCGCGCTTTCGAATTTATCTTTGGCGAAATGTTTCTTGTTGATGTTCTCCAAAGGTGTATGCTTTGTCAAGAAAAGTCTCTCTGCACGCTGCTGCATAGTACCACCAACTTTCAGCCCTAATGCATCCAACGCCTCTTTTAGCTTTTCAGCTCCCAAATCTATCAGTTCCTCCATTGTGGCGTAGCCATCAAGATCTATCACGCTATGAGGTTGAATAACTTCGTTTTCTTGCTCCTCGAAACCAATCTCAACATTATAAAGTATTGTGTCAAGATCTTGCATTGGCTTGGTTCGTTTGAAAAAGCCGATCAAGTAATCTAGCAGATCTTCCATATACTTTCTGTATTGCTTCGAAAACTTATGTTTATTACATGGTGGATGAGAAAATACATCAAGGTAAGCAGAATATTCGATCTTTGCATCATCACCACCAAATTTAGAGTTGATGTATTGGTTATACATATCATGCAAGTCCAAGTACTTACCAAACCCTTCCTCTCCACTAAAAGAATTTACTCGTTTCTTCTCCTTTGCTTCGTACTCTTCACGTATCTCTTTCAAGCGATCATAAAATTCATTGAACACGTCCTTAGCTTCATAGGTTTCAACAAGTTTCTCAGTGTTAACCATGGTAGACTCGGTCACGTGGTCCTCTTAAGGAAGATAAGAAGAGTTTATAACCCAAAACTTTGTTAATATTCTGAAGTCTGAACACTGAGTAGGGGTGTGTTCAATCCGGATATCGGTTCGGTTTCAGATCAGTTTTTCGGTTAATAAAAAATAACTACCATATTATATTCATATTTACTTCGGTTTGGTTCGGTTTGGATAGTCTCGATTATCGATTTTCTCGATTTGGATATTTTCGGTTCGAATAATCTCGGTTTTTGGTTTATTTGTACTTTTGTATTATTATTATTTTATTATTTAAGTTTTTCAATTTTTCTCATAATCAAAAAATCAAATTCAAATAAAAAATGCAAATACATGTCTTATTTTAAAGTTAATGATCTATAATTTTATATGAGATTATACCAAAGTAGCATAACTAAAAGTTTAGAAGCCGATTCAATGGAATAATGTAGAAATTAAGTAAGTGAAAGTCGATTATCTTCACGATATTAGCATACTGATTCACTAAAGTCGTTCATCACAAAGAATCCTCTCCGATTTCAAAGGTGAGAAAACTAGAACGACGGCACCACTAAAACTATACATACTTAGCTTTTGTAATGGCTAATATCATAGGAAACCACTCGCCGGAGGAAACTCACAGCGTATGTGTATGTGGAGACGTGTCTCCAGATTCTTCTCCACACATACGTTGTGGTTTTCGACGAGTATTTCCTCGAGATTAGCCATTACTAAAGCTAACTATGGAAGCAGACAAAAGAAGATGAAGTGAAAAGGTTTTATCCGTCTAGGGTATATAAAGTAGATTTGGTCAAGAAACCAAAGAGATTGTTTAAAGAAGGTCTAGGGTTCGGGCATCCAGGTTCGGTTTCAGTTTTGTTAATTTATTGGGTCTATGAATGGCCCACTATACTGGGCTTGTTACCGTGATGATACAGTTTGAGGAAAGATAAATCTTTACTTGCACGACAAGTTTCGGCGTTGTTGTTTCCAAAAAGCCAAGAGCCCTATCTAAAGAAGATAGACTGGTCGCTTATGGCGTCGAATAGCGACCAACTTATCTTCTTTAGCTAAGCTATTGGCTTTTTCGAATTTTCTTCTTCTTAGTTGACTTTACAGATTTAGTCACATCATCATCATCTTCGATAGATGAGGTAAACAATGATGTCCTAGAAGAGGCTCTTCCCTTCAACAATGCATACTTGAGGATGATAACCTTTCTAATCAAATGCTTAATGAGAAGGACGATGCTGGTTGTGGTGATAAGAAGCAAGATCACGTGAATGATGTGGTTTAATCTAAAAATATGGTTAGCATCTTGGTTTTTCTTTTGTGGTCAGTTTTTGTTGATCAAGAGTCTTCTTTGTAAGAGTTACTGTTACAACAACTAAATGGTAAAAAAAAAACATATCGGTCAATCCTAGTGTTTGGTTTCTTAAAATTTGCACATCTATATTGGATTCTCCCATGAACCATCACCTTCGTGAATCTGTGCTTCGTGATAAAGTTAAACAAATCCTTTTACTTCAACATGGTAAGCAATCACAAATAATCACTAAGAAACAATGAATTACCACCTTCGTGAACCTGAGCTCCAAGCCTTCAAAATAAACAAATCCTTTAACTTCAACATTTTAATTACTAGCAAAAAATTCAAAACCAAGATTTGTGTGTTTTTTATTTTCCCTTTATTTTAACTGTGTAATCACACAAATTAAAACTAAAACATTAACAGCTCTTGTTCAAGAGAGCTAAAGCAACCAAATATTTGAGCTAAAGCATCATTTTGTCTCTATTGATTCGCCTTAGTGATAATACCCTTTGATATCATGTTTATGTAGGCCATAGTCTGATGCATTAGAGCACCTGCATCGCAGGATTATGGAGCGGTTCTAAGGAAAAAAATTAAGAAAAAATTAAAAATTATCAATGTGGCACAATGCATAATTTCCCTTCAACAATGCATAATTTTTACTTGCACGACAATGCATAATTTTTACTTCCCTTCAACAATGCATAATCGCTTTCTCCCAGAAGCGATTTTGGAGCCGTCTCTAAAAAGGAAATATGAGCTTTTTTATAAAAAGTCATTTTCTTTTATTCATTAAAAATGACTTTATAGATTTCCGAACTGGTTTAGAAACAGAAACTGTTGACAAAAAAAAATAAAAATGACTTTATAAAAAAAGTCATGTCATTTTAGAGACTGTCCATCGTCTCAAACGATGCGGATGCTCTTATCAACAGGCCCAATTATACAGAAACACAAATAGGCCCATTGGCTTTACTAGTATGGCGCGAATATCTCCCGCCTAAATCGACGATACAATCTGATAACTGTCATTACGCCCTAAATTCCGGCACCGGAGCGAGAGAGATAGAGAGAGACATAGAAAAGAGAGAGAAATGGCGGGAGAAGATTCCGACAATCAGCCGTCGTCACCAACTTCACCTTCTTCCGCTGGATTCAACACCGACCAGTTACCTTTCAGTACGAGCCAGAACTCCGAGAATTTCTCCGACGAAGAAGCCGAGGTAGATCCACAGATCATTAGAGATGAGCCCGATGAGCCAGAGGAGGAAGAAGAAGATGGAGAAGATCTCTACAACGATAACTTCATGCAGTAAGCACTTCGAAAAATCATTCGCATTAGATTTACTGTTCTTCAGGGAAATATTGACTAAACTCATTTCTTCTTCGTAATGGCAGAGATTATGATAAAAGAGATGGAGAAGATCAGTATGAGCCTACTGGATTAGATGATTCCGTCGATGATGAAAGAGATTTCGATCAGGTTATGCTTGACCGTCGCGCCGCCGACGCTGTTCTCGATGCTCGAGAGAGTCGCTTCGCTAATCGCAAACTTCCTCATCTTCTTCACGACAATGGTAAAAATAGATCCCGAGTTTAATCAATTAGAAACCCTAATTTCATGTCTCGGCTCACTAATTTCACTGGGCACACTCGATTTTGACGAAATTGGAAACCCTAATTGAATCCTGGATTTACAGATTCAGATGATTGGGACTATAGACCTTCAAAGAGGGCTCGTGCTACGGTTCCACCGAGAGGAAATGGTGGTGATCCTGATGGAAATCCAAGTTCTCCAGGAAATTCACAGCCAGATATTTCAATGACTGATCAAACAGATGATTATCAAGATGAGGTATGATGATTCTGTTATCTTTCAACTTCAAAGTGCTGGGTTTGATTCTACTAGTAGTACTAATTGTGTTTATAAAATTCGTAAATACAGGATGATAACGATGATGAAGCAGAGTTTGAGATGTATCGGATTCAAGGAAGTTTGAGGGAATGGGTTATGAGAGACGAAGTTCGTCGTTTCATTGCCAAGAAGTTTAAAGACTTCTTGCTCACTTATGTGAAACCAAATAGTGAGAATGGAGAATATGTTCGTCTGATTAATGAAATGGTCTCAGGTACTTTCATTTATTTTCTGCTATAGCTATAACACAAAGTTCTTCTTGTTTCTTTGTAAATTTTACATCTCTAAACTGTTTTGTATTTACAGCTAACAAGTGCAGTCTGGAAATTGATTACAAAGAATTCATCCATGTCCACCCGAATATTGCCATCTGGCTTGCGGATGCTCCACAACCTGTTCTTGAAGTCATGGAGGAAGTTTCAGAAAAAGTCATCTTTGATCTGCATCCAAACTACAAGAATATTCACCAGAAGATTTATGTTCGTGTTACTAACCTACCAGTTAATGATCAAATTCGGAACATAAGGTAATTAATAGAGCTGAAAACTCATGGATAGTGATGACTTTATAAATCCTTAACAAGCTTTCAACATTAACTTTTTTTTGTTTGTGAATTGTCAGGCAGATTCATCTTAACACGATGATCCGCATTGGTGGAGTTGTTACAAGGCGTTCTGGGGTCTTTCCTCAGCTTCAGCAGGTGAAATATGATTGTAACAAGTGTGGAGCAATTTTGGGACCTTTCTTTCAAAACTCGTATTCGGAAGTCAAGGTCGGTTCTTGTTCTGAATGCCAGTCAAAAGGACCGTTCACTGTCAATGTCGAACAGGTAGGATTCTATCTTCTCTCTATCATTTTACTTTAACTGAATGAGCTTCAATGTGAGTTATTGATTGGAAAGTGAAGTTTGACCCCACTGTTATTTCAGACGATATACAGGAACTATCAGAAGCTTACAATCCAAGAGAGTCCAGGAACAGTACCTGCTGGACGACTTCCGAGACACAAAGAAGTTATCCTCCTGAATGACCTTATTGATTGCGCTCGTCCTGGAGAAGAAATTGTACGTTCGATCATACTTTACTCTTCTAGAATACTTGCACAGCTGTATATGATATATAATTGATTTTATCTTGCATGGGATGTTTTGCAGGAGGTTACTGGCATATATACCAACAACTTCGACCTATCTTTGAACACAAAGAATGGGTTTCCTGTCTTTGCCACTGTGGTGGAAGCAAATTACGTTACAAAGAAGCAAGACCTCTTCTCTGCATACAAGCTAACCCAGGAAGACAAGACGCAAATCGAAGAGCTATCAAAGGATCCACGTATAGTTGAACGTGTAAGTTGGATAGAAATCCTTTTGAATTTGCTTCAAAGTTTATCACGCTCTTAACATGATTTCAATTTCTCTCTCAGATCATTAAGTCAATTGCTCCTTCGATATATGGCCACGAAGATATCAAAACAGCCATTGCTCTTGCTATGTTTGGAGGCCAAGAGAAAAATATTAGAGGGAAACATAGATTGCGTGGAGATATAAATGTACTTCTACTAGGAGATCCAGGAACAGCAAAATCACAATTTCTGAAGTAAGTATATTAATCCTTGACCAATTGACTACTTTCTGTGGTGAGTCTTTCATTAACTGCAAAAATGTTTCTCCTAGGTACGTTGAGAAAACTGGTCAGAGAGCTGTGTACACGACTGGAAAGGGAGCTTCTGCTGTTGGTCTGACTGCAGCAGTACACAAGGATCCAGTTACAAGGGAGTGGACGCTTGAAGGAGGAGCTCTTGTACTTGCTGACCGAGGAATCTGTCTTATCGATGAGTTTGACAAGATGAATGACCAGGACAGGTAAACAAATTGCAACTAAATAGTAAATGGTAATTACCTTGCTGGAGAAAATGGTGCTGACGATCTATGTTTTTGTAACCAGGGTGAGTATTCATGAAGCCATGGAACAGCAGAGTATAAGCATATCGAAGGCTGGAATAGTAACTTCCCTTCAAGCTCGTTGCTCTGTTATTGCCGCAGCTAATCCAGTTGGTGGGAGGTAATAAAGTTTCGAAATCCCAATCTAGTGACCTAAAGTTTGTGATATTGATCATGTGAATATGTTTGTGCCATTGTAATTTCAGGTACGATTCATCGAAATCATTTGCTCAAAATGTTGAGTTGACTGATCCGATCCTTTCTCGTTTTGACATTCTGTGTGTTGTCAAGGTCTTTTTTCTAAACCTCTGCTTCTTGTTCTTGTATTCATATCACTGATTGCGTTTAACTTGTTCTGGTTGTTGACATGACTTAAACATGGCTGCAGGATGTGGTTGACCCAGTTACAGATGAAATGCTAGCAGAATTTGTTGTGAATAGTCACTTCAAATCACAACCCAAAGGTGGTAAGATGGATGATAGCGAGCCTCAAGATGGCATTCAGGGATCTAGCGGTTCTTCTGATCCCGAGGTTTGTGAGTTTTCAGGTGTAACTGCTACTTTGAAAGTTTCCATGTTTATCATATCTTGACGGCAGTGTTATATGCATGCAGGTTCTTGCCCAAAACCTGCTGAAGAAATACTTAACATACTCGAAGTTGTATGTATTCCCAAAACTGAGTGAAATAGACGCCAAGAAGTTAGAAACCGTTTATGCCAATTTAAGACGAGAATCAATGGTAAGGATTCTTGAATTTTAATTGTAATTGTCTTTTCTACTAGCATGAGGCATAATCTCAATCTTCTTGTTCAGAACGGACAAGGAGTTTCTATTGCGACAAGACACCTCGAGTCCATGATCCGAATGTCTGAAGCACATGCTAGGATGCACCTTAGACAGTATGTCACAGAAGAAGACGTCAATATGGCCATTCGAGTCTTGCTCGACTCGTTCATATCAACTCAGAAGTTTGGTGTCCAGAGAACTCTAAGAGAGGTAATTAAACAAGTTAAACACAACTTTGTTCAGTGAGCTTCTAATGGATTCTTATGTCTTGAATTTGACAAAAACTCTGGTTATTCTATTGCAGAGCTTCAAACGATACATTACGTATAAAAAGGATTACAACTCGTTGCTCCTCGTTCTTCTCAAAGAGCTGGTAAAGAATGCATTGAAGTTTGAAGAAATCATAACGGGATCGAACTCAGGATTGCCTTCGATCGAGGTTAAGATAGAGGAGCTGCAGACAAAGGTAATGTGTTAAGCTGTTCTCAAAGCCATTTTGGGAATGTAAAATTACAAGTATTGCTTGTTATTAACTCTCTATGTTTGACATTTTCAGGCCAATGAATACGACATTGCAGATCTACGACCCTTCTTTTCGAGCACAGATTTTAGCAATGCTCATTTCGAGTTGGATCATGGTCGAGGTATGATCAAGTGTCCTAGAAGATTAGTCACTTGGTAAAACAAGAAGATGAGCTTCAGGTCAAAAGCTTTACTGCTACTACTTCAAACTTGGGTTTAGGTTTATGATTATTTAGTTTTCACTAAATGTTACAATTTAATCGCATGATTTTGGATTATTTAAAAGATGGTTTCGTTTTGTGTTAAGATTATGTAAGTTGCTCAAAAGATTTTGCGGTTCCTGTTAAAAATGTCTCTACTCTGCTTCTTTCCTTTTCCTCAAAACGTTGTTTTAAATTAGCCATTCATCACTAAAAATTAAATACGAAAATAATTAAAAATTTGATATGTAAACTTGAAAAAAAAAGGAAATTATCTGTCCCTTTTTGATGTAAAAAAGGAAATAAATCTCCTTTTTGTAAAAGGAAAGGGAAAATCAACCGTCTACTTATATATGATATCAAGCCCTCGATCTTTGCTTGTATTACAAGTATTCTTATTTTTCCCTCATCTCCTCTATCTTCTTTCGTTTCTCGCGTCGTCTCTTAGGGTTTCAGTGGTTCTCCATCAAAACCAGAGTAGATTAGTGAAGTAACTCCGAGAACAAAGAAAAATTCTTCTTTTTGAAATTCGGTGGACTGTTTTGGTTCTGTAAACAATTCTCTGAACATGGAGTGCAATGAGGAAGAAGCTAGAAGAGCAATGGACATCGCTGAGAAGAAACTTTCAGAGAACGATTACTACGGAGCTAAAAAATTCGTTAACCAGGCACAGAATCTGTATCCAGAGCTTGATGGTCTAACACAAGTGCTGATGATAGTCGATGTTTATATCTCTGCATCAACCGGAGGAAAAAGAAAAGATTGGTATGGAATTCTCGGATTAGATTCTATAGCCGATGATGAAACAGTGAAGAAACAATACAAGAAGTTAGCTCTTTTGCTACATCCTGACAAGAACAAGTTTAGTGGCGCTGAAGGGGCCTTTAAGCTGATATTAGAAGCTTTTTCTTGTTTATCTAATCAAGAGAAGAAACCGAAAGAAAGTAAACAGAATGAGAGTGGAATGCGTAAACCATCAAACCCGTACAAGCCAGCTTCATCTACTAAGCCTGAGTCTGATTCTGAGTCTGAGTCTGAGTCTGATTCTGAGTCTGAACCTGAGTCTACGCCTGAGCCTAAGTTTGAGCATACTTTTTGGACAGTGTGCAATAGATGCAAGACATATTGTGAATATGTGAGGGCTAATTACCTTAACAAGACTTTATCTTGTCCAAACTGTGGTCATTATTTTGTCGCGAAGGAGATCATTCCAGAGATAATCAATGGGAGGCCAGTAATCAGAATGAGTCCCTCTGCTGTTACATCTTCTTCTTCTTCTTCTCGGACTTCGTTTTCTGATAGCACAAAGGCGCACAAAAGAGTGACAAGATGGTTTGAGCCTAATCTTGAGTCTGATTCTATTTCAAGAAAGGAGAGAGTTAGTACTTTTACGTTTTGGACAGTGTGCAATAGATGCAAGACGTATTGTGAGTTTGTGAGGGCTAATTTTCTAGACAAGACTTTGCCTTGCTCAAATTGTGGTCATGACTTCGTCGCCAAGGAGATCATTCCAGAGGTAGTCAGTGGGACACCAGTTATCAGATTGAGTGATAGTTTTCAATCAACAAGCAGAGGAAGAACTTATGCTTCTTCTTGTTCAACTTCAGCATCTAATTGCGCAAAGGCTGCAAATCAAGCACAAAAAGGAGTAAAATTTTGGTTTGGGAAGTATTCATGAAAGGTTGTTGCTGCTGCTAGATGAAAATGCAAACTAAGCAGAGAGGCTTTTCAAGAAATGCAAACTCTTACTTTTGAAACAGAGAGGATTTTCAAGAAACCGATGGCATGTGTGAAATCATAAGTAAGATTATTATATTTTAGATGTTGAAGAGAATTCTATTTTTTGTTCTTTTGTTATTTTTAACTTTTCAAGGATTTGTTTATATTGATTTATGTTCGTTTTCTTATCAGGAAATAGCCTAAAACACACACCATGATGTTTGGGGGTGATCTGTGACTATTCGTACACCAAGTTTCAGCTTCTGCCGTTTTCTACACAAAGAATCTGTAAACGTGACCTGCTTACATTAACGTCAAAGTGGATGTTAGTTGTGTTGACGTGGTGTGTGTTGTGAGATCTTGTAACATACTGCCACATATACACCTTGATTTTGATTGACCTAGCCCAAAAACATAATTGAAATATAGGAACAACAATTTTAGCATAGGGTAGACGCACGGCAACATACAAATGTACTATGTATATACTGTAGTAGTTGGTGGGAAAGTATATACGGTGGATATACGTTTTGTAACAGAAATATAAAAATCTGTGAAACTAAGTATAATAACATAGTGAAAACGAGCATACAAATTAATATTTATGATATATATTAACAAAATTTAATCTGGGATTAATTTGTATGTTATAACTAATAGACTTAATTCCCATGATTGCATGTCTAGTTTTTTCCGTACAACATATAAAATTTAGCTATTTTTAGTGTGGTTAGTCAATTTTTTATTATATATTGTCCAGCTATATCATATTAAAAATATATTTGATCATATGCATTATAAACATATAATTCCTGTTTATCTTTTCTTCTAAAATATATATTTTTCTTAAAAGTACATTTCAACCAATTTGTTTTTTTTTTTTGTTGTAACAATTTATGTTCTCAACCGGTTTGTTAACTGCTTAAAACATAATTTAAAACTTGAGTATGAGTTTGCCAATTGTAGTTATAATTTAAAACAACTTATAGTTGAAACTAATGGAAATTGGCAATCAAATGTAAATTTATGGATGTAACATGCATAACTTATAGTATAATTCAAAACAAATTATAGTTGAAACTAATCCAAACATGATTTTAAAACAAAACTTTATTTCTATGTTGGTGAACAATAGAAAAAAAAACTATTCTAGTAAATGTTATATGAAATGCATAAAATATACTGTTTATAAAAGTGAAGAGAAGTAGCCGTTCACTTATTTGCCAAAATATTAAATATTTTGGGATTTGTTTCATTAAGCAATTTGAAAACTTTGTTTTGACTTGAAATTTTACCAAATCTATTGTTGGGGTTTCATTTTGTTTTATATTACAATACAATGGTTAATGCTCAACACTACCATTTTCTAGGTATTCAATGACTTCAATCCATCATCGTTCTGCCTCAAACAATATTTGATATTTAATTTTTCACATTACAAAACAAATCCAATGTCTATAAAACATCAATAATATATCCATTATTAAAAACAAAAACCAACAACTACTACTGTTTTGTAACAGTGTTGTCAACAAATGACATGTTGTACGTCTCTGCTTTTGTCCCCCCACTATTCAACATCTGAGCAGGCCCAAAATCTAATTTTTTGGATCATGTCATCCTCGAGAAAAATGTTGGTCGGCTTCATATCCCTGTGGAGTATCCGATGACGTATATAATTGTGTAAGTATGACATCCCCTCCGCAATATTTTTACTATCTAAACCTCTTATCCCAATTTAGTAGAGAGATTTGAGTTTATCTAAGAGATTGGTAAGCGGAAAAAAGGTTTAAACAAAAACAATTTCAATTTCACAAAGACAAAATCCATTCTAGCAACGATACAAATAATGATTTTTCTACCATAGAAAACATAGTAGCAATTTATGTGATGATTTTTATTAACTCTATAAGAAATAACTCAAATATCAGAGTTTGTGGGTAGTTATTATGGCATTATTTTCACTTATAAGTTATTCATCACATAATTCAGAGGTTGATAATCAACCGTTAAAACACTAAATGTCCGAGTGCAAGACCAAGACAAGTTATGTTCCAAGTTATCCGAGCGAGGTTCCCTAACATGTAATTGTGGGATTTTTAAATCTTTTTCAGTTTGAGAATTTTGTTTGAATGAGTTTTATAACACTGTTTATGTCGTTCTTTTCTAACATCAAAATGATGTGTTTTGTTTTTACTTAAGGGGCATGATTTATTAATAGACAACTAAGCAAATCATATTTACTTGAACGGTTTTTCAATTGAAAACTCTAACTCAAAACATACGAAAAATAGACTTATTAAACATCTTTCTTCGTTTAAATTGACATTTTTTTCACAACTAACTTTTTAAAGGGAAAGACTGATGTTTTCTAAATTTTAAAACCCTAAGTTGGTTTTGTTCTTCTCCAGCAACTACTCTAGGCTTCTCTGTCGTTCTCGCTCTACCACGCGTCACATACATTGGATAATATTTTTTTTCTTCTCATTTTTCTTTAATTGTTTTCTATATTATGAAGTGTGGAACATAAATGTGACATTTTCAAAAAAAAAAAATGTTTTCTAAAAAACATTTCAATGGGAGAGTTGTGGAGCATAAATTTAATACTATGTGGAAAAAAAAATTAGTTCCAAAGTTTTATTGTTTGGTGTTTAAGTCGTCTTTTTGAAAATAAAATTAGTTAGAGCTAATTTTACTTCCTGTTGAAACATAAAAACTCTTTTTTTTTTCCGGTTGCCAAACTTAAAATTCGCTAATAGAAAGAAGTTCTCAGTATTGTTTATTCGAAATGTTATTTTCCGGTTGTCAAAATAAAGTTGTCTAACATGCTCAAAATTTCACAGTAAATGTTTCTCAAATTTTGTTGACGTTTAGATTAGACAGTACAAAACTTAGAACAAAATATGTACTTTAGTAGCATAAACACGAAGTATGAGATGGGTCTAAGACGATATGAACTATAAACATCATCAGTAGTTACCTTGAGGAGCAAGGATTGGTAGACACTGCTAGAAGGATTGTTAAATATTTTGTGAATCTTATACAAGTTTTTCTAAACTTAACATTGTGTTCTGTTGATCAAATGTATCATGGTATTGTGTTGTACGTTTTCTTTGGATTTGTCTTTTTGTTTTTCCAAAAAATCCAATTTCATCATTTGTAACATGAAATAGCAACTTAAAGATTGCAACATGTAGTAGGATGACGAATGCATTCCCATTACACTCAATTAAAGATGTTGGATACCGCGAAAACGGCGCCGCACTGATTAGGTCAGAACTACATGGCGTTTGTATTTTTACAATGTAAACACCTTGCTGTTTTAAAAAAGTTAAGGCACATCATCTGCGTAGTGTATCGCGTGTTCTTCGATTATTTTATTGATCTTGCAATTTGCAGGAGTTTGCTCGTTTCGATTAGGGTTAAAAACTTAGTGATAATCTCTGTTTCGTGAGATTTTTCTTCGGCGGTACTCTCTGATTCCTCATCGTTCCTGGTATTTGCTTTCGTGCAGTGCTGTTTTTGTTAGGGTTCTTCCTCATGGCCCTCATCTCTTCGCAGAGTTCATTTTTTTTTTTGCGAGAATTAAGCTCGATATTGGGTTGTTTTGCTCTTCAGATTAAGCTGTAAATTGGAGAAGCAGCAGCTAGTTCTACAGGAAAATGGCGAATAATCCTCCCCAGTCCTCTGGTGCCCAGGTACGAAAGTGCCAAAACTTTCTCTCGTTACTTCGTTTCATACTTCCACTCAATTGATTCTCAGCAGTTTGATGTAGTGTGAGGTTTTAATAAAACTAAGAAGCTGAAACTACAGAACCACAGAATTTCTATGGGATGATGACAATCTAGCTGCTATATTGCTGAGATTTTTGTTTTAGTGTATGAATTTTCTGATCTATTGGATGTGCTTATGAGACCTTTTTTCTTCAGCAGTTTCGACCAATGGTTCCTGGGCAACAAGGTCAGCATTTTGTTCCTTCAGCTTCACAGCCTTTTCATCACCCTTATGGACATGTACAACCAAATGTTCAAAGCCAGCCTCCTCCGCAGCAGCTCTTTCCAGTGAGACCAGGTCAGCCTGGGCATATTACATCATCATCACAGCCTCTAACATCGCCGTATATTCAAACGAATAAGATCCTCACTTCTGGATCTACTCAACCTCAGCCAAATGCACCTCCGATGACGGGATTTGGTTCATCTGGACCTCCGTTTTCTTCTTCATATACAGTGAGGCCTCTTCTGCTTTCTCTCATTTTTGTACTTTGGATGACCTTTTTACATTTTATGATTCGTTTTTACTTTATTGGATTCTTGTTTTAGCAGTTTGTACCATCGTCGTATGGTCAGCAACAACCACCATCCATGGTCCAACCAACTTCTCAGATGCATGCAGCTGGCGTCCCCCCAGCAGCTAACTCTTGGCCTGTTCCTGTAAATCAAAGTACTACACTTGTTTCCCCTGTGCAGCAGACTGGACAACAAACACCAGTCCAACTTTCCACAGACCAAGTAAGTGACTTCCATAACTGATCAAATAAATGTTTTGGTAACTTGTGTTGATGTCTATATCTGCTAGTAATCGTGAAGCCATGTCTTACTAAACCTGTAGAATCATATTACGTTGAGTTGTGTTATCATATAAGTTGAGACGACCTGTATATGCCTTCTACCATATATGGCATTTCACACTTTTCCTCTGTGATATTTTGAGATAATATTTATTTGAATCGAGTGTTCCTCACCTTATTAGTAAAGTTTATTGTAGATACTCCAACTTATTAAGATTTATTTAATTACTATCTGGCTGATGTGGAATTGTTGATGGACGCATATTGAACTCATTCGCTAGTCTTTAATTCTTTATGTATGCACTATCTCTCTTATGTAGCTTTTCTTTGCAGCTCCTGTCACATATGATCTTACTCAGCAGTTCTGTTTTTTTTCTTTTTCGTAATGTACTTGCTGGATAACAGGGAAGCCTGACTCCGCAATCTGCATCTGACTGGCAGGAGCATACATCTGCTGATGGAAGAAAGTATGTTACTGAACTACTTTTTTAGATTTAGAACTATTACCTTTCTGCATGTCACTCTTTGTCCTACAGATTTGTGTTCATGCCCACTTTAATTTCTTGCAATTTCCACTCGAATTTATAGTTTTAGTAGGAGATTGTTCGTAAGCTTCTCACTCTTGAACCTTTCATAACGACTTCCATGCTCTTGTTTATTTTGAATGCAGATATGTGTTTCATGGTTTTGGGTATATGAAATCTAAATGTTTTCTGCTTATCTGTAGGTATTACTATAACAAGCAGACGAAACAATCAAGTTGGGAAAAACCTCTTGAGCTGATGACACCACTGGAGGTAAGACTTACAAAGTAGACAGTCTTCTAAGATGATTTTCATCCTTCGTTGAAGCTAACTAGTCCTTTTAGTTTGTGTGCCACTTCACTATTGATGTAAACGGTTGCATGCCTTGTCTGGAAATGTTGTTTAATTTGCATTCTGTTATATGTGCACATTATTTTTCCACCGGTTTGGAGTCTCCATGGTAACTGGGTAGATATATAACTGCTACATGTTCATTTTAAGGCAGCTTTCACTTTGTTGAAACAGGCAAATATATTTTTGGTAGTTCAGTCGCTTGTATCTGTTAGCTGATGCCAGAACATCTCTGTGTTTTTTTTTTCTCTTCTTAGTATGAGATTTGATAAGCTTTCACTTTTGGGCTCTAAAGGTACCGATGCTATAGGTGAGAACTTTGTAGACAGAATTAAGAAACTCAAAACACATTTTTCTTAGACTCCGCCTTTGTTTTCTTTATTAGAATAAAGAAACTCAAAAGTGCTCTATCCTACTCTCTTCTGAGTTCTGAGTTCTGAGTTCTGAGGTATGCTTTGTGTTTGAGTAGTGAGTTTTGTTCCCTCTATGCTAATTCTAGTTTTACATAACACTTTTCAGTGTGGATGCACATTTTGTTCCTAACTTCGTTAGAAATCATATGCAAGTAGGATGATATCTAAAGGCAAACGTGAAACAGTTGGATTAGTTTGGGGGTATTTTGAAACAAGTTGGGTTATAGACCTGATAAAATTATATCTTGGTTTCTTACTTGAAGTTTCATGAACTTAGTTTGGTATTGCTTATGGCCTGGTCGATATACTCATTGCTACTATGCATATATAGGAGCAGATACATCTTACTTTTTTTTTCCTTTTGATCCCATTATCTTTTAGTGACATTCTGGATTTCTGCGGAAATAAACAAGATTGATCAATCAAAAACCTATCCTATCTATACTTGATTTTTTAGTTTCTTACAATTTATGATCGCTTTCTACAGAGGGCTGATGCATCCACTGTATGGAAGGAATTCACAACAGCTGAAGGAAGAAAGTATGCATCTTTAAATTTCATTTTGGTTTTTGTTTCATGCTATGCTCTATTGTTGCCACTGATTTATTGTTTTAATTAACGCAGATATTATTATAATAAGGTTACAAAGGAGTCTAAGTGGACAATTCCTGAAGATTTGAAGGTCTGCCAATTTATTTCAGTCTCATGCACATTCCTAAATGTGGAGGCTATATTAAATGCATAGTTGTTGTATGCAGTTAGCTCGGGAACAAGCTGAATTAGCTAGTGCAAAGAGGTCCCTTTCGGAAGCTGGATCTACCCCTGTGTCCCACATTGCTGCATCCTCATCTGATGTAGC
Source organism: Erythrophleum ivorense (assembly GCA_026724425.1). NCBI lineage: Eukaryota > Viridiplantae > Streptophyta > Magnoliopsida > Fabales > Fabaceae > Erythrophleum > Erythrophleum ivorense. Next base: position 806,901 of record JAIUCV010000070.1, on the reverse strand, counting down.
GGCTAGCGCTACTGTGACCTCTGTTGTTCCCAGCACATCTTCAACATTTCCTGGGCATTCTTCAAGCCCTATTCCAGCGGGGTTGGCTACACCTGCTACTCGTCCTCCCCCTGTTGCTCCTGTTACTCCAACATCTGCTGCAGCTAGTGATACCGAGGCTACTGCAATGTACTAGTTTTTCCTTCGGAAGTTTGTTTGATGATTATACACTCTATGGCGTCCTGAATTTAGCTCTTGTGCCCATCTTACCAGGAATTTGGATAATTTACCTTCTCAGGGGGCAGATGATTCAAATGATGGAGCTCCACCGCAAAACAATGAGGCATGATTTTGCTATTCCTTTTTTACAATGACTTGCCTACAATCTTAAAGTCTAGTATATTCTACTTCAGTTTCATGTAAAAAGAGGTCAATAATAACTTGTACAAGTTTTTGGAAAATTGATGTTCATTATTGACTGTATATCTATTGATTCGGTGGTCTCATGAATATTTATGGTCAACTGTTACACCTTAGTATGCTTTCTAATTATTTTCATTTTTTTCGTTAGGCTGAGAATAAGGAAATGTTGGTGAATGGAAAAGGCAATCGGACACCTGCTGGTGACAAAGCAAATGTTGAGGAACCCATGGTATATGCTACTAAGCAGGTATTTTCTTATCCTAATTTTCTCCTACTGATATCTGTAGCGTTATCTAAAACTCTAATTGTTACAATCCATCTAATTTTGCATTGTTGGGTATTTTTTTCTAGGAGGCCAAAGCTGCTTTCAAGTCTCTTTTGGAATCTGTTAATGTTCAATCCGACTGGACATGGGAACAGGTAATCTGGATGCATATGCAAGTATTTGTGTCATTTGCTTATGGGTATATAGATAGATATGGCCGATATTCTGTTTCTGACCATCTACTAGCTTCAGTGCTGACCTTATCATCTCCTTGTAGGCAACTAAAGAGATTGTTCACGATAAAAGATATGGTGCTTTGAGGACACTTGGAGAGCGGAAACAAGCTTTTAACGAGGTATACAGTTTCTAAGTTCTTAGGAATGATGTGCATATGCATTATAATATCCCTGTCTATAAAGCATTGCAGTCTTTATTTGTGATGTAATTATCTTTTCACTGGTAGATTTTCACGTTGAGTATCTTTATACTTACATCTGATTGTCAAATGTAATGTGCCAGTATCTTGGTCAAAGGAAAAAGGTGGAAGCTGAGGAGAGGCGAAAGAGACAGAAGAAAGCTCGGGAAGAATTTGTCAAGATGCTAGAGGTATGTACCATAGGACTCATAAGTTCGGTGTTTGGTCGGTTTAGTGTGGCTTATGTACTGATTTTATTGTTCTAATGATATTACTTGACGTCAGGAATGTGAAGAACTTTCATCATCCATGAAATGGAGGTGTGGCTTTCACTTAACTAGAGGATTTTTGGTTCTCGTCTTTATTGTATGTGTAACAAATGTGCTAATGGAAACTATTTCCTCACCAGCAAAGCAATGAGTTTATTTGAAGACGATGAGCGCTTTAAAGCTGTTGAACGTCCAAGGGATCGTGAAGATCTTTTTGACAATTATATTGTGGAACTTGGGAGGAAGGTAATTATCTGTCTTCTTTGGGGTTTTCGTTTTCATGTGTCGGTTTGGCTGTTTATTTGCTTTGTTTTTTGGTAATATACTTTACTCTGCTGAGGAAAACAAACCATGAATATGGAGGTGTTGGACAAGGGAATGATTTCTTGCTTTTAATTATTACCATCCAAAATGTTTATTTTCTTCCTTGGAATTATCACAAGAGGCCCGGCTTAATTATGGCAAATTAACGCTTTTGGTGGTTACTTAGACGGGGCCTGAGAGAAGATCTGGTGCCCCAGCTTGATGGCTTATGAAAATTTTATAGAAAATGGATATTTTTTTTTTGCTTTGTAGAAGGCGCAAATTCATAATTTGTATTTACATCATAAATCCTTTAATCTGCAGGAAAGAGAAAAGGCAGTGGAGGAACATCGACAGAATATGTCAGAATATCGGAAGTTTCTTGAAACCTGTGACTATATCAAAGTACGTATTTGTTTGTGAAGCTAATTCCTGCAGACCTTTTTGTTTGATAGACCGTGCCATAATGCTTTTTATAAAATGTGTTTGAAGGCTTGTTCACAATGGCGCAAAATTGAAGATAGATTGGAGGATGATGAAAGATGCTCACGTCTTGAAAAAATAGATCGTCTGATTGGTTTTGAGGTAAACAATTTTCATCAAGGAGTTCATGTTGCTACATTAGAATAGTTTTCTAATGTTTGTTATCCCAGGAATACATTCTTGACCTAGAGAAGGAAGAAGAGGAGCAGAAGAGGGTAGAGAAAGTAAGGTCGATGTTCAGAATTGTAACCTTGTATCTGTTCTTATGAAGTCCGACCCTTATGTTTTCATTTTCATGTTGAGTTAGGAACATGTTAGGCGGGCTGAGAGAAAAAACCGTGATGCATTTCGTACACTATTGGAAGAACATGTCGCTGCTGGCATCCTGACAGCCAAGACGTACTGGCCGGAATATTGCATTGAGGTGTCTGACCAATTTATATCTTTGTTAGAAAAATTACATTTCATGTTGGACTCTTTTTCTCAGTTATTTGATGTACAGTTAAAAGACTTGCCCCAATACCAAGCTGTTGCATCTAATACGTCTGGCTCAACTCCGAAAGACTTGTTCGAAGATGTTACAGAAGAATTAGAGAAACAGGTAATTTGGATTAGATTCAGTACATTTCTTTTAGGGGTGGGCTATTCTAGCTTTGCGTGAGTCTGATAGTTGCGATACTCAAACCTGATTTTGTATATTTTATTGACAGTATCATGAGGATAAGAGTCTCATAAAGGATGCTATGAAGTCAAGGAAGGCAAGTCAAAATTAGCTTGCATTTTTGCTTAGCCCTATTACGTATGCCAAGCTTTTCTCTAATCCCGTTCTCCAATAGGTTTCCATGGTCACCTCGTGGACGTTTGAAGATTTTAAATCTGCTCTTTCAGAAGATCTCAGTTCTCAACCAATATCAGACATAAATCTAAAGGTACAGGCTCAGTTGTGAGAAGAACATGTGTCAGCAGAAATGGTTATAGATGTTCTAGATATTTACATATATAGTTTTGAGTTAATACTCAAAACTGTAAAGTTCTCGTTGACAAGATTGTCTTGAGTACAACAAATATGTAAGAAGGTGTTCTTTTAAAGTTCAGTGTAATAGGCTCTAATATTTTTATTTCAATTGTTAATCAGCTTGTATATGATGATTTGGTTGGGAGAATGAAGGAAAAAGAAGAAAAAGAGGCCAGAAAGCTTCAGCGTTTGGCTGAAGAATTTACCGATCTATTGCGTACTCTCAAGGTATATCTTACACATGGTCTGACTTTATTTTTTCCCCCCGGATTCTCTAAAACGTTAAACATACTTGTTCTTGTAGGAAATAAGCGCAGCTTCAAATTGGGAAGATGTCAAACAACTAGTTGAAGAAAGTCAAGAGTACAGGTAAACAATTTCTTGCTTCGAGTAGGATGTGTTTGATGGCTTACCAAATAGTTCTTGTTAGCAAACACCTTAAATAGATACTTAATGTCCCATTTCGAATTTCGTCAGATCGATTGGAGATGAGAGTGTTAGCAAAGGGTATTTTGAGGAATACATCACGAGTTTACAGGAAAAGGCAAAGGAGAAGGAGCGTAAGCGTGATGAGGAAAAGGTAGTGAAATTTATTTTCCTTATAATGTTAAAAACAGGTCTCTCTAAGACTTGTTTTTGCTGTGGACGTTTCAGAGTAGGAAAGAGAAAGACAGGGAGGAGAAAGAGAAACGGAAAGACAAGGAGAAGGAGAGAAGGGAAAAGGAACGAGAACCGAGAAAAGAGAGGAGTAGTAAAAGGGAAGAATCAGATGGTGAGGCCGTAGATGTGAGCGAAGGTCACAAAGAAGAGAAAAGAAAAGGAAAAGAGCGAGAGAGGAAACATCGGAGACGGCATCACAACTCTGATGAAGATGTCAGTTCTGATAGGGATGACAGAGAAGAGTCGAAGAGGTCGTCACGTAAACATGGTCATGATCGCAAAAAGTCAAGAAAGGTACTCTCTCTCGTCGCTAAGCTTGAAGTTTGATAAGAGATTAAGAATAAGAAGAATGGTTTTTGTTGGCAGCATGGAAACTCTCCCGAATCAGACGGTGAAAGTCGGCATAAAAGACAGAAGAAAGAGCAAAGGGAGAGTAGTCGTCGAGGTGGTAATGACGAGCTGGAAGATGGAGAGGTTGGGGAAGATGGTGAAATCAGACTTTAAACGCTGACTGGTATAACATTTTTACTTCACCTGAAACCTTATTACTTCTTGTAGAGAGATTCTTCTATACATCTCCCAATGCGATTTCTTGATTCATTTTTTGTTTCTTTTCCTTTCTCTACTAGTTGGATATAATACCGAAATCTCCTGCCTTGAAATCTGCAATTATTACTGTTAGTGGGAAGAACAATCATCTATAACTCTTTTCGGCATTCCTTTGTTTCAGTTTTGCTTGTATTTGAAACTAATTTTTACATAACAGACTGAGTTATGTATACAGAATGGTAAACATTTTGGAGCATTTGAAGAGGATGATGACACAACAAGGGTTGAGACTTGGGATCCGTTATTCTTACACAAAAATAAGTAAAACAACTCGTTCCGAAATCACCACTGATACAAGGCGAAATAATTGTGAGTAAACCTTGTTTGAAAATACATCTATACCACACGATATTGGACAGATCAATAAATTTTCTTACAACAAGAAGAATGACCATCAAGTTATTGCATTGGACACACTCTATCTGAAAGAAAGTTTTGGAGTAACGAACTAGTGCAAACATTTTAAGGAACAAAATGTTGATCTAGAACATTCGAAAAATGTTTTGTGTGGACAACGTTTCTCACATTTGGAGCAAATAGGTCGAGACATGTGATGATTGTTGGGCAGAACACATACCTTTCTACGAAAATACAAGAACAGTGAACCAGGCTTCATGTATCTGTCACTCCCAATCAAACATGTGATGTGTAGGGTGACACAAGAATACTCATCACACATGTGCTTTATTTTTCTTTCGCAAGCCTCACACCAAGAAGTCATGATACTCGTCTCATCTCCATAAGAAAGAGTAAGAAAATGCTTATCATACTTATACCTAACCTTTTGAGGTAGAGTATCGCACTCGAAACACACGGAAAAGTCATCACACTCTATGCAATTGAATGTATCATACGCGCAAATACTGCCATCTACATTGCAGAAACGACAACCTCTTCTTTCTCCTGGTCTTGATGTTAGGAATAAAGGATGTTGTTTATGACTTCCATGGACTAATTGCTCAGAAATCGTGGCACACTGTACATGAATCTGGAAATCACATTCTTCTTTAAGGCACTTATAGAGGAAACCACCCGTGAACAACCTAAAACAAGCTGAACATCTTTTCTCAAAAAACATAGCATCATGCGTTCCTAGCACTAGAGATAGAGTGAGCAGATGTGGATGTATTGGTTGATATAGTTTGCGAGAAAGATTTGCACATGTTTCTTGTAGAACAAAATCAAAATCACATTGCATACAAGAGTAGACGTTATCAAAATAGATTGGCGCGATGCATGCTTGACACTGCTTACTGCCGTCGTAATCTTTGCTTGTGTTCTCATCAAGTCTCAAATGATGATGTTCATGGGGGACACATATAGATAGGAGAGCTTGAATCGGCCAAGGCACAAACATTGCAAGTTAAGAAAGCCTTTCTTGGAAAGAGAGCAAGGGTATGCTCATGCCACTTTGTATGGGGTATGTATAAGACTGGTGGTTTCTCCGCACAAGCTATTTTCACAGGCCGAACAATAATAAAATCCATGTATGAGATCTTCATCACAGCAATACCATTCTCTGGTTTCCATAGAGTACCGATTTAACATAAGCTGGAGATCGAGAATGCTTTTGATCGAGAATGCTTAGGCCGTAAATGTTGTTTGTGGCTTTTTTATAGTAAATTTCTCTTCCTGATATGTGTAGCTTTATGTTTTCTTATGCAAGTCTATTTGGAGGCCAAAGCTGCTTTACTTCAAGTCACACAGGTAGTCTGGATGCATATGCAAGGGGACGATTTAACGTATGGTGAAGCTCCAAGAGATTCCAGAGAGTTTGCCTTGCGATGCAAGGGAGTTTATCAAAACGTGTTTCTCAAGGAAACATAAAGAGTGAGGAAGCGCGTGCGAGCTGTTGTGTTGTGTCACCGGTTTTTGAGTCGTCGACAAGAAGAAGACAGAAGAAACTCGTTTCTCATGAAGTTGAAGTTGAGAATCAGACGAGTTTCATAGTAAACGAGGGATGTTTCAGAGAAGGAGAAGCCTCTGAAATTGACATTTTTTCCAGCAAAGCCTCTACAGTTCAAGAGAACTCTGAATAAAATCTTGAAGTTGAAGGTGTTAGTGAAGATGAGCTAAAGGAAGAAGAAGAGAAAGAGTAAAGTGAAATATGTTATTCATCACAATGCTTCACGGTTACGATCACTCTCTTATATATGAGAGATGGTTCTGGTTTTTACTCAGATAACCGATATTAAACCAGCACTAATAGAAGATTATGATTTATGCCTATGCGCGACCAAGTCATTAAAATCTTTCTTATAAGGACATGAATTATAAACAATTTAACTATTTTACCAAAAAAAAAAAAAAAATTTAACTAACAAAACTTACAAAATACTATGTATCTTAGATTCTCAAAGTTTGGATAGATTTTCTAAATTTACAATTTCTCTACAAATCTAACAATTGTCTCAGAGGTTGGCACAAAAAACTGAAAGGGTTGAAATAAAAAAAGAATTATGACTCGGGACTTGAGATCCATTGTGGTTTTACTCCCGGAAGTAAATAAAAAAACAAGTCGTTCAAGAATCACCACTGATGCAAAGCAAATTATTTATTTTGTGTAAAATTTCCTTGAAAATACCAATAACACAATATGCAATATTGGAGAAATCAGTATTTCAATAATATTTCTTACAACAAGAGAGCAAGCTATTACAAAATGATATATAACAAACAGTTTAGGGAACAAAATATTGATCCAAGACACTGGAAAACTACTTTTTTTCTGAACAAGGCTTCTCACATTTGGAACAAAAAGGTCGAGACATGTAGTTATTGTTGGACAGAACACGTACCTGTTTATCCAGGGCGGAAAACGATGAACCAGGCTTCATGTATAAGTCCTCTCCAATCAAACATTTGATGTGTAGGGTGACACAACAGTACTCATCACAAATATAAAACCCTTGTATCGATCTGATTTATTTCCTGTTCGCATGCATCACACCAATACGTCAAGCTACTTGTCTCCTCCCCATAAGAAAGAGCAAGGATATGCTTATCATGCTTATACCTCACCTTCTCAGGTATAGCAGCACAGTTAAAACACAAAGAAAAGCCATCACACTCAATGCAATTGAATGGGAGGCTGTGATTTTTTGCAAACACAACATCTTCTCATTTCTCCTGGTTTGGATGTTAGGTATAAAGGATGCATATGAATATGAATTTCAAGTTAAACAGTAATGGTCCATGACATTATCATATAAAGTGAGGGGATGTGGATGTATTGGGTGATATAGTTTGCGAGAAAGGTCCGCACATGTTTCATGCAGAACAAACTCACATAGCACACAAGAGTAGAATTTACCGAAATAGATTGGCGTGATGCATGCTTGAGACTGCTTTTTCTCATCGTAATCTCTGTCGATGGTATCATCAAGTCTCAAATGATGATGGTCATGGCTGAAATGTTGTATGATTCCATCGCTTATTTCTTCAATTTCTTCAGGCACTCCCTCAAGATCTCTACGCCATCCCACACATTGCTCTGTATAGCTAGCACATCTTGAATGTGCCACATACAAACAACCTTTCCTTAATCATTGTCTATCTTTCTGCGACAAATACGACAAGACCAATCTCCTTGGTCAAAAGAAGGCGTAAACGAGATACGATGGGGATGGCGACATATTCTTATGACACGTGCTAGGTTGACACACGTTAGATGAACCACAAAGTCAAAAAGAGCACATATGTAGAAAGGACAGTTTGAATCAGACAAGGCACAAACATCACAAATTAAGGAAGCCTTTCTCCTTGGAAAGCGAGCGAGCGTATGCTCATGCCACTTGGGACAATCTATATGTGAGGCTGGTGCTTTCTCCACACAAGCTATGTTCATAGTGAAATCGCAATAATAAAGTACCTCCATGAGATATTAATTCACCACAATAGTAGCATTTTCTGGTTATGGATCTAACGAGAGAGAGATTATTTGAATAATCAGTGTTATGATCTTCGACTCCCACTCCGGATACCAAATTTCGTGGAGAGGCAGTAGCTGAGAAATGAGGGAAATGAGCGTAAACTCCGAAACTGATACCATTAGAGTTTGCCGAGAGAGAGAGAGAGAGAGAGAGAGAGAGAGAGAGAGAGAGAGAGAGAGAGAGAGAGAGAGATTATTTTCAGAGATGGAGTGATGATATGAGATATTTTGAGAATATGAATGCTCCTCTCTCTCTGTGTTTCGGAATGCTAAATAATTGTAAGCGATAAGAAGTAGTTGATGAGTCTTTAAAGGGAGAATCGAGTGGTTGCAATTGCTTTGTTCATATTCTTAACGTCAAAATTGAAACATGCTCTTGACCATAATCAGAGTCAACAATATGGTACAGAACAAAACTGATTAAACCGGGGACAGATTTGAGTTTAATGAAAAAATCTTCAGGTTGAAGATTATGCCTATGAAACCATCGGATTCCAATTTGGTTCCGGTAACTTTGTGAAATTTTATTATCTCTCTGTTTACTTTCTAGTAAGATCAAATTACATGCCGATGCTAATATAGATCTCAGCTCTCAATCTGTATGTTAGACATGAACTGTTCATATAGTTTTTTTTTGTTTTCTTTGAAGAATTTGTTGGTAATTCACATTTGCTTTTGGTAATTTTTTTGTTTAAATCATTGCTTAATATCAACAGTTCTTTCTATCTCTTGTAAAACTTGTCATCCTTTAATGCTTGCCACTTGATTCCACCATTTCAATCTCTTAACACTTTTTGCTTTCATTTTTAGACACCCACTAGTGTTTGTGATTTGGTCGTGACAGTCTCGTTAATTAGCACCGTTTTTATTACTAGAGTAAGCAAGTACTGAAAGATTCAATATTGAGGTTATCTATGATAATGGAGAAACAAGTGGTTAAAATTAAATGCTCTTGACTTAGGTACATAACAAAGCAGTGGAGTCAACACTTCGGTACACATGCACAACTGCTTTATTAAACCGAACTGAGTTCTGGTTAACAGGCTTTTGAACATTTGAGGAACGGTTTACCTACGCTGACACAATAACAGCATCGCTTGGTTCAATCTAGTTTAGATGAATAGTTCCGGTTTAGTTTAGAGATGGCAAATTTAAAATATCAAAATGAAACTCTAATTAATTTGGCAAGAAAACGTGTTTCGTAAGGAAACTGTACGAGTTGTTGTTTCATCGGTTGTTGCATCGAGAAGAGGAGGATTCTTGCTGTCGCCGTAGCTGAAGCGAGAGTAAATTCGTGAAGTTGAGAATCAGGCTAGCTTCGACGCATATCTCTTGTTACAATGTGAAGAAAACAGTTAAAAATGCCAAATAAATTCAACATATAAAATATTTACTAAATAAATATGAACGTTAGAAGAAGAAAAAAGGTAGCCGACTAAACTCAACTCTAAAATTTCCTTCTTTTTTTTTTTCAAATTAATTTCCTTTTTTTCTCTCAAATTAATTTCCTTTTGGGCTGTTTTCACTTTTACCCCACAAATTGAAGTCAAATGCAAAACTAACCTCTTCAATTTTTTTTTATTTTTTGTCCAATTATTTACGAGAATGCCATTACTATTTCGAGTGGTAGACCTCAACAGAGGTCTACGAGAGCTGCATAAAGACCAAATACCCCTCATCTTCTACACTTAATTTCCAAAATGCCATATCATCAATATTGCCAACCACCATTTTCGCTCAATTTGGAGCTGTTAATGCTCCGAAAATTCACTTTTGAGCTACCATTTCTCATTCTCTCAACTCATAAACTCTTATTCTTCCATTTTCTCCCCATTTTCATCCCAAAAACTCTATAAGCAAACTCAAATCTTGGATCTTGGCATTTCCGATTGTTTAGCTTACAGCAACGACCGGAGCTCGTTACTGAAGGCTTAAATCGAAGTTATCAGCCCTCGAATAGCCTTTCTCCAACGCCCATGTAACTTTTCTTCCAAAATTCTAAGATTTTCAGTTTTGGTCCGCGAATGTAGACCTCAGTTGAGGTCTACTATGACTTAGTAGACCTCAGTTGAGGTCTACTGGTCAACCGTTGCCATTTCCTTTGCAAAAAAAAAAAACTAGTCGTAGACCTCCACTTAGGTCTACTACACGTGGAGGTTAGTTTTGCAATTGATCGAGAAAAATGTTTTTTCCTGTAGACCGATGTGGAGGTCTACTCCACGTGGAGGTTAGTTTTGCAATTGATCGAGAAAAATGTTTGTTGGAGGTCTACGGCTTAGGTCTACATACAAAAAAAAAGGTTCTACCGTTAAGGTCTACGGGGTCTGGTAGACCTCAGATGAGGTCTACGGGGTCTGGTAGACCTCAGGTGAGGTCTACGGGGTCTGGTAGACCTCAGGTGAGGTCTACTAAAATATCTGGTCAACGCAAAAAAATTGAGGTCTACAGGAAAGGTCTACCAGAGGAAAGTCAAACTTGGGTCAACTGAAAACTAACCATTTTGAGGTCTACTTTTTGCGGTAGATCTACATGGTAGACCTCGTTTTGCTCCGTAGACCAATTAAGAGGTCTACTAATCAAAGCGAGGTCTACCGCAACAAACATTTTTCTCGATCAATTGCAAAACTAACCTCCACGTGGTGTAGACCTCCACATCGGTCTACAGGAAAAAACATTTTTCTCGATCAATTGCAAAACTAACCTCCACGTGTAGTAGACCTCAGTTGAGGTCTACGACGTAGATCTACGTAGTAGATCTACGACGTAGATCTACGTTGTAGGTCTACTATTATGTGTTATTTTGTAAATCGTTTTTTTGGTCAATATATCTAATATTTTGAAATTTTTCTTGAACAGTTGGGTTTTTTTACTTGTTTACTTGCTTATATATGAGTTTCAAATGTTCATTTGGTGTGATTAAGGCTCTACTTATGTTGTTTTGTTTGTTTTTTTTTTGTTGCAGAAAATGGTTTGTTTAGCTTCCGTCTATGGAAAATGGCTGATGGTAGAAGACAGGTCATGGCATTTTGAGGTGGATAAAGGAAAAGGAGGGAGAGTGTTCTACTTGCGGGATGGTTGTACCCATGAGGAGCTTGTGAGAATGGTACAGTGTGACTATATGTTGGATATGGAAGCAGAGCTGGTGGAGATATCTTATCCATTGCCAGATGTGATGCTCAATCAAATGCCCTCAGACTTTCCTCCTATGTACGTCACCAACGATGGGCAGGTTCATAGCTTGATAGAGTTAGGCAAAACGCATGTGCTGCGCCTTTGCATCTCTGTTCGAAACAAGGATAAAGTTGAGGAGCGAGATGAGGATAGATATGTCGATGAGGATGAGAATGAAGAAGAGGAGGAACTTTCAGATATAAATTGGGATGCAAATTCAGATGAAGAAGTTGAGAAAGAGGATGATGATGTAGGGGACGATGACTATGTGGATGAAGCTTTTGCAGGAAAGAAAGTGGATGACACGGACGCAGACTATAGCGAGTATGGGAAAGTTCAAGATGAAGATGATTGGGAGAAAAAATGTTTTGAGGAAAGGCTTCACAAAGGTGATTTGAATGGTCAAGGTGGAGGAATCAATGGAAATGGGTCAGGCGCTATATATGTGAATCAGAGCTATGTAAGCAAGGATGCTCTCATATCTGCCTTGCGTCTAAAGGCAGTGGTGTCCAGATTCGCCTTCAAGGTTTCTAAGTCTACTACTAAGCTGTTTGTGGCCAAATGTTTCGTAGATGGATGCATGTGGATGTGCAGAGCTGCTATAAAGAATGAAGCAAAGAGGTTCTGGGTGACAAAGTATGTCAAGTTTCATACATGTTCTGTTGTGGACCGTGCCGGATTCCGTAAGGGATGTACTCCAAGGTATCTTGGACAGATCTTTGTAGAGCGGTTTGGAATCATTGATGGAATTGTCCCGAGACATATTGCAAACTCAATGAGGGTGATGCTTGGAATTAAGCTTAATTATACCACTGCTTACAGAGCTTTGAAATTTGCGAAACTTTTCGTTAGGGGAACACCAGAAGGTGGATACGCGAAGTTGCCCTCGTACTTGAGAAGAGTGAAGCAGTCAAACCCGGGCTCCGTGACTGACATTGTATGTGATGAGATGGGTCGATTCAAATACTGCTTCTTATCCTTAAATGCTTCAATGTTGGGATTTCAGTATTTGAGACGCGTTATTGTGGTAGATGGGACTCATCTAACTGGAAAGTATGGAGGAGTTTTGCTTGTTGCAGCCGGACAGGACGCTAATTTTCAGGTCTTCCCGTTGGCTTTTGGGATTGTAGATGCCGAGAGTAACGAATCCTGGGGTTGGTTTTTCGACAAGTTGCAACAATGCTTTTCACCTCATCCCATGGTGATAGTTTCGGACAGGCATCCCTCCATACATAATGCATGTCTCCGTTTTCTACCTTGGGTTACTAGAGGTATATGTTACTACCATCTTCAACATAACATAGTCACAAAATACCAAGCAAAGAACATCATGTATTTGGTGAAAGGAGCTGCCTACGCCCATACGCTAATGGAGTTTAACCGTTGCATGGCCGCAATCCGAGCTGCTAAACCGGAACTTGCACAATACTTAGAGGAAGCGGATCCTAAGTTGTGGTCTAGAGTACATTTTCCAGGGGATCGGTACAACATTAAGACGAGTAACATTGCTGAATCTATCAATTCCGCACTGAAGAGAGCCAAGGGCTTTCCAATACCTTGTCTGCTGCAATACATCCGAGAGAAGCTAGGGGTGTGGTTTAACAAAAGGCGAGAGGACGCCTTGAGTCTTCACACCCCATACAGTAAGGGAGTTGAACATTTGTTGTCTGTCCGTTCACACTATGCAGAATCATACAATGTGGAACACATAGATGGATGGAAGTTCAACGTTAAGGGTGGAGGAGGACCTTATATTGTTGATTTGGAAAACCGTTCATGTGAATGTGGTGTATTCCTAGTTGAAAAAATCCCTTGTTCACATGTGATTGCAGCGGCTACTGAGGCAAACATACACATGTCGCAAAACGTTGCAACGACTTACACGAAAGAGGCGCTATACGCGACATATGCACATCCCATATACCCCGAGGCAACACATGATGTAGAGCCAGAAGAAGACATTTGCCTCCCTCCAGATGTTAAGCCAGCTCCTGGCCGGAAAAAGAAATCTAGGTTTCTAACATGGCTAGAATTGTCTAAGAAGAGACGCACCAAACCAAGAAAGATGCACAAAATTTATAGTTGTTCGAAGTGCCGACAACCGGGGCATACCCGTCCTCATTGTGTAAGTGTCTTACAACTCACTGTGTATTCATGGTTAATGTTGATTACATGTGTTTTTAAAAGTTGAATTGTTTGCACTGATTTAGGTGAAGAACGAAGATGTAGACTGAAAAAAGAGGTATACGTCGTAGATCTACGCGGTAGATCTACGCGGTAGGTCTACGCGGTAGATCTACGCGGTAGGTCTACGCGGTAGGTCTACGCGGTAGGTCTACGCGGTAGGTCTACGCGTTAGTCTACGTAATTGGTCTACGCAGGAGGTCTCCAGCTTTTTCATGTTTTTTTATTTAAGTTAATACGAGTCGCAACCTATGCAGCTTTTTCATGTATCAGAACACTTGCACTAATTCGAGATCTACATTAGAGGTCTACTCCGAAAACAGTTACATTATGATTCATCAAGAAGGTTATAGGTTACACCAAAAAGCATAAGAGCGTCAGTTATAGGTACAGAGAAAAAATGGTACCATAGCGCTTTTCCAAAGTAAACCCAGTTAATATACAAGATCATCCCAACCCAGTTAATTAATATAGCTATATATCCAGATCATCCCAATCACGTTCTGGTGGTCCGCGACAGTTGAGCTCAACGAATATGTCCGCTGCAAGCTTTGCTCTTATAGCTTTCATGTTCTTACCACATAGCGTCTTCGGAAAAAGCCTCCCAAGGCTATGGTACTCGATGAACTTTAGACAGAAGACACCACAGTCACTGCAATTGTCTTGCGCAGGCACATCATTTCCAGACAGATACTCGTGTGTGAAACGCTCCAACGGATACCTCTCTCTATCATTGCTGTCAGCCATGAGCCGAAGAAGATAAGGCATCATCACAGCAATTGGCTCGAGGGAGTGAGACAACACAGCCTCACTGAGATAACCAGGTAAGCTGTCCCACACAGTAATATGCCTTTTGGGTATCGAAATCATCAAGGCAACCCAATGATTCTCTTTCACGTTCCATGGCATGTAGATCTCATCAATATCTACTTCCCATTTCTTCAGCGTTTGGCAGAATGCTGGTTTCTTCCCTTCAAAGTAATCATAAGCACCTCCTGGTAGCAATCTTCCTAATCCATATCGATCTGGCTCGGAATCCACAAACCTCATATACTTGTCTTTCGTCCACAACATACTAGGACCACTATCAGCAAAGCAGATTCGCTCACTCCTAAACCATTCCGGGTGCAATTTCATGCGCTGACGAAACAAGTCCAAGACTATATCCATGTGCTGAAAATATACATGCACGTTAGAACGCTGAAGAAATGGGAAGCATAAGAATAAAGGTTTACAGGAAAGGTCTACAGGAAAGGTCTACAGGAAAGGTCTACAGGAAAGGTCTACAGGATAGGTCTACAGGAAAGGTCTACTGAAACGGTCTACGCGCATGAAAAGCATAAGAATAAAGGTCTACAGGAAAGGTCTACAGGATAGGTCTACAGGAAAGGTCTACTGAAACGGTCTACGCGCATAAAAAGCATAAGAATAAAGGTCTACAGGAAAGGTCTACTGGAAAGGTCTACAGGAAAGGTCTACAGGAAAGGTCTACAGGAAAGGTCTACTGAAACGGTCTACGCGCATGAAAAGCATAAGAATAAAGGTCTACAGGAAAGGTCTACAGGATAGGTCTACAGGAAAGGTCTACTGAAACGGTCTACGCGCATAAAAAGCATAAGAATAAAGGTCTACAGGAAAGGTCTACTGGAAAGGTCTACAGGAAAGGTCTACTGAAACGGTCTACGCGCATGAAAAGCATGAGAATAAAGGTCTACAGGAAAGGTCTACAGGATAGGTCTACAGGAAAGGTCTACTGAAAAGGTCTACGCGCATGGAAAGCATAAGAATAAAGGTCTACCGTATCCGCAAGCCATTCTGTCTGGGTGACTAATTCCCACCACCAGTGGAGTTGAGGTTCAGCGTTCCAATGAGGTTTCTTAGGGCCACTGGATAGAAGACAGAAAACACTCAGTTACTAATCAAACAATCAGGATAAATATAAGTATTAAGAGGAATTTTAAGAAACTACTTACAAAATGCCTTTAAACTCCTTCTTAAGTGCTGAGAGGTCTACGTAAAAGGTCTACGTAAAAGGTCTACGTAAGAGTTCATGCTAAGAGGTCTACATTAATCGGTCTACGTAAAAGGTCTACGTAAAAGGTCTACGTAAAAGGTCTACGTAAAAGGTCTACGTAAAAGGTCTACGTAAAAGGTCTACGTAAAAGGTCTACGTAAAAGATCTACTGCAAATGCAAAGGTCTACGTAAAAGGTCTACGTAAGAGGTCATGCTAAGAGGTCTACATTAGTCTGAAAACAAAGTATGTACCTGCTTCAGTATGGTTTGTCCAACGTTTCTTAAGCCCCATATACCTTTGTAGGCCAGGAGCGGCACCTCTGAAGCGTTTGGTATGGGTGCACCAAAATTGGCTCCGAATTCAGGCATGAAACGATAAGCCCATACTTGTAGCACCTCAACAAACCCATCCATCACATATCCAGACTTCCATAGCTCTGCTCCTTTGACGGCTTGAATCAGGTTCCTGAAAGCTACACGCCCCCACGGATAACTCTCAAACTTCTCTTCATCCATCACTAATCTGGCCAGGTTCACCGGAGTTTGGGAAGTGGTTCTCCGAGCCACAATAAAGCTTGCGTAGATGGCCAAGTAACCCAGCCTAAGTTTGTCCTCACTCGGCCAGTGTGTTGCCCATTGGCATGCTTGTGTGAGCTGATGTTGACTCGGACCAGCCTCAACATCTACTCCGAGCCTCTCCCAGAATGCTCTCATCTGTTGAGTAACCTCACACTTGGGGTCATCAAGATCTCATCCTCTACATAGTCGCAGTTGAGGCCGGTGAGATATTCAAATTCATGCAGGGAAAATCTAAGTGGGTTTGCACCAACCGCACTCCAGATCTCATACTTCCTCTTGCACTCTAACTGGAATGAGAGCATAGTGTGGACCACTTTCGAAGACCACTCGAATTTAAGGTCATGAAACCTGCAGAAGACACCAACTCGCGAGTCGCAGAGCGTTTTCCCACTCGGCATCACTCAAGAGTCCCTTCACGGCAGTGAACAGCTTTCTGTCGTTGCTGTAGTAGGCAATGCTTTTTTGGGGTTCGGGTTCATCTCCTCTTGTGTAAAACCTTCTTGGAAAGGTTGGGTTCTTCATTCTGCAAGACATATCACAGTAGTCAGAGAAAGACAAACTCAGTATACGTAAAAGGTCTACGTAAAAGGTCTACTGCAAAGGTCTACTGCAAAGGTCTACTGCAAAGGTCTACAGGAAAGGTCTACGTAAAAGGTCTACGTAAAAGGTCTTAAAAGGTCTACGTAAAAGGTCTACTGCAAATGCAAAGGTCTACTGCAAAGGTCTACTGCAAAGGTCTACGTAAAAGGTCTACTGCAAAGGTCTACTGCAAAGGTCTACTGCAAAGGTCTACAGGAAAGGTCTACGTAAAAGGTCTACGTAAAAGGTCTACGTAAAAGGTCTACGTAAAAGGTCTACGTAAAAGGTCTACGTAAAAGGTCTACGTAAAAGGTCTACTGCAAATGCAAAGGTCTACTGCAAAGGTCTACTGCAAAGGTCTACTGCAAAGGTCTACAGGAAAGGTCTACTGCAAAGGTCTACTGCAAAGGTCTACAGGAAAGGTCTACTGCAAAGGTCTACAGGAAAGGTCTACTGCAAAGGTCTACTGCATGTCTACGTATCAGTTCTATGGTTTGCTAAACCCTAAACGACACTGACCTATGTTTCAGCCGAAATGTCGAAGAAGAAACGACATGAATGAGTTATAGATTATACTGTATATCAGCGGGAAACTATGTCTGAAACGAGATTTAAAAAACAAAATGACACATGAGTTCGGTGAGATAATAAGTGGTTATACAAAGTGGAAATGGTAAGAAGAGTGAGTGACTGAGTTATTACCGGGAAAGGGAATCGACAGGAGCGCTCCGACTCTACCAATGTCGACGGACCGAAGACGGCACAAATTTGTACATATTGCGAACAATAAACCGTTAGCCCCGACAGAAATGATATATGTTAACGATACTAGATAGAGGGCGGCGATATTACCGGCGTGAACAAACGGAGGCGGAGCAAAAGGCGGCGGAACAAACGGCGTCGAAGCAAACGGCGTCGGACACGGAAATCGAAGGAAAATCACCTCTCGAGAAGCGCCGAATTCAACTTCTAACAAACCCTAAAAATTTACAGTTCAAGGTAAAAATCGAATTATATACAACGGTTCAGATTGTACGGTTGGTTATTACAATTGATCTCGGTTTAGGTGTTCAATTTACGGTTCATTACAACAAATTCAGCCGGTTATTTTATAACTGAGGTCTACCACGAAATTACCGAAACGTTTCAAATCCCCCCCCCCCAAATCCACCGTCTATTTGAAATTTTGGGATTCCCGCTAGGTTAATTATGTGGTAGATCTACCTGGTAGATCTACCAGGTAGATCTACCTGGTAGATCTACATGGTAGACCTCACACATTTATATGTTTTAACCTAAATGTCTTTGCTTATCTATAAATGATTCATTTGTATTCAATTATATTTTTTGTAGATGATAATGTCTATATTTTAATTATTCATCCAGGTTTTTTTGTCAAATTATTTTTTCTTTAATTTTTAATTTAAATTTAAGATTTAATTATGTGGTAGATCTACCTGGTAGATCTACCTGGTAGATCTACATGGTAGACCTCACACATTTATATGTTTTAACCTAAATGTCTTTGCTTATCTATAAATGATTCATTTGTATTCAATTATATTTTTTGTAGATGATAATGTCTATATTTTAATTATTCATCCAGGTTTTTTTGTCAAATTATTTTTTCTTTAATTTTTAATTTAAATTTAAGATTTAATTATGTGGTAGATCTACCTGGTAGATCTACCTGGTAGATCTACATGGTAGACCTCACACATTTATATGTTTTAACCTAAATGTCTTTGCTTATCTATAAATGATTCATTTGTATTCAATCATATTTTTTGTAGATGATAATGTCTATCTTTTAATTATTCATACAGGTTTCGTTGTCAAATTATTTTTTATTTAATTTTTATTTTAAATTTAAGAATTAATTATTTGGTAGATCTACATGGTAGATCTACTTTACCCTAAACACTAAATCGAATAATTTGGATATTTTTTTGTAACAATGTGCTTGCCCTATTGTCATTTTACAGTTTGGATAACAAATAAACGAACATTGAATCGCATAACAAACCAAAAAACAACAATTGGTCTAGAAATTTTCAAAACCCTACAACTTACACCATTCAACCCTAAACAATCTACTCAAACTCTTATCCTTATGAACTATATATCATGATATTTATAGATTCATGCCTTTTTCTGAGATCATATTTTTAGTAGACGTTAAATGTCTTTTATTTCGTTATTTGTGAAAAAAATATTTCAAAGTATTTTTGTTTTAATTTTTAATTTAAATTTAAGATTTAATTATGTGGTAGATCTACCAGGTAGATCTACCTGGTAGATCTACATGGTAGACCTCACACATTTATATGTTTTAACCTAAATGTCTTTGCTTATCTATAAATGATTCATTTGTATTCAATTATATTTTTTGTAGATGATAATGTCTATATTTTAATTATTTATACAAGTGTTTTTGTCAAATTATTTTTTCTTTAATTTTTAATTTAAATTTAAGATTTAATTATGTGGTAGATCTACCAGGTAGATCTACCTGGTAGATCTACATGGTAGATCTACCAGGTAGATCTACCTGGTAGATCTACATGGTAGACCTCACACATTTATATGTTTTAACCTAAATGTCTTTGCTTATCTATAAATGATTCATTTGTATTCAATTATATTTTTTGTAGATGATAATGTCTATATTTTAATTATTCATCCAGGTTTTTTTTGTCAAATTATTTTTTCTTTAATTTTTAATTTAAATTTAAGATTTAATTATGTGGTAGATCTACCTGGTAGATCTACCTGGTAGATCTACATGGTAGACCTCACACATTTATATGTTTTAACCTAAATGTCTTTGCTTATCTATAAATGATTCATTTGTATTCAATCATATTTTTTGTAGATGATAATGTCTATCTTTTAATTATTCTTACAGGTTTCGTTGTCAAATTATTTTTTATTTAATTTTTATTTTAAATTTAAGAATTAATTATTTGGTAGATCTACATGGTAGATCTACTTTACCCTAAACACTAAATCGAATAATTTAGAAATTTTTTTGTAACAATCTGCTTGCCCTATTGTCATTTTACAGTTTGGATAACAAATAAACGAACATTGAATCGCATAACAAACCAAAAACAACAATTGTCTAGAAATTTTCAAAACCCTACAACTTACACCATCCAACCCTAAACAATCTACTCAAACTCTTATCCTTATGAACTATATATTCATGATATTTATAGATTCATGCATTTTTCTGAGATCATATTTTTAGTAGACGTTAAATGTCTTTTGTTTCGTTATTTGTGAAAAAAATATTTCAAATTATTTTTTTCTTTAATTTTTAATTTAAATTTAAGATTTAATTATGTGGTAGATCTACCTGGTAGATCTACCTGGTAGATCTACATGGTAGACCTCACACATTTATTGTTTTAACCTAAATGTCTTTGCTTATCTATAAATGATTCATTTGTATTCAATCATATTTTTTGTAGATGATAATGTCTATCTTTTAATTATTCATACAGGTTTTGTTGTCAAATTTTTTTTGTTTTAATTTTTAATTTAAATTTAAAATTTAATTATGTGGTAGATCTACCTGGTAGATCTACATGGTAGACCTCACACATTTATATGTTTTAACCTAAATGTCTTTGCTTATCTATAAATGATTCATTTGTATTCAATCATATTTTTTGTAGATGATAATGTCTATCTTTTAATTATTCATACAGGTTTTGTTGTCAAATTATTTTTTTTTTAATTTTTAATTTAAATTTAAGATTTAATTATGTGGTAGATCTACCTGGTAGATCTACCATGTAGATCTCCATGTTTGTCTACCACAGCGTCTGGAGGTTAAAATCGTAATCGTGGCATGCGTTTTTTTGTTTGTTCATAAGAGAGTGTGAGGTACTGTTACTGTAGAAAAGGTTAGTTTTGCAATTGTTTCAAATTGTGGTCTAGTTGAATAGAAAAAATCAATTTGTGGTCTATTTTTGGCAATTTGCCCTTTCCTTTTTTCAGCTAAACCTCATTAAAATGCAACGAAACAGATACAACAACGGTCCATATCTAATTGATCATCTCTTCTCACTCGCTACAATTAATTTCCTTTTTTGTTCTCTCGCACATTAATTTTCTTTTCCAGTTTCTCTCGCTGCAACTAATTTTTCAGAGTGATTCAGTTCCGAATCTGAAGAAACCCTAATAAGCAAGTTTCCGTTTTGCAAACTAAAAAGAGAATGATGCAGTCGAATGAAGAATTCGTGAGATTTCTAGGCGAAGGTGCTTACGGTTACGTTCTTCTCGTCAAATACACTAATCCCGACGGCTCCTCTTTTCTCGCCGCCGTAAAAAACTCTTACGCCGCCGACTACGACAGTCTTCAAAGAGAACTACAGATTCTGTGCCAACTCAGAGGATGTCCGAGAATAGTTAAATGCTTCGGAGACAATTTGGAAGAAGGTCTCAGCTCTTACGGAAACAAAGTCCACAAACTGCTTCTTGAATACGCATCGGAAGGTAGCTTAAACGCTTTCATGGAGAATTACACCGACAGAAAGCTCCCGGAATCTATGATCAAAGACTTCACTCGCATGATTCTCGAAGGTTTGGTCTCGATTCACAGTCACGGTTTCGTTCATTGCGATTTGAAACCCGACAATCTACTTGTGTTCCCGTTGAATGATTCGTACCAAGTGAAGATCTCGGATTTCGGAAACGCGTTAGAAGTCGGAGAGGTTCCTGATTACTGGGAAACTGACTTCCCGTTCGTTGGGACGCCGATTTACATGCCGCCGGAGTCTCTCCGGGACGGCGTCGCAAAGAAAACCCTAGATTTGTGGTCTGTAGGATGCATAGTTTTGGAGATGTACACAGGTGTGATCCCGTGGGAAGGAGTTAAACTCGGTGATCTCACGACTCGTCTCCGTGATGGTAAAGCTCCAGAGATTCCACAGAGTTTGCCTTGCGATGCCAAAGAGTTTATCGAAACGTGTTTCTCAAGGAAACATGAAGAGAGAGGAAGCGCGTGTGAGCTGTTGCGTCACCGGTTTCTAAAAGAAGATGAGAAGATCAACACTGAAGAGAGAAGAAACTCGTTTCTGTTGAAGTTAAAGCTGAGAATCAGACGAGTTTCCAAGAAATCGAGGGATGTTTCAGAGAAGAAGAAGAAGAAGAAGCCTCTGAAATTCAAGATTTTTCCAGCAAAGCCTCCGCAGTTTAAGAGAACTCTGAATAAAATCTTCAAGTTGAAGATTATGCCTATGAAACATTGCGGTTCCAATCTAGTTTCTGTTCACTAATCGTTGATCATCTCTGTTTAGTTTTAGTTAGCTATGTAGATCACAAATCGGTTCTCAATCTGTAGTGTTACGACACTGTAACTGTGTTTAGTGAAGTTTCTGTTTTTCAAGAATTTGTTTGATATTTTTGCTTTCTTTCTTTCTATCTTTAGACACTCACCATTGTTGTTAGTCTTTTGGTCATTTCAGTTTGCTTTAGAGGCTCTTTTTTCTTTTAGTAATCCGAAGTAATATTCATTCTCTTGGTGTTTCCTCCTCTAACGTGCTGCAAACTATATCAATCCAATATTACAACTGGTCCTGAAACTTTCACCACTCAAAAGTACATTTACAATCTTGTGAAAACCAAAAAGTGGATGATATGTGCATGTTGCATCTCGATCTCAATCTGCCCGCACATTCATGGATGCGAAGCTCCTTCACCATCGTCTTATTAATGAAGTAAGCAACTGCAAACAACATACATTATATGAGCTGACACATTAGTATATCAAATATTGAACATATATGTCAAGAAAAGGTTCCAGCTTTGAACATATATGTCAAGAAAAGGTTCCAGCTTTTTACTAACAGTTGCGTTCTGTACAAAAAAGAAAGGCAAACAAACTAAAACCGAAACGGCAAGATGATGTTTAGAGAATACAATTTTTTACATACCTCGAATAGTTCGAAGGCACTGCCTTTTCGATAAGTATCATCTTTCTTCTTGGACTCTGAAGGAAGCACACTGAATAACAATGCTCTCCATCCGATAAGTAAAACAGCAGTACTTCCCATCGTCACCAATATAAAGCTATAAGCCGGGATGTGACCGGATGAGGTTGACCTAATGATTATCCCAAGCTGCAAGGAAAAGGAAGAAGTAGCGTATACAGTTGAGTGGAAGTGGAACGCATGAACAGATAGTTAAACAGAGACGCTATATTCTAAAACAAAGCTGATTAAGGAGAACATAAACTTCGTTACATGCGTTTGATCCAGATAATTCATGTACCAAAAACATAAGACACATATAGCTAAATAGATAAGCTTAAACAGTTTAGTAGACACATGAACATATAGTAAAACAGATAACACCCTAAAACAAGCTAATATAAGAGAACATAAGCTTCAATTACAACCAAACATAGACACCTATAGCCAATAAAGATAAGCGTAAACCGTTTAGTAGACACATGAACATATAGTTAAATAGATAACATCCTAGAACAAGCTGACTAACGAGGACATAAGCTTCATTTTCAACCAAACATAGACACATATAGCCAAAAAAGATAAGCTTATAGTGAACAGATAAAATCCTAAAGCTACTTCAATTGACATAGAACAAATCTACTTCAGAAGAGCTATACACAACATTAATGAACGGTGGCTGATGTAGAGAAGTACTAAAACAAGCTAATTCAAGAAAACATAAGTTTCATTTTCAAATTTCAACCAAAGATAGACACATTTTTGCCAAAAAAAGATCACTAGATTGCTAGCTTTTTGCTTTGGTAAATGCAGCTTTACCGGAACTCCGAGAGCCCAAGATTTCGCGGCTGCAACAATCGCTTTCGACTGACCCTTCATACCTCTCCCTTCCTCCGCATATCCTCCCAAGAAATAAGCACTCAGAAACCATCCTGCCAACAACAATTTTGAATTTTTCCCCACTACATTACAAACAAAGCTTCTGAAACAAATCACGAGCAGAAATCATAAGAGGTTCAACAATACCGGCAATGAAAGGGTCAGCTGTGTGGAGAGTGTCGAAGCTAAACACAGGGAATCCATGGCTGAATCTCCCAATTGCAGAGAAGATAAGCAGAGCCAAAACATCACCACCAGCAAGTAACGCCACACGGCTGAAGAAATCATACAAAATACACACACAAATTTGAAATCAACAAAACAAACAAAAAGCGAACCACTTTCGAGGTAAAGCAAAAGCAAAGAGATAGTTTTTTGTTACCCCCATTTCTTGATTGAAGCATTTGGATTTGGTTTATCGAATTGAATAACGCCTTCCAGAGGAACGTTCTCTTGACCAACGAAGACCGTGTCGTCTCCCGTAGATGGGATTTGAGGAGCTGAGGTAGAGGTTGTGGACGATTTGACGCTTCCGTTTGAGTCGGAGTTAGAGAGAGTGAGGACGACGCGTCGCCGGCGGCGAGTGTTCGAGTTCGCGGCGGGAACGAGGCCGAGCCATGGATCGGAAGAAGAAGAAGAAGAGCTACGAGGATTGGGTTTGGTGATGAATGTGACGGCGGAGACAGGTCCGGTGGGAGTGCGGAGAAGAAGCATTTTCTTCGTTCAATTGCCTAAAACCCCTTATGAAGCTAATTGTCCGCCACTCATCTGTATAACGGACTCTCTCTCATATCATCCATCTGTGACTTTTTTTTTTATATATATTTTTGGTCAATTAAAAAATGAAATATTGCAACAGAAAACAATGTAGTAAAGTTTAAGAAATTAAGAAAAATATGATTAATTTTTATAATTATTTTCAAACACTTATGTAGTGGATAGATAAGAAAAAAATATTTATAATTATTTTTTTTTTTATAAATTGGCAAAACATCCTAATTTAAATGGTTATAGTGTCCGGATATCGTGTTGATTGGAGAGTGAATAATTCATGTGGAAACGAATTACTTTTTTTTTCTCATTAAAAGATGTTAAACAAGAAGTCGATGGACTAATGAAGTTGTCCTCGGAAATAAGAGACACACACACTAGTGATTACCAAAAGCCATAAAAACCATTAAGACTCCCCACAAAACCACAATGATATTAAGAAACCAACATAGGATAAGCTTGGTATCCAGATCATCCTTCAGATAATGAATGATGTAATCTCACAAACGATGTCCCCTTTGAAGGGAGAAGAAGATGAATAAATTGGAAATTAAAAAAAAAAAGAAAAAAAGAAAAGAAAAGCATAGGATAAGCTTGGCAGATGAACTCGAGCAAATTTGTGGAAACGAATTACATATACCACTAAATTTTTAAGATATTCACTCAACACATGCCCTTAGATTACAAGCATCTGAGTTATCTTGCAAGTGGCTCGTTGGTATTTGAGCATGGGTCAGTGTTTCAAACAACGAGCGAAGGAGCACACACGCAGAAGAAAAGAAAAAGAAAAAAAAACACTTCCTTAGTCTTTTGTTTTTTGAAATTTTACATTAAGATGCAACATGCAAATGCAGATTCTAAAGTGCCTGAACAAACAACATTTGAGTATTTGCTTCTAGATGCAATATCTAAATGCATAGACGAACATAAACTTAGTAATTAAATTATATGTCATATATAAAAAATAATCAAAATCAAAATTCGGCTAGTTACCCGACTAAAGAAACCCAAAAAAAAAAAAAAAAAAAACAGTATTATGAGATTTGATTGGAATCAAAATTAAGGAGACAGGCCTTTTAACAAAAATAAAATAAAATTAAGGAGACCGGAGACGTATTATGATATAACAAAAATAAAAATATGGATAAACGTCTCATTAGTCGTCGTCATACAGTTTGTTCGACTAAGAGGGATTATTACACAACGGCCAAAGAGGGTAGCTTAAAAGCTTTATGGAAGACGACATGACATCACTTATTGTCCCCCTCATCAGTCATTACAAGAAATTAACGTAAAACATAGGAAATGCATGCAAGTCCATGCGCATACTTAATTTGTTATAATGAAACACATCGATGATCATAATTCATAGGTGAATGAAAGAGCCAATGACAAAGCAGGCGATATTTCCGAGATTCGTCTGGAGGACATTGACCAGCCTAACGGTGGCAGTGAGGAGGCCGTCCGGTGGGAAAACGGAACACGTGGCCACGGGAAGAACAACCGTAGCACGGCACGAGGTGGGGTCGAAGAGAGCTGTGTCCGCAATTTTGACCACGATCGTGAATGCACCTGCGGGATCGGTGATTGCTTGGGCAAGGTTGGTGTATGAGCCGACACATCTTAAGAAGACGGTCTGCGCGGAAATGGGAGGAGCGTTTTGGTTACCGTTAAGAGTACAACGCAAGACACCTCTCACTTCGATGGAGTCGATTTGGAGGCCGTTTATGTTAAGGCCGTGGGAAAGGGAAGAGAGTGAAGCAATGACAAAAATGGAGAGGAGAAACACATTTGCCTTCGCCATTTCTCACGTTGTATCTTATTATTAAGGAATGCTTTTGTTTTGCGTTGTGTGTGGCAAAGAAGCAAATGGGGAGGGCTATTTAGGCTGTTAACAAAAAAATTGGAAAGAAAACAGAGTAGGTGTGTCGATCGTCTATGGTGATCGCCGAACAGCAAATCATGACAATAAATTCCTTTAACTATTTTTCCCCAATAATGTTTTCTTCATCTTATTTGACTCACTCAGTTGAATTAAATCTCACACTAAAGAAGAAAACACGATATAACGTGACATAAATTAAATATTCGTTGCTAATGAAGTAATGATTAATGAACATATTAGCAGTAGATTTTGTTTTATTATTAATCGTTTATCGCTACTTCCAGATTATGTTTTTATTTTTATATATTTTAAATTTAAAATGAATTAACGACATATTTAAATATTTAAATTTAGCATAATTTATGGGTACTTAAATTAGGAAGTGCTGTGCCAACTGCAGCGAGGTACTTCTGACCGGATAAACTAATTTGCATGTTATTAATAAAAACATTGGGAAAATTGCATTTTAAACCCTCAAATTGACACATGATAACACTTTAAATCTTAGAGATTTAGCCCTAGCACGTTAAACTTTCAAACTATTTTCAATATCACTTTTAACCTCGAAAGTGGCGGATTTGGTTGCGCCGCCAAAAAAGTGACCGGCACTGTTGGTCAAATGATGACGTGTCAGTTTTTTTTTTTTTAAATTATTATTTATATATTTATTTTAATTAATAACTAAAAATACAAAAAAAAAAACAGAAAAGGAATCGCGGATTTGACAAATTTTCCCGTCCAAAATGTGTTTTCATAAATTTTCAGCTCAAAATAGCGTTTTCACAAATTTTCCCGTCCGAAACGCGTTTTCACAAAAAATTTCGCCCAAAACGCGTTTTCACATATTTTCCCGCCCAAAACGCGTTTTCACGAATTTTCCGTTCAAAATCGCGTTTTCACATATTTTCCCGCCCAAAACACGTTTTCACAAATTTTATGTGAAAACGCGTTTTGGGCGGGAAAATATGTGAAAACGCAATTTTGAACGGAAAATTTGTGAAAACGCGTTTTGGGCGGGGAAAATTTGTGAAAACGTGATTTTGAACGAAAAATTGCGTTTTCACATAAAATTTGTGAAAACGCGTTTTGGACTGGAAAATTTGTGAAAAAGCGTTTTGGGCGGGAAAATATGTGAAAACGCAATTTTGAACGGAAAATTTGTGAAAACGCGTTTTGGGCGGGAAAATTTGTGAAAACGCGATTTTGAACGAAAAATATGTGAAAACACGATTTTGAACGGAAAATTTGTGAAAACGTGTTTTGGGCGGGAAAATATGTGAAAACGTGTTTTGGGCGGGGAAAATATGTGAAAACGCGATTTTGAACGGAAAATTTGTGAAAACGCGTTTTGGGCGGAAAAATATGTGAAAACGCGTTTTGGGCGAAATTTTTGTGAAAACGCGTTTCGGACGGGAAAATTTGTGAAAACGCTATTTTGAGCGGAAAATTTGTGAAAACACATTTTGGGCGGGAATATTTGTCAAATCCGCGATTTTCCTTTTTTTGTTTTTTTTTGTATTTTTAGTTATTAATTAAAATAAATATATAAATAATAATTTAAAAAAAAAAAAAAAAAACTGACACTTCATCATTTGACCAACAGTGTCGGTCACTTTTTTGGCGGCGCAACCAAATCCGCCACTTTCGAGGTTAAAAGTGATATTGAAAATAGTTTGAGAGTTTAAAGTGTTAGGAATAAACCTCTTAGGTTTAAAGTGCTATCACGTGTCACCTTGAGGGTTTAAAATGCAATTTTCCCTAAAAAGACATTTCTTAGTTTTTAGTTAGGAAAATTAAACTCTACTGGAAATATATTTCTCAGACTATTTTAAACATTTTGTATTTGACTTTTATTTCGCACTTGCAACAGCTTTTAAATCCATGTCTGAATTTTTTTTTTTTTTTTTTTTTGGGTTTCCGACAGTGATAATAAGATAAGACTAAACGTAAAGCAATGGACCAGTGAAATGGAGTGTCATCCATGGACCATAGGGCGATTCCAAAAGATAACTTTACGATTTAGTTAAAATATTAAAATATTAAAATATTAAATATAGTTAAACTATTTATTGTAAAAGAATTACATTAACCAGAAGAATTTTATGTTTTATTTTTTAAAGAATTAGTTGACGTCTGAAAAAAAATCAGTTGACCTAAACTACAAGAAACTAACACTTTTTCCGTAAACTAACAAATATCAATTCTCACTGGTCTCCTCCCCTATAGAGGCTGAACTTATATGTTTCCAATGGGCTATTGAATCGCTTAAAAATATGCATCTCAGGTCAATGATCTTCGAATCTCCGCTGCTACATGCTAGGGAAGCTCTCCTCTCTCCCTATCTCTTTCCACAATTTCATACTCTGATCGGTGATATTTTTCGCCTCCTTGAACCTTTTGATTCTTGGAGTCTTGAACATATATCTCCCCATGGGAACCGGGTAGCACATGCAATTGCTACAAGTGCTATTCATAGGTATCGCTTTCAGTCGTACATTGCTAAAGGGAGACCACTTTGGCTCCATGATCTCATTACAGCTGAAGCTAATGCTGTTTGATGCATGATCAATGATGGCTGACTCAGATTCCCACCTGCCTTTTGCGGAATAGTGCAGACATTTCTGTTTTGAGCTCGATTGAGTCTCTTTCTTTTCCCTCTTTAATTATCTGCTATTAATATATTTTTTTTTTTTGAACTTTTATCTGCTATTATTTTTTCATCTTGTAAGATACCTTTTGGTATCAAACTCCTCCTTTAATTTCTAATAAATTCAGCGTTAAAAAAAAAACAAATAACAACGAAAACAACATAAAATAACAAAATATACATAATAATTTTTTTTAAATGTTTATTTGTTTTCATTGTTATTTGTAGATATTGAAAGAAAAAAGAATACAATTATTAAATAAAAATAATTTAATTTTGTACGAGTAAAATGTGAAGACATTATAATTTAATTTTGGGAAAACTTTGATCAAGGTTTACCCTCTTGCAACGGAGTTTCTACGTATGGAATACCGTGATTATTGAGTTGAACTCGACATTAAATTATCGATACATGCATGCATGGAGGGCGAAGTAAATTTTTCTATTCTATCAATATTTGGCATCCAAAAATATTTAGAGTAGGAGAGAAAACCCAAAGAAATAAGGCTAAGAGCAGAGGAAACAAACAAAATTTCGAGCTCTGTCAATGTCAGTTAATCACTAGAGAACGAAAACTGATTCTATAATTATCTTAATCCTTCTTTCTCTTCTTCTGATTTGAATGAAGATTTACATGATAGATCTCTTCGGATTGCTAGATTTTAGATTTTCCCAGTTTCTCTTTGTAATGAATGATTTGGAAGTTATCAAGTATAAATTTCACTCCTTTTTCAAAAGTTGGATGCTAAGGTATTTGTTGGTGTATATCTTTCATTATGATCCGACTCAATTCATATGGAAGCACATCATCTCACACAAACTATTGTATACGTGAATGAAAATTATCGGCTAGTTTTAACGAACCAAAAAAAAAAAACAGTATGGAGGGTGGTGGAGCGTGGAAACAACATATCAAAAGCAAACAAACAAAACATATATATGACATTTAACTGGAATTACAATTAAGGAGAGACCGGAGACTTATTCTAAAACAAAATTAAAAATATGGATAAACGTCTCATTAGTCGTCATACAGTTTGTTCGACTAAGAGAGATTATTACACAACGGCCAAAGAGGGTACGTACGTAGCTTATAAGCTTTATGGAGGACATGACATCATTTATTTTCCCCTCATTATTCATTACAAGAAATTAACGTAAACCATAGGAAATGCATGCAAGTCCATGCACATGCAAGTCCATGCACACATCGATGATCAGAGAAAAAGGAAAGAACCAGTGATAAAGTTGGCGATATTTCCGAGATTCGTCTGGAGGACATTGACCAGACTAACGGTGGAAGTGAGGAGGCCGTCCGGTGGGAAAACGGAACACGTGGCCACGGGAAGAACAACCGTAGCAAGGCACGTCGCGGGGTCGAAGAGAGCTGTGTCCGCAATTTTGACCACAAGCGTGACTAGACCGGCGGGATTGGTGACTGCTTGGGCGAGGTTTGTGGTTGAGTTGGCACATCTTAAGAAGACGGTCTGCCCGGAAATGGGAGGAGCGTTTTGGGTACCGTTAAGAGTACAACGCAAGACACCTCTCACTGCGATGGAGCCGATTTGGATGCCGTTTATGGTAAGGCCGTGGGAAAGGGAAGAAAGTGAAGCGATGACAAAAATGGACAAGAGGAGAAACACATTTGCTTTCGCCATTTCTCACTTTGAATCTTATTATCAAGGAATGCTTTTGTGTTTTGCGTTGTGTGTGGCAAAGAAGCAAAACGGGAGGGCTATTTATATTGGTAGGATCAACGAGAAGTATATTAGAATAATGCAAGTTGTGTCTAATGCAAGTTGTGTCGTCATTGAATCATTTAGATACGATTTTGGTATGGTCTAGATACTAGATGTATAGTTCCATTTATAAAATTTGTCGTTTACTCTCCACTTGTCCGCTTTAATGCGTGATTGGGAATACGTTTTTTCCCACCTTGCGGAGTGCCGTAGTGGGCCAACGCCAATCAAATTGTCCCTGCGTTATCACGCTGATTTAGGAAGAGTTTTAGACTATGTTGCAACGGAAACGAAAATGCGGCAGCCAAATGTTTATGAAACGGGAATTATATATTTTGAAAAATATAAGTTTAGAAATGTGTATATTAATTAAAGATAAATATCATAATGTTCAATATTTTCTATTATTATTGTTATGTGTGCCATCAATCGAATCTATTTTCATCGGGAGGAAGATTTTCAAACTCAATATATAATGGTAAGACTAATCTCATCTAATAAATCAAATTAATTATTTATTTATTTTAAATAATTAAACCACTACCTTAATATTATTATTTGTCATGTAATTATTTAATTATTATGTTTTCAAAAACAAAAAGAAAGTTTTCATCAATTTTGGAAACGCAAGTTTCCAACGAGTTTCCAAATTGTAAATTTTAGGAAATGTGAAAAACGAGTTTCCGAGAGTTTCTGTTTTGGAAACGTTTCCAAAACGGGAAACGCGCCTCGAGCGGAATTTCCATGCAACATAGGTTTTAGATACTCACATTTTTTAAAACCTATTTTTTTATGACTAATATATATATTGAAATTTGTTTTGATACTAACGTGTGCATGATCTTATATTATTATATGTATTCCCTCTGTTCCTTAATATTTGATCTTTAAGATTTTTCTTTTATTCCTTATTATTTGATGTTCAAGATTTTTAAGGTTACTTTTTATTTATAAATGCTATCTTTTACAAAATTCAAAAAAAAAATTAAAAGTAATTGAATACTTGAATTACTATTGGTTTATACTATTAGAAAAGTAGTTGGTATAAAAAGAAAAATCATTAATAATAAAACATTAAATAATTTTTCATATTTGTAAAAAACTTTAAACATCAAATATAGTGGAACAGAGGGAATATTTCTAATTATTATGAAACTAATATGTATGAGTATGACTAATTATTATTTCCATTATCTGCATTTAATATCAATACATAAATACTTATAAATTAGTTTACGTTTCTATTCAAACTCTTTTTTCAGTTTTTGTTTCTTTTCTTTTTTCTTTTTTAAAAATTTTAATTTCAAATAATAAATTTTGTTTCCAAAAGGCAGGTGAAAGTGTTACAAAGTGTTGAAAATATAGACATATATATATACAGGGGCGGATCTATAAATGTATTCAGTGGGGGCATAAAACTTTCAAAGAACAAAAAAAATTAGTCACTTTTCTATAAAAGAATATGATTAATGTAGGTGGTTAAGGTGAAAGTGTTGAAACAAACACTTGAGTTTTAGGCTAGTGCAATTATCAAAATACTTGAGTTTGAGATATTGACATAGATTCACGTACGTTAACAATTTAGAGAAAGTAAAAAATAAGATAAGGGCACGTGACTCCGTAGGTTATGCTCTGCCTCCGCCCCTGTATATATATATAAGAACGAGATTGAGAAAGAACAAAGATCCGAACCATGAGATCAGTAAGGATACTAAAAAGGGATGTGTGCCAGTCGAGATAGAAGTCTTGAAAGATAAACCTTCCCAAAGAAAGAGGCAAGTAGCCACCAGCGCGAGACAGTGAACCGGCGGCTATAGGAAAGCAGTGAAAGGAGTCAATCTCAACAAACGGGCCGGGCCCTAACTAGGCGAATTAAACCGTACCCGATAGGCGATAGGAAAGATCCCAATGTAGCCACAAAAGCTGTGATAAAGTAGTCACACATACCAATATACCATGATATCGTCTTGTAAGACTATCAGTTTACTCATTCGTTTCATAACATGCTTATTCACATACAATCATACAACAGTACATGGAAGATCATACAACAGTACACGAACAAAACAATCATATATCAGTTCAGGAAAAGTCCTACTCATGTTCATATATCTGTGATAACTGAAAACGATCAATATATCACAAAACGATCAAGAACGATATACTCTTTTCAAATAAAATACTATTCTCTTTGTTCTTCAATAAGTGATTTTTAGAAAAAACAATTTGCTCACAAATCAATGCAAAAATTTATTGTATTTTTGTATTTTGACTGTTTGGATTATGCAGATTGATTTCCTACTAGTTGAATTGTTTTGGTAATAATGATAAAATATGTTTTATTTTGAAAAAATAAAAAAAATAATTGATTTCTTAATGCGTGTGCATAGCTCTAAAAACCACTTATTGGAGAGCAGATGGAATATATGATAAGCTATAAATACTTACGTCAATTTCATAACCATAACTACTTTTAACCCTTTCAACTCTTACTCCTTTCGAATTAAATTCTATATTATTAGCTATAAAATGCAATATCTCTTCACCTACATAGCCGGCCTTGGCTAAAGCACAACAAGCATGTGCATTAGGCGCCAAATATTATTATATACATTTTAGGGGCGCCAAATCCAAGTAGTTGCCGAACCTACTAGTAACCAGTATTTCAACTTTCTCTAAAAAATGGTGTTTTTCAATGGGCAACAAAATCATTTAATAGCCAGTCATTATGAACATTAGGCGGTAGATTCTGTTTGTTATTAATCGATACTTCCAGATTATATTTTTTAAATATAAAACGAATTGACGATATATTTAAATTTAGCCTAATTTCTGGCGGACAAACTCATTTTATATGTATTAATAATCTTTTTTTTTTTCTTAATTTTGGATAGGAAAATTAAACTCTACTGGAAATGACTAACTCAGATAGTGTGTGCATTTTGTATTTTTTTTTTCACTCTTTCAAGTTGCAACATCTTTTAAATACATATTGTGTCTATACTCTCAGGTGTTGAACTTCGAATCCTCATTTCCCCCACCATAACAGTATCATAATAGAAGCCATGAACAAAGAAATTGTAAAATGATTTTCTTTTATATATATAAATAGCAAACTCACTTTTTGTTTTTGCTGATGTAAGCATTTTTTCTAGGAAAAAAAAATACATCTACTGGTGTAAACATAATCTATTTAATCTAATGAACAGTCAAAATTAATCTAGAAAAACACTTTTTGTTTTTGCTGATGTCAGCATTTTTTTAGAAAAAAAACATCTAACGATTTAAACTTAATCTACTGAATCTAACAAACGGTCAAGATTCAACGCTAAAACATTGCCGAAAATGTGTAATCGGTAATTAGGGATGCATTGCGAAAAATCACCTCTTTTGCACTGCGAAGAAACGCTTCTTTTCAATCAGAGATGCAAGAGTTGCATTATATAAAGATACCAAGTACTTTAGATTACTTTTTTTTCTCCTCAAAGTTCTTGAAGTATCGTTGATTTGTGTACTTGTTCCATCTCCTCCAAAGGCGGACCTACGTGAAAGAATACTGATTCAGGTGACCCACCTTAAATTGTATTTTTTTTGTTTAGAACTTATGAATTTGTTAACTGAACCAGGTTAAATTTTAATTTTGACACCCATTAACTACATCACAATGGTTTTGATCCACTCAAATCTTAAAAGTCCACTATTAAGTGGACTAGAGTTATTTTTGTCCAAGAAAGACAAATAAAGTTTCATTAAATAATTGACAATAGCCTAAAGTCCAATTAACCTTGGAAATTAGATCGTCACTTTCGTAAAACTTCCGTCTTCATCCTTGAGCCAACAACAATACCGATTTTCGATTAATTATTGACCCCGGTAAAAAAAGTTTCTAGGTCCGCCACTGATCTCCTCGGCACCATCCCTCTCTGAATCAATTCCTGGCAACGACTTCAGTTCACCCTTCTTTCAGACGGAAGTTTATATATTTACAGCAAGCATCTCGAGAAAAAATATATGTTTAAACTACTTAATCGAATTTCTGTCTTTGTTCACTTGTAACGAGAGTTTCTCGATCATTGTCGCTGGTTGGGCTTTGTACATTCGACCACTTTTTAAGCAAAAGAACAAATAATTTTTTTCCTAAATCATCAACACATCTTCCTCATGAACGTACCCCTCTCATTTTCACACATGATATCAACTCTCAACAATATATTGATTCTTCAGTTTCCCATTATTATTTTTTATCCATAGTGATCATATTTGTTGATAATCCTAATTCTACTAGATTTAATTTACTTAACTCCATTTATGGTATATTCTGGTTTGGCTTTTCTCAAAAAAAAATATTCTGGTTTGGTTGGGAGACTGGGAGGGGACCTGATTTGCGATATTTGTAGTCTGCAGTGCAATGATTTCTTTTCGTAATTTGATTGGGTTTTTTATCAAAGAAAAAAGAAGTAATTTGATTGGTTGTATTGAAGCACTATTGTGTCTGATAAAAGTGATGCAAGATTGTAGAAATATGATTTTCCAAATTTTTTTGCTAATGCGTTTGGATGTTATTAAAATCAAATCATGTTTCCAGAAAGGACCGATCGAGAACACAAAAACGAAAGATAAAGAAGACCTATATATAGTCTTGGCTATCTAACGTATTTATAGTGGCTATCATTAGTATCATAAATAAGACTAAACTAATAAAAGAAAACTTTGAAATCTCATCAAAGTAGACTAATGTTTATAGTTAATCATACACTAAATATCATGTGTATAGTTAGAAAATATTTGAAGTGCTATAAGAGACGTTAGACTATATAAATATATTGTGACTAAAAAACAGAGTAGATAAATTTATAATCATTTCTTATGATTAATTTTACTTGATTAACATTAAATTCATAAAAAAAAATTGAGATTGTGGGTACTAAAGAATAAAAGTTTTTACAAACCATTTGAAGCATGGTAATGTTATTACTTAAAATTTGTAATAAAGAATATCATTATCTGGTTTCCTAGTTCTTGTAATAGAAAAAATGTGTTTACAAGGTTTATATACAGTTGACTTAACCGAGTGAAATAAACCAAACACAAAAATAAAATAAACTGAACTATATCAGACTATACACATTGATATGAAGCTCACAGACTGTATCAAACATTATCGTTGTCTACTTTGTGGTATAAATTTTCATTTGGGTTGTGCCAACTATCCACCACCCTAGCTCATTGAGGATCCCCAGAACCAAACATTTTCTCGAAGCTACATATATGGTAAAGCTGCTTCACTCACCTGGAAAAGATGGCGATGGATATTCGTACACATGTCATGAATGCCATTTGACATTCCATGTAAACTGCAAAATGTATAAAGAGAGGTAACCAATCATTCCCACTCCTTAGACTCTCTAAAACTCTTTAAGGGTAAACCACCAGCTTATACTGATGGAAAGTGTTGTTTGTGTTGCGAAAGACTTGTTAATAAATTAGAAAGACTTTTGTATCTTGAATTAGAATCCAAAAACCTATTTTACCATTTTGTATAATTAATTACAACCTTTTTTATTTCTCTTTTGAAAACGGATGATAGAAAAGAAGAAGAAGAAGAAGAAAAAGAAAAGGAAAGAAGAAGAAAGAAGAAGAAAGAAGAAGAAAGAAGGGGGAGAAGATAACGTTGTGACGGCAATGTTGGTGACAACGACGATGGTAACGCTGGTGGAAAATGGTGATGGTAAAATGGAGAAGGTGAAGATGAAGGGTGGTGATGGGTTTCCATGGTGATGAAGATAATAGTGATAACAAGATGATAACGATAACGCTATTAACAGTTTGTTAAATAGTTATCAAAACAATTTTGCTTAAATTATTGAGTTAACAAAATTAGCTAATCAAATGTTTTTCATGAAATGATAATTAGGTTAACAAGATAATTTTTATATTTCTACATTTTATATATATATATATATATATATATATATATATATATATATATATATATATATATATATATATGATAACTTGATGAACACAATAATTTATCATTTCATGAAAATAAAATGTAATATGATAATTGGGTTAATTTAGTTAACATGATATTGTCATATTTTAATAATATGATCATTGGTTTAACATGATATTGTACAATATGTTAACTGGTTTAATATGATATTTTTTACAGAATGCTAACTGGTTTAACACATTAACACGTTAAATTAATGTTGGAAAGACATATTTCTGATCAACGGTAGTTTTGTAATTTTTGGAACAAGAATGTTATTTCTCTCTGTTGGTTTTTTAAATTTCAGATTAGTAATGTTATTTACTTAATTTTCTGGTCAACTATGTATATTAAGTAAATTCACCCTAATAATTATTGTTTCCTTAACTTAATTGTTCCCAATTTGTATGACCTTATCCGAAAATTCGGGTAACTCGGAAAGGTACTGTTGGGTCGGGTCATAAATGCACAAACCCGCCTCCAGATCCCTTTCACACTCCAACGCATTTCTCTTCCGATCGCTAAAAAGCTCCGTTATGAAGAAATGGTTTCTGATCGCAGCGACGGTGGCGATAATCGCCGTAATCGTGAGGCAAAGCACCGGAGGATGGAACAAGGAAGCGGCGTTAGAAGCTTTAAAAGAATGGTCGAATCGGCTCGGGATTTGGGCGATTCCGACGTATGTAGCGGTTCACACCGTAACTTTAGCGTTATGCCTCCCTCACGCCGTCTTCTTTGAAGCTGGTGCTTCTATGCTCTTCGGCTTCCTCCCCGCTCTTCTCTGTGTTTTCTCCGCCAAAGTCCTCGCCGCTTCCTTCTCCTTCTGGATCGGCAGGTCTGTGAATCTGGAACTTTAATCAACCATTTTCTCTGCTATGTGATTCAAATTGGTTTCTAGGCTTCGAGTTTTGGATTCTCTGTTTAAGCATCAGAACATCAGAATCTTCTCATTTCCCCTTTTATTCATATGGCATATCATGTTTCCTATAAACTTTTTGCTTCATTGCCTTAGTTTATATCATAGTTTTTGTAAAGTTTAAGAGATGAATGATAATCTCACCATTGTTGAAACCTTATAAAGAACTTTCTAGAAAGGTTTCGTATAGGAAAGGAACCTTATTGAATTTTATTGTTGCTTATCAGAGGAAAATTAAGACTTGACTCACTACTCACCAAAAGGCAGAGAAGATGAATGTCTTTAGATTCCACAGTGGTGTGTGCATAAGATGCTTTTTTGTCTTGTTGATCTGATGTGATTGAGAAGTATGGACAACCGTCATATTCATCTTGTGATTCAATTTCCTGTAATGTATCACCGTTGAAACCTTACACAGAACTTATAAGCACGATAAGAAGTGAACCTTTGTGTGAAAAGATGATTTCTTTTGTTGGTTATCAGAGGAAACATAATATGCATGTCTTCAAATTCTATAATGGCGTGTGAGTAAGATGCTTATTGTCTTGTGGATATGAAGTACGAAGTATGAACAATTGTTAAACGCGTGCCATGATTCTATTTGTCAGCATATGCTAGAGAATAATGAAGCTCGGATGTTTAATTTACTATGCAATGTGTGATATGTAGTTCTTATGATTATCTCTTGGGAGAAATTGCCATTCTCTCATACATATGTTTTTATGTTTTCTCAGGTTTGTGTTTAAGAGTTCAAGCACAGCAACAGCGTGGGCACATAGAAACAAATACTTCAACATTCTCTCAAGAGGAGTCGAACGCGATGGTTGGAAGTTTGTTCTTCTTGCAAGGTTCTCGCCAATCCCTTCCTATGTCATAAACTACGCCTTAGCAGCCACGCAAGTCCGGTTTCTAGCTGATTTTCTCTTCCCTACGGTGATCGGTTGCCTCCCGATGATCTTGCAGAACGCATCAGTCGGTAGCCTCGCTGGTATGGCTGTGGCTTCAGTAGCCGGAGAGAAAAAAACTCAGGTCTGGGGTTATGTCTTCCCGGTACTTGGTGTACTGTCAAGCGTTCTAATTACAGTGAGGGTTAGAAAGTATTCAGCTGGAATTACAGAGGCATCATCAGATACCTGTACACCCTCTGCTAACAGCTCTAGTTTAGCTTCGTCAGAAGCCGATGGATCCAAGAAAAGTGAGTGATGATGCAAGAACATGATGGCGGTTTTTGATCCGGCAATACAGTTTTTTGGTTTGCTGCGACCAGATTGACATCATGGCTTGTTTTGGGGGGAATTAGGCAGT
This sequence comes from Erythrophleum ivorense, assembly GCA_026724425.1. NCBI lineage: Eukaryota > Viridiplantae > Streptophyta > Magnoliopsida > Fabales > Fabaceae > Erythrophleum > Erythrophleum ivorense. The sequence continues at coordinate 767,903 of JAIUCV010000070.1, read as the reverse complement.
AACTTATAAGGAACACGTTGTTAGTTTTTGTACGTCTTGTGTTATAAATTTTGAACAAGACACTAAACTTTCTTGAGATGAAAATTGGTTGCATGGAAACAAAACACAATGAATCTTGATATGATCTCCAAAACATGATCATACATAAAACAGTTCAATATTTTGTAGAACCAAACTGTGTATAGGTTTATATGTTATGCTCTGGTCTTGTTTTGTGACCAAAAGACTCAAGTTGCTGAGTGGATATAACTTGCTTGATACCACAAAGCAAACCATTTGGTTTCTGCTATGCTTTGTAAATAATATATGAAGAAGAAAAAAAACATTATTTGGTAAGAGTTGTTTCTCAATGTAGCAGTTGACTCACCATTTTTCAATCTTCAACTCCCATAGAACACAAGACAACGATTTGTGTCGAGTGTAGATTTTTGGTTGAGAACTTTTACCTACTAGCGTAGTACAATGAGATCATATGTGAGTATAAGCACATGGATTGGTTCTTGGAGTTGGTAAAAGACTTCAAAAAGACAAAGAGGAGGTTTAAGGACAAGTTGACTATGTCTCTCTCTCGCTCTCTCTTTATCTAAAGATAGAAAATTAGGATTTGGTAAACTTGGAGCAGTTAGCTTAAATATTTGATGAATCTCTTCAAGTATAAAACTCCATGAACATCCTTACAACTTTCTACAGAACTCTCAAAGTTACAAAAAAAAATGGCGATCTTGAAGCTTATTCATGGTCTTGTGATCTTTGCGTTGTTCTCTTTTGACGTTAGTGTTGCTCATCCAGGTTTTGGGTTTGGATGGGGAAGTAATGGCCCCAACATTGGAAGAACTTTCTCCACAGGACTTTTCCCACAATTCTATCAGTTCTCTTGTCCACAAGCTGATGAAATTGTCATGACGGTTCTCGAAAAAGCCATAGCTAGAGACCCAAGAATGGCTGCTTCTTTACTCAGGCTTCACTTCCACGACTGCTTCGTTCAGGTTTCTGCACATAAAAGTCTTGACCTATATTTTGTTTTTCCTTTATCAATGTCTCATAAAGGTTAACACTTTAACACTCTTGTGTAAACAGGGCTGTGATGCATCAATCTTGTTGGATGATAGTGCTACCATAAGAAGTGAAAAGAATGCAGTTCCAAACAAGAACTCCATTAAAGGGTTTCAAGTTATAGATGAGATCAAAGCCAAATTGGAGCAAGTTTGTCCTCAAACTGTCTCTTGCGCCGACATTCTTGCTCTTGCTGCACGTGGCTCAACTATGCTGGTAAGTATTGACCTTCAAGAGAAATCTATTGGTTACAAGTCACATTTAGCTTAAATTTTTTTGTGAATTTGTGGATGAATACAGAGTGGTGGACCATCATGGGAGCTTCCACTAGGGAGGAGAGACTCGAGGACAGCAAGTCTCAATGGAGCAAACGCGAACATTCCTGCACCTAACTCGACTATTCAGAATCTCGTAAACATGTTCCAACGCAAAGGTTTGAACCAAGAAGACCTTGTTTCCCTATCAGGTGAGCTTCCACAAGTATTCTTCTCTTTTATTATACGTAGTGGCATGGAAACCAAACCGAAACCATTTTTCTTTAACCGAGTGATTTATATGTTTTTGTACTGAAAAAAATTTAACCCTACCCAACCAAACCAAACCGAATAAACAAGAATTTTTGATAATTAATTTATTTCAATAAACTAAAATTACATTAAACTATACTACCTCCATTTTACAATAAATATCGTTGTAAGATTTTGTTTTTGTTTTATAAAGATTGTTTTTGTATTTTAATTCAGATTTGTAAACAAAAATTTCAAGATTTAAGCTTTTAAGTTTTAACCATATTTTACGTTATTATTCGGAGAAGTAAATTTACAAATGGGTTAATCAAAGATATAACAGAAAATTCATAAAATATAAATTAAATGTGTGAAAAATCATAAACCAACACTTAGTAAAACTTAAAAATCCGAGCCTATAAAACATATATATATGATGAAACGGAACCAAAATATTAATGGATTAGCCTTTTTTTCATATAAAACCTAAAAATCAGAATTTTGGGATTGTGTTTTATAGGAGGGCATACAATTGGAGTAGCAAGGTGCACAACATTCAAACAAAGACTCTACAATCAAAACGGTAATAACCAACCAGACGAGACACTAGAGAGGTCTTACTACTACGGCCTGAGATCGATTTGTCCACCAACGGGCGGTGACAACAACATTTCACCTCTAGACTTAGCCTCTCCTGCTAGATTCGACAACACATACTTCAAGCTCATCCTCTGGGGCAAAGGCTTATTGACATCAGATCAAGTGCTTCTCAACGGCAACGTAGGCCACACTGGTCAATTGGTGAAAGCTTATGCAGAAGACGAGAGCCTTTTCTTCGCGCAATTCGCAAAGTCGATGGTAAACATGGGGAACATTCAGCCTCTAACTGGTATTAATGGTGAGATCAGGAAGAATTGTCACGTGATTAATTGAAAAAACACACTCAGTTTTCACTATATTTTAAGGGAATGATGATTGATCAGGAATAATAAGTCGTGTTATGTTTTCCTATATGATAGAGAGATATAATGTATTTGAATGGAATATTTTGAACTTGTTCTATGTTCGTTACTTGGTTCGTACACGTCTTAAGAAAACCAATATTCACAATTGTCAAATTCAGTGACAAGTAACATAATAAGATATTTCATATTTGTAAATATGGGTCAAGAAACAAGTATTAAAAAAGAATAATATTTAACCAAACAAGTATTGAACAAGTATTAAAAGTATGGGTCATACTTTTATTTTATACTAGACTAGGAAATGAACCAAATAAACCAATAGATATAAAAATTAAATGAAACAAGGGTGTACATAAAAAATGATAGATAACTAATAATAAAAAATTAGAGAAAAAATACATAAAACATAGTAATCCTCCTAGTAGGCAATATGAATGTAGTTGATAATAGTAATTATATGAGAAAATAGAGAGATCGAGCTTAGATTATGGGTGAATATTTGGTGGCCGAAACAACTTCAAATTCGATCTCTATATTCAAAGCATCTTCTAGGTCCAAGTAAGCCTCCCGAAGTTTAGCTAAGGACAAGAATCGACCAAAACCCCAGGATTCCCCCGATTTCGAGAACAAAGTGTCTACTACAAGACAAAAAAAATGGATGTACGTATGCTCATTAGTTAAGTCTAAAACTGGTCGAAGGAGTGTACCTTCGATATCCATCGTAATTAGAAAAACGCCTCTTGAAAACCCCATCACCATCAAGAAACTTTGATCACATCAGTGCTAAAAAGGAAATGTGCAAAAGATATAGCACCATAAATAGTATTAACTGATGACATACATGTGTCTTTGGCATGATTGGATCCACGTTGGTCTAGAACTTGCAGATGTGCTAGCACGTAAACCTTCTCATCCGCCGCTAAGGTTTCACTGTGGGCTAATTGTAAGAAAAGGGATAGCCATTTTTCATTTGCTTTCAAATATTCCTTTGGATACAACCTTATAGCCCTAGAGCAGATTATTGTGTAATTGTTAGTAATGATGCACAAATATATATATAAAATACTTTCATAGACTCATGTACCACATTCTCTTCCTCCCATTGAAAACTGATATGATACGTCAAGATTCTGTTTCAGCACCGAGAAATCCTTGACACTCCAGGACAACTTGGGACGAGTGAATTTCTCATTAAAAGAGACGACTTCCCACTTGGTAAATGGTGAAGCAACCATCACATCAGCACCAAACTCACAATGTTCTCCCTCAAAAATATATCCTTTTTTCGGGTCACTGAATGTTTCGAGAGGAAGCACTTGTGATAATCCCCACACCGTTCTCAATGCATTGAACCTCTTTACTTCCACATCTACAGGTTTATTTATCAGTGATTATATTAATGCGTATATATATAGAGAGAGTATAGAGAGAGAGAGAGAGAGTAGGCTATGAGCGTACAAACCTTGAATAGTAAAGTATTTGTTTTGTTTCTTGTTTAGACGAAGAATATGAGATACGCAAACAGTTCCGTTGGTGGTGTGGATGGGAGGCTTGTGCTGTCTATTTCCACATACATTGAAATAAACCCGTTTCCATTGTCCTCTTCGTTTCCTTTAGGGTATATAACCAATCGCCTGATTTTTGTTTTCCCATTCAAATATAGATACCAAAAAGAAGGAATAATATATTGTACGTTGATAATGGTAAAAGATGTAGTCTGTTTATAACAATATCACGTACGTACGTACCAGTTGTACGTATCCACCGGATAAGAAACGACGGGATTCGTATTTGTCGAGACTAAGTTGGGAGAGTTTGTTGATCTTGAGAGAATAAGAAGAAGGAGGATGCTCTCTTCTGCGCATGAACCCATTAATTCTACACAACTACGTACGACCTTCCTAAATTAATTGGGAAAATTGCATTTTAAACCATGAAGTTGGCACATGATAGCACTTTAGACCTCAGAGGTCTATCACTAGCACTTTAAACCTTCAAACTATTTTCTATAACACTTTTAACCACGAAAGTGGCAGATTTGGTCGCGCCGCCGAAAAAAATGACCGGCACTGTTCACAAAACGATGACGTGTCAGTTTTTTTTTTTTTTGTTATTTATATATTTAATAACTAAAAATACAAAAAAAAAATAAAAAAAAAATAAACAGAAAAGGAAAATCTCATCTCTTCCGACCTATCTCATCTCTTCCGCCCAAAATCGCGGATTTGACAAATTCTCCCGCCCAACATATGTTTTTGCAAATTTTTTTGTCCAAATCGCGTTTTCACAACTTTTCGCGTCCAAAACGCGTTTTCACAAATTTTCCCGCCCAAAACGTGTTTTCACAAATTTTCCGTTCAAAATCGCATTTTCACAAATCTTCCCGTTCAAAATCGCGTTTTAACAAATTTTCCCGTCCAAAACATGTTTTCACATTTTTTTCCCGCCCAAAATGCGTTTTCACAAATTTTCCGTTAAAAATCGCGTTTTCACCAATTTTCCCGCCCAAAACGTGTTTTCACAAATTTTCCGCCCAAAATCGCGGATTTGACAAATTTTCCCGCCTAAAATGCGTTTTCGTAAATTTTCCCGCCCAAAACGTGTTTTCACATATTTTCCCGACCAAAATGGGTTTTCACAAATTTTTTGTTCAAAATGGCGTTTTCACAAGTTTCCCGCCCAAAACGCGTTTTCACAAATTTTCCGCCCAAAATCGCGGATTTGACAAATTTTCCCGCCTAAAATGCGTTTTCGTAAATTTTCCCGCCCAAAACGCGATTTTAAACGAAATATTTGTGAAAACGCGTTTTAGACGGGAAAATTTACGAAAACGCATTTTAGGCGGGAAAATTTGTCAAATCCGCGATTTTGGGCGGAAAATTTGTGAAAACGCGTTTTGGGCGAGAAACTTGTGAAAACGCGATTTTGAACAAAAAATTTGTGAAAACCCATTTTGGGCGGGAAAATTGGTGAAAACGCAATTTTTAACGAAAAATTTGTGAAAACGCGTTTTGGGCGGGAAAATTTGTAAAAACGTGATTTAAAACGAAAAATTTGTGAAAACGCGATTTTGAACGGAAAAATTGGTGAAAACGCGTTTTGGGCGGGAAAAAATGTGAAAACGCGATTTGGACGAAAAAATTTGCGAAAACATATGTTGGGCGGGGAGAATTTGTCAAATCCGCGATTTTGGGCGGAAGAGATGAGATAGGTGGGAAGAGATGAGATTTTCCTTTTCTGTTTATTTTTTTATTTTTTTTTTGTATTTTTAGTTATTAAATATATAAATAACAATTGAAAAAAAAAAAAAAAACTGACACGTCATCGTTTTGTGAACAGTGCCGGTTATTTTTTTGGCGGCGCGACCAAATCTGCCACTTTCGTGGTTAAAAGTGCTATAGAAAATAGTTTGAAGGTTTAAAATGCTAGTGCTAGACCTCTAAGGTTTAAAGTGCTATCATGTGCCAACTTCATGGTTTAAAATGCAATTTTCCCTAAATTAATTCAACACTATATTGCAAGTCGCAACCCTAGAGTTATTCCTGAAGATTGCTGTATATATAGAGAGAAAAAGTGTTGGAACAATTTTTATAAAGTCTAATGGGCTGAATAAAATTTAAATGAATTTAGAAAAATGGGCCATGAAGTCTAAACGCAAAATAACCCCCTTTTTCAGCAGTAAAAGTTAAAAAATATAAAAGACTAGATGGATTATTTGGTTATATGTTTTTAATGAATTCCAAATTCAGTGTTATCTATCTTCTATACTACTATTAATTGAGAAGTACATTTTAATAATGTTTGGATACAAGGATAGGAGAAAAAAAGTTGTTTGGATATAAGAATATAAGAGATAAAACTGTTTGGATACAAGAATAATAACTTAAAACAAACCGATGGTTCAGTCAAACCAAAAATCGAATATGTTAATTAATCAGGTAAAAAAAATGGAAATATATCCAAAAGCCCCAAAAAAATCCAAAAAAACCTAAAAAATAATTATCAGAAAAACAAATAGATATATATATATATATATATTGTTAATTAATCAGGTAAAAAAATGGAAATATATCCAAAAGCCCCCAAAAAAATCCAAAAAACCTATAAAAAAATTATCAGAAAAACAAATAGATATATATATCAAAAATAATCCATAATACTTATTCGGGTAATTTGGGAATCCGATAGGGTATCGATTCGGTTCTGATATTATCTGATACCCACGGATATCAAATATTTTACCCATCTGGTGATTTGTTTTATACCCAAAATCAATCGGATAGGGGTATTGTGGATCAATTCGGTTCGAATTTTTGGGTATGGGTTAAAAGTCTCAGACCTACTCCCTCATAACAGAAATATAATGAATCCAACAGAAATAACCTAAACTAAATTAAACTGAAAAGATAAAAAAAAATGGATCCCTACACTATTACTGTTTTTTTTTTTTGATAAAAACATAACGTACCACCGCGCAAACGCGCGGGTCCTCTACTAGTTTGTTTTTATGATTTTAAAATCCATATTAAAATCATGTGTTATTGGATTTTAGTGGATTTGGAAAAAGTTATATGTTAAAAATCCAAAAAAAAAAACAAATCGGAAGTTAAATTTTACAAAAGTTTTAAATCAACTATAAATACATAAATAACACCCATATTTATTAAACCGATTCGGAATGTTATATGGGTATAAATTGACCCAAACCGACTCTTAACCGAACCTGAACCAACTCCAAACCAACAGATCACAAAACCCGTTGCTCAAGAAAAGAAATACAAACAAAGTATTTAACTTTAAAAAGAAAAGAAAACAAATATATAAAAGTTGATAAATTGCTGCTTTGGGTCAATTTAGAGATCTGCGGGACTTCGATATACTGTAGAAGAAGAAGGATGAGCGACGGAGACGAAGCTGCTAGACGCCGTACCGCGGCGGTGACCGAGTACCGGAAAAAGCTCCTACACCACAAGGAGCTCGAATCCCGTGTCCGCACAGGTTCAATTTCAGAAATCATCCTCATTTTCTCCCGTCGCTCTTACTATCTGAATCTCTTCTTTTTTTTGCTTCTGGGTTTAGTTTGAAAGCTCTCGGGTGAAACTGAATCTAGGGTTGATTAGAAATCTTTGAAATTCTTCTGCTTGACGCGATTTTAAGGGTTTTTGAGCTTCGTATTTGATTGATACCAGTAATTTTTTGAAATCGATCTTAAGTTTGATTGATTTGCCTGCGACTGCTGCTTAATGTAGTTTCGTATAAGCAGGCCTAGTTGAGTTTGAACTTTTTATATGAGATTATAATTTCTGGGTCTTGTGCTTATGCAGCTAGAGAAAATCTAAGAGCATCTAAAAAGGAGTTCAACAAAACTGAGGATGATTTGAAGTCTCTTCAAAGCGTTGGGCAGATTATCGGAGAAGTATTACGCCCACTCGATAACGAAAGATGTAATTTTTCTCTGTCTCTACATATGCTTGAAGCTATATACTTTGTGTTCTATCATCAGAATGTTGAATCTTTTTTTCAACTTGTTTTGCTTTTTTAGTGATTGTTAAAGCAAGCAGCGGCCCTCGTTATGTCGTGGGTTGTCGTAGCAAGGTGGACAAGGAAAAGCTGACCTCAGGAACTAGAGTTGTCCTGGATATGACTACGCTAACGATTATGCGAGCTCTTCCTCGTGAAGTATGCTTCACTTTCGACATTGCTTATCTTTTTTTAACATCATCTTTGTTGTTGTATTTGTAGTGGCCTTAATGTGGTATCTCTTTTTGATGATAGGTCGATCCTGTTGTTTATAACATGTTGCATGAGGATCCGGGAAACATTAGCTACTCCGCTGTCGGTGGTTTAGGTGATCAGATCAGAGAACTCAGGGAATCTATTGAGCTGCCTCTCATGAATCCTGAACTTTTCCTCAGAGTAGGGATTAAACCTCCTAAGGTACTTATTCACTCTCTGATCCTTTCTTTTGTTGTTGTCACAACTATCTGATGCTTCACTTTCTATGTTTCACTTCAATTCCGCTAATGTTGATTTTTTCGCCTCTCATTTCAGGGTGTCCTTCTCTATGGACCTCCGGGTACGGGAAAAACTCTACTAGCTAGGGCTATTGCCAGCAACATCGACGCCAACTTCTTGAAGGTTTGATTATGTTGTATGTGGTTTTGTGTTCTATTCGTCTATGCCTTATTTATGCTAAATAAGGTCTTTAAATTGCCTTGATGTTTAGGTTGTGTCAAGTGCAATCATAGACAAATACATTGGAGAAAGTGCTAGGTTGATTCGAGAAATGTTTAACTATGCTCGTGAACACCAGGTAAGATTAGTCTTTGACTTTTTTTTTCTTATTCCTTTAATAGGCTTTGTATTGGTGTTGATGACTTACCTATTTACTCTCCTTCTGTGGCTAGCCTTGTATCATTTTCATGGATGAAATCGATGCCATTGGTGGGCGACGTTTTAGTGAAGGAACTAGTGCTGATCGTGAAATCCAAAGAACACTTATGGAGTTACTCAACCAGCTTGATGGGTTTGACCAACTCGGAAAGGTACTAGTACCTATAATAGTTCTAGATTAACGCTTGTGCATAAAAAAACGTGCGATGAAGTTATTTCACGAGCTGAGATGTGAAAAGTCTGATACTTGGGTGATTAGGTGAAAATGATAATGGCCACCAACAGGCCGGATGTTCTTGATCCAGCACTGCTCCGTCCAGGTAGGTTAGATAGAAAGATTGAGATCCCGTTGCCAAATGAGCAATCAAGAATGGAAATCCTCAAGATCCACGCATCTGGTATCGCCAAGCATGGGGAAATAGACTATGAGGCTATTGTGAAACTTGGAGAGGTCTGTTTCTTTTTCCTTTACTTGCTCACTGCATTATAGTTTTGCCTTTTTTTGCGATCCCACTGATTGATACTATGAATCAATATCCATAGGGTTTCAATGGTGCTGATCTGCGTAACATATGCACTGAAGCTGGAATGTTTGCAATCAGAGCAGAGCGCGACTATGTAATCCACGAGGACTTCATGAAGGTAGAAACAATCAAAACGATATACTCTGTATTTTCGCATATTTATATCCAACGTTTTTGCTTATCAAATCGTCGGTTTGTACAGGCGGTGAGAAAGCTGAGCGAGGCCAAGAAGCTTGAGTCGAGCTCTCACTATAACGCAGATTTCGGGAAAGAGTAAGAGTAGAAGAAGCTCTTGAGAGGGCCTAAAATGGGGCAGTGAAGAACTCTGTTGTTTTCTTTAAAGCACATTGCTAATGACTCTGTTTCAGTTTCTTTTTTCATGTTTTGTTTTGAGATTTTAATATTGTTACTTTAGAAATGACAGCAGCTCTATATTTTATTTTTACCTATTGTTCGAATCACAAAGGTCGTTTGAAATCGTTTTATTTGAGTCAAACCTCGGCATTAGACCTTTTTTCATTTCTTTGATTAAGCTAGCATTTAGACATCTTTATGCTGTCACAGTAGCTTAGCGACATAATATTTTAAGAGACAATTAGCTAAGAAGGAAGTATTTGAATAGTATTTGCAAAAGAAGGAAGTATTAGAATATGTATGTACATATTGTGTGTACAAAGACAAAAAACCCCTCAAACATAATGATAAGGTGTGGGTCATTTTTTCTCTCTCCACAAAAAAACAATGATGAAATTCTTTTTTTTTTGGCCAGCCAATGATGAAATTCATTTACATGCAACAATTCAACGAAAAAAGTGAAATTTTTACAAGATTGTAATCAAATCTGGTTTATATATATTATGATAACTTGTTATATTTTAAAACACCTAGTTAACAATTATACTATCGAAAAACAAATATTTAAATTATCTTCTAAGTTTTCGTTTACCATGATAACATAAATATTAACTATATAATTTTAAAGTTATTTGAAGAAGAATGAGTTACATGTTTTTGAAACATGCTAACAACTATTGTATCATGTGTATATATATAAATTTATGTTTAACTTTATGTTTTACGGAATATTAAACATGTTATATGGATAACAACAATGATCATGTAAAAATTTATTCGTGTTACAAATTTATTCGTGTTAAAAATTAAATATGGATAACAACAATATTAACGAGTTACATATTGTACCATGTGTATAAGAGAGAAAGAGGGGGAGAAATGCTAACAATTATATTAACGAGTTACATATTTTTGAAGCATGCTAACAATTATTGTACCATGTGTATACATGTATATTTGTATTTAACATTATATTTTTACTGGATAATAAACATGTTAGATGGATAATATCAATAAATCATCATACAAAAATTTATTGAGGAGGAAAGAGACTCTCTAAGGTCTACAGGCGAGGGATGAGATCTAGGGTTTGATAGACTCCTTTCAAAAAATAGTCAGCCAAATTGAATCAGATTTTGCATCAGAACGTGATTGGAGAATCCTCTCTTTGGAATCTCGTACATGAAGACAAGTGTCGTCGTCTTGGTGGTCCCTGTAGTCGTCGCCATCGTCGTAGCTGTTGCCATTGCTGTAGTCGTCGCCGTCACCGTAGTCGTTGCCGTCGCCGTTGTTTTATGGCCCGTGGTGGATAAAATGAGAAATAATCGGATAGTAAAAAGAAGAAAGATTAATTGATAATTTTCTGAGGTTGATGAAGAAATAGAATCAGAATAGAAAGAGAAAGAGAGAGAGTGTGTGAGAGAGAGAGGGAGGCAGAGTGAACGAGGGAGAAGAGAGAAAAAGAGAGGAAAGATGAGAGAGAAGGGGTAGTTTTGTATTTAAAAAAAAATGATTACTGCACTTTCCTGTTTTGCAAATACGATGGTATTTGTTCCTATCTACACAAATTTCTCTTCTTAATGCTTCATCAGATAGCAAAAGAACATTTATTTATGTATTTTGAGGATGTTAAACAATCTTGTGTTCGGTAAACTTGTAAACATGCACTGATGAATGCTAGAAACTCTATAAATTAATACTCGATAAATTAATAATTTTCTCCACTTTCAAGTCGGCCAATGTAAAAATTAGCAAAATTCGATAAAATAATATAATAATAATATTTTTGAAACTCTTATATAAATATATGGTCTCATTAATATCATAAATTAATAATTACCATAAATAATCTTATGTAAATACATATCTATGATGATATATTAAAATATAAGTATAATTTTTATTTGTTTTTTATTAGAACTCAAATATATTTAGAATTTATCCCTAATTTTAGAATGAAACTATACAAAATATAATAAAATTTTTAAAATATATTATTTTAATTTAATTTGTTTTTATATTAATTAATTATTAATAAAATTTTATTTTATTCAAAATCGATAATTTAATAATTCTATAAATTAATAAAATATCAAAATCTCAACTTTATTAATCTATAGAGTTTCCACTGTAGTAATGTATCTAAGACTCTTCAAACTTTCCACAGCCATGGATCTATAAACCAAACATCTAGCTTTTATAACTAACAAAATTAAAAAGTTTGAATATATCATATACATTGTTTATTTTTGTATAAGTTTGTGAATCTTTTGTTTATTTTAATACATTTTAATAAAATAGTAAAAGTACAAAATAAGAAAGAAAATAATTGGATTCAATCAAATTTTATATATTTCAAATAACTAGGTAGATTTTTTGTTTAACTTTGGCTTCTTAAAAAGTTTATATCTCATCATCCCAAAAATTTTATAAAACCAAAATATGCTCACGAGTTGTAATCCTGACCCCATTGCCTGCAAGAAAATAAAATAATTGACTATCATTAAGAAATAAATCGACATAAATCAAATTCATATACTTTGTGTTCAAAAAGATTCGCATGTTAAAAAAAATGGAGACATTGATAAAATCAACAACGATGTGAGACCAAACGAAATATGTCAGATATAAAATATTAAGATATCTTGCTGACAAAAAATAAATAAGTATATTGTTAGTTGGTAAATAAAATACCTTGATGAAGATGGGATTATCAGCTGATAGACTAACGTAAACAAGAAAAGGTCCACACACTATTCTCGCCAGTGTGAAGATTGTGGCAAAACACACCTATCATCATTAAGCAAACCGGTGCTTAGGTTCTTAGAAGCTTCTAACATAATAAATAAATCATTACTACAACAACAAGACAGAAAATGCTACTAAAACAGAGAAGTAGATTTGGGTTCTACAGGAGGACCTTCCTAACTAATAAATCTTCAACTCTATGTGCTTTACATAATCGAGATTAATTTCGTTCAATTTTTCTATTGTGTTTAGATTTTGTCTCTTTTCATAATTTTCCGTTTAGTAAATGCTAGAACACAACATTAAAAGGATTTCCATATATGTATAATAAAATATACTCACATCGGCTGCTAGATTGAGGTTGGTGTCTCTGTAGCCAATCTCTTTCAGAATCTCCCTCAAATGGTAAAAAGGACTCGATACCTCTGCTATCCACAGTGTAGCCACGATCTCAGATCCAGACTTCCAAATTAATTTAACAAAATTAGTAATCCAAAATCTCATCTCTCTAGTAGTTATTATCACTAAATGGAAAAAAGAAGAATAAGAATACCTTTTGGTAGGCAAGTCCAGCAATAAAACCAAGAATGCTAACCAAATGATGAACCGCATTATCAATACTAATCACTTGATCGAACTGGCAACATATGAGATCATAGATCATGTACGACAGTGAAAACGCCATTGTATCCATCTGCTTGTGTTTCATTTCAGTTTGTGTTACACGTGATAAACGAGTGATTATATAAATAATTAAGAGCATAGTGACGTGATTAAGAAGAAACCTGTTGGGGAGATGGCTTAGAAGCACGGGGACAAACAGGGCAAGACCAATCTTGAACAGAGAGCGTTGCTAAAGTGACAGCGACTGTGGCGTGAGCCGTGGAGAGAAGACGATTGCAGAAGTCGAAAGAGTAGCTTGAGAAGATTCTTCTGGTGAGTATGAAAGCCACTGCCCATGTTATTACTCCAAAAACTATAATCTTAATCACTCTAATTTGTTCTTCCTCCATGTTATCTTCTCTCTTTCTTTCTTTATCTAAAAATGTTATCTTGTTTCTTCCAATGCAAGAACCATAATGGTTAATTTTGTGATGACAAAAGGGAGATATAGAGAAAGAAAGAAGAAGGTCCTCGAGTGTGGTTAATACGCTGACATTATTGGTAGTATGTTAGTTGGGAACTTGGGGATTTAATGTAGTGGATCCCAGAGACATTAAATATCTTTTTGGTGAAACCTGATGTCAGAAAGTGAACTAAAAGGATTCGATCCAAAGATTTGGGAAACATTTCCTCTAGTTTCCAATTGGCTAAGTTATTTGATTAAATTGGTGATCATTTTGTTTTACTTAGAGTAGGCATTATGTTCGTAATTATATATTGACTGAGTAAAGACTAGAGACGACCAAGACCACCACATGGCTTTTCTTTGAAATAAGTTGAGCTCAATTGGGTTGAAATGTCATAATCTTTAACCAATTTCTTTCAACTTTTATTTTTTTTCTTTTTCTTTTTCTTATGTAGTTAATGATCTCGTTTAGAACTCCTAACTAACGTGGGAAGGGGTGTAGCACCATTTAAGGCACCAAGCCACCAATCAATACTATGTTATTGTTTCTATTAGTATACTGAAAACTTTTGTAAACGACGATTTACTCAAAGTGACAATATTACAATATAATGAATTGATTAATTAACAATATATAAAAGGCAATTCTCACATCTATAAATGTATATTGATCTTTCAGTTTGGTTCGGATATAAGCTATACCGAATCTATTCATTTGGACTGAGAAAATCTTTAACCAAATGGTTTACCTATAAATTGTGGTTTGGTTTGGTCGGTTTGAATTTTTTTGGTTTTATACGGTTCAGTGTGTTTCCCCAACCCTAGTTAGTTGATATGATAGTTTTCTTTTTCTTTCTTAGAAGAAGATATTTTAGTTTCGTAGTATTCTTCAAAGACGTGGCTTAATTTTTAATCTGCTAACGTGTGGTCTACAAAAAATGCATTAAATTAGTCTTTGGAGGAATTTGTTCTTCGGCTATCCGTTATCGGTTGTGAAATGGACATGCACTTCACTTATGTGTTAATATATAACGAAATATAACAAGAACTTTAGTGACCTCAAGAAAATATACTTTTAGTGAACTTTATAACGAAAATAAATCACACATAACTTTTAGTGTTTTTTCATATTCGGTAAAAACAAAAAAATATACTCCTTCCATTTCTTAATAATGAATTTTCTAGACATTATTTGTTGTTCCACAAAGATAAATATTATAGATTTTTGATGAACTTTTTCAGTTTTCAAGAAACATTAGTTGTATTTGTTGGGATTTGTATTGGTTTAAAATTTTAAAAAATTGTTTTATTGCAAAAATTTATACAATAATGATTGAAAATTTACTTATTAATATGTGTGAAAAAATTAAAAAAATTATATTAAAAAAACGGAGGAAGGAATAGTTTATGGTAAAGCTTCAAAATAACATAATTAAAGATAATATATTGTTATTGCTTATTACCACGACCAAAAGTCCAAAACAAGGCAAAGTGCTTGAGGAGACGTAAAGGGAATGCAATGTAGGAAAGGAAATAAGGTACATTGCATAATTATCGTTAGAATACCAAGACTTAAAAACATTATTGGGTTAAGTTGACATCATAGTGCTTAGTGGTATGGACCGTTATTTGAGCGAGATAATAAAATCGCAAACTCGTGATATCCGACAGCTGAATGAAGACAAGATCTATCAATTTTTACTTTCTCCCACTCAAATCTCGTAGTTTCAAACGACTGTTGCTTTTTCCTAGTGAAATGAAAGTAATCTAACAAAGTTTACTGTTACTGTTAGATCATGTTCTTCCTACCAACCAAATTTGACCTTTGATACGGGGTTGGCTTCACGAACGCGCATGAAAGTTAACTATACAAGTTAAGATTTGCCCATCAATTTAGGATATAGGTCATATGTGTTTAGGTTTTCTGTTTAAGAAAATTTATAGATCGATACAAAATCACGAGATAAATACTGGATCTACAGGCTACAGATATATATTAAAAACATTAATCAATAAGTTTCTATGCAGAATCAGGAAAAGTCAACATAAATCGAGCACCACAATACCACATGGTCCATATATGTCCATCATAGTTTACTAGTTGACTTGGAGAGTGACCATTTTCTTTTCTTATCATGTAAACAAATTACTTGTTCTTGTTTATTTACTACAATAAAATTAAAATCACACAATTTAACCATTCCAATGTTTTTCCAGAAAACTATATAATTTTCTGTAATATCAAGATTCAAACTACGATTTAATTGGTCTACCTCCTGTAAAACTTTCGGACTAAACTTCCGGTATATCCAGCTTTGTAATATGTTTCGATATTACAAGGTAACTTCAGACAGAAAAAACAATAAAAAAACTATTCAAATTTGGGACGTTAAGTTTTCATCACTCAACGATTTTTTGGGATGATTTATATGTAGATTACTCTGCAGAATAATACATAGCTGACTGTTTATTTTTGCATCCTGAAGTCTCCCACTTTTGAAAAACATGTCTCAAAACATGTCTTGTCACAGTGTTCACTTCCCTTTTTGCTTCTGCAAATCCTTATAATTACCAATCCATAAACCATTTATAACTCATAATTTCATTTAACAAGCATGAAATGAAACAGAAATAAACGAATCTATCAGAAAAATGCTTTCTTGTCGTCTTCTTCTTCTTCTATCTCTCCTCCATTCCACGTATCTAACTCTCTCTCTAAACAACGATGCCACCATTCTCCGGCAAGCCAAACTGGGCCTATCCGACCAGGCCCAGTCACTATCTTCGTGGTCCGAGACCGACGTCACACCGTGTCAGTGGCTAGGCATCACCTGCGACGCCACGTCATCTGTCGTCTCCGTCGATCTGTCTAACTTGACGCTCGCCGGTCCTTTCCCTTCTATCATCTGCCGTCTTCCTTCACTGTCTTTCCTCTCTCTCTATAACAACTACATCAATGGCTCTCTCTCCGCCGACGACTTCACGTCGTGCCGGAATCTCCGCTATCTTAATTTATCGGAGAATCTCTTGGTTGGACTCATCCCGGAATCACTCCCTTTCCAGCTTCCGAACCTCCGGAGCCTCGAAATCTCCGGTAACAACTTATCCGGCATCATTCCACCAACCTACGGAGAGTTTCGCAAGCTTGAGTCTTTAAACCTCGCCGGGAACTTCCTCTCCGGTACAATTCCCGCCTCCCTCGGCAACGTCTCAACTCTTAGAGAACTCAAACTCGCTTACAATTCGTTTTCTCCGAGTCGAATCCCGAGTCAACTCGGAAAACTCACGGAGCTCCGTGTTCTCTGGCTCGGCGGCTGCAGCCTCGTGGGACCGGTACCTCCGGAGCTATCCAGATTGACTAAGTTGGTTAACTTGGATTTGACAACGAATCGACTCACCGGGTCTGTCCCGAGTTGGATAACACAGCTGAAGAACGTCGAGCAGATTGAGCTATTCAACAACTCATTCTCCGGCGAGTTACCGGAGGCGATGGATAACATGACGATGTTGAAGAGATTCGACGCATCGATGAACAAGCTAACAGGGAAGATACCCGACGGCTTGACTCGGTTAAACCTCGAGTCACTCAATCTCTTTGAGAACATGCTCGACGGACCCTTGCCGGAGAGTATAACGCGCTCAAAAACCTTGTCAGAACTCAAGCTGTTCAACAACAGACTCACCGGAGCAGTACCGAGTCAACTCGGCGCAAACTCGCCGTTACAGTACGTGGATTTATCGTATAATCGTTTCTCCGGTGAGATACCGACGAATTTGTGCGGGGGAGGGAAACTGGAGTATCTCATGCTTATAGACAATTCGTTTTCCGGTGAAATCCCGAATAATCTGGGAAAATGCAAGAGCTTGACACGTGTTCGATTGAGTGACAACAAGCTTTCAGGTCACATTCCAGACGATTTCTGGGGATTGCCTCACTTGTCGCTACTCGAACTCTCCAAAAATTCGTTCACCGGAAAAATCCCCGAGACGATCTCCGGTGCGAAGAACCTATCGAACCTCCGGATTTCGAATAATCGGTTTTCGGGTTCCATACCCGGAGAAATCGGATCGCTTCACGGATTGATCGAGATTTCCGGAGCGGAGAATAATTTCACTGGTGGAATCCCAGGCAGCTTGGTGAAATTGAAGCAATTGAGCAGGCTTGATCTCAGTAATAATCATCTCTCCGGCGAGATTCCTCGTGGAATTCGAGACTGGAAGAATCTGAACGAGCTCGATTTGGCTAATAATCATCTCTTCGGTGAAATCCATAGAGAAATCGGTTCCTTGCCTGTTCTCAACTATCTCGATCTCTCAAACAATCAATTTTCCGGTGAAGTTCCGTCGGAGTTGCAGAATCTGAAGCTAAACGTTCTAAATCTATCGTATAACCGCCTCTCCGGTAAAATCCCTCCTCTGTACGCTGATAAAATCTACGCAAACAACTTCATCGGAAATCCTAGCTTGTGCATCGATCGCGACGGTCTTTGTGAGAAGGTATCAGAGCCTAAGAACATCGGCTATGTTTGGATTCTCTTATCGATTTTCACACTCGCCGTTTTGGTTTTCGTCGTCGGGATCGTTATGTTCATCGCCAAGTGCAGGAAGATCAAAGCCTCGAAGAGCTCTGGATTCGCCGCGTCCAAATGGAGATCCTTCCACAAGCTTCAGTTCAGCGAGCACGAAATCGCTGATTGCCTCAACGAAAAGAACGTAATCGGATCTGGATCCTCCGGTAAAGTCTACAAAGCGGAGCTAAGCGGCGGAGAAGTCGTAGCGGTGAAGAAACTCAACAAAACAAGCAAAGAAGGAGACGAATACAATTTGAATAGAGACGTTTTCGCCGCGGAGGTTGAAACGCTAGGAACTATCAGGCACAAGAGTATTGTGCGTTTGTGGTGTTGCTGCAGCTCCGGCGATTGCAAGTTGTTGGTTTACGAGTACATGCCTAATGGGAGCTTAGACGATGTGTTGCACCGCCACCGCAAAGGCGGAGTGTTGCTAGCTTGGCCAGAGCGGTTAAGAATTGCTTTGGATGTCGCCGAGGGACTATCGTACTTGCACCATGATTGTGTTCCTGCCATCGTGCACCGCGACGTCAAGTCTAGTAACATACTGCTAGATAAAGAGTATGGTGCCAAAGTAGCCGA
Organism: Erythrophleum ivorense; assembly: GCA_026724425.1. Lineage (NCBI taxonomy): Eukaryota > Viridiplantae > Streptophyta > Magnoliopsida > Fabales > Fabaceae > Erythrophleum > Erythrophleum ivorense. The sequence continues at coordinate 749,141 of JAIUCV010000070.1, read as the reverse complement.
CTTTGGTATCGCCAAAATCGGTCAGATTAGTGGTGCCAAAACGCCAGAAGCTATGTCTGGGATCGCCGGCTCTTGCGGTTACATTGCACCAGGTATAACCGAAACGATACATTTCAACTTATTTTTGTTACATTTGATCTTAGATATAATGATTGTTTTAAACTTTGCAGAATATGTATATACACTTCGGGTGAACGAGAAGAGCGATATCTATAGCTTCGGTGTGGTGCTTTTGGAATTGGTTACAGGGAAGAGACCAACAGATCCGGAACTTGGAGATAAAGATATGGCGAAATGGGTTTGCAATACACTTGACCATTCCGGTTTGGAATCCGTAATCGATCCCAAACTCGATCTTGGATTCAAAGAAGAGATTAGCAAAGTCATTCACATCGGTCTTCTTTGTACGAGCCCTCTCCCATTAAACCGACCTTCCATGAGAAAAGTTGTGATTATGCTTCAAGAAGTATCTGGTGTTGTTTCTTGTAGCGGTCTAAGCGTCTATAAACGCTCTAAGAGTAGTGGGAAACTCTCACCATACTACACTGAAGACTTGAAGTAGATGAAGAACTACTTTTAACTTATGAAAAAACATCATTAGCTCTAATCCTATATGGCTATATCCTATATATCAAACCCTTTGATAAAAAACTTTAAGTTACAATTCCGGGCCGAAATCCAAATTGTATATGATTATATATGTGTGCGGTAGATATAATTCATATAACTATGTCGTATATTAATCAACTCGTCGCAGTCGACAACAAAGCTATACCAAAATTACTTGAGATCATATTCAATATGTTCTTGTCAACTCTCACAATCAATGGAGTTACACCCATCTCAATTCAATTCCAGTCAATCAATTAAGTGATGTGTAAGAAATAATTACCCAAGATCAGTTACTACTTACTAGGTATCAGAAAAGTAACATGGATTAACAAACATAACTAGATGAAGAACTACCTTAACTCATAAAAAACATCATTAGCTCTAATCATATATCCTATAGATCGAACCCTTTCAAAAACTCCTAGTTCCACAAGAGAAATACTTATACATGATAAATGAGATCAAAGCAACTGTTTTGTGAATTGTAAATTCTCTATCACAAATCCTAAATTGCCTTTTGAGTAAGTCACCGAGGGTCCGAGGGAAACTTTATTTTGCACTTTCCTTCGGTTGACAAATGACCAACCAAGTACAGTTTCCTTGTTATTTCAATATTATCTGACGAAAGAAATGTCAATCAATAAAAAAAAGAGAGTAATAATGCATAGAAAACGTAATAAAATCATTCACATTCTGTTAAGAGTTACTCAATCTCCGTATAAAGAAGCTCTTGACTTTCGGATAGATCCCTTTGACGATTTCTCATCTCCGTATTTACAACATTCAACAAATACTCAATAATTAGGGTTGGACCGGCGCTCTCCACGAGGTGATATTTTTTTAATTTGTTTTTATTAAAAGATGTTTATTTACATCAAACAAAATCTTGAAGGATACAAATTATTTAGGGACTCTTTGAAAAATACCCTAATTAGGTTTAAAATTTTGAAAAATACCCTAGATTTTTTCTGTTTTGAAAAATACATTTTTTTATATATAAAAAGACTGTTTTAACCTTATTTAAACTAAACATTAATAAATAATTATAAATTATAAAACAATTCGAAAATAACAATATTAATATTAATAATAATTTATTATTTCCCATATATATATGTGTTAATTTCGGCAATAAAAAATAAAATTTAAAAGTTGATAAATCTATCTTCAATTTTTAGTGTTTATCTTTAAACAAATTTAAATATTTTTGGCCTTATATAAACAACCTTAATCTCACCCCATAACCTAAGCTTCATCATTGAACAAAAAATATGAGCCACCAAAAGGTACAAGACTTAATATAACTCTTACGACATTCATACATCTATTGTGCTTCTTTGATCTGAATCCTTGTATACTCTTTTCAGTTTGCTCAAAACATGGAGAAGAATTTTTTTAAAGGTGAGATCAGAAAGAGAAAGTCGTCTCCATGCGTTAAAGTCTTATCAAAAGACTTTTTCATGGAATGTATGGCGGCGTTTAATGATGGAATTATCAAGCTTACATCTGAGATTATCGATCTCAAAGAGAAGTTGGAATTTCTTGAAGAAAATTGCATGAAAGTACAAAAAGAGGGGATCAAGGTACAAAATGTTCTGCAAATTCTTATATTTTCAGTATGAATATATCTTAGCTTATGATTATTTAATTATTCTTTTTTTTCAGATAACCAAAACAGATTTGAAGACCACTTTGGATTTTGTGGATTCTACAGATTCTTCAGTCCAAATTTTGAAAATCATAACACCACCAAAGTTGGGTAGCCAAAGTAGGAAGAAGTTTGTGAAACGGAGTACATACAATCCGTTTGCTGCAGTAGATCAAAGTGATGAAGAATGGCTGGATGCATGGATGAAGATAAATCGGTTAATATTTACAGCCTATTTATTTGAGATCCTTTTTATATAATCATGTAATTATTTGAATTATTGACTGCAGATGTTTAACGGTGAACTTAGGCATCATTAAAGCAGACAAGCAGTTTTTTAGAGAGCTTATTGAGCCACAAACTTGGTTAAATGAAGATGTAAGTAAATTTTTAAACATTCTCACTTTTAAAAATATCTAATGTAACATAAGCTAAACTATACTTGTTTGATGCAGCATATTAATGTTGGCATGTCTCTGATGAGAAGAAAGTTAGCAAAAGTCTCAGCAAAGGTCTCATGTCCCTTTCGTAGTGAAAGATTGGCATTTTTTGATGTGCCATTCACTATGCTGATTTCTAAGAGCTACCAAGAGTTTTCAGAAAACCCAAGAGATTTTGATTGGAACGCTGAGTTTGCTGATTACTACTCCCTCTGTTTCAAATTATAGGGGGTTTAAGGTTTTTGCACAATAATTTAGAAAACATCTAAAATACCTATTATAACCTCATCTTCTACTATATATTTCAATATAATACCACTAAAAGTTTTTCTTAAAATTAAATGATTTAGTTATCATTAATTGAGATTATGAGTCCCACTTTAAAAGCCAACCATATTTTAATGGTGCAATAAACATTCGCTTAATTTATAAGGAATTGTGAGATTATTGTTTCATTACAACCTTGCTGCTTTTTTTTCCATTTTCTCGTTGGTTTCTTTTTTGTTCATTTTTAATATTTTTGGACTGGGAATGAATCTCTGGATTAATTTATAAGGAATTGTGAGATTATTTATAATGAGTTTATGAGAGAATATTAAACATCTTTCTCGTTAATATGCCATTTCTCGTTAATATGCCATGCAAAATTGGAAACAGGAATTATAAACATTTAAGTCATTTTGGGTATTGAACCTTTTGACTAAAACTAATCTAAATTAATAGAAGGGTAAAAATGTGAAGTGGTGGCAATTTTAATCTAGATTAACGAGAAAGACAATTATTCTGAAACAAATTTTTTTTCCTTAAACCCCCTATAATCTGAAACAGAGGGAGTATAACGGTGTTTCGCCGTGTTGTGAAAGGACAAACAAAAGGCTTGGAGTTGATGTCGATGATGTATACTTGGTGTTGAACATTAAAAATTCTCATTGGATCTCTTTGGCTATATCAATTCTTCAAGGGCACATTGAAGTGTACGACAGCATTATCTCCTTCTCTAGCGATGAAGAGATAGTAAGGTGTGTGAAGCCATACGCGGTTATGATTCCAAGCCTAATCAAAGCATTTGCTATCCCAGCAGACCAAGATGGTCTAGATCCTGTCGAGTACACAATAACTAGGCGTCAAGAAGTTCCACAAAACAAGCAGACGGGTGATTGCGGAGTTTACGCAATGAAGTATATCGAATGTCTTGCGTCAGACACAGATATGGAAGCTGGACTATGTGATGCAAACATGAAGCACATCCGTAAGAAGTTTGCAACAGATATGTTCGTCGAAGCCAACCATTCTATGGATCTCTAGATCTATTAACTTTTCTTTTGGTTTTGAGTTTTACGTACTCTTTCTTTTCTTTTGGTTTTGAGTTTTAGAGACATACTCTTTCTTTTCTTTTCTTTTGGTTTTGAGTTATAGGGACAAAGTCTGCAGTAAATTACAGAGCTACCAAATATCAGAACGACTTAAATAAGTTATCGTTTCTTTTTCATTCCAATAAGAATCCCTATGCTAAGTAGTTCTAAGTAGGATTCATATTCTAAGTAGGATTGAGTTGAAGCTCTGTTCCTACCCTCCATCACTTTCCTACAGAACAAATGCTAAAGAATAAAAGAAGCACAGCAACTACAAGTTCCATCGACATAAGTAAACAAACCAAGTGAACTCATTCAATCTCATCAAATTTGTTGAATGATAATCAAATTTATTGATAAACTAAAACCAAATTAGGCAAATTTAAATCCAAAGACAAGTACGAAATTGTCTAATGAAAACTCAGAAGTCTAAAGAAAACAAAAACTAAAACTAAATTGCAAAGTCGCATGTTGCACGATTGTGACCTGCACGATGACATCTTGAGCAAGCTTGCTTTCGTTTTTTGTTCATTGTTTGTTCTCCAAAAGCTTGATATCTTCTTTTCACAGGCCTTCCTGCTTTTCTTCCAAGTTTTGGAGGAAGACATTTCTGATCAACAATATCATGAGGTACTTCACTTAAATCTGAAAGCTCGTCTATGGGCTTTATACTCTCTGAATATGCAGAACAAAAGTGAGACTTTGAGAAGTAAGGATCTGCTAGTAACCCCGGGTCTATGCCTTGACTCTCTGCAGCCTTAACAGCATGCATACAAGGGATCTTATCAACATCAAACACACGACATGTGCAAGTCCTCCGTTGTATATCAACCAAATAATTATATGACCCATCAATTACCTGAAACTCATATTGATTTATAGGCTGCACATCAAACGTAGACGACAAACCACAGATTTTTTGGATCTTCTTTTCAACTGTAGGTGTGAGAGAGGAAGTAAATTTCGCACCACTTGCTCGACGTTCAAAAACAGCGAGTAAGTGTATTCCTTATTGCCTCAATCAATGACACAATGGGTAGCTCACGGGGTTTTCTGAACACAGAGTTTATTGACTCTGCTGAGTTGCTTGTAGTAATGTCATATTTGTCTCCTGGAAAATAAGCACGTGACCACATTAGAACATTTGCTTTCTCCAGATAGACTCCCATAGCCTGATTATGACGTCGTATTTCAGCAAAAATCACATTGAATTCTGCTCTTGTATAAGCTTTTGAGGCTGTCTTTACCAATCGACGAACCTTTCTTCCTCCAGGCTCACCAGTTACATTCTTTAGTAGATGATAAGTGCAGATTCCATGATGAGCCGATGGGTATACCTTCTTAATTGCTACTCCAATTGAACAATGTCTGTCAGATATCATTACTAATCTAGGATCATCTTCTACAACAGATTTCAGCTTGGTGAAAAACCACTCCCATGATGCATCATTCTCAGAATCTACTATTCCAAACGCAAGAGGATAGACATGAGAATCTCCATCCTGCGCCGTTGCAACTAGCAATGTTCCCGGATATTTTCCTTTCAAGAAGGTCCCATCAAGTACAACAACCTTTCTCATGAATTCATAACCTTTGGCAGAAGCACCTAACGAAAGAAACAAGTACTTAAACCTATCCTGATCATCGACCTTGAGGCATGTTATCGTCCCGGGATTAGCCATCTTAAGCTTGTGGATGTATACTGGGAGTTGTGCATAGCTACTTTCTGGAGAACCCAATACCTCCAGCCGAGCATCTTCTCTAGATTTCCATATCTTCCAGTATTTTGCATCAAGACCATATCGTTTCTTCATAGCTTTAGAGATCAGGTCTGGTTTCATATCTAAACCAGCTTTTCCAAAGTTTTGTAAAAGAAGCTTACTTATTACCTTCGAGGAAGCTTTTGGTCCACCAATTCTTCTAGAAAGACATGTATGATGGTTGATGTACTTTGTCACCCAAAAAAACTGACATGACGGATCTATCTTTACAGCTCGAACCATCCACTTGCAGCTTCCGTCTACACACTTGACAACTAACAGCTTGGTGTCTGACTTTTTAACAGTAATTCTGAATTTGTGCTCAATCGAAAGCATTCGTATATTCCAAGACAGCTCTGCTTTATTGTTGTACCACTGGCCCTTTTCAATGGCCTTTCGATCATGAAACTTAAAAGCTTCAACTTCTGTTTCATCATTACTATCAGAAGCAATCTCACGAGAATTAAAACCTTGATTCCGATACTCTAGGTTTACATTCTGAAGTGAGATGCAAAGACGAACGGGCATCGATCTACAAATTCCGCACAAAGTATCCAGTTGCCTATCATTGGTCACAAAGACAGGAGGAGTATCCTTGGGCATATATTTCAGCATTGTTTCAGGCAACATATAGCTAAGCTCTACCTCAACCAATCTATCTATACCAAAATCTTCCTGAACCATACGAACCATATCACCGAACTTCAAACCATCCCTAACAGTGAATAATTTACCTCCTTTTTCTGTATTCACATTGAATTTCCATAATTTCTTCTTCGCCTCCCATTCTCCAAAAACCCCTGCTATATGCAACATTTTGCTTCTGAAAGCATCCCAAACAAAATCATTATCAGATTAGCACACTCACAGTTTTGAAATCAACAAGAAACGCATTTAATTTCAACAGTGATTCCAGATTCGAGAAAACTAAGAATATGGCACCAATAAACATCATTTTGAATTAATCATTGGACCAAAGTTGATATAATTTATGCTACAAATCATGAAGTAAAATAGAGTTGATCTGAGCATGGGGAAGAAGACGTCGACTAACCTGCAAATGTGTCGACGGCGTTGAGAATGTCGTCAGAGTTGAAAAGAATAAAAAAGAAATCTTTTGGTTATGCAAAAGAAAAAGAATTATGATTTTTAATAGATATTAAACAGATAATTAGGTATATTCTAAATTTAAAATGAAACAAAATCTAATCAAATCTTCATATTTTGTATTTATTATTTAAATTTCGTTTTTATTAAATTAGTTGAAATTTTAAATTAGGATAATTAAGTCATTTCACATATAAAAAGTGAATTTTTCAAAAACCAAAAAAAAGAAAGGTAGTTTTCAAATTAAAAACTCAAAAAAGGGTATTTTTCCAAATTTTCTCAATTATTTATCTTGATTTGGTTCTTGTCATGTTTACAGTACAAAAATTTAACCTTTAATTTTATAATAGTTTATCATTTACAAAATATTCACAAATTTTGATTATGTATTTCCAAACCCACATATATATCAAATTTAATATGTTTAAAATAATTATATATTTTAATAAATATAAAATGGCATATATATTTTATGTTTGTGATCAATTTAAAATAATTAAAATAATTAAACTTATATGATAAGTTATAATATTTTATTATGTTTAAAATTATGATCAAACTAAAATAATAATAAAATATACGATTTAATTATTTAGTTAAATTAAAAACTAAATTAAATCAAATAAAAAAACTTTAAAGTTTGGAAATCTATTAAATCAGTTTTCCTACTTATGATTGATTATTATTTGGATCTTTTTATAATAGGATTTTTGAACTATTATCCCAAAATATACTCGATGTGAGACTTTTAATAATTTTAGAGATTTGCTTTATTTAAAAAAATTCAAATCATAGCATATGTAGAAAAAACTAATTTTTGCATTATATATTCTGATGTGATGATATAGTTTATTTTTGAAAAATAAAGTTAAACAAAAATGATAGAAAAATAAATTAATTTTTAAACAATTAATAATACAATTAAAATAAAATCTTCCATATTTTACTAATTGATTGACTAATAAATTTTGTCACTACTAAAGAAGGAAATAGAAAAAATAATTAATTTTATATTTAAATTAATAATAAATATTTGATTTTCTAACCAAATATGAATGGCATATAATGTAAATTATCTAATAAACTTTGATTTAATTGAAAAACCCCCTTGAAAATAAACCTAATAATGACACATAAGTAATAGCAAAGTTGTTAATAACATATGACAGAAAGGTTGTTTTGATAATGCATTCTCTTTTAATATATTATATGGATGGATGATTTAAGATTTTTTTAAACCATAAAAAAACATGAATAATTTCTATTATGTAAAAGATATCTATATATATATTATGAATGAAATTTTATAAACTAAAAACACGATGTATGTTAAGTTTTTTTTGTTGGTATTATGTTAAATTAAGTATATTGAAAAAATAAATTATATGCTAAATGTTAAGTTAAATATACTGAAAAAAATAATTTATATAGTAAATAAGAAATGTCAAATACAAGTATGTACTCATATATAATTCAAAAGATTTCACTGGTTAAGGAAAATATATTGGATATTGATATCATATTTTAATTAAAACCATAAATTGATTCATTGGTAATCAAAAAATTTCATAAATATAAAGTCGTTGTATTTTCTTACATATACTAGATATATATATATATATATATTTCTAAAAGTAGAATCTCTATAAAAAAATTTGTTAAAAGTAAATTAAATTAAATGAATACCCAGCGTAAAATCTAGTATAAAGAAAAAAAAAAAGAGTAAAGGAGAGAACAGACAGCAGACCCTCGTTCTCTCTCTCTCCGTCTCTCTCCGCCATGACCAGCTCTTCCGCTCCTTCACGCAAGGTCTCTCTCTTTCTCGCATGTCTTCGATTTCTCCACGAGTTTTTGTGTGTGTGTGTGTGTGTCTCTCTCTCTCTCTCTCTTATATATAATTTTTTTGATTGAATCGTAGGCGTTAAGCAAGATCGCGTGCAATAGGCTGCAGAAGGAGCTTACCGAGTGGCAATTAAATCCTCCTACTGGATTTAGGCACAAAGTTACTGATAATCTTCAAAAGTATATCAATCTCTCTCTCACTCTCTCTCTCGCTCTTTCTTTTCTTTTGAATTTTTCAATTTTTTTTATTTTATAATTTCGATCGATTTGCGGTTTTGTGTGTGATCTTAAAAGATGGACAATCGATGTTACCGGAGCTCCGGGAACGCTCTACGCGAACGAGACTTACCAGCTTCAGGTTGAATTTCCTGTAAATTACCCTATGGAAGCGCCGCAGGCAAGTCATTTCCCGATCCTCTCTAGGTTTTACTTTCGTTTTGATTCTCTCAACACTGTAATCGCGAATCGAAATGTTATTGGTGGCAGTTTCTATCTATTGCCTGAAGAAATGGTTGATTTAAGGCTTCTTATTGGCCAATATTTAGGGAATTTTCCTTGTATTCCCTCTCTTTGGTTGTTAAAAACTGATACTTTGTTATGGTTATTGAGTTTCTTTTGAGTTTTGGTGTCTCTTTGGTTAAGAGCTAGTGATTATTTTTGTTTTATATGGCTTTTATTTGTGTCTGTGGAGGAGTGTATGAGTGGTTATCTCTGTTGTTGAGCAGGTAGTTTTTGTTCCTCCGGCACCGTCACATCCACATATTTACAGCAATGGACATATTTGTTTAGGTATTTGCTTCTATCTCTTTGCCTTATGCTTATGTTTTTTGTTCTCATTCACATCAAGGGTTTGTTTATTTGACTTTCTATTACCCCCTAGTTGCATAATTGTTCTTGCTTCTTATGTGTAATGATGCTATTATACGGTACCTTGTTTAGTTAGGCTTTATCACTTTTAATGTAGAATCTATTCGATTAGACTCTCCATAGTCATAGTTTTCTGCTCAATCAAGAAAAGTGACAATTGCTTAGCTATTATGTTGGTGATCATTGACAAGACTGCGATTCAGAGAGTTTTTGTTTACCAAAAAAGGTTTTTATTGTATAACCTTGCTCATAGGTTCCTAAGACTTGTAGCAGCCTTCCATGTTCAAAGTCGGTTTTAGATTGTAGGGTGGATTATTTCAGTCTGAGAGCAAAATCATAATCCTTTTCGAAGGTCCTAGTGGTCTACGAACCAGTAAAGTATGCAGCTCATTATTTTGTACTGTGCTTTAGAGCTCATGTATCTGCTCTCTTTACTATCAAAATCCTCAAAACACAGCCTGAAATTATGCAATCCGTCAGCATGTTAACTAAGAAGAATGATTCTTTTGGAGAATCTAATGATGAGTGGTTGATTTTTGGCAGATATTCTATATGACTCATGGTCACCAGCAATGACGGTGAGTTCGGTCTGCATCAGCATTCTCTCGATGCTATCAAGTTCACCTGCAAAGGTTCCTTCTTTGTCTCCTCCTAATTTTACAAGTTTCATCCAAAATCTGTATGAGCTTGCTTAGTAAGAAACATATTTACTTATGTGTGTGTATACGCCTTATTGATTGCAGGAACGTCCTGCGGATAATGATCGTTATGTGAAGAACTGTAAGAACGGGAGGTCTCCTAAAGAGACGAGGTGGTGGTTCCACGACGATAAGGTTTGATGCAACGGCCAACAAGTCTTAAGAGGAAGAAGCGTTTTATGTAATGATTGACATTTTGAAAAATGTCAAATTCTGACACATCTGAAATTTTAACTTATTGTCGTCTCCTCTTTTTTTGTTCACTCTTTCCTATGGGAATGTCAAGTGAGCAGTTCCCGAATCGTATAAAAGAGGTGTAACATTGAACCGGAATCTTGAATACGTTCTTCGATTTTCTTTTGTCAAACAGAGTAGTGTTACACCGAGTTTTAACCAACTCTCAAGGACGAGAGAGGAGGGACTGGGAGAGAGATGGTTTTACACAATGCTGTCCAGTTTTGATAAACCGATCCGGAATCAACAAACCAAGAGTCAAAAGAATCAAACAAGAAAAAATTTGAGTCTACAAACAACTTCATAAATATACGTTTGGGTCCAAGTAATGAATTTTTGCTAACAAAATTATCAACAAAGAAACTTGTCCAAATTGTTTTTGACCAAATGTTAATCATATTAACCGAAATCGAACCGAATACAATTCGGTTTGGTTCGGTTAGGGTTTTTCTTCCCATCATCTTATATAGTAGAGCAAAAGGAAGAAGCTTAAAATCATTTTCAGTATTAACATTTGAGAGGGATAAAGAGAGAAAGCTAAACACTTAAATGGCGGGAATTCCGATTCTCCGTCTTCCTTATACTTCCATTCGTGCCTCTGCCTTTTCCCCTCTCTCGATTCTCTTACAGTCACCGATCATCTCCAGAACCACCGCCGTTTCCTTTTGCTCGGCGCCGGAATTCGCCGACATCGTGCCCAGAGATGATTCAAAACGCGTAATCTCTCTCTTTCTTTTTATCAATTCAATTAGGGTTTAGTGTCTCCCATTTCCGACCATATTTAACTTCTTCAGTGCCCTCTCAAGGCTGGGCTTTACCTCGTTGCAACTCCCATCGGAAATCTCGAAGATATCACTTTACGGTAATCTCCAAAATCCTCAATTTCTGAAGTGAATCAATTATTGATTGCAATTGTGTGTGTGTGTGTGTGTGTGTGTGTGTGTGTGTGTGTGGCTATGTGTAGAGCAATTCGAGTATTGAGATCTGCGGATGTGATACTCTCTGAGGACACGAGACACTCTGGGAAGTTGCTTCAGTACTACAATATTAAAGCTCAACTTGTAAGTTTCATTTCTTTCTTTATGCAAATTCTCTTTTGCTTATTCTCTATCATGTGATGTGTTGAATTTATGAGGTTTAGGTTTTTAGCTCAGTTATCACAAGTTCAACGAGGCGCAGAGAGAGCAGGCTGTGTTGAATCGATTGAAACAAGGAGAGATTGTAGCACTTATCAGCGATGCAGGGACACCAGGGATCAGTGATCCTGGTACTCAACTTGTGAGTGCTAAAAAACTTCATCTTTTAGGGTTAAACTAGTGTTGAGAATTGTTCTCTAGTCACTTAAGCAGAGAAGCACCTTTCTATAATGTTTCTTGTGAATGGAGGATATGAGAAGGAACTGTTATCATCTTCTTGCCTCAGGCTAAAATGTGTGCGAAAGAGAATATCGATGTGATTCCGATCCCCGGGGCTTGTGCTGTAGTTGCTGCTCTTTCTGCCTCTGGTTTGGAGACGGACGAGTTCACATTCGGTAACTTTAGCTATATTATACATCTTTTGTTCATTGCCGTATGTAGAGTTTTTTTAATTTATAAATAAATAACTTGATTTTTCTACAGTTGGTTTTCTTCACAAGCATTCTGGAACAAGGAAAGAGAGGCTGATGGTATCAGCAAATGAGACGAGAACACAGATCTTTTATGTTCCTCCTCATAAGTTGTCACAGTTTCTTGAAGATACTACTCCTTACTTTGGTGAATCAAGGTGAATTATTGTCAATGCACATCCACTTTCTGATCTTCTAGTGTTAGGAGGCTTGTTCTGAAATAGAATTTATGTGGTGCAGGCAATGTGTAATAGCTCGAGAGATCACAAAGCTGCATGAAGAGGTAACAACATACTGTATGTGACTTGTTAACTACATATGGTAAACGGTTGATGATAAACCCACTGATGAGAGGTGCTCTCCTCCTACAGTTTTGGAGGGGTTCTCTAGGGGATGCCAAGAAAGAGTTTCTGATTCGCCAACCAAAAGGAGAAATCACGCTTTTGATTGAAGGAAAAGAAGAAACCAAACCTGAAAATCCAACGGAGTCTCAACTTGAAGAAGAGTTAAGAGTGTTGATCTCTGATGGACATAGCCTTTCCACGGTAACCATTCTGTCACGAGAACTTGCCGTTATTGAAAACATGTCATTTCAAGTATATGATTAGATTATAGACATGTTGACTTCTTTGAGATGGATATGTAACTTACTGGTTCTGGATCTAATATCATCAAACTCTGCCAGGCGGTGAAAACGGTGGCGGAAAGAACATCAATGAGAAGGAAAGAGGTGTATTCGTTAGCATTGAAGAAATTCGGGAAGCAGATTCAGGTAGAAGATGAAGCTGATGAGTAATATGAGAGGTCATTTACCATCTTGAAGCTTTTGCGTCAAACTCATCAATGTCATTGTGTAAAATTGTTGCTTTAAATGGGTTATATTATGATCCTAATCCCTCAAAGCCCTTGAGTTTTTTTCATCTTGATTACTTGGGTTGAGCATAGTAAAAGAGTTAATTTCATCATATACCGTTTTAGTATATATATCCCATCATAAAAGAGTAATCATACATCTAATTCCGTCAAAATCTGATTACTCGTAAAAGTGAAACAAAAATAAAAAGCTAAAACTGCTTACGTATTGAAAGAGATGGAGTATGAATTAAATGTATGCTTTTTTTCTCTAGATAAACATCTTTTAACATCTTCTAAGAAAATCAATTATCAGTTTTCTCTCTAATGGCTCTCATGACATTTCTTCAAGTCACAATTTCTTTCCTTTGTTTCTCCTTCCTCTTTGGATATTTCTTGCTCACCCTTTGTTTCTCACAAACTGGCCGTTCCTCGGTATGCTTCCGGGTTTACTCGTGGAGATCCCTCGTGTTTACGACTATGTAACCGAGGTTCTCGAGGCCTCTAACTTATCTTATCACTACAAAGGTCCGTGCTTTGGTCACCGTTGATCCAGTCACAATTTCTTTCCTTTGTTTCTCCTTCCTCTTTGGATATTTCTTGCTTAGCAAGAAATCTCACCCTTTGTTTCTCACGAACTGGCCGTTCCTCGGTATGCTTCCGGGTTTACTCGTGGAGATCCCTCGTGTTTACGACTATGTAACCGAGGTCCGTGCTTCGCGGACATCGACATGTTGGTCACCGTTGATCCGGCTAACATGCATCACATCCTGATTACAAACTTCGCCAACTACCCGAAAGGATCTGAGTTCAAGGAGATATTCGATGTTTTGGGAGATGGGATTTTCAACGCGGATTCTGATCTATGGAATGATCTGAGGAAATCAGCTCAAAGCATGATGATGAGTCATCAGGAGTTTCAAAGGTTCACGCTAAGAACAAGCATGAGTAAGGTAGAGAATGGTCTTGTCCCACTTCTTGATCATGTTGCTGAGAAGAAACTAGTCGTTGACTTACAAGATGTGTTCCAAAGATTCACGCTCGACACTACGTTTATTTTAACGACCAGGACTGATCTAGGTTGTCTCTCCGTTGAAATGCCGGAAGTCGAGTTTTCTAAAGCTTCAGACGATGCAGATGAAGCGGTTTTGCTTCAGACATGTCAAGCCGAAGATGGTTTGGAAAATGCAAAGATTACTTGGGTTTGGAGTTGAGTTGAAGATGAAAAGAGCTCACTCGACATTGGATCGAGTTTGCTCCAAGTGCATAGCTTCTAAGAGAGATCAAATATTTCATGGAGACTCTTCTTCTGAAGATTTGTTGATGTCTTACATGAATATTGACACGACCAAGTACAAGCGTATGGTAGTTCTAAGATTGTGATTTGCATGGCGCGCTTTGTGAAGCCCTCAGGCTATATCCGCCAGTTCCTTTTCAGCACAAGTCTCCTTCGAAACCGGACGTTCTTCCAAGCGGACACAGAGTCGATGGTAGTTCTAAGATTGTGATTTGTCTTTACTCATTAGGGAGAATGAAATCGGTCTGGGGAGAAGATGCGTCGGAATTTAAACCGGAGAGATGGATTCGGAGAGTGGAAGGTTGATACACGTGCCACCTTCTAAGTTCTTATCATTCAACGCCGGTCCAAGGTTTTGTTTGGGGAAAGAAGTTGGCTATGACGCAGATGAAGACAGCAGCTGTGAAAATCATACAAAACTATGATATAAAGGTCGTTGAAGGACACATTATCGAGCCAGTGCCTTCTGTTGTTCTTCACATGAAGCATGGTCTTAGAGTAACAGTCACTAAAAGATATAATATCGTCTGAATCGTATGCAATAATTTGTACTATAGTAAGGAAAATTTGAATTCTAGAAAGTATTGTCACTCATTATCAGAAAAATAAATGTAAAAGAGTAAAAATTAGAAATTGAGTTTATGGCAAACAAAATGGGTGTACTTAGGAAAATAATTGAGGTCCATAATTTTTTCACGATATTATCCTTCAACTAAATTAGATATGTAACTTAATGATTCTGGACTTGATATCATCAAACTTTGCCAGGCGTGAAAATGGTAGCAGAAAGAACATCAATGGGAAAGAAAGAGGTATATTCGCTGGCGTTGAAGAAATTTGGAAAGCAAATTCAGGTAGAAGATGAGGCCATTGCAATTTTGAAGCTTTTGCTTCGATACTTTTTTGCTTCAAACTCACCAATGTCATTTTGTAAAATTATTACGTTAAATGGTTTAAGTTTGATCCTGAACCCTCAAAGCCTTTTAGCTTTGGATCTTGATTTGTTGGGTTTAGACTTTTAGAGTATAGTAAGAGTTAGTACCATGTCTTAATATCTGATTCTTCGTTGTTTTTAATAAGAATACGTAAACATATCTTTATCAAAAAAAAAGAATACATAAACATATAATTTAGTTTAACTTTAAATGTAGTGTCAATAAAAAAGAATACATACATTTCTTGTTTGTAAAAGTTAAATGAGCAAAACATGTAGCTGGCATGTAGTTTACTTTGTGTTAGTATCGTTATTATATTACCATTTGAATTCATATCCGTATAGTTAATCAAAATGTAATATAACGAAGTATTTTTTTTTGTTTTTTGGCTATGAATGTTAATATCAATCCAAGATGGATAGAATTGGACGCGTCAAGTTCACGAAAATTGGCCCCTTTTGTTTAACAAATTTTTTTAAAAACACATAACACGTAATGTCGTTTCGTCTGAATCAAACATGCACCGACGTAAACGGAACGGAGATCTAGCGGCGTCTACGTTTGGTATCATTAATCTTCATCGGAGCGACAAACGGCGCTTAAACGGCATCTCACTCCTCGTTATTAAAAATTTAATCAAAGTTCCACTGTCACTCGCAGTGCGCATCTTCTTACTATATTCATTAATCCATAATCATTATATATCTTTATAATCATTAGCAAATCCATGATCATGATCGAGAGAATTGTTCTCGATCAAAGATTTTATGATATGAAGAAATATGTGTCTGGATCACAAAATTAATATACAATTTGATCCTGAAAGTTAATCAGGCGATTTAATCAATAAGAGTAGACATAAAATTAGGTACCTAAGTGGAAACAAAACAGCTGAAAATTCGTTATAGATATAGCTAGTGACAACATATTTTCTTAAAGAAAACAAGATCGAGGTGGCACAAGTCACAAAATCGTCTGTCCAAATTTGTTTATCGATAAAAAGGTTCATAGAAGAGGATGGGCACATGTCCAAATTCCTCGTGGAAGCTAAGTTTTAATCATTTTGGATGGAAGTGGAGTGAAACCAAAGTATATAGATGTTTGAGACCAAAAGTACACTGTCGTCCACGACTCAAAAACAAAACTAGATCTATAGAATAATAATTTTTTTAAATATAATAATCCATACTATGGATATGTGTAAATATAATGCAAATATATTTAAAAAATTGGAAGAAGAGATGTAAATCTGGATCATGATCACATGCCATGGAGCCCAGCTACAAAACCATCACCGTGCTTCTTCTTCTTCTTCTTCTTCTTGTCGTTTTCGCACATGTTCTATGGTCCGATTCCTATAACGCTATTATAAACTATAATTTCAACATCATACCTAATTCATTAGGTCATCAACTTTTAATTAGTCGGTGTGGTTATTGAAAGTTCAGTTTGTTGTATATTTTGTTATTGATTTTTAATGTAAGTCTCAACATGAACTTTGTATAAACAAGAACAAAAATTATGAGTTAAGAAAATTGTATGTCTTAAACATTATGATATATGTCGATTTTGAAGTAGCCTAACAAAACCGCAAGCTGAAACGTTTTAATATCTTTCTAAATAATAGGTGTGCATAACGCGACACAAATATCTACTTTTGTTTAATGAAAATAATGTTATGGTAAACAGTGGCTCTAATATACTTTTGATTAAGTTGGTGTGGTAATTAGTCTGTATATAATGATTCTAAAATTCAGTGACTAAAATTAAGTACTACTAGTAAATAAATATACAGAAGTTGATGTAGCTGTTAGAGATATTTTTTCCACCAAAATATAAATGTTATTAGCTTTGGGTCCCCTATTGATTGATATACTGTTGTCATGCGAGTAATTACCAAAAATATGGTTCACTTTCATTAGGTGAAAAAAGGAAAAAAGGCTTAACATTACTATCATTCATTCACTACCGTAAAGAATATATAGTTTCTAGATCAACCTAACGATCGACTGAGAGTCCTGACAACAATACTAATCTGAGAAAACTCGTTTCTAGTTTAGATTTCTTTTTTTTTTACTTGTCCCTTTCGCATATTAAGTTATTAACACTTTCATTGCAGTAATATAGTCTATTGAATATTTGCCCAAACATTAAAATGGAATAAATAGTTGATGTGACGTTGATGCTTTTTGCTTACGGCCTTGCATGTGGAGCCACTTTGAAGCTTTTAACTTTTGTCACTTGTTTCTTTCTTTGTTTTGTTTTTTTTCATTAATAACTCACACATGTTATTGTTAGAATGCAACTCTCAGTTCAACATTTAAAATGTAAAACTAATCACGATCATTTATTTCAATTTATAGTGGTGGCTTCGATTTCTCTGTTAAGAAGCTCAACTAAAGTTGTAAATCTTCATTTTTCATACGACACGACATTCGTTTACAGACTTGGATCATATTCTCTCTTTTTTTTTTTAAAAGACTTGGATCATTTTCTTAAGGATATTTTTCAAGCACCAACACTTTTTTCAAAAAAGTTAATTTGATGAAATGGTACTGAATGTTTATGTGCTTCGTCTGAGCATGGTAAATTAAGTTTTTTTGTTTTTCCCAATTCAAAAGTTGTTATTAGTTTTTTTTGTTTTGTTACCTACATTGTTGTAAATTTGAACTTGTAAATGATATAAAAAGGTTGATTTCACAAATAAACTAGAAGGGTTTATTGGTTTATGAATTTTAAATTGATTTGGGATTCATGTAAGATTTATAATTTTTTGAGAGTACTCATGTCAAAATTAATTAAGCAGGTGAGATTTAACTACTACAGGTGAGATTTGGGATTCATGTAAGATTTATACATTTTTGAGAGTGTACTCATGTCAAATTCTTCTAATCTAAGATCAAATCCAACTTATAATCCAAATGTGAATAACACTAGATCTAAACTAATACTTTGAAATTATTAAAAAAAAACCATTGATCTAATAACACATAAGTCTGCTTTAATTTCTAAATCAATTAAATTCCACATACCAACAGAACCCTCAACAAATCCCCCTATAATCAGAATACTTTTCGAACATATATAGAAAAAATCACTTTTTAACATTTTCTATATGTAAGTTAATGCAAATAAAGTAATACAGGTTAGTTTCAATTATTTAGAATGCTCCACTAATTTATTATTTTCAACTAATTCACTATACCAATTTATATTCATAATAAATTAAGAGCGGGCGACGAAACCAGAGGTATAATCAGAGACCAACGACACTCTCTACACAGAGTTTTTGCTTCCTCTCTGTTCCTTCATTTTCTCTCCTTTTATTTTTTTTTGTTTGAAAATATCAATTTCCCTCTTTAAAATCTCACATTTCTTCCCAAAAAGATGGGAGCAATCTTGGTTCTCTCCAAGATCCTATCTCTCTTGCTAACGACATTGCTGATTGGATCCTCCGTGATTCAGTGTAGCGTAACATATGATAAGAGAGCCATCGTCGTCAATGGCCACCGTAGAATTCTCCTCTCCGGCTCCATTCATTACCCAAGAAGCACCCCTGAGGTACAAATCTTGATGAATTCTCAGAGAAATTGAGTTTGTTTATTTGTTTCTTTCTTTTGATCTTTGATTTTCTTGTAGATGTGGGAAGATCTTATAAGGAAAGCTAAAGATGGAGGCTTAGATGTCATTGACACTTATGTTTTCTGGAATGGTCACGAACCTTCTCCTGGAACTGTAAAAAAATTCTTCATTTTCTTGTTAAATCTCATTAAAGTTTGAAACTTTTATGAAATTAGATTTCAAAAGTTTGAAACTTTTATAAAGTTAGATTTGAAAAATTGGTCGGTTTTTTTTTGTTTTGTTTGCAGTACAATTTCAAAGGAAGATACGATTTGGTACGATTCATCAAGACGGTACAAGAAGTGGGGCTTTATGTTCATCTCAGAATCGGTCCTTATGTTTGTGCAGAATGGAATTTTGGGTAACGCTTCAATAAATGGAGAAGAAACCAAAAAAAAAAAACATTTTATTGTATTTAATTGTCTCATTTTCCAAATTTTGAATTTTGAATTTTGTTTTCTTGAAATTTGTGTAGAGGGTTTCCTGTTTGGTTGAAGTATGTACCTGGGATAAGCTTCAGAACAGATAATGGACCTTTCAAGGTTTGATCTTTCATGTTTTAAATCTGTTTAATTTTGTTGATATCATCAATGTAACATATGTGTGTTTGTTAAGGATGCAATGCAAGGCTTCACACAGAAGATTGTCCAGATGATGAAAGATCATAAATTCTTCGCGTCACAAGGTGGACCAATCATCTTATCTCAGGTAATATAATACTAAATTTCACAAAGTTTTGATCATTTGAAGATAAATGGTGAAAAAGATTTGATATTTTTCAAAATGTAGATTGAGAATGAGTTTGGTCCAGCGCTTGGACCGGCTGGTCACTCATACGTTAATTGGGCTGCGAAAATGGCGGTTGGTTTAAACACTGGAGTCCCATGGGTGATGTGCAAAGAAGATGATGCCCCTGATCCAATTGTGAGAACCAAATCTTGAAATCTTTTGTGTGTTACTGACTAATAAGACTATGTTCTAATATCACTTCTTGTGGTTCTTGTTTTGTAGATAAACGCTTGTAACGGATTCTACTGCGATTACTTCACTCCAAACAAACCGTACAAGCCAACAATGTGGACAGAAGCATGGAGTGGATGGTAAAAAATGATTACTTTTCTTTGTGAAAAATGTAATCTTGCGACTTGTGAGAGAGATACAAAATGTTGTGTAATGATTTTGTTAAATTTGTTCATAATGATGGTGAATAAAGGTTTTCAGAGTTTGGTGGAACCATTCCAAAAAGACCTGTAGAGGATCTAGCATTTGGTGTAGCCCGTTTCATTCAAAAAGGCGGATCGTATATAAACTACTACATGGTAATTCTATCGAAAAGTCCGTTTCGGATTCCGTTTCAGTTTCATTCTGATGCTTGATGTGTGGTTTGTGTGACAGTACCATGGAGGAACAAACTTTGGACGTACAGCAGGAGGTCCATTTATCACTACTAGTTACGACTATGATGCTCCCATTGATGAATATGGTATGATAATCTTGCAAAAATGTTGTCTTCTTGTTTACATTTTAGTTAAAACTCGGTTTCTTTAATGATGTTGCAGGGTTGGTTCAAGAGCCTAAATACAGCCATCTTAAGCAGCTTCACCTAGCAATTAAGCAATGTGAAACTGCATTGGTTTCTTCTGATCCAGCAGTTACTAAATTAGGAAACTACGAGCAAGCTCATGTGTTCTCTGCTGGTAAAGGAAGCTGTGTAGCTTTCTTATCAAACTATCACGTGAATGCACCTGCAAAAGTAGTGTTCAATAAGAGGCACTATGATCTACCTGCTTGGTCCATTAGCATTCTTCCAGATTGCAGAAACGTTGTCTTCAACACTGCAACGGTATGTATAAAGATTCGTGTGTAAAGCCTTCTAGTTGCATCTTGAAGAAGCTAAATTTGAAGTTCTTGAACAGGTTGGAGCAAAGACATCAAATGTGCAAATGGTGCCATCTGGCTCAGTTTTGTACTCGGTTTCTAGATATGATGAAGATATTGCTACTTATGGAGACAGAGGGACGATGACAGCTGTTGGGTTGTTGGAGCAGATTAATGTCACAAGAGATACAAGTGATTACCTTTGGTACATCACCAGGTACGTTTTTTGAATCTCATCTTGTCAAAACATGATCTGTTCTTGGAGAACGAATCGGTTTTCTTTCGCGGGGTTTACAGTGTTGATATCAAGGCATCGGAATCGTTCTTGCGTGGAGGAAAATGGCCTAGTCTTACAGTTGATTCTGCAGGGCATGCTGTTCATGTGTTTGTTAATGGACATTTCTATGGTGAGACTCATTCTTTTGGTAGCTTAACACCTAAGAAAGTAGCTGTTTTACCGATGTTTTGAACGATGCAGGATCCGCCTTCGGGACAAGAGAGAACAGAAAGGTTTCGTTTAGCGCACCGGTCAGTCTTCGAGCTGGAGCTAACAGAATCGCACTACTGAGCATAGCAGTTGGTTTGCCGGTTAGTTCAAAGAATGAGAAAGACTACACACTTAGCTTTCTTGTTGCATACTGATAAAGAAAGCTTCCTTATTGTATGGTTTTGAAGAATGTTGGACCGCATTTTGAGACGTGGGCCACGGGGATAGTCGGGTCTGTTGCGGTTCATGGTCTTGACGAGGGTAGTAAAGACTTGAGCCTGCAGAAATGGACATATCAGGTGAGATGGAAAAGCATTTCTTTTTCAAGAGGAAGAAACTCTCATAGATTCAAGAAACTGATATTAACTAACAGGTCGGTCTGCGAGGGGAAGCATTGAACTTGATCTCACCTACAGAAGCTTCCTCCTCTGTTGATTGGATCAAAGGCTCATTGGCTAAGCAAAACAAACAACCTTTGACGTGGTACAAGGTAAAACAAGAAAACTCTTTGACTTGTCCAAGAACCAAACCAAAACAAAAGAAGCAATAACAAACCTATAGCATTCTCTTTGCTTGACCAGCTAAATCTCTTTGCTTGACCAGCTAAATCTCTTTGCTTATCGCATTCACAGGCCTACTTTGACGCACCTAAAGGGAACAAGCCCATAGCTTTGGATCTAAAGAGTATGGGGAAAGGTCAAGCTTGGATAAACGGGCAAAGCCTAGGAAGGTACTGGATGGCGTTTGCTAAAGGAAACTGCGCAAGTTGTAACTATGCAGGAACATACAGGCAAGCCAAATGCCAATCTGGTTGCGGCGAGCCAACACAAAGATGGTAATATACACTAATACTGGTAACAATGCTCTGTTTCTTGACCCTTTTCGCGCTCTCTTCTCGGGTTAAAAGGTTTATCTTTTTGGTGTGTATAGGTATCATGTTCCGCGTTCATGGTTGAAGCCAAGAGGGAACTTGTTAGTACTCTTTGAAGAACTTGGTGGAGATATATCCAAAGTCTCTGTTGTAAAGAGATCAGTAAACTAAAAAACTCAATCTTTGTGTGCATTACACAAAAGCATTACTCATGCTGTTGTTAAATTATCAATCTATTGTTGTGATCATAAACCGACATAGTTTATAAATAGCAACCATGTCACTTTTATTTCATAAGAGCACACAAAAGATGAAAACTTTGAAAGTACAAAAAAAGATTACAAATTTGGAAGAAATCAAATCATCAAGCAGAAGAGACATGACCAACATGCTTCATCAATGTCTCTTGGATTAAATCTTCCCTTCCACCGACAACACGATCGACGATTTTTCCTTCTTTCATGTAGACAAAAGTCGGCATTGCTTCGACTTTGAATTCTTCAGCAACGGATTGCAATTCGTCAACATCGATCTTGAAGAAGACGACATCGAGGAAGTTCTTAGCCATCTCTACGAAGACTGGTGCAATGAAACGACAAGGTGGGCACCATGTCGCGGTGAAGTCTATCACGACCTGTCAGAAATCCAAAAAAAAAAAATTGAACATGGTTTCAACGCTAAGCTAAGTACTAATCAGCAAAAACCCTAATAAGAAATCAAAACTGAAGAAGCCAAGTGAAAGTTACATACCAGTTTCTTGGATTCGTTGGCGGCTTTGATCTTCTCGTTCCAGACTTGGAGGGTGTGGCAAGCGATGACTTCTCCTTCTCCGGCCATGTTTCTTGTTTGATTCTTTAAGCTCGTGACAAGGGTTTTATTTTTGTGTTGGTGAAGGAATTGAATGAAACTGATATGGTGGGAGGGTAACTTATGGATTATTAAGAAAGTGATTATGGATTTAGAAAAAGCTTACAGATCGATATGGATAACTTATGGATCAAAATCAAATTAAAAATGTTTATGTTAAAATTAGTTTACAAATTTCAACATAAAATTAATATTTTACAAAAAGAATAGAGCCATGTAGAATTTTAATGGTGGAGAATAATTTAGACAAATAAGAAAAAAAAGTTGAAAAAAAAATAGACACAAAAAAAAAGAGTAAGAAGATAAAATCGGAGAAGAGCGAAAACGAATATATTGAATTGCAAAGACAAAATAAAAACCAAAGAAGGCAAAAATAAATAAGAAAAAACCAGATAAAAAACTTGCGAAGAAAAATTTGAAGAGGAAATCGAATAAGA
Source organism: Erythrophleum ivorense (assembly GCA_026724425.1). Lineage (NCBI taxonomy): Eukaryota > Viridiplantae > Streptophyta > Magnoliopsida > Fabales > Fabaceae > Erythrophleum > Erythrophleum ivorense. The sequence continues at coordinate 725,730 of JAIUCV010000070.1, read as the reverse complement.
ACGAAGGAGAAAAAACTAAACAAAAACAAAAAATATGTAAAGACCAATGTAAAGAGGAAAGCGAATAAGAACGAAGGAGACGAAACCAAAAAAAAAATAATAAAAAAAAGAATAAAAAAAGAAGTGCGAAGATGAAGAAAAGAAAACGTAAAGATGAGTGAAAATGAAGAAGAAACCATATAAGAGAAAAGACAAAGAATAAATCAAAACAGAAGAGACTGAATAATAATGAATCAAAGAAAATTAAAAAACATAAAAACAAAAACGAAGAAGAAAATGAAAAACAATGATATATGTCGATTAGCTTCTCTTCATTTAGGTTTTATAACCCTAGAAAACCTACCAAAATATTAGCTTATCTTCTAGTTTAAATTTGTTTATACGTACATTTTCATTTTTAAGTTTGGTTTGGTGTATCAGATAATGAAAATATGTTCTATTATGCTAAAATATGTACAAAAGCAATAGAGTGAGGAAAAAATTAGAAGGGAAATAACCAATACAAAAAAAAAAAACAAACTCTAGCAAAACATTAACATTTTTGATATAAATAATTAATCATAGAAAAAACAAAAGAATAAGAACCAAGAAGAACAAACAGAAAAAGAAGTAAATGAAGAAAATAGAGGATGAAGATAGCAAAGAACAAAGTCATAAAAGAAACAAAAAAAATAAGGTTAAAGAAGGAAACCAAATAAAAATATGAAACCAAAAAATAAGAAATTGAAAGCTATGCGTAACTATATCTCTATGATCGTATAAATTAAATTATTTATATTATTATTAGACATTGTTTATTACATGTGTGAATATGTAATTGTACCATCTCTAGCTTAATTTTGTTTCTGTGAATCTTTTTCATTTTTAAGTTTGGTTGGGTGTATCAGATAATTAAATTTTTACTCTACATAAAATTAAATTAAAGAGAATTACAATAAATTTTTTTATAAAAGTGATCAAGTCCTGGAGAATAATCAAGAAAAATAAAGAGAAGAAACTAAACAAAAGAAATATAGCAAACTCCTAGCAACTTCGATCGCATTAAGTAATCATAGAAAAAAACGGAAGAACAAGAACCAAGACGAGGACAAAAATAAGAAGAAACATTAAAAAAAGCGAAGACAATAATATCAAAGAATGAGGACAAAAGATAAACAAAAAAATAACAAAGATGAAGAAGGAGACCGAATAAGAAATTATAAGGAGAAAGAACTCAAGGGAAAGGAAGACGAGCTAGGAAGAGTAAAAATGAAGAAGAAATCGAATAAATAGCAAAAATAAAAGAAAAAAATATTAAAAAAACGAAACAAAAGAAAAGAAATAAGAACATTAATTCACTACAATCAATCATGCTATCGACGAAAAAAGCTTATGAATAGAAATATTTAATCAAATTATTAATATAGACCCGCGCGTAGCGCAGTTGAAAAACCTAGTTGAATGGAAAGTTTACAAAATTATATAAGAGCAATTTTTTTTTTTTTTTTTTTGGTTAGCTAACAAGAGCTGTTTTATGTAGTATGTTTCAAAAGAAGGAAATTCTTTTCTTTTGGGTCTATTATTAGTACCAAAGTCTTTTTTTTTGTTTGTTTGGGGGTCTGTTGTTGAAACATACAAGAAGTCAATTACTACTAGATGTATATTTCTTTTCGACTATTTTAAATTTGTGTGTTTTAACAATTTCGTAGAGGCTAATATGATAACACATCATTTGTTACATGTTGCTTATTAACTATGTTAGATACCAATAGAAATATGGCATGTTAAATAACATAATGGAATCGAATAATGGATTGTATACCACACCATGTCTTTTTAGATAATTAGAACCTATGTTGTTATTAAATGTTTTGCGCAAATGTGTTATCCAAGAGTCAAATTGGATATTGGTAACTATGTGAAGAAGCAAATGAATTTGCGTGTGATGATGTCTTTTAATGTGTACATCACAATTGTAAAAGATAAAACAAATTTTGAGGAACCAAACGGAATCTAAAGTTGGTACTTGGTGGTGATCAAAGTCACCGAGACAACTTTCGAAATTCGACCCTTTAGTTTATTTATAACCAATCCTAGAGACAACCTCGTATGTTCTATATGTGTCAAAAGATATCAAAATTTAAAGGTAAAGATTAGATGATTGCAAGTAAATAGCGACCAGACCAACATGATTCCATCAATGTCTGTCGGATTTTTTTTTTCTTTTCTTGCACCGAATCAAGATAGTTTATGAATACCAAATATGTCACTTTATTTCATAAGAGCACACAAAAGATGAAAGTAAAGATTAGAAATTTGGAAGAAAAATCAAGCAGAAGAGACATGACCAACATGCTTCAGCAATGTCTCTTGGATTATTTCTTTCCTTGCACCGACAACACGATCGACAATTACACCTTCTTTCATGAAGACAAAAGTAGGCATTGCTTCGACTTTGAATTCTTGAGCAACGGATTGCAATTCGTCAACATCGATCTTGAAGAAGACGACATCGAGAAAGTTCTTAGCCATCTCTACAAAGACTGGTGCAATTGCACGACAAGGTGGACACCATGTCGCAGTGAAGTCTATCACGATCTGTCAAAGTCAAAATTTGAACGTTGTTTCATCAGTAAGCTAATTAATCACAAAAACTTTAATAAGTAAAGTAATGAAATTATAAGGGAAAGTTACCAGTTTCTTGGATTCGTTGGCAACTTTGATCTTCTCGTTCCAGGCTTCGAGGGTGTGGCAAGCGATGACTTCTCCTTCTCCGGCCATGTTTCTTGTTTGATTCTCTAAGCTTGTGAGGATTTTTGTAGGTGAATGAATGAAATTGTAACGGTGGGATCGGTTATTTATAGAAAAAAGGTTGGGGGAAACGTGTAATCATCACGCGGATGAATGTGAATGTGAATGGATCCAACGGTTGATATTAAACTGACATGTTCTACGTCAACGGTGTGATGACGCAACGCTCTTGTTAGATTAGAATATAATCCGTCAATTCTAGATGACGGCCTTGAGAGTATAAAGTTTTTTTTTTATGCGACAAATTGTAGAGAAGTTTCTGAGCATAGACGGCATAATTGAATGGAAAAGACATAGTTTAATTGAATGCTAATTAACATTAACACATCGAAATGCAAAAACAACACTAGATTTTGTGAGAGTTTTTTTCTTTTTCTTATGTTGTTGTATATTATTTAGAGATAACAGAGTGTGTATATAGAGATAGATACAAAATTACAAAACGATCTCATATAACTTAAGATGGTCTACATGCGTTGTACACTTCTCCTCGCAAAACATCGATTGGTCTATGTTCCAAAGTGTATCGCTCAGGTCCCATGTACACTCCTGTCTTCTCCAATAGCTTCAAAGCTTCCTCTCTTCCGTATTTCGACTCATACAGCTTCAAGTACTCATAATCCTGGTTCATTACATAGATGTCCCCAAATAAGCCAATTGAAACAGTCACTTTATCGTTTTGTTTTCTTCTAATCTGGTACTGAAAAGCTTGGAGCAGCCATACCTGTAAGCCACTAAGAAGACGCTCTAGCCTGAGCGAAGCAACGGGCTCTGAAGAAGACGAGAATACTTCACCGGGGTAGTAAAGAACTCCATCGCCTGGAGGAAGACCGCGTCGAAACCTTACCTATAATACATTTTGGTTATTACATAACATTACGAAGCAATCAATCTAAGGATAAAGAAACTGAGGATTTTGATAAGTCAAAGGAACCTCGGCGCTTGGAACTGTTGCCTTCTCATAGCAGTTTGCACCCCAGTACAAGAACCCGGTTCCACCTTCTTTCCAGACACGCCACATCACTGCACGTTGCTGTGTCCCACGCATTCCCAGGTGCCAGTTTGGGTGAGGATCTGAAGGTCCAAGGCATATGTATGTCCACCACTCCTGCACCCAGTTAGAGAATTCCACTTTTTATGATTCTTTATTGCTAATACAGACAAAACCACAAAAGAAGAGGCATTAAGATGACCTTTGAATCAAATTGTACCATTCCCATCACTCATCATCTAGAGTACGTATGAACAGTGGTTAATGAAATGATGATTTTGTTACTACTAATGCTAGATGTATTCAGACTTTATCAAAGCTTATGATAACTAATCAAATATATTGACTATGGTTATATTGATCAAACTCTGTTCTTATAGTGATGATGATTACGTTTATTAGTTTCTATTCTGTTAAAGCATTCTTCAAGTGTATGAACCATACGATACGATTCAAAGAAGAAATGAAAGGGTTGGCAAAGATCAGAGAGAGCCTACCTCACGATTATCTAACTGCAATTCCTCAACAATATCCTTCACCAAATCTTCCCGGTTACCAAGCACCCACTCACTGAATATTAAACCATATTTTAAGACAAGAGTTATAACTGAAAACGGACATTTGATTATTTGATAGGCAAATGGTAATTCCTGAACTAATTACATGTCTTTTGATAGGTATAAACTATAGCATCCCTACCGGATATTGAAATTAAACATTGGTAAGGTAAAGATCTTCACATCTAATTAACCCACAGACCCAGGTAAGAGATGGCAATATATTGATCAAATCACTGCCACCTACGAGAATTTGCATAAGCATTTACCTTGTGCAGTATATCTGAGTATGGGGTCGAAGGAGATTTGGAACTTTGACAAAAGATTCGAAGGGCGTTGGAGCAAGAGGTGCATCACCAGGTCCTACAGAAAGAGTAAGACTATTTGATTAGACTTCTTATTAGCTAAAGATTTGTTAAACTATGAGGCTTACTTCATTGCCATAATTTAACCTAGCATACGTCAATTCCCTTTTCATCCACCGGAACTACATGACAAGTGCTTAAACATAAAACTTACACAATGAACTAATATTATGGGCTGCATAATCAAATAATGTGGGATACTGAACAACCTACTGATGCAAACTAGATTCATAGTTCACCACTGACAAATTTTGGAGCTCATTTCAACACGAAGACAAAGCCATGAAAACCAATAAAACAGTAACACCAGGGAAAAACAGGAAATGAAATCGAGAAACAGAGAATTAATTAGCACATGTGAATTCCACAAAAAGATAATCTTACCACAGTAGTATGTAGTCAAAACACGAGCATCCGGGGCATAGGCGTAAATTTCACTGGCCATCTTGCGAACGTTATGAAAGTGATCCATATTCAGTGGCTGCCAAAAGTTTCGAATGGTAATAAGAAAGCCGTCAATAATTAAATTTCAGCTAAAACCAACACATCAAGTGCATCAAGGATGTATCCTAAGATATATAAATGACGTAAAATTTTCCTATTACAACACATTGGTAAAACTATATCCTATTGATAATCAGCGGGAAAATTGATTGAAGCACTAAGGTACCTCGTCCCACAAGTAAAAGTAAGCTTTATTCCAATGGGGTTTACTCCTCAATATCTCAACTTCTTTCCGCAGGTGACTTTCCCTTGAATCATCCCTGCTTCCACATCAACAGGCAAATGAAAGTTAGTTTGGGTACCTATGACACTTAACAAAAGCTTGACTAGAACAACACATGCATACCCCGCTATAACGTGTCTATATGGTACTGCATAAGCCGCAAGCCTTGGATCAGAGAAATATTCATCAGTCTTCGGATGATCGGCTGGGAAACCAAAAAAGTGGAATGCAAATGAAGAACTCAAGAGTGTGAAGCAAAATGATCAGGTTACTCAACACAGAACATATACAGATGGGGCATAAACAAGTCAAACGAGGATTTGCAATACCAGGCCATGGTGAGGTGTATGTCAAGACACGCATGCTTTCACCCCATTTACAAAAGTATGGACTGATCCGATACTGAAGAAGCCACTTGAAATGGAGATCCAATTTCTTGTACCACTCTTCACTTCCATGTTCAACACCAAAACGATCCTCAATTACAGTATCGGAGACGCCAATGACAGCAGGGAGTGATGGAGTCACTGGAATAATAAATTCCCAAACTGTCAATCTTAGCTTTATACGCACTGCAAGGTTTGACACAACATCTTCTTCCATCATATCAGTGGATCCATTCGTAGAAATGAACTCCGCAAATGATGGAGAGAAGAGAATTCTTCTTAAGGATGAACTTGCACATTTTATTCTTTCTACCTAAAAGATAAGCTGCAGATTACTGACACATAAAATATTTATCAGGGGTGAGGTCAAGTAACATAGAAGGAAAGTGAAAATTACCACTTCGTCCATGGGTTTTCCCTCTATTGGTTCCATAATATCGAGACAGTTCTTAAGTTCCGTGCATAGCTGATCCTTCTCATCCTTTCCCAAGTTATCAGCACAGCTGTTGGGCACCAGCGTGTCAAATCCATGAGAAAAAAGTTATTATTTTCACAAAACACAATGACATCTAGAAGATCTGTAAGCTTTCTAGAGTAGGTAAAAGAAATAGTATACAGAGGGAGACTCACGCTCCGTCCATTTTAATTGCAGAAACAACGATCTCTCCTTCATACTGACCAGGAGGCTGCCCATTAGGAACGTCTATCGAGACCCAAATTACACTTGTTTCTCTACAATATGGACCATCCGAGACTACATCAGTCTAACGAAATAAGACAGCAATGTCTCCAAATACCAGAGTAAGAAATTGAATGAGTGAGTGGTAGTACCCTGGAAGTAAGCTAAGTTGAGAAACAGGTAAATCAAGGGGCACCAGAGCGTCAGGAACACCTAAGACAGGCACCACTCGCCGCAACTTTAGAGACTGGCCTACAACCAATCTGTAATGGTAAGGAAGAGAATAATCATATGTAGATCCGAAGGGATAAAGCCGCAAAGAGAAGAAGCCATCTCAAAGAATGAGAATGTCTCACTAGTTCTGTCAACTATCCTTTAAAATGTAAAAAAGCTCACCTGTCTCCAGCCGAAGAGCATAAGTCACTGCACTGAACCTGAACACTCCCTGAAGGGCTGCAACTAGCCCAAGAAACTTTGGGGCGCATGGCGATCTGAAAACTTTCTCTTTCATTTCTAGCTGCCAAAAGATTTATCTGTAGAACACAATATGTAAGCCATATAAAACACATGCATCGTCTCATAGAATCAAGAACGATAAAGTATCATGAGAGTTAATTCAGTTAGTAATCAATAGCGTAGAACCATGGTATCATTCCACTGTTATATTTGCAGCTACACAAACAATAGCTATTCAGACGAAATGTTTGGTAACAGATAATTTTCCATTTTCTAAGAATCTTAAGTAGAGCTTTCAGCTATTCAAAGTTATAAACTTTGTTGCTCCATAAACACTTTTCGATCATATACACGATAATATCTAGAATGCACAAGGAAACACCTAAACAGAACACAAGTATACACGATAACTGCAACCATATAGTAGAGAAATTAAAGCAAAGCAACACTTACAGTCTCTAGAGGTCGAGGTGCTTCTAGAGAACCGACGTTAACTGTATTGGGCATACACCAGACGTTAACCAAATCAGAAGTTGGAACCTCTGAGGGATCTGTAGATTGTTTAAGAGGTTCTGCACTCAGAGAACCGTCGTTAAACCCATAAGCAGTTCCTCCACCAGCCACTCCTTCTACTGGCACAGTCATATCTTGAGATCCTACAGAAGTTGTCAAAAAAAAATGACTTCAACAAATCCATTTATTGAATCTAATAAGCTAATTTCTGAAATCACTTAGAAGAAGTTAAGCTCATAGAAAAAGAATAAGATAGTGAATCTAATTCCCACTTCCTAAAGAAAAACTTAATTAGCATGAAACTTGTGAGGATCATATCCCTCTCGATGAAAAATCAGTTCGGAGTAACGAAATTGACCATCTTTGAGGGTTTCGTTCTTAGACAAGCACATCGATTGATCATTCCACAAATTTTCAGCTCCCAGACGAATTATGATCCAAGGAAAAAAACGGAAGAGCTAATAACGGAGAATTGCGGCTAGTAAGACGAATTGTGAAAACCGAATATGGGTTTGTACTGGAAGAGAATTGAAATCTCACCATTGTTGTTGTCCATTTTTCCGAGCGAAAGGGAGAAGAAAATCTGGAGAGATTGAAGAAAATATATAGAACAAAAGAGACGATCGCGTTTTCCGAGATTTCTGAAATGGTAGTAGCAACTCGCAACTCCGCGCTTTTGTTTACTCGTGGCTAAACGGAAATAGTATGTACAATTAAAAAAAAAAAAATCCTATCAAATTTTATTCAACCGTATAGATTTTAGTTTCAAAATTATTTCTATAAACAATGAAAAATTGTAGTATCATTTCATTATCTTTTTGAATTTTGTGATCTAAACATTATGGTTTCATCATCGATCGATCGCCACAATCTGTTATGTTAGTCTTTACTGAAATCGAAACCACCACATCACCTGATACAACTTGTAACTTGTACATGAACAAAAGAAAACACAAAATATTAATAATGTCTGAAAATGAAACTAATATATAGAACTGTTTATTCATAACACATCCAAAACACAAGAGAAACAACAACAAAATAAAATGAAAAACATGATTCCGACGATGCTTATATTTTAATACTTCTTCTTGCATGCTTATGACCTTGATCCTAGTATTGGTTGTGGTTGTACTCAGGCCAAGTCATATTGTATCTCGGATCAAACACCTGGTCAATAACATTGCTGTTATTATTATATCCAAACATTGGTGCGTGATTCGGAATAATCATGTTCGGATTATAGTTGAAAGCATTCACATCAATCATGCTTCTTTGGTCGAAAAGATCGATATTGCCTTCATGAACAATGTTGTTGAAACTTTCGTCCAAGTAATTCTGAGGAACAATTTCTTGTAAGTTTTGAGATCGTTGACTCTCCAATTCCATTTTCATCTTCTCCAGTAAAGTTATTAGACAAGTGGTTTGATTGTAGTCAAGTTGATTCGGAGGATTTTCCCACCATTTCTCCATTCCTTTTCTTTGGTTTCTTAATTGTTCCAAAGATCTTTTCCTTTCTTTCTTCGCTTCAAGTGTTGCCAATTCCTATAATTAAAATTATCTTCGCTAAATAATTAAATTATACTTCTACATGTAAATAAAAATTATAACATACCGTAATAATGAGATTTTACTCTAAAGAGAAACAAACGACGAGAATTTAGAGGTTTTGCAACAACACAATAGACTATATAAACGAGCATACCAATTTTTGTGACTTGAATGCCAGTTATATGTCTATGCATGCATGTAGACCTGGGACTTTCACCCGAAACCCAAACTCAAACCCGAATCCAACCTAAAAAACCCGAACCGAAATTTAAAAACACCTGAACGGTTTTATATCTCAAAACCCAAAATAACTCGAAATTTTTTTTTAAAAAAAACGAAAACCCTAAAAAACTTGAAAAACCCGGAAAAAACCCAAACCGAACCTGAAAAAACCTGAACTTAGCCCGAACCAAAATTAAAAAAAAAAACCGAACGGTTTCTATATCTCTAAACTCGAAACCCAAAACCCAAAAACCCGATCCGAGCCCGCCCCAAAACCCGAAGTCCCAGCCCTACATGCATGTATCATTGTCATATATTGGCATGTTAATAGATTTTTGTTTAAAACATAATGATAATAATTTATCAATTAAAAGTCAATTATTTTTGCGGATAATACATAACTTAGTGTAAGCGATAGTTTGGAGTATAAAACTTAACTTTTAGATCACTTAATTATATTCTTATAAACATAAATGAAAATGAACAAAAATTGAAATTTTACCTGAGTGAGTAAACCATTGAGATCTTGGATAGTTGCATTGGGACCATTTTCAACTCGTTGAAAATGATGATGGTTATGATTTTTGAAACGGTCAATTACACATCTAACATCTGGATTACCAAATGAAAACACTTTCTGACCAGGTGAAAACACTATTACTCCAATCTCTACACCACATAAGGTGCAAAGTTCACTCGCTTTTTTGAAAAGACCTTGCCTTCTTTTTGAAAAAGTAACTTGAAGGTTGCTATCCTTCTCTATTTTAATTATTTTTATTTTTTGACGACCTCTTTTATTTCTCGCCATTCTCAAAAATAATTTATTCCAAATGAAATAATATTTTGATGTAAACAAATGGAATAAATATGTTGTATTTATAGTGAGATGTTATCTACGTGTATTTAACATTTAAGTTATTAAAAAGTAAGTTTATATTTAATTTAATTTATTTTAATTTATAGAGAATTTGTTTATTACCACTTCAAGCATTCAATTGTTATCCTATATTTATGTATAAGCTGTAAATATTATCTTCTTTTAAATGTAATATTACCAGTTTACCTGTGACAGTCCAGTATGATCTGTCAAATACCTATTTAATTCTCTAGTAAAAATGATAACTTTCAATATAAATCTTTATTATATAATATGATTATTCATAGATTTATTTCCTATCTTGTTATAAGTTCCATTTTAAAAATTTATACAGATATTGTAACTCTAAGTATATTTTTTTACTTCTTCTATTTTTATTTGACATAATTATTTTAATAAAGCTGGATTTGGATTAGAATAGGGTGTCAACATGAGTTAAAAGCTATCGCTTGACCCAACCAATCAACCAACCAACCCATCAACCTTAATGGATTGATTTTTTTTTTTCCATAGATACAATGGTCAAAAGGAAATGGATTGAAATGGTTGACCATCAACTTATCCATCGTATACATTAATCTACTTTACAAATTAGCCCACATATATAGTAAAGATAAAAACCCAATCGGATTTGGCTGAACTCGGTGCGTGTCTGGTGTTGATAGAATATTTCCTCCATCTTGACACCAGCGTTGACTTCACTTTTCTAACTTAATACTTTTGTCTAATTTTATACACCTCATGCGATCCATTTTAGATGCCCACTTTACACTTAAACTGACTACATGTTTGATATGTGAGTACACTATGAAATAGTGACATCCGAAGAATCCAACGTTTCCATAATCCGAAGTATCCGTGAGAACATGATTTTCGTAGTATAGCATTGAACATGGCTACGCCAACTCAAGCTATACATTTCTTTTTCTTTTATATATTATTCATTTTTTTTTTTTTTTTTGAGTACATCTAACTTTTATAAACCAACCTTTAATTTCCAAAATTTCTCAAAAATCATTGGTTATGAGAAAGGGTTGAAATATTTATTTAGCGGGTTAAGCCAAGCCCATGCAGTAGCAAACTACCTTAATGGATTTTCTCCGTTAAAAAATAGATTTAATATTGTGCCATTGCTTCAAAGCTCTTCCGAGGCTGCTCAGTTTATGATGATTGCACTACTCGGATCTTTTTTGGTGGATAAAATTGACAGCCAAATGTTCAGATGTATCTTGTGAATCTATGAGGGATCCGTAGATTCCTTCAACAATCCACTTACTGATCTAATAAGATCATTTCTGCAATCTCACTTTTCAATATCTTAGAATATCTCCAAGACCACAAGAAACTTTTCACAGAATTTATCAAAACAAAACTTTTTACAGGACAAATTACGTACAAGATGATAATACAGTGAAAGAGGAAGAGCAAACAACTGAGAATTGCTGCTAGTATGACGAATTGAAAACCGATTATTGTATGTATTTGTACTGGAAGAGAATTGAAACATCCCATTGTTGAGATTCGTCTACACAGATTTAACAATTATGCAATTTAACACACATCTTTTTTTTTTTTTTTTTTTGAACAAACGAGACTTTTTATAGATAAAAGTTTAAACTCCACTAAGGGAGTAAGAGTTTACATGACACAGAGCTGTCTTTGCCATTGATCAGCCAAAGCATTTTTGTAAACGGGGAATGTTACTAAAACAGAGAGAATCAAAGAAATTCGCCAAGCCTCTGATGTCTTCTAGAAGTCCTCTAAGTGATATGGTAGAAGAACCTGAAGACAAATCTTTTAATTAATTCAAAATTTAGATAAAAAAATTGAAATTCTAATAAGAAGCTTCTCTCATTGACTAAGACCGGGGTGGGTGTTGAGAGCCGAGCTCGTTTTGTTTTCTGATTAAGAATCTCTTTCGAGAATATTGCACATAATTCAGTAACCAATGCTCTCTCTTATTTTCATCAGCCTCAAATATATATACACAAGCTTAATACAAATGTGTGTGTTTGTGATGTTGCCACAAGATTAATTTTGGGATTTGCATTTGAAATCATTCCAAATGATTTTATGACAAAAACTGCATAAAAGTTACCCCAAAACCTTAAGGTCACAATTTCAGCACATAAAAAAAAAGGAGACTCGTCGTCGCAGCAGCAGCTACAACAGTCAAAGCCGGCATGAACCAGACCAAATCGTGGACTAAGGCCAGCTTTGACGGTTGTAGCAAAGCTCTACGTTTGGCTATTAAACGGTGAGCCTCCTCCTCCTCCTCCTCCTCCTCCTTTGGCTGAATCCTTTTGCAATAACACATCATGATTGATTGAAGCCAATTGTGACAAATTCTGCATCATCATATTCTTAAAGACTTCAATACAAAAATAATCCCATCACAGAGCTACCCAACAAGTTCAATCAACGTAAACAACAAGAAATAACAAGAATAGGTGGAAGTAGCGAATTTTACCTTGAAAGAAAAGTTAATGAGCGAGAGATAATATGGTGGAGAGTCAAAATCGGCCAGGTTGGTGCATTCATCCAACTTTAAAACACACACACAAAACAAAGACAAACGGTTTGCTATAAATTCGATGTTTGCATATAAGTACCCTAAAGAGTTAAAGATGCTTTTACCTCGTCTCCTGAGTTTGGATATGACTCGCTGTTGTTGTCAGATTCAGTATCGCTGCAACTCTTGTCACTGCACCGTTGTACGAAATAGCTCGTGTCGTCTATACTCTCAGGATTTGGTACAAAAGCAGCCTGCCGAAAAAGCAAGAAAAAGCTAGAATTTATAAGAACATTTCATATTGTGCATTCGTGAGATATTTCGATCAAACAGCTCTGCTTTATTTTTCGGCGAATAGCATTTAACTATCAAACATGTCTTCAATGCAAGGTGCCGAGTCGAGCTCTTACCTTCTGCAAAGCAAGATTCTCCCAGTCAACTCCTTGAAAGAAGGGATGTGACTTTACCTGAAAATGAAACAAAAGGTGTTACTGAGAATTTTAGTAATGACTAACAACAGCATCTTTCTGCTGTAGCATGCATTTAGAAGCCCATTGTTTAGAAAAGGGAAAATTGATGGAACCTCTGCAGCTCCATTTGCCCCCAATCGCTTTTCTGGCTCATGGACAAGAAGCCTATAACGGAAAGAAAATGAATCAATATGAATATAGGAGAAACTAGTACAAAGTCAAACATATACAGTGATTATACATAAGATGATTCTAATATATTTATGTCAAATTAAGTACCCCCAATTTGACATCTCCTTGACACATACCACCATAAAGCCTAAAAATCAGCTCGTTTTGTACGTAACCAATAAGCAGAAACTAGGATTTGTGTTAATTCATTGGCTGGAGAGGTACTAATGTTGCTTAGAGAAAACATGAATAGAACTGCAGAAAAGACCGATGACAGGAAAATGGGAGAGGGATTGCAGTAAAGAGAATCCTCAAAACAGACCTGTTGATCAAATCCTGAGCTTCATATGACATTTCACCAGGCACATCTGGCCAGGGCATTTTTCCGTTGAGGATGTTGTCAAATATTTTCTGTACAGCACAACTAAAAAGGTAAGTGGTGATGGATTGTAAACCCACTGAAAACTAAAGTGTGTGTAGAACCCATCCCAATATAACTGATCAGAAATGAATTATTCAGAGAATCCTTTGCTAAGAAGGCAAAACATAGGCTACTATGGTTTAATCAGATATATGCATATGGAATCCTTGGTGTTATTGTGAAAGTGATATGAAACAATCAAGTCCCCAAAAACGCAAATCCACAATCATCTATATACCAAAATAATGATCAGATTTCTGTGATTTAAATTTTCTAGATGCCTAAGGAACATTGAACTACAATAATCAAAACATATGATTATGATACCACTCAGCTTTTAGGACTTTAAAGCTAGATTCTATTGAGGGTAAACCATGCTTGAAAGTCTAGCAGTAAATTAAAATGTGTAGGCACCTCGGGGCGGGATGCTGTAAAAGGAGGAATCCCATTTATCAGTTCAAACAAGATGATTCCCACAGACCACCAATCAGAAGCATAACCTGCAAGCAACATCAAGTAGGTAAATATAATTTCCTCGTGCTTTTTAGAATAGCCTAAGTTTGAAGGTTGTATCCTAACCGTGTTCAGTTCCAAGAAGAATCTCCGGCGCTAAGTAGTCAGGTGTCCCAACAGCTGAATGCCGAATTCTTTCTTCATCTTGGTTCTTCTGAAAATGACGAGAACTTGTTCTTGGAGATGCATCTGACTCGGGGCCAGATAAATCAATTGTGTTGTTTATAAGACCGATCTTTGACAGCCCAAAGTCTGTCAGCTGGTGATAAAGATAATAAAAATAAGTTCAATTGTTGAACAGCAGAACAAAGTACTTCGACAATCGCAATGGAAAATAGTATTAGGATAGCCCAAAGTCTGTTAGCTGTGACAAAGATAATATACTGTGTTTCCACATTTTGTCCATAGAGATCTCCTTTTTTATCAGTTTAAGACAGAACTCAACTTTATTTTTGTATTTGTACGCATCAAGGAAAAAAAAAATTGACCACCCTACTGCAAGAAATAGGTACGCGAGAGCTTGAATAACAGACCTTGATGTGCCCATTATGAGCGATTAATAGGTTATCAGGCTTTAGATCACGGTGCACAATATTTAGAGAATGGAGGTACTCCAGTGCAAGAACCTGAAATAAATGATCGACTGTTACCTCAAGAATCCTACAAACTTAGGTATTCCATGCATAAGAAGCCCTCAACTAACCAGTTCTGCAATGTATATACGAGCAATGTCCTCATCAAGACAGCCAACTTTTTTGAGCAGAGAGTATAGATCACCGCCATTAAGATATTCCATTACCAAATAGAGGTTATCACTGCAGGTGAACGAATAAAAAAACCGAACCTGCATTATAAGATCAGGTGTTCAGCTTTTGGAAAGAATATTATGCTCGGAGCCTTGGACAGTAGCAAAGAAGTGAGACGTTTACCACAAAGGGGTATCTGACAGTTATTAGTATATTTCGCTCTTCCAGTATCCGCTCAATATCGTTTTTCCTTATCATATCCAACTTCTTGAGTACCTGTATATGAGCTAAATAAGATTAGTAAATGGGGAAGCTGACTCGGAATAGTTTAACAAATAACAATGAAGCAATTAAGACAGCATAGGAAGCCAAAATTACTAGCCTGATTCACTTATATGAGCTTTTCAATTGGAAATCTTATAGCTTAGAATTCAATCCTAAGAGTATTGTCATTCTGCCAGGTTTGAACAATATGGCACCACCAACTAGGCTGCCTAAAATTGGACTAAGAAAGCTTATATTTGACTAAAAGGAGGGTATACAGAATCATTCAATAAGACTGAGGATAATAAACAAGCAGCATACATTATTTGAATGTATACACACAAATACAAAGAAGTAGAGCTTCAATATATTTCCTGAGACATTTTTTCTATCTTAGTCTTAGCAAAACTTCCTTAGTATAAACTTATCTGCAAAGATGTATTATTATGTTAGTAAATCTATTCATCATTAGTTTACAACCATAGAGGTCATCACAACTGTTCCTTAGCTAATGTCTACATTTCAATCTTTTCATTGAAATATATGGTTGACTACAGAGGGCAAGGCAAACACCGTACCTGCAACAAGCGAAAATAAAAATGCATCTACCTTTATTGCAAAAAAGTCCCCTGTTGTTCTTTTGCGTGCAAGAAAGACTTTACCAAAGGCACCTCTGCTTATTGGTTTGATGATCTCGAAGTCATCGATGCTTGTCCTATCTTTCTGCAGCAAGTGCGGAGTAGCCATTCCAGAACTTTGCGTTGCATTCTCCAAGACCGTTTCACTCTCTTTTACATTGCCCGTTGAACTTTTATCAGAAATCAATTCACAAGCATATAAATATTTCTCGCTGCAGAGAAGGTCAAAGTTAATATTACTTACAGGATGAGCGCAGTAGTTAATATTTTATAACACAGTGATTTACCAGAGAAGTTTCTCGATCCTCCCCCCAAATGTATCTATAACAAGTGCTTTCAGCTTGCTCTGCTTCAAGACAGCTTGTATGTCTTGCATGCAGGCAAGCAGATAGTCACAGGACCCCTCTTTCGAGAGCTCTGTGCTTGCTCCACAGCGGGCAATGTCAGAAAGGTCCATCATCTGCAAGATGGAATAAAATTATAGGCAGGAACAGATTATGATGTATTTTCTACAAAATCAGGGAAACAGGTAAACTCAAATGCTATCTATATGATTTGGATAACAAAGCCCCACCATGGACAAAAGGAGTTGAAGCTATGGACTTGCTAAAACCTAGAGAGGCTCTAACAAGAGTAGAAATTCTCAAGCCACTAGCGGCATCAGTAAATACTGGCAAAAGTATAAGCATCTGATGAGTTTTGTTAATTAAAGACATTAAGCATTTAACGAATCTGACAGCACCACATGCTTAATTTGACCCAATTTTTCATCCCCAGATCTCATCAGCATATGACCTAAATAAAAATATTATAAGAATGGATACTGCAAGGTACAAAAGCAAACTAGTATAGTAACATATAAAGCCGAATTAATACCTAAAAACAGAACATAGTGGAAACATGAAACTAACCAGTTGAAGATCCTCTTGCTCTGGACTATGCCGCTCTAGCCAATAAGAGTCAAAGTGACTTGTTCTGGGGGTATTTGTTGAAGATACTGACGTGATGCTCCCAGTTGACGAAGAAGTGCCATGATGGCAAAATTTGGCCCCTACATGGCTCTTCAGGTTAATAGGAAATGTGTAAGACTCGTCTATGAAGGCAGTGTCCATCTCATGCAGATCCTCAAACATTCCTTCTACACCTTTATTCCGCCATTCATTTACCTTGGGAGAACAACCTTCAGATGCAACTCCAGATTTCTGCAAAACTGAGTTCTCCAGGCCACCAACTTGAGTAAAGGAATTTAAACTTCGTGAATCAATTATCTGTTCCAGTATCTCTTCAAGTTTCAAAAGGCGCTCATCAACATCCAAACAATTTATTTCACACTTGTCTGCATATGCACATATGTAAGAGTGCGGTTCCAGATGGGAGATAGTAACTTCTTCCTCACATATTCTGCAGATTACAAAATCAGATGCACCTAACTCTTTTCCAGCCTCATTTGACATCCTATCTTGATACTCATCGCTTAAATAAATTTTTTGTCCTACCACTTTACTATCAAATTGGGATTCCTGCGATGGAAAACCCTGCTTAGGAGCTGCATAACCTTCTCTAGCAGTGTTATTGCTATGATCATCTGGTATCCCATAACTAAAAGTGGTCTCCAAAGATTCTTTGTCCTGTCTCTTGAGCTTTTTTCCTGCTTCATTCCTCTGATATTTAGAAACAGAATGGTCAACTCTAGAAGAGGAAACCCAATTTGTTTCCAGAGCAGGGATGCTTTCTAAACATTCCTTAAATTTGCGGAAGGAATTCTCATCAATTGGCTCAGTCTCCTTCTGAAACATCACAACTCTTGTACAATGAGTCAATATAAAAAGCAACTGAGAAAACAACCACTTCACAAGTCCTGCTTGGCACTGTTTCCTTTTCCTAGTTAAGTCTTGGACAATAGATTCGCAAGTAACACGAAGTTGAGCAGATGTCATCTCTATACAGGATTGAGCCAACTTAAGTAACTCCTCTGCCATTTCTCGATCTTCAGGACATGATGGATCCATTTTCTCCATAGCCTCCTCCACATCTATGACAAAGTCATCTAGCTTCTTATCCACAAGCTCCTTAGCAACGTCAAATCTTGAGTGAAGAGAGCCAAGAAGTTCCTGAATATCATTGCAATTGAAACAAAAAGAACCAATTAACATAATTAGACAAACAAAAAAAGAGTCCTTTAACTAGCTATATGGCACACAGATTTGACTTAAATTTCTTCTTTTTATTTTGGAAAACAGAACTCGACCCTGAGAAGTTTCACCAACTGTATAGCAAAACCTTGTGACACGCAGTACCTTCAGATCGTTGTAGCTGTGGGGACGAGGAGTCGAAGTTTGAACACCACCCCTTGGCCCTAATTCATGGGAAAAGCTCTTTATACCGATTGACACTTTGCAAGAGGGAAGGTTAGTTTCAGATAGCTTGACCACCCTCTCTTCGTCTTTACGAGAGGTCTTGGTTTTGAAGCTAACATCCTGTAGCAAAACAAGGCAGTTAAATAACGCCACTGCTCCCATGGAGATCTTTTTAATGAACCAAATACCACTTTTTACCTCACTACTCGAGCAACCATCTTTTGGAAGGTTCTCTGAATGCTTGGGTTTATATGAAGCAAGCCACCTCGACAATTTTTTCCCTTTATGCTCTGAAACATAAGATTTTAAAACATAAGACCACTAAGGAGTGATCACTTATAGCATTTCTGGAGTTGCCTTCAATTTTCTGAAATTCAAGCACATATCCCAATTTGTTTCTTTGAAGCCAAGTTTAAAAAAAAAAAAAATGGCCATGATCATGAACAAATTACACGATAATCGGTTCATTTGCTAGTTTATCAATCGAACCATATGCTAACACAATGATTATACGTTAGTACTCGAAAAGGACATAAATTAGAGCTTATCTCTCAAAGGTTCTCGGAGAAAAAACGAAAATAAGAGAATAATCAAAACCTTGCTTGGAAGAGCCAGAGATTTTGCCATGTCCACGAGGAACAATACTTTTCTGCTTACGGCTAAAAGGAGGTTTCGGAACACCATAGTTTCCGGAATCGGTGGAATCTTCAGGTATAGGACCCGATGAAGCTAACCGGGTCTTGATCCGGTTCAAACCAGAAGGAATCGCGACTTCAGATGAAACGCCTCGATTCTCTTTCGCCATAATAGCAAGCTCCAAAATCCGTGCGGGTAAAAAGAAAAAAAAAGGAAATTCGCCGTTCAACGAAAACCCTAATTAATACCTCTCATGGTCTAGCTTCTCCGGTGTGAAAAGCGGAAACGAACGCTTCATCTCCCGGAAAGCGACGAGGGAAGCAAAAATTAGGGACGGCGATGAGAGAGAATCTGAAACCGGTGACGAAGAAAAGGAAGAAGAAGAAGAAAGATTCATGGTTTTGGTAAGCTATAGAGAGTACTATTGGGGGTTGGTTATAGAATCAACGACTCACGGTTGTGACATCTTTCGATTTAATGATTTTTTAATTTGTTTCCTTTCAAAATTCAAAACATAGCTCAATTAAATTAAAAACAAATATTTTGTAATATTCTAGAGAGTATAATTACCCTTGTATTTATCAGCTGATATTTGGTCGGTCGAAAGATGATGCTTTGTTTAATTTCTTTTAATTTTAGTATTTTATAATGTGACTTTATTTTTGGTTTTGATTTTGCTATACCAATTTACTGTATTTGATTTTATAAGGGATTGCATAATCCATTTGACCGTTAAATACCAGCCTAGATAACGTCCAAGAAAAGGTGTTAAGAATTTTACCTTTTTGGCGAAAAAACTAGTCTTTTTGAAATATTCATGATTTGACAATTTACGGAAATGTTAATATTTCGTGTAATAATAATATTTACAACTACTAAAAAAAAAAAAAGATAATTAAACTTATAGAAATCTACATTTGTCATACAATTTTTAAAACTTCAACCCATAAATCCTAAAATCCAAACTTACTTTAGTTTATGATTAGTGAACTCAAATTCATTAGTGTACAATATATCCAAATTAGCTAAGTTAGTGTTGTTTAACCTTAACTTTTTGAAACATTTTGAAGGTTTTAGAAACTTTAATATATTAATTTAAACTTTTTGTGTATTAACCATGTAGAAATATTGTTCATCTTTTCGTTTAAGTTGTAGATTTTTTTTTTTTTGTTATACCTAAACCCTAAACCGTAAAGGATAAACATCTTCAATCAAATTTAAAAAACTGTAGTATAAAATATAAACATTTCTGGTTTTGGTAAAGGAAAAAAATATATACTATTGATGGTTATAAAATAATAATAACTATTTTAAAAGTATACTTAGATTAATATCATAAATAGAAACACAATTTTTTTAAAAACATCATGATTATAAGAATAATATTTTTACTTTTATTATAAATAGAAAAAATTAAACTTTAGGTATACGAGGACATCTTATCGATACTTCACAACCACGACTATAATGTTTGGCCGGGATTTTGACACACATCTTTGGGTCTTTGAAGCTGCATGATGGAATTCTGTCTTTTGCTATTGCTCCATATCCCAAAGCTTCAATCACATCATATGATCTTTCATATTTCTTGCTTCCCCAATTCCACAAAACACCAATAATATAATCATCATGGTAACAAATAGAAAAACAGTAAGGCTCTTCTATGCAGCCATATTTCTTTCTTTCTGTTCTCTTTACTGTTTTTTGTATTTCATTTTGCTACGAAAATTAGTAATTATGATGTTCTCAAATTTATAGTGAGCGAAAAGTTGCTAAATAAATAGGGAAAAACCCTGAAAAATACACAAACTTAATTAAATCTGGACGAAAAATTCACAAACTTTTTTGGCTCCCTGAAAAATACACAGACTATTTTTGGGACCTAAAACAATACACCAAGTTTCAAAATATGAAATTTTGCAACCGCGGGATTAATCTCCGTTAATGAGTTAAACGGAAGATTAAAAACATCGTTAGCACTTAATAACACGTGGGAAAAAAGACAATTTTGCCCTTCTTCGAAAACTATCAAAATCGATTTGGGGATTTTGCCTAAATCCCTTTTGATTTCACTCTCTCTTCTCTCTTACTCTCTCTCTCTCTCTCTCTCGCGACGAAAACACAGAGAATTTGTTCGTCAAGTCAATTCTCTAAATCGATTCTCCTAATTAAAACCTCTCCTCATTTCCTTAGCCAAACAACATGAACTAAATAATCGATTTGGAATCAAGGTGAAGAAGACGCTGCCGATAGTCAAAGAAGATGAGGTTTCAATCTAAATTTTGAGATAATGTTTTGTCTGTTTCGATTATGATTTCTGTTAGTTGGATTTCGAATACATTGTAGAGCTTGTCTGGTTTAGATGATTTGCAACTATTTTCCTTCGTGATTTCGCAACTTTTTTTGGAGTATCATAAATTTTTCGTTTTTGATTTTGCAGCGAAACCATCAAAATAAATCTGTATTACGGAGGTTTTATAGAGTATAAGAACAATGCGTTCAAATACGATGGAGGGTCGTCGACGCCTGGCATAGTTATAGACCCGGATTATGTTACTTGGAGCATTTTTCAGGACTTTGGTAATCAACACGCATCTGATGGTGTTCCTGTACAGAAGATTTGGTACAAGCTCACTAGCGAGGGTATGGATAAAATAAAGCCTATTTTCCATCTCAGTTCTGATGCAGAAATTAATGAGATGTGTAGTATAGCTATTAAAGGAGGAGGCGAAATTGATTTGTTTTTGGAGCAATTGAAAATGGCTGAAGCAAGTGAGGAAGAGAACGGAGATGATGTAGTTGATTCTGCAAGAGAGAATAAAGCTGTTGTGGAGGAACAAGAAGAGGAAATAGTAAATGAGGAAGAGAGCGGAGATGATGTAGTGGACTCTGCAAGATATAATAAAGCTGTTGAGGAGGAACAAGAAGAGGAAATAGTGCTAGACGGTGGTGATGATGTTAGGTTTGTGGAATATTTTCGGGAAATTAGTCTAAACGACAATGTTGGTGAAGGCAATGACACTAACGGAGAACATGGGGCTCCTGGCGGTGAAGAGACGGGTAGAGAGACTTTGGTTGATGATGAGGCTGAGATGGAGAGACAATGTCATGATGCGGATAAACCCGAACCTGCTGTTGATACAGATGATGAGTGGGAGGATTTCTGCAGGACGGAAACTGCAATTTCGAGAACCACATACAAAAAAGAAAAGGCTCCATACTTGTGGTTAATGCAAACATTCAGAAGTGGTGAAGAGTTTAAAGATCAACTGCTGATGTATGTTTTGAAAACCAACTATGATGTGAAGTTGTGTAGATGGGAGAGCACTAAATTGGCGGCAGTGTGTACAAAGGAAAAGTGTCCGTGGAAGATATATTGCTCAGTGGAGCAGCCAAAGAAACAATGGATGGTTAAAAGCTTTGTCGATGTTCATAACCATATGAAGAGTAGCAAAGCTAGGATGCTGAAGCAGGGAACTATTGCTAAGTTATACAAGGATGAAGCAAGAAGAAGGCCTGGTTTGAAGTGGACAGATATTAAGGACGAAATCAAGCTGAGGTATAATCTTTCTGTCTCTAAGTGGATCTGCTCTAAAGCAAGAAGAATAGCTCTGGATTTTGTTATTGAGACTCAGAGAGAGCAATTTTCCAAGTTGTGGGATTATGAGCTTGAGCTCAAGAGGAAGAATCCGAATATAACTACTGAGATTGTGACCACTCCTCGTGCAGCAGATGGTAAGCCTGTTTTCAATAGCTTCTACATTTGTTTTGAAAATCTCAGAAAAACTTGGAAAAGTTGTTGTCGACCCATCATTGGACTAGATGGGTCGTTCTTAAAGTGGGAGTTGAAAGGAGAGATCTTAGCCGCGGTTGGAAGGGACGCAGATAACCGGATTTTTCCAATAGCTTGGGCTATTGTGAGAGTAGAGGATAATGAGTCATGGTCTTGGTTTGTTGCTAAGTTGAAGACTGATTTGGGTTTGGAATTAGGGAATGGCATCACTATCATTTCTGACAAACAGAAGGGTTTGCTCAATGCTGTCGCAGATCTCCTCCCAAATGCAGAACACAGGCATTGTGCAAGACACATATTCGCTAATTGGAAGAAGGTCTACAAGGCATATGAGTATGAGGATTATTTCTGGAATATTGCATACAGCTCAACTCTTGGTGATTATCAGTTCAACATTGATGCCTTGAAAGCGTTTGACGAGGTCGCATACACGGATCTACTGAAAACAGAGCCAAAGACATGGTGTAGAGCTTGGTTTCCTTACCATGCAAGGTGTGAAGATGTTACTAACAATTTGTCAGAGAGTTACAACCGGACTATCAGAGAAGCCCGTAAGTTGCCACTAATCAACATGCTTGAAGAGATTAGGAGACTAGCTATGAAACGCATCTCGAGAAGGCGTGACAAGACTCGTAATTGTGTTACTAAGTTTCCACCAAATATCATGGAGATTTTCGAGAAAAACCGCAAGGATAGCAAGCATTGCTCAGTGATTAAAAGTAGTGAAAGCTTGTATGAGGTAATGGAGCTTAGTGGTAGCTTCGAGGTATGTCTTCCAGAAAAGCATTGTGGTTGTAACCAGTGGAATCTCACAGGAATCCCGTGTCGGCATGCTATTTGTGTCATCACAGAACATAACTATGATCCAGAAGAGTAAGTCATGTATCTTTTGCTTAACTCTCTTTTATATGTTTGAATACACAGCATATGTCACTAAATTAACTCACTTTCTAATCTGTTTCAGCTATGTTGATTCCTGTTATCTGACATCCTTGTGGCAAGAAACTTATGTGGACAACATAAGACCTGTAAATGGAGAGAGATTGTGGGAGAAAACCGGGAAGGAGCCAATTCAAATCCCTGATAAAAGGAGAATGCCTGGGCGTCCAAAGAATCATGACAGGATAAAGGAGGCACATGAGTCATCAAAAAACCCTACAAAGGTTACAAGAGAGGGAAGAGTGATGACTTGTAGCAACTGTAAGCAAACTGGTCACAACAAAAGCACTTGTGAAGGCGCAACTTATGTTCAAACAGGGCCTAAAAGGAAGAGAGGAAGACCTAAGAAATCTGCTGTAAGTTTTTTTGGTTTGTTAGATAATATATGTTCTTGAATTTTGGTAACTTAGATGTATTTGGTTCTTTAACAGAATGATCCATGGAGCATTCAAAATGCACCTAAGAAGAGGAAGGATAAAACTCAGTCAACACCTGATGCGTCTACTGCTCCTGCTACTCAAGATTCGTCTGCTGCTCCTGCTACTCAAGATTCGTCTGCTGCTCCAGCTGCTCGAGGTCGTGGACGTGGAGGTGGGAGAGGTCAGGGTCGTGGGAGAGGTCGTGGTCGTGGGACTTCTACACAGCCTTCTACTGCACCAGATGCTCCAGAAAACCCTGCTGCGTCTGTTGCGTCTTCTGCTCCAGAAGGTCGTCGTCGAGGCCGTCCTCGTGGTCGTGCTAAGGCTCGTCCTTATATTCCGAGAGGGTATGGATGTTTTGTTTCCCCATTTACTGGTCAAGTCTTTGATGTTTGGGGATCTACAGCTGTTGATATGGATGGTCCTCCTCCACGATCACCACCTCCACAAGCACCTTCTTCACAAGGACCTTCTTCACAAGGACAAAACCCTTAAGCTTGGGTTCCCCAGCTTTGAACTTGGTTTATTTCATTTCGTGTTTGGTTAACAACTTCGTTTGTGCAACTCTTTTGGAAGCTCTACTTTTGTTTATGCTGATTTGGTTATGCAATTCTTCTACAAACTCTACTTTGTGCTTGGTTGAGACAAATCTTTTGGAAACTCTACATTGTTTTTGGTTTATGCAATTACTTTATGAAACTCTTTCACCATCATTTTGTCATTATGATTACCATGTAATGATTCACCATTCAAAGTTTCAAACCCACCATTACAAGAGAAAGCACAAAACGAAACACACACAAACGAAACATCCAACACAAACTACAAACATAATATAATTCTTCCCCATTCTACTACCATAATCTAATTCTTCACCATTTTAAGAATCATTGCTGTCACAACAATGAACCCTCCCCATGAGAGAACAATAAATTGTCGCAGCAATTTCTCCCTTTCCGTCGATGCCATAACATCGATTTGAAGCTTCCTCTTCTCATCTTCGTATTTCTTCAATGAGTTCGAATCTCCCAGAGTTGAATCCACAACTGTTGTACTCATCATTTTTGAAACATTGCCTCTGGCTTTGCTCCATCTTCAACACCGGATTTCGTCGGCTAAATCTCTGTGTTTTCGTCGCGAGAGAGAGAGAGAGAGTAAGAGAGAAGAGAGAGTGAAATCAAAAGGGATTTAGGCAAAATCCCCAAATCGATTTTGATAGTTTTCGAAGAAGGGCAAAATTGTCT
The DNA here is from genome assembly GCA_026724425.1 of Erythrophleum ivorense. Taxonomy (NCBI): domain Eukaryota; kingdom Viridiplantae; phylum Streptophyta; class Magnoliopsida; order Fabales; family Fabaceae; genus Erythrophleum; species Erythrophleum ivorense. The sequence continues at coordinate 700,493 of JAIUCV010000070.1, read as the reverse complement.
TTTTCCCCACGTGTTATTAAGTGCTAACGATGTTTTTAATCTTCCGTTTAACTCATTAACGGAGATTAATCCCGCGGTTGCAAAATTTCATATTTTGAAACTTGGTGTATTGTTTTAGGTCCCAAAAATAGTCTGTGTATTTTTCAGGGAGCCAAAAAAGTTTGTGAATTTTTCGTCCAGATTTAATTAAGTTTGTGTATTTTTCAGGGTTTTTCCCAAATAAATATATATTGTTACATAAAGCTAGAACATTATCTATACTATTAAAGTAGAGACACAACTTAAGGATTCTAGCTTAAAAAAATGTCTATCCCTGTGTCCAAACAGCTTTTAACCCGGAATTAACAAAGAAATGAACAAAATCGCGGCTTTTAGATTCCACTTAAAACAAACCGGCGAAACAATTCGATTTTCAGTACAAAACCGGGCAACCATTTCAATCCAAACCGAAATCATGAAAAGATCAAAAAGGAAGCACGAAAAATCAGCGCCTAATTCCATAAATAACGGGTAGATCTTTGCTGTTAATGATTTAAACACATATTTACAGTGCAAAAATATATATAAAATCATGATATAAGGACAGATCCCAAATATGTCGCCTGCATTTAAAATAGTGAATACGCTACATTCCCGTTCTGTAAACAATATCAAAACTTTCTAACAATTCTATTATTCTGCACGCTTAATTTATGCAAATCTTCCCACAATCTAAGCTAACTTAAATATTCGCAATCTGTTACTTTCCAATACCTCAAAACTAATTCCGCAAAACCCTAGCACATTCAAAACAAACCTATACTATAAATATAAGCTCATCAGTAGATGATATTCTCATTCAGCAGCACATCAGAAGCAGTACACAAAATCATAAATACTATTACGAGAATGACTATTGGGCTCAACAAGAAAGTCACTCTTTCAAGGTGATCTCATTATCGAAGTAGTATTCTATTAAAAAGAAAAAGGTTGGTTTCTAAAACCTTTTGACATTCAGTAATAATAAAGGGAAAAGAAACCGAGTTATGTTCTCTTTTTTCAAAAACATTTCTAGAAAATTAACTAATGTCTTGATACAGAGACATAGGAGATAATACAGGTCAGACAATGGTTTACCTGTGATCATCAAGGAGCAAAAGAACATGGGTTTGGTGTTGGTAGGATTTATGATTTCACATCTTCCTGAAAATTAGAAGCGAAAAGGTTAATCCTTCGTAGCTCGAGGTGGAGTAGCAGCAGCTAGATGATACTGGAAGTTTATGATTTACCATTCTCAATTATCAGTTAATATTTTTTATTATGGTTAACATTTTTGTATTATAAATTTGTTTTAACGGAAAATAGACAACAAAAATATGTGTTGCATTGTATAAATTTTGTGCTTCAAGTTATTCTTATTCCGTTTTATTTTGTTCCATCTTTTTATGATGTCTAAACAAGTTCTTAGTCCGAGTTAAAACGAAACTAACTTTCTGTAGATTTTTTTAATCTCTTTCAGGCGTAAAGATGCATGCCAGTGAAGAGAGAACAAAAAACCATATGATATGATAATCAATTGCCTCAAAGAGAATGGAGATCTGTTCGGTAGGTTGTTTTTAATCATGCAACGGGTCCATACAAGTTTTACTGGTATGTGCCTATTTTATGAAACTGTTAATTATCTCATAAAAGAAAGATAGAAGAGGTAGTGTACTAACCTTATTGTAGAGAACAAACATTCTAACTATTTCTTTTATACTCCAAACTTTCAGGATGGGATTGGTTTAAGTAGCTTTTCGGATTCAACAGGTCTGCACAGCATGATATAAGCAAAAGCTATATAAGTAGAAGTCTAGAATCCATATTATATTAGTCAAAACTGGACGATATAAATCTAGAGTGTTACACAGCAAGAAAAATCTAAGAATAGAAGATCCATCGTTTCAAAAGACATTGTAAGCGAAGCCAAAACAAGCCCCTAATTTTCAACACACCATAAAGAGTAGCTTACTTAATAATGTAATTCTCTGGTATGTCAAACATTTGTAACAATGGTAATAACTCCAAATTCATCTGCAAAATGAAATTCGTTAATATATTATTGAGTTGGATGCTATCACAGTTCTATAACACATATACTATAGTGACTAAATCGAATAGCAATAAATACAAGAAGAAAGCATATTTTTGGCAATTTACAACTCTCTCAATGCTCCAATCTGAGAAAATACTATATGAAAATTCTTTCTAATGTATTGCAACCATCTCTTTCGAAACCGGAAAAGAATAACGAAGAAACATTGTATGACTGACATGAACCTCGGTGAGACGCAGAGGAATAAAGACGAAAACGAATGTCCTTCACACACGCACAAGTCAAAACATTTTTAAAATCAAAGACTCTGAAAACGATCCTGATTATAAGACATTATTTTATATTTCACTATGCCATTATCACTGACCTAAACCTCGGTCTTGAGTTCAGCATACAATTGATTGTTTAACTTATCCAAAATAGTAAGACATGGAGAGATAACAGAGGGGTGTTCTGATGCCAAACAATACATCTGCAAAAGCAAATATTTGTGAGACTGTGACTGGAACAAAAAACGTAATAAAGCATGCAAGGAAAGTATCGAAAAAGAACTCAGCATAGATTTAAAACCCAGAAAATTCAGCTGCAAAAGCATCTATAATGAGTATAAACGAAAAGTAATATAGCTGAAGTATTCACATAACAAATTCAAACCCGTAAGAAACAAACGCACAAAACTCATCAGACCAAAGCCTAATCAAACAATTTTTCACCAATTTCTCAAAAGTCGCAAAGCCAGAAGAAATAACATACAATAGAAACGATTATAAAGATTCTTAACTTCAATTCGCGAAATAACAGAGGTCAGCTGATAGACGAACTCGAGTATTATTTGAGATGGTATTCCCCTTGCTTGATTTCAGTATGAGTAATTGAAATAGGGTTTGCTCTTAGTAAAAAAATCCCCAAATTGGATCGTCGTGAAAGATGTACACAAAAATTCCCAAAGTCACAAAAGTCACACAAGACAATCAATATTGGGCTGGCCCAACACGAATTTCACCAATTGATAATTAAGTACAAATATTTTACAAAATGTACTATTATCACAATAAACATATATTTTAGTCCTAAATAATTTAACAATTAATTCTAACTCAATACAGTAAAAACTCTACAAATTAATAAAGGCGGGACTTTGATATTTTATTAATTTATAGATTTATTAAATTATCGATTTTGAATAAAATAAAATTTTATTAATAATTAATTAAAAAAAATATATTATATTTTAAAGTTTTTATTACATTTTGTATAGTTTCATTCTAAAATTAGGGATGAATTCTAAATATATTTGAGTTCTAATAAAAAAACAAATGAAAATTATACTTATATTTTAGTATATCATCATAAATATGTATTTACATAAGATTATTTATGGTAATTATTAATTTATGATATTAATGGGACCATATATTTACATAGAAGTTTCAAAATATTATTATTATATTATTTTATCGAATTTTGCTAATTTTTACATTGGTCCGACTAGGGCCTGGAGAAAATTATTAATTTATAGAGTTTATTTTGAGCCTATATTCACAAATCTCCTTTAAAATTATTAATTCAAATACAAACAAGGTAAATTATTCGAAAATAAGATATTTGAGATCCCTAAATATATGCTACTTTCGAAAATCGGCGGTTAATAACAAGATCAAAAGGAATATGACAGATAAACTGTATATTCGAAATTAAATTCCTCTAAACCTAATGGACAATCCTTGAAACACTATAAATACAGAGATAAGTTGATCACAAGAACCTCAAAATTTTGATAGCAATAGAAAAGTTGGCGTTTTATTTTTGACGCTACATTCACCATTCATGTTTTGTTACAGACATTTAATTGGTGTTTTTTTTTCCTCATAATTGGTGTTAATTAAAGAAGAAGATTGGATTTATATGCAAGAATATCATTTTCTTGACCCAAATTGCTAAATTTCTCTTTTAAAAATGAGATTTACACTAACACCAAAAAAATAATACCGATGGAGACAATTTAGTTCTCTTTAATCAAAAAATGTTAGTGATATCTTGGATTCAATAATTTTTCTTTTTTTTTTTCCCGACAAGTTTTATTCTTCATCTATGTTTCCTTTTTATCAGTATAGATTCAATAATTATCTTAACTCTAAATTAAACATATGACGTAATAATTCACATTCAATAATGTTTATTTATAAGATGCAACAACTTGTGTTGTAGCAGCATTGGCTGGTCATGCAACAACAATCACTATTATTTACATAATTACAATATAAATACTTAAAATTTTCTTATCAAAAATTACAACATCCCGTGCTTCTCAAGCACGGGTCAAGATCTAGTGTATATTTATAGGACTTTGCTTATCATCACCATCTAATTTTTCGTTTATAATGTTTCTGTAATTAGCTGTAGTATTAACCCAAAAAAAAGAAATTAGTTATCAAGTTTTTTTTCCATCAAGTTTTTCGTCGACAGGTAAAAAACTGTTAATTTGTGTTTTAGTGTGTGAGAAAAATCCATTTGAGGGTTTGAGTATATAGGTTGGTGATGATAATTGGGTACAATATATAGGTTGATGTATTATTTTGGAAAAAAAAATATTAGTTGATGTATCTTTCGGAAATGAAAAAAGTATGTGTATTAAGTTGGTCATAGAAATTAAATTCATGTATTAACATTGAATTTTCCCTAAAAAAAACTAAGAGATATATTCGAACTAAAACCCATTTGAGTATAAAATCAAAAATTATAATTTGTTAATTTTCAAGGATATATACCATCCCAAATTCGAATATCTGTAAGTTTTTAAGAGCCAAGAAAGTACTATTATACTTCCTCTGTTTTACAAAATAAAAGGTTTAAGGTTTTTGCACACATATTAAGAACACATTTAATTTTTGTATTTTTTAAAATAAAAAATATTTTATCATCAATTCCAAAACAGATCAACCAATGAAAAAACAATCTGCTATATATAAAAAGTAAAAAGCAACAAAAACACATTAAATTTTGTATAGAAACTTGAAAACCCCTAACAAAAAAACTCTAAAACGCCTTATATTATGAAACAAAGGGAGTAATAAAAAAAGAATTATAATTTTTTGTGAATTAAAATATATATCCTCCATTCTAACTCAAAAACGTATATATCCTATACTATTAAATAATAATAATCAAACAAGTAGATTGATAACGCATAACGAATAGATATGATACTAAACATGCATATCCACACTTATCACTTGAAAACAAAGTGTTTTAACTTTGAATTGTCTAAAATCCTTTTGACAATTGGTTTTAGTATGACAATTAGTAGAGATATTGTATAGGGTAAAATAATCATATCCTGACCTAGAAATAGTCTTTTTATAAATAATCCTAGTTCAGAAAGTTCTGAAAATACTTTAGTATCAATAGGATAATTAAAAGAAAAAATAGAGATTTTAGGATACCCAAGGATACCCTAATTGTATATTTTTTTCTATGTTTATGCTTAATTAAAACTAAACATATTTTCTGTCAAAAACACAAAATCACGTTTTTCTGCAAAAATCGTGAAACCACATTTTCCGCCAAAATTGTAAAATAACATTTTTCCGCCAAACCCTAAAATAACTTTTTCTCGTCAAAACCCCAAAATCATGTTTTTCAGGGAAATAACGTTTTTTCGCCAAAACTGCAAAATCACGTTTTCTGCCATAAACTCAAAACCACGTTTTCTGTCAAAATCTGTAAAAACCATAAAAATCGCAAAATCATGTTTTCCTGCAAAATATGTAAAAACTATAAAATCCGTAAAAACTATAAAATCCGCAAAATCATGTTTGTTGCAAACTCCGTAAAACCGTAAAATTCGTAAAAACCGTGAAATCATGTTTTCTGTAAAATCCGTAAAAACCGCAAAATCATGTTTTCCTGTAAAATCCTTAAAAACCGTAAAATCCGTAAAAGCAGTAAAAACCGTGAAATCATGTTTTCCTGCAAAATCCGTAAAAACAGTAAAAACCGCAAAATAATGTTTTCGTGCAAAAAACCGTAAAATCCTTAAAAACCGTAAAACTGTAAAAACTGTAAAATTCGTGAAAACCGTAAAATCATGTTTTTCTGCAAAATCCACAAAAACGGCAAAATCTTGAAATCATGTTTTTCTGTCAAAATCGCGAAATCACGTTTCCTGCAAAATATGTAAAAATCGCAAAATCATATTTTTCTGTGAAATCTTGTTTTCCCGTCACAATCGCAAAATCTCATGTTTTCCTGTATCACGTTTCCCTTTCAAAATCGGGAAATCACGTTCTTCATGTCAAAATTGCGAAATCACGTTTTCCTTTCAAATCGCAAAATTATTAGTGTAAATATTATTAAACGATACAAGTAGAAAATATAGAAATGTAAAAAATGAAAAAAATAATAATAATTTGAACATTATTTAGTTGTAAATATTATTTTCGATCAAAGAAAGATTAGTATGGTTAACACAGAAGTTATTAAAACAAAAAAAATCTATGGGTATCCTAAACTTGTTAGAGTAATCCTAATAAAACTCATGTATCCAAGGCACTTTAAAATTTTGTTAACAAAAAGGTGGGTAATGGGTTTGATTTATTTTAAGGGTTTAAGATACCCTATGGATAATTACCCAATATTAACATCCCTAACAATTTGCTTTGGATTCGTTTCAACTTTAAATATAGGTTAAAGAAAAAAGAAAAAAACACTTAAAAAATTTAAGAGTAAATAAAAAAAGAAAAGAAGGAAGCAAGAAGCAAAAGAGGCCGCGTGCGTTTGGTTGGACGTGAGAGACAGAAGAGAAGGGAACAAAGACAACTTCTCGTCTTAATTTGCCCAACTTGCTTTTTCTTCTATACATACAGATACACATTCATTCACGTTACAATCCTGATCCTCTCTCTCTGTATATAATTTATTACTATAAAATTTGTGTGTCTGTGTGTGCGTGTGTGATTCGTACCTCTTTCTTTTGCTAGATAGCTATTCAATTCCGTCTTTGGAAACTGCTCTTTTGATTGACTTTTTAGAAAAACCAATTTCCTTAAATTTTATTTCTTTTTCCTTGGTATTGTCATATTTTAAATTTTGAATCTACACTATTATATGAATATATTGCTTGGTTTAAATGTGAATTTACCTATATTACTGTGTTTGTCTTCCTAATAATCTCCGGATTCTATTCCCATTTGGTTTTTGTGTTGCTTCGCTTCGCTTTCCTCATTCTCCATCATCATCTCTCTCTCTGCAAGAAAAAAAAAGTGGTTTGTTTTCTCTCTTTTTTTAACCTCTTTTCTCCGCAATCGGTTTCTTCTTTGAATGTGTTTTCGAAGAAGAATCTAAGGAAATTTACAATCTTAACGTTTCTCTCTTTTTCTCTCTCTCACCAAACCTTCTCAGATCGATTCCTTTTCTCTGTCTCTTTGTTTGGTTTTAAATTTCTCTGTTGTGGTTTTTTTCTTTTTAATTACAAGCTCGATCGAAATTGGTGAAATCGGATTGGTGGGTTATATTCTTCTGTGTGTTTTGTTCGTCTTAAAATCGATAGAATCTCTTGTGAGTGAAAAAAAAATTAGTCTTTTTTTTCTGGTTTGCAATGGGTTTTAAGGTTGGATCTCTGGCTTTTGGAACCTGTGTTTTAGTGTTTGTTTTGGCAAAAAGGTTATATTTTTCTGATTTCTCTGTGTGATTTTGTTCATCTAATAAGGCTTTTATATTCAAGTTGTTGATTTTTATTTGCTTGTCTAGGCTGTTCAATGTGTATGGTTATTAAGATTGAGATTAAAAGTTGAGATTTTTGCTGAAGTTTTGATCTTTTGATCTTGTTTACTGATGATATCCTTGTCGTAGCTAATGTCTGTTGCAAGTGCCATTGGTTATGTAGGTTGTTTGATTATGAAGTTCATGTGTCAAATTGATAATGCAGCTGTTGTACCTGATTAACCTAATAAAAAGGTTTTAAATTTCAGTTGGGTTTGTGGTCTTAAGATTAGGTAGGCATTGCATATATCACTTTGGCTTGCATCTTCAGTTGTGGATCACCATTGCTTATGAGGAACTGTTTTCAGTTCAGTGCTTGACTGTGTTTCTTTTAATGATCAAATTCTTCTGGTGCCATAATTGTTAAGCTCTTTTCTTTGTCTTTTGTTACTGAAAGATGTTTCCTTTTTCTGTTTTTGTTGTAGTTTTTCAGCATCGCCTACATTGCGGAGAGTGGTGAGAGTCTGCTGAATTCTTCAAGTGTCGACTTTTGTTAGCTAAGATGCAGGGAGAGAGAGCCAGTATCGGTTCTTTATCAGAGGCATTGAACTTTGAGCACGGTTCTTCATCTAGTAATGCTGTGATAGATACGCCGATTCATTGGCTTGGTGATAATGACGATTACATGATCTCAGCTGCTGATACAAATACAACTACTGCTTTTCCAAGCTCAGTGTATCATGAGCAACGCGGCTTACACAGGTTTAGCCCTGGTGAGGCTAGCTCTAGTGGTCCGAAGAACGAAGCAGCTAGTCAAAGTGAGCAATGGATGCAAATGGGACGTTTTGAGGAGCAGAGAAACGGCAAGCTTGAGTTGAACCCTTTGTTTATGCAACCGTCGTCTAGTGGAAACCGCGTTGTCCGCAATGTCAATCTGAATGCAGAATACAATGAGCATCTTGAGGATATGAATCCGGTCACAGGTCATCCTAGTCATTTTCAGGTTAATGGAGTCGGGTCTGGGGTGTTACCAGAGAACAGTGTTAGAGCAGGTTCATCTATAGATGGGCGTCTTGCATCCTGTAAAAGAAAAGCTCTTGATGCCGGCATTGGTCAGTCCTCTTCAAGCGGAGGAAGTTTCCGTGAGTTCCATCGCGGAGAGAGCAGTTCTTGGGTCTCAGCTCCTGTGTTTTATAGCCCAGCAAGTAATGATTTGAACATATCTCTTGACCATGGTCCAAGGGGATTAGTCTCTGGCACAGCTCCAAATCTTTCTGCTCCTGCATTCACAGAGAGCTCCAGCAGAAACTTTTCTGCCAGGGTTAGCCCCAATGTTCAGCAAGAAACTGTAAGCCCATCTGTCTTTTCTGCAGGAAGTGTTATCAGGCGACCGGTTGCTCCATCCTCGAACGCACCGGGACTTCTACCAGTTGATCAACAACTGATTGACTTCAGATACAGACATGGTTATGGCAGTGCTACTCCTGTGAACACAAATGGTTCTGCTATTCGTATGCCTTCTCCTGCTTTGAGAAACATGATACCACCATTTCAATGGAGTGGGAGCCCAGTAGTAGCGGGTGGATCATCGAGTTCTGCTGCTCCCGTTAATGTCGTTCATCGAGATGAAACCAGAGAAAGAAGCAGCATTCTAGAGCATCCCTCGTTTGTTCCAACTCAAATGAGAAATATGGCCCTCGATCATATCAGGAGAAACACAAGTGGTGCTAGACATGTTGCATCGTCGTCGTCTTCATCCAGGACAAGTGGTCAGCCATCACCGTCGACTCCAGCATGGACTCCTTACCAGAACCACCCGCCACATATTCAAAGAAGATTGTCTGAGCATGCTCGTAGGTCTTTGCTTTCTTCTGTTGTTACAAACCAGAGAGCTGCTGCTCGTTCCTTGGTCCCTCCTGCCTCTCCTGAGGAATATGTGCTTCAACCTGGCGGCGATAACACCTTTCAGGTGCAGAATCGGGCTTACTCGAGAGCAGGTCCAGGACAAGGGCAAATTGCAGCTGGCGTTCCTCATTCTTTGCGAGGCTTGGCATCCACAAGTCGAGGAAGAAGAACTCTTGCGGCATCTGAGGTTAGTTTCATTTCACATAAAGATTTTGGTCCATCTCGACTCTAAAACACTACGGTTTTCTTGAGAAAACTGCTTATGTAGAGCTGACAATTGTGCTTCTCTTTTAAAGCGGATCCGCAGTGTCTTGGATCACATGCGTAGGGGAGGGAACTTGCGTATGGAGGTACGTGTTTCAGAATCCAACTTGACAAATGAATACTTAAATCTTGTCTTCTATATGTGATATCTCTTTGGTGTTTTCATATTCGTCTCAAAATCTTTCGAAATGATGTGTGTATCACAGCTTGTATTTGTAATTAGTTAGATTAACTAAACAAATGGTTGTTTAATCTTTTTTATCTGCTGCTTTGTTCAGGATGTTTTGCTTCTGAATCATTCGATGCTAGGTGGAGCTGATGTTCATGACCGATATAGAGACATGCGGCTTGATGTTGACAACATGTCATATGAGGTAAAGCCAGAGCAAACCCATAATCATTTATTTAATTGCTCATTATATTTAACCTGTTAAAGTATCAAATCTTCAGGAGCTATTGTCTCTAGAAGAGCGGATTGGAGATGTTTGTACCGGTCTGAATGATGATACCATTTCAAACCGACTGAAGGAACAGAAATACAAAAGTAGCACAAGATCTACCCAAGAAGTAGAGCCATGCTGTATTTGTCAGGTAATTACTCTGTTCTAAGGTTTATGTCACAGTCCTTGCAATCTTTCTTTTGGCTTAAACTTGGTGGCAAATACTGCAGGAGGAATACAAGGAAGGAGAAGAAATGGGAATGCTGGAGTGCGGGCACGACTTCCATAGCCCGTGCATCAAAGAATGGCTGAAGGTGAAGAATCTTTGCCCAATCTGCAAAACAACAGGATTAAACACTGCAGAGAAGCCAAGGAGATAGAAAGACCTTTAAGCTGTTGAGTTTTTTTACCATTCGTCGAATCTTCTATACCATTTGCAGCCTCATTCAGAACACCGCAGGCAAGTTGGTGTTTATGCCTTTTCATTTGCTTGGTGTTTCTGTTTTGAGGTTGATGTTCGGAGATGAAGATTTGAGTGGTCAAAAGATAGCAATGGAGGGAAGTAATTGAGGGAGATAGGAAGTTAAATGAGGAGAATCAAAGAAAAACTTTGGTTCTTCTGAATTTGTTTGGATAATTTAACCTTTATCAACTAGTTTTTATTTTTCCTTTTCTTATGATTACTCAGTAAAAAACCCAAAGAAATCTTGTATGCCGATTTGGCAAATTTATAGATTTTATAAATGATTAATTATGTAATTTCTTTTATCTTTATACCATAAGTGAGTCTATCAAACATAGCAAAAGCTATGTATATTCTTTGATTCAAGGATGTATAAAGATCTTAGCTTGAGTGTCATTTGGTGCTTGAATTGATGGAAAGCCGAATTTTGATTGGATTTAGATGGCTTTGTCAATGGTTGTGTTATTGGTACGAGTTGTTATGGATGCTGTCATTGGTTCCTTTCGTAAGTATGTATAAGATCCAATAGTTCTTTGCCTAGATTCTCAATAGTGGGGAGGTATAACAGTAGGATATTCTTGAATAATATGGTCTCAATTTTTTATATACTGAAGTAGCATTTTAGGGGTAACCAAGGCTAAGAGATTGAGATCTTCATACAGAATGTTTATGTCAAGACTTTTTTTTTTTTTTTTTTTCTTGCTTAATAAACATGCCAAGTTTGGGTTTGCGACCTTTATTTTTCTATAATTATTTTATCGGCCCTTTCCTTAGGAGAATGTTCAATGTTCTTTGTAGTTTAGTGATGAATATTTAAATACAATTTCTTATGGGAAAAAAATTTGGAGTTTAATTTGTTCTTTCAATAGTCCCATCAACTAATATTTCTTATAAATTTACAAATTCTTAGTTTGACCAACAAACCAAAACAAAAACAAAAAAACTAATTAATGGGCCTTAATTTTTTCTGTTTGCGGCCTTTGAATTCCTAAGATAAAGTTATTAATACTTTTGAATTCAACCAATATCGGAAAAGCTTCTATGATTTGTGATTCTCCAAGATATAAATCATGTTTTCATACGTTCTAATGTGATTAGAGGTTGAAATCTAGGCCATATGAGCTTGCGAAGCTCACAGACTCCTTACACCATGGGGAAAAAAAAAAAAAAAATCCTTACACCACCGTGAGGAGCTGATCGAGTCATACGGAGTCACACTACTTCAGAGTTTCTCAAATATAATAAATTTCTTTTTTTGGTTTTGAAGACGTGGGCACATATTCAAACTTGCCAAAGTACGAAGGAATAGAATAAGATTATGTGGTTCTCGTAAATTGTGCCATGGTTCGTTTTTATCGTTTGGTTAGCAGTAAAGGATCGGATGTCCAAGAATCCATGATGAAGAATTTGGGTTGTATTCAGCCTTTTTATTGAAGAGATCATGATCATTTATTTTTCGCGTACCCCAACTTGTTTGTGTTTATGGTTTGGATGGTGTCACATTGTCACAGGAGATATAATGTGTTAATGTGTTCCCATGCTGATTCGGATTGGACAACTACCTTGCATCACCTCATTACTTTCTTTCTATTGAGGTTTGTATTCTAAGTGACGATCCACTATTTTTGGAGAGACTAAAAATGAGCCTTGGCACAGGCACACCACTAAGCCAACCGCTCATCTCACTCGGCTTATAGACATTTTCACTCAATTATAAGAAACAAAAACAGTTAATAGAAACAAAAATACTGGAGCCTAAAGAGTAAAAAGTCTACAACGTTTAAAACGAAAGAAAAAAAAAACGCACACACACAGACACACTTTTCGAACACCTAAAGTCTATACCATGCGTCATATTCATTACGACTGTTGTGTAAATATACATATAACATATACAATAATTGCAGATCTCTCGGCAGATTCATCTCCAATTATTCAACGAAACAGACGCGTTTGAACCAATTCACGTGGTTCAACAAAATAGTTAGCTATAATGATTTTATTACTAATGTCTAATGACACGTTAACAAACATGATAACACCAAATGGAATTTTTTTTTACTATTCATTACTTGCTTTTTGACTTTTGATCCCAATCTATTTCTCGGATCTCTACTTAGTTTTCCTAATGGTATCGTTTTTTTTTACTATAATAATAGTGAAAAGGACTTTAACGTCATGTATGTATTACAGTGTGTTAGCGTCGTCGTTTCAGGAATAGATTTTCATCTTCTAACATATTAAACAGGGCCAGAATTTACGAATTTTCATCTTCTACATATATAAGCAAGATTATACGAGTGTTAATGTATTATTGATCTTAACTTTCTATTTGAAGCACCCATATCTCATTGGTGCTTTGCTGCCTCATAGCATCATTCTTCATGACTTGTCCGCACGTAAGAGATCTCTTCATATATATGTGACTCTTCATATTCTGTGCAAGAAGTATTAATATCCATTGTTGCATATATGAATTCTGTTGATGAGCAAATTCCAAAGACATATACAACACATAAACAAATTCATATATATGATACACAATGTGATTTGCACCCACTTGTAACATTCCGATTTGTGATAAATAAGGAGAAGTTTAAGAAAATTATTTTGGCTATCTATGTCAACAAAGTGCACTTACATTTTCGGTGAAAGGCCTATAAGTAACTCCAGAGTTAAGCGTATTTGGATTGAAGTAGTGGAAGGATTGGTGACCTTCTGGGAAGTCCTATGCGAAACCGTGTGAGTTAGGTTAAAATATGGAGAAAGGTCAGGTGTTGACTGCAGGGACAGTAAACAAGTCTCTAGAGCCTCTAAAAAATAACGCACCGCCCATTGGACAGGGGTGAGTCTCACGGGCCGAGAGAGGGTATGGTGACTCACCGAGATGGACGGTCGAGACGTTATAATTTGATATCAAAGCCGAACCCAGACGAGAGTGTGGAGTCAAGTGGGACTTGACTCACACCCACTTGACTCATACCGTCAGGGATGACGATCCTGATGCGTAACGGGGACGACGTTGCACTAAGTGAGTGGGGGTGAATTATAACATCCCGATTTGTGATAAATGAGGAGAGGCTTAAGAGAATTGATTTGGCTACCTATGTCAACAAACTACACTTACCTTTTCGGTCAAAGGCCCATAAATAACTATAGAGTTAAGCGTGATTGGGCTGGAGTAGTGAAATCATGAGTGACTTTTCGGGAAATCCTCTGCGAAACCGTGTGAGTTAGGTTAAAATACGGGGAAATATCAGGTGTTGATTGTAGGAACTGTAAACAAATATCTAAAACTTCTCAAAAATAACGGACCGACCGTCGGACCTGGGATGAGACCCACAAGCCAAAGAGGACGTGGATGACTCATCGAGATGGGCGGTCGTGACGTTAGGTTATTTTCTCTAGATCATTAAGATTTTGATTCTCCTTTTACCCGTCATGGTTTAGGAGAAGTGAAACAATATTAGCTGGTTTCAATACTTTTTTTTTTAAATAGCTATTTTACTCTATTAGCTGGTTACAATTTTCCTCTCTTTTCTTCAATTTTAAATTACTCCCGGTTATTCTAATACCCACCAATCACATTGTGTATCAATATCAGTAAGCATACAATATCTTATATACTCAATACATATCTTAACATCGAATATCTATCTAGTATATATAATAACAGTGAACCATATATTCTTGTTCTGTATTATATTAAAAAAAAAACTGTTTAAAGTATCTTCTATTGGGTGGCAGAATTGTATAAAATCTTACACACACACACACACATATTAAAGTTTATCATACCCATTTTTTTAAAAAGTTTGGTAAGAGTCAATATTCTAGTATAATGAACCATGTAATTTCAAGTGACAATTTTTCAGAAATTTTTTTAAAAATTAAGCCACTTGGGGGTTATTTGAGTGAGCATAAATTATGAATATTATCCTGACGTACGGTTTTAAATCAGAGTTATATAGTAATGCGTAGTAAGATCGTCTACCAGCTTTTTTTATTCAGAAAATTGTTTTTCTCCACAAGTGATCTCATGGGTCGTTTAAAAAAGAAATGGGCATGAACGGTTTTGGGGTCAAAATGGAGTTTGTTACCATTTCGTGTTTTAGTTTGTTTTTGTCGGCACCATGCCACCATTTCGTCTATTAGTTTTCACTTTCCACATTGTTACAGTTTAGCGCTTACAAGCTCGTGCATAACTTATAAATATTATCTCGTGCATAACTTATAAATATTATTCTATCTGTCCCAATATATAACTGTTTTAGACAAAATTGACAAATTAAGAAAAGTGATTTTCTTTAATAAAGTATTGTTTAATATATAATTTAACCAATCTTAAAAAAATCAGTAGAATACAATTGGTCACACAATATCTCATAAAGTATAAAATACATTTATAATAGAAAAATACTTATATTTAGAACAAATTGTTTTTAACAGCTTACATTTTGAGACAGAGAGTAATAAATTGGGATAGCTGCCTGCCACCACTCCACTTGGATCAGTCCATGCTTAGATCCATACGAAAAATAATCTCTCCATCTTTGTGTGAGAGAGATTCATAAAAATTCTACGTGGTTCTTATTCACAATGGGAAAATAAAATGTGGTTTACAAATGACAACTCGCACATTATCTTCTTTCAATTTTTTATTATAACACGAAGTGTAAGCTCCCATCCATTTAAACAAATTGATAAACGGCAGAATCCATAACTTATAAGTAACAAAAAACATTTCTTGTTGAAATTACATATACCATAGTGAATATCATCACATACATCCTCAGTCCTCTTTACAACTTTGTAGAAATGTTGACTTAAACAAAAATCGGAAAATTGATAGAAGGAGTGGATGATTGGTTGGGGTACAGCTGTAGATTAATTGCTGTAGAAATTAGCCTGTAGATTGTTCTGTAGTAGCTATAGTTTTTCATTTTCTGTAAGAAAAAACGACAACTTTTAAAGCTTCAAAATAATTGCTTTAGAGAAAAAAAATGTTGTAAAGGATATAATGTGTTGCTTCAGCCCAACCAATCAATAATATCATATATACACTGTATACCCAACCGATCATATACTGTATCGAATTAAAACACATGCAAAACTCTAACAATATTAATTTAGTTGGTTTAATCTCATGAATTTTATTACTATATTTTCCCAGTTTCGAGACTACTGGGTCACATATATGAATCATGTATGTGTACTTTTAATAAAAGAAAGAAAAAAACATATTAGGGTGTTATTCAATCATATATTTAAAATCAATTCTATAGGTTTTATAATCTTTCAGATTTAAAGTTTTGATTTTATTTTAAAGAATCCATAGGAGTTGATTCTAAAATCTCTGCAATATAGCTTGGATTCTGTTTTAAATAATTTACTCATGAAACTCCATTGGAATTTATTTCAAATGACTCAATAAACAAAGATTTTAAAAGTCATTTACCTTTTGAATAACACTGGATTTTAAAATAGGATTTTAAATCTTGATTGAATAACACTAGATTTGAAAAATATATTAATGATATATTACAAATAAGATATCCAATAACATTATATTTAAAATCATAATTTAGAATCATTAATTGAATAACACTGGATTGTCATTATATTTCAGTTCAGTTCATTATAATGTTGAGTGTGATTAGTAATTTAGGCTTTTACTACTGCAATAAAAGGTTTGTTTTCTTAAGAATTACTAAAAAAATTTGTTTTTGTTTTGTGACAACTCAAGCACCTTATGAATCTGGAGATCCTGATAATAAATTCTAGTATTAATAAGAGTACTAACCATAAAGTGGTATGCTCTTTTTTTTGTACCATGATTTTTTTTTTTTAACTTTTCTGAATATTTTGATACTATTGTTTACCGTTGGCTCTTTCCCATGAAAATTTTATTACTTTTGTATCACTAATCGGACCTATTATCTCACCAATTTTTACACGTTAACTGGAGAATACCAAAAGAAACTCGGGCAGGTACGAACGTTTAGGTTTAAATGTAAATCGATGATTTTCATTTAATATAATTATATCACACGTGAAAAGCGAGGGCTTTTGAATTTTGATCATGACCACAAGGCCTTGTATGATTGTATCAACTTTTAATTTAAATAAATAAATAAGAATTATTATCCCGATTATTAATAGCACTATAAATAGGTAGACACGCTCTAGGTTGCATGACTCACACAAATCAATTATACTCACTTCTTCTTCTTATTTTCGTGCAATTTTTTTCATATTGTAAGAATTTCAGAACCCAAAATGAAATTCTGCAATAGTTATTTTATAGTAAATCCAACCAAAGCAAGTGTTTTTGATCTCCTTCTCCTTTTGTTTTCCCCAAATCTGACCAGCAAACGCTTCATAGATTCTCCGCCGGATACGCTCAAAAGCTTCCGGAGAAGTTTCGCGAGTCGATGGGTCATTGCGATGGCAGTCCTGGTTCAAAAAATATTAATATTCTTAAGAAAACCCTTGGTATTCATAGGTTTTTTGGTCACCTATTGGCCCAATCTTCTTACGGCAAATGGAGGCTTCTTCAACATGATACTTCACCTTTTGACAGGTGAGAAATCTAATTATAACATACTTCAACTCACTATCCTTAATTTTTTTCAACTTATGATTATAAGTTATAACCAAATCTTAAACTTGAAGAAGTTTTAACATATTGACATAAGTATTCCAAAAAACCTAATAATAAGATCAGTTCAAAGATCTCAAGGATCATATATCATATACTCCATTAATAACCCCCCCGGACTTTTGTACTCGACCAATATGACACTTATCACGCTTCAAATGGATTTGTGACAGAACAAGGATTACACTCTACATGCAAGATGCTATAGTACACAAATATATATTAGATAAAATTTATAATGAAATATTGCATCAAGATTAGTTTGGTAAAAAAAAAAAAGATTCTTCTAGGTTTTAAGAACATTATAGAATTTTCTCCCTCTTCTTCTTTTTTGTTACAGGAAAGTTGGTGAAGCCTGAGGAATCGTCGGCGACATATGCTTCGTTTATAGGATGCTCAGATCGAAGAGTAGAGCTTGACGAGAAGATAAGTGTTGGTACCATTGAGTACAAGTCGATGTTGTCAATAATGGCTTCTAAGATCGCTTATGAAAACAAATCTTTCATCACTTCAGTCGTCAAGAACACTTGGAAGGTTAACTTTTTTCTGCTTCTGTCTTTTTTAATAGGATTTTTACCATCTCGTGTTAATTAATATGTGTATATTATATTAACGGTTATCATACAAACATTTTGTCTAATCTCTGGGGCGTTTTCTACTTTCTAACATCATTTTTAATTATAATTTTGTTTTTAACCATAAATAAAAGCAAATAAACGACCTCTTAGACTCTTATAGTAATACTGAATTCGTGAATTTACAGAAGTATATTTCTAATGTTTGATTACGTCTCACTCTCTCTGTATAAATTTTATATCCTGTGTTGCAGATGAATTTCGTGGATTACTACGAGTTTTACAACGGTAAATTAAAAGCTACGCTCTATTCTTTTTATGACATGTTTTTATTTACCCGTTTTGGGGCAGTATGTGTTTTCGGAATAGTTTAATTTTAGTGTATAAATAAAGCCTCCAAAGTCCGGTTAATACAGAAAACTGAGAAAACATATTGTAGATATAACACAGATGTACGGTGCACGTAAGATACTTGTGATGGAAAAAAAATTGGATAAATTATCTACCAATGAAAAAATTATATAAATGTTTCTCATTATGTTTTTTTTTATAATGCTACAGAAATAGGTCTACGAGATCATGATGGTATAAATGCCAGATTGGTCTCTGTACCATATCGTATCGAAATAAATGAGAAACAGACCCTACTGATATGATAAGTAGCAGCTACTTTAATGAATTTAGAAGTAGATGTTAAAAGAAAATGATTTTAAAGTAGAAATAACAATATCAAGTGGAAAGTATCTTCAATGATTTCAATTTTCAACAAAAAGAATTATATTAGTTTTTTTCTCATCAACTATTTACTAAAATGGTAAATATACTAAAGCTAGTGCTATAGCCTATACGGACACTGGACGTATTGTTATTTTGTTTACTTCGTTAATTTGATCGAACTCAGTTAGAGAAAAGGAGCGTAAATCTTAGTAATACTGGAGACTTCATTTTAGTTGACAAAATAGAAAGTTAGATTTATCAAAATTGAATGCTATTTTAATTTTAGTTCAATAATGTCTTTTATTAAGATCTGAATGAGAACTGATTTAAAGATCCATTTTTCGTCTACAAAATTACGCACTGTACACTAGTACAAGCTATAACATATTAAGGTCACCTGTTCCCGATAAATTTTAAAAATATATTTAGATTTAAGCTAAAGAATACTAATGAGTTTATCTTAGTAACTTTTACAAATGCGTAGAATACATAAAAAAAAGTTAAGTTTACGTGGTTTTTAAAAAAAACTTTATCTTTATGATTTCTACGTCAGTTGGCTGCATCTGTTACCTCTGTAAGCTAATTTCCCAACTAGATTTCAATACCTTGGTTGCATCTATTATCTAGCCATTTTTAACCATTTATTAAATTTTCTTAGTCAACAAAAATATTACAAGAATAAAACTGGGGACACAATCAAAATTCACGTGTTTTGTCCGAGTCCAGAGGCCAAGTGTCTCAAAATAAAATGCTACATAATATTAGATCGATATAACGAAAACTATATACTATATTTTTTCTATGTTCAAACATAAATCTTTACTTGAACGATGAAGCAGAGAAACTATAGATTACCATCAATCAAGATCCATTTTCTTGGCAAGCAGGAGATTACCTTGAAATAGTTTGAAACAAATCTAAATAACATTTGAAAACAAGTCGCTGAACATTTAAATTGTATTTGTTGTGGTCAGCGTACCAAGAAAGCAAACTGACGCAAGCCTTCGTATTCAAGGCCTCAAGCACAAATCCGAACCTCGTCGTCGTCAGCTTTAGAGGAACCGAAACTTTCAGCTCTGATGATTGGTGTACTGATCTCGACGTCTCTTGGTACGTCACTACGTATATTTAGATAGAGGATGCATACATCGTTATAATTACTTTTCTTCATTCCTATATCATAAATATATTTCCAAATTAATTTACTTTAGGTACGAGTTGAAGAACGTTGGCAAAATCCACGCCGGATTTTCGAAAGCTCTTGGTCTCCAAAAGAACGGATGGCCCAAAGAAATCATAAGTCTCACACACCAATATGCTTACTATACTATCAGACAAAAGCTTAGGGACATGCTTGCCAGAGACAAGAACCTTAAGTTTATTCTGACGGGTCATAGCCTTGGGGGTGCACTAGCTGCTTTGTTTCCGGCGGTTCTTGCCTTTCACGGTGAGGATGAGCTACTTGATAAGCTAGAAGGAGTCTACACATTTGGACAGCCACGTATAGGAGACGAGAAATTTGCGGAGTTTATGAAAGATATGATGAGAAAGCATGGAATAGAGTATCAGAGGTTTGTTTATAACAGTGATATGGTGCCTAGAGTGCCCTTTGATGACAAGGTTTTATTCGCATACAAGCACTATGGATCTTGCAATTACTTCAACAGTCTATACAAAGGAAAGGTAAACCAAAACATCCGATCTATCCATTTATTTTGTTTTGTCTTGCAAAATTATTGGTAAGAAAACATGAAAAAAGGTGGAGATTAAAATGGGCACTAAGAAACTTTAATTTGGCCTTAAGGAGAATTGTCACTTTTCAAATGAAATTGACATGATAGATAAAAGGGCAACCTGTATTTAGAAAATTTAATAGTCTTTTTTTTTTATATAGTAACAGCACTATATTTTATTTGCAAAATCGTTGAATGACATTTTAGTAGATATGGGGTGGTTCAATTGCCGCCCATGATTTCTATAGCATGCATTTCACATGCATTTTTTTAGTTGATAAATTATATTATTACATTCTTTTACATAATTAGTTTTTCGAAAACATATACCATAAAATAGACCACTTATTTATAATGTCACATCAACTTTCTTTCTTTTTTATTTTTTTGCATCAACTTTCTGGGAAAACAAAAAGTTGATCTCCATTTACCCAATAAGCTTTTTGCTATATTCATTCTTATACATGTTTATGGATTTGAAGGTAAGAGAAGATGCACCGAATGCAAACTACATGAGCTTGTTGTGGCTAATACCCAAGCTGTTGAATGGTGTGTGGGAGTTTATAAGGAGTTTCATAATAGGGTTTTGGAAAGGCGAAGAGTACAAAGAGAATTGGACGATGAGGTCTGTTAGGGTTTTGGGAATAGTATTACCTGGTGCATCTGACCATTTCCCACATGATTACGTCAATGCCACACGATTGGGAGGCTTATCTCGACCTGTTACTACAACTACTCCTGAGGATAAACTTGCCCTTATTGCTTGATATTCAATATCTAATAATATGATGAGCATAATTAAGAAAGGCCAAGGCGTGTTGAGGAAAACCAGTTCCAGATATATCGACTAAGTATTCAGGCGTGTTGAGAATGATATCGTTTCTTTTTTTCTTTTTTTTTTCCCTTTCTCTTAGTTGCTTAATAAGGGAAGAAATACTCCTTAGTGTTTTTTCCCACTTCAGTTGTTGTTTTCTTGTTTGTAAGAATCGAATGGTTCTAGTTTCATTTCATAAAGATAAAAAAAAAAAAAAAAACCAATAAAGGCAACTAAAGAGTTTTCTTTCCAAAAAGATACTTGCAATTCTTTATCATTTGTTTTGATTGGGACCATATCATTATCATATTTGGTATCAAAATACTTCATTTCCATACATTTGTTTTACTTAAAATAGACAAACCGGTTGCCTTGACCAAGGCCACATAATCCACAAAAGTTGTAATTATGTCTGTTTTTCTAATTTTCTGTCCATCTGCTCACATCTATACTAACCACGTTACCATCAATTTATGCATAGCTTACTATAGCTTGGTCAATTTATCGCTTCGGTTCTACTTTAAGCTATTAGCCTATTACCAAACAAACTTATTATGTGTACAATATGGAGAAACTTATTTTGGTTTTATCGTGTTTATATTATAAACATTGAAAACATTCTCCTAACTTTCTCAGCAGAAGTGACTGGATGATTTAAAAAAAAAAAAAAAAAAAAAAAAAAAACCATGCTCTTTTAAAAGCTTTGCCGATCCAGTCCATAAAAAGATATCGAAGTGAAAAAAAATAAAAAAACGATATTGGTTAATCTGCGGTCAAGAGGTTATTGTTCAGCAAAGAATTCCATATATATGAAAACATAGAGGGAATGAGTATGAAATACGTAGCATAAAGGTAACATCCAATCATATAACAGTCTGTTTTTTTCACGTCATTCGGATTAAACTAAATGTACTCTGAGGTTGGGGTCGTTTAGGTTAAAATGTAAATCGATAGTTTCATCTGAAATATTATTTCGCACGTGAAAAAAAAAAACGAGGGCTTTTAATTAATGGCCACGAGGCCTTCCTTTGTATGATTGTCTCAACTATAAAGTTAAAAAAATAATAAAAAATTATCATCCCAATTATTACTAGCGCTATAAATACGTACCCTTGCTCTAGGTTGCATGACACACAAATCAACCGAAATCACTTCTTTCTTCTTATTTTGGCAAAGTTTGCTTTTCTTTTCATATTTTGATAATGTCCGAAACCGATATGAAATTCTGTAATAGTTATTTTCTGGTCGATCCGACCAAAGCAAGTGTTCTTGATCTCCTTCTCCTTTTATTTTGCCCCAACCTAACTACAAGATTCATAGACTCTCCACCGGATACGCTCAAAAGCGTCCGGAGAAGTTTCGCGAGTCGATGGATAATTGCGTTAGCCGTTTTGCTTCAAAAGATATTGATGTTCTTAAGAAAGCCCTTCGCATTCATAGGTCGTTTGCTCACCTATTTTCCAAATCTTCTTACCGCAAATGGAGGCTTCTTCAAGTTGATACTTCACCTTTTGACGGGTAAGAGATCTAACAATGACATTCTTATATATATTCACGATCTCTATATATAGATCTCTATTACCAAATTCTTGAACTTGAAGAAGGTTTTTAAGCTGTTTCCTTCTTTTCACTATTACCAAATTCTTCAACTTAAAGATGGTTTAAGTTGTTTCTTTAAGATATGTAAGTATCCCAAAAGATCTAGCATCTCAAGGACCATATTTCTAAAATCTCAAAGACCATATATCATGTTGTCCCATTTATTAACAACCCCTTCGGACTTTTGGACCTGACCAATTTGACACTTATCGCACTTCAAACGGATTTGTGACAGAACTTGACATGCAAGACGCTGCAGCACAAAGAAAAAAAGTAAACTAAATAATATGATGTAACTAAATAATATGATGTACTCGATCAAGAGCTAATTTGTTTCATCGTTTGGTTAGAAGAAAAGAAGTTTAATATCATAGTTTGAAGAATATATAAAATTTGAGACAATCAATCCAAATATTTTGATTTTGTAGATGATGTTGAGCAAGAATTTTTACAGGAATAACCCAAATGCTGGATTTGTTACAGGAAATTTGGTGAAGCCTGAGGAATCGTCGGCGACGTATACATCGTTCGTCGGATGCACGGATCGAAGAGTGGAGCTTGACGAGAAAATAAATGTTGGTACCATCGAATACAAGTCGATGTTGTCAATAATGGCTTCTAAGGTCTCTTATGAGAACAAATCTTTCATCACTTCCGTTGTCAAGAACACTTGGAAGGTTAGCTTCATTTTCTTCTTGTTCTTGTTTTTTTTATACTAATTTTTCCTTCTTGTTCTTGTTTTTGTTACAATTATTTCTCTTCTCTTGTTTAATTATATGGTAAACTAGCTTAATAATTCGAAAAAAATCAAAATTACATGATCTAATTGATCTTTTTTTTTTTTTTAGTTATCACTTTTTATCGTATATATTTGGGGTTTTCCACTGCTAATAATGATTTTTAATTAATTATAAACTTCGTCCTAAAAAATACTAACTTTAAATAAGAGCAAATAATCTACTACATGTTTAGATCTCTTAACTAGTAATGTTTTCTTTACTTTTCACTCTCTCTGTATGACTATAGTTTATCCTGTGATGCAGATGGACTTCGTGGCTTACTACGATTTTTACAATGGTAAGTTAAATACAACGCTTTGTTCTTTATATGTAAAGTTTTTCCTTTCCCATTTTAGAGTTTAGGGCATAAAGCATTTAAAAGATCGACACAGAAAAGTCATAGATAAAGCTTTAAAAGTCATAAAGCAATTAAAAGAGCAATACAGAAAACATAACCTTGAAGATAATAGATGTACGTACTTTAGCAAAAAAAAAAAGAAAAAGATAATAGATATGCACGTACAGGACGTAGAGCATATCATTGATAGTAATTCTAGAGTTTTGACGGATGGATAAATCAAATAAATGCCTCTCAATTTATACCACAAAAACAGTTCTACGAGATCATGATGATATAAGTGCCAACTAGTTGACAAAAATATAAACAAATGAAGTAAAATATTAATAATAGTTAATGCCAAATATGGAGTATTTGTTAAATCTCTACACCATATTATCATGTGAATATAAATGCCAACTAAGTCTCAGCAAGTGACCCTACTGATTTTAAGTTTGTCGCCCGACGGATTTACGTATGATAGAAGCGTATTTTAATTAAAGGAGAATTGTGAATATACTAAAAAAAAGAGAATTTTTGTCCACTTACACATTTTTTTAAATTTCATAAATTTGGACTGTAATATCTTTACATATATTAACAATATGAAATAAATATTTTTATAACTTAAATTTTTTTGTAAAAATTTAAATAAATTCATAAAATAAAATTATTTTATTGAGTAAAAAAATGAGTATAAAGATAACTTTTTCTTTTTTTTGGAGTATTTTGCCAAATTTCTCTTTAATTAATATAAAATTACAAATAAGAATTACAAGTAATATTATTCATAAATAATATAGAGATATTCCAATATATTTATTAGTTAAAAATCTAATTTCTACTAAAATCCGAACTTAAACAAATGATAAAAAGAGAAAAATAATTTCAGATAGAGATTAAGAGCATCTCCACCAATTTCAGCTAAACACTATGAAGATTAATTTTGTAATACATTATGTTCCTAAGTAAATTTTACGGATGCATTGAATATACGTAAAAGATAAAATAATATTCTAAAACTATGTTTATGATTTCTATGTCAATTTGGTGCATCCGTATACTAATTTCCCAACTAAACTTCAAAATGTTGGTTGCAGTTTTTGTTTAACCGTTTTTAATCATATATTCAAGTATTCTTAAGACAAACAAGTCAACAACTAAAAAATTACAGCGTTCAAAGGAACAAAAAAAAAAAAAAAAAAAACAGGAGAAAACAAATATAATAATAAGAATAGAACTGGTGACTCAAAAGAGTCACGTGTTTTGTTCGGGTATAGCACTGCTATAACAGCAGCCAAGATTCTTAAAATAAAATAAAAGCATGATATGGTAGTAGATCGATTACTGAAAAATACGTATACCATCTTTTTGGATAATAACATAAATATTTACTTCTTTCTTCAATCACACATACTTGGTTTATATAAAAACCTTCGATACACATGTTCGATGAAAAAAAAAGTTATATAACTTATTTGTTTTGTAATAATAGGTATAGACGTACGTATAGGGTGACAAATAAACCAAGTTGTTCCATTTGTTTTGAGATCAGAGTTTGAGATTATT
Source organism: Erythrophleum ivorense (assembly GCA_026724425.1). Lineage (NCBI taxonomy): Eukaryota > Viridiplantae > Streptophyta > Magnoliopsida > Fabales > Fabaceae > Erythrophleum > Erythrophleum ivorense. The sequence goes on along the minus strand of JAIUCV010000070.1, from coordinate 674,863 downwards.
ATGAGTTTTGGCTTAGGATCTATCTGGGCTTAAGAGAGGAAGAAAAACTATAGGAGTTCCTATGTTTCCAAATAATTATTTACTCTTTATTCTTACATCAACAAATTTTATTTTAAATATAAAATTTATATAGAACCTTGAAATAATTTGAAACAAATCTAAACAACATTTGGAAAATTAAACATCGGTTGATTTTAACTTTTCATTTGTGTTGTCAGCGTTCCAAGAAAGAAACATCACGCAAGCCTTTGTGTGTAAGGCGTCGAGCACAAATCCGAACCTCATCGTCGTTAGCTTCAGAGGAACCGAACCTTTCGACACTGATGATTGGTGCACCGATCTCGACATCTCTTGGTGCGTATATATGTTTGATATACCTACATCAATATTCTCCCTCTTCCTAATTCATATATCATTTATTTTCAAATTAGGTACGAGTTGAAGAACGTTGGAAAAGTCCACGCCGGGTTCTCTAGAGCTCTTGGCCTCCAAAAAAACGGATGGCCTAAAGAAATCATAACCATCGGACGTCAATATGCTTACTACACTATAAGACAAAAGCTTAGGGACATGCTTGCCAAAGACAAGAACCTTAAGTTTATTCTAACGGGTCATAGCCTCGGAGGTGCAATAGCTGCTCTTTTTCCGGCGATTCTTGCGGTTCACGGTGAAGATGAGCTCCTTGATAAGCTACAGGGAGTCTACACATTTGGACAGCCACGTATAGGAGACGAGGAGTTTGGAGAGTTTATGAAGGATGTGATAAGAAAACATGGAATTGAGTATGAGAGGTTTGTTTATAATAACGATATTGTGCCTAGAATACCCTTTGATGACAAGGTTTTGTTCTCATTCAAGCACTATGGATCTTGCAATTACTTCAACAGTCTCTACAAAGGAAAGGTAAACTACAGCATCCATGTATCCAATTATTTGTTTTGTCTTGCTCAATTATTTAAAACGACAAAAAAAAAAAAAGAGAGTGGAAAATTTTAAAGTGGAAAAGAATAAACTTTTAGTTTGGACTTTAAAGAGAATTGCCATTTTTGACATGATAAATAATAATCTATATTTCGAGCTTCATAACTATTTAAAAAAAATTATGGTTCGAACAAAAATCTTAACTCAAAAATAATGTATTTCTTAGATTTAAAAGAAAAGGAACTAGCCTATTTCTTTTAACTTAGACTTTTATTCAGCATGTTTTTTAAGCATCCTTTTATGATATTCATTATGACATGATTAAATGTGGATGTGATTATGTGAAGGTAAGTGAAGATGCACCAAACGCGAACTACTTCAGCTTGTTGTGGCTAATACCGAAACTGTTGAATGGTGCGTGGGAGTTTCTAAGGAGTTTTATAATACAGTTTTGGAAAGGCAAAGAGTATAAAGAGAATTGGATTATGAGGTCTCTTAGGGTTGTGGGAATAATATTCCCAGGTGTCACTAATCATCTCCCGTTTGATTACGTCAACACCACGCGCTTGGGAGGCTTGGCTCGACCTGTTGCTACTACTACTCCTGAGGATAAACTTGCCCTCATTGCCTGAAATTTAAGTCGATCTCATTTTCTAGTAATCTTATCCACTTTATCTGCTCTTGTTGGGTTGAATAAATTGTACTAGAGCTTTAATTTTCTGTATTCTGTCTTGTGTATGTGTGAGTTTTATCGTGTAAAATGTTCGTATTACTATTAATTTCCATTTATAATTGGATTTTTTCCTAGCTACATTTTATGAATTCTGATTTGGGTGATTTGAAAAGTAATAGAAATAAAAATCAAATCCAAAAAAAACATTAATGAACTCTAATATATAATCATTTAAGTTAATAATAATTCATAAATAAATATAATTTTAGTACTTGTCTAATTTCTCTAATGTAAACCTTCCTGGATTTGAAGCAGACTCGGAACATAACTAAAAATAAATGGTAAACATGTTTTGCTATTAGATTGTACAAGGGGAAAATTTGAGTAACACTCATCGTCCTCTCCAATAATGTATGACATGTTCCTGCCGAGCCCAGGACCTGCATTATGACAAACGACCACTTTCTTCTCTTCTTCCATTAGAAAAGTCACGAAAAACGGAGACCAAGTAGCTACAGTGTTTAAATCCTCTGTAAAGTATTTGTTCCTTTTCGTGGTCACCCACATGTCCATCTTTGATGTGTTAAGTCCCTGATGTAACACTGAAAGTAAGTCTTCTTTAACAACTGATAGAGCCATATAACTAAAACTCTCAAATGGCAGAAGACACATAAGTCTAAATCTCTCCGTTGTAAAATCAAAACTGATCAGTAAGTGCCTGCACCTGTCTTTATTATCCAAAGCAAGCCAATAAGTATTTCCCTTCAGAGACACGCCATTGTGTACTATAAAGCAGTCGAGAGGAAAGTCATAAAGAACTCTCCATGAATCAGAGCTAAACTTATATATCTCAGACCATAGTGATTTAGATTCTGATTTTGATTTTTTCATTTTCTTTTTGAAAAAATTGGTGAAGTAGGCACATTTTAAGTTTCTAATTGGGAAAAGAGGCACATTCAAGTTTTTATTAGCAAAAGAGGCAACTTTCTCGTGGGCCCCGCCATATGTGGTTGGTTTGGGTTCACTTTTTGGGACTTAGGGTTTATTTTTTGTTCATGGAAAAGTGTTTTTATTGTGGTGGGACCCACCGATTTGCCTCTTTTGCTAATAAAAACTTGGTGTTGCCTCTTTTACAAATTAGAAACTTGAAAACATCCTCTTTTGCTAATTCACCCTTTGTTTTTAACAATATGGGTGATTTTGCTGGATAACAACCATAGTGAAATTATATTTGTTCATGGACCCACTGTAAATGACAATAAACCCCCTCTGAAATTGGCACTTGATGATGACGTCATTTTTGGGCTCTCATGGAACACGAATACCAAAACACAAACTGCAGGGTTTGGTTTTTTTATTATTGTTTGTAAACTCCTCTTCATTTGCAACCTATCAACCCAAAAATCCTAATCTACACTCCCTTCAGTTCTCATTTTGCTCGTAACTCACCTTGTCAGTTTCTATTGGAATTGATCTGCACTTTCGTCTCTCTTTCAATAGGAGGTTATTTTTGCCATTATTTCAGAAAATATGCAGTATATCCTAACCATGTATTTCATATGGTTAGTTTATTAAATTTTGCTTTTTTTTTAATTGCTATATACTGCAATTTCCCTAACAATATTTGCAACAAAAAAAAAAAAAAAAAAAAAAACAATCTTATACTATATAAAAAGTAGTAAATCCTTAAGGTGTCTACATCAAATTATAAAACCACCAATCAAAATATGCCAAATAAGTGTTTTAATTAGAGAAATATCCTAAAATAAAATTAAAAACAAATTCCGCTGCTGGGCTTCGAACCCAGATTTCATCAATTGAAATTAACCTGTGTGCTACATCGGATGAGTTGTACACCTCTCCGAGTGATACCTATATAACCAATACCTTTTAATATAAAAACAATAAATACATCCAAACCAGAGGAAACATAAGAAACCACGATCAAATTCTTCATTGTTTTTTTGTCCCTTTACGGATAATCGATCAAAAAGCATTCCGCTGCCGGAGGTTGAACCCTGATTTCATTTGTTTAGAGATTAACCTTTGTGCCACAACAGATTGTTGAATACAAATCTACTCGATTATTACATAAAGGCTTGTTTCTATATAAACACATATTTTTGAAATCGAGACTAGGTGCTCTCAAGGGATCAATTCACCTCTTAACACACTCCCAAAGTGCCATAAAGGGGTAAACTCATCCCTCGTATTTTACTACACAAAATGTATCGAAAATCAAACAGCTACAAACTATCAAATGTGTGTATTACAAGCAGGACTACGAAAAAACGAAATATTACGTCAAGAGTCCTTTTTTACTTGGAAAAATAGGCATGGCAGGTGAAGCAACCACTTAAGGAAACGATCTTCTTCTTCCCACTTCTTCTGAAACATAAAGACTTGCCACGGGATGATGCGTTTGATACTACTCGATTCTCTAACACCGACTTTCTCATCTCATCTGCTTTTTTCTCTGCTGATTTCACTTTTCTCATTATTTTTTCCATTGATGATGATCTTCTCTTCTCCAACTTCATCTGAGCAAAAACATATATGTCTGACATTAGTTACTACTATATGGAGCTATTGATACCAAGTGCAACCGTTGTTATTATGCTTTAAAGTGTTTTGTTTTTCAGGAAAAACAAAAGGAAACAGGATGAGAGAAAAATAACCTCTAGCTTTCTTATTTTTGCCTCGGCTTTGGCTTTCTGCAAATTTTCCCAAGATATGATTCTGGCTTCCTCTGTCTTCGCCCTACAAACATACCAAACATTCAATCACAACTCCAACTCTAATTCATTTGTATGACATTAAGCAATATCGGATATGGTAGGCTTATTCAGATTCATGAGTTTGTATCAATGAAGTAGTTTAAAATGTGGGCTTAAAAATATCAGTTTCGTAGATACTCAGCTGAAAATCAGTTTAGATGATTCTCCTCCACAAGTAATGAGAGAGATTAATGTGTCAAGCCTGTCATCTAGAATTGCAAAACGACCCTTTAACTTAGAACATACCATGCTAAACCTTGAGGATCCCTAGCTTCTCCGTGTAAATGGTCTCGCATTTTTGAGCTATCTCCATGGTATAGAGCTCTGTGTCTCTTGGACCAGCGAGTTACGGTTACTTTCTCATCAACCTGTAAGTCCTTGGCTTCTGCTCGTTTAGTACGAGCATTCAGTATTTCCACAATAGATCGTGCTGTTGGTGAGGATGGAGAGAACGACGAACACTGTCTCTCAGGAGATAAGCGGATGCTTCCCTCTGGACTCATCTGTGTCGCCATGTCCCTTCTTGAGACAGCTCGAGCATCAGTAGCAGCATCCTTAATACTCTCATGTATCTCATCTGCACATATTGTGGTAACAAATCAGTAGGTAACTCCCAGAACAGAATTTCAAAATTATCAGTACTAATGTGTTGATGCATGAGTCTTTTGTTCACTCAACTAACCAACCAACCAACCTTGAGATAACAACGAGGAGGGTGCAAGAGTTTCAGAGCAGCCATGAATGCTGACTGATCTAGCCATGCAATGATCGGTTCTTTGCGGAAATGCTGCAGCACCGGAACCTCTAGAGCAGCCGTTTTCTGGCAAAGCACCAGCTGAAAACGGAGAGCTTGCTGTCAAGTTCTCACCATGAACCATAGGAACAACAGGAGAATACAATGTATAATACGCAACTCCTGGAGGCCCTAAAGGACCACTCTTTGATTTAGGCCGCCTTTCATGTGATGCGGTAAACGAAGTTCGAGGTGCTCCTTCCCTAGCAAGAGGACTAAGTATCCATCTCTCTGCGTCTTCCCACTTCGAAGGAACTGTTCTACCGCTATACAAAGGTAAGAACCCAGCATTTGGCGGGCTTCTCCCTCCGTTTGAACGTAATGCTACTCGCTCTGAGCTCCATCCCTTTTGCATACTATGCAGATAAGTCGGAGTTCCAGGACTAGGAAACACACTGGATTTATTAGTCGAAACTGAAGCTCGTTTCACGGTTACCACTCGCGGTGATGAAGAGGTTACATTGCTGAGATCCAGTGAAGTAGGCCTTTGGTTATCTAGCTTTTTCGCCAGAGCTTCAGTTCTTGATTTTCGTTCCTGACATTCTATAACGAGTTGAGAGAGATTATAAACGGCCTAAAGTGTAATAAAGGATGAATGCTTAAAGCAAAAAAACTCTTATATACCTCTAAGAGCTACAGAGAAAGAGCTTCTAGCTGAATCAAGATTCTGGCTTTCATCTTCTTTATTCACCACCTCAAACTCTTCTTTCCAAGCTGCTTTTTTAGTTGGAAAAACAAGAGAAAAGTAAATTAGGAGAAAAATTCCAAAAGCATAATTGAATTTCTCTCTCTCTTTTGGACTATTTTTGTCGCTTGTCTTTCTTTTCTTGACAACTTTTTAATCAAATTCTTGAATAGGACTCCTAGCATCATTATTCACCTTTCACTTTATTTGATTTTCTAGAGTTGCGACTGTGCTTCCACCCTGTTCCACGCTTGTCTGGATCTAGATCCCGTTGATCTCGCTCCTGTCATCTCAAATGATGGAGACAAAATTTTATTTCGAATTTGAAAAATGTATTGCAAGATCTACGAAATTACATAAAGAAATTTCTCCGAAATCCAGAGTCGTGATTATATGAACTAAGCGTCTTCACTACTCGTTCTATTGCATATAGTAATCTACTAAAATTGCAAATTCTACTGTAATTGAAGCTACTGAGCAAAATACTTAATTATTTCGCTCAAAAATGGGAGAAACAAATCTGTTTCCGCGTCATTCAATGATAAACAGTGAGTAATTAACGAATTAAGAAAAAACAATTTTGCATGATTTTTGTTAGTTTGACTGAGTCAAATCATACGCGTAATCATAATGTCGTTAGTAAAATCACGAACTCAGATTCACATTTTATATCGAAATTAATTTTGATGAACTCAAACAATGTGGTCGTACCAGGGAGGGAGCGGAGACGAGAGAGTCGCGGTCGTGAGCGTCGGAGGTGGGAGAGGAGCGATCGACGCTGACGGAGGCGGAGGAAAAGAAGCTGAGGTTGGATTCCGGTGTGAAGATCAAAGAGTCGGGGCTCGAGTCTCGACGAGATCCTCCAGACTTGGCTGATCTCGCCGGTCGCTGGAGCTCCGACGGCATTTGGAATCTAATGAGCTAAATTTAACAATTAGTTCACTGAGCTGTTGCTATGGAGAGAGAGAGAAAGAGAATGAGTGAAGAGAGAGAGAGAGAGAAAGCTCGTGGTAATCTGGTTTCGTGACTCGTAGACTCTGCAGGAAAAATTGGAAAATAATGTTGTCTTTGACTTGAGGGAAAGATTGCTGAGACTTGAGAGAGAGAAAGAGAGGAAAAAGGACGAATTTTTTCACTTTTTTTTTCTTTTCGGTTTCACACCAGCTATTTTTTGTTTTTTAACTTAAATTACATGATAAAAGATCTTGGGCGTTTGGGTAAATACCAAAAGATACGGGGGCATTGCGGTAAGTATAAACGATGTGGGGGCGTTTCGGTAGCTACCAAAACAATAAGGGGTTATTATTGTAAATACTAAAAGCTATAAGGAATTTTAGTAAATACTGAAAGATCTGGAGCATTTCGGTTAATAACAAAATATATGGGGCATTTGGTAAATACCGAAAGAAAGGTCTGGGCAAACAAAATAAAAACTAATGCCAATGATGCCATTTTTCTTTTTTTCTTGATTCTTGATTGTCATTCTGAATTATGTAGAACGTTGAACGGAGGACAAGATATGCCGTGTTAGACAAGGTAACAAGAAGAACCAATAGAATTGTCAAGTTACCATTGTTTGATCTGAAACGGAGGGATGAAATTCAGATAAGAAAACATTAAGGGATGGGCTATAAGTTACAAATTCGATAAGGGCTATTTCGACAGTTATTGAAGACTTGATGTTCACGGTAAGTCCAATTCCCAGTCTCAGACGAATAAACCTGAAAGTGGTGAGAGGACTTGATACAACTTTCTAGCTCAAACCGAACCACCTTGTAACTCAAAAGATCACCATCGTTGCTCATGTGCGTCACTAGTGCTGCTCCACGGAGGAGGTGATGGGATTTTGATCCATTGTTGCAACACAGGATTAGCAACCAAGAAAGAGTCGTCTTTGTCTTTCTCAGCAAGCAAAACCAACCCTTCCGTGATGTCCACGACTCTGGTTCCTTCCTTCATGTGGTCGAGTAAACGTGAGAGAGAAGTACCTAGTGACTCGGTAAGTCCACATCTATCTCCAAAAGTATTCGATCACAGGACCTTTTGATTTGCTGCTTAGATACGACCATGGAGAGGACAAATTCCTCTTGTTCAAGGATCGGTATAGATTACGGAAATATGAAGATTCGAAGAGCTGTTTCCACTTGCTACCCACTGATTTGAATCTCGAAATAGACCTGATTGGTTGTCTCGCCAGAATCATAACCATGCATGACCGACTCTGGAACATCATCTTTAGATTTCATGATGTAATTTTGTGAGATTGTGTAGGTCTCTCTTACTGGAAACTTTTTCACCCGAAAACTGATTAAGAAGGCAAAGAAATTAGGTTTAGGAAGAAGAAAGGAGAAGCACATGTGAGGTCACGACTTTATGTTTGCATTTTACATTATTTTTCCTTTTGAGTATTTTCTTAAATTTTGATATAAAATAATAAATAGAAAAGTTGCGGGTTAAATTTATCAATTTTAAAGAAAATTAACAGAAAAAAAAAAACTAAACAAGCTAAAAGATTTACAGTTTGAGTATCAACATTTACTAACAAAACTGATATAACGGTCAATAAAACTATAAAGGTAAACATAAGTTTGGGTGACCAACATTGTAAAATAAACAAAGGAAAAGATAAGACTGTAAATCCGCCAAAGCTGAACAATGTTGATACTGGTATAAAAGGTAAACATAAAACTGGTATAACGGTCAATAGTTATGCCAAAAGAGAGGTCAGTTATACCCAATAGCTTCAGCTTATCCATAATTATTAATTGCATCTTTCTCATCTTTTTTTTCAATTGCATAAGCGAATATCTTACTTCCTTAACCACCAACTAACTAAAACTGGGCGAGCATTTTTACCTTTGGGGGAACAAGCAAACATAAATTTGGGTGACCAACATTGTTACTACAAGTTGAGCCACAAACCAAATGTAAACAGCTTGGTGTTCACCTTCAAATAATGGCTAAAACCTCTCACTCAAGGCTCTAATTCGACCAAGTTAAACTTAGTGCTATCGTTTTCTACGTTTACAAAACACATTTTGTATATACAAGCCAAGCCCATAAAGCCTATGATCACAAATCAAATTTTCCATCCACTTGGATTCCGACAGGCTGGCACAAATGCAGATTGCAGATACCTTTGGTCTTCTTCTTCTAAGTTCTAACAGCTATCTTGTCTCAAGTAGTAAGCAGTTATCGCCTTCAGCTTCCCATTTAAATAGTTCTTTTCTACCTGAAAACATTAGAGGCAATTGCAAAGTAAGAGGGCAACAAATCATCGGTTGTTTCATCAAAATCTATCAAATTTCTGGGAAAGCATTCTCATGGACATAAGTGACCAACTAAGAAAGTGATTAGTACAAAAAAAAACACTTGCCTCAAGTGACCATGGAGGAGAAGTTGATAAGGCTAGCTCTGCCAATTGGTTGACATCAACGTTTCTTGGAAGAAACATAATGATTCTTGACGCAATGTTCATCGCCGCCTTAAACAGAGCGTCTCTGCATCATATCAGGAACAGTGAGGATAAAATTTCTTATGAGCTCAAAAACGCTTAACCACATAATAAATAATCAACAGGGGAGACATACCCGTCACGAGGTCTCAACATTGTCTTCATGTCGTACGTACTCGCTTTAACATAATCAGGGCCTCCCCAGGGAGGCGATAAGAATACAGTACCTGCCTGCACAATGGAATGCATTTCAATGGCTAAATTGAGACTCTAGAGAAATTGAGAAGAGTCCAAGTAAAATACCTTCAAGTTCTGCGCCAAGTCAAAGAAGTCTCCCATCACGAAGTCGATTTTATCAGCAACACCATATATGGAAGCATTATGCTGTGCTAATTCAAGTTTCTTTGGATCCAGATCAATTGCAATCACACAGTGATTCCTAAAATTGCACAACACAGCAAAGAATGAGACAGGGCCACAAAAATGTGAAACCACTAAAGAAATTTATACTGAAAAGTGTATTTTCAGTTACCTTGACGCGAACTGAATAGCATTTCCACCAACTCCTGTAAAACAATCGATGACTATGCCTCCGTCACAGCAGCGCGTGGCATGGTGCTTAGCGATAGGTTCAGGAGTGACAGAAAACCATCCTTCCTCATCCATTTTGATGCCTTCATCAAATCTGGAGAAGAGGATGTATCTTTGGCACCAATACTTGCCAAGGATCTCAGAGTATTCTTCAAGAATACCTTCCGTTCGAGTCCCTGCTCACAGAAGAATCTCAAAGATTATAACAACGGACAGCTAGCTGCAGCTATTAAAATTCAGAGGTAACGCAAACCTGTGTTCGAGCTGGAGAATATCTTTCTGGCTCGATTTCTTCTTGTCTTCTTTTTAGCCTTCTTAATGGAGTTGACAACGTATGTACCGTTTCCCTCTTCTTCAAGAGTAGCATTATCCAAAGATTGCTTTCCAATGGAAGTTTCTTGGCATGTATCAATCAAACTAGAGAGAAGGAAAATGTTAGAGACTCAATAACAGACAAAATATCAAGGTCATGCCTTCTTAAGCATACAGTTTACTTTGAGATTATGTCAGCGTTATATCAAACAGCTTCTAGCAAGAGAATTCTTAAAAAGCTCAAAATTTTAAAGTTGTACCAGTCGTGCCTCAGGACTAGTGCCACACAAGTTTTGCATATCAATGCTTAAAACACTTGATAAGATTGACACATACTAACTAGATGAACAATGTAGTGAGTGATTAATGGCTAATACGACTAGGTATCACAGAAGATACGGAGCATAATGTCACTATAAAGCATGAAGAAAGACCAGAATTGTAATACCTGCTAACTTCCTCAAGCGCTTCTGTTTCACATTGACATTCAATCACTCCACCAAGATCATCAGATTTTTCAGCAGGAACATCATCGGTAAGTCCAGCTCTGAGCAGGTCATCATGTGGCTTCTCCGTTGTCTTAATACCAAAAAGAAAATGAACGGTTAATAAACAAAATCTCCCGAAAATTTCACAAGAAAGATAAAAACGCAGGCATCCATCTCAATCACCTCTATAGCTAACTCATCCAAGTTTTGAGTTTCGTAGCTATAAGCTAGATGCTCCATCCCAAGAGGCGCCTCCCATGTAGACTCTTGTGTGTTAACATTGTAAAAATAACTCCGTCCGTAGAAAGAATCCCAGTAAACTTTCCATTCAACAGAGTCATCATTATCACCGAGTTTGTAGCTCTGAGAATCTGTTGTCTCTGGTATCAACACAGAGTCTCCGTCTCCGTCTCCATCTCTCAAACAACAGCTCTCTACAGTTTCATGACTCTCTTCTTCGACTGCATTTCTTTGAACACAATCGCTTTCCACACACGGCATTTCAATATCCTCGTCGAAAATAGCATGATCTGAAGAGCAATCAGACACTAAATTCAGAGTGGACGCAACATCCTTATCTTCTTCTTTGGAAAGAACATTAACCTCGCTTGATAGATGCTTGATTCCTTTCTTTTGGTGTCCTCTTGTTCTGTTCTTCCACTGCATGAAGTTGTTGAATTCTCAGTATGCAAACTAACTAAAAAGCATGAAGATTTTGGTTAACAATGGAGAAATTTACCTCTTTATTTGTTCGAAAAGAAGCCGGAAGACCCAAATCTTTCATCTCTTTTATCAATCCCATATCTTCAGACCTGTTGTCTTTTTAACAAATTTCAAAAAAATTCAATCACCATTCCTCGAAATCACACATCTTTAACCCTAAAAGCTAAAAATTTAAGACGTACTGTGTTCATGGAAGAGAGGAACCAAACGAGTATCCGTCGACCCATCTTCCCTGGGTAATTCAAACAGACGAGAGAGAATCAATCAGAAGATTAAAAAAAAAAAAAAGCTCGAATTCTCTTATAACAGTGATGAGTGTGTTAAGAGAGATTACCATAGATGGATTTCCGTTAGCTTGAAGAGAGAGCCCATAGCTTTGATTGCTGCACCTTCTTCTTCTTCTTCTTCGCTTCCGACTTTCCCCATTCTTTCAGGAATATGCCCCAACTCTAGGACTATGGAATATGTAGAAAAAGGGGCTGAGAGTTAGAAAGCACAGCTTTAACGCCTCTTCTCCGAGGAAGAAGAAGTTATGCAATCGGTGGTGTAGTCTCGTGGTCGGAGAAATCGCCGCTTGAGCTACTTCGGAGAGACTGCTCCGCCGAGGGGAACTATTGTTTTGATTAAAATGACGGCGTTTTGAAGTTTTGTGTTTAATTCCAAGAACAAATTACAATTTACATAATAGCCCTTTACTACAGGTCTGACCGTCTGAGTATTTACTTTACTTTAGTAAATAAATAGAATGGTTAATACAAAATAAACTGTCATATTTACTACAACAATTTTCAGTACAATACCACAACAGAGAAACAGAGAAGATGTATTAATTAACAGTAGAATACCCAACATAAAAACATGTAAAGGAATCGATTAGTACTCAAAATTTGAAACCAAAAGTAATAGAGATCAAATGTAGAGCAGCCTCCATGGTGCTAGAGAGACACATAGCAAAAATGTTATCCACCTCAACGATGATCCTCCTAGATTCAGTCCTGCTGCTGCAATTAAACAAACCCCAAATTCTTCAATAACTTATAAGATCTTAATCAAATATTCAAAGAAAACAAAAAAAATGAACAAACCTTGATTCTTGCTGCTATCAGGCAGCGCAGCCGGAGAAGGCGATGATGTGTTTGACAAAGGGATCCCCAAATTCAAGCAGTCCATTCCAAGTGCACCTTCAAAACCACACCAAAACCCCCAATTAAGTCTTAATTTAATTGTTTTCAGTTGAAAAATCAATAAGAATGCAAATTTGTTCTTATTACATTTCTTGTAGCAAGGAAACGTGGTTGTGTTCAAGAGATTGCTGTAATCTTCACGGCAATCGCAGCTGTATATAAACGGCTTTGTACTGTTGCAAACTCCTCCTCCACAATCCACCCAATGACAGGCTATATAAAAGAACACCAAAGTCATACATATATATATACACATTGAGGATCAAAGCAAATGTTGGATTAGAGATGAATACCGTCTAAAAATGAAGCATTGTTATCTTTAGGAGGCGTTTTAGGCTGTGCTGGAGAAGCTGCTTCACCGCATGTTAGATCAAAGGTGCCTAAAAAGATGAATGTACATGTTCTATATGATAAAACCAAACTAACTAGTAGTGATCAAGAAATAGATAGAAAGAGAGAGAGATTTTACAGTTGGGTATGATGCAAGGGAGAAACTTGAGGTTACCATCAAACTGCTTCCAACCATTGTCACACTCACATTCATACATAAAAGTTGAGTTTGAAGATGCTTTGCATTTCCCTTTCCCACATTCCACTTCCTTGCATATATTATCTTTTTATTTTGTTCACAAGAAGCACAACAATTAAATTAACAAACTTATTTCCCTTTTGGTTTTCATGTTAGTAAATTAACAAACGTCACATGAGTCACGCAATACACTAAATTCGAAATCTGAAACGGACACTTTATAGAAGATGACTTTTACTCAAAACCCAACTCACAAAAGATACTTTAATTCTGTCAGAAAAATAAAAAAATTGCATTGTCCTTTTTGTTGCATCTCTGGTTCAAATACGGGCGGGAATTTTTCAAAAATTAAGCCATAATCTTGACATATAGTTAAATTACTTTAATAATCTTGACCAGGTTTCTTTAAAAACCAGCAACATATTATCCTTGTTAAACCAAAGGAACTTAGCTTAAATTAACAAATTGCAAAGAAGAAAGAAGAAACAAGTACACTGAATCTAGATTTGGATTAAGAGAATCGACCAAAAATGAAGGTTGAACAAAACCCAGAAAAACAGAAAAACAAGATTGATTTTTGAAGAGGACGAGACAAACCGAAGATAGGAGAGAGGAAGTCTGAAGTGGCGGTTGTCTTCTGGTAGATTAGAAGTAAAGCTGCAACGAGACAGAGTGTGTTCCCAACAGAAGCCATGAATCTATCTTCAAAGTATCAGATAGTATAAAGAACGATCTTGTTTGTTTGGTTTCTGACTTTCGAGTGTGTTAATATAATTAGTTGGTGAGTTGGTCAATGTGTAAGGTGGAAAAGAAGTTAAACACGGATGTGAATAGTGATGTGGACCGACTTTGCTTCAGATTTTCTCCATTAGTTAGTTGATCGCTGAAAGATTACATTAAATGCGTTTTTTCTTTATAGTTTTTTTTTTATAAAAAATTACAAGTTTTCAGATATTCGATTGGAAAAAATCCTGTCAATGTTAAAACGAATTAAATTACACCAACACAAGCTATAGTCGCTAGAAAAGCAGAGGCAGACAATAAGAAACAAGTTAATATTACGATGCAAGATCATACAACGAAAACTGAAAATAAAATAAAATTATACAAGATCTTTCTTGAGGATAGACATTGTATTGCAAGAGTATCTTGGAAATCTACCTTTGAGTAAAGGAGATAAGATTGACTTGGAAATAATCAGCGTGATTACAAATTATCATGCACTTATCTTGAAAATGTATCATGTGGGAGTCTCCCAATAAACCTATCTATACACACAATTAATTAAGTTGTAAGGATATAGACTCCATTTACGATAATCAACACTATGTGGCTTCGGCCCGTTTTAAACCATTAAGCATATGATTGTATTTGTAGCCAAGTAGCTAAATAAGCTAACATATAAGTTCGTTATTCAACAATTTGAAAATGTTCTTAAATTATTAACTACGGATTAAATTAGAGATACAAACATTACTACTTCTTGTAAAAGTTCACTGATATTTTTTGGAAATTCTTTTAATACTTTTTACTCTCCAATTAAACGTCGTTTATACGTCAATTGTGTGATAATTTCCAATTCCATTTTTTTTTTTTTGATCAAAATTTCCAAATTCCAACTTTCCAGAGCCAACCAGGGTCTAATGAGTTAAATAAAACTTTAACGGTCTGAATTGTGAACAAAGAAAGCCTTGAAGGGCTAGACCAATAAATCTGATGGAGTTGGAGAAAGAGAAACCACCGTGTCAAAAAATCCTTTCTGATGTCGGAGAGAGTAAGAGAGAGAAAAGAATAATAAAATTATGCAATCGGAGATGGCGAAAGACGCGGTGGCTCCGGAGAAATCACCGATGGAGCTACTTCAAGAGAGCAAAGCCTCCGTCGAAGCAATCATCGCGAGGATGCTCTCCATCAAAAAACAAGGAAACCCCAAATCCGAGAATCGCGAACTCCTCACTCAGATGTTTCTCAACTTCATCAGTCTCCGTCAGGTTCCAACATTGAATCCTTGAAGGTTTTGATTTTCCCCTATTTGCGCAGAATCTCGAAAACAACTCAGAGGAATTCGTTTTTCTCTTAATCTCAGGCGAATCGTGCGATTCTGACTGAAGAAGAGAAAGTGAAATCCGAGACGGAGTTAGCAAAATCTCCGATGGATTTCACGGCATTGCAGCTTCACAATCTCATGTACGAGAAGAGCCATTACCTCAAAGCTACAAAGACTTCCAGAGAATTTAAATCCAAGTATCCAAACATCGATCTCATATCCGAGCAAGACTTCCTCAGAGACGCTCCTGCAGCAATCAAATCTCAAACGCTCTCAAACGATACTTCTCATGATTTGATGCTCAAAAGACTCAACTTTGAGCTCCATCAGGTACTAATTTCTCTGTCTTCTGCTTAAATGTGTCTACTTTCATAGTGATTGAATGTTGTTTTGATTCAGAGGAAAGAGCTATGCAAGCTTCGAGCTAAGTTAGAACAGCATAAGAAGTGTTTACTGGAAACTAACGCAGAGCGTAACAAGTTTCTGTCAAGTCTTCCATTACACCTAAAATCTCTAAAGAAAGCATCTTTGCCAGTACATAGCCAGTTGAGTTTGCCGAATCCGAAGAAGCTAAAGTATCATAATCTAGCTGAGCTTCTTCCTCCGCCGCTTTACGTCATCTACTCGCAGTTCATGGCACAAAAGGAAGCTTTTGAAGAGAATATCGATCTCGAGGTATCTGGTAGTCTTAAGGATGCTCAAACTTATGCCAAGCAGCAAGCAGAACAGAACTCAGGAGGTTAGCAATTGTGAAACTTTAGTTAACAGTAAGAAACCGAATGAAGTGTTGATTTGCTCTTTAAAATGCCATGTATGCTCTATAAATACAGAGAGTTCAAGATTGGAAGATGATGATGATGAAGATGTTGATGATGGGAAAAGGCAAAGGAAGCGAGCCAAGAAAGAGTGTTCTGATGAAGCAGGACTATATCGAGCCCATCCTCTCAAGATTGTCCTTCATGTTTATGATGATGAGATTCCAAACTCGAAACCCCGTAAACTTGTCGTGCTCAAGTTTGAGTACTTGTTGAAGTTGAATGTGGTATGTGTTGGCACTGAAGAGTCTCAGGATGGACCTGAAGGAAATGTCCTATGCAACTTATTTCCAGACGATGCTGGACTTGAGCCTCCTCATCAGGTAGGGTGCATGAATGCAATGCGCTCTCGTCCATTTTGTAACGGCTATTTTCATATAAGCATATTCATACTCACTTTCTTTTGTTGCCTTGTTACCATCGATGGTTATATTCAGTCAGCGAAGCTAATTCTTGGCGATAATCATGCATTTGATGAGAGTAGAGCTTCAAGGCCATATAAGTGGGCACAAGATTTAGCAGGAATTGAGATTTTACCTGAGATGCCACTGTTTTTAACCGGCAAGGATACTCAGAACAGTGATACAGCCTCTGCGTCTGATCAGCGCAATGTACAAACTGTTCTGCAACGAATACGGTCTCAGAGAAAGAGTCAGCTAAATCTTGTGTGAGTACACACACCACTTTGTATGTTTTTTTTCCATTTTTTGATTATAGCCTATTTGCAACTCTGAATTCCAATTTACACTATTTTGCTACCCTATAAGAGTTGTTTATTCGACTTGTATTAAGTTGTGTATTTAGATAAATGATAAATCATCTTGCTTTGGTGTTTATAGTTGAATCGTATTCTCATGTTTTTAATTTGTAAGCTCTCTCTATACAGTATACACATACGCAGGAGCATCAGGATCAGCTTATCATTATGATTGTTTCTTCTCATTGTCGCATTACAAGCTAACATTGCAAAGAGTCTACAAATTCCAATGAAAGTCTTCAAATTGAGATACCAATAACTAACTGCCTTATAAATATCACTTTCTCATACTTTCTATAAATTGATAATGCAAAAGCATAATACAAAGCGGTGTGGTTCACACAAGATAATGATTTGTTCTTGGAGAAGAAAACAAACCCAAAGTTTCAGAATCGAATGCAAACAGCTCTTGTAAGTTTCAGCTAAACACCAAAATCTGTAGCATGATGAGTGATTGATGTAGACTTCAAGCAACGAGCGTGTTTGAGGAAGAAACTCAAGAAATCTCTCTCTTCTTTTGTTCCCATGTAATCTTTAAACTCAAAAGTATCGAGACTCCTCAGCAAACATTCAGGAACAGAGCTCCCTGTATTCTTCCAGTTAACCGGTTGAAAGTTCCTATATCGTTGATATCTCTGCCATAAAAAGAAGAGGAAGATAAGAGAGTCAAGATTACCACCATAAAGTTGTTTCACCTTGAAACAGAAAATGAAGAAACTTACATGGACGTAGACGTTGAGGACTCGCAGTTTAGGAGAATTTCCGAGCAACCAGATGAGAAACTTGGACCAATAGTAGGTGACTATAGATAGCTTCAAATGTTCAAGCTGGCTGAAGACAATATCGGAAGGATACACAGACTGCACACACGACAGACAAAGTAAATAACAAAAGTTTCAATCTCAAGAAAAACCCAATTTAGTGATACAATGCAACTGAAAACTTGTAGCTGACAGGTGGAAACAATGTTACCTCTTCTTCTATTCTGTAGAAGGATGATGAGTGTAATGAAAGACGTCTGACGGATGTGATCGATTCAAGAATCTTCTCGATATCATCCATAACATCAATATCTGCCTCTTCGAGCTCTGGCATAGGCTCAGTCAAATAGGAGGTGATATCTTCTCTGGAATCCATAATCTTGAGATACTTCAAACAAGGGGTAACTATCACATACCCATCCTCATAACATCTAATACCTATCTTCAAGGATAACCTCTGCAAAGATGGGACGTTAACAACTAACGCTCTCACATTGTCATCCTCATCATCTCGTTCAATAAGCACATCTTCCAGAGCAGGGCAATGCGATAGAAGCAGCCCAAGAGAGTCTTCGTTTGAGTATGTCACACGTTCAAGTTTCAAGGTTTTCAAGGAAGGGAGACAAACAATTCGAGGAACATCCACGAGAATGGTCTTGCCTTCAAGTTTCAGTGTCATGAGCGAATTGCATGTATACAAACTACTCGGCAATGATGATGCTACACTATGGAGTTTGCGATTGAAACAAAAAAAGACAATGCTTAGCTCACGCACAAAGCGAGAAACCGCAATCCCAACCCATATTTTGATTTTCTCAGGTTGACTTAACCTTCTAGGATGAAATCTGAGGAGCAAGCTTTCTATGACCGGAGCTCTATGCAATGGCAGATTCTTGTCCATAAATTCCTCACACCTCAACCATGAAGACATCAATGGCCCAGCATTGTCATTGTACTCGAGTTTAGGCAACCACATCCAAAGAAACTCCCATCGTTTCGACAAAAGGCTAGTGGAGATAGCAACTTTTGTAGGAAGTAACGATAATATCTTAAGCAGCAAGTCATCAGGCAACTCACTGATGCTCACCATATCTTGTCACCGTCAGACAATACAAACCCAAGATAAAATATTGTCACCGTAGACCTAAACTCTTGGGAACAAGAATACCCTAAGACACTCAAAAGGATCTGTCTGAAGCCAACCAAACAAAAGAAAACACAAGCCACACAAAGAAACGAGACGAAACCCTAGAAAGATCTATGTAAGGCTTGAATCAATAAAGTGAGGGGAAAGAAAAGGTTTTATCGGAAGATATCAGAATCGCAGAGCTTCGTCTCCGTCTAAATCTCTGGTGGGCCTGGGCTGGATCAAACGGACTTTACTTTCTCCAATCTCAACACGATCGCTTCTTTCAGTTTAAATAACGAATTATAAATTTATAATGGATCAAAATAAGTTTGAAAGGATCCGGTTTAGTTTGATTTGATAATATGTCAATCCGGTTTAAACTGACCAATCAAAATGGTAAGCTTGATGGTCTCCTGTGTATTTACTTTTACTATTTATAGAGAGAGCTTACAAATTAAAAGATGAGAGAATACGATTCAACTTAACATCAAAGCAAGATGATCTATCTACAGAGACTAAGTAAGAGCAATAACGACTCAATCCTCCACAGCTACTTCCTTGAACATTCCTTCCTCATCTCCATATCCTGCTCTATAAATTAACCTACAAAAACGACGCAAGTTACTAAGCCTTAAACTTTTGAAACTGCGTACAGTAAGACACTTGTTTCAGCTGTTCCAAGGGCAGTTTAGAGATTGAAAAGAGCAGTTTTGGTGTCAAACAAAGTGCAGTTTAGAGAATGGCAAGAGCCGTTTTGGTTCTATGAAATCATTTATTTATCCATTACGAGCAGATCTGAACCCAGTGATTATTCAGTTTTCTGGTTCCAGGTGAATGTTGCAAGTAGGAACTCTGACGAGTTTAAGTCACAAAAGCCGAATAAACAACTCTCATAGGGTAGCAAATCAATGTAAAAATGGAATAAGAGTTACTTGTGATTCTATTTAACATCAAATGAGAAACTAACAGAAATGCATGTAACATATGAGCAGACGTCGCAGTGTAGTACCTGCTTACATTGTAACTCGTCCTTCTCTTCTTTTAACTTTGTAACTTTTAGCTTCAAGCTCCACAGTATAAGCCTGCAAAGCAAAACAACCACTATCAAAAACAAATTATGAAACTTGTGTACTATTTCAATACATTAGGTTCTACGGCATGAAAACAGCTTCTAGTGAGTTTTATTCAGAGATTTGCATAATGCAAAGAAAAGGAAAAAAACATACCCTTGTTTTGCGTCCAATCTATGTCTTTTTAACCAGCAAGATTCATACATTGAAGACGGTTTTGTAAGCTGAGACATTCACCAAGACTGAGCTGCAGAGACAGCAAAAGAATCATGAGTAAGCATCTAACTAGAAAGCAAAGGATATCCACAGTTCTCGTAAAGGAATGAGAGATGAAAATAGACTGCAATAACAAAACAGAAGGGCATTTGGTCTAGTGGTATGATTCTCGCTTTGGGTGCGAGAGGTCCCGAGTTCGATTCTCGGAATGCCCCCGGTTGACTTTTTTCTTAGTAAATGTGTTCAATCGAAAGTGAGATACGAATGATATAATATTATATATATATATATATATATATATATATATATATATATATATATCTTTTAGCTCCACTGTAAACGATATATTTCAATAGCAGTTCCAGCGAAAGAATTCATCAATAGGGAAACATGAAATGGAATTAAAACAGTGTTAAGCCGAAAAACAGACTTAGAGTATAAATCCAGTAATTCTCTAGGGTCTTAAGAAAGTATATATCAAACAATTTAGCATTAGCCGTATCATCAAGTCAGATGTTAACGCAAACAATGTCATAATCTTGATGCAAACCAAGAAATGAGTTTCAAGCGTCGTGTACCTTTGCTCATGTCTGACGAAGTCTCTGTAATATATCAATGAGCTTCAGCAATTGAAAAATAATGACTCCCCTTGCATTTAAGTAGAGGAGTAGATTAGAGACACGACTAGTTGCTCATACAAATTTTAACAAACAAAGGACCGAATCCTTACCATTTTCAACTGAAAAGTATCAGGGTTGGCGCATATAGGCTTGCGATTATGCCTCTGACTTGAACACAACCAAACAAACTGGTGTACACCAAAGTTTGGCTTTCGCATCCGTTGACTTTGATCTCTTCAACCACAAAACATTTCCCTTCTGCAGATTAAACGAGAAATTACTTAAACTAGCTCTGTGCCACTGGATTCTCCAAAACCGACCACAGCAACTGGGAAAGTATCATAAGGGACATTCAATGAAAAGCAAACGTTTGCAGTTGAGACAGAAGCAGCAAACTGAAACCTTTCAATAAATTTACTGTGGTGGAACAATTTTTCCTCTGATTACAACAGCTACCTAGCCTCATTCTCTAACTCTAGTGAATTTCTGTAAGGATGCAAAATTGGAACTTCCTGCGTGAATTCACCTTTAAGATATGACACTTGAACAACATGCATATCCACTATATTGTTCAGAAAGAAGAACTGCAAACCAAAATACTATTCTTTCCACAAAGGGTAAGGAAAAAAAACACCAATAGCCGGGCATTTGATCTAGTGGTATGGTTCTTTCTTTTGGTGCGACTTCCGTTCTAGGAATGCCCCATTGACTTTTTTTCGAAACCATTTATGTTTAAAGTTTCACCTCAGAATTATTGCATAAATATATGTGTATTTGGTGCCTGATTTGTCACAGATCATATTCAGCTTTCAACTATGTGGATCTACGTCTACCTACAACTTCACCAATATTTCTGGTGTATGGTAACAAAAACAACAACTTGGTATAATCAAGTCAAACGTTAAGGCTAACATGATCACAATGAATCTAGAGTACAACGCAAACCAGAAATCCACTTTCCAATGAAATCATATCACTAGACTGAGTCGAAAGAGATCTCATTGAATATAGATATTTAATAAAAGTCAACTAAGAGCACAAGACCACAATCTGACCAAATATGTTTTAGCTAAATTGCTTAGCAACAGGGCATTTGGTCTAGTGGTATGATTCTCGCTTTGGGTGCGAGAGGTCCCGAGTTCGATTCTCGGAATGCCCCCCATTCTATTTTTAAATCTCAGGGGCATTCGAGAGACCTACAACATCACACATCTATGTATTGTGGAGAGCATATCAGGACTCCATCATAAGCAAGACCAAGATGACATTAGGCATTTTAAAAGGAGCAATCAAATTTTCAGGAATAAGACTCCCAAGATTGACTACATGATCAACGTGTATCCTTATCATCAAATCCACTAGCTTAGTTTCCTAGAAACATAAGCCACCATCTCTCTAACCAAATCAATCCTAAAATGACTCTAGATCCATTCATTGCACCTGTCGCTTTTTTAAAAGAATGTGCTCTGCGTTAAGTATAATATGTCCCTCAGTGCCTACTTTTCACAGATCAAAGTAAAGAAATTAATTAGCATGCAGTTTTCTTAACGGAGTAGATTAGACTTAATGTCCTGTCAAAACTCAAAACCAAAGGAAATTAGAAGTGAATACCAAAAATGAGATACTAGAGGGTAGTCTTGCAAGTAAACTTTCACATAAACTAGAGTGTCTCACACACATGACACATGACACATCAACAGGAAGTGAAAAGAACACAGCCTCAAACTGGTGTCCAAGATTCAAGAATAGTTATGCATTGAGTGTTTTATGTAAACAACAGGGCATTTGGTCTAGTGGTATGATTCTCGCTTTGGGTGC